>CM070074.1:40651264-42101304 GCA_036250285.1 Pyrocoelia pectoralis
TTTTCGGGTGTACGAGTCTGCAAATGCCAAGCACTGTATGGCTTCCGACGTAATGTTTTCTAATGAACTCATAGAGCTTGAGCGTGATCTTGAAAATGAGCTATCCAGCTTGTCTACTCGACCCATAAAGGTAAAATATTGTTAATACAATATATAGGAAATAGTTATAAGCACTACACAAAGCGCTACTCATGCGCACATAAGCTTGAACATTTAAGTTTATTTGTTGTACACAAGCAATTTTATTTGAATATAAATTAATAGTATTATATTCTTGTATAATATGTACACAACAAATAAGAATATTTATTAATGTGTTTAAATTAATTAAATTTAAAAATTAATCTTTATAATCCAACAAAGGTTGGTAAATAAAAATTTTCTAAGGAAATTCATACAAACTATCACTTCTTGATTATAACAATTTAAATCAAAATAAATTTACATAAAATACTTAATGTTAAAAACATTAATCAATTAAATGTATGGTCTAATTGTCTCAATCATACTAATCAGTAGTACGCTTCGCCCAAATTGAATTATTAGTTCATAAGCACATACCAGATGCAATACATAATAAAATTAATAATACAAATTTGTCTGATAAGAAAAATTTTCATTTACACTTAAATACTTATACATGAATAAGAAAGATTGAAAATGATATATATTTCAACTCATCATAATTAATAGATTGTAGCAAAAAGTTGCTTTATTAGTTCAGATTTAACTGAAAATTAATGTCGTACTATTACAGTTGACCCGATTTTTACAAATCATTGGTATGCACTGGAATCACACCTACCATGCCAAAGCAAACAGCAATAGCAGTAATATATCAACTTTTAAAAATATTATTTGATGTTAATATTTAAACATTAGTTCATCTTGGCATGCATAAAAAAATATATTCTAAACACTCAAATTAATTGCCTCAATGTACAATAAATGTAATACACAACATATATTTGAAAACCAGTATAGAAAGCAATTAGAAAACAATAGTTTACGAAAGACCTTGCCTTGACATTTTTGTTTATACCAGTTGAAAAAATAAAATAAATATCTATCAAACATTTCTCCAAATATAAAATGAATTTTTATAATTACAGTATAGTCATCAAGTTATCATAGCCCAGGTAACACAACGTGACGATAATATTTAAGACTTGACGAATTCGTGACAAAACAGTCGTTTAAAGATATATTTGTCACTAATTCGGTACAAAATCGTGTGCATAATTCTTTACTTTGAATGTCTGTAACGAATACGTTACGTTAAATACGATACATTCTCGTGAAGATTTTTTTCGAAAATTCTGTCACGAAATAGTGACGACACTTCACATATTGAAAAAAACGTATTAGTACGTTACGAAAAAGTGACGAAAAAGGCGTCATATTGTCGTTAGGTTTACTACGAGAAAAGCAAGTTTAAAAACATCTTCATTCATTCCAGTCATCCATATCTGCGCGTCCGTGGTATAAGACCAAAGCGTTCGTTTTTGATGTGTTTACCACGTTTTTTTACGTTTGTTTTAATATTTGTGCAAGCTTTTGGGATTATTTTAAAATAAGATTTATTGTGACGTGAGTATTTATAATTAAATAATTAATAATTAAAGCATAAATATAATATTTAAGATCAAACTACTCGATATTGCTCATTACTTATATCACTCCATATGTAGGTATTAATGTTACGTTCTAATTTCTTATATAGGTATTAGTTTAGTGTTGTATTACAAAAATGTTTTGTGTAAGTAATAAATTTTTTTGTTAATAAAGCTTATTACTGTATGTCGTCTTTAAGGTGGTGTGAGATATCACGAAATCACATATTTATGATTATAAAACCATAAGGGACTTACAAAGTTTAAAACTGTACTTTCCCTTGAATGATGAATTGTGAGCCTCTGACTTTCACCATGGATTTCCCTTAAATAGCAAGTGAGAAAAGTATTGGAATCGAACTTTTAAACCGAAATTGAGATTTGATTATCAAAATCGCAAGTTCGGTTTTGGAAAACGAAAATAATTTACCCTTGTACCTAATAAGAGAAAGTATAAGACACATCGTTTTCGTGACGTTTTTTCTGTATCGCATTCGTCACTTTTATGTGTATCGTATTCGTCACGTTTCTTCCGTATCGTTTTCGTCAAGATTTTCTGTATCGTATTTGTCACGTTTCTTCCGTATCGTATTCGTCACGTCTCTTCCGTATCGTTTTCGTCAAGAGTTTCTGTATCGTGTTCGTCACAAATTCAATGATTAAATTTAGCGCGGTTTGGCCACTGCCTCAGTCACGAAATCTATATAGATTCCAAATCAAGATAACGTAAAGGTTGATCACGATCGTCAACGTTTCTGTCAAGATTTCGTTAAGAATTGTTACCTGGGAGTAAGATGCAAAGGAATTGGGGTTCAATTTGCATTGCATCAATGCGATTGCATTTGTTAGAATATCCATTTTAGTTATTATATTATGCATTACTATACCAAACCATAACTACAACCTTATATTTGTTGTGAATGGATTTTCAACCAAACTTAAAGTTTGGTTACTAAATTCAATAAGTCCGTCTATATGTGTGTGTCCGTCGTACGGTTCCCGTAGTGCTATCATATAAATGATATATGACTTTTATGTAAATTTCACGCTGATTACGAATATACAATTCACTTTTTGATATCACGAATGGTTATCGAGATCATGGAGGTCAATGGTCAAATAAATGTATGATGAATGTACCTATGCATATCTCGTTAACGGTAATAGATAGACAAGTGGTACCGAACACTTTATTGTTAAGAGTGTTGAGATGAATAAATTTGCTGTTGAACACATTTTAATATATCAAACCAGTATGCGCGGCTATATTTTTATATTATTCTTTGTTTGAAATTGTAATTACATATTATAAATGGTAAATTCATCAACAAAGTATACCGGGTGGCCGATTTATCTAATGACATAGAAATCTCGCAAGAAATAAGGATCGGATCAAAAAAAGTTCTGAATAAAATTTGTTCGCCTGGAAGAGGCTCATCCAAAGTCCACCATGTGGGGGCAATATTGAAACCTTAAATGGGAACCCCCATTTTCTATTCGGATTCGGATTCCCCATACAAAAATAAGTAACTTTTATCTAAAACACTTTTTCCAATCCGTGATATAATGGTGCTCTAATCGCAAGAAACTATCGAAAGCATTCTAACTTTGATGCGCCACTTTAAAAGATAAAGTTTTTCAACAAGCACCAACAACTCGTGGAAACATGATGCAGCGCATAAGAAACGCTTGCGCTGAAATTCACGCAGATACCTGTGCTCCTCTTCTCTCCTCTCTCCTGTGTGTACAATCGTTCAAGAAAAGAATAAATAAGTGTATAGAAGTTCAAGATCACAATTTCAAACATTTAATGTAATTTCTTGAACAGTGAGAGCCAAGGGGACTCACCTGAAACAAGCACCCCAAGGCGAGAGGCAAGAGAACTCACCTAAAACAAGCACCCCAACGGTGAGAGGCAAGGGGACTCACCTAAAAGAAGCAACCCAATGGGAACAAAAAACTGCTGCGTCCATGCCGTTGTTCCTGGGTATCGCTAAAAGTAGTTGTTAACTTATTGATAAAACGAATAAATGCTATACAGTGACTTTAAAAATAAAGTCACTGTAAAATGCTATCGATTGCAGTGCCATCTATCACAAATGGAAAAAATGTTACAGATAAAAGTTACCTACTTATTTTTACTTTACCGTGCATAATACATACGTGTATATACACATAGGGAAAGTAATGTAATCGAAAAAAAAATTGAAACTCGAGATTTTGATGAATCTCAACGTTTTGGGTACTCCTGAGTCCAAAACTGTTTGTCGTGGGTAATTTTGTCGATTTTCATGAAACTTAAAACTAAGGCCTATAAAAACCACTTCATCGGTAGAACTTCTTGAAACAATGTAGTGTACATAATCATCTCCGCCCCGATTTTCATAGATTAAAAAAATCACAAACTGGACCAAATTACTGGTTGATACAATTTTACAACAAATTACCACTTAAGACCAAACAATTGGAATTAAGGCAATTTAAAATAACAATAAAAAAATATAAGTAAAGTCTTCTATAGTTTTAATGAATACCTTAATTTTATTGTCAGCATATAATTTAGTAGGTACCTACATCATAAATCGACGGGTGTAAATTTAGAATGAAATATATTATTATTATTATTAATTATTGTACAACCTTCTCATAAAAAACGTCCCAAAGGGACCCAAACTATCATAGAGGCGTTATTTTGGGAGGAAACATTCAAATTTTAACCCACACTAATTTCACTTGGTAAAAAGTTAGTAGACATGGTTACAAGTAAAACGCACTGAACATAGTTCAGTCGTAAAACGCCGTTTCTCATTTGTTGCTAAATTTAAGACGGCGGCCAATTCTCCAAGTTTTACTTTTTAGGGTCTAGCTCAACAACCGTTTAACTTAATTGAAATTTGAAAATTGGAAATTGTAGGCAAAGGATGGCCAGAACTTTAACCTATAATTGATAAAGAACAAAATCTTACGTGGCCAATTTATTGGTGCCCAAAATTGGTCAAAAATTAAAAATCGATATTCTCAAAAAGCATTTTTTTTATTTTTTGAAATGTTATACATATAGTTCATGAAAAACTATTGGCACTACATTAATTTGTTTATTTCCCATAGGAGGAGGGGGTGAATGAAAATGAAAAACTTTTTTGCTAACAAAAATAAAGAAATAAAATTTTACAGTTAAGTAGAGGACATACGACTCTTTTAATCGAGTATACTAAGTATACCATACCAATTTACTTCCGATCTATCTGGAAATTAGCAAAATATTAAAAATATTTATGACATATTATTTCAGGAGAAAATCAGAAATCGTTTTCTGATTACAACTATACATACTACACACTATATATTTACTTGCCGAGTACAAAGTAAAAGGGAAGTATTGTAGAGTACAGGCTGTCACGTGATATTTACTCTGAAAGAAACTAATAAATTTGTGGCTGTTACTTAAAATATCGTTGTTTATGTTTTCAAACATAAAGATTAAATAGTTCTACATGCGATTAAGTGCAATTGCACCTTTGAGCGGAAATAATAAGCTGACTATTTTATTTTTTATTCCTTGTGATGATCACGTGACAGCCTGTTCTTATATTGAGACTACTCTACCTATTAGTGTTTCAAATATGTCAATGTAAAGTAAACACGGGAAAGTTGTGTGCCAATTTACTGGCCATTTAATTTTATGGAGAATCCGAATCTTCAATAAAAGATGGCGGTTCCCATTTAATATTTTAAAGTTGCCTCACCCCCACCCCTGCGGTGAGGATGTGGGAGTCGATTTTGGTATCATTGGATGATCCTCTTCCAAGCGAACACATTTTATTCGGAACTTTTTTTGATCCGATTTTTAGGTACCCAATATTCCAAATTTCATAAACCTGATTTACAAACATAAAAATTATAAGGCTGTACCATTCCTTTGTATCTAACGAACAATGAATGAAGAAACTAATGAACTTTTCCATCTCCTACGTATATAATATCTACTATATTAAATATCACAGTACGTCATAAATAAATTAAGCACATTTGGAGAAAGGTTAATAGAGATCTACAATTAAAGCAAAGAAGTGTAGAAGATTCAAATAAGTAATTGCATATTACATTTAACACACCACATGCCACACCACATTCAAGTGCATTATTTGGTAGAACTTATCATAAAAAATTAAAACAAAAACATATAGGAAATGAAAATAACTAAGTGTTTTGTGTGTAATAACATTTCGTGCAAATTAGCGCAAAAATACATTAACTTAAAAATAGTAAGAAAATTGTAGTTTTTTTCAAATCATTTTTATCTGTGATCACAACTGTCAATTAGCTTAAAGTTCGTTGTTCTTAAAGCATTTTTAAAAGAAAAGGAAAATGTTGAAAACATGAGAGGTAAAACATTGTCTTCAAAGGCAGAAGGTAAATGACAGATTTATATGTAAGTAATAGCTTACCATAATGTTCGTAGATAAAAATTGTATAAATTAAATAAAATGTGTTATTATAAAGTGCTATTTTTAAAGAAACTAGTAGCACATGTAGTCGCAAACAAACATCCCAAGTAGGTATAAGTACATTACAAAAAAATGAAAGATGTAAAATGCGAAAACTTCTTTAGGAAAGTTAACAGTTAAGAACACAGATCTCTTGTTAGATTTTTGAAGTATACAAGGATAAGAATAAATAGAATAGGCTGTTTTGGATAGTACATGTCACCTTATATAAGACCATGCGAAGTTGTGCAGCTAGTTTCTTGATTGCAAATTTTTTTATAATGTTGAATCATGGCATAGATTATTATTAAATAATGATCATGGTTAGAAATCAAATGGAATGATGAGCAACCAAATACATCAAGACTTACCCATACCTTATCACAGAAGGTACATTTGATAGTAAATAATTTGTTATCAAGAACTTTGCTTTTGTAGTTCAGAGAAGGGCAATGACCAATTCTACAGTGAAGTGAGACGAACAAAACTACGGTGAAATCAATTATCTACAACAAACTTTGCAAATACAAAATTTTATTTTTGAATGTCTACTGCTATTGCTCAACATTTTCATAAAAATTGGACAAAGTATAACTACATTTTAAAATAACAGAGGTGTTATAGGTCATTTCATTAGTTATCTACCAATAGCTCATAGAAGTATGAATATGAATTTAGAAAGTTTTATTAGCCGATTTCTTCTTAACAAAATAGAATTAAGATGTTTCTTTTATCGGGGTAGAAGAAACCGGCTAAAATGAATTATGTATGTACTAAAATTACGACTCAAACACAAATATCACCACATGATCGTGATTACTAAAAAATAAATGAACTATGTACTTGAAACTGGAAAAAAAGTGGATCCATGCAAAACATTTGTCCAAATAGGTATTTTTAAAGGAGCAACTATTGATCATGTGGTAGATATAACTACGAAATTTACAAGGATAACAAATGATGTGAAGGATGAATATGTGACTAGGAAGTGAGCAGTAGAGAGCACCGGTGATTTATCATAAGCTTGGTGACTGTACTACCAAAACTACAATATTGGCGAGCGACCAGCAGCTGTTGGCGCTGCGCAGTAGGTGCCATACTAGAAGGGGAGTGGCTGCCACAGTCTTCTGAGTAGCTAGCCGTGGACAGGCACTTGTGTAGTTTGCGAGTACCTTGAGATCGAGACCGACGTGGCGGATCAGGGCGCACTCTGCCAGCAGTGGGAACAGGACACATTGCTGCCGGACTGCACACTCCGTTTATCTACCCAAACCCATCACTTATACTCCGGCTAATGATATACAGGATGCAGTAACTGTCATCATTGAGAAATTATGTGATAGCAGAAAAGATATTATTATAATATATACTCAATGATGATTTACTGCAGTATAAGTAATACAATATTTTTAAATGTATGGATTATCTATAGACGAACAATAAGCATCATTTCCGCTATACAGGTTAGTGTGAGCTAAGCACTATAGGGCAGGGTCTACGTTAGACTACGTATCCTACCCAATAGTTCCCTCAGGAAGTCTCTGAGGCAACTGCCATCCATGTCCTTCAACATAACCAAAAGCCACTGTGAACAAAGTCACAAACCCACCAATGCCCACTGAAATAAAGCGTTAGTTATCAAATGGATATAACACGTTTGTCTGCACGTGTAATGAACAAAACAATTAAAGCAACTTAGCAAATAAGCAAGTATGAGAACCAAATACAACTGGTTTAATGATGTATGGGGTTTACTTTACCATTCATTCGCTACTTCTACGTCTAACACTAGATTTACTGGCTAAAATAATTATCATTTACCTACTATTTATATGTAGGATTATTTTCAATATCATTCACATTGTTCCCAAACTAATTACACAAGCATAAAACAATAAAATAAGAAAGGTGGGGCATTAGGATTGTCAGAGGTTATAAGAGATAGTAGTTAGATAGAAAGAGTAAGAGACAGAGTATAGAGACTTACTGAAACGCCGCATCAAACTGCCTGCAAACGAGGGATGATTAGCTGAATTAGTTTCTTGCTTGTCCCGTAAGTCCTTTAAGTGTTGCAAATCTGGCTTTTGTAGTTTTATATTTGGCACTGATAACAGTCTTTGGTCCCTTTTGTCAATTGTCTTTTTTTTAATGCGTCTTGGTGGGCGTACGGGATAACTACTCTCATCCATCAAATCTAAGTTATCAGGTCTGTTAACACAACTAATTTTATTCATCACAAATTCGGTTTCTGAACCAAGTGAACCCACGATGATAGGTGACTCGTTTGATTGTTCATTACATACAAATTCGATATCGGCAGGAAATTCTTCAATACTATCACCACTATTACCTTGACAATTCTTTTCAAGTTTGGTAGGTTGTTGAATAATTGTATTTTCAATTATAGTATTTTCTTCTGTTTCGGGGGATGATTTTTCTTCTATGTCTTCTGCATCAAAGTTTGGTGATATATCAGAATAAAATACAGAATTTCGTTTTTCTTTAAGACTTTCATTTCCAGAAAATGTACTTTTTAACTTTAAATCTACTTTAGACAATTGTTTTTTAATATTAAATGTTCTCCAAGTTGACGATCTGCGTCGATTACTAACTTGTGGGACTGCTTCGTCCTCTTCTAATGCCTCATATGCAGGTTCAACAGGAGTGGGGCAGGGGCACGGGAAATAAGGAGACTCCGGAGAGAGTCCCATCTACAGACATGCATATATCCAGGTAACAGAAAGCAAAGGAGTCTCATTAGCAACTTATCGTAATCAGCAAAATAGAATAATCGTTGGGTGCTTTCAACTGCTTTGTGCAATTACTTTTAGCTTAGGAGAACTAGCATTCCTGGTTGGGGTATTTATAATTGCACACTTTGTTGAATTGATTATGTAGATGTATCTTAAGCAACCTAAGTACGTTTTAATTGTAATACACCTATAGGAATTTTATAGTTTATGAATGACGTTTGGAAATTAAATCAAAAATATAATTCATAAACTCATGCCATTAAGTTACTTCTGTAAATAATATTTATGCAATAACAAATACTGACCTGGTCTACACTAGGACTCCGCGGTTGACGTTCTTCTTTTTCCGAATATATTCCAAGGGAATCTGCATTTGGTAATTGGCCTTTCTTGGGACTTCGAGGTGCACGAGAATATGGATCCTGAGCTCCATATAAGTCGGGACTTCCAATATTTAAAAGACACACTCTCTGTTCTATATCCACCACTACCAATCCTGCTTCATTACCATATGCCATTCTGAAATTTAATAATTGTTTAGAACTCACTTAACAGAAAAAGTAGGCACTTTCTGGTAAAATTAAATAGGTCCTTAGTATGGTAAATAGTAAATCAGACACATTACCATGGTGGAAATAGGAAAAGACATTAATTAACGATACAAATGACTAATTAAAAATATATTATATTAATATATAAAAATATATTAATATATAAAATATATTGTCTGTAACAGTTGATGATTATCGTACATATTTCTTACATTTAGGCTGAGATCATTTCAATGAAAAATTTGGTTGAATATCATATTCCAAAATATCAAAATGCTCATTTTATAGAAATATGTGTTTTGAATGTTCTATATGTGTACGGTTGACTAAATTAAAAATGAGTGCGACTGCAAAAAGCTGAACAGTGATTTAACAGAAAACAGAGAAATATTTTAGTGAAACTGAGAATTTAAAAATTTATATGAAAATATGAGACCTTTTTAAAAACTCAAAAATTAAACTTACAATCCATAAGAACTGTTGATTGTTAAAGAAGTAATATGGCTTGGTGGTTCACCATTGTTCCAAGGTGTGAGACATACCAACTGCGCTTGAAAGCCAGGCACTTTTTTTTGAACCCCACTTCGAACCCTAAGTGCAGCTTCCTAACATAAAAAGGAGGAACGTTTTAGGTAATTCCATTTATAATATACAAAATAGGTAAAGATTTACAGACCTTTTTCGAATCAGAATCTAAGACATCCATTCGATTACCAGATCCCGTACTGCCCGGTCCAGAAAATTCACAATCTGGTGAACATTCAATGTCATCAGGAATTTCATATATTATTGGAATTTCTAAGACCTAAAGGCAGAATTACCATAAAAGATAGGTAGTTAAAAAATCAAGTTTACCGTAACTTCTTCATTAGTTTCCGACTTTTTAAATTTAAAGAGTATGATATAACTTGAAGCTCCTGCTATACATAGTTTGCGAGATTCAGGGCATAGTGATATTAATTGAACTGCAAATGGATCGTCTTCACTTTCTAGAGATCGTGATTTAGGTTTCTCAAAAACTTTAGCAGTCTTTAATTTGTACAATACTTGGAGCGTTCCTGCACTAGCATCCCAAAATTTTATACTTCCATCTGCATGGCTAAAGAAATTTATGGTAAAAAATGAATGATTAATAAAATCACCTACCCTGTCATAACGATTTCACTGTAACTGCATGATTGAGCAGACCAAGTGCCACCACTGATAGGCCATTCTTTTTCAGAAAAACCTACCCTTTTTGACGCACTTGCCCTACCAACAGAATATAACGCAGGAATAAGATCTGCTGGACAATCGGCTAAGTATGAACAGCAGGTTACAGGCGATTCATGTATATCCATAGGATACGGATTTTCAATGCAGGGGAACCCTAATGTTTGTAGATCCATGACAACTAAATCATTTTGTAATAAAACTATTATTGCATAGGGTTCTTGCATTTCTACAAAAAAAACATTACAAACATAAAAGGTCAATTTTAATCATCCATACACTTACCACTAGAATAAGGTGATTCACACAGAGTTATAAAATCTATCACATTATGCTCCATTTCCAATACAGTTGTGGTTTTACTATGTACAACAGTTATACTGGGTGTTCTGCCTGCTTGATCATAAGGCATTCCACCCGAAAATATCACATATGCTTCCCTGAAACAATTCAATTAAAATAATTGTGATGTAGTAAGTCTAAATAAAATAAATCTAAATTGATGTATTTATTATACACAAACGAATTAACTAAAAATGTATTGTCAATTTATACACTGGTACTTAATTGAATATACCTATATTTTTTTAACAGACGGATAGAATAAAGTGTTTCAGAATATGCTACTGTCATCAATTGGTCAAAATTTAATAATTGTAAGGGAAACTGGGCCCTGGGGTTAAACTTTTTTTGTTTTTTTACTTGCTTCTAAAAATAGACATAGAGTGGGAGATTTTTTGTCAAAGGGTAAGTAAAATTTTAAGGGTATATTAAACGAAGTCGTAATTGTCCAAATTGTATGGCTGTGTGAAAATATAGTTCGATTAGGTAAGGTTTAACAATTTCATGTACTACGTACTAAATTTACTTCGTTAGTCATTTATTTTCGATGTTGGTTCATGTTTCATTGATGATCAATTTAAAGCACTATTATAATTAATAAATGATATGATTACAATGAGATTCCAAGTTTAGTTTTCATAAATCGTAGTTTGCATGGTAATTAGATAATTGTGCAGGTGGAAGATACTTTTGGCTATTCCTCTACATTCTACAATATGTATAATTTTAACAGATGTGTTAATTACTTTTCTCCAAACTTCAGTACCTACTTTGTGAAACATCCCTTGATAATGGTACATAGTGTCGAAACACATTGAGTTACATTTAAAACAAAAAATTAGTGGAATTGTTGTTTTTATTATTATAATCAATGTCATCATCCTTGAATTTTACCTCGTTGTATAACTGAAGCTGGCATATATTGTCAGAATTATGATTTTATTATATATTGATTATGGTGTATTCGTAGGAGGCCAAAAAAGGCTACAAGTGATGGCACAATTTGAAATGAAGGAAGACACTTTCATTGAAGTGTATGCTTACCAACATAACAAAAAATATGGACTTTTACCACATCACTGCAAAAACACAAAAAACCACAATAATAATTTATTAAATCGGACGTATTTCAACAGCAAAGCTATTGGCGAACATCTACCTAAATGCAAATTACAAAGATGAGCTATACCTATTACTCACAGTGAAAATGACATAACTAGATAGGTACAGTCAATAGAGACAGTTTACAACTTCTGATAAACCTGAGGGATCGGAATCATCATTATTCATTGAAACGTGTTCGATTTGATAAACTATTATTGTAGTTTTTGATGTTTGTAGTGATTTGTGTTCAAACTGCCACAAGGGCTCCAGTTCTTCCAGATGGACTTTGGTAATAACTAATAACACAAGTTATATGTGGCGCATTTTATAAAAATGTGCATCACAAAAAATTACTTAATACTAAATAGAATAGTTTTTAAATTGATAAACACATTTAAGACTTTGTTAGCAATAATATCGCTGTTGCGAATATGGCTATTGATAGTTTCCTAATTTGTCAGATGCGTATTTTACAGCTCATAAGAATTCGTTTCGAATAGCTGTTAATTGCCGCACGAGGTTGTCCTAAAGCTATTATACTGACAGTGTTGCTTTGATAGAATTTTGTATGATTACCCTTGGTGATCAGTGCCACTTTCGTTCCACATTTAATTAAAGTAATAACGAAATAAAATATAAGTTTACTTACCCCGCTTTTGAACATTTCCATTCAACTTTATTAATTGGCTTACACTGTTCTAACTTCCCATCCTTATTTACTTTTGCTAAAGAGGAACAAACTTGTTCGGTTTTAATAACTAAAAGAAATACAAATTCCTTACCGTGGGGTTGAGATACATGAATGGGTTTATTGTTTTGTTTAATGCTCCATGTTGTTAGTGATCCATCCGCATGTGAGCACATAAATTGTTTTCCTTCATAATGCCATGCAATTGACCTAATTGGTTCCAATGTTTGACATCGTAATTCCGCCGTTTTACTTCTTAGGTCCCACAATACAATTTGACCTGATTCGTAACCTACTATTAACTAAAAAAAATGATGCGCTAATTAAATAACAAGTTAAAGGAATATCTTTCTTACTTTATTTGGATCTATAGGATTATCGCTTAAATGAACGACAGGTCCCGGATGAGTTTTTCTTGACCTGAAAGCGGTTATAAAATACAAACCAATAGTAATCACACTTACATGTCTATTGCTTTGTTCCAATTAATTACATAGCCGGATAGTACAAAATTTTCTATATGTATAACGTGTATATTTCCTTTTTCTGTGCCGACATACATCCATTTTGATTGTAAAGGTAAATCGATCGTAGTAATTCTTAAAAAAAAGTAATTGGTTTTCAGGTATTACTTTTGTGAACTTACTTTTCTCTTTGAAACTTTAAACTTTGTACAATTTGTGGTACTTTTTGGCGAAAATTCCATAAATGAATGGTATCATCAGCTGTTGCAGATACAAGAGCACCTTCGTTTAATAAAAACTGCAAATGCAATACAGCAGCTGAACCTGGAGGTCCGTCCATGTCATGCCGAACGTGAACATCAACACCAGGCTGTCCTAATCTAAGGATGTCGTTAAGAAAAATCATTTTTTGAGTGTTATTGAGAAAAACTGTAACTACTACCTATTTTAAAATTGTTTAAAACTCCAGACTAATCATATAATAAGAGAGTCCTGCGAGTAATAATTAGTCCTGTGAGAAATTATGGAATTAGTAGTTTTAATTCTACAGGACAAAGCTACAATGTTTCCGAAACAAAGATTGGATGGTTCTCAATCCATGTTGCCTACTACTTAAACAATGCAAGATGCGACATTAAAAACAAAAACTAGCCATAATTTCTATATTTATGAAAGAGCATTCTTTATAAGGTCGTGGCGAACTATGGTTTCCATTAGAAAAAACACCAGTTTGTGTCATAACTCAAAAACTAGGGCGTAAATAAAAAATTTGATTAAATTGTATCATTAAGTATGTACATCTAAGTACAACTTTTTCCTTTACACATTTTTTCTATAGTCAATAATAACAGAATTATAGGCACTAAACGAAAAAACGAAAAAATGATTTTTTTGATATAGGTAAGTATCTAGTTAGCCATACATTTTTTTCCAAAGTCCAAGGTCACCATAAATCGAAAAAACTCAGTTGGGAATGAGCAAGCTTGCATTGCGTAATGAACAAAAGCTTGCATTGCCATGCTGAACAATATTTTCGATGGCCATCTTCATCACTTTCCCGATGAGATAAACAAAAAAATGATCGATTCAAAAATGTATTAAATTTTGATGTTCTACAAGAATCCGAAGTCAGAATGTCAAAAATGTCTACAGCAAAAAAGCAACGAACATCCAGATATACAGACTTTTGTGAATTCATATGACGAACTTTTGTTCATCGAAAATGAAATGTTACACCTTAAGATGGATTCTCACATTGCTCATACGAAATTATTTTCATAGTCGATAGCTACCTATATATAAATATCTAAATTTGTAAATTGTGATCACAAAGGTTCACTGCCTCCAAAAAAAACTGATGAAAGACAAAATCCAATTGAAAGCTAACCTCACGCATTTGGATGTCCTCCTATGAAACGAGTTTACACAATCCGGTACCTAACTGAACGTTACAAATAGCACAGTCTAACAGTCGTTTCTAATAAAGATCAAACTTCTCTGAGAAAAAAAATTTGCCAGGCCGTCAATTTGTCGCATGTGGATGAAATGTTCTGAAACTGGGTCCTATAATATGTAGATAGTATAGTCATACGGAGCGTTGGATGACAACAGGCTCCATCGTAACTGAAAAAGTTTTCGCAAAAAAAATTCCATATAATTAATATTGAAATTTCGCATTTAGTTAGCGAAAAGTAATTTTGAAAAGTTGCAGATATAGGTAGGTGGTCTGATATCCTAATATGTATTTCATTTTCATTAGTGTTTAACAGGTTTTGTTTGTATCAATTGTATCTAAACAAGCGCTATTCCCCGATCCCGCCAAAACAAAATTTGTGGCGCATGTCGCGTCGCCATACTTTTGTTAGTACAATCTTAACATGTAAGGTCTGTCTCAAAGTATATCGTCTTGAAATTTACCTCATTAGTTAGTAGATAAACACGTTTTAAATGCCTACCTGATTGTGATAACGAAGGGGACCTATAGGTATTTTATGACAGCGCAATTTCAAGACTATGAGACAGACTATACTTAAATTTATATTACACGAATCATCATTTATTTATTAAAGCTGTTTTTTAGGTTCCAAATTTTTAGCTGTATAAAATTTGCGAATAGGGAATTTAAAACATCTGGAAAAAGAAATTTTAAGTTAAAAATTTTATGTAATCTTTAGTTTATAACATTAGGAGTAGGTACTTATTATTGTATAGAAAATAAATATTTTTTAAAAAGTAGGTATATGTTTTTTATTCCATTGTAAACTATTATTAAGTTAACATTTGCGAAATATGGTTGCCATCCAACAACATGGCGAAGGTCACCCGGATTTGTCAAACGAACATCAAACGTGCCACAAGTGACGCTTCTGTGTTGCGTCTTCTGTGGTTGGGGTTGGTACGATATCCCCACGTCGCATACAAGTAATAGAATCATAGAAAAGCCCCTTTTCTATGAATAGAATACAAGGAAAACAATTATTCCTAGCAATCCTAGGGTATTTGCCAGAGCCTTAATTTCTATATTGAAGCGAGAATTTAAAATACCTAAATTCACAGACTCGCGTGTATTTAGAATGTACAACACCCAACACGAAAGTATTACCCTTGTTTATAAGGGTATTAAATATATCTAATTAAAACGAGGTGATTGAGTGAGTGAGATACTTACTATAAAAGTCAATGATAGGTACTACTTACTTACGTTGAAATTACACACTTTACAAAATTACGAGCATCAAGAATATGTAAGTATAGGTAATGTACATTGTACACATTTTTAAGGAAAATTTTTCAGATTTTCGTAGGATATACCTAAACAATCACAAAGTACGAAAAAAGTTAATCAATAGAAGAGTGGACAAATTTCACTAGATAAGACAAGAATTACGGCTGTAAAGGTGGGGTTAGACAAGATTAACAAAGGCGGGTAAGGAAGGCTATAACATAATCTTTATTGTGAGTTAACAAAGGTTCGAAGAAATCTACTCAAAGGATAGACCGAATGATTAAACTGTACAAAAAAGGTGCAGAAATAAAATCTACTATAGGTATTTAAGTCGTTCAAATTACTTTTGTAGGGTTTGAAATTCTCCCAATGGGTTTGTTGAAATATATAAGTGTCGCCACTATATCATAAATGTATTCATGTCTTTCATGAAAGAATAATTCACCGTAAAGTACCTAAGCATTAAATTAAATTAAAAGATACAATTCGAAATAGGTGATATCAACTGTTCCATTCAAAGCCACACAGTTTTGTGATGGATCGGAGAATACCTACCAAATTAGAAACATGGAGTTAACATGAAAATGTGCATTATTTTGTATTATAAAAATATTACAGTGTAAGTTTAGTGTCTAGTTTCCACGACATGTAGAGTTTCCATTAAGGGGATTTGTTGAAATAAACGGATTTTAAGAAAAAGAGCTGACTTAACGCAAAATAATTAGCTGTTTCAGCGTTGACAGCATTGAAAGCTTAATGACAAATAGGTACCTCACAATAAATCATACTAATTAACTAATTGCTCGTACCTCGTACTATTTTTCTATGACATTATTTTATGCAGATACATATAAATTCGGTCGACAATGGATATTATTTAGAAATGCAATGAAAAATAGGTACCTACCTACACATTTCAAAAAGAGTTGCATAATTTTCTGTGACAGAATGAACTAGAGAAAGAGCGAAACAACATTATCCTAAATTTAATAATAGAACAGAGATCACGGGCGTAGCCAGGATTTAGTTTGGGGGGGGGGGGGGGGGGGGGGTTGGTAAAATATACTTACATGAAAAAGATCCCGCGCAGAACCCAACTATGTGCGCACGGTAATAATTTGCTTATTTCGGGGGGGGGGGGGGGGGGGTGAACCCCCAAACCCCCCCCCCCCCCCTGGCTACGCCCGTGACAGAGATAATAACTTGTCGTCAAACTTGTTTATCGTGTAATTAATTAAGGGTGAGTTTATCTGGCTGAACAGCTTTGTTTTTCGTGTATTTTCTTATAACAGCGAATAATGTGCTTTTGAATTAGCAACGTTTGCGAAACCATGTTATATATTTCTCAGGCAGCTATCGTGAATGTAAATCAAGATGCACAATCTTACCATTATTGTAACCAAAGTTACGTTGCAGCGTTGATTGAAAAATATTAAACTCTTTAGTCAATGGTTGCAGGTACTACACGTTAAAGCCAAGTATTTATCAAACAAATAATTGCACATTTTTTATTAAAATACCTAGTTAATATTTAAAAAAACGAAAAAATAATGGGATGTGATATATAGCTACAACATAAACAATTCATCACTCATCGGTTATTGTATACCTACACAATCATACGAAACCGGAAAGCTATTGCACAGTAGAGATCTACAGGGATTTATTTCCCAATTCAACCAAAACGGCGGAGTTTCTATTTGGATATAAATTTTTCGGATGGCAATTAAAAAGGGGACACTGAAAAAAGCGAACCGTACATAAATAAACAACAGATAAAAATTATTTACGAACTAAAATGGATTACCTATTGATTTGGTAGCATATTTTAAGGCGAAATGAAAGAATAGGGAGGTCTCAAAAAATGTAACATATACTTTTCACACATTAAAATCACAACTAAACCTTTAAGAAATCTAGTGGTGAAAAAATAATTGTAAATAAACAATAATTAATCTCTAAATAAAGCAATTAAGTTTGAATAATTGTGGTGCGACAGAAAACGATTTCTGATTCGCTTGACGTCAGCTACCTGCATTGACGTCCCACCTTCTCCGCTTGCCGTATAAACAGCATGGTTACTATTCGGACTGTTGTTGCGGTGAATTATTAATCATCACTTGAATGCACTTAGTGGCGGTTTCAGGGGTAATTACCCCCCTAAGAATTTTTCGTTCGCTTATTTATTTTTATTCATAAAAAATTACCAACATTTCAAACAAACAAGTTAAGTTATGGTAAATGTAGTCGGCGATCTATGACTGTGAATTTCTCCAAAACTGCTGGAGAGTCGTGGAAAGAACAAATACCCGATACTTTTTTTAAAATAACCCCCCCCCCCCCCTAATCCAGTTGCCTGGAAACATCATTAAATGCACTACCTGAATCCACCAGCACCCAAGCGGAGCCGTCCCTCAGAAACATACAGCCGGGCCGTGCTTGCCGTAGATGGAGGTCTACGAGGGTTCTACCAGTTAGCAAGTTCAGTTTTTTCTCTTCTAACTGACTAACTACCGCATACTAAACATCCAATAAACAAGCACTAACAACCCTGCTTATTATCATGGTGATCGCAATATTTGCACCCCCTAATTTCACCCCCTTCCGTTCCCTCTCAAGTTGTCCCACCAAAACCAATTGATACTCCAATCCCAATCCTCCCTAAACCCTAGAACCAGAACCAGACCAGCCCCTTAGCGTGTCTGTTCATTAAAACCCTTTCCCTTACCCTGATTATCCTTTTTCCAGACCGACGACAAGAGGTGATGTTAGCTATCGATTTCGCGTCTTCGGCGTAAAGTGGTCTTCGTAACAACACAATGTAGATTTCTCCGACACTTCCACGATATCTCGTTGTACTGCCTCAAACCACTTTTGTCCCCTTTTTGCATCTCTGGAGATCGTTAGAAACGTCTTATCCGGTGTTGTGCAGGTTGTATTTTTACAATTTGGTACAAAGCAACACTTACGTGCAGGAATGTGTAATTAATTTAATCCACTTGCCGTCAAAGGTCTCGCAAACTACTAAGCGCGCATATGTAGCTTAATATGCGCTGAACTCCGAGCGAGTAGGTGACGTCACAGACGCTAGTCTCTCCGAAAGATACGTCTAGCCTCGCTCGCAAAACAAATTTGTTAGGTTAGGGTTAATTTTGGTTTCTAATTTTTTTAGTGGGTGATACGATAACCTTGGATACATATTGTATCGAAATATCACCTCAACAAAAATCATGAGACCGCCCTATTCTTTAAAACTATTTATTTATACGACTGAAACGGTCGTAAATTCTTTGTAAAGTTCCAACCTTTCCTGTCTAACTATTTACATGGATATGTTTATAAAGTATGAGTGGATAAAGCGGTCTTTAAAACACGCGCGATTTTTCAAGCAGGACGGCGTAGCCGGAGTGCTTGAAATAGAGCAAGTGTTTTAAAGACCAGTTATTATAAGTCATTTTATAATTTCCGTTCCATTTGAGCGAGTAGTTTTGTTTTTATGTAACTCTAAACTTAGTTAGTGCGTCGCAAACCCCGAAAACGGGCACGTTGCATCGTTTGGCCGTAGAAATGGCCCTTAAAGTGCATTTAAAAAAAGTTGTTACCTCTAAATAACGTAGAAATAAATAGGCTTTAATTTGATACCAAGCTCATTCGAATCAGCCCAATGGTTATTTTTTTATTCAGCTTCAAACTTTTTACTTTTTGCGCCGACAGTAGTTTCGTTAAGGTCACTTAAAACCTACAACAATTTTAATATTCAAATGCTGTAAAAGTGTATTAATTGTTTGAATTTTATGTTGTACTGTACTTCTGAAAAATATATACTAACTTATACAAGGTGTCAATAAAAATGAATACCAAATTTTGGCAAGTTTTAAAAGTGAACAGAACACTTTGTATGTTTTGTCAATTGTAGAATTAAAAGTTGATTGCCTATGTATTAATAGTAATACCAAACTTGTCGCTCTTCATGAAAAATGCAAATTTTCGTGGATTAAGTCAGACGATTAACAAGTGTTAATATGCAAGTTGGAAAGGTGTTTACAAAAGTATTTCTTTAAAAAACGTTATTTAATGACTGCAGCAGTTTCCCTGTTGTTTATACAAAAGAAGAACGAATCGTTTACTGGAATCAAATCAAAGATTTCCTAATAGAAGTTCGCCAAATAAAACTATTTTCGAAAGACTGTTACTTCAATTTAAAGAAACTAGTAGTACCTATCCAGTATGAAAAAGTCACTAATAACTGAAGCAGTGCAGATCTGTGACAGAAAATAATTTATTTTCTGTCACAGATCTGCACTGCTTCAGTTATTAAATAATGAAATTGGATTTGCAGTTACCAAAACGTGATTAGAAACCGTAAGTGTATGTTGAACCATTATGTTGTAGAATTGTAGATGCTTGCCCTTGTCGCTGGGAATTTGTCTAAAGGGTGGATTAAAACCACTTAAATTAAAACTTTGTAATTCGACGGCAAAAGCAATTTCTCGTGAAATTTGATTATCTGTTTAACAAAAGTGTAATAGAGCGTTAAGTATTTTATTATTATTACCCAAAACGGCTCCTTAACGGATCAAAGATATTTAGACCAATTCCCCACGCGCACGCCCGTCCCATAGTGAGTTAGTTAAGGATAAAATTTTCTTATCTACGTTAGGGTGTAATCTAAGATGAATTTGTCTCGGAATTTGTAATGTAACAAATTATTTTTACATTGTAAAAAAAAGGGCAGTGGTATTCCCATTTTGTTGTCTATATACCTACGCATTTCTTTTTAATTTTAAACTTTGGAATAATAAATTAAAAACCTTTAAATCGGCAAACTTTTATATCTATGAAATGTTTCGAGAACTGGGGCTTGCATTTAATTTTTCCAAACTGAGTTAAGTCCATATTTCCGTCTACGCCTCCTTGAATATTATGTCAAACTCTTATTGGTGCCGTATTATTTTGTACATGTTTGTTTTGCGTGCTTACAAAAATTATTTGTTAGGCCGTTGGTAGTTTAGTATACTTCGCACGTTCACATCGATGACTCAAATACATCCACGTTTGAGAAAGTGGTCTTGCTCATTTTCAAAACACGCATTATACTGAAAAAGGTATAATCTCTTGTTTTTTAAGCCTTGGGTCTCTATATTTCTAATCAGATCAGCTTAAAATGGCATTAAAAAGCAAACCAGTAGTGGTAAAAAGCGCAAATGATGGAACTTTCCTTTTATCGCCTCTTTCCACCTACACACGTTTTTAATTAACATCTCTTTGTATATTTAATTCCATTCGTTTAGCGCAGTAATTTAATGCAATCTTGTACAATGACTAGGATTTACGTGTCCTGTACGTCGTACAAATGAAAAATGCGTCGTTATATTTGCGAATTTTAAAAGAAAATGGATTGAAAAATAATGGAAGGGTTTTTACTGTCATAGAGAAAATTTAATACGGTT
Source organism: Pyrocoelia pectoralis (assembly GCA_036250285.1). Lineage (NCBI taxonomy): Eukaryota > Metazoa > Arthropoda > Insecta > Coleoptera > Lampyridae > Pyrocoelia > Pyrocoelia pectoralis. The sequence goes on from CM070074.1 coordinate 40,672,654, forward strand.
CGCCGTCTGTACTACTAAACTGGGTTTGCTTTAGGGATTTACCGCATTTGCTAAGATTTGAGATCCGAATTTTGTGGAAATTTGTTACTTCAACCAGGAAACCTAATGTATTAAATAAAATTCGGTTACCCTCAAAAGACTTGCGTATTTTTACACATTCTGGATAATGTTTTTGATGTTATCACTTTATCCTCTAGGTAAGGGTTATAAATTTGAAATATTAGAACCGTAGGTGACATATTAGCACATATTAGGAACGGTGTTATTGTGAAGATAAGAGTATTGGAGTACAAATTTGCTAATCTAAGATGTTGTATTAAAGTCTTTAGCTTTAGCTATTTGACCCGAAGGTCTAATGTTATTGACGTTTAATTAAAATTTACGTAGAATCCGGCACTATTTACACACTAATGACGCTTTAGGTTGATCTCCCACATTAAAATTAGCACATATACATTGTACGGTTGCTAAAGTCTAGGGCAAAGGTTAAAGTAAAAGATTGTGTCACAGAATTCCACGTAAATTGGACATCCTTCCATTATCACCATTGACTTAGTGTCCATGTTATCACATAGGTACATTTTCAAAATCTCACGGTAGGGTTGACTTGTGCACAATACTCCGCATTTACGGTGAAAAATAATTGTAACACGAACATAATGCAACGTATCCCCAGGGCCGTCTCAAGCACAAATGGCGCCGGGGTGCCAAAATCAGCTTGCGCCCCCTGGTCAAAAGTATAAAATTAAAATTCATTATACAAAAAGTATAAGACATTAAAAAAGCATGAAATTAAAATTTATTAACATTTTTTGTTAATTTTCGAATTAAACGTCAAACTCAATCTTACGGGCTTTTGAATTGGCAAACATTTTAATTATGTCATCTATTTTATCATTATCTGTTGCATCTATGCTTATAATGGCCAAATTTGTCAATCTATCTTGGGTCATGGTTAACCGTACATAGTTTTTGATTAATTTCAATTTGGAAAAAGACCTTTCGCCTTCTGCTACTGTTACAGGAAGTGTTAAATATATGCGTAAAGATGTTGAAAGGTTAGGAAATACAGACATTACCCAGAATTTATTATTTAAATAGCTTGTTAATTTTAAAACCCAAATAAATAGCCTAGTCCGTGTATGCCCAGTCTGTGAGCTTATCCACCTACCACTCGAATAAGCTCACAGACTGTTTTATAATATTTTTCAATTAAATTTTTAAACAATACTCTTTTACAGATTGACGTCGAATTTTTCCTTATTTCAACAATTATTTCATCATTCACCAAAATGCGTGTCCATTTTTCAAGTATCGCTTCACCCCTCATATGACGCTAGTCCTGATGATGGTTAAAAACCGAAATCGATTGACAATAGAAAACAAATTTTAAAAAATGTGGTTTTCATTTTACCTATCGATATTACCTACATCCGATATCCTAAATACAGGGTGGCCCATTGAAAAGGTAACACGCCTGTTTTGGGACACTTAGGCCAGTTTCTTAAAAAAACGCTCGGACACGTCGATTTTCTATTTTTGGGGGACAACTTTTGATGTCAACTGATGACTTTGTCAGGTCAACCCCCTACCCCCAGCAACCCCTAACTCAAGAATTTAAATAGGGAAAAGGAGTCGAGCGACCCCTCATTTGAAACGTCTTTTAATTCTGTATGTGACAGTATGAATGAAAATTAGTTTTATTCAATTTTTTTTTCGCCCCCATGAAAAGGACCCTCCAGATTAACGAAGGTGGGGGTGTTGTTTAGGAAAAATCCTGAAACACGCCACCTTTGACTTTTTGAACGCCACATTTTGATGTTAGATCAACCCCCTAGCCCCAACAACCTCAACAAAAACAAAAATTACGGTAAGGTGGTCGAGCGACCCCTCATTTGAAGCATCTTTTAATTCTCTATTCGACAGTATGAATGAAAATTAGTTTTATTTAATTTTTTTCCACCCCCATGAATAGCACCCTCTAGAATAACTAAGGTGGAGGTGCTGTTTAGGAAAAATCCTGAAACACACCACCTTTGACCTTTGACCTTTGACAGAGTCAAATTTGACATCAAAATGTGCCGTTCAAAAAGTCAAAGGTGGCGTGTTTCAGGATTTTTCCTAAACAACACCCCCACCTTAGTTAATCTAGAGGGTGCTTTTCATCGGGGCGAAAAAAAATTGAATAAAACTAATTTTCACTTATAATTGCACAAGAGGTTTGTATTTTACCGAGTAAATTTGGGTTGTTTAATAAGAATCTGTTGCCTAGCAATTAGACGAGAAAAACTGTCAACCAATAAAAATGCGACACCGAAGGTGGAGCATTTTTAGGTTGACAGTTTTTCGAGTCAAATTGCTAAAGGAAACAGATTAGAATTTAAACAACACAAATTTACTAGGTATAAATACAAATCTCGAGTGTAATTCGGCAGGACAATTTAACGAACAAGAAATTTAGAAATCCGTTCGTAACTTTACCAAATCGACTCATTCTTAAAATAACACAAACATCATGCAATAAATTATTCGCAAATGTCAAACTATATATTTATACGGCGGGCACGGATACTGCGATAGTTGATTAGAATTTGAAAGTGAAAAAACCACTAGTGCATTTGTCGCTGTAAAAGTGACAATTGCACTGCGGCTAATGGGATTTTTTATACATGAGTTAAATTGTCATTTGTACTGTCGAATAGAGAATTAAAAGACGCTTCAAATGAGGGGTCGCTGGACTCCCTTTCCCTATTTAAATTCTTGAGTTAGGGGTTGCTGGGGCTAGGGGGTTGACCTGACAAAGTCAAATTTGACATCAAAAGTTGTCCCCCAAAAATAGAAAATCGACGTGTCCGAGCGTTTTTTTAAGAAACTGGTCTAAGTGTCCCAAAACAGGCGTGTTACCTTTTCAATGGCCCACCCTGCATAATGAAAGTTGAATCAATATGTATACACGAAATATCATTTTGGTAATCTTTATAGGGCGATGGAGGAAGAAATAATGAAAAATTCTCATTTTCATGCGTTTCTTTGTAAATAACTATGTTTTGACTACTTGTAGACAGTAAAGTGTCTTTATAGTTTTTTAAAGATCTGTAAAATAAGCGTCAGCAGAAGTTCGCACCACAAATAGTTCGCTAGTTAAAGCTCTTTGAAGATATACTCAAAAATTGACATTTTATTAAGAATCCCGATTTCCGCTAAAAAATGGCCGTTAACTTTTTGTTAAAAATTGGTTTTATCCTATTTTCAGTACTTTATATACACTGTGTCCAAGATAAGGAGGGCCACTATGGGGATTTCGGAAACGGTAAGAGATAGAGTTTCGGTTAAATGGGAGAAAAGTTGGGCAATTTTGAGTTTAGTACAATGAAATTTTTAAACTTACGAAATTCCGAACCGTTCCGAAGTTATGCGACAAAAAGCGAATTTTCAGGATTTCGTTTTTGACAAATTGTTACTTTGTCGTTGATGTTAACTGAAAAGTAAAAGGACCTTCTACAGGTACTTTTTAACGTTCTTTAACATGGCATACAGCAAATTGGAATCCGACGTTTCGTTTTCGAGTAACCATCATCAACTTTATTTTTTTAAATACGGTCCTGATTTTTTTATGCATAATATTAGAAGAGCTTTTTATTCTGCATTCAAGCATGTATCACACTTTATGGTTTTATTGCGATTTTATACTTACTTTACGATTAGCGGAAAAAATCCTAAGTACGAACCTGTATCCTTCCTCAATAACATTCAAACTGAATTTTATTTATAAATGGACTTTTGCTAACTGTGCTTTCCTCATCAAATTAATGAAATGACACAGAATTTTCAATTTTGAACACAAATTTTATAACCAAGTGTACATAATTACAAACAATCAACTAACACGTCATAAATGAACAGAAAACATTTTATGAAACGAAAATTTAAACATGACACATACCAATAATTAGAAAAAAATTATAATAAATGCTCGCAAAGCCCTCCTTAGTTCTCCAATCGTCAATAGCATCTTCTAACTGTAGATTCCAAAGCATTCTTTAACATTGTAGGTGTTACAGTTTGGAATCGGTTAAGTACAAGCTTTCGGAGTTCTTCTTCTATTCCAAAGGTATCTTTGTAAACATAATTTCTTACGTACCCCCAAAGAAAAAAATCCAGCGGGGTTATTTCGGAAGAACGAGTTGGCCAGGGCGTTTCAGAATTGGCGCTTAAAACTCTTTCGGCAAACCTATTTGAAAGGTAATCCTTAACCACCCGTGAATTGTGCGCAAGTGCACCATGCTGCTGAAACCAACAATTGCGTACTACGGCTTAGGGTAAAATATCAAGAGCATCTTCCAAAGTAGAATCTAGTAAATTTAAGTACAATAGTAAAATAAGTATAAAATCGCAATTAAACCATAAAGTGTGATACATGCTTGAATGCAGAATAAAAAGCTCTTCTAATATTATGCATAAAAAAATCAGGACCGTATTTAAAAAAATAAAGTTGATGATGGTTACTCGAAAACGAAACGTCGGATTCCAATTTGCTGTATGCCATGTTAAAGAACGTTAAAAAGTACCTGTAGAAGGTCCTTTTACTTTTCAGTTAACATCAACGACAAAGTAACAATTTGTCAAAAACGAAATCCTGAAAATTCGCTTTTTGTCGCATAACTTCGGAACGGTTCGGAATTTCGTAAGTTTAAAAATTTCATTGTACTAAACTCAAAATTGCCCAACTTTTCTCCCATTTAACCGAAACTCTATCTCTTACCGTTTCCGAAATCCCCATAGTGGCCCTCCTTATCTTGGACACAGTGTATATACACAAAAGTAATACAATACAATAAATCGTTCGCAAGTTGCACTTTATTGTAAAAATACATCTTTGAAAACTATATATTTTCACAGAATTTAACTAAAATGTATATTTGTATTCAGTTTTTCTTAAATATCTTCTTTTCCATTTATTTTACGACAAACTTCTATATAAACTAATTGAAAGCTTACAAAATTTCCTATAAAAAACACTTTGTTGCGTATGTTTTTCTGTAAACAGCGACGAGAAACTAACGATTGAAGACGCAGGTAATGTTTAATTTTTACAGAAATTGTAGCTACTTTTGAGACAAAGAAAAGGTAGTATAAAAATGTGATCCTATGATGAATTTACTCAGAAATGATCAGAGAATAATAGATTAAATGGTTTTTTATTAGCCCAATTGGTAATTATTACGGTTGGAGAAATAAAGGCTAACATGTGGATAATCGTTGAAAAATTTTTTATTTTAATTGTTGACGTTTCGCCTATGTTATAGGCATAATCATAACATGATAATTTATTGTTAAAAGATAAAATTTTTTTTTTAAATTTATGAATACATAAAAAAATTTTTATCTTTTAACAATAAATTATCATGTTATGATTATGCCTATAGTGTGATCATCTAGTGCGCGAAATGCGACTTTGGTGATCGAAAACTGATTTATTTAACGAGGCGTAGCCGAGTTAAAAAAATAGTCGAGATCATCAAAGTATTTCGACCACGAGTTGCAAAAATAACTATTGTTCAATCTAAAACAGACAGTTTAATGAAAGTAGGTAGATGGTCCTGAAGTTTTGTATACGGCCATGATTTGTCATTATGAACAACTTTTCTTAGTAAAATTTTTCCATATCGCAAACCAAAAGGGCACTTTACCTGAAAAGGAAATAGTTCTTGCTTCACCGTCACGGCCATTTTGTTTTTCAAAAAACCAAAAATTTCTTAAAATTCGTTTCACGCCAAGCAGGGCTTAATTCCAGAATCTTAATCGAAATTCAAAAAATTTTAGTCCATTACACCTCTTGTAACATCAATCCTGGCACACACTGTACAATATAAAGTACTGAAAATAGGATAAAATCAATTTTTAACAAAAAGTTAACAGCCATTTTTTAGCAAAAATCGGGATTCTTAATAAAATGTCAATTTTTGAGTATATCTTCAAACAGCTGTAACTAGCGAACTATTTGTCGTACGAACTTCTACTGACGCTTATTTTACAGGTACATCAATTATCTTTAAAAAACTATAAGACACTTTACTGTCTACAAGTAGTCAAAACATAGTTATTTGCAAACAAACGCTTGAAAATGAGAATTTTTCATTATTTCTTCCTCCATCGCCTTATAAAGATTACCAAAATGATATATCGTGCATACATATAGATTCAAAATTTAATTCTCTACAACTTTCATTATATACACTAAGTACGTAGAATCAATAGTTTTCGACTTATTATTGATTTTATTATGCAAAACGAGCAGCGATTGTGTCTTAGAAAAAGGTTTAAATGATTATATCCCTGTCAATATTAATCTTATGGAAATATGTAAAAACGAAAATTGTTCGTAATTAAATTCTCTACAACTTTTATTTGAAGCATTTTGCGATGCCTATGGCCATTCTCGAGATATAAGCGAAATACGCGCGATGCGCGCACGTGTTACCGTTTCGCCGCAAAACGGTCGACATTTAAAAAAATCTACCTCGGCTCCTATTAGTCGTAGAGACAAAAATAAAACATGAAAATGTGCGGAATTTTGCCAGCTACAATTTTCTTAACGTTTTTGTTTTTGATAAAATTGATACTTTTTCAGTTATTTACGATAACCTGTTTTTTTGACACTTTTTGGCCCACAATTTCTCTCGGAGGGAGGGTACGGGTGGGGACTTTTGAACACTTCAAAGGGAGCACAAAACAAGCTTGTTCCCAAATTTTCAAAGCTGTAACCATTATTTCATCCAAATGGTTACATTTCGTCTTATTTTACTGGGCTATATTAACTAGTGGAGTCAATCTTATAACCTGTTTATAGGTTAACGTTAACCTGACTGACAAATTAATAACCCCGAACGAAGGAAATGGAGTAGTTTACGGCGGAGAACAATTATTACTGACTTTGTATAAAAACTACACAATAATTGAATGATTAGTTTCTAATTTGAATAGATGGGTAAAACGAGTTCGATTTTACCATTTGTAATAATAATAATATTGTATCATACCTATTACCTATCCAGGGGTGGCGAACCTTTTTATAAACGCGTGCCAAAAATGTGCGAATAAAATAAGATAAATTTTCTAACGTGCCAGGTTTTTTCAATGTTCCTATTAGTGGAGCTAAGCAAGTTTAAAAATGAAAAAGAAAGCATGCCCACCCATACAGTAATTTTCGGGGGGGGGGGGGGGGGGCAATTTGGGGAAGATTATTAGCTATTTAAAAAAAAATAAAAATACGCCAACATACGTTGCTGCAACAATAACAATACTGGTTACTTCGAGTTCTCCGTGGTTAAATAATACTCGCGCAGAGTGGCGACGAATGGAAACGACGAGTCCACCATCTAGCGCAATCGTCAGTTAATTTAAAAAATGTTATCGTTAAATTTTAGGCATAAAAAAGACATTAAGAAATAATCTTATATTTTTAACGAGTAGGTAAAATATTATTTTCGCACTGAATTTTTCAAAATTGTAACGTGCCAGCAATTTTTTTGTACGTGCCACCTCTGGCACGCGTGCCATAGGTTCGCCATCCCTGAATACCTACATACTTCTGCAACACTCAGGGTGGAAACTTTTTGTCATTCATTCGTATGCTTATGTAGGTATAGAATTCATTTCTAAAGCAGTAAAGCTTGTACAACACACATATTGAGCGATCACTCCTTAAATAAGCTCTACGCCGTATTACTTTTGAGGAAATTTCATATTTTATTATTCATTAGGTACCTTTATGTAAAGAGACATTAATCCTCTTTTGATTTAGAGGGGGATATAAATTAGCGACAATTTATACAGTGTTTGAAAGTATAATCCTTGCGAGTTTAATTAATCAAAGACATTCTGGTAAAATTAGGAGAACTTGTGTTAAATGAATAAATTCAACGGGAAGATTGGTGATTAAATTTCCAACAGGAAGATTAAGGTTCTGTTCCGGTGAGGTACACTTCGGGCTGTTGCGTGTACGTAAGTAATTTAAATATTATACAGGGTATGTTGATTTTCAATGGACTACATTGTACGAAATTCAATTTGATTTTATATTCTGTGAAGTAGTAGTAGTAGTAGTAGTAGTTTATTTCGTGACCAGTGGTATTGAAATCAGAGTCAACGTCATGTGTGTAAATCTACTAGGTTCTTCGTAGATGCATTTCACGAAAGTGTACTAGCATGCAGGGGGTACTTTTCAATGTCGAATTAACTTCATACATAATAAACAAAATTAGTTTTTGTAAACGACATTTTTCTTCCTTAGAAACAACCTTAATATTTGATAGTATCACCGAACCACTTGCTTGTTATTGTAACCAACTTTGGAGACAAATACCTAATTAGATAAATCTCCAGTCTCTCTCTGTTGACAAATGGGGCATTTTTTATTTAGATATAGTAACCAGTACCTATGCGGAAACTTGGTTCAACTACGCTTCCTCAAAGTTGAGCAGACGCATATTTACATTATGTTCTGATTATATACTTGTATTTACAATTAGCATACAATTATACTGTATTAAACATTGCTTTAATTTATGTTGTTCATTTATTGATACAAAAAGTAGGTAGCTTACGGATCCATTAGGTGTTTTCTTTTTACATCGCCACAGGGTTAGGTAAAGTCACAATTATCACGTGATTGAAGTGCCTTGCGTCAAGCTTGCGTCATAAGACATTTGTGATTGTGCCTCAGGATAAAACTTAAATAAAGCTTTTAAAACGAATAGGCTTATTGAGAACTGAGTCAAATTATTTTTATAAAACGAATGGTGTGTTATTGACAGGCTGACTTAAGTTAACCACAACGTGCAAAAAGAAAACACCTATTATAGGACGTTTATCGGGCCGCAGAAGTCCACTGGTCGTAGTTTTTAAACGTAGTAGGGAATACAAATACACTATGTCGCTTTAGGGTTTAGGCAAAAGTCAATGTGGGTTCGGCTGTTTTTAAATATTAAAACAATCATGCGTTCGGCAACAAAAACAGAATGAAATAATACTTGGTGGATGTTTTGCAACAACAAAAAGTTATTGTTACGATACGATGCCAAAATAAACTTTCAACACCATTTTGTTAAGCCATGCTTTTTCCGTTGTGATTGAATGGAGATAACTACTGTAAACGAGCTTCCTTCCAAGTAGAGCTAAGGCATGGTTCATGTAAAATGTTGTTTTAACACATTTCAGACTGAGGGTCAGTTAGCACTTGCATAATATTATCCATATAAATCGTCCGATTAGTCGAAAAAAATACCAACCAAGCATTGCTCTTATCGTCGACTGGAATCTTTTAGATGTTGGTATCTGGGGACACTTTATACAGTGTGCCACATTATAGATTTCATCATGGCGGCCATTTTTTAAAATGGGAGTGGATTTTTTTCAAATGAAGATTGTAGCTGGCAATAAAACGGTTTTTTGTTTTTTTACGATGTTCCAAAGTTTATAAATTAAGTAAAAGTTTCAACTCCCATAGTGTACGTATTTTGAATTTTTAATATAATCAAGCACCCTAAAGGGATGAAAGGCCCGCCACGTCCACGTGGTTCATCCTAGGTAATGCAAAGCACGGGAGAATGCGTGTGTCTAAAGTGGCGCCATCTACAATTAAATTGATAATGTCATCATCTTTCCCCCTCGCAGCCATAAAACTTTTGTCCGAAACATTTTTTGAAAAAATTGTTCTTTTCGAGATATTCGCGTGTATTGATTAAAATGGTCTACGCTGTATTGTTCATGGTGAGGAGTAGGTACAACTTCCTACAACTAGATAGAAAAAAGAAGATATCTAGCAGTGACTAATTGGGAAAAACATCCGACTCTAGAATAAACCCTTACAATTACAACTCTTGCCAGTTATAAATGAACACACGTCTGCTTTAAGAAGACGTGTCGTAGACAAAATGGCCAGAGAACGTAAGATTCAGTAGGTACTTAGGCAAATTGCATGATGAGAAAGATTTTTTTTGAAAATACATCAAACCAAATTACCTAAGGTAACTAGATAAAATACATATTGAGCACGTTTAATCAAAAAGAACAAAAGAGAGCGAAATATAGAAACGTGATAAAACTGTGGCAGAAAATTCATTAATGATAACCCAAAATGTGGAAGACCTCTGCAGCACGAACTGACCTTGATCGCCGAGTTAGAATTTGAGTTAGCGAAATAGAAATAGAAAAAGCAAGACAATGGAAGAATGGAAACAGACCATACGCCTAATTTAAGAAGAAAGGAAGAGTGTTTTTAAAATTCTACACAAAGATTTGGGAATGAGAAAAGTATCCCCACGATTGCCAAGTTGCTCAGTTTCAGACAAAAACTGAATTTTTCATACGTTAAAAACTTGCAATGGGGTTACAATAAATGTTTACCAATAGGAATCAAAATAAATTTATTGCGTCGAGAGCAAAGAACACGTTCTTCAAAAATCAAAAAAACACTTGAAAAAGTTACAAATTTTTTATAGATTTGCTTCACAATTACATCAATATTCAATATGCATTTAATGAAACTGTTTCTTGCCTTCAGCGGTTCTCGCTCGATGCGATGGTTTTCAATAATAGGGATTCCTTTTAAGGTAGCAGAGGTGGCCGTTTGCCAAACACACCCATCATCAGAAACAGCTTAGAGTTTTTGTTAAGAGCCTGATATAGATACATTAGGTATGTTATACCGGAGTCTGAGCAATCGAGTAGATGAAAGAGCCTTATTTTGGATGAGAACTGTTTCGTTGATCACGATAATACCAACCGGTACCGCACCATTTGTTTTTCCCCGCATTCTTTTTAGTCCAGTGAAATAAAGCATTTTGGTGTGCAAAAGGTCGGGTAGTTTTGATTTTTGGATATGTTATTAGTGTTGGGTCGGTAATGTAAAAACCAAGTTTGCGACCTTGGGGCACCACCGCGCGTCACCTGGTCTCGAAAAAACATCAAAATTTTCGACCCCTTCTTTGTTTTTTCAAAACATCTCCTAAACGGTTGGTATTACAGAAAAAAATTCATTACAAATTTAAACTAGAATTGATTTGCTACTGATTGAGTGTAAAAGCAGCTCTGCAGCTCAAGTAGTCACTGAGATAAATTATTTCAAAATAGCTCGATTTTTTCAAAAAGTTGAAAAATTTGGATTTTCCTTCGGTTTTCGTTGAATATCTCCTAAACTAAAATGTTTAGTGAAAACGTCAAATATATAAATTAAAGGTGAGAAAATTTGCTACAATTCAAACACAGCAGGACGTTTCTAATACGACCAATAGTTCAAGTTATTATAAAAGTATGGAGGTTTCGCTATAATTTGATGCAAACCCGAGGGCTGACAGCAGTTCTACCAGCTGTTTCGAAACAACCTTCTGATACAAATACACACTGACGGCATTCAAAAGAGTCAAAGAGATGATATGAAAGAACACGGTCGCACTGCACTAATCAATGCGTATGAAAGAGAAATGCATTTCTTTCTCCATTTATCTAGAGACAAACGCTTGTTTTTCAGAATAGTGGTTTGGAAGAAAACAAGCACGTATTCGCGGATTACAGTCTTCACATTGGCCAAAAAATTGTCAGGAGGCGTGAACTCAGATATATTGTATGTACATGTGAGTGCGAATATCACCCAGTATCTTGCCAGCGGCAGCCGTCAACACACGTAGTCTCTCTTCTTGTGGATCTGATCTTTGGTTCTCATACCACGAATTTGTGAGAATTTTGTAACAGACAGTGAATTTTTGGTTGACTGTTTCAGCAATCACAATGTCTTCATTCTTCTCGATTGGGTCCATAATAGACGTTTACAGTGCTCCAAATGGGGTGAAATCATTAATGAATTGTAATAAGTCACTAAACCTTCCCCATCGTTTTTCTATTAAAGTTAAAATTGACTATAACGTTGACACAAATTATTAGGGAAGAATTATGATTTAAATTTACGACAAGTCATCATCAGGCTAAAAAGAGATTACATGGGCTTATGTAATCTCTTTTTAGCCTGATGATGACTCTTTTAGTTTAGTGACTTATTACTTATTAGTTATTACCATTCCTTATCTTCATTTTTATTACAATCAAATACAAAACTAAGTATAGAGGAATTCATCAAACGCATCTTCACCGTATTGTTTGAACAGTCGAATCTTGACAGTTCGAATGTCAGGGTGAAAGTCTCCCTCATGATTCAGTAGTCCTTCCCTAGAGAACTAGCACTTCTAAAATTTCTCCTCTAGGTAGGAGTAAATGTACTCAACGTTTTTTGCTGGGCGATATCCCCTCTTAGCCCCTGTCTGCGAAGGTAGCCGATAAATAGTTTCCTTTGACAAAGGACGTGGTATCTAGCATCCTTTGCGGGCAAGTCCTGGTCCTTAATGCGATCAATTATTCTTTGTGCTCATTCGTCCCCTTGTTTTTCAGTTCCCTTTAAAAAGGAATCCCTCACAGAATCTATAGCTCTACCTTGTGTACAACATTTCGTTCTGGTACATTCATCTTGTTTTGAGCTTCCAGGAACGCATGCGTTATTTACTCTGCACACAACACACAACTTTTAAAGTTGAATTGTTCTGAATTAGATCTAGTTTGCACAGTTTTTTCTATAAACCCACATCTCCACATCAACGACGAAGAGCTGCAGTAATCAGTTTAGGGTTTACTTTTTACATGCATAGTGAAGAGACACTTCAGTTAAAGTTTTTAAATTTTTCTATCAGCACTGGATCTAATAAGAATTTGTATCTCTTTTTTTCACTACTATCACTTCACCTTCACTCAAGCTGTTGTGGCATATAAAACACTCATTGAACACAGAAGAAGTCGACATGGTTATTCACTGGACAAAAATCTGGGCGCAAAAGTAAAAATAAACATTAGCGAAACAACCGATAGCTGTTCCAAGTTCCAACTGACTAATGAAGCAGACGCAAGGCATAGAGGTGAAGGAAGGAAAAGCGTGTGATTTTTCGCGAGGATCGCTGCTTTTGTGTATCATGTTGCGTCTCTCTCAAGTCAAAATAAAACCAAAGAGTATCACAAAACATCATAAATAAAATTCATCTACACAGCATAGCCATTAAATAACTGTTGAATATCTTGAACTATCGGTTGTAGACACGTTCTGTTGTACTTGACTTATTGCAAATTTACTCACCTTTACTTTAACTATATGGTGTTTTCTCTAAACATCTTAGTTTAGGAAATATTCAATGAAAACACAAATTTGCGGCTTTTTTTAAAAACAAACGTGATGTTTGAAACACTTTATCTCAGTGACTATTTGAGCTATAGATCTGGTTTTGGACTCAAACTGTAACAAATGTAATCTAGTTTAAATTTGTACTGAACATTATTTCTGTAAAATCAACCGTTTGGGTGATATTTTGAAAAAACAAAGAAAAGGTCGAAAATTTTGAGGTTTTTTCGACACCACCATAACATACCAAAAAATCAGAACTACCCGACCTTTTGCACAGCAAACCCCTTTTTTTCGATAGATTTACTGCACTATTTGATGTAACTTTTATGACGGTAATAAACTTCCCGAACGACCATATGTATATTAGTTTTTAAACGATTATGTTGATTTCATCTACCTAATTCACACGCTGTTTAGAGGATATTTTTCTTACTAAAAATATTAAAGGGGGAGAAATTTGGCACCATTTGTTAAAATGATCGAGAATTTTATTAAGAAATTTGAACAGTCTGCATAACATGTTAAAGAAAGATCTCCATTTAAAAGCTTAGAAAATGCAGAATTACGTCGTATGTTTGTTAATTGGGCGTTACAAGGAAAGCAACAAAATTGCGGTTTTTAGTGACGAAGCTCATTTCGAAATTGGTGAATATGTCAACATGCAGAATCGCAGAATACGGAGTGAGGAAAATTCAAGAGTCGATACAGAACAATAATATGAGATGTGGATGGCCAGTGGTTACCACAGTGGGGTGCCACATGCCATCCAATGGAGAGATTTGGCGATCGAATAATTCTCGAAGAGCTGCTGTTAATTTGGGCGCCTAGGTCGTGCGATTTCACACCACTGGGTTATTCTCTATGGAGCTATTTTAAGGAAAGGATTTACGCTTACAACCCTCAAACACCTAAGCAGCTCAAGGAATTAGAGAAATTGGAAAGAATGTCTGCGAAAACAGCGCCGGTTTATATATTATCCACTTTACGCACGTGCGTAGGGCCCGGACAAATCTGAAGTTTGATGTTTGAAGTTTGAAGGTATATCGCAATCAATGCATTTAATATTAAGGAATTAAGGTGTATTTCACTCACGACTTCACTTTATACATACATATAAGTAGGTATAGTCCGGTTTATTCAATTGATTGTAATATGTATATACTTAGCCCTTTCTAGGAAAATCTCTAGGCGTTTTATACGTTTTCGAAGTAGGAATTTTTATAGACAATCGATTTTCCTGAAAACAGTTCAGTTTATTAAATTGATTGGAATACGATTTCTTTTCTAGGAAAATCTCTAGGCACGTTGATGAAAATCCATAGCACGTTATTTCTTTAATTATTATTTACATATAAATAATTAAATTCATCTTGTATAGGTATTTTGAAATTTGTAAGATTTCAAGATGAAAATCCATTATTTATAAATAATTAAAGAACAAGTTACCAACGTGACGTGAATTTTCATCTTGAATAGGAAAGTTATACATTCGTTTGTGGCTGTATGTACAATTGTACATTTATAAGTAATATGTTTACATGAATTTTATTTATTCATATCGCACGTCGCACGCTATCACAAGTTTATTTACCTATGTATGTACGTCCGCATAGAAATCTGTTTTTTTAGCATATTAAACAGTGAAATTGCATAATCAGATCATCAGATGGTTTCCATAAATACGTTAAACGACCCATCAAAGCGAATTACAGTTACAGTGGAGTAGGTATGCAAATGTAGGTAGGTGGAATACATACAATATTGTGGTCCTTTATTCAAATAGAAAAGGACGTTGGTAAAATACACCTCTACAATGTATGTATTCCTTTTTGCTGTTGCTATAATATCATTGAATAAAGAACTCAACGCTAATATGTAATCAGAAAAAATCATTGAAAAGCATTAGTTACGAGCATGGTATTTATGTTTACGTAAAACTTTTTGGATATAAAGTAGGAAATAAACTTTAATGACCCTACATAAATTCCGAATGTTAGAAAAGGTGTTAAAGGAAAAAAAGGCTGAAACAAAATGGAAACAGCTTGCGACAATTTTATTTTGTTCCGGTTTTAATACAATGTATAATTTCGTTCGTAATATTCTTTATTTAATGTTAACGTAAATTTTATTCGGAATTATTTATAAGTATACGTTTAGAAGTTGTCTAACACGTCGTTATAAAGAAGTTGCAGTTCATACACAATCAATAAACCGGGGTTTATAACTCATACTTACTTACAAATGCGATCGCTGCTTGTAGATCCTACACCTTGTTAAAAATTACCAATTTCTCTCAGTAGGTTCGTCAACAATTTCAGATGGTCAGAAAAGCACATCCCATGCTAAAGGGGTATAAAATTGAATTAGGTCTGTGTAGGTTGATATGGCATTATAAATTAGGTATACGTTGCAAAGATAGTAAAGGGAAGCTTTTTGTATAACTAGTATTTATACGATCCCTACGCTTTCTTAACACCATCTAAAGTTTGCCTCAGAGCAAATATAGAGAATAATAAGATAATTAATTAAATAACAGGAATATGACCCACTTATAAATTAATAGTAATTGAGAATGAAGTTGGCATTTATGGAGTGTTAGGAATCAGTAGAAGACAAAGAACGCTATTTATGACTTAATCTTCCAGAAAGTGATTTCATTAGGTACTAAAGATCGCAATACACATGTTAAACTAATGCTGTTCATTCCATTATTACAGATGTTTTGGAAAAAAAGGTTTGTACACGTTTTGTTCCCCATAAAAAATGGACTACTATGTCTATCTATAGAGATGTAATTAGCACAACAGAAAATCATTCCATCTTCCTGAAATCGTGTCCTATTCGACCTAAAACCAAACGGTAAAGTGTCAATTGGAAGTCGAAAGCAAAGCCTAAACCCAAAAAATTGCGTTAAAGATAAAGATATGTTCATTTTGTTTCACGATGGAAAGGGCATGAAGAATTTTGTGAGAACTGGTTAGATGGCCAGTAAGGAGTATTATCTCAAAGATTCAAAACATTTGATTTCCAAAATTCGCTGTGCTCCACCAAAACGCCACAAGGTAAAAAGGTGGTCTTTATAGTGCTGGCAAAACACGATTAATGAACGATTTCCATAGGCACATAAATCGATTAATCGCGATTTTCGATTAATCGCGATTTTCGATTAATCGCGATTTTCGATTAATCGCGATTTTCGATTAATCGCGATTTTCGACTAATCGCGATTTTCGATTAATCGCGATTTTCGATTAATCGCGATTTTCGATTAATCGCGAATCTCGATTAATCGAGATTTTCAATATCGATTAAATAATTAAATATATTCAAGTGGAAATTTTAGAATGTTTTATACGGCCGTAGGGTGTAGATCCAATAAAGATTCAATAGTTCAAAGAGTTTTAAAGGCGGCGTCGGCGCTATGTAGTGACGAAGTACTGGCAAAAATGTCGAACGAATCGATTAATCGATTCGTTCGAACACGATTAGTGAACGATTTCCATAGACACAGAAATCGATTAATCGCGATTTTCGATTAATCGCGATTTCGATTAATCGCGATTTTCGATTAATCACGATTTTCGATTAATCGCGATTTCGATTAATCGCGATTTTCGATTAATCGCGATTTTCGATTAATCGCGATTTTGGACTAATCTGCGATTAATCGATTTTTTCGATTTTCGATTTTTCCAGAAATCGATTAATCGATTTTCGATTTTCACAATTTTTGCCAGCACTAGACTCTTTACTGCCCACAAACAAGCTCCTGTGATTGCTCACCTACCGTTATTTACTCAATTCGTGTCTTCTCTTTGATCCGAAAACCGAAAATTCCATAGAAGGGATGTTAGTTTTATGAGGTCAATGTCATTCAATTGACCGCCATACGTAGCTGAAGGTGAGACTAACAGGCGAGATCGAAGGCTTGTTCCAACATATCAATCGCTATCAACGTTAGGTGGAGTTGGAAGTCTACTATGCGCAAACAATAATATTAATTAATTCTCGATGGAACTTGAACCCACAGTGCACAGCTATTTGGCGCAGTGGGCTCTGCGATTTAAAACAGAATCTACTAATTTATCACAATAAGACCGTGTAAAATTACTTCAAATTACAGTTAATCTTGTTTTCAAGATAGCAACCTATTCAATTATCTACTGTTTATGCCGTATGCCTGTCTTGCTGAAAAAAACTGCGCTTCCTCGAGCTGTACGATTTCCAAAAATGATATGAATGAAGCTTTTAACTTTTTGTCTGAATTAAATTGAAAAATGGTATATTTTTCTTAAAAATAACTAAAAAGGATGTGCGAACAGAACCTTCCCATATTTATTTCTTGAGCATACTGTTCCTTGACATCTCGCATTTGAAGTCAAATTTTCTCATTCTTAAATTTCGTGTAATGTTAAGACGCATGTTATAAAAACACTACTACAGGGGTGGCCAAAATCGCCAAATATTGTGTATAATCCGTTCGTGTAACTTGGTAAGGTAGGTTTCACGAAATCAATTATTGGAGCAGTCACTTTTGCGAAACTTACCCCTAGGCAGACGTATTTAAAGGCACTGCTCTAACATTAATTTTGGTTACCTCACAGATTCAGAACCTCCACTCTGCACCACACCATGATTTTTTTGCCTTCTCCCTTAATTTAGGTCACAGAAAACAGAAACATAACGCAAAATAATAGAATCCCTCCAGCAGAATTTTGATCCATAATATAATTCAATCATACTCCATATACAAATAGTACATCCAAAATATATTTTAAATTCGTTTTGCAAATAGTTACAACTTCAGAACGTACTATACAGAGGCTTTTGGACAACTTCAAGGAGTCCGTGAATAACAAATCGATTGTAAAGATTGCAACCAAGTATATACTGGACAAACAAAATAACCAGGCACTAAAAATAGTAATTGCAACTTGCCATCAGCCTGTATTTTCGTGAACAGTATCACGGTATTTATAAGTCTGTTTGATGCACGTATTTCTTCTCCCTTTATATTTCTCAAACCGCCAAAATTCGATGTTCATTTTCAGTAATATGCTTACAAATGCGTCGCATTTACACAACTGAGACGATCGATGGCTTAAGTGACCTTGCGGGATCTGACGACTCTAGTCAGGGAGGCAGTAGCGGAGGAGCTGATATAAGATATTGCTTCCTAAGACTTAAAGAATCTTAAGCTTCAACTAACCACTCTAATTTTAGTTTACCCTTTGTTAGATTGGCGAGAGGGGAGTAATGGTTGCAACATTTTCTACACCATTCTACTATATTAAGAAAAAGGTGTACCTTCTCATCTTAGGTGGATTAATTGTGAGGAGGTGTGTGTTGAAATTTTGTGAAAGTACGATAATGTTACACATATAGACAAAAACAAACGATTCGAGAGTGTGTCAGTAATGACTTTATCTCTGAATGTTGATGTGTAGCTGGTGAGATGAAAAACATGAATAGAAGTCTAGTAATGAGGGGGCGCGCAAAAAATTAAGACAGGAAGAGTCCGAGGTTCACATCTTATAAACGTAGAACATCGTGGATCTTCTTGTTTAACACGTTAAAATTATTTGCTTTACAGGTTTGTTTCTTTGCCAGCACTATCTATCTGGCTATTGCCCTTCTTAAAACCAAAATCCATAAATGCTTATACTTTTTTTTGGTCGAACCTTGTTTGCGTAGGAAACAAGAATCGGTTTGAACCAAACAATGTCTTGAAACAAGGCTCTGCTTTAAAATGTAGTCATGACGAAGATAATTGATATTGCGTGAATAACCGCCGACCTGACCTACTTTAGATGATAGCGGAATTAATTATTAGGCGTAGAGGTTATATAGCAAGATTAAAAATAAAGAACAAAATTTTGCCACATACTGCTAGGTAAACGCATAAATAAGTTCGCTCTGACATACTAAATTAGAGATTTAAATAGTCGTTCTTAAAAATATTTACTTTTGGGATTTCTTGCGCAACAAGCCAAACTTAATTTACTATTACTTCCTTATCAGTGTACGGGCTGCATTTGATGAAACATCAATAATGGGCGAAACGAGTGAATATAAGGCATTACCACAGATAAAATACACTCTGTGTCTGTGGCACTACTTACCGAAGTGTGAATAGGCGGGCGGCTCTTACTCAAGCGTGCAAAAGGTCTGTCTGGCTTAATGATCTCATTTATAAAATCTGTTGAATTCGTGTAATTTTCCTACCGCTGGAGAACACCAATTTTCTATGTACCTATTAACTAAATAAAATTCCATTCATATTTACATCGAAATACCTAAACATAATTAAAAATCCAGAACGAAAATTTAAAGAAGTTCGTATTTCTAAATATCTTCGAAAGCATAATAAAGTATTTCTAATTCGTTTTTTATACCGAAATTAGATGTATTGAAGGATAAAAGTTACATTTCGTTTCTATTCACACATCTGAGCGATTGTGTTCGATAAGTTCAAAGGAGCGTGTAACTGTTCCATAGAACATCTCCATCACTATGTATTGTATTAGTCCAAGAGCTGGCTGCAAAAAAGCTGGCCTATCGAGTAACAGCATGAAATGAATTTTAAAAGCTAGTACTTATACAGACCATCCATAAAATCTTTGGCTGCCTGGGCGGAACTTGTGCAGAAATTCGCCAGGTCCTCTCTCCTGAATATTTTTTGGCACGTTACTGTACCTATCGAGTAACAGCATGAAATTACTCTTAAAACATAGCTTTTATACAGCTAAAAAAGAAAAAAATTGTCTGCCTTGTTAAATCTTGTGCTATACCTAGGCAGCCAGCTATTTTTAATTTTTTTTTGGCAAGTTTCTGTACCTATCGAGTAACAGCTTCAAACTATAACCAAATTATAGTTTGAACATAACTCTATAAGAAAAATCATGGCTGCCTCGTTAAATCCTGTGCTAATGCCTAGGCAGAAAACATTCTCTTTCTCAAAGTGTTATGATACCACTAATACAACTATCATAGAAGTACTTAGGGATAAACAAAGAATCGTCCAATGAACAATTATAATGATTTCGACAAAACAATTTTATAATATAAAATATTTAGTAATAGGGACATTTAGTCGTGACGTCACACATAAGCGGCAATTTAAAACGGAGTCATAACTTTAAAACTGTCAATTAAATTAGTCCTTATTGTATAGTAACGATAAGGGTCACTTTTTTTAGCGAGCACTTTAAAGTGCCTCCATACGCTTACAAAATCAAAATAAGAAAATCGAAGATACATTTGAGAAACTATCATGTTTTTTTTACACCTTTCAGTCCCGAAATTTAATTTTCTTTCTCAAATAATTTTGTAAATCGATTATAGAAAAGTTGTGGTGAATTTTTTAACGTTGCGCATGCCGTTTATGTTTATGCATTACCCGTCCTCTCGACCTTAACCTAACTTATTACTTGTGTATATAATAAATATGCACTAATAAAACACTACGAAACTACTTAAGATACTATAACAACTTAGATTAATGATTAAAATAGAAATTTAGTAAGACAGCAAGCGAAGTATGGAAATTGGGTTAATAAACAAAACACATAAGTAATAAGTTAGGTTAAGTTCGAGAGGACGGGAATGCATAAACGGCATGCGCAACGTTAAAAGATTCACCACAACTTTTCTATAATCGATTTACAAAATTATTTGAGAAAGAAAAGTAAATTTCAGGACTGAAAGGTGTAAAAAAAACATCATAGTTTCTCAAATGTATCTTCGATTTTCTTATTTTGATTTTGTAAGCGTATGGAGGCACTTTAAAGTGCTCGCTAAAAAAGTGACCCTTATCGTTACTATACAATAAGGACTAATTTAATTGGCAGTTTTAAAGTTATGACTCCGTTTTAAATTGCCGCCTATGTGTGACGTCACACTAAATGTCCCTAGGGTGTTTTTTTGGAGCTTTAGTTAGACATTTCTGGGAAAGTTTTATAGATAGGTTTCTGAAAATTTGAACTTAGGGGTTATTCTGAAAACCGAATCGATGTAAAATATTTTCAAAATGGTAGCGCTTCCGGAAATGCCGGAAGTAGCTGGAAAACTTCGTTTTTTTAAATGGGAACTATTGCATTTTTGGATTCTACGTGAAATTTTAGTTCTTTTAATACCCACATGTCAATATCTACAAGTTATGGTTTTTCAGTTATTTTCACTTATGTATTTAAAAAAAATGGCGGATGCAGACGGTAATTTAGGAATTGATTAGGTACTTGAAAACTGTTGCAGCTATGTTATGTTCAAACTATAATTTGGTTATAGTTTGAAGCTGTTACTCGATACGTACAGAATCGTGCCAAAAAAAATTAAAAATAGCTGGCTGTCTAGGTATAGGCGGTATAGCACAAGATTTAACAAGGTAGACAATTTTTTTCTTTTTTAACTGTATGAAAGCTATGTTTTAAGAGTAATTTCATGCTGTTACTCGATAGGTACAGTAACGTGCCAAAAAATATTCAGGAGAGAGGGCCTGGCGAATTTCTGCACAAGTTCCGCCCAGGCAGCCAAAGATTTTATTGATGGTCTGTATAAGTACTAGCTTTTAAAAATCATTTCATGCTGTTACTCGATAGGCCAGCTTTTTTGCAGCCAGCTCTCACTCTATATTGTATTAAAATATTGCAATAGTTATAGTATTTAGAATTGGCTGACGGCTGTACTTATTGTTTAAGGACGACGAATCAAACGGTTCGTATAAGTGAACTCCATTATCATTAATGAATAAGGGTGTATTTACAGAAAAAGAAAATGCCCTATACGTAATATAGAACTTGTCAGAATTAATATATTTTTTCTTCAGACGTCAATACAAGATGACATTTTAAACTTCAACCGACAACGTTAAAGTTTTACATTTTTATCGGCGGCTGCAAACCAAGGAAACAGCATTTAACTAGGTACCCATTCGTGAAAACTTGACAATGGCGTTTAATTTACCGGACGCCGCTAATATTTCCCTTAAAAACATTTAAAAATAAATGTTTTGCGAAAATTTGAGGAAGTTTGAAGAAAAAATAGCATATTTTATTTGGAGGAGAAGTTATACTTTTCATGGCTTGTCTCCTATTCGGCGCGCACTGAACTCAGCCATGAAAAATAGTACTTCTCCACATAAAATAATATACTATTTTCAGAAACATTTTCTCGTTTAAGCTTTGGTTTATTAATTATTCAGCTTATTTTGTGTGTTTAACTATCTACAACTTTTGCCAAATCATTTTTTCGCAAAATCTATACTTTTTAATTAGTTTGAAAAACTAGGAAAAATCATAAATACACTATGGGAAAAACGTTTTTTAAGAATAAATCGTTTTATTGCATTTCAAAACATTTGGGTTCAAACCAATTCGACCTGTACCAATTCTCGACGCATTTTTACCATCTGAAAGTTGGTATCTCAAAAACATGATTTTTAAAGGCTTCAAGAGCTTTTTGAGGTGATAAAAATCGCTGTACACCTACCTATCTAAATTTAACAATGTCATTATCTGCGGCGATTTCAATGCTAGGCTTTAACTCGACCCAGTTAGAATTAGCTCTTACGAATTCATTTATACGATGTTTGAGCCAACAAGAAAGGAAAGTAAATGCACTCTTCTTGCAGAATGGCTACTGAAACAGCCAAAATTTCAACCTATAGTTATGTAATAAAAACTTCATTTCGGTGGTAGGGCGTGGGGAGAGCGCTGAGCGCAATCACAATGCCCCGTACAATTCTTAATAGAGGGGCGGACAACACCGATAAATTCAACAATGGATAGTAAATATAGATACTTAGGGGAGGCCGGGGCATAATGAGCACCTTAAGCAAGTTGTCTAATTTAGCCCGATCGATTTACAATACGAAGACAGTATTTTACAAATTTAATAACTACATAACAAGCTTAAAAAAATAATTATCATCATTCTTTAAAATAAACCTCCAAAGTACTTTTTTTAAGCTTTAAATATTTTTGCAAAATGCCCATTTTGCCCCATCAGCTGGGGCAAAATGGGCAGTTGAAAGGGGCATAATGAGCATAAGGTTTAAAATTAATTTAAAGGGGACCTAAATAAAATTTTTTTTATTTTTTACAAAATTCACAAATGTGACAACATTCTTCATCGTTGTCATCCTCCCCAGCACACGAACAATGTGCCCATCTTCTGCATGAGCCACAGGTTACCCATCCTTCAGTGGATTGGGAATATAAATATCCGCAATATAAACATTCCACATCAGAACCATCATCACTCTCTTCTTGGTCTGATAAGGTGCTTTTATTTTGTTTTTTAGGTTTTTGTTGGCCCTTTCCCTTTGCTTTATTTTCCTTTCCACTCGAAAGGCAGGTGCTCATTTTACCCCGCTCGTTATGCCCCCGACTTCATTTTGTAAATAAAGCAAATATTTCATAAGTAATCAAAGCTTATTAATATATCTAAACACTATTAAAAGAGCTAAAAGACATACCTTTTGTAACTAGTAAGTCAGCAAACGTCTTATACTTCAATGACTAGGTTTATTTGTACCACCAAATATTCCAATTATTTTAATTTTCACTACGCAAACACCATAAAAAATACAACGACTACATAATACAATGGTCAGACTCATACTCATATATTTCGAATTACGGAACAACTAAGACGTCGTTTGGTGGGAATAATGATCTCAGAAGTACAGTAGCGTCAAAAATATTAGCAGTGCCCGTTATGCCCCGGTAGCCCATTATGCCCCGGTCTCCCCTATGTTTTATGTAAAATGGTCAAATCAAACAATCATCTGAAAATTGTGCTGTTACACGACAACTACAGCAAAGAGAAAGCCCTAGGTACAACTTGAGAGTGTATGCTTTGTCGCTGTGTATTTTACGTATAAAGTTTGTTCAGAAAGTTTTACGTTTACGATTTAAGAAGCTGAATAAACTGAATACCTGTCGTCCCAAGATGTAATATAATTTTACCTGAAAATGTTTGAAAGTTTTATACTCGAGAAACGTGACTTTTAAAGAGTGATATCTACGTATTTTTGTACAGCACATAATACCGCCCAAAGAAATATTTCCTCATTCTGTTACTTTGATGATGTAAGTTTACAACTTTCAGTTGTAGGTAATTAGGTTTTCGATCCCAAATTTAGTAGGTACCAAGCCATAAATTTCTATTTACTTTCATGAGTTGAAGCAACTGTAAGTAATATTATTGAAGTCTAGGTAGAACAGCACTTTCTTTCGTGATAAGCTTTACGCGTTAACGTAAATTATCATCTTTATTTTTCATTAAGGTAGACAGTCTATTTTTATTATCTACACTTACAAACCCTGACTTTAATAAAACGTAGAATTCAACACCTTACCCGGAGCAAAACACATTTAATTCTAAAGTTAACAAATTATTTCCCGAGTACCTACCAATAAAAGATTAGCATAGAAATTGGTAACCATGCTAATAGTACGAGACACGTTATTAGAAATATATACCCTCATCTGTTATTTGACGATGACAAGATAGATAATATATAGGTCGATAAATTGCAAATGGGTTGCCTAACTAAATCACGGCCCGATGTTGTTAAATCCGTTTTCTTTCAGAAGAACGTTCTGCATCCCTGTGTGTCACATGGAATGGCGCGCGCAACGCTCTCTGTTACTACCATCACATCCATCGTTGCCTAAATTTTAGATATTATCTTTTCAGCGCGAGCGCGGAGAGTGACAGAGAGCGCTGCGCCCGCCATTCCATGTAACAGACAGCGGAAGCAGAGAATATTAACAACGAAGAAGTAGCACTCGACCGTTTTAAAAGGAAAAGTTTATACTTCGCGCACCCTCCAGGCGCAAGCAGTGTCATGGCTACCACTGTTTATTTATAAAGGTGTTATTATAAGCAACTTATTCGCACTTCGTAATATTTCGTTACAAGCTTCAGCAGATCAGAGAATTCACACCATAAAATAAACCCCTTTTTATTTTATGATTCACATTCCATTATTGCTTTCCACCCTTACAATGTAAGTTTTCGCCTAATAACCTAACCTCTTTACTTACAAAAAATTAAACATGACCATATATGTACTTAAAAAACCATTAAGTATATGAACATGACTTTATATTTAGGGAAAATAATATGGAAAGCAAATTAATAACATTTTACAAATGTTCATGGGCGTCATTTCAGCTTTTTAACTGGGGTGGCAAGACTTACCGGATGGCCTGGGGTTGAAAGGGGAATCCAAAGGTCCTCCCCAGGGAAAATGTGAAAAACTAGATTTAAATTTGTTAGGTTTTGAAGCTTTTTGAAATTATTTTTACAGGTTATTAACTAAACCACATGTAGGTACAATAATTATCATTCACACACAAGAATTGTCATACGATGACGATTATAGACATAAATATTTATTAGTTATTGCAACTTATTTTTTACCAAAAAAGATAGAGACGTAACGAGTACCAAAAAGTGCTCTGTCGGCCGAGCCCGAGCATTTTTGGGTTTGTATTCTGCAGAACTGAGCACTCGGCCGAGCACCGAGTACTATAAATTATAAAACTATGTCACAGTTAAATATTCAGGTAGGTATTACTTATTTCAGTTCAGACTTGAAGTGAACTAAATGTCGGACAAGTATGAGTCATATTAATGCGATGGTAGGTGTTGTGCAAGTGAAGGAAAAAGGTATAATTTTAATTTATAAAACGCCGATGTCGTAATTTTTGTCGTGAAATGTGCGCATCGTGCGGAATTGCAGGACGATGCAAAACAGACCGAGCTTTTTTAGAAGTGCTCGGCCGAACCGAGTACTCAGTTTGGCTCGGTTCGGTGCAGAGCTGCTCGGTTAGCAGAGTACTCGTTACGTCTCTAAAAAAAGACCACTTAAAGTCTGGAACTTACCTACCCTTTTTTATCGAAGCATTTTGTTTTCTTCGAACTGTGTGGCGAAGGATGTCGTCATGTCGTATAGTTGAAAAGATATTTTAAAGAGTCTATCGTTATTATTTCATTCTTTTCCATCAGTATAACAAATGACATCGCTCTGCCAGCGTGGCTCAGTTCATCATGTTGAGTTAACGACCTCGTCGACACACATGATGAAATTATCTTCCGATGAGCAATCATTAACTGTCTGCAAGGAAGGAGCTGATGGCCTACAGTTACCACTTATTCCTAATTTAGAATCAAATTGAAATAAGCTAAAAATTGAAGCCATTTCATTCTGTGATCAAAAAGATCAAGCTCGACTGATTGCAGCCCAGAAACCTCAATCATTTATTTTATAACAGATCTAAGGAAATTTGTGTAATAGGATTTCATGAAGATCCTGGGTCGAAGGAGTATGTTCCTGCGAATAGTGCATTAACTTTGATGGCAAGAGGATTAAAACAAAAGTGGAAACAACCAGTAGGTAGTTTATTATTACATTTATAATTCTTGTGAAGTAAGATATTTGAAAGAAATTGTTTTAACATGCATAAGAAAATTAAGAGCTGTAGGATTAAATGTTCGAGCAATTAGTAGTGATCAAGGACCTAATTTTTGTAAATTTTGTAAAGACGTTGGTGCTTTGCCAGAAAATCCCTATTTTAGCATAGACAATTTAATAGTTTATTATATTTTTGACCCACCTCATCTCTTAAAGTCAACTAGAAATAATTTTTTCCGATACCTACACATTTAAATATAATATGACCGTTGTTCGTTGTTGACAAAAAATACTTACACGATTTATATAATTATGATAGAAATAGATTTAATAAACTAGCACCCAAACTAATGGATGATCACCTTCAACCAGACATAGTCTAGGAGCCCACGACACTAAACCTGTCATGATAGGTCTCCCAAAGTTCATACATATAATTCGTCATGTCATTCATAGGGGAACACAAAATGGCCCTGCTGCCGTGTCTGAGGCCGGTCAACCCTAAAAAAATTAAAAAAATAAAAAATATATTTTTCTAGGTTTCTGACATGTTAAGCCTCCCGTATTCTGATTGTTCCTCGAGACAGAGGAGGGGTAGTACTATGCGAAAAGGTAGTGCTGCCAGCCCCCTGATAAGTCGCATCGGTTGCTGCCGTGAGATAAGCGACACCTCGCACCCAGGTGTCTATCATCATCGACCTCCTCAAAAAACCAAAGTTTATCTGAAAGATCATCAATTTTTGTGTAAGAAAAACCACCGCTGCCTTTTCCAAACAGTGGAGAAAATGGCGGCAGCAGCGTTTGAAAGTCGCCCTCCGCGCAACCGAATTTGGCGTTTCAATTCGGTTTTACCAGCAATCGCCCGGTTCTTTTCGATTTGTATTATTCGAATACGCCTGCCACTATCACGAACAATGAATTTTAGGTGTCGTTGATTGTTTAAACAATGAAATCGCATATTTTATTTTCGATTTTTCAACCGTTTTGAATGTGTTTTTTTATACTTTCTTATGTCTTTCGTTACATTTCAAAGTAAATTACTTTTCTTCGGTGAAAAAATATTAGGTAGGTGTCATTGTTTCAACGAATAAGATTCCATAAATTATTCCAAAGTCGGGGATTTTTCAGCCATTTTTTGATCATTTATGATTTCTCGTGGCCCGTACAAATCTCTTCCGCTTTATGTCTTTAAATAAGGACTGAAACATGCAGATTTTTTGGCTACATATTTTTAGCAGAACTCGGGTCTTCGACCCTACATTGTAGGAGTCCGGCTGTGCTATTCAAAATGGTCAGAATAAAAAGGGGGGAGGGCGCTAAGGGCTTAGACTCCTCAGTGGCTCAGGTTCGTAACGGCCGTGTCGCTGTCCGTTTTTGAAATCTTACATCTCTCTTAAATGCTTTGTTTTGTTTGCAAAGTGTGGCGATGTTACAAAATTTACTGAGAGAACATTAGACCAATGTCTAACTATTGTCGCGTACCGGAGGAAGAAACGTTTCAAATACGGCAACTCATCATTGACTTGTGAGAATGTGTCAATTTTGGTTATCAGCTTATCGCTATGGGTGCTACAGAAAATTTGCTTACCAAGAAGAATTGGAAGCGCTATTTTCATCGAATGCAAATGTGAGTATAAAAAACATTATGTGTATAAAGTATAAGAGGAGTCTTCAATATCTCATTTCACCCATTTCTGCCTTTCGTGTTTCATATCTCGTTCACAAATGGTACAGTACAACACATCCGCCTCTACGAAGAAACTCGGTCTTGCAGAAAGAGGCATTCCAGGAAGTCCATCTCCTCAGAGGAACTAAGATGATTCCGCGACTGGAAGGAATGGCGTGGCACCTGGGGTAAGTTTTTTCCACCAAGTGCGATTGAAACGGCAGAGTTCATCTATTTTACTATATTATTATCGGGACCTCTTCAATAAGCTTTTTTCTTTGTTAACACTTTCACTGCTACTGTCAAAGACCGGTTTTCGCAATATGCTGATAAAATTTTTCTTTGGAAAATTTTCGCTGTGCGCTCGTGAATGAAAATGAACCTACATGTAACGCTCACTTCGTACTAATACATTGAAATGCATTATACGAATGTCTCGAAAACGAGACATGAGCATATAGCTAAAATCCGTCATGTCTCGGATACGATACATGAGCAGTGAAAGTGTTAATAACAGTTCACGCTGGTGTTACAATAACACCAACAAGCTCGCGTTGCACTAATACTGTGTACAAGAAATTGTTGAGGACACAAACCCCGCTCCCAGTACGTCAAAATCCGCACCAGGAGATCTTGCGAAGGAAACTGGAATATCTGAAACCATGACGACCTCCAGACCCGCGGTCTTGCAAACCGTGAATCCATCGACGTCACCGTCTGCATCTTCACCAACAGCGATGGAAATCGAGGAACTGGAGGACCAAAAAATGGCTGAAAAATCCCCGACTTTGGAATAATTTATGGAATCTTATTCGTTGAAACAATGACACCTAATATTTTTTCACCGAAGAAAAGTAATTTACTTTGAAATGTAACGAAAGACATAAGAAAGTATAAAAAAACACATTCAAGACGGTTGAAAAATCGCAAAATATGACATAAAATATGCAATTTCATTTGTTTAATCAATCAACGACACCTAAAATTCATTGTTCGTGATAGTGGCAGGCGTATTCCAATAATACAAATTGAAAAGAACCGGGCGATTGCTGGTCAAACCGAATTGAAACGCCAAATTCGGTTGCGCGGAGGGCGACTTTCAAACGCTGCTGCCGCCATTTTCTCCACTGTTTGGAAAAGGCAGCGGTGGTTTTTCTTACACAAAAATTGATGATCTTTCAGATAAACTTTGGTTTTTTCAGGAGGTCGATGATGATAGACACCTGGGTGCGAGGTGTCGCTTATCTCACGGCAGCAACCGATGCGACTTATCAGGGGGCTAGCAGCACTACCTTTTCGCATAGTACTACCCCTCCTCTGTCTCGAGGAACAATCAGAATACGGGAGGCTTAACATGTCAGAAACCTAGAAAAATATATTTTTTATTTTTTTTATTTTTTTTATTTTTTTAGGGTTGACCGGCCCCAGACACGGCAGCAGGGCCATTTTGTGTTCCCCTATGAATGACATGACGGATTATATGTATGAACTTTGGGAGACCTATCATGACAGGTTTAGTGTCGTGGGCTCCTATACTAACAACTTTAAAAAAATGCGTGTCTTTGCAGCTAAAGTTTTTAGTGCAACTGTTGCTACTGCTATGGAAACACTAATGTGTTTCAATTATTTACCACAGCGGCATTTGGAACAATAGCTTTTATTGGGGACATGGACAACCTTTTTGATATTTAAAATTCCACCACTTTTAAAGATGCTAAATTTTTAAGAAGACCATTCACCGGCAGTTCGGCACAATTTTCCCCTCTCCTAAAAATGAAAACATTATTTGAAAATATAAAAGCATTTAATGGCGATCAAGACGTTACAAAGTAACAAAGACATTAAAATGTTTTAAAGGATGAGTAACTACTATTAATGCTCTTTTAATGTTGTGGAAGGACATGCAACATAATACAAAATTTTTATGCACACGACACATCAACCAAGATTGTTTAGAAAACATGTTTGGCAGTCTCAGGCAACAGGGAGGTAACTCGACTAACCCGACTCCAATTCAATTTCACAACTCCTTTAGAAAGGTTTTCGGTTTAAATTATTTTAAACATACCGATGGAGTAAACTGTATACCAGATTTCGGTGAACTTCTCGTCCAATATAATTTAATGGATCCGCAAATGCAAGAACTTAATTTGTCTATTGAACACACGAGTATTTTTAATGAAATTACACAAATTCGTCAGTCACTTAGCACAATATGAATAAATAAATTGGTAGGCACTTTTCGTATATACGTAAATAACTTACAAAATAGCACTTCAACAAAGATTTCAACAATGGGCAATAACCTTAACTTAACCTATCTTTTTCCTGTAAATTAAATTTTACAATTTGCAGCTGATTGCGTACGGAGGGTGCGCGAGATTTATTTTGGGACACCGAGAACAAAAGATTTGCGTGGGAGTGCTACTTCTTCGTTGTTAATATTCTCTGGCGGAAGGTTAGGAGTTGAGATTTAGGCGTCGCGGTCGCAGTATAACGTAGTACAATGTTTTCAAAGCAGGAGCAGAGAATCTGGTTGAAAATTGAATGTGTAAGAGGTAGAAATGCACGACAGTGTCACCAAGGATTGCGAGAGGCTTGTGGTGCAGATGCAATGCCGTGCCGAACAGTGGCAAGGTGGGTACAAGCCTTTAAAGGAGGACGTGAAAAACAATAGTTCGACAGACCGCTACGAATGTTAAAACGATGCTAATCCAAGCCTACGATTGGGATGGTGTTATCTTAAACCATGTCGTTCCCCGAAGGCAGACCATCAATGCAGAGTAGGTACTATTGTTCGTGTCTGCAAAATACTGTCCCTGCCCGGATATAAGTCCCTGCGACTTCGACCTCCTTCCTAAGCTGAAGGAAACAAATTCAGAACAGTGGACGTACTATCCAGAGATTAGGCAGTGCTGGCCACATCGCTGGGAACGCATTATGTACGCAATGCTGGTGACTACATTGAAGGTCTCTAACACTTACAACTTTGTATGTATGCTATGTATCCAGAAAATAAATAAATAAAAAAGAAAATAAATAGTTGCCAGAACTAAAGAAACAGCCCATGTAGGTACATCATATTAGTGCTAATAAAGCTCAGCGCGTTAACGGATAATGGGATTCCGATACTGCTGAAACGAATTTCTGTCAAAAGGTCTACTAAATTGATTTCACTAATCGTTTCAAAAGGCGCGAACACATGCGTAAAAGTAATCAAACTGATTGCTTTTAATTGGTAGACGTGCGACAATTTAAACCAGGAGGTACAATAATTCCTAATTAAAATTTTTTCGCGAACTAAACGTATGGCAAATATCTAAAAAGTATGTATTCTTAATTCTTTAGATAACGACATTGAGATTATGCAATCATTTATATCTTTAATCCATTTTTGGGATCCAATATTCAAGTTCCAGAAACATAATTTTTGTAAAATGAGTGCAATTTGTATAATGTATTAAGGCGGTAAATACAAAATTGCCAAAAACTATGTAGGAAAAGTGTGTAAATGGGAAAAAAGGATAAAGCACGAAAATGGGTCATAGTTATTGTTGAGAGGATGATTATTTCCCACTAACTATTTGGAAATAATTCCCTTAGAGGTTTTAAAAGTAGCAATTATGTGACAGTGAAAACGCCAGCAAACTTAACTTCAGGCGTTATATAAAATGAGGTAAAAGTTGCCATACCTGTTGACGTCAATTTGTATTTACTTTAATTTAAAAGGATACATCCTTAAAGATCCGCATTTTGAACCGATAGCCAATAACTGCTGAACTGGATCGAACGCCATCGATGTAGGTTGAAATGGGAAACCATGCCTAAATGTCTGAAACAATAAAATCTTATTAGCTTCTTTATATTAAATCTTTCAAACGGCGTGTTCGTGTTAATACAATTAACTAATCTTCATCGAATATAATTAATCTAAACATAAAACTTGATTATTATACAGCTTTTCTTTTCAATTTAAAATTTTGTACAAGAAGAGTAATTGCCTTATTGCAAATTCTACACGACAGCTTTATGTTTGCACGCTACTGGGAATAATTAAACATTGCATATTTTAATACTGCTTTATTGCACCTTGTACACCAACATTTTATTAGGTAGTTACGCAAAAATGTGCATTTTAAAAAAAAACACTTCAAATAATAATAGCGTTTCCTTTTTTAAATGTATCCTTACCAAATATTAACACATACACCTACTATGTTGTGTGTTGTAGATTAGCCATCCTAAATTTTGAATTACCTTCACACGTTGCTGTGAAACATTAAACTTAATTGTATTAAAAATGAACGTATGTACTGATATGAAAGCAATGATTCAGGAAAATCCGGGTTAATTACTTTAAATCCAATTTGCGAAAATAAATCCCCATTATAAGTACATTTTAATGTCACCTGAATGCGATATGAGACAAGGAATATTTAACGCAAACGTGCCGTTTTCGTGACAGACTACAATGTTTATTATTCCTATGTATATTTTACATTTTCATTCACAATTATCATTTTACTTATGGAAATCAACTTTTCCATTAAAAGTAAACAAAGAGAAAGGTTATAGTAGGTATATAATGCACGTAACCTAAACAAATTTTGGATACATATAGGACATAGGTACATTACATAGTACCATTAGGTACGTTGTCGTGGCGATATATCTGCTGTATAATTATAACGTACATTTAATTTTAGGGGGTTCATCGATGCGACACGTTTAAACACCTTCAAGTCACGTTAGGCATTATCAAAAGAATTTCCTACGACGTAAAACCATCAAATTTCCTTATTTCCCATTACAACAACGTACAATAATGAGTTGTTTTCCCATAGAAATTGGTATACCGGGAGTTTGTTCTCAAAGTCGAACATAGGAATCTAACATGGTTCTGAACGTTTTTGCTAATTGTTGCTCGCCTATTTAACTTAGAGAAAAGGCAATAGTATCAACAGAAAGAGAAAATTATTGCGATTCAAATGATACTACTGGCAAGACTAAAAGTGCGATTTATTCTTTTTTTCTCTAAGTTAAATAGGCGAGCAAAAATTAGCAAAAACGTTCAATACCATGTTAGATTCCTATGTTCGACTTTGAGAACGAACTCCCAGTTCATTTGAAAAGGTACCCACCCTTAATATTTCAGAAATCCGCCGTGTTAGATATAAATGCCGAAATCTGTCAACTTTTAACTTGAGCGAGATACTTTTTGGCGCTAACCTCATAAACGTCAGATTCGCCTCCTCCCTATTGGAGATACCCTTACATTTTTTCTAATGGCCCTTAACGAACATAGTAAAATCTCAAAAATTTGTTCTTGCCCATCGATTCAATAGGTATGTGAGACACTTCTTCCAAAGAAATGGAGTCTCTATTTCGCGAATGCATTGCCCGTGTACGCTTTATGGTACGTACTATTCAAAAAAATCAAAATAGGATTGAGTTTTATAATTCTTAAGTAAGTAAAATGTTAGAGATTTTTCGTGTTAGACAACCTTTTAAGCCCATCAGTTAGGAAACAATTTTCCATTTCGTGGGGAAAATGATTGTTCTTATGGTTTTAACAGACCACAACAAGTCAACAAGATCTTACAATAAGATGAATACTACTAAGTTTGCGGACTTTAGGGAGAATATTTCATGACCGGAAGCTTAATTCAGATTTTTTTGCATTGGTTAGTGTTGGGATTAACTTTTCCTGCAAGCCTTATCAGGATAAAACATGTGCAAAAACATGGTGAATCATTACGTTGCCATGGATGTAAAAACGAATATTTAAAAAACTATTACTTAGAAAGAGACCTTTTGAAAAGAAAACGACTTCTACCCTCGCTGGACTACTTCGAATACGAGTTCGGGAATCGAAGTTTTGTATATAGTAATGAGTGGTTAACATCTCTAAAAAGAATTTTCTCGTTTCCAAGGTAATGTCGTCGTGCGTTTCATTAGCAATTGATGGAACAAGATGGCATTATTGCCGCCTATTATATTTCTAACAAATGAGTAAGCAAAGAAAGTGAAATAAAGGAAATAAAACTATTACAGATATTAAAAAATGGAAAAGGTAATATTGAAGGATCGTGGGATACCCCAGTTTTTCCTGTAAGATGGTACGGACTCACCCCACTCTTCCCCCAACAGCACCGGCATCTTTTCAACCAATTATCATTTATTTCGAATCGTAGCACACTCGAGAATAAGGAAAGATGCCGAAATAGTGACGAAAACATTACAATAGTCGAAACTGGTCCACAAACTTACTATTCAATCAAGTTCATAAAAGGTCGCCCCTTCGGCATTATTTCAACTACTTTAGGAAATTTTATGGACTTGTCATTTAGGTGTATTCTATAGACGGTATTTTTAAAAATATTAAATAATAGGCAATATCAATAGAAGTCTCGCGTTTTGCTCCGTATTTTAAACTCATGCACCAATAAACCTACCATCTTCTGGACTCTGCGTTTTAATAATATTAATAATAGATAATAAACATTAAATAGTATATTACAATATACAAGTGATGCAAGTCATAGATTTTTCAACGAGCAATACATTATATTTTCACGAGCGACAGCGAGTTAGTATTGCGAGTTGAAAAATCGCACTTTCATCATGAATTGTGTATACCTACTATTTTTTCCAACATCGCAAAAATGAGTCTCAATTTTAAATTTTTTAATAATTATTTTACTCTATTTTTTCAAGAATCTAGTCACTAGTGGCTGATTTTGTATTCTAACGTTGCTATGGGAATGAATTTTCCTCACTAGTGATGCGAACGCCTATTTTCCTCACTACATTGACTGGTGAAAGTGTCATTTTCATAAGCGATGTTGGAAAAAGTATATCTTATCTTTAAGCTGGTTAAAGAAATGTCGTACACTACATTACATGGTGCGATGCGAGTTTTTTATGTTATGAAAACAACAATGTTAGAGCATGATACAATTGTATCATGATGTTAGAGAGCATACAAAATTTTACTTTTAATAATGCTGTGACTCCAAAAAAATTCCCTTAAAAATTCTGCAAAATATGAATCCACAACGTTTTTCAAGTCGCCATTCGATAAAAATTAAAACTCTCCCAAGTGTTTTTTAACTTCTGTAAGGAAATAATAGTCACATGAGGGCGAGCCGAGATGGGGACTGAAAAGTGGATTTTGTAACTCCTCAAAGCCGGGTGCAGTGACTACTCGCTTGAACCATTTTAAACAGTTCATGTATATTATCAAAGACTATCCTAGTCTTTGGTATTATGCACCCACCAGTTGTGTAGAAGCAGAGTGTTCTGAGCAAATTTTGAGATTGTTTTTTACTTATTATAAATTTCGAATGCTTAATTATTTTTGGAAGCATTTCCTGTTATTGTAGTTCCTTTCGGCATATACGCAATCTTCACCTTCTCGGATGGTGATCCATTACACGTATTCTTGACTCGTGCGAAGGTCTTAGTATGCAGGTCTCACCCTTTAGAAGATGTCATCGTGGTATAAACCAGTAAAATTTGCACATTTGAAGTCTACACAGTTTTTGTTTGTGACTTTGTTCATATCCGAAATGTTCGTGTAGAATTTGAAAACCATTTTTTCCTGACGTTCCTGTTTGTTTTTAACAATAACGACCAGTCAACAACAATAAATCTTCTACCTTGCTGACAAATTGCGTTAGTTGTGCTTCCACAGGTCTACGACATCGTCGGTCATCATTCACTGCCCATTTGAACTGCTTGCACTTATATTTGACTATTATCAAACTATTATCTCATGGATAGTATCAGGATTATTCAATAGCAACGGATTTAGAAGTCGTAAAACATACTTTATTTAACAAATCTAAAAGAAATCTCCATTAATATTAAGACATCAGTCTCGTTCTTCAATTATTAATCTATAAATACTGTGCTGAAATAGTATATTAAACAACTAGTTTCATAAGTCGTACATTGCAGCACGCGTCCAAAATTGAAAAACGAGCCGCCCAGCGGCGAGTTGGTGCCACTATAGCGTGCGGTCTACAGTGTAGATTCTACTATAGCCTGCGGTCTACAGTGTATTTTTAGGTGGCAGGTTCGCTACGCGAACCTGTTTTAAAAAAAAACTTAAGAGGTCCTAACAACGATTCAATATGCTTCGCCCCCATGTACACAGAGGTCCGCCTTCACACGAAGGTTTTTACAATGGTCTTCTTACAACATCTACGCCACAATATTAATCTTTAATTTTCTAAATATATAAATACACAAACTTTTAAATATCTTGAACTTGGAAATCAATTCTTTATCTAACATTTTTTTCAAAATATTATCGGTACATGAGCATTTGGTATATGTAATAGTAAATAGATCGCAACTTAGCGGTAGACCGCATACTACAGTACTAGTGTTATGGGGTAGATCACACTCTGGCGGTAGACCGCACGCTATAGTGGCACCGGCGAGTTTTTCAATGGACAAGTGCTGCAATGGACTTATGAAACGAGTTTTTTATACTATTTTTTCTATTTTGCGCCTTTCACAACCCCTTTAAAAAAAATTTTCAGAATAGGGTTGGTAAGTGTGACGTAGTTGTGACGTATAACCTCCGTTTTGGAACTAAACTACTAAACAGCTGTGCTGTGTTTGCAAATGGCAACTGTTGATGTATGTATTATAGATTATAGCGTTAATAATGATAACTTCTTATTAGATTAATATGGTCATGTGTTTTGCACCCGACTGTCGTCATTATAGAGAACGAGACCTTTGTAAATTTTATCGATTTCCAATAGAGGATATTGACAAAAAAAACCTGGATAAAATTCATACGGTAAGTTAGGTTAAGTTACAGATCCTATTTAAAACATTTTCTCTGCAGAAAATCACAAGTAATGTTAATTCAGAAGCAATTGCAGCGGTGTTCAAGTAGAAAGGATGCCATCGCTATCGCAAGAAAAATCAACTTAAAGTGAACGATGCCATAACTACAATAACAAAATTAGAAGTTGCATTTTCGTTGAAACATTTTAATATCGGAAGTGTAATTATGTATAATTATTCAGGCTGGAACTTCGAACATTAGGTTATAATAACAACAAATGTCTTGTATAAATTGCAGTTATTTTAATATTTACTTGTTACCAATAAAACTTTTAAGTTGATTAAATGTCAGATGTAAGATCTGCAGCGGGATTCCGAATGGTATCGTATCAACCAACTCGACACGAGTACACCATTTTTGCGATTCTAAGAACTATCGACGTTGATTGAGGCTATCGAGTAGCAGTTGCGAATACGGTTAACCTGATATTATATTTGGTATCGAGCAGATTAAATATCGAGTCGAGTATTCAGAATCTCGCCACATACAAGCACTAACAGATGATTGTTGAACGTATTAATATTGAACACAAATTTGTTTTGCAAAAGGCTTCATTTAAACAATTACAGTTATTTGAAGTTAATACTCCTGATTTGATAACAAATAAGCGTCACAGGATGCAAATCTTCTGCAGTCGGAGATCGTTATGTTGGTTTGAAGTTTCTCAAATGCTTTCATCGGAACCCACATATTTATATTAACTTGCCTCGATATTCCACTGCTTCAGCCGATTGTTAACACACCTTCTAATACAAATCATTTTTAACAAAATATCGTGTATTTGACCCATAATCTTTTACCTGGGGCCAGGGTTAACATTAATCCCCAGCAAAACTTTAATGTAACTATTAATATTTATAATAATTGTACATTTTTGCCACATAATTAAACTAAATCGTTTTGTTTGTTTACTTGCCATTGTGTATTTATAAATAAATATTCGAACAAGAAGGTGGTAATCTTAGAAAAAAACAAGGTTAGGTAAAATTTTCATAAATAAGTTGGGTTAAATTTCTGACATTTAGACTTTAGTGTGCCAACGCCAAGTGCCAACTTTAAAAATGACAATTACACCAAGCGCTATTAACGCACTCAAATTTCTATAACCGCACTCAAAGTAGTGCGGTTATAGCTCTATTACCAACGCAAAATAGAAAAAAACTGTTTTCGATTGTTGACGGAAACATTTTCTAACAGCAACCTCTACCTCAGCGTCCGAATTGAAACGACTCTCTTTTAGAAACGGTTTATTGGGGGACAAACACATGAAAATCACACGGTGACAAATTAGGACTGTAAACTTTCCATTTCATACGTCTTAAAGGAGATTTTGTACTGTTTGAGCGACATGTGGTGGAATAATATCATGCAAAACAATAATGCCACTTGTGAGCCTTCCAGGACGTTTATTCTTGATGCTGACACGTAAGCGTTGAATATCTTTCGGAGATTGTGGATGCTGTTCATCGTGAAATCCAATGAGGCGCAACTGTGTGGCAATGAAGACTATGAATTAAGGAATGGACAGTTTTAACACTGATAGTGAACAACCGTGAAGGTTCAAATCTGTATCTGATGATGCCGTTGTGAGATATGACATATACTGGAGATGCCCTTTCAAATACAAATGGTTGGTTTAAACCCTTATTACCGTTACAGCCTGTTGGTGTGAGTAGTTGGTACTGTGCCAGCTGTAAACATTCATTGTCAAAAATATAATTTGTTAACTAATCAAAACGTAATTATATCGTACACAATTAAGTGCAATGAGTCTGATAAAAGTGAACAATTAACAATGGATGCCTGATGCCTGGTCGGGCTTAAGGTGAGTAATCACGCACGTTCTTTATTTCAGTTATGTGTGCATGTGCGTAAATTCCGCTAAAAATATAATTGGGTTAGTTCATAAAAATAAATTTCAAAATAAACATAAGATGCTGCTTTTGAATCGTGTTTGTAAACTATTGCAGTTCAAAAAAGTTAAATAAAACGTACCATTTCCGAGAAAAAAAGAATTGAAGTGTTCAAACATGAGCGTTCGCGCTAAATCAGTTTTAAACAGATAGTGACGTCACGTACTGGGAAACGCCCACTGTCAGTCGGCTATCGTTGCGTTTTTGAAACTGATTCTTACGATGGTGGATGCAGGTTATTTGAAAGCTATGTCGGATAATCTTCCTCGAGTAGATGTTTTTATGTTGGCCGAGTTCTTAAAGAAGGATGATCGATTTAATACTGCAGAAATTCGTGGAGCAAAAGCTTGAATAAAACCTAACAATGTGAAATTCGTTTGCTTGACAGACTCTTACTACGCAGATATTTTGCATATTGCATTACTTTACTCGTTTACCACGTCTCATGTATATTTATTTTTGTCAATTACTTAAACATTTAGGTTTGCTTAGTAAGTAACTACATCTTACATCAAAGTGATCCTCGCAGCAGTAGAAATCCGAAGAAGTTATTTTAGAATAATCTCTTCTAGCTGCTTTGAACCACATTTTTCGAATTTTACGTCTCGAGGCATTGTCAAAAATGTCTTTTCAGGTGTTGTAAAAGTCGTATTAGTGCACATAGCCACAAAACACCACTTGTAACACCTTTTCGACGGCTCCATGATCGCCAAACAATCATTCGTAAATACCAGTTTAGCTGAAACACCAGTATATGACGTCATGCCGTAGTCGGCACATGTCGCTGAGTTGTCGTGCAGTTTCGACGCTTCGCGATTTAAAATTTGAAAAAAAGCTGTTTAAATTATTCTAACGCCGCTTATTTTTGCAATATCGAAGACATCTGACATCTTTGCATTTATTAAGCGTATAAAAAAATTATGTGAATTAACCCAATTACGCTCATAATTATTAATCGATCTCTTGATACGAATGGTTAGATACGTTAGGCGTAAGCATCAAATCAATCGTTATTATTGGTATAAATTTCGACCATGGTTATCGCCAGATATCGATTTGGAGCACGCTACCGCTAAAGTAGCGTTTTCCTACACTTTCGCCGGTCGTCGACGACTGCGACTGAGTCGCCGCGACTGGTAGTCGCCGCGACCTAATTCGTCAAACCCGTTTTACTAGCCCGCGCCATATAAGTGGTCGTCGCTCATATCAAGGTGATCTGTTCTAGCCACAATAAATAAGGAATATTTCTGTAAAAGTCATTACTTTGAATGTTATTAAGTTATCAGGTGCATGAAGAAAATCTCCTTCTCCTTTTAACTTCATGTAATTTACAGCAATGCCGAGCAAAATGCAAAAACAGTTAACTTTCGTCGACGAATCAGTCGCGGCACCGCTCTCGGACGGGTCCGGCGACTCGCTACCCGACGAACAGCGACCGGTCGCTGGTCGTAACGACTAGGTATCAGGTAGGAAAACAGGCAGGTTTAAAATGCATTGGAGATGTCTTGACGAATTGGTCGCGGCTACTCAGTCGCAGTCGTCGGCGACCGGCGAAAGAGTAGCGTTTTCCTACACTTTCGCCGGTCGCCGACGACTGCGACTGAGTAGCCGCGACTGGTAGTCGCCCCGACCTAATTCGTCAAACCCGTTTTTCTAGCCCGCGCCATTTAAGTGGTCGTCGCTCAAGGTGATCTGTTCTAGCCACAAGAAAAATGAATAGTTCTGTAAAAGTCATTACTTTGAATGTTATTAAGTTATCAGGTGCATGAAG
Organism: Pyrocoelia pectoralis; assembly: GCA_036250285.1. Lineage (NCBI taxonomy): Eukaryota > Metazoa > Arthropoda > Insecta > Coleoptera > Lampyridae > Pyrocoelia > Pyrocoelia pectoralis. The sequence continues at coordinate 40,713,515 of CM070074.1, forward strand.
AAAATCTCGTTCTCCGTTTAACTTTAGAATCTGAAAAACATAGGAACAAAGAATTAGCCATGTTAAAAAATAGACGGTTGGAAGGATTTCAGGCAATTTTAATACAAAACCACCTGCCAAACATTATTTTTACAACTTCTTATAATTTACAGCAATGCCGAGCAAAATACAAAAACAATTCACTTTCGTCGATGAATCAGTCGCGGCACCGCTCTCGGACGGATCTGGCGACTCGCTACCCGACGAACAACGACCGGTCGCTGATCGTAACAACTAGGTAGCAGGTAGGAAAACAGGCAGGTTCAAAATGCATTGGAGATGTCTTAACGAATTGGTCGCGGCTACCCAGTCGCAGTCGTCGGAGACCGGCGAAAGTGGAGGAAAACGCTACTTAAGCTTGGTTATTAGAGGTTATGAATAATTATGTTTATCAAAATAAATTATTAACGTGCGGTACACGAATATGACATTAATGTTCTAAAATGTTAACGGAAATTGTAATACAAAATTTAATGGATGTGGGTGACTATTAAATGGCGGTGAACGAAGTTATGTTCAATGTACGGCAATGGTATGGAAAATCTGACAGAACCCGTACATTAAAGAAAATGAACCAAGAAGTTCCAAGTAATGTCGGTGTTCCCTCTTTTATAGGTTCCATCAGTATGGAGGTGGATCGAATGAGATGGTATAGATTGCGCGTGGGGAACAATGATACCTAAAGCCACCTGCGCGTTTGGTAGGCACTTAAATTTTGAAAAATATAATTTACCTACACTTACCCCTTACAATGTAGATAACTTAAAAACACCCCTCCTAATCTGAAAAGCAATGTGTTCCATCTCGTGAATTTTTTGCATTGCTTGCAATTGACATTAGCCTGAGCCTGAAGTCTGAATGATCACGTCAAATTAGCGTTACGGATGTAAAGGAGAGTAAAGAAAACTAAAAAGAAAACGTTTTCAAATAAAATTCCACGACTACCAGAAATACCGGAAGCAATATCTCTGTAGTAGTTAACGTTAAACTGTAGTAATAAAGAAACGTTACCGTTATACATGTGCGCAATTTCAGGCACACGGATTGTACGATATTTTGCTTTAATAACTAACATTATTTAACAAATAATCCCTCTAAAGTGTGTTGCATCTGGTACTGAAATGAATTTGAATGAAGTAGGAACCCCTCTTTTCGATTACTTACTGTAAGACCCTTGTCTATAAAACAAGGGTAATAGTAATTTATAATCACTTCTGGGAATACAGTTACTATGCTTATACCAAAGAGCAATATGGTCTTTGCTTATACACTTCGTGCTGTGCATTTGCAATGCATTTCATTATTCGAGTACACTACATAGTGTCTATTTTCGTATTAAAAAAACATAGTTTAATGATGGTATGCAAAGTAACCATAAAATTCGTTAGAGCTTTTAATAGCAATTTGCATGACAATGTTACGAAACAATTTCGGTTCACATCGATGAGGATGTATAGTACCTATTCACATTCAAAGAAGCGAAATTGTGCATTAAGATTGAATTTACACTATGTTGCACTATTAAGTATTATTGTGTGAAGGTAACAGCCATAAGTTGTTTTGTATTCTAGCGATATATGCAAAATAATTTTATGGTAAATTCGTAATTTGTAATGGTAATAACTATTAACTGTAATGTTCACCGAACAGAAGAAAAACGAATGATACATTGTTTAGCAAAATACACTTAAAAGTGTAATTTATTTGTGTACGCCATTCGATAACATTTCAAATGGAGGACAGTGAAATGAAAATTTTCATAGTTACTATGTATATCGGAAGAATATTTAAGCCTTTATAAACAGTTCTATAGGGTGTATTTACTGACAATGCCCAACCCTGTGGGTAGTGTATAGGCCTTGTCAGAACCAACATATTATTTTTCCACTAACTATAGTTTTTTCGCCTGGTCCTTGGTTTATTAATTTTTTTATTTAAGTTTGGCCCTATCAGGAACTTGCCCCATGTGGCCTAGGTAGAGTCATACGAATTTACCACTATATCTACTTAATGTCTACCAACTACATCATCAAAAGTTTGTACACTGTAATAGCGTTCGATCTCAGCAACACTCCCACATTTGTAGGCAATGGTATGTTAAGCTCGATTGCTTTATTTAACATGGTATTAACCTGCGCGAAATGATTATTGCAAGCCAGGAACATATGATTCAGATGCGTGACCACATGTACAATTTGGAGAACCCACAATATTTATCCTGAACTGGTGAGGAGGGAATTGACGATGTGCAAATTTCATCCTTGCTATAATCTCGGTGAACACTTTACTAACCTTATGCCCATTTGACCAGTGTTTTTTATGATTTTTGGATGTATTACAGCGTATTGTGTAGGGTGATTAGCATACGATTCTACCCAATATGTTTGCTAGGGAACGCCTAACATAACGTTTTTTCGGTTAATCGCTAGGTCTCTGGGAGAGTTATAACTCTCTATTTTTGCTTCTTGGTCAATGAGATGAAGGTCGTTTTTCTAGTACTACAGATTATTCCTGCCCATTCCATTACCGACTGAGGTTTTTGTGTTCGTGTTACTAAAGGGTAAATATTTTTACTGAAATACCATCTTTTGCTCTCGATCATTTGCATCAATGTCCCACGTCATTTTACTGGACGCACTAATTTATTTCTCTTTTAATAAATAAATGCCTTCTTCAAGTTTTTTGTTCGTATGTACTACATTTAAATAAATATGAAAAAGTAGCATCAATTATTATAGTTTACAGTTCTATATTTTCTACAAATTATGTTTTGTCTTTTTTGTCGTCCTGTTCATTTCGTTAAATATTTATTTCATAACCATGGCTATGTGCAACTGTGTAGATTATAAAATTACTAATGTGATTACTTTGTGAAAATTAAATACGTTTCTGTATGCCATTTTGTGAATAGGATAAGTACATAAACGATTTTATTTTCGTAATTCTGCAGGTATTTTCCATTCGAATTTTTATTAGTGCAATTCTACATTTCTGTCCGTAAATCGCCGGTGGATGCCATCGGTTTATCGCCAAAGTTGTTTCCGCTGTTTTGTGTATTAGCAATTGGCTACATTCGATCGCAGATTTAATATCGAGTGAATTTTATTTCCGTTTTGTTTATATCTTTACAATAGTTTGAACAATAAACTAACAAGCTATTAATATTCTATCCCAGCGAAGGGCAACTTATTCGTTTTTTAATCCCTAGAATAGCAAAGTTTAGTTCGGTTATACCAACGTGCGTCACAGAAAATTATGTGGGAACGTTATTTAGAGATGGAACACAAGAAAAATAGCACATCAATGTACAGCGAGACCCACTGCCGAGCAGCTTCTGTCATCATATACACATTGAAAATTTGCGCGTGATTCTGTTGGTTTGGATGAAGGTATCGGCGTGAAGACCCATGAAGCAAATATTGGTAAACAGAGGGAAAACCATGGGAATGCTGACTTACCATTCTACCTCTAGAATCATCTTCATGTCATATTTGCTCTTTGACCCTCAACTAAGTATTCACTGAAACATTTCGATCACTCTACGTGTAGTAGGGTGATCGAAATGTTTCAGGAATGAAAAAGCGCATATGAAAAGTGGCTATTGTTTTTGGAAGTATTCGCCTTTGGTTTTGCTCAAATCAGTTTGTAAAGCTATTTCTCCGACAAACGAGCTATGGTATATTAATTAGCTGTTCATGGTTCTTCATTTCTCTTGCCAATCCACTCATATTTTGTCGTAGTTTATAGAAATTGGGCAATATTATGTTGCAAGGATTGGTTGCACCTTTTGGCGATTCCAACTAGTTAAAAAGAACAATGGCTAGATTCTAAAGAGACTTCGTTTCATAAATCTAACCAGTTGCAATTCTTTATTATTGTGAATATACTCGCACTTGTGCAGATATAATGTTCTGTATTACACAGCGTTATTCAAATCGATGAACTCAATTTCAAATTTCTGAGTCAAAAATTGCATTTGCATGAATTATTATTTTTATTTAATAGTTGATATACTAAACTAAGGCTTGCTATTGTAAGTAAGATTTCTACTATGATTATTTGCATTTTGTGTATTCAGCAAGTTAGAAGGGAATGGAAAAGTACGGGGATTGAAATCTTGCGACGGAAAGTAGGTTTACCAATATGGCGATAATGTTTCCGATTTATTAGATAAAATAAAATTTAAATTTAAACGTAGAAATTTAATGAAATACTTTAACTCATAATAGATCTACACATTTTTTAACATCAACGGTTAAAACGTTAAATTACGACATACGTTTAGCAAAGAGTATACTCTTTGCGTTTAGCGTATATCAGTATTGTATAATACCCCCAAGAATACCCCTTATAAAATCGACTGGGCAAAGGCGGTGCAGTGCGAATTTCGTCATCGTTTCATAATGCCACCTCTAATAAAGTGCATTTGTTGTTGGAATAAACAATTTAATGAATCCGATGAGAACATTCAGTGACGTTCCACCGAAGTGAGAAAGTCACTAGACACCATGGCCACATTTGGGGCAATAAAATCCCCATAAAACAACGCTGGCTTCGTCCTCCAATCAATGATAATTTATATAGAATAACTCCATTTTCCAACAAGGCGGGGCTTCATCCCATTTTCACCGAGACGTTTGACCATTTTTTAACGAATCTCTCCCGCAGAACCAAAACATAATAACGATGTGCTGTGATTCTTTCGCGCGGAGATTCGTAAAATATGTTGTTTATTTACCAGTAACGTTGAAAATGACCTAAAAAACATTATCAGATCTACCTATTAACCTATAATACACCCAGTGATATTTTCGGTAAGGTGACGTATGAATTCAGCTATCGTGAAAATGTTATCCATACCGTGATGTAACACACCTATAAATATGTACGATTTGCAAATTGTATAAAAGCGACAGCATAGAGAAAAATCTTCTTTTCTCTATGAGCGACAGTTATGCCACTGGACTTTAGGCATTAATGTATAATGGAATGTGCTTATGATGCAAAATTATTTAACGGTAGTTGGTTCACTGGGGATGGAACAAAAAGGAACTTTGAAGATGTAAGGTTTGTGTAAAGTTTGATAGACGGGACCAGCGGTGGATGGGGTAACCTAAACCGGCCTGAGAAATAGAGGAAGCGGCCCAAAGCAAATATTGATGAAGGCCGAAAATTTTTAAGCTAATAGTAATAATGTTGATAATAATAAGTGTTTTCCATCAGTAATACATAGTTAAAAATATTGTTAGTTCGGTAAAAATATTGAAATAGGAAAAAAGAGTTTCATTTTATTTAGGCAAGGACATCCATCATGTAAATTGGTATAAAATTCCGAAAGTTGCTAAAAAATTAATATGAAAAATGGGAATGTTGAAAATCTACCTACTTCATGGTGAACCCTAGGTATACGTTTGTGTAATTTTTTTAAATTTCTTTTTTGCACAATAAATTAGTTATTATTATGATTACTATTATTATTATTAAATGAAGAAATAAACTACAAAAATTAACGAAACCTTACAGAAACAAACCCAAAAAATTAGTAATAAAAATAAAAATCTAAATCCAACAACTTTTTCATAGTGGAGACGTCTCAGCGAAATCATTAATAACATTTTCGTTATAAATTGTACTTAAATTCGCCTTTTCTGTGGTCATCAACACAAAGGCTTCTAAATGATCATTGCACAATCTATTTCGCAGTCTGTCTTTTATAAATTTCAACAGAGAGAAGGGACGCTCACATTCCACTTGTGAAGTTGGTAAAGTCAGAAGAAATTGGTATAATTGATATAAATTATATTGTAAAATAATTTTGTAACAACAGGTCGCACAATTTCTTTAATTTTTGCACAAAATATCTTTTTCTTCAGAATCGTCCAAGTTCGGCATAAGATTCTTCTAAGGTCAATTTTAATGTTTCCCAGTTGTTGGCGAAAGGCGAAACTAAAAATCTCTTCTTCTAATTGCTCGTGTGTGTGTGTTGCTAAATTATTGAACGGAATAATTTTTTGCGAAAGTTCTTCCAGAACATTATTTGGGATCTTATTCTGTTTTACACTTTCAAAGTTATTAGGATCCAAAAAAGAGAGGTTTATGCACAAATCTGTGTTTTTTGAAAAGCGTCGTTTCATGGATTCAATCACTTCATCCTGAGGTCATGATTAGGTTTTGTCGAATCGTCGCAACGTTTCATTTTCTATTCATAATAAATTTACATTACTGCATGTACAGCAAAGCAAGGAAAGAGACCAAACTGCATTAGGGTTCCAGTTGCATTATATTTCACATAATCAACTATTTGGCTGTATTGCAAATGATCACTACCTATGATTATGTCTAACTTTTTTAAAAATAAAGTAAAAATTATTATACAAGTTGCATTAAATAAAAATATATAATTTCCAGTACAGGTGCTGTATTGAACTAAGCAGATATATTAAGTATGTACCTATTCTATATCATCTATTGATTTATGTACCTACACAAAATGGCGACAATGCGATAAGGTATTATAGGTAGTTTCGAATTACCCTTACCCATCATAATGTTATCGTCAAAGATGTCTTCACATCAATTTTTCTGTCGTGTAAAATATTAATTCTATTTTAAAAAAGAACTGTGGCACAGTCTGTAACTGTGGTTTCAGATTCTACCGGCCCAATTTTTAAAAATTTTACCGGCCCAGGGGGAAAATTCCCCTTTTCCCCCTGGGCCCATCCACCGCTGGACGGGACAATTTATTATTGAAACTAAAAAAAAAAAACATATTTTAACAGATCTCTTGTGAAAATATTATCTAACAAATACCAACAACAATGTTGCCACCTCAAAATTTGGTTAGGTTAGGCGTATATTACTCTTTGCGATAATGGCATAAATTGGAGGTCAAAGGTTATAGATTTCTTTCATCTAAGTTTGAAAATTAGGTAAGTTTTAAGACCAACCTCGACCTCCTAGGTAGTCTAGAAGTCGAGTTATCGTGGAGACGAACGAATTAACGAACTAACATGAATCAACTCACGTTTATAATGTGCTCGATAATATGGAAATGGATAAATAAATATTAAAGAGGAAAATGAAATTCCTCACAATGATGGCTCAAGTTGAAAGCAATGTAGGGTAAAGTTTAATGTAATCTTAAAATCTAGATTGGAAGGAAAGTGGAAGTAAGTGAGAGATGCATTTATTAAATATCCTGGAGGGTTTTCTGTAGCTCTTTTTCCTCTCCTTGTAATCAGCGCAGACCCAGAGCTAATCTCAAATTGTGTGGAGGTTAATGTAATCGTTTAGCACTTTTAGCATTGGTTATTAATTCCCTGCGCCTCTACTTAGTTTGGGAGGGTAACCCTTCGTTGAAGCTTTATTAAACATTCATTCTCCCCATTTCTTGTGTTTTATTTATTTTTGCCTAATGGATCCTTATAAGAGCAGCACATACACATCTCGAGCAATTGGTTCACAACGTACAGTCCTACCATTTGACAGGTTTGTAATTAACGATCATGTGCCTTGGGGTTTCAGTTAGTTGGCGGGAGAATTTGTTTTTGGTTTCGAGTTGCGCATTCGTTCTCGATTGCACCTGCGTCCTGCGTACGCTACAATACATAAAATACAGGTTTTGGTCTTCCAATTTTTGGACCTTAGAATGAAAAAAATTGAAAACTAATACCATTGATTTGATAGGTGCAGAAGTTTTTCTCTACAATTTATTTAATAAAACTTTTAGTTGTTTTTGTTTGAAATTATAAGGACCACTAATGCCTAAAAAATTAGAAGTAAAGATTTCTCGTAACTTTTAATTCTGTGATGAAACACGTTTGAGACCTTACGAAAATGAGTAAAGTAAGAAATTGGAATGATTCCAATAACTACAAATTTATGTGGTTTCCGTGATACTAATGTATTCTGTAATTTAGTTTTACAACTTCACAGTCGTGTGTAGGACAATAAAAATACACTAAAGATTTGAAGTTTGGAATATAAAACACTGTGATCTAATTCTCCACGTACCTATACGCGAACTGACTTATTTTGCTACAAAAAAATTACCTAACTCGATTAAGCGTTATGGTTTTACACATGGAACATAAAAATCCAAAGTGTGATGATGTGTATAAATTGTCATAGTATAAACTACGCGCGGTTATTATACAATGGTTTAACCGATTTTCCACTAACGTAATTTTATTGAAACAACCGTCGAATTACTTTTTAGGAGTTACATTAATGAAAGACGAAGTTCATCAACCCTCAGAATTTCTGAGAACGTTTAATGGCAAACAACATAAATCTTTCGGTGAAAGAACTCGACTACAACGGAAGTTACAGCTGCCACGATTAGTTCGACAGTTCGACAGGAATTAATGCCACCGTGTCATTTTCTCAGAGGAAATGTGCAATCGTTCTTGGTTGACAGTTTTACCTTACACAACTTTTGTTTGCTTTCCACCCCATAACAAAATGTCTTTTAATTTTTGTTGAAATGCATAAAATGGACCCATATCTGGCAATCCTGTAAATTTTTAGTGGGTAGAAGGCCAGGGTTCTGTGACTAGCTCTTAAGTGCGATAACAAAAATGTGTTTAATTGTTACTTGTTATTAATATATTACACGATATGCCTTATAAGTTAATCCTTATAAATTAATCTGTCTTACGACTTTATCCAGCATTTATGCTGATAATAACCGCTGAAGTTTTGTGACTACAATGCTGCCGCTTTGGAATTCTCGGTCGAAATACGCTTTTAAGACAACAGATCGGGAAATTCGTTGTTACGTCGGAAATACCGTACCGAAATTATCACATAATGACTTATTCCAACGTAGAATCTTCCGCTCTACAACTTTTATACTGAAAATTTTTAGATATAACTTACCGTTTTTTAAATAATAGTGAAAGAAGCAAAATACACAGGAATTTCCACACTTTCTTATCAATTTTTCACCTTTCCCGGACGTTTTTTTCCTGCAAATTTGGATATAGTACCTGGGGTACTATCTAAATCTAAATATCTGGTTTGCAGGGGTTATTAAAAATTTCGATTTCAGCCGTTCGTTGACTGGACTATTTGTTTGAATAGAGCACAGACTCTCAAATATATTTTATGGTAGAATGCAAAATCATCAGCTGGATCTTCTAAGAGTTATGTTCCATGGACTAGCAAAAAAATGCTTGGAAATATAAGCTCGAAAGCTTGGGAAAAGCTTGAAAGCTTGACTAAGAAAAGCTTTTATGTCAAGCTTTAAAAATTCAAGCCAAGCCCGTGAATCCCTAGGTGCTATTGAAATTTACCATCACTATATTCGCAAAATTTCAACTTGTTCATTTTTAAATGAGTCGCGGCTTCGAAAATGAAAAAGTATACTTTTGGCAATCAGTGGTTTGTAGAATTTCGTTGTGGTAGTGCGTTCGACAATGACGAATATCGGTCGACCAAATTCGGTTGTGATTGCAAAAAAAAACGAAGCTGTGCGCAATATGATTGTACAAGATGACGTACCGTGAGATAGAGACATGGTTTGGTATATCACAGACTGCAATACATTCGCATCAACAATTAGCTGTCAAAATTTAACCGAGGAACTTTAAAATCCGTCTACAACATGGTTACAACAGCTGACGAAACTTGGATATACTCCTATGAATCGGAAACTAAGCAACAATCTACTATTTGGGTATTCCAAGATGAATCGAATCTCACAAAAGCACTTCCAGGAAGATGATCGCTTAATTCTTCGCTAGATATGTCGCAACCATTCCTTTAGAGGATCGAAGAACAGTTAACGCTGAATGGTATACAGGAATTCGTTTCCCAGAAGGGATCGATGAAATTGGGAAAAACCACCAAAAACTTCGCATTATTTTGTATCTTGAACATGGCAGCTTACACACAGCGACTTCTTATTCCCAAACGTCAAAACAAACCATTCGTCGAAAGCGATTTTCTTCACCTCAAAAGGTTGCTTTTGGAAACGATGTTTTTAAGATACCAATATCAGAGTGGAAAAAATGCTTCGAGAATTGGTTTGAAGGCATGTATGTATGTACAAGCATTAAAGCTTAAAGAAAGACAATAAAACAGTTTGTTTGTTACCTCTAAACTAAAGGACCCGAATGATCATTATTCATTAGAAATATAGGTTTGAAACATAACCATCAATTTAACGAACTCCCTACAAACAAAATCATCGCGTGCATGGAAAGTACAATTAGGGCATGGATAACAATACCAAAAAAATTCTGGTAAGTTGCCACGAGACTTCCTTCCTATTAACACATTTTTCAAATATTGCTCAATTCAGAAAAAAAAACTCTTAAACTACATAAAAAAACTGCAACTTTATCTTTGGAAACGCAAAGATATGTAAAAATTTGCATAGGTCAATTTTTTTTGGAACACTAATACACGACCATGATATTCCAGTTGCCAAAGACAAATGAATTATCAGATATCGACCGAGTATAACAACGTTATACAGATTGACGTATTTATAGCAAACCTAGTTCTATTCTGTTCTGTTCTTTGTAAAATGTCGCCGTGAGTATACAAGTTGAAATAAAACATCAAAGAATGTTCCAATTTCGCAATTCCGCAATATTCTCCCATTATAGCTGATGAATTTGAAAGGAGAATTTAAATGTAAGTTAGAAAGGGAGCTCGGAGTTTACTTTACGTTATTCAAATAAGTAGGGAATTAGTATGTCATTACAAAATTTACATTTGGCGGACTCTGTAATTGACAAAGAGCAGTACTTTACGTAATTTATGGATGCTATGTTGTAGAATATTCTGGGGGTAATATTAAGGGTGGGAAAGTTTCAAGTTCATCTACAAAATTTATTTTATACGCGTAAGTATCACTAAATCCTTCCTGTAATCCCCAACATACCTCTTACTCCTAATCTTCTACTACATATAACAGGATATTACATAAGTTGAAAGACAACATTTAGTATCAATAAGAACGGTTATTAATTTAACTAATCCGATTGAAAACTTTGTAGAATTAATTTACGTTAAACTTCATACATTAAAAGAGATAATATCATTTAAATGAGGGGTATAACTAAGTAAACAATATTAAATGTTGCGTTGCGTAAAATGTTAAGTGTCGAGAAAATCCGTTGGGCCGTTTTATTTGTAACCTACTTGAAAGTTTTACATTAAATTAGGGATTGGCAATTGTTGCCAGAAAGAATTCCCCTCAAATTCAGTACCTACATACAATGTATGTAATTATTGAGGCATATGATGAAGTATATACGAGAGTAACTCGGTTCGGGACTAGCGATTTTTTACGTTATAACATAGTGACGTTATTCGCCATCATGTAAGTGATTTTTGGGTAATAGTAGTTTAGGTAACAAGTCCCAAAAGTGATCTTTTACTGGAGAAGTAGGCAAATTACAGGACGAGCCGCAGGCGAGTCATGCAAGCCTGCGAGTCCAGTAAAAGCACTTTTGGGACGTATTACGTACAATATTTTTTTAAAAATCGGCCAGAAACGGGCAGAACAATTGACCATTCTAGGCCGGAAAGTAAAAATGAGTCCGGTAAAGTAAAAATGAGTCCGGTAAAACTTTTACCGGACTATCACAATAACTTTCCGGCTCGGTCCGACAAAATGACATTTTCTGGCCTAAAAATAATCCGGAAAGTACTACTTTCGGGCCGATTTAAAAAAAAATATAATAATTCAAAACAATTTACGCATAACTAATGCTATGCGGCTATAAATTTTATTAGCAATGTTACATACGTACATACCATAGATATCGTGCACATACAATGTATATACATATGTATTTATGTATTGTCATTGAATAAATAAGAGAAAGAAGTTCAACCATATGGAAAAAAGTGTAATCGCGCAATGCCGGTTGCATACGCATTTTATTGTAATTTTTACAAGTTTTCCAAGTAATCCTTGCGTGAGTGTTTAAAACTAGACTTGGTAAAATGTGTAGTTTCCTTTCTACCCGATCTTAAACTCAACAACGTTGTCGATTTTACTTGATAATATTAGAGCACATTTTATTTATAGAATAATACTGCTAATGAAACAAAAATAAGGTATCTATTTCACTGTGTCACCAGTACATGCTTATTCATGTGTTCACGTGTGTAAGATTTAATGATCTCATAACAGAAATTCAATCGTGGAATAATTTTAATCTCTTCATACGTTAATGATTGTTAAAAACTAAATTACATATTAATTTCGGAGATGGCTAAAAATAAAACACCAAAGTTGAAGAGAAAGTTTATGTCTTTGGAAGACAAAATAAGAATTTTTGGTCGAATTACGAAAAAAATATTTTGATTTTAAGCAATTTCAGAAACGTAACTCCGCTTTTTACTTCCCGAGTAGGTACAAAGTAAAATTACGTAGTGTTCCAAAAAAAAAAATGGACCTATGCAAATTTTTACATAGGTATCTGCGTTTGTGACTACGCAGATTTAAAACATTAAAAAAACGCTCTATACTCAAAACTATTAAAGTTATCGAAATGCTGTTTTGGCCAATCAAAAGTTGCAATCTTTGTACGTCTGGGAAGTGAGAACGCAGAATACTTATCAAACATAAATCATTTTTATGGATTAGCATTAGCGTATTAGGGGGCCAGCCCAGCGTCATTTTAGGTAGTGATAAAAGTGCGCCTGCAAATCACTGTTTTAAAGTGATTTGAGCGCGTATAATTCTTTTACGAATCGAAACAAAGGACAAATGAAAAACGTTGCTTTAAAACAGTGATTTTTTATGCACAATTTGAACATGTTATCCCCAGGTTCAGCGAACTTGCGGCCATTTTTATGCTCTTATATTTTGCATTATCTGCAACGTAGTGGATATGATTTGCAGACGCGCTTTTATCGCTACCTAAAATGACGCTGGGCTGCCGCCCTAGGGATATAATTCTTGAAAAGGTAAAAGGCCTCTATTTTGTTTATCGGGTATGGGTAACGCGACCCTATGACCCGTTTTGAACGGGGCCGTCCCTTTTTTCGGTACTCCGTCCCGATGTACCCGAAAAAAACCCCGGGACGCAGAATTGTCTCGTTTTGACAAACAGCGCGAAAATTAGCGGACAGGGTGCTAATATTTTTGCCTGAATCTACTAAATAATTCAAAAAAATACCGGAAATCTATATATTATACCCCATAATATAATTTTCTATGTAATAAATAATACCGGGTGATTCTCTAATACTGATGACAGTTTGAATTTCGCGCGTAGTGTTTTTTACGGTGTTGGATTGGCGAGTTGAACTGCTGCTGTCGAGAGCAGTTTATGAAAGGGCACCCCGAGATTAATATTCCTTATCGAGTATTTGCTAACCATAAGAAACGAATTGTTAATCGATTTGAAAATTGTTTAATTAGCAAAGGATTATGATTCCCAGTTTTCCAGATGTAACTCTGTTATATTTTTCTGTTCAACGTTTTGGAAACCGCCTCCATACCACAGAATAAAACACTAGTGAGACAGAAGCGACAGTCTCCGTCGGCACCTTTGAAGTTATGTTGCCATCACAAGGCGGTCTCCTCGACGCAACCACGCCCATTGTAGTGTAACCTTCTTTGTCGGTTTTGTCATTAGTAAGGCTAGTAAAAAGAGGACTCATTTGTAGTTTTTCTCATTTATTTTCTAAATTTGAAATCGTATCAAAAAATGTCATAAACGAAAAATATTTGCCATACATTTTCGCATATGATAAGCGGTTCACCGTAAAACTAATTCCGATAGAATTCTCGCAATAAGAGTTCAACGCACCGGGCACCGCTAGGTACATACGCTGAAATGTATAATGTATCAATTCGCTCGCTCTATTCTACACCACAGAAGGCGGAGCTGTTAGTTCGCGCGATAAGAAAATGTTTTCCACTGAGTTTCGGGGGGGGGGGGGGGGGGTCTGACCCCCTTGATCCCCCCCCTGGCTACGGCCTTGACTACAAGCAGCAATTACTGCGGAAACTTGAACGAATTACACCTGAAACTCTGGAAAAAGAGTTCGACAATTGGATTTGGAACAAAGTGGAATTGTGTCGTGAACATAACGGTGGACATTTTGACCAATTTATATACAGGTATCAGATGGGTTTCTGGTTAGAAATTTTTTTTCTTTGCGAATTTTTATATCAAAGGGCACAACTTTTGCCATGATTTTCAACCCGGAAATGATTTCATCCCTTAGCGCTATAATTTAAATAGGGATAATGGGGCAATTGATACGTCATTTGAAAGTTCTTTCTTTTCTGAATTAAGTGCACTAGTTCTTTTTAGTTCTTTTTATTTTTAACAAAAAAATTGAAGTTGTAAACATGGAAAATGAGGAAAGAGTTTGAGGCATTTAAAATCGAAAAAAGTGGGTAGAAGTCAATATTGTTTTTCTTTAGAGAAGCCAGGTACTTTTACTGCCATTTGACAACATTATTTCACTCTTTACGTCCAGATTTTGATTAAATCGTTCCCGTACATTTTGCAAATGCAAACCGATGTCCTTGTCCGGGAGCCGGCAACCTTTTTTGCAATCAATTATACTTTTTATACTTCGTGAGCGGCTTTATTTTAACGAGACGCCAAACTTTTTCCTTTGCGAAAATTTTCGCAAATGGGTCCTACGGAGTGCGCAGGGGTATAACACGTTGATGTGGTAATTACAAAAAATTGATTAATAACAGTTAATTTTTTAGCTAACTGTTAAGTTTTTTTGTAAGTACATAATTCAAAATGACATTTGTCCTACAACAAAAATGAGTCCATCAAGAGTGTCCCCATCTGAAGACATGTAGGTATTAATACATTAACAAAAATAATGAATATCAAGCTGATTTTTTTTCTGTAGCTTTTAGTAAATATTTGCATAATTAAATGGCCACTTTTTACCCCTGTGCACCCCGTAGGACCCATTTGCGAACATTTGCGCAGAGGAAAAAGTTTACCCTCTCGTTAAAGTAAAGCCGCTCACGAAGATAAAAAGTATATTAATTGATTGCAAAAAAGGTTGCCGGCTCCCGGACCGGACTATCCCGTTTTGAGTCAAAAAATAAATGGTCAAGTTACGCATGGGATAGATTCTAAAATATTGGTATGTTTTCGGGTTTAGGATAGGAATGTACATACATATAATATTAAGTTAGAAAGGGTGATTTTTGCCAATTTCTTCATTCTTTCTTCAAATCACCCTTTTTAACTTAATTAAGAATAAATGCCGTAGTCAAATCAAAGTAAATACATATAATATACATATAATAATATATAATATATAATATATAATATATATAATAATACATATAATGAAAATATAATACACAATACCTACTTTTACTGACATAATCTGAAATCTGTAAAACTCAAGTATTTTGAATGGTAACGAATCTAATTCAATTAATTCTTGTTTATTATAAATTAATCTGAGGTGGTTCACAATTTTATTATTTCTATGTGAAATGATTTCTAAGTTTTGGATTCCTGAGGCTATAGTGTAATGGGTCTTTCACTCTTTCTTGATTTATTCACAACTTTACCTTGAACAAGTATCAAAAGGCGCCAATTCTCATAGAATTCTACTTTCAACCAACTTCAAATCTGTACCTAATTATGGCATGTATTATAATATATATGTCTATAACTACCCCTCCCCCTCAGACACAAGCACACCGGATTCTGCACAAATGAGCCATTGTTTTTCTTTCCACCATTAAGGGAGATGAAAACGGAGAGGGTGACGGACAATTTGTAAATCACGCCAAAATGTTGGAGAAAAAAAGTAATAAAAGATCGTTTTTCTCCCCCTTCCACCCCCAAAAAAGGGGTTGCAGTTGGGGGTGAAGTTTGCAATTTGAGAATTGTTTTTTATAGATAATCCATCAAAAGTGCAATAAAAATAGGTGTTCCACTTTAAGTTTTCAAACTTCACCCCCGCTCCACCCCACAGGGAGGTGAGGGTGATGTTTACGTATCATATGACTCAATAGGTTTCAAAAATAAAGGAAACGTGTTTTTTCCTTTTTATAATTGGATGTGTCGTTCTCAAGATATTCAAGGGCGTATATTTTGACTTTAATGGCTTCCCGACGGCGAACGGGTGATCCGATCAAAAAATTTAGCAAAGATTTGGAATCAGTAAACAATTTCCTATAAGATGACACCACTTCCAACTTTCTAAACCTGTAACATCGACCAACGCACAGACACACAGACATCCGGACGAATTTAGTAACCAACTTTTTGAAATTGGTTGAAAACAGTGTTTCTAGAATTTAGATTCATCTCTAATCCTTTTCCTTAAAATTGATTAAAGATAAAGATTGTTTAAATCTTTTATCAATCTTGTTATTTAAATTTAGGTCTCAATAAATCTAATTTCCGCGTAACTTACGTCTTAAATATAATTTTGCAGGAATTTCACGTGTTTGTGAATGTTTTGTGTTTCGATTAAAAATTGATATACTTTACACCTAACCATAATTATCTACTACATATTTTCATTCTACATTTTTTTATAGTTTTTAAACGACATTCGTCTGTTTTCAAATACTCCACTCGCGGTAATTCGAGAATTTCATGTCAGATAAGTTTAACAAATTTGTATTATCATTTTCATAAAATTGAAATTTTATATTTTACAAGTCCGGAGAATTTTATAAACCCGGAATCTCCGAGTGAAAATAACCATGTTGACAAAAACCAAAAGTGATCGACATACAAAGAACGATAACTAATTCATAATTTTATTATACAAATTGCAATGGTAGGAAAAATTTTAAGTAAGATAATCTCCTTCCAATCTTAACAATGAACTGTATCGTTGAGTGAAAAATCTCAACGACTGTAAACTATACGTAGTATACAGTTCATTGAATCTTAATGACCATTTAAATATACCTCCTACAAATTTGGCAACATGGTCTGTAGTCATTTAAAGAAATCTGCTTGATTGTGAGGTAATAATACCTTCCGGCCCACCCAATAGATGGCCAAGATCGTCCCGGGCTACTTATAACGATTACACTTGTTAACATTAGCGTTGATCTTCTTTCTCTTATTTATTCAATGGTATTGTAATAAGTTTATTTTTGGAAATAGTCTGTAATTTTTGTTCTTCTGTCGCGTGCGTTGATACAGTAATGTTCTCTCCTTTTTATCTTTACTCGTAGGATTTAAGATAACCTTTGTAAATCCTTAAAAGAATATGGCGAAAAGTTCCCAAACCTTTATTTAAAATGACGTTAAAACCGAGTATAGTGCGAATATTTGGTCGTTAAATGAAATGTTTTTTACGTTGTAGATCGTAAACTATAGGAAGTTCTAGGGACCACGACTATTATGACGTTATACCCTAGTTGACGCTATATCCGATGATGTTATAAACAAGTTCTATACTGTATATTATATTACTGTGTGTTTGAAAATTAAATACATATTTTTACGAAATATCCAATGAATTTTTACGCAATTCGATACATGACAATTTCTTAAATCTACATGCTCAATGTTTTATGAATAAAGTAAGGTCCACTTAACGAATGTTGTGGACTTATGGTATTCGTTGGCGATATAGTTTATTCGTTCTTAAATGTCTCCTCTCGTATTAAACGCCCCTAAAAGTAACACAAGGTAAAACGTATATGGTAACCTTGTCTTGCTTCTTTATGCATACGTACCATTCATTCATCCCACTTTACGCCTTCAGACTTCACGACGGAGCACGTGAAATATGTTTATCAATGTATAAGATAGAGACAGAATAGCGAAAGGCGTTTACGCGATTTTTTTTCGGTTTTTAGTTAGTTTAAGAGAAGAAAAGCTGCAACACAAATTTACTCGATATAAATACAAACCTCGAGTGTAATTCGGCAGGACAATTTAACGAACAAGAAATTTAAAAATCCGTTCGTAACTTTACCAAATGGACTCATTCTTAAAATAACAGATGTTCTTTTTCTATGATCATCATACAATAAATTATTGGCAAATGTCAAACTACGTATTTATACAGCGGGCACGGATACTGCGATAGTTGATTAGAATTTCAAAGTGAAAAAACCACTATTTTAGTGCATTTGTCGATGTAAAAGTGACAATTGCACTGCGGATAATGCGATTCAAAAAGTTGGTTACTAAATTCGTCCGGATGTCTGTGTGTCTGTGCGTTGGTCGATGTTACAGGGTTTAGAAAGCTGGAAGTGGTGTCATCTTATAGGAAATTCTTCACTGATTCCAAATCGCTGGTAAATTTTTTGATCGGATCACCCGTTCGCCGTCGAGACGCCATTAAAGTCAAAATATACACCCTTTAATATCTCGAGAACGACACGTCCAATTACAAAAAGAAAAAAATTCGTTTCCTTTATTTGTTGAAACCTATCGAGTCATGATACGTAAACATCACCCTCACCCCTCCTGTGGGGTGGAGCGGGGGTGAGTTTTCAAAACTTAAATGGGAACACCTATTTTTTATTACTTTTGGATTCTCCATAAAAAACGATACCCAAATTGCAAATTTCACCCCCAACTGCAACCCCTTTTTTGGGGGTGGAAAGGGGGAAAATTGCACGTCCGCAGAAAAACGATCTTTTTTTTACTTTTTTTTCCTCTAACATTTTTTCGTGATTTACAAATTGTCCGTCATCCTCTCCACTCCCATCTCCATTAAGGGTGGAAAGAAAGACAATGACTCATTTGTGCAGGATCCGGCGTGGTTGTGTCTGGGGTGGGTAGGGGGGGGGTTAGTTATATACATATATATTGTATATAGTATATGCCATAATTAGTTACAGATTTGAAGTTGGTTGAAATTAAAATTCTATAAGAATTTGCGCCTTTTGATACTTGTTTATACATGAGTTAAATTGTCATCACTAAATAAATCAGTTCGTATTTCGAGATAAGGATGAAAGTTTATTGTGGTTATCTAAATGTAATTTGTAAAGATAGGTAGATTGAATATCTATTAATTAATAGGGGGCTTTGGTTATAATTGCTTATAATTGAAATATCTTTTCAATGCAACATTTTGTATTGCCTACCATCATCACAAAATTATCACGTTGCGGTGTCAAAATTTGAGCCGTTTTTCCATGATAACTTATCTATAAATGCGTGTAGGGCAATTGTCAAAAAATGCTATACGTTTGTAACGTCAATACCTAGGCAATAACGCCTTCAATAACTACTTTACCCTTCATCAATAAGGCACATTTCCTACGGTCTATCATCGCCGATTTAGAGATACAAGAAATATGTTAAAGTTCGACCCACAAGAGTTGGCGTTCACGTCATAGGTTTCCGAATGAATGCACGACATTCCTTTTAAACAATCATTAAAGCTTAATACATGTTTGTGATAAAGATGGCAATACAGTTTGCATGTGTTTTAAGTAAAGACATGCGTATAGATGATCGCCAGTGAAAATAACAGAGAAGTGAGTATGTCCGTATGTCCAACAGCTGATTTCAATCAACGCTTCAACTTACAGATTCTGATTTGACTTCTATCTGTCAATGTCAAATTTATTCATTATTTATAAATAATCTCTTTTCGTTTAGTTTACGCCGTGTCGCCGTCTCGTATTATTTCTGTTTGTTGTTGTTTTGCCCTTTTATTTACTCGTTCTTTACAGTTATTTTGTTCTAATTATCAAATTATTAATAACAGTCCTTATTAGAACGGATTTACGAAAATTGCAATATTTTTAACCACAAAACAGCATGTTTTGACATACCAATATAACATTAGTGCCAAACGTACCGCCCAGAGCACGAGTTCAATCGCAGCAGACGTTAATATGTTTATTGCACTTATTAGAATTCCGCATTTAGCTTTACTAAGTTCTAATTAATTTTTTAAGATACGTTTTATACGTAATGGATTAATTAAATACGTAAAATATTACTATGACAATTTTAAAGTAGCACAAGCAACTACCTGTGGGTAATTAAAGTATTATTTGCAACACTGCCTTGTTATGATTTGGCAGATTTCATTCCCGACGTCATTATTTCTTGACTTCAAATTTTAATCTTAATACATACAATTACAAGTAATGACGTGCACGCCAACTCTCCTGGATACTATTATATCTCCAAATTTCCGTATAAAAGAAAAGCCACTTCAAAAGTTGTCTCAGAAGCAGTGGAGGGACACTTGCTTTAAAAGTCCATATATTACATTACACAGAATACAGTACATGGATGGAAAACATAAAATTAGAGCGCAGGACCATGAATTTCACTAAATTCGGAGCAATAACACTTCTCTTCTTTGATATTGCAGGCTGTGTGTAAGTATGACTCTTTTGAAATTTACTGCTCGCTCAGATTTAAAGCTTTCTACAATTAGTTTATTTGTCACATAAGCAATTGTAACGCATGGCCCAAATGGTAACAATTGTATGTCGTTTGAAAAAAATCTACCATTAATTCATCGCTCCCTCTTTGAGCCCAGAACGAGAATAATTATATTTCTGATAGCATATTATTTTCACTTCCATTTGAAGATGAAATTTTTGTATAGTAATTCCCAAATGCATTCAATGAACGTTGAAAGTATCGTGTACCGTAGAATTCTAATGTTTGGGCATGAAAAAGCTTCTCAAAAGTTTCCTCGAAACATGCCTAAAAGTATTTTCAATAACGTGGTGCCATAAACGAATTAGCAAACAAGCTTTGAAATAATATCTCGAGAAAAAGTCAAATACAATCTTCTTTGTTGCTTTGTATTAATTTGGGAAGTGGAAAGTACGGGTACATAAGGGATCATCGCTTCCACAAAAATGTCGTGTCAGGTCTTCAACTGGAAATATCATGCAGTCATTATGAATGGATCATTTCTGTCGATTATTTACCACGTGATTACCTACTGATGCTAAAATAATTCCAAAAATTCCCAACGCAAAGAAAAATCAAGAGGATGAGTTGAGTTCTTTTTCTCAGAAGAGTTAGGTTTCGACGGCTGCATAATTTACTGCTGACTTTGGGAACAACCTTCTCTATTGTCCACACTTGAATACGAGTTTATTTCGAAAATTAAATTAGAAAAATTTTCGGGGATCTACTTTTCGAACAATAAAAAAGTTACGTTCGCAGTTAATGATTGACTTGCAGATCCAGAAAAGTATTTTTTCTAAAGATATTCAAACACTACAACATCGATACGCAAAATGTCTTTATCGATCAGGAGATTATGTTGAGAAATAACAGAGTTTTGGTTTCTTAATTGGGTATCCGGTCATTTCCCCGCCGAAAAAATCCCGCCGGTCAATTGCCCGCCGGTAAATTGTTCGCCTGGTAAAAACCCCGCGCGGTGAAATGTTCGCCGGTAAAATGCCCGCCATGACAAAATCCCGTCGGTCATTTGCCCGCCGCTGTAGGCAAAATGATTCCCCTGATATTCTCCTATTTTTGTGATAAAGATCCACTTACATATGTACCTACGTTATGTGCGGATTATGCGCTCAGGAGGCGTAAGATGAATTTGAGGCCGCTGTTTACTGTAAATTAAAATATGCTAAATTCAAAAAAGAAGACTGTATTAATAAACCAGACATTGCCATGTTTAACAAAAGAACCGTTATATATAAATTTATAAAATATTTTCAACGGCCATTTTAAGAACTTCCCGATGGCATTTTGACATCCTTTACAGACCTACGGCACTATACATGAATACTCGCCTGCTACTATCTCTTGTTTCAACCTCGTTCTTAACACGTAAATGTTGTACCATTTTCTACGCTTATTCCCCCACTAAAGCGCCTAGGTTATTTGCAGGTTTAGTATATTTTTTTTCAATTGATACTAAAATAGTGGCATGACACACAGGTTTACAAAACTGAAGTTATTTAAAAAAGAACTTTCTTAATTGCTTATTTTTTCAAAAATTACGGCGGGAAATTGACCGACGGGATTTTGTCATGGCGGGCATTTTACCGGCGAACATTTCACCGCGCGGGATTTTTACCAGGCGAACAATTTACCGGCGGGCAATTGACCGGCGGGATTTTTTCGGCGGGGAAATGACCGTGAACCCTTAATTGTGTTCTTCAATGTCAAGGCGTTGAGTGGTTAGGGATAATAATTGATAACTGAGGAAACTTGGAAATTGCACCGTTTATAAATAGGTACCGAATTATTAACACTATAAAATTCTGGTTATACACGAAGATACAACACTTTTGTTCCATAATTGGAATGTTTCACACTATTGTTAACTTGCTGGACAATAAAACTTATATTTTGCAATTTTTTTTAAATACGTTTTTCAGTAATTTAGGAGGATTGGTTACGAAAATACAAATATTAGTGCCGTAACATCAGGATAGATCATAGGCTTGGGTTTCGCGAGGCTGATAGTTACCATCATAGTTACGCTCCTGATTCACAAACCCCCCTTGTGTCGGTATAATTAAGTACAAAAGTTATTTACTTAGAAAGGGACGAGGAAATATTCAATCTAAATACCTCAAACATGTTATTATAAAGGGTGTTTATTCTAATTAGCTACTTATGAGATTTTAACTTTCATGTTATTTAACATTTGTTGTATCTTACAGTATTGATTCTGAAGTCGTGAGTGAAATACACCTTAATTCCTTAATATTAAATGCATTGAATGCGCTATACCTGTACACTTCCAATAAATAAATAAACTTCAAATTTCAGATTTTACTAAATTATTGATGATCAGAACCTAATTCCCAATTCCAGCATCTAGTTTTGACAAAGATTAGTCATCCAAATATTTTCACGGTGCATTTAAAACATACGATTTATCAACCACATTTGTCTGAAAACTTTGGTGGTTGTATTTTGTATTATCATTTAAAATTATACAGTAAACGGGAAACTAACAAAATTTATCTTAAACTTTAGCAATTAGAACAAAATCGAAACAATTCCGGCACACGCCATCATAAGAAGAATTTAATAAAATTTTGCTTCTTTGTATAGCTTCAAAACCTTCTCATATATAATGGTTTGTAATTACAATGAAATTAATCAAGTTTACACTTTAATTTATGTTCAAAGATTTTGATGAAAAATTCTCTTGTTGCTTAAAAAGAGGATTAGGTACCTACAGCTAAAAAACGAATGTAGGCGAAATATACTACAGAGTACAGACTAATTAAAAATATATTGTTTTGCGTAATTCATTTACCTACTTATTTACTCCCTTCAAGCATCCACCTTTTCCATTTAAACGTTAATTGTAACCTTTGTTGTTAAACAGTAACACTTAACTTGAAAACGTTGCAATTATAAGCATATAGCCGCAACATTTCGTTTTGGGTTAAGTATTTGATATAAAGCAACAAAAATGGAAGTAAAAACTGGAGTTGTAGTAAGTATTATCTAAATCGAAGAAAACTACGTTTCGAAACTTTTTCTTTTAGCGATAATATAAATTTTTACAAACTTAGAACCTAAACTTGGAAACAACATCTAAAACTCATAAAGGGCGGTTGAATTATTCAAGATAAATTTAATAAGTTCGGAGCAAATTTAATAAAGTAACAACGAAAAATATAATGTAAGACAAACACGATTGCCTACTATATTTTTAAGTAAGTCTAAAAAAAACATTTTCACCAAAGAAAACAAAATAAAAGCATATGAAATCGCAAAACAGGCTCGCGAAGGACCAAGTATAAGTATAAATGTAGGTTTCACATTTTTCACTTCGAGTTCGAGGTAACATTTTAAACCCTCAAATAGATAAATGAACTTCACGAACTAAATCAAATAATAACAAATTAAGTTATCGTAATATTGTTTTTGACAGATAAGTATTTTTATTGTTTTTACAAAGCTTAAATTCAGACAATATTCTCGTATACTGTATTATGAACTGTACCTAAGTGCAAAAACATGTCAGCTTGAGAAAACTGACACTTAAAATGGAAAAATGTTGTTCGTAAATACTAAAAATGTTTACAAAATTCATTATTTTCTATGCTTGCCTATACGGTTAATTTATATTTTATGATTTACGTATACCTACCTAATATTTTACGTAGCTTATAGATTTAGTTTCCTCATCAATTTCTTTTAGTGGTCTTCCATAGTGGATTCCAACTTCTCCATCTTTACTTTACTTTACTTTACTTTAAGGGCGTCCTCTCTTCGGAACGAAAGGAGGTGGATTACGCTTTAAAACTGTTACCGGTAGTTTATGTAATTCCGATTACAATTATTTAACAAATTTTTATATAAACTTTCTGAAAAATGTTATTCATTAGAAAACGCGTACTAATAAGCAAAACATTTGAAAATATTGTTTTACAAAACAAAATCGTTTAACTTGTTAATTGTTTACTGAAAATAACATTAAGTTACCACTCTGTACTATTAAAGAGCATATAATCAAATCCGAAAGCTATGGATAAGATCTATGGCTAAGTTCACACGAGCCATAAACATTTTCATTGGAAAACATGATTTAGAAATACTTAATAATAATAATAATCAAAGATCTATGTTGAAAATCGTACGCCACTGGAATACCCCTGTCAACAGTTTTTGTGACTGCACGGAATTCTGAAACGCACTTTACAATGAATGGAAATGTTAAATTTCCGATTGTATAATTTAGTTAATTTTGAATTTTGATTGAAATACAAAAATTAATGCTGTGCTATAGGTATAGGTATTTGTACCTACAGGGTAGCCCATTAGTGCGAGGAAGTCCAATATTTCATTCAATATCATACCGATTAAAAAATGTTTCAAATAAAAGTTGTAGGATACGAACCATTGCATATTTGTAAAATATTTATAAACATACAGGGTGCTTCGAATAATCGTGGCTCCGTGCCGAGCTGTTTTTTTAAATGGAACACTCTATATTTGATGTCATATTCCGATTGCTCTTCTTCAATGCTCTATGTCCATATTTTTGTTTTTTGTTTTAAATGCAGCGTTCCCAAGTTATGAATTTTTTTATCATTTTTCGTGAAAAACATGGTCTGATTAAAAAATGCTTAGGTTCATTCAGTTTAAAATTTTGAGTAAATTTTTGGTACACAAATTAGTAAAGGTCGTTTCTTAGTCAATATACAAATATTTGTCGCTTTAATTATACAAGTGTTTTGCAATAATTCGTAAAATTTACTACAAAGTTTACTACAAAGACGTAATAGAAAGACTTTTCCAAAGGATTCGAAGTGTAAAACCTAGTAACGCCTAGGTTGTGTTCAATGACCTGTTGCCTCTCCACGCTACCACGCTATTAGAGTCGCTCACAATGCTATTACTGTGAATATTTAATACTTTAGTAATAATAAAAATAAGGAGTACTATCAATATTTAAAATCGTGATTACACGTTGAATTATAACATTAACGAAAGGGAAACGTTACATTTAACTGTCTACAAGATGATAGATAAATTATCATTTGTGTTGATCGTAAAAACCTATTGTTGCCGGTCATGATTTTAACTTACCTACGTTTAAAAGATTTCGAAGATTCATTAAATAGATCTAGAGTTAAATAAGTAAACACACTAATCTTTTCATAAGTGGGTTTGGGTTATAATTTGTTTTATAACATTTGGTACGGACTATATCTATAAGTTAGTGTGTAGAGTATGTTAAAGGAAAAACAGTTATAACTCAATAATTTAAATAAAATATGAAATCATAACATCTCCTTTTGTGGCTAATAAACCATTGCAATTTAGGGGGGCGAGAATTTTTCAGTCCAAAACCTAATTTAAGCTGAACCAAAGGAAAGATAATACATACAATATACATGTATTGGACTCTTTCAATTATTTTAATGTAACTTAATTGAGGCGAGGACAATAAGTAGACGTTTTAAAAAGTCTCGTGACTAACCTGCAGAAACCGCCTCTAATAAAAAATAATAAAAAATTCTCAGTTAGTAGCAACTTCCATATGCCAAAATTCGATAACACTACGTCCATTAGTTATCGAGATATTAAAGTTTTACTGCTTACTACTTTCATGTCCAAAAAAATATATATAAATTGGAAAATGTTCGTTATTTATACGTAGTTGATTAGTGGTACATAAGAGGGTTAATGTTAGCGTAAGATTAACTGTTCTGAAATTCCAACAACTCCATTTAAATAGATATCTCGTCCGATTAACATCAATACTTATTTAATTAAATGCATTGAAGCACGCAAAAACTAATTGATTAATCGCCTTCGGGCAGCTGGTTAACGAACGTAATCTTTACGAGTTGTGGTTCTTACTTAAATAATTTACAGCTAATTAATGAATCACAGCGTGTCTTAGATGTAGAAGCACTTCTAGTAATGCTCAAAATGGTTATCAATATATGCAGAAATAGGAGGTTTCTTAATTATTAATTATTGAAACAGTATTCCATCAAATTCTAAACAACGTTTCTATACTACCAGAGGGTATTCCTGAAATTTGGTTGGGATGAAAGGAGTTTTCATACCGAAAAATAATAAATTAACGCATTATGAAAAATATCGGAAAGAATCTGGTGAGGTATAATTTCGTAATGGAATTCATAGAATGAAATATTGGGAGGGAATTTATTTCATTTATCTTTGTGTAGATGTGTTCAGTACAGATTTCACGTAGTGTAGTACTTATTATATTACCTTATTATTGAGAGTACAAGAGAAATGTTTCATGAAAAAACGTTTACACATTTACTTTACATTGCATCGCCAACTCAAGGATACAGTTATACCGGGAATTCGTTCTCAAAGTCGAACATAGGAATTTAACATGGTATTGAACGTTTTTGCCAATTGTTGCTCGCCTATTTAACTTAGAGAAAATAGGTAATGACATCAACAGAAAGAGAAAATTATTGCGATTCAAATAATGCTAACTGGCAAGACTAAAAGTGCCATTTATTCTTTTAAAATACTAACTTAAAGTATGAAACTGTTTAAATAGCATTCCCTTGATTTTAAAATTTTACAGCAATTGTTTTTTGTACTGTTTGTTTGTCAATACGAATTTAACGTTAAACCACGTATTAAAGTTTATTTATTTAGGTAATAATGAATACCTATACCAACGAAGAAAGGGTTTTTATGGTGAAAACCTTTCATGGTGACGCTAATTTCAGAAGAGTTCGACATTTCTTTGCCGTTAATTTAATACTACAATACAAAAGTGTCATACTTTAAGTTAGTATTTATAAATCGCACTTTAAAGTCTTGCCAGTCGTATTATTTGAATCGGTATAATTTTCTCTTTCTGTTGATGTCATTACCTTTTCTCTAAGTTAAATAGGCGAGCAACAATTGGCAAAAACGTTCAATACCATGTTAAATTCCTATGTTCGACTTTGAGACAGAACTCCCGGTATAGATAATGAAACGTAACAGAATGTAAAAAACTAAGAGAACGAAGCTCTAAATAGAGAAAATAGAAAGCATAATGTCAGTCATGCGAGTCACAATGAAGCTTTGTATAAGTTATATAATGAAGTTATCTTAAGGTGCCATAATTCAAATTCACATAAACTTTTTATTTACTTTAGTTGAATAACTCAACAAAGTTTCGAGATACTGTAATTTCCGTCTTTTCCAAAATGGAGATGTAATCAGAGCAAATTTTCCGTTGCGCCAGTTCCTTATTTATACGTCATATACAGTGTGTCTGCTTAAGTTCGCACCATATGGGAAACTTTTTTATTATTAATTTTACGAAAAAAAGTTATTCTTTATAAAAAGTTCTGCATGTTCTAAAATTTAAAATACAATCATCACATATTAAATTTTTTCAGTGGTGTACGCGGTGTGTCAAAAAATATGAATTTTGCTCAAGAGTAAAGTACCTCTATTTTTGACAATATCGAAAATTGTTATTAAAAAAAGTTAATCAGAACTAAAAACTATGTTCAAATATGAAATTACATCCTGCTAGTTAAAAATTTTTTTTCACAACTTTTTCTCAAATTATTACCTACCGATACTGATACGATTTCCGTTCCGTTCAGAAACCTCACTGTTAAACATTTCTTGATATAATACAAATCATTTGTTTATCAGTGCATCTTAGATTTAACGTAACTGCACTTACATTTGCATTGTTATTGTACACAAAAATAGGAAATCGTATCAGTATCGGTAGGTAGTATGTAATTTGAGAACATGTAAAACAAATTTTTAACTAGCAGGGTGTATTTTCATATTTGGACGTAGTTTTTAGTTCTGATTAACGTTTTTTAATAACAATTTTCGATATTGTCAAAAATAAAGGTACTTTACTCTTGAGCAAAATTCATATTTTTTGACATACCGCGTACACCACTGAAAAAATTTAATATGTGATGATTGTATTTTAAATTTTAGAACATGCAGAACTTTTTATAAAGAATAACTTTTTTTCGTAAAATTAATAATAAAAAAGTTTCCAATATGGTGCGAACTTAAGCAGACACACTGTATAACTTATCTGTTAAAATCGTTATAATCTATATGCCTTTTTGAAAAGATGGAAAAAATACTACAGTTAAGAGTGAAGTACCTAAAGAGATTTTGGAGATTTCCATGGCGAATGCCTACTTCATTTTATATGATCACAGATAAAAGTAATAAAAACGTTTACAGCAACTAAAAGATTTCGTAAAGTTTTATTATTCGGTAGTATTTTAACCTTTACTACCTTGATTTATATCAGCGAGTGTACTGGTAAGAGGAGATTAAACATTTTCTAAACTGAAGAATAAAAGTAAAAACTTAGATATGAGTATGAGTGCAGTGAAATATCATTTTTGTATGTCACAGAAATTGTGATAAGAAATGAAATGCAATATTGTACAATGATAAAGAAGGAAGAATAATATTCCCTTCACGAATTAGCGTAATCTGTGGTGAACTGTTTTATTACTGGCAACTTCAATTATTTATTGAGAGATAGGTAAGTACACTAAAATGATGATAAACCAATGCTTTGAAACTACTTTGTGTTAAACAAGTTAAACATGTTAACTTCAAATAAACGGAGCGACACTTTTAGGGGTGTAGAATGAGAATGAGATATAAACACATAATAGTAAAAACTCGCATTTCAACCACTTTCTACTAATTTGTATGCATAGTGATTTTAATGTTACGCGAATCGGTAAGATAAAAAATAGCATTACTCATATAGGCTTCACACAATGAAAATACTCTCTAAGTATCTAATACAAAACGTTACATTGTCTACTCTACTGTGTCGCTATTGTAAATACCCCACTTCTTCCTTAAGTTTGCTTATAAATCTTTTTCCGAAAAACACCTCACCTCACACCACACAGAATTTGGAACATCTATGTCATTGGATACACGGGCATATGGAAACTACGCCGAATGCCCACAACGCCGACACGCTTTTTTGATAGTCCATATCGTCGACTAGGGACACTACGCCGACGGACACTACGCCGACAGTGCCCACATCGTTGACAAGTGTACAAGGGACACAACGCCGACCATGCCCACATTGCCGAAGGACACTACGCCGACAGTGCCCACATCGTCGACAAGTGTACAAGGGACACTTCGCCGAATTTTTCTCTGTGGACACAACGCCGGCAATTTTAATTGCAATTACCTAACGTAATATCATTATTTTTAAACTTATTTGCGTAATTTAATGTTGCACTTCACTATGAAAAAGTATCTATCAATTGAAAAAAAATATACTAAACCTGCAAATAACCTACTATCGGAGTAAAAATGCAAGGCCTCTGACTTTAGAAGCTTCTATCTCAGTAATTAGCAATCATAATTTAATGAAATAAAGTGCATTTAAAAGATCATTTATTCCTACAAAAAGGTGTACAGTTTTAGATTTTTGCAAAACATCGTTAATTTTCTGTATTAATTTATGTGCGAAAAAGCGCTAATTATGACTGAAATCGCACAAGCGCTCGACTTTAAAAATTAATTACGGCTATATTATTGAAACTGAGTGGTAGATACTTATATATTTGACAAGTGTATACTTTTTTGTCGGTGTGAGATGCTTTTGAGGCCAATTGGTTTATTAGTCTTAAAGCTATAATGAAAAAACGACATCTTGTGTAACTCAATACCTGAACGTTCGATATTAATAATATTGACAGTAACATAACAAGGTTAAAGCAATTATATTGTGGTCTAACACGATTCACAAAAATAATGCCATGTATACATGTTTTGTTTAAAAGAAATTTGGAAAAAAGGATGGATGCTTGCGTTCCTGCGGGAAGTGCGGTACGGGCTGGACGATGGTGTCGTACACTATTGCTATGAAGCGCATGGTTTTGTACAATGCTAAACAATAATCACATTGTTGTGGTTTGCCGCTCACGATTTACGATGTGGTAGATTACCTCTCGCGGGAATATGTGCGTCTTTCTCTCGCCATAATTATAACATTTACTCTGAATTACAAGAAAACAAATTTTGTTTTCAATAAAGCAATAATGCAGCTCGATTTGAGTAATACAGATTTAGCATTTAAAACAAGAATTTTTTCTTAAGTTACCGTATATTGCAAAATAATCAAATTTTCGGTTAGGGGTTATAAAACCACGTAATTATATGAATAATCAATATTTATTGACTGTCGACTTTTGAGAAGTATGTGTGCTACAACATTTGTAAATTTGGTAACAATTTATGAAACAATAACAATTTTATGATAAGTTAAAACTGACCGTCAGCCAGGAAAATACTAAATACAGCGTTTTTATTGCTGTTAATTAAAATAAAAGTTAAACAACTGATTCTACCAATTTGATTTTTACACATGTTAAACATATATAAATGACTCATGTACTGCTCAAAAATGAAGAAATTTCACCCCTCAGTTTTTTTGTTATGACCACTTAAAGTCAGAGGCCTTGCATTTTTACTCCGATAGTAGGCGCTTTAGTGGCAATCTACGTTTCAGTTTTGCAGTTTGCATTCTGCAATTAAAATAAAAATTCGGCGAAGTGTCCCTTGTATACTTGTCGACGATGTGGGCACAGTCGGCGTAGTGTCCGTCGGCGTAGTGTCCCTAGTCGGCGATATGGGCCATCAAAAAATCGTGTCGGCGTTATGGGCATTCGGCGTAGTGTCCCGACCCCGGATAATACACTATACCGGGTGAATGAGACCACCCGTATCAGTACATAGTTTATTTAAAGAACGGTGAGTCGTAGAGAGGTACGGTAAAAAACAAAAAGTGATTATAAAAGCCATAATAAAGAATCGAATGGTGATATTATTATTTCTCGGAAAAGTCAGCATTCCTCCAGAATGTGTCGAACTCCAAAATTTTAAATGGCACCATAGGTCGAAGAAGGTATTGTTTAAAAGATTGTTAAAAAAGAAGAAAGTTTTATAGGAAAAATTATTTTATTACTGCCACCCCTTTTAAGTAATATTCGACTAAAGTTATGAAATTTGAAATTCATTGTTAACAAAACATTGAAAAGTCGACTTTTAAAATCCAGTTACCAATGTTACATGTGTTCTTCTTTTTCCCTTTCAAGTAGTACTTATATTAGAGCCACTGATAGTGTACCTAGAAGAGCTCAACAGTGCTTAGCAGTAAATGGAAGACATTTTGGACACATGTAACATTGGTAACTAGATTTTAAAAGTCGACTTTTCAACATGTAGAGTGTCGCTTCTGGTTCACTTGTGTTTTATTCTGTGATACCATGAAGTAAATTATTTCAGTAAAAGATACAGGGGAAGTTTAGAAGGCAAAGGTGGGGGTGATATTCGTAGGGGAAGGCGCATAAAAAATTAAAATAATGTCCTAAAATACTACATACTAGGTACCAAGGAGTCTTATTGACTCCTTGATACTACATAAATAATAGTATCTATTCTTGGTACCTACATCAGCTACCGCTTGTTGTTCAGTATGTCTGTTATTAAGTTTTAGTAGGTACCTATATTTAGTTAAACAGTTCAGATTAGAACTTCTGTAAAGTTTGATTTTACAAAACGGACATTCTCCACGTAGTAAATAGAGAACCATTATTTTATAAGTAGGTATACAATATTATACATATCGCAAAATTAGAAAACAAGAATTCTCATGTAACTTCTAAATTAAACACAATTTGTACGTGCTGCATAAAAGATTTAGTACTAAAATCGTTAGCAACAAGTGTGTATGAAAGTCGTACGAATTATGTATGCGCCGAATGGAATTACAAGTTGATGAAATGGGTGATAAATGAACTAGTGGTGTTACAATTCGCGCCAGCCATAGACGTTCTGAAGCTCTCGAGTTATTCAATCACTGACTACGTAAATACGAACCGATTATATTAGAAAAACCTTGATAAATTCAATCAGGGGCGTACGCAGGATTTTCGTTCGGGAGGGGGGTTTAAAAACAACATAAACAGAGGCATTTTTTAAAATTATAATAATGTAAATAACAAAGTTAAGACGTCTAGATGAACTCGCAAGACGATTGATTATTCTTCGGGATCGATTTTAAGTGATCTATTGATTTTAATGGACCTATTATAAGACAGGACGTGCTTAACAATTAAGTTGATAAGCTTATATAAGATTTACCGGAATGCTGAAACTATGTAAACGAAATTATTAGATTTTAATTCCCCCTATTTAAACTATGTATATATAAAACTGTTATCTGTATGGATGGCCTGCATTCCAGAACCAGTCTACCCTCCGGCAACAGACCTCCATTATTAACCGCATTCCGCGTTGTTAAACTTGTACATATTTGTAAATAGAAATGTTAGTTGTTTTCACAACTCCCAAAACTTTATTGTTTATTTGGCACGATCACCAAATAGCTGGTGATCAGATCCAATCGCCAAACCTAGTATTACCCTGTATATATTGACCCGTATACATCCTGAAGTTTTAGTTTAGGGTATTTATTATTTGGACGTATATTTAGGTATGGGACTTATGTTTACGCTACACGCTAGCCAGATATAGCCAAAAATCGGCACTCAGTCCATCCATGACAGCTGTAATCTCAAAATTAACATTGTTATGCTTATTCTTTGTGTTTAGAAACAGTGATTGAGCCTTTAATGAATATTTCGGCAACGGCAAGACCCCCCCCCCCCCTTGGGTACGTGCCTGAATTCAATATAAATCGGGAGGAAGTGTACCGAAACATGTGTGCGAATACCGGCGAATACCCACAAAGATTAAATTTGTGAGAGGTGATTTGCAATTAAGATAAATTTCAGAATAAAATTTAGGAAGATGTTTCTATCGAATAAATCATTTAAAACATTTAGAAAATGCGTAATGTTACGCGCTTCGTTTTGGTTATCTGTAAGAAATTCAAATGTTATTGCAAAAATTTTACTTTAAAATGACAGACATAAAGCTACTGTATGTATCACGCAATTATACTCATAAATATCACGTAATTTAATACGCATCAGAAAACAATAGTAAGCGGCAAAAATAGTATGATTATAATATTTAAGAACAATTTTATTTTTATTGTATAATGTATCTATACCTACGTACCTAACTATTGACTATTTTTCATCTTGTTATTAGAACTATTTAATATTATTCTGTTTCAGACAAACAATGAATACGAGCTGGTTTAATTTTATGCTTTTTGATAGTGCAGTAGAACAGAAAAATTATTGCAATATTACAGAATTATTTAAATAAATAGAGTAGTAGTGTACATATACCGGGAGTTCGTTCTCAAAGCCGAACATAGAAATTTAACATCGTATTGAACGTTTTTTCTAATTGTTGCTCGCCTATTTAACTTAGAGAAAAGGCAATAATATCAACAGAAAGAGAAAATTATTGCGATTCAAAATAATACTAATTTGTTTTGTTATTATTGTTTTTCGAAACGTCAGTAAAATTTGACTTTAAACTACTAACTAATGTTTAACAACAAATTCGTATTGACAAACAAACAGTACAAAAACAATTGCTATAAAATTTTAAAATAAGGTGAATGCTATTTAAAAAGTGGCATACTTTAATTAGTATTTTAAAAGAATAAATCGCACTTTTATTCTTGCCAGTAGTATTATTTGAATCGCAATAATTTTCGATTTCTGTTGATACTAATGTTAAATAGACGAGCAACAATTAGCAAAAACGTTCAATACCATGTTACTTATTTGTATAGTTAGTACCTATATAGGAATATAGCGGCATCGGAGTTTAACGTCCTCAACATTGGTTTTGGTGAAAAATGTTTAAAATAAAATAGGGTTCTGTTGGAAAAAATTGACTTTTAGGTATTTAAAACTTTCAAGTTTGTATATTTGATACACAACCGCGGTATAACATTTTTGTAAGTTTTAAACATCTAAGTTTAATGGTGCAATAAAGCAAGCAAAAATCTACCTACTCTTGAAATTAACATTGCTGCTGTAGTTTTAAAGTGGGAGTGTAATCGATTTAAAAATATATAAGCGTTGTCGATATCTTCAAAGTGATCAAATTAAGACACGTTATTATCGTATCTACTTTGCACTTGCACTTCAAATAGCTATTACGCTACTTAGGTCATTGCTTAATGTTCTTTTTTGCGGAAGAGTTATAGAGTCATCAGTGGTATTTGAGATCTATTATCGACTGAGGATCGCAATCATCCTCAAACTCAAAGTGAAAATTTCCTTTTAAATTATTATCTAGTCGAACTACACGATATTCGTATCGTAACATCATATTACCGTTGAGTGAAAACTTTTCACTCAACGATATTACGATACTCGTATCGTAAATAACTATTTATTAAACGATAGTGAATCTTTTGTATAATCCACTTCACGTCTTTGTCTCCTATACTTGGTTAATAGAATTACAATTGTAGTTTCCAAAATACCTCTGTTGTGTAAAATATCACTTTTTTGTGATTAACATTTAACAAATCTTGTAGAATTAAAACGGAATGTGTTACTGCATACATATCCATCCAGGGCCGGCGTGATCTTTTGCGCGGCCGGGTTCAAAAATTTTGCGGGGCCTGAATACACATTCTTGGCTTATCGAAGATCACAGATAATTTTTTATTAGTTTCAACGGTGAGAAACTACGTTCTGCTGAAGCCACGATTACTAACGTTGTTAACATAATTTGTAATGCTATTAACAAAAT
The DNA here is from genome assembly GCA_036250285.1 of Pyrocoelia pectoralis. NCBI lineage: Eukaryota > Metazoa > Arthropoda > Insecta > Coleoptera > Lampyridae > Pyrocoelia > Pyrocoelia pectoralis. The sequence goes on from CM070074.1 coordinate 40,748,629, forward strand.
TGAATATGCTTCCATCCATAATTCTCTTTCAATGAGGAAAAAAATCAATGAAAGTACAAAATCTATAATCATGGATTCTGGATTCTGGATTACGATAGGACGGTGGACATAGTCCACGCGTACATAGATCTAAAGTTCGAGCCCTTTGTACCACCTCTCTGACTAGAGTCGTCCGACCTCGCAACGTCGCTCAAGCCATCCCACACGTGACATGAACCTAAGGTATAATTCCTAAGCGACGACTGCGGCGACTCCAGCCGTACGACGGTAGCCGCGCGACTATGACTCATACCGCTTCGCATGTAAGTTAACGAAAACCATTCCTATTTGCCAATATACGGATCCACTTTTGCTGTTGAAGTAGTCACAAAAACGGTGTCTTATGTCAAAACCTTCAAGGTTTGCAAATCCGCCTCCAGCACGCAAAGGAATCAAATTTTGTGTTGGTTCCGTGTTGGAAAGCTCAAAGTAACTTTGGGCATTATCTTCAAGATACGCATCGCGTAGCATGTTGTGAAGGCAGCAGGCAGTCATTATTAACTTGTCTGTAACTGCTGGGTTGACTGATATTGGCGTATAAAAAACACGAAAGACTTGAGAAAGTAATGCAAAGGAATTTTCTGATACTCTCCTTGCACGAGACAGTCTGTAGTTGAACACAGCTTTTCTTTTATTAGCACGAGCTTCTGGTCTTGTGAAAGGTTTCATTAAATGCTTTGAAAGTTTGAAGGCTTCGTCAGCTACTACGACGTAAGGAAGCTCTGTTGTACCTACAGTCCTTGGTGGAGGATAAAACTTTTCATTTCTGATTAATTGCCCTAAGTTAGGTTTTTCTAAAATTCCACTGTCTCCTTCACGTCCGTAGGAACCCATGTCAACCATAACAAACTTGTAATTGGCATCTACAAAAGCTAGCAAAACTATTGAGATTGAGAAGAACTCTTTGTAGTTAAAAAATTGGGAACCGCTACTTGCCGGGCAACGAATCCGTACATGTTTTCCGTCTAATGCCGATATGCAATTGGGAAAATTCCATAAATCTTCAAAGTCCTTCGACAGTGAAATGAGGTCTTCAGTGGTAGGAGTTGGCATGAATTGAGCTGGAAGTCTTGCACTGCATAGTTCTAATACTTCCTTGGCAATACGACTAATATAACTTGCTGATATTCTGAATGCAAAAGACAAAGAAGCGAAGCTTTCGCCAGTAGCTAAATACCTGAAAATAAATAAAAGAGTTAATGAAAATTTTTTTTTTAGCTGAAGAATGCAAACAGCGTTGGAAGAATATCCGAGATACATATATGAGGCGCAAAAGAGGGAAAAAACTTCCCACGGGATCTGCGAGTTCAAAGAAACTACGCAAATGGCATCTTGAAGACCACCTTCAATTCATGAACGTGGTTGATTGTGAGAGAGAGTAAGTGGACCTCATAACTGCTAACCTTATGAACTCGGTTTGCGTTGTTGTAGGACCGTCACAAATACCATTACGGAGGTTGATGAAACACTACAAGATGTACAAGAAACTGAAAATGTTGAACTGACCGTAGAAACTAACGATCCTGAAATTCGTGAGCCAGAGGATCTTGACAAAACTCAATGCGAAGATCCTGAGCAGCCCGATGGCGATGGTGTGCCGAAGCAATCCAAAAAAAGAAAACCAATCACTAAATTATCAGGAGAAAGTATTCTTAAAGTTTTTAAGAGAAATTCTGAAGAGAGATCCAGACTAATATCAAATATTCTTGATAAGCCAAAAGAACAGCCAAAAGAGCAACATCCCATTGATTTGTTTTTTGAAAGTATGGCTATGACTAGGGCACGGATGTTGATGACTAAAAAATCTTCAAAAATGACCTTAAATATACGCATTTATTAACCTTAAAAGATGCCTTAAACATCACAAAAATGCACTCAAAATGAAAGAAAATGACTTCAAAATCGACTTATCTCGGAAACAAATTTCCGTAAATGGCACACTAAGGATCACAGTATCTGTGCTAAGGATGGTTTAACTTTCGGCATTTTTAAAAAAAGACTGACACAAACTCTTCTTTTCTTTGTAATGTATTTAATGGCTTCTCTAATATAAGCACTAGCGTTCACGAATTAAATAATGTTATTCGCTGTAGGTACCTATCGGTTAAGTAGGTAACTTAATATTTCCGTACTTGCAATTTAGTAGTAGATACCTACTGTAGGTATTATTTGTGCTTTTAATTAAGTACATATTCAGAAAATATGCAACTACAGAACATTACATTGATTATGTTAAGACAATATTTTTATCCCTGAAATTACGAGAATATTATCGATTATCAGAAAAAAGTCATAAAGTGTAAAATATGCGCTAAAAAAACTTGAAAATTACAAAATAATATTAAAAATGCCCTTTAATGCAAAAAACTCAAAAAAATGCAAAAAAATGCAAAATAAAAGTAGTGTTTTTGGAATCGGGATGTACTAAAACACATTTCTATGTACATGGGCATTGTTCTGGACGTTCAGAAAAAAAGATGACATATCATAAACATCCGCGCCCTAGCTATGACAGTTAAAAAGTTTTCCCCGGCAAATCAAATTCGTGCGAGGATGGAAATTTGTCGAACTGTAAGCCAATTGGAGTTAGAAGAACTAAATCGAGCACAAAATGTTCCACAGTATGACGGCAGGTCCTCCACTTCTCGTGACTCGACCTTCACACTTCACTTACCGTGTCCACAGTTTGATGCTAGTTCCTCCGCTTCTCGCGGCTCGAACGTGTCACTTGATGATGATGTTGACTACGACCTCACTTTATTGACCAATACGGCTGGTATGGCATTTAAATAGCCTGCACTAACCTACTAATACTAACTAACCTACTGTTTTATGGTTTATCTTATGATGTTTTCCAATGCAATACTTTTTTAATAAAGATATCGTTATTTAAGCAGTTACTGTTTCATTACATTCTTACCTTAGCGTCAATCCCAGTTTTTCTGCAGGGCTGATGGGCTGTTTCACTTTGTTACATGATTTTCTGTTTAAACCATTTTCAATGCATGATAATATGTAATCAAACTGGACTCTATTCAAACGGAAAAACTTTCTGAACATCGAATCATCCTTTAGAAAATGCCTCTGAATTAAAATGTTTTGAAACCCCTCTTCGCATCTTGATAAGTATAATGGATGTGGCTTTTCGATCTTTTTTAACTTGGCCAACAATAACTCCTCTTCCTCTTCTTCTTGCAATAAAATATAGGTTAAGCCCAATACTGATGCATCTGCCATGACGTCCAAGACTACTCTAGTCGCTCTTAAAGGAATGGATCTGTCGGCTACAGTCGTTACTGCTCAGGGCGCGCGACACGCGCGGCTATCGTCGTACGGCTGGAGTCGCCGCAGTCGTCGCTTAGGAATTATACCTGGATGCCGGAAGGGGAAGCGGCTCTAATCGTAGCCATGTCTGGCCAAGATACCCCCACCATGGATCGTCTTAGTAGGACAAGTAATTTTACAGTAATCAAATACCTGTAGGGCAGCCCTGGAGATTCTAATAGTTTTGTTCTTTATGTTATGCATAAGAACTTTTTTTGCACTAAGCTTAATCCTACCAATTCTGACTGGAATACAACTATTGTTGTACTTTAATTTCTCTAAGAAGTACATTTCTCTGAAAGTGTCTGAATTTTTGTAGCTTCCGGAACATGAGGATTTACACTGAACCTGGATAATTTTTGTCACTCCTTTAAACTGAATCTTCACTACTAAAAAAATGTATGGCACCTGTTAATGGTATCATCATTCTGTAAAAAGTTAATCAAAATCTCATAACGCGAGCCCGGGTTCCGTCGAACGCGCTGAACCTGCTTTGCGCCCGCCGGCCCTGTATCCATCCCCTTTCTTCCTGACAACCCATTTCTATGGTTTTGAACTAACCTTTAGGGAATGTTACTACAGGACCGAAAACTTACTATTTCTATGCACCGATTACAAAGTCTACGAAAAACTATATTTTCCCATACTCCATGCTATATTAAACATGAATATTTAGTTAAGGCATTGAATAAAGCAACGGTTAAAGACTAAATAAAGAATTAATTTTGTTCGCAAAGGATATTTTAATTTTGAAACTGAATGTTTGGATAATTTGTAAATTGATTGACGAATTGATTAATGAAGTATTTCTATATAAATTTGTTAATTTGCACACAATCACATAATAAATAATTCTTGTTGGCAAGGTAACGTAATGATCGAAGAATGGGTTATAATACTGCCATAATGAGAGAAAATCTTATTTTTATATTGAGAGAAGACATCAGTTACATATATTATATGTATAACAACCTTTCGCTAATATAAGTTAGTTTTTTCAAGTCAATTAAAATAAAAGAAAACAATTTAAAATATAAAATAAAAGTGAAATTGAGAAGAAAACGTGTAACCGTCAAAAATGTTACACGTTTTCTTCTCCATTTCACTTTGATTTTATATTTTCAATTATGTTTTCTTTTATTTTATTATATTAGCGTAACGTTACTGATGTCTTCTCTCAATATAAAAAGATTTTCTCTCATTATGGCAGTATTCTCCTATTCTCCGATCATAATAAATAATAATAATTGATAAGGTGTCAAAAAATGAAAGAGTTATTGAATCTCTGAGCAAGTAATAGGCCATAAATCCTTCAATGCCTTTTTTTATCCAAAGTCATAATTTGTGTAGGAAGATGTTTGTGACTGATATACAGACTGTTTCAAATTAACTCGGCACTATTGCTATCTTTGTTATTACTGATTTTGCCAAGTAGGTTAAATTAGCAAAGTAATAATGTTTTTAGCGTTGATTAATATGCAATTAATAAAAAAAAAATTGAATAACGCATTTTCGAGAAAATCACAAATTTAGTACTTTTTTAATGGAACACCCTGTATATTTTTATTGTAAAAGGAAGAAAAATGAATTCTCGACAAAAATTCTTATACACTCTTACATCAAAATACTTAAGATAAAGTAGATATTGACAACTGTATTATTTGATCAATTTTTTCCAATTCTGGAATGTTTAATCGTAAAAACATGCATTACTGGTCCCGAGAAAATCTGATGTCAACTTATCCATCACATCCATAAACCAAGTTTAGTTTAAATTAATGTATGGTGTGGTTTGATTGGTAGTATAGTGTAGTTGGTCCTCTGTTTTATTCTGGATCGCTTACGGGAGCAAGATATATTACCCTTATGGAAGAAGAAGTTTTGGCAGAATATGTATCTACATGATGTTAATTTAGAAGATCTCAAATCATTTATTTCCAGCAAGATGGAGCCCCAGCTCATAATTTCCGTGAACTTTTGAAGCAATGCTGGCTGCAAAGCCTGCACAGACTTTTTGTAGACAGCTGGATGACTACTAATCCAGCGGCTGGACTATACTTCTGTATGCAAGTCTGCGTACAGAGAATTTCTCTTCGGATTCATTAAATATACAGTTTAGGTAGTAAAAAAAACTCGGGTGGATTTTGCTCACCCCCCACGTTTTCCCGGAAATGGCGTCACAAGATGGCGATTTCCGATATACAAGAAAAACGTCCTATATCGGAATCTATCAAACCGATTTTAACGGGAGTTACAGCATTGGATAGGTAATGAAATTCTGAATAAATTTTATTAGAACATCTTTATTGTATAAGTTAACCGTTTTAAAATTATGCCGGGAAATATGCTCAAGAGATGTCTGTCTTTGCCACGTTTTCCATTATCATTCATAAACCATTAAGATTACAGTAAAAAACATTAAAACATAATTTGTTCGAATTTTTATAAATTTTCTAACAAGTGTTTATTCATAATAATACGGAATGTAGTTTCCGAAATATGATGAAATAAAGAAAATTAGTCAAAATTAGTAGTAACCCAACTGGAGCAAAATTCTGCTTTTTTGGCGATAAATTGTTGTATATTTATTTCAGTTTGACATAAATTAATTGGGAAATGTCTTGTTCAGTGTTCAGTAAACATATTGATAATCAGTTTTAAATTATTTTCTATATAACAAACTTCTCGTCGTGGCGATTAAAAAGTATTCTTGCATTCTACTTCACAACCACAAAACGATATGCAGGATATTTTATTCTGTCGCACTTTCCACACGAACAAGATCCACTTAAGTTACTTTGCACTTGGAAGGAATTACTAATAGATCGTCACAGATTTCAAATCCAAACTGAGTAGAGTCGAGGCAGTATATTCCCTGACCTATAGCATTTTTCTGCAGATAAGTGTGATAGTAAGCCCTCAATACATGTCCACGAACACATCCGGTTGTAGGAGGGTGGTCCTCAATCAAGACATTTTTACCATGATGATAAAGCCGTAGACAAAGTTCATTCATTGTTTTACATTTAGATCCCTTTCTAAGCACTTCAAGAGGATACTGCTCTGCCCGTGCTAAACTGCTATATATATCTTCCTACGAACGAGGAAACTCCAAAGTCTTTCAAAAAAACTGACGGCGAACAAGCCAAAGATGCTTATTTTGTGCCAAATTTGTTTGTATAGTCTGCACCCGAAAGTGCATGTGCTGCTGGCAAAACAGAGCACATTTCTGGACCAATTTTATTGGTAATAATGTGCAACGGAACCATTCTTGTAGAATCACCTACACCAGTCCTTTTCCAGAGTTACTGGGCTTTGTAATCTTCAAGTTTGTTTAAGTGCTACACGTTAAAATCTAGTAGATACGTAAAATCGTTATAATCTAGCGAGTAAAAAGAAATGTTTTGATTAAAAAAAATTTAGTTCGTTGATAAGAAGTTGTTATTTTTCATATAAAAGGTTTTTTCTTGTTTTAAATACAAACGCTATGTTTCTATGAACAGTTGAATGATAATGATTCATTGTTCATTCAAGAAAATTGAATTATTCGGCGGTCCCGTTCCTTCTTGCAAAAGTCCGTTGATCGAAGAAGGAAGGCTGCAACAAAGTTTATTACAGACATTACAATGATACAACGATAAAACTGTTACACCTGTATCACTTGCAATTAAAGAGAAGTTTCTAGTTTCTATGGTTTGTTACCGAACGATTGGCGTGAAACATCATGCGGAAGTCTGGCCTCTTCTGTCGAGAAACAGTTCAGCTGTGGAAGTTTAGTTTCAGACCCATTTGTTACTGAAGTAGGTACATTCCTGCATCACGATATAACCGTTAACTGTCCAGAAAACGCACTGAAAATGTAAGTTGTACCGCAAGGTCGCTGAAGCTTTATAGATTGCAATGTTTCCTTTAAAAACTGTTGCAAAAGTACTTTGTTACTAGAGCACAACCAAGGTCTTTTTGTCTTTGGAAGGAAGCTTTCTTAAGCAACCCATAACGTCCACAACACAGCAAGTAGTGCTATCAGGCTTGAAAGCTGTATAAATTCATCAGAATGAAGAAACGTTTTCAGCTCCTTCATTAGCAAGCTCTTTTGAGATAGAATAGGAAGACCGTTTTCGTCAAAAAGCACACAGTTGTCTGAAAGTTCATAACTGAACAAGTCCTTCACATCATATCCACGCATTTGCACTTTGTTATATGTACTATAGAAAATAATTTAAAACTGATTATGGTTGTTATTGTCAATATGTTTACTGAATACTGAACACAACGACATTTCCCAATTAAATTATGTTAAACTGAAATAAATAATTTAGTGTGATAATTGTAAGAAATGAGAAAAGCACCAGTAAGCAAATAAAACACAGCAATTTATCACCAAAAAAGGCAGAATTTTGGTCAAGTTCGGTTAGTACTAATTTTCTATATTTCTATATTTGATCATATTTCGGAAACTACATTCCGTATTATTATGAATAAACACTTGTTAGAAAATTTATAAAAATTCGAACAAATTATGTTTTAATGTTTATTACTGTACTCTTAATGGTTTATGAATGATAATGGAAAACGTGGCAAAGACAGACGTCTCTTGAGCACATTTCCCGGCATAATTTTAAAACGGTTAACTTGTACAATAAAGATGTTCTAATGAAATTTATTCAGAATTTCATTACCTATCCAATGCCGTAACTCCCGTTAAAATCGGTTTGATAGATTCCGATATAGGACGTTTTTCATGTATATCGGAAATCGCCATCTTGTGACGCCATTTCCGAGACAACGTGGGGGGTGAGGAAAATCCACCCGAGTTTTTTTTACTACCTAAACTGTATATTTAATGAATCCGAAGAGAAATTCTCTGTACGCAGACTTGCATACAGAAGTATAGTCAGCCGCAGGACTATACGAAAGGTCCTATTAAATGGCCACCTCGTTCACCCGACTTGTTACCTTTGGATTTTTTTCTTTGCGGGTACGTTAATAATAAGGTTTGTGAAAGAAGATACGCCAATGTAGCTGAATTAGAGAATAGCATTTGGTTAGGGTTATTTCGCTGTAGTAGCACAAAGAACAAATTCGCTATGAGATTTAATATTTATTGGATACTGCTCGCATCGTAACTATATAAAAAATAACACGTCTGCTTCATATCACGGTCAACATTCGTGTGTTCCCATTAAAAATGCTCCTTCGCGCATGCTTATTTAAATCAAATTGCTTTCCCTTAAGTAAAACAAAATGTTATCTTAACTTAACCGCTACAGCATTCGTGTTATGTATTAATTCAACTGACAGTAGAAGTATATCGAATGCTACAAGGAGCTTTCATAGGAGACCTTTAATGTGCATTCATGAAAATTGTTGTATTTTTTGAACATTTAATGTAATTTTGAAAAGTTAAATAATTGATGTATTGGAAGGTCACGGCTACCTTAATTAAATAATACAGTTGTCAATATCTACTTTATCTTCAGTATTTTGATGTAAGAGTGTATAAAAATTTTTGTCGAGAATTCATTTCTCTTTCGTTTACAATAAAAATATACGGGGTGTTCCATTAAAAAATTACTAAATTTGTGATTTTCTCGAAAATGCGTTATTCAATTGTTTTTTTATTAATTGCATATTAATCAGCACTAAAAACACTACTACTTTGCTAATTTAACCTACTTTGTAAAATCAGTAATAACAAAGATAGTAATAGTGCCGAGTTAATTTGAAACAGTCTGTATAGGTACGAGTGTAGGACTACTTTGTGATAATCTGTAATAATTTAAATGCCTAATATCACAGATCTGTACTAAGATGTTATTTCTATATCTGGTAATGTTTATAATTAAGAACTTATTACTTTCTAAGGGGGTAATCGTAAAATATTTTCATGTGTATTTATGTATAACAGGGATATATGGACGCCGATTTACAGTCGCCTGTATACCCCCGAAAATGTATGATGCGAATAGCTCGCCTTTACAGAACAAAAACAGGGCTAGACTTCCCCAAACTATACCTAACACCAACTTATTATATTTAAAATGTAGTAGTGCAAATTGTCCCTTAAGATGTTTTTGGGTACATTAGGATTAGTAACTAGGCGACGTAATACATAAGGATTTTTTTGCACATTGCATCTGTGTACCCAACCACCCCACTGTCACTGTCATAACAATGTTGTCGTAAGAAAATTACTAATTGCTTACATTTATTCGTTAAGAAACTCTTGGATAAAGAATGTTTTAACCAATATCTTATACTTACGAAAAGCGTAGTAGGTACTCTATACTTCTATAGTAATAGAAGTAGAAGATCAAAGTAACTGAAATATGGCTGAACGCACATACTCAATTCGTATCCCAAATTCCATGCCCTTAAATTTCTATGAGAATACGATCTCGTCTATATCAAATTGCGGCATTTATTCTTTTATTGTCAAAAGTTAAGTCAATATTACAAATTGATATACCCACTACGCATATTTTCTGCTTCGTTTTCTACCATTTGTTTAGTCACATTCTGCTGCGTTATTTACCTACACACGAAGATTTCTATACACAGCAACTCTCAAATTTATTCACTTCATTTTGTACACTGTAGATTTTTTCATGATATTGCTATTTTATTTGGTTTACGATTGTCTTTCACTGTTTACTTTCAAGTTATCCTCTAAAGCCGTTAAACAAACAAATTTCACGTTTTTATATTTGTTTTGATCTTATTTTTTATAAAAGAATAAAATTGGTCGAATGAAACTAATTCGATTTACTGCAAACCTTTTGAGTTAATTGAATGCGTTGATAATGCGTTTATAAAATTCAGACAAATACTTGGCACGCAGTTAATGAATATAATTGCAACCCTTATTGTGAATTTTCTCATTTCAAATGTGGGAAGGAATGTTTTAATGTTATGTTTATGATACCGCTGTTAAAGGAGAAGGTAAAAGTTTATTACGACGACGTGATGGAGGTATAATGAAAATTTTGGCTTATAGAAGTTTAAATGAAATGTTGGTTTTTAGTTAAATACAATTCATACAACTTTTGGAAATTTCTGTTTTCGTTCAATTATTTGTTTGCTACCATAATGGAGTTACATTAAAGTGAAAGTTTTAATTTTAAATGGGAAGTTTTAAATATTTACATTCACCCACTCTGTATTTTTAATAAAAATCATTTATTTTCATTTGAATCATTAATGAGTGAAACTTGCATGAAAGCATCTTACTAACTGTTATGTATTCACTTATTCTTTGTAACTTACCTTTTAATCTAAAGAATAGAATATTTACCAAATGCTTCTAAAAAGTACTTCAAACTTTTCGCTTTGATTTTAAGAATGTTTGTTTACAAAACCTTTATTAAAAGTGACGTTCGCTTGGATGTGTTGCTGACATTAAAATAATTATATGGCCCGATTTTGTTGATTATAGAGATAAACTTATCTTTTAATCTAATTTGATCAAACAAACTGCTGGCAGTTTGTAATAAGGTAAATCAATCAGTAAAATAACTTAAATTGCAACCTACATACTTATAATAAATTTTAAAATGTAACCTTTTAGGTCACAATCTTTTAGGAAACAAGTTTATGTATTTTAATTTGTTCTCCAAAACAAAGCATTTTATTTAAACAAATTTCAATACTTTTGTAACCAAATCATATTTTCTTTAACTTAGAGTGTATGACTTGTATGAACTGTATTTATATTATTAACTCTCAAAAGATTGTTAATCTTTGGGGTTGTAAAAATAGCGGTCACGAAAATTTCGTATGTTTGAACTTCAAAGTGGTGACTTGGACAACGCAACGTATCAGAGGAATAACTTATTCAATGGTAAAACTAATTTCTCCTAACTCCTTACTCCTACCACTTAATAATTTGATATTTTGTAGCGTTTCTATTGAATTTTAATTTTTCATTCTTCTAAATTATCGATTTTAACTGTCAATAAAGAAAAAATCCATTCGGCGAAAGATCGGGAATTGCATTTTGCTTTGCTTCTCTCACACAGGCACGCGCCGACGCCTATGCTATGCAATAGGGAATAGGGATTTCTAGCACATGTTTAAATGCGACACGGAAAATTCCTCGCGTTTACGTCCCGCAATACAATTACTTACACAACGTCTCTTACTTGACACTTCAAAGGAAAAAAAGGAGAAAAGAATAACCTTTATCGTAAACATTTCCCACGGATACCAAAAGTCACTAAGGGAAAGAGTTAAGAATAAAAATACAATTTACTGTTACTTCAGGTTTGTTACTCTAAAATTTAGTAATTTTTTTAAAATTTTGAATAAATAAACCAAGTGCACAGATTTAACATACATCAAAATTTAGGAAATTTTACTCTCTTTGCAAAAACCCGAAAATATATAGGGTGATCCGTATGGAAAAATGTAGTTTAGCGTGGTACACAAAAAAATAACATCCTGTATAAAAACTGTCTATCGCGATGGATTCTACGTAAAAAAGTGCTATAAGAAAGATTTTGCCAAAATCAGTTATCTTTAATAATAAGAAAGTTATGGAGCATTAAAGAAATCGACCAAATTCTAGAAGCGCCCTCTAACGGCCAAACGATTAAAGATATCTGAATTCTGTTTACCCCAGTGATTTTCTCATTAAAATTGAGCTCCAAACATATTTGTCCATTTTTTTCTATCTCTTAAAATAAAGCGTGTTTCCATAAGAAAGTGTCCAATTTGAACCACCCTCTCTCTACACGAAAATGTAGTGCTACCAACTCTTTAAGGGAAATTCAAACTGGCCACTCGTATAAACAAATCCAAACGGCAATATAACATTAAATATACATGGCTTTCGAAGCTTCGACGATGGCGGTCTACTTTGAACTTCGCTATGAAAAAATTCTCTTGGCTAGAGATAATCTTCATTAAATTCAAAATATGATCAAGGGAGCCCACAAAACCAAAATCCAAAGGAGCAGAAAACGAATTTTTCAAATATCCATGCTCATTCAACATGGTCAAACCTACATTTAAGTACTTAATATTAGTTTAAGGATGCCTGTAAAAATCCTTGCTCCTTTTGGGATTATACACAGGATGATTCATCTAGTGCTCGGCGGAAGATTCCGTCTAAACGACGAGAGAGAGAATCAAAGGAATAAGTTATACGAATTTAGAAGAGCCATATAATACCAAATTAGTTTCACTTTTACAAGGTGCACCAGTAAAGCCCCACAAAACAAATTTTTTTTATGACTGGAACACCCTATATTTATTAACATTTTTGGATTGGTTACTGAAAATAAAGCTAATGCTGTTAAGATTTTTGTTGGCTAACTACTCTGCTTGTCCAGATCTTGCCCCTAATGATAAAAAATTGAATTTTCGTGATTTGCTTCGGGGTTAATTTTCTCAGCCTGCAAAAAAGATAGAAAGTAGATTTTGGGCCATGGTACCCTACACAATATCCCCTACGAACTGATAAGATTGGCTTTCTAATAAATAGTAGAGGGCGTCCGTATCTCAGTGTCAGTCAAAATGGCGAACTTCAAGCATTGTTCAAAATTTTCAAATGGCAGCTTATATTATTTGATTGCGGATTCGAATAGTGCAGATAATTTCCTACAAAAAAAGTCAAACACTTCCTATGAACAAAATGAACAAAAATTTTTGATGGGGGACTAAAGTTTCCGTTTATCTAGCACCAGAAAATAAAATATATCCACGGAACAAAAATTAATAAATAGTAAACGGACCACTTGTGATTGCTTATTTATGACCACAAAGCTAGCTAGAATGCATGGGTTGGAAATACATTGGGACTACTTTAAACAACCTGATAGCAAGAAACTCGACAGCATCCTACTATGAAATGCCATGGTTAGATGTGAGAGCACAAATATTCTGAAAACGTCTCTTGACGTGTCTCAAGTTCACATGTGTCGAGCGATCTAAAACAAAATAATTTCACGTACAACAACGATTTATTGATAAGCGGTCGCGTTTGACATGAATAAATTTCGTAGAAAAGTACTCTTCCGTTGCCAATCGTTTTCCTCTTTCCAAGTTATGTTTTTTTGTTGGAGTACTTGGGGAAAGCACCCCAAATGCACAAATAATGTCACGTACAAATGAATGCAACCCCTATCAAATGAAGATGTTATTTTAACATTTCCATTACGCGGGGCCATTTGAACAATGATAAATGTTACATGCGTGTTACGCATGCATTATTCCTATAAAAAAATTTGAATACACGACACGCGTGTTATATGAACACATTTTTTGTGAAACCGCTTGAAATACATAATTTGTAACCGTGTAATTCTACTTAATTACCAACATATTCTGGAAACTATTAATCGTTTTTAATTATAAATACAAAGAATATAGCCATTTCTGTCAAGACGCAAATCCGAGTTACGATTATTTTTATCTATGTACAAACAATTCGAGATGCGGATTTTGGTCGTGTAATTTGAACATTTTTGTAAAAATAAAGTGATGATTTTGTTTGTTCATTCACTCTCATGTTTCCGTCTAAAAGACGTCATGTTTTTTAATATAAAGTACGAGGGTAGGATGCTAAAGATCCAACAGTTCAACACCTCTCTACTCCGGGATCAGAAAAATCAGAAAAATATGAGAGATTCGAATGTCGGAAGGACAAACGTTCACAAAGAAGATCAATTTCTGAATTGTCCACTCATTTCAAGATCTCTGATGCATGAAAGTGTGACAGAAAAATCGCTTATATCACGAAGTGCATTAGAAATGGGTACCGAAAATGCTTACTAACAAAGACAAACCGCATGGGAGCGGTATTGCATTCTTGAAGTAGTACAACGCTGATTGTGATGAATTTTTTGATCACTTTCTGGCGGGTAATAAACCCTGAGTTCTTTGCGTCACACATAAGGATTGTAGCGTTCATTGTTCATTTTTAAATAATATCTTTAGATATCTAAAATCTTTCTAGGTATGAAAGGTTGTTTCCGCATGTGGTTAAAAAAATTACAGCGTCTGATTTTAGTACCCTGAATATTCCACGCGATGTCTTTTGTTTGAAGAGATATAAGTTCGCATTCCGTCCTGATGTCAATCAATAAGGAAATAAATAGCCTTGCTGATTCTAGGTAGTACCTGCAAATGCCTGAATCTATAAGGGTTTGGATTATCCAGGTAGGAACTTTCTTATATATGTCCACTAGAACCACGAATTGCTTCCAGAACATCACTGATTTTCTGTAAAAGTTATAATAACCATCAGGTATCATTAGTTCCTGATGTACTATCGTCCTTAAGTGAGTGTTACAGGAGTTACAACTGTACAGAAACCTGATCGCGGGATAGCCCGAAAAATTCAGAAGCAGGTTGGATCTGTTATATCAGCTGAGCGAGGAACACTGGTTACTGTCGTTGCTCTCCCACCAATGTTCATATTTCTTTGTAAAAACTACGTAGTTATTTCATTGCTAAACAAATCAGGATGGATCAGTAGAAATTATTTCTGCCAATTTCCTTGAGCATTTTTGAAACACACCACATCATCAAAAGACCGAATGCGACGCGAAACAATCCTGGAGAAACCATTACCATTTACGACATCGCGGGAATCGTTAAAGAAGCGTTCCCACTGGCCCCAATACCGCCAAACATTCAATCAGGTTTTCGTGCAACTGGAATATTCCCATACAATAGGAATATTTTCACTGTTGATGAGTATTTGACTACTGTGGTACAAATCGCCCATATGTTCCAAAACATGATGAAAAAGAGCGCAAAAAAATTGCAGAAGAAGATCAAAAGCAACACCACCTCGCACAGACATTCGCACCAGAAGTGAACCTGGAACATCCGGTCCTACGCGGAACCCGGAACTCAGTTTTCTACCCAGAACCGGGTGCTTCAGGAACAAAGACCTACACGCAACAGACTGACTGGCAGCAAGGGGCGCAGGCGTAGAAAGGTGTGTATATTGACTGACGCTTCCAACAAGGAAGAGCTTCAATCCGAGGAGCCAGCTCGTGCTGAAAAACTTCACTGTAAGGAAGATAGAGCGAAAAGAAAATTACCAACAAGGGTAAGGATAAGCAGCCTCGAAAGAAGTCGGCATCTAAATTATCGAAGGAAGAGAGTCCTGATGAAGAAAACTGTCTTTGCATCATTTGCTTAGAATCATATCTTAACTCACGTTCGGGCGAGCAATGAATTAGGTGCACAAAATATAAAGAGTGGACGCATGCAGATTGCATCAACGGTGAAGATATGTTTATTTGCTCCCACCGCGACTCGGACGACTCTTCCTAGTTCAATAGAATTATTACACAGTTTGTAACAACTAACCCATGTACCTGTAACAATCAACCCCATACGTGAGAATATGGTTGTTACAAAATCTGTGCTTAATAAAAATATTTCTTTATCTATAGCAAACAACCCGAATCTAGAAGACGAGAGACGATTTGCTCTTCTAAATATTATTCTGATTATAGCAAATGATAATTATTTAAAAAATCTATATAGTCTATTCCATCTTAAATGTCCTCTATTGTATTAAATGCCCCTAAATGTAAGGCAAGGTAAAACCTCTATGGTAACCTATTTCTCCCTTATTACGCATACCTACCATTCATTTATTCCATATTGAATGGTAGGTATGCGTAATAAGGAAGAAAACGTTACCATATACGTTTAAATTTGTCTTAACTTTAGGAGCGTTTAATCCCATAGAGCAGTGGTTCTTAACCTTTTATTAGTCGCGGCCCCCTTAAAATCCGAAATTATATCTGCGGCCAGTACCTTTACCCCACCATTAGGTAACATATACTCGTACAAAAAATACACTCAAATTGTACCAATAATTCATAAGTAAGTCAAAGCAGAGCTTAACATAACATTTATATACAGTGTGTCTAGTTAAGTTGGCAACATATGGGAAACTTTTTATTATTAATTTTACGAAAAAAAGTTATTCTTTATAAAAAGCTCTGCATGTTCTAAAATCTAAAATACAATCATCAGATATTAAATTTTTTCAGTCGTGTACGCGGTTTCTCAAAAAATATTAATTTTGCTCAAGAGTAAAGTACCTTTATTTTTGACAATATCGAAAATTGTTATTAAAAAAAGTTAATCAGAACTAAAAACTACGTTCAAATATGCAATTATATCCTGCTAGTAAAAAATGTTTTTTTACAACTTTTTCTCCGGTAGGTAGTAAATTTGAGAAAAAATTTCGTAAAATTAATAATAAAAAAGTTTCCCATATGTTGCCAACTTAACTAGACACACTGTATGTATATTTTTTATAATGTTAAGATTTTCGCGGCCCCCATATACATTGTCTGCGGCCCCCCAGGGGGCCGCGGCCCCCCTGTTAAGAATCACTGCCATAGAGGACATTTAAGATGGAATAGACTATATCAGCATATTTTCATTGTATCCTGGTAATTGTATTACGTACTGCAAGCACATATTTGTATTTTACAAAAGGTTTGGCGTACTTAATTCATAGGGGCGCTTGGTTATTCAATGCAAACTTAAAATTGTAACAACGAACCCCTGTCTCCCTTACTACATTTTCAGTGAATATCTAACTTGGAATAAAAAACTGATTTTAGGCGCAATAAACCAGCAAATGTTCAGTTTGGTAAATGCTAATCGGTGAGTGGGTATTTTTAACCCAGCGTGTGTTACCAAACAGTTACCACTGGATAAGGTGTCATAGTGCAACTTATTAAATGTAAAAGGATCCAATAGAATTACATAGGTACTGCAAACGATAATTTGTTTCCGACATTGATATTGGTTGAAGTGCTTTTTGACTAAAAACGAACTAATCTATTACGCAGAAATCATAGTCAAGATAAAAAAATAGAAATAAAAGTTCAATCACAAAGTTCAAAGGAAATTCTTCCTCGCCTTCGGTAGTTGCAAAGTAGGTACATAGTTACATTTTTGTCCACAATGTACAGTTTAAAAGGCAGAACGATTATGGTGAACCCAAAAATTATAGATTCTAGTCACTCACTGTTACAATTTTGTAAACGGTTGCTGAGTCACGTAGAAAGACTACCTGCCTGGATAGAACGTCGCGTCTGCGTTGGTTCGAAGTTATTATAACCTACAACGTAATGGTAACATAGTTTTAAAGAAATAGGTTTCACATTCACTCTGACATATCTACAATTCAATTAATTTTCGAACTCCTTAGCAACGCAAACCAAAAAGGCAAAACAAAAATTTATTTTTTAACATTAACAAAGTAGTTCCACGCTCATCCAGTGATAGCGTTGCCACCCTTACATACAGTGAACGTGAACTCTATATATAACTGGAAGGATAACGGTTACTGCAAATGCTTTCGTAATTTGTCCTCGACTGTTAGACAAGCACCGCTGCTGCACGAGTGGATTCCTATTTCTTTCTAACGTATTTGTATAAACGTGCGAAGGCGTGGTTAATACTTAATAATGAGAAATAAACACAAAATATTAAGAATTTCACTCTTGTATACAGGGTGATTCACGACTATTCCCTCGGTCTCTTATGCCTAAAGGGTACAAGATATCAGCTTCATTTTTTGGTGACATATGTAAATTGATAACGACTATTTTTTTAAATTATTTTCACTTATACAGGATGCTTCACAAAATTGTAATATATCAAAGTTAGGTTTTTTTAAATGCAACCCCCTGTATTTTATTACATTTTTAGATTATACGTTAAAAACTAAGGTAACTTTATTAAACGTTCCCTATACCTATCGCTTACCAATTTTGATAAAATGGTGATTTTAAGGAAAATATTCAATTTAAACAACCCCTAATAACACGGAAACCACTTACTTTCAGTAACACAAATTTATATCGATTTATCTTGACCTTTAAGGGTTTCATTTGCACTACGTAGGATTTCGATTCTTTGTACAGGGTGTTTAGAAAAAGGATTCATATTTTATATTTTTCAAACATCAAAAACTCACTTAACTTATGGAACACCCTGTATGTTTTTATTCTATGTTGAACAACTTTTCATTTTCTATCAAAAACTATGAGTAATGGATATGTCTAAAATCAACGATTAAAAAGTTATTAAGATTTTTCTCTAAAATTTGTATGAAAATGGTTTTTGTTTGCATTCTAGTAGGCCATGATTTTTTTTATTGTAGTTGATAATTAGATATGTGATCAAAACTTAATTAAAAATGAATTTAATAACAAGAAGTAATCATTTATGGAGAAAATGGTATAGTAAATGCTCAATATGATGACCATTTTCTTCTAAGCACAACCGCACTCGATTTTCAAAAGCTCTAACGTTTCTCAGGATATCTGGTGTTATAGTAGCAAACGCATCCTTTATTGTAATCTTTATGTCATCAGCAGTGGTAGGTGGAGTGTTGTGGACCCCTCCTTACAATCCATTTAATGAGGAATTGTCTATCTAAATATTTTTGAAAAAAACATAAACACCATTCTTATCACATTCAACTTCACCAGAATTTATATGGACGAGGCTTTCAACGAAGGTTGAATTTTTTATTATGGAGTCTCGAAAAAGTTGGAGAAGAAGATGAACTGTTTAAATATGATTTATTTACCGACGAATCCACTTTCCACAACATAACGCCTTGGTAAACCCACATAACTTTCATTACTAAATCGTCACCTGTATCGCACTATTGACCGCCAAAACCGGTGGAGCCTCAATTTATTTGGGAGAATTTTGATTTTTTGATGGAAACTTGAACGGCGTAAAATTTTTACGGATTTTAGAACAACACTTTTTCGAGTCTTCTTGATGAAGTTTGTTTAGATATTATAATTATTATTATTATCATTAAAAATTTAGTTTACAACACTCCACCTACCACTGCTGATGACCTGAAGATTATAATAAAGGATGCGTTTGCTGCTATAACACCATAAGGTTCGAAGATCTCTTGAAAACGAGTGCGGTTATGCATAGGAAAAAATGGCATTTAGGTACTACAGTATTTTTTCCATTGTTTCAATTTCATTTTTAATTAAGTTTTGATCACATATCTAATTATCAACTACAATAAAAAAATCATGGCCTACTAGAATGCAAACAAAACCATTTCCATACAAATTTTAGAGAAAAATCTTAATAACTTTTTAATCGTTGATTTTAGACATATCAATTACTCATAGTTTTTGATAGAAAATGAAAAGTTATTCAACATAGAATAAAAACATACAGGGTGTTCCATTTAAGTTAAGTGAGTTTTTGATGTTTGAAAAATATAAAATATGAATCCTTTTTCTAAACACCCTGTACAAAATATCGAAATCCTACGTAGTGCAAATAAAAGCCTTAAAGGTCAAGATAAGTCGATATAAATTTGCGTTACTAAAAGTAAGCGGTTTCCGTGTTATTAGAGGTTGTTTAAATTGAATATTTTTCTTAAAATCACAATTTTCTCAAAATTGGTAAGCGATAGGTATAGGGAACGTTTAATAAAGTTACCTTAGTTTTTAACGTATAATCTAAAAATGTAATAAAATATAGGGGGTTGCATTTAAAAAAACCTAACTTTGATATATTACAATTTTGTGAAGCATCCTGTATAAGTAAAAATAATTTTAAAAAATAGTCGTTATCAATTTACATATGTCACCAAAAAATGAAGCTGATATCTTGTACCCTTTAGGCACAAGAGACCGAGGGAATAGTGGTGAATCACCCTGTATATGTATAATTATCGTACACTTATGTTATAATTGTACATTTAAAAATTAATCATGAAATAAGTGTCATGTCATAACCAAACATTATTTTTAATATCCATAAGAGAAATGTAGTAAGATAAGGATAGCCTTCCCCCTACTAACTTCTATCTTGCTCTAACAGAACGGGACAATTTTTATATTCGACGTTATCCTTCCAGTTATATACAGGGAGTCTCAGGTTTAATGATCAGAACTTTGACATTTTGTAGAGAAACACATTTTAAGGTGGGTTGCTCCTATATACATAGGTCCTAAAATTCTTTGTTTCTGAGATACAGGGCGTTAAAGTTTTCTAAAAAATAATATGAAGGAGCTGGTTCAAAAACTTAGTGACGATCCTGGTATCGTGCTCGTGGCATTCATTGAGCAAGCAACAGCAATGAATGCAGATACCAACTGTGCCACTTTATAGAGATAACGGTTCAGTTCGAGGATCACAAATTGTAACTATAGGAGACAAAGGGTTGTCAAAATGATTCCCAATGCCCTAAAAACGCGTTTACAATACAACTATTGGTGCTGTTTTTAATTAACGATGTTAAACTATAACACAATTTAATAAAAAACTTGCAACGCTGAAGGCTAAGGGACCAAACCGAACTAGTACATGGTCTGTAGTTGACTAAGATTATTTATTGTAACCTGCTCCACGTTGTAGCACATCGGATGAAGGGATTTCTGGGACATAGGATGTAAGTAATTACAAGTGTAGCAGAAAGTAGACGTTTAAAGGATCGCAAATAGGTAAATAGCAACAATTATACAAAAATTTATTTTTTATCATGTCGAATAATTATTAACAGATTGTTTTGCCCTTAGATTATAGGTTTTGTCCTAATCTAAGGTTTTGCCAAATACGGGATCCATTACTTACAATTCGAATGCCGAATGCGATTTACGATTTTCTATAACTAGCATCCGCATGCACAAGAAATTATCCACACATTGCTCATTATCCAGAGCCAGACCACTAAATGTTTAAGGTTCCATAACGGTTTTCTTTAACAAAAAAGCATCGTCCGCTTCAAATACACAAGGAACTACCCTATAAATACAAAAACATAGGTAGTTGCAAGATCCGCTAATTGCGCATAACAAGCAGTTCTCTAAAATGCTCCACAGAGGCCATTTCGCCCATTTCCTTCTATATTAGACAGAAACGTGTAAGTTCCGTCAACCACAACAAATTGAACAACGCTACCGGATCCTTTATAATTTTGATAAAAGGCCCACATGTAGGCGAAATGTACATGCTTTTAGTTCACTGCATCCGTACATCTAGGCCAGGGAGTTCCATTGTTCATAATATTGATGTGAAGGTCATTGCAATTTCTACAGGGTGGGCTCTAATAAAATAAATAGTTATTATTTATGAATATGAAGAAGAAAATACCTTAAATGACGCAGACATGAACCTTAAGATAATCACCTAAATGTGTAAGAATGGCATTCAATATTTTACTAAAACTGAAAACCTCGCTTAATGTGACGTGTGGAATTCAAGTTGAAAAAGTTAAACTTTTTAGTCTTACCAGTAGTTCCATTAATCTTAAAACTGAGTTTCTATAGAGGTTTGAAATTAAATTACTTTTCCTCTACATTTATGCACTGTAGGAGGATGTTATCTTGTTTAGCAATTGTTTACCAAATCAACTAAACGAGCTTAGATTCATTTGAAGGAAATTGATAGTCGATTAAACTATTATTCTTTGATTCATTTTTAACCATAGCTTTCTTTCCTTTTCAATAACTAAGGTTGTGTTCAGATGTGTCTTGTTTTTTTGTGAAGGTTTATTGATGACTAGCTGTTGCCCGCGACTTCGTCGGCGAAGACTTCGGTTACAACGGCAAGTACTCTACATTTCAAAATTTCCTGGAAAATAGAAAAAACCGCGTTTTTCGTTTTGAATTTTTTTCTCCGGTGAAAAAGAATATTTTTTCACCATGTTTGTTGGAAACATACCTTTTTATGTCCTAAATAAGCTGGAATTTTTTCAAATAAAAATATTAATTTTTACGTCCTACATTGCTCGAAAACTGAAAAAAGTACCTCAATTTCAGTCAAAAAGTCTGGTGTCAAAACTTAATTTTTTTGGCAATTTCCGTGTCGTTTTTTATTCGTTGAAATGTGTACTTTTAGATGGTTTAATGAAAAATTGGCATCACTATAGAAAAATTTGCCGAAAAATGCGAAAAACTGAAAAGACGTGATTTTCAAACAGAATTTTTGTAATTTTCCGTTATATGTAATTATTTATTACAATTTACAGTAAAAATCCTTGAAAATTATAACATTTATTGTTATATCAATAAATAAAGCAATTGCAAACCCATAAAGTATGGAAAGTTGCAAAAAAACATGAAAATATAATTATTTACCCGAATATTATTGTTAAGGTTTTACGTGGTTTCATAAAGAAAGAATGGTTACTGCAATATTTTTCCATCTAAAAAAGTAGATTTATTAAAACATTGTTTTATAAAAATTTACATTGAAAATGTCGAGCTTGGTTGAAGCAGACCTACTCCCCCTTCTCCTTGCAGGATTAGTAAAAACTGTCAGAATCTGTGAAACTGATGAATGCAACAATAAAAAATGTGGCTGTAAGAAGCACAGGTTGAAATGTACACATTTATGCACTAACTGTAATAGTTCTGAAAAATACTGCAATTACGAAGAACTACCATCAAAGAGGCCAAAACTGACCCACAACGATGTACTGACGAGGCTGAACCCCTAATCCTTCAAGGGGAAGGGGGAGTAAGTAACAGTTTTTACGAATCCGGCGATGAAGAACTACCATCAAAGAGACCAAAACTGACTCACAACACAACGATGTACTGACGAGGCCGAACCCCTAATCCTGCTTCAACCAAGCTGGACATTTTCAATGTAAATTTTTATAAAACACTGTTTTAATAAATCTACTTTTTTAGATGGAAAAATATTGCAATAACCATTCTTTCTTTATGAAACCACGTAAAACCTTACAATAATATATATTCAGATAAATAATTATATTTTCATGTTTTTTTGCAACTTTCCATACTTTAAGGGTTTGCAATTGCTTTATTTATTGATATAACAATAAATGTTATAATTTTCAAGGATTTTTACTGTAAATTGTAATAAATAATTACATATAACGGAAAATTACAAAAATTCTGTTTGAAAATCACGTCTTTTCAGTTTTTCGCATTTTTCGGCAAATTTTTCTATAGTGATGCTAATTTTTCATTAAACCATCTAAAAGTACACATTTCAACGAATAAAAAACGACACGGAAATTGCCAAAAAAATTAAGTTTTGACACCAGACTTTTTGACTGAAATTGAGGTACTTTTTTCAGTTTTCGAGCAATGTAGGACGTAAAAATTAATATTTTTATTTGAAAAAATTCCAGCTTATTTAGGACATAAAAAGGTATGTTTCCACCAAACATGGTGAAAAAATATTCTTTTTCACCGGAGAAAAAAATTCAAAGCGGAAAACGCGGTTTTTTCTATTTTCCAGGAAATTTTGAGGTTATGTAAAAAAATGTTGTATATAAAGGTTGTAGAACTTTTTAATACCTACAACTTTTCCATTTAAAGTTTTTCGATACGAGGCTTAGTTTCGCTGTAAATAATTAAAAACCGTGTGTACCATCTAAAACCCCCTCCCATTTCCCCCGCCCCTCTCTGATCGTGTTGCATTTTTTCTTTCCGAATTCTACATACTTTTTGCTATCATTTCCACCTAGCGCCGTGCTGTTATTAATTTTTCTCTTTTTGGGCTGTTTTTAAACCTAACTGCACTGGTCTATTAGAAATTAGAGCGTTGCAAGGAATGTGTACGGACACACTACAACAGACGACAGACGGAAATTCAGAAACGCGGAGATATGTAAAAATTTGCATAGGTCAATTTTTTTTTGAACACTAATACAACACTTCCCTTTTACTTCGTACTCGGGAAGTAAAATAGAAATGTTAAGAGAGCGTAAGAATTATAAAGGCATAACGTTATTAAATGTACTCGGCATGATACTAGCAAGTATAATAGAAAAAAAGAATACTATTGAGCAGATTCAATATGGCTTCCGAAAGGGGAAAAGCACACAACATGCTATATTCATACTGCGACAATTAAAAAGTGGAAAGAAGTTGTTTTATAGGTAGATCTGGAAACACCGTTTGATAAGATCAGAAGAGAGAAACTACCTTAGAAAAAGAGGAATAAATCCCATATACACAAAAGTATTAAACAACAACATAGATTAGAAGCAGGGAGATGTTTTAAGCCCTTTAGTGCTTTCTTTAGTATTAGATCACGCTCATTTCTTTTAGGTCAGAATTAGATGTTTCTAAAGAAAAGCTTTTGACTGTAGAACAAATTCCGAAAGAAACCATTTCTTTAAAGATCGCTGGAAGAACGCCAAGGATTTGTAAGATGCCTATGCAAGAAGACGTGCAACACAAACAGATGCTTCTGTAAGAAAAAGGGAAAATTGTGCAATTCAAAATGTCATGACAGTCAACCATTCCGGAACAAATTTTACTATTTAAACACATTTTCTAGTTTTATAATATCGATTACATTTTACATTATATGCAATACTTTTTAGTTCATTTTTATACCTTTTTTATAGTTCAATAAAGTACACTTAAAAGTTCCATATGATACAACTCACATGTCTTTTCCAAGCATGGCTACGAGTAGAATATACTAAGAGGTTTGGCAAAAACTAGCTCCTACCATTGAATAACCATCGAGTAACTCAACGCTTCTACTGAAATTTGTTTAGTTATATAAGTCACGAATAACCTAAAAATAATTGAGAGTTTTACGGTACATTTGCACGGTATACCACTGAAATTTTAATTTGTTTGTTACAAGTTACGCATTTCTTTATATTTCATGTAGGTACTGACTTTTTAAAATCTAAAGAGAACCTTGTAATGTCTTCGTAGAAACAAATTCTGAATATGGCACTTGCAGCAGTATTGACAAAATACTTTTGATATTAAAATGACAATTACATAATTTCGGTGGTCAGAATAGCGGTAGGTACAGGGACAGAAAAGAGAGATTAAAATCTTGATTCTGTCAGCTATTGTTGATCTCATACTTTATCCTTCTAGTGTTGGCATTTTTTTTGTTTTGTTTAACAGTATATTACAAATTGGCTTTACAACCGCATGAAATCTAAATATGTATTACTTGTTAGTAAATGAAATTGATTTAAATTAAATTTGTTACTTAATGCATTCATTCATTTGTAATCGATTTGCATTATGTACGTTATTTCAAACGAAAACAAAAATATCACCGCTCGTAAAGCGGATATATGGCTTTCATTCATATACAAAACCATATTTACATTTCTAAATCGACTACATAAAAGGTATTTACCTTTTTTAAAGTCTGCATTATAAATTCTTTTTTGAATAACAATTTTCCAGAGTGATGTAGATACACGTTTCATTAATTTTTTATTGCAGTAAAATGCAAATCGAGGCATACATACACAAAAGAAAAATATTTAATGAAAATGTATGTAAAACAGCCAATTTCAAATTAAAAAAAAATATAATGTGATTATAAAGATTCAGTTTAAGCTCGAAATACACGACGGGATAAAGGTTTTGACGTCACTTTACCCTATTTCCCTACAATTTATATTGATCGCGCTTGGCGTCGAACAGCTCCAGTCAACAAGTGTCTGCGTCGCCACTGCTCCATTAAGATTTGTGAATGCGTTAGAATAGTGTATTTTGCACCATTTATGTAAAGTTGCGTAGCATTAGAATAAGTAATCTACCTGTTTGATTTGGATTAGTCATTAGTCGGATTGTCACTCTTAGTCAAATAATAATTACTGCTTTATTTTGCGTGAACATAACCACAATATAATAATACAATTAACCATACCAATTACATTTATTACATGAGATGTAGCCTCAAAATTACTTAAAAACATTTTGTGTACAGCTTTAAGGGCTTCATGACAACTTTTTTTCCTAAAAAGGCGTATTTATCCACAAATTCTGTAGGTTCTGTTCCATCAATACGATAATGATATTATATATTCATCAATTTTTTCAAATTTATTTTCTCAATAGGTACATGGATATACAGTGTTATTAAAAAGTATGGAGACGGCGACTTATTGTCGTTAATATTCATTTTAGGAAAAATTGTTCAATACAAAAGTTGTTTATGTACTTAATCTTTATCTATACTTGGGAATACTTCAATTTTTGTGATTGCAATTGTTTCTGAGTTACCCCGTTCCGCATAATTTTTTTAAATGAGAACATATTACTTTTACCTCACCATTCGATAGAGCATTTTTTTCTCTTTAAAACAGCACTAAAGAAAATTTTTTTAAAATTTATTTTAATAACATTTTTTCAAAAATACTCCGATTCAAGGGTTAATGGTTTAGTAATGTCTTGATTCCATAATGATAAGGATTGGTAATCGCTCGAAATGGGGTGAAATTGATCAGTGGTGAATTGAATGCTTTAGAGCTGAATGGTAAATGAAGGTGTAGGCAGTACTATAGACTGAAACTTTGTACAGTAGATAACCTATACCAAGAACGTGTGGCATACTGCCTTAAAAATTAATTAATTTCTGCAAACGTCTGCCATGGAACTCTATAAGTAATTGTAATAATAAAAACAAGTTATTCCAGAATTGCAGAAGACTTTTAAACCAGATTTCGAGGGGGGAAGGTATCCCGGAATGGGATAAGCTGGTTGTGTCCCGTGTACAAAGGTGGTGAGAGGAAGGCGGCTAACAATTATAGGGGGATTAGCGTGACAAATGTGGGATATAGGGTTTACGTCACGATCATCTAGGAGCATTTAGAGAGTGAGATGAAGGAGAAGGGGATCGTTGGGGATTGGCAGGCGGGTTGAGGTAGCGAAGGAGGGCGGTTGATAATACATATTTATATGTGCTATTGTGGAGCAGTTAATAAATAGGGAGGGTGCACGCCCTGTTTATGGACATGATTAGGA
Source organism: Pyrocoelia pectoralis (assembly GCA_036250285.1). Taxonomy (NCBI): domain Eukaryota; kingdom Metazoa; phylum Arthropoda; class Insecta; order Coleoptera; family Lampyridae; genus Pyrocoelia; species Pyrocoelia pectoralis. The sequence continues at coordinate 40,775,739 of CM070074.1, forward strand.
GCAAAGCCATAACGGAAGATTTAGTGGAGAGGATTGAGGAAATATACAGGGTGTCCCGGGACTAATGGGAAAAGTCAGGAGCGTGTAGTCTGAGCCAAAATAATGTTAGTACTTCATATAAACTTTTTCTATGCAGGCCCTCGTTTTCGAGTTATAGGCCTCCAAAGTTTGAATTTTGAATTTGTTTTTTATTTTTAATTTTTGTTCTGGTTATTTGATCTTTATAAAATTTTCCGCATAACTATAACGTACATGTATCTTTATTTTGGAAAGGTAAACAGATTTACAGTAGTGCCTTGAACCCAGGGACGGACTACTCGCAATGGTTAGTAATACAAAAATTTTGCAGGGATGGCACACCCTGTATGAAATTATCGAAAATGACTTCCCCACGCATTATGCTAACGAAAGGGTACTCTTGTTGGAATTCGATAAAATAAGCCGTTTGGCTAATATTTACAGTTTTATTGCGTAACAATTTACGTATTCACCAGTTTTATAAGTACAAAACGAGGTAAAACTAACTTATTAATACGATGTCCAAGATTTACCTACTATAGTACAAAAAAAATTTAACGATAGTAGAAGATAAAAAACACTAACGACTTTTTAATTCGAAAGTTGGTAAAAACGTTTTAAAAGTGTTTTTACCGTTTATCAAGTAACCATAGGATGCGTAAATTGGTACACGTGCATTAATAAAACTGTAAATATTAGCCAAACGGCTTACTTTATCGAATTCCAACAAGAGTACCTTTTCGTTAGCATAATGCGTGGGGAAGTCATTTTCGATAATTTCATACAGGGTATGCCATCCCTGCAAAATTTTTAGATTACTAACCATTGCGAGTAGTCCGTCCCTGGCTTCAAGGCACTACTGTAAATCTGTTTACCTTTCCAAAATAAAGATACATGTACGTTATAGTTATGCGGAAAATTTTATAAAGATCAAATAACCAGTACAAAAATAAAAAATAAAAAACAAATTCAAAATTCAAACTTTGGAGGCCTATAACTCGAAAACGAGGGCCTGCACAGAAAAAGTTTATATGAAGTACTAACATTATTTTGGCTCAGACTACACGCTCCTGACTTTTTTCCCATTAGTCCCGGGACACCCTGTATAATGTTATGAGGTGTAGGGTGAGAGTTGGGGGCAAGATTAGTGAGGCGTTTGTTACGAAGAAAGGATTGAGGCAGATCAGGCCTTGATTTCAATGTACATATTGGTAGAAAGATTGACGGAAAAGTAGGGGGGGGGGAGGTAGTAATTGAGACAAGTAAGGTGGGGACACTGACCTACGCTGATGATACGGTGGTGTTTGCTAGAACGGTGATGGAGATGAAAGAAATGATTACAACAGTGAAGGAGTTCATGGACAAGAGGGAACTGGAAGTTCATGTTAATAAGACTAGAATGTATTTTATGGGGTACTTATTGTTACATTGCGCGACCCTAGAACCATAAGGTTCTAAGTAACATTTTGTACACAAATTATTTTTCTGAAGAAACGTAATCTGTAACTCATTCTACTACAAGGCCGTAGCCAGGGGGGGATAAAGGGGGTCAGACCCCCCCCCCCCCCCGAAACTCAGTGGAAAATACAATTTCTTAAACGAAATGTAAATTACATTACGTACTTTGTAGTTACATCGGGTGGCGTGTAATTGTTAAAATTTGGTCCACCCCCGAATATTTTTTCTGTCTACGGCCTTATTTCTACATGGGTTAAATATTGGAAAGTGAATAAAATTCTACTAGATGGCGCCAAAACCACAGTTCCATAGAGTTTCAAGTAACATTATAGCTAATTTTATATTTTTCTCTTTTCTTATTTTGTTCCTATTGTTAAAGTAATGTTTTGAAAGTAAAAATATAAGAACTCTATGGACACAGCGCCACCTAGTAGTCACAGAAGAAATTAACTGAGTACTTGTCAAACTTGTATGTCGCAAGTGTGTATGTGCCTGTAAATCTACACTTTTTCATAGTTTAATAAAGATTATTAACATTTCTTAACAGGTTACGGGCCCAGATCGCGTGTGAATTATTTAAAAGTGTATTTTTTAATTACTAGTGAGTAATTTCGACGTAAATTACTCGTGAAGATTTAAAAAAAATGGCTGCAGGCATGGGTGACTATAAAATACAAGTTGACAAATTGGAAAGACCTGAAGACTGGGCAAAATGGAAATGGCATGTTTCGATGTTATTACGGTCGTGTGTGCTTGAAGATGTCGTTAATGGTACGCAAAAGTGTCCGAAATCTGTGGAAAACGAAACTGCAGAACAAAAGACAGCGCGTCAGCAATGGTTGAAAGACGATGCGAAAGCGGCAAGTTTACTAGCAGGTGCTCTAGGGAAATCCGTTGCTGAGCTCGTATTAACGTGTACTCACGCGAATGAAATTTGGGAAAAGTTACATGCGCGTTTTGAACGCAGCAGTACGCAGCGATTGAACATGTTGATCGAAGCCTTTTTTCGTGTTCAACGTGACGATAAAGAAGATATAAGTGCTCATGTCGCGAAGTTGCAAAAGCTTTTCGTAGATTTAAATGACGAATTACAGAAGCATAATGAAAGTGTTCTGTCAGAAAGAATTCTAAACGGTCGAATTTTGTCGACATTAGGGAAAGAATATGACAATTTCAAAGACTTGTGGGACACGATTTCACCGGAAAATCAAAGTGTGAATTTGTTGATTGAAAAATTGTGTACAATTGAATTGCGTGATCAAAGTAAAGAAGAACAAGTTGCGTTTATTGCACGTGATAATTTTAAAGGAAAAAACAAGCAAAATAGGAAAAACATGGATGAAAACTCGAAAAAGAATGTTAACCGTGCAAAACAAAAGTTTCCTTGTCATAAATGCAAAGAACTTGGTCATTGGGCAGCAGAGTGTCAAATGAAACGGACAGATGGTAGCATTGGTAAAGATCAGTCTGAAAAGAAAGTTGCATTTTTATCGAGTGTTTTTGGCGTTTCTGTGAATGATTATGTTGAAGCGGACAAATGGTACTGTGACAGTGGTGCTACTAATCACATTACTTCGAATAAACAATATTTTGTGTCATACACAACATTTGTCGTTCCTAAAGAAATTTTACTGGGTAAGAGAGGTATAAGTATGTTTGCACATGGAAAGGGAACCGTGAAAATTCAAACGCATTTAAACAATACCTGGAAAAATGCTGAATTGAAAAACGTTCTCTACGTTCCTGAAGCAAGTGTACATTTGTTCTCAATAAAAGCAGCTGCACAAGAAGGTTTTTGTACGAAATTCGATAACAAAAGTGTAAAACTTGAAGACAAAATCACTGGGGAAGTAGTGATGACTGGATATGTAAATTGTGACTTATATGTGCTTGACGTACGTGTAATGAGACCAGTACAACCTGCTCAAGTGAATTTGGTGACGTCGTCGGGTACGCTGCAAGTTTATCATGAACGATTCGGCCATCAAAATAAACAACATGTAAAAAATGTCTTGAAGCTGATGAACATCAATGTGGATGACTGCAAGGATGAATTTTGTGATGGATGTGCTCTGGGAAAAATGCACCGGTTGCCATTCAAAAATCAAAGACAACGACCGATGGTTGTTGGTGAAAGAATCCATGCGGATGTTAATGGTCCAATGACTGTGGAATCCCTTGGAAAAGCACGTTACTATGTGTGTTTTAAGGACGATTTCAGTAGGTTTCGTAGGATTTTTTTTCTGAAGCAGAAAAATGAAGTTTGCACCGTCCTGGAACAGTTCCTGAACGAAGCTAAGACAATCGGTCATACAGTGAAACAGTTCAGATGTGATGGAGGGAAAGAATTTGATAACAAAAAGGTTTCTGAATTGCTAGGAAACAGAGGAATAGAGCAATGTATTTCTCCACCCTATACACCACAGCTGAATGGTGTTGCAGAGAGAGAGAACCGCACCATTGTGGAATGCGCGCGCTCTATGCTGAATTCATGTAAATTATCAAAAGAACTGTGGGCAGAAGCTTGTAATACTGCTGCATACCTTCTGAATCGCACTGGCAAGTCATCAGTTCAAAATAAATCTCCTTATGAAATGTGGTATGATCGACCAGTGAAAGATCTAAGTCACTTGAAAATATTTGGAACAGAATGTTATGTGCATGTGAATAAACAGTTTCGTTCCAAGTTTGATGACAAAGCTATTCGTGGATATCTGGTTGGATACGTGAACAATGGGGATGGATTTAGGGTCTGGATTCCATCTCAGAGGAAAATTGTTCTAAGTCACGATGTGAAATTCAAACCTGAAGTTACATGCAATTTGAACAACAACATTGGAGAGCTCAAGGTTGTGTGTGATGAAACCATAGAACAAAGCCTGTCTGATTCAATTTTCGATATAAAGAATGAGCCAGAGAATAAAAACTGTGAGAAGAAAACAGAGATTACCACTGAAGACAAAGACTCTGAAACAGCGCACAGTTTCGGAGGAAGTCAAGTGTCAAGTGAAAATGAAAATGAAAAGGAAGAAGAAAAAGTACCAACAGAAAAGGACGATGAGAAGCAGAAGCGTGAGAAGAAAAAGCCGAAATGGATGACCAGTGGAACTTATGTGTACATGGCCCAACCTATCATTAAAGACAAAGATCCGTGTTCGTATTCTGAAGCATTGATGTCTAGCAACAAAGATCGGTGGCTGAAAGCTATACATGAAGAACTGGAATCCTTAAAGCAGAATGATACTTGGGTATTAGTTGAACGTCCAAGTAATGTACATATTTTGCAGAACCGATGGGTTCTACGTGAGAAAGTCGCAGATGATGGGAAAGTTCGTTTCAAGGGTCGATTAGTGGCTAAAGGATATGTTCAAAGAAAGGGAATCGACTACGGAGAAACATTCAGTCCTGTTGCACGTTATGATACTATACGAACCTTGCTTGCTGTAGCCGCTGCAGAGAAAATGAAGCTTGATCAATTTGATGTTAAAACTGCTTTTTTGAATGGTGTACTTAAAGAAATTGTATACATGGAACAACCGGAAGGTTTTGAAGACGGAACTGATCGAGTATGTTTACTGAAGAAAAGTCTATATGGTCTCAAACAGGCACCGCGTTGTTGGAATGAACGTTTTGTAAATTTCATGATGAAAACCGGATTCAAAAACAGTGATGCTGATCCATGTCTTTTCTATCGCAGGAGCAAAATGAAGCGTTTGTATGTTGCAATATATGTTGATGATGGTCTAGTTGTGGGCAGCGATAGATCAGAAATTGAAGAATTCATGGCAGTGTTAAAAATGGAATTTCATACAACTAGAGGGTCACTGAACAACTTCTTAGGTATGAAGATACAGCAAATGAAAAATGGGTCGATAGCAGTGAGTCAAGAAGACTACGTAAGGAAAATTCTGGAAAGATTTGGAATGGCGGAATCTAATGGAGTTTTTACTCCAATTGGGTCCGAAGAAGATCCTAACACCAAGAATAAGCTCACCACCAATATTCCTTATCGCGAGGCAGTGGGTTGCCTGCTTTATTTGACAACAGACTCACGTCCAGACATTGCTTTCGCAGTAAACAAGGCAGCTCGAGCCATAGAAGATCCTACAACACAAGACTGGAATCGAGTAAAACGAATTTTTCGATACTTGAAGAATACAATGGATTACGGAATTATCTACAAGGATAAAGAAAGTTTGAAGGTCTACAGTGACGCGGATTACGCTGGTGACAGGGACACAAGACGATCAACAACAGGAATCATTGCAATACTTGCACATGGACCTGTGTCATGGAAAACTCAACTGCAAAAGTCAGTAGCGACATCCACTATGGAAGCAGAAATAATATCAGCAAGTGAAGGAGCAAAGGAATTAATTTGGTTGAAACGATTGTTATCTGAATTAATTGAAACTACCAATCAAGATAAACCTCCTACGCTTTACATTGACAATGCAAGCACAGTAAAGTTGTCGAAAAATCCAGAATATCATCAAAAATCTAAGCATATAGAAGTCCGTCACTTCTATGTCAGGGAAAGATTTTTGAATGGAGACATTGGACTAGAGCATATCAACGGAACCAACCAGTTAGCTGATTTATTAACAAAACCGTTAGAAAGGGTCAGGTTTGAGATGCTACGTGAAAGAATCGGAGTACAGAAGGTGGATTCTGTGTAAAACTGAGTAGTTGTATGTATAGTTTTTGTGTTTTCTTTATATTTTTCCTTTGGAGGAAGTGTTAAAGTAATGTTTTGAAAGTAAAAATATAAGAACTCTATGGACACAGCGCCACCTAGTAGTCACAGAAGAAATTAACTGAGTACTTGTCAAACTTGTATGTCGCAAGTGTGTATGTGCCTGTAAATCTACACTTTTTCATAGTTTAATAAAGATTATTAACATTTCTTAACACCTATAAATGTCAAATGTTTGTATTTAAGTGTTACCTACTTATTTTTTCACATAAAAATGTAAAAAGCTAACCGATGTTTCCTTATTTTCCACAGAAAAAAGCTATGATGTTTCTTACAGAACCATCAGGTTCCAAGTACACACATAATTTTTTTTTAAACAAAGAATAATCTGTAAAATAATTATGCAATGCTTCTCATACGCTACAGATGCCTGTAAAAATATATAAACTAAACTTCTGGTTAAATATTGAGCTTATCGCGAACGGTTTAATTTTTTAAGCCTATTTAAACTTAAATATGCCGTACTGTAAAATTTTATAAATTGCACTTGAAGCCTTATGGTTCTAGGGTCGCGATTGTTACAGATAGGCAAAAACAATAATCATCTCATAACCTTCACTCAGTACGTGTACTACCATTTCGTCAAGAACAAAAATAAGTAGGCAAATTTTAAGAAAATACCTTCACACATACAGGGTGACCCAGGACTGTGTGATCGGTCCATAACTTTTTTGCTATTCAAGATATCGACATGCGGTTTTCACCGCCAGCAGCCTACTTGCAAAAATCAACAACTTCTTCATAATTACAATAGTTTTTCCGGAAAATCTCAGTAACTATTCAGAATTGACCAATGACCATACAAATTGCATATCAGTGGAAAGCTTAAAAAAAACTTAATTCGACTTTTTGCATTTCAGTACACCCTGTATAGTGTGTCCATGCATGGACCAAAAGTCGACTATTTATTAAAATTCCAAGTTATTCTAAAATTTTCTGTCTTCGAAAAACATCCATGGCCTACTGAGCAGTGATCCATCAAATATGAGTCTTTTTCGAACAAAACGTTGAATAACGCCGAAACGGAGAGAGCTAGACCCATAGTGACCTATACAAAGTGCCATTATTTTCATGTAAAAACTAATAATGTAAAAATATACAGTGTCCCATTTAAAAAAACATATCTTTGGTTTACCACCCTGTATAGGAACATTCTGTATATGTATAATCAAAATATTTTTATAATGTGCAGTATAAGTGTGCCTACTTGACGGTGAAAACCGCATGTCGATATCTTGAATAGCAAAAAAGTTATGGTCCGATCACACAGCCCTGGGTCACCCTGTATACTCAAATTCCTCCAGTGACTTAAATATCCCTGTAAGCAAAAAATTTAGTAACTTAAAATTTAACAAATTTTAATCACTGCTCCTTTAATAGACGAACTTTAATAGACGTTTTACATGTGATTATTCTAAACTACACTTCCATATTAAATTTTACTGCTATAGTGTAATATGTGCAGGTTATTTTGGTCTTTGCGTAAGATTGGTCTCTTGGATATTCGGCGTGATGCTCTTACATAGATAAATTTAAAACGTTGCAGGTATTATTTTGCGTGTTGTGTTACACGTAGGAATCATAATTCATGCATATGATGGTGCTGTAACATACTTCCACAAATTGCTTTCATTTTTACAATATAAAACAGACGGGCAGCAGACAAGCACAAACGTAATGTGATATTATATACCAAATAAGAACGGAGATGAATGTTAATCTCGTTATTTGCAGTGTATATGATAAAGGAGTCTCTTTAGAGCATAAATTACATTTCACGAGTCCTTAGCATATGTATATCTGGAATAAGGAATAGTAACAGTATTTCATAACACATCTACTATAAGCAAGGGAATTGCCGTTTGAAAATAACTTACAGATGAGGTACTACATACATACGCGTCCGTTAATGTAGAAAGAATTTTTTATTTGACGACATCTCACTCAATGGGGAAAAGAAAGAAATGGGCTGTTATAAAACAAATATTACCTACTCAATATAATCTATGCGACGTTCAATGTGAAAACCTCTCAAAGAAATATTGCTCAAACAGAAAAAAGCAGTTTCAAGTGACAAAAAGTGTAATAAGCGAGTTTCATAATAAAAATGATCATCAAACTGTCGTTTTGTAACTTTGTCTACCGAAAGGTTAACTTTCTACAAAAAAAATCAAAATTATTAAAGATTTCCGGTTGGGATTCAAATTATGGTCTGCCATGTATTGTATAGGCACAGAATAAACTTTTATTCTGTGGTATAGGTATATTAAAAGTCAACATTCAGTGCCGGCTGTAGGATTTTGACGCCCCTCAAATAAGCATTAGAAAAAAACTGATTTTATAATTTTTATTGATTTATTTTACAAACAGATACAACATGATTAGTATTACAAACAACAAAATGAAATAAGTATACCTCTATTTATCTTATTTATTTCAAATTGAAATAAATAAGACAAATAGATTTCAGAATTATTGCACTAAATGACTCTTCCTATAACTACATTTATTTCCAGAATTAAAATGCAATTTTTCTTGCTTTTATTGACACAAATTCCTCAAGAATTTGACTGGTATCAATATTGCCCCATATTTCGCTTTCAAATGAAATTAGTGATAAACCAACAAATCTTTGTTGAGATATCGTTGATCTCAAATAAGTTTTGATTAACTTCAATTTCAAAAAGGAAGTGTAAGTAAAATTTTTAAAGCAATGGTCAAATTTGGAAAAGCAGAATCTAAATTATTATCAAATATAAATTGAAGAATATTTAAAGAATCTTCTTCCCGGCAATAAAAGTAACGTTCACCATGGAAGGAACTGCGCTGAATGCAAGACTGCATGGTCAGCTACCGTCGGTAGCCTACCGACATACCGCGAAGCGCCCCGATGCGAAAAGCGCCCCGATGCGAAAAGCGCCCCGATACGACAAGCGCCCCGATACGACGCATCTTTTGCTTCCACGTAGAGCCGGCGCTGTCAACATTATATCTAGCCATATAAACAAAAAAGATCAAAACCAGCAATTGGGAATTAGACAAAATATTTCATACACTTGGCCTTTAGTTTCAAACTTCATTTCGTGAACTATTTCTTTTGGATCTCTAGAACAGAGACTAAAGCACTGAAGTAAAGTTAAATACATTATAAAAATATTGTTAGTTATACTAACCGTGCACAGTTTAATTCTGTAGTAATTTAAGATTTTTTCCATATGCAGTGAAACCCGTTAATTTTGTGGTCGAGGGACTACTGTTGTATACTTGCTACCCTTACTATAATGGAAAAGTGCGGCAGTATGGCACATCGTTTTAAAGCACTTTTAATTACCTTCTCGACGTTACTCACTTTTATACAATAGTTTTGAAAAAAATTGCGTTCCAAAATTTAAATGATAATTATTGGAATTTCTCCGCATCCATAATTCGTTATTTATTTATTTATTTACCACTAAACTACACGTAGCGGTCTGGGGTTCGAGTCCCAACCGGATGGTATAAAATACCTCCGGACATTGATGTTTGTAAGCGTATAGGGCTAATAACCATAGCAGTTGATGCCCTCAACCTCCCTTCATGGGGTGGGCACAAAAAAACCATTTGTACTTGTGACAAGTAAAAAACTTAAATTAAAATCTGAGACAGTGGTGTATTTCAGAATCATAATAACAACTAAAAAAGTTTTCGCAACTTAGTGAATGTCAGGTTTTGATTAGATGATTGGAGACCTTTCCGGGCAAGCTTTCAACCGAGAAAAACGCGGTAGTTAGTAATTCTCTTTTGAATAGTTATTTAACACGTTTTAATTACCGGTTATTGCATTACAACTATTCAAAGTTAGAAATCTATGCCGCAATTCAGCTAGTTATGAAAAAGTAAAATAATTATGCATTGCTCCAACTGAATAAATAAACTGTAATTGTTCTGAAGAAATAAAACTGAAAAAAAGGACTATCATTTGATAAATAGCGAATGAATGGTGCAGGACATATTCCGATGGAATGCAATGTGTTGGAAAGTATTATAGTTCACTAAAAATAAATATCGTTGAAAATAACGTAACTAAATGAACTTTAAAACACTGCAACACTACGAAAGTACATAATAAGTGCCCCGCCGCAAATAAATACCACTGAATAGGTTTCTACATGGCTATAACATTGAAGGGTTTAAAAAAGTCACCCTGTATTAGTCTTTTATTAAATACGTATTATACAGTATGTCTGTAAAAGTTAGCAACATATGGGAAACTTTTTTATTATTAATTTTACGAAGAAAAGTTATTCTTTATAAAAAGTTGTGCATGTTCTAAAATCTAAAATACAATCATCAGAAATTAAATTTTTTCAGTCGTGATGTATGCGGTTTGTCAAAAAATATGAATTTTGTTCAAAAGTAAAGTACCTTTATTTTTGATAATATCGAAAATTGTTATTAAAAAAAGTTAATCAGAACTAAAAACTACGTTCAAATATGCAATTACATCCAAGCATAATAATTGGCATTTTCCAGCAGCGAGTCTAATATATTACGAATGTTACAACATCTAGTCTAAATGCCGAAAAATCAGCAAAGAAAGGTAACACACTTACTACATTAAATTAGCTAAGCCATTTAACCAACATCGAAACATTTATTAATCTAATGGCACCTAATGTATAACCCTTAAAGCAGCATGATGACTATAATGCACGTTATTTATGTAACTCTTGGGGCACCCAATTTGCTTAATTGACTTAATCATGTAAAAATATTTACCACTGTACAAAGTTTTCAACGAAAGTAAATTTAGAAAGGTTTGGAACGTTATCCAATTTAATTAATTGGTCAATTTTATTATACAATGACGTACGTTTAATGAAAGTCTTAATATGGATCATTCAGCGCAAATACAAACTTACATCAGTGGCGTAACTACTATGGGTGCAAGGGGGGCAACCGCACCCCGGCGCCAGGGGCATATAGCCGCCGCAACCCTTTCTCAGTTCTCATAAAAACTGATGAATTTTGTATTCAAAAAGTACGGATTACGGTTACGGAACTATTGAAAGTTTCTTAGAAATGCGGATGCCTCATAATCATAATTTCATCGCGAGTAACAAGTAAACCCATGTTTCGTTTGGTTTGACTTGACACATGCACGGCATCTGAGAGTCTTATGGGTTTTTTCCGGTGTTCGGTGTTCACCGCCAAAGAACTGAATTGACCATCATAGATGTGATCTAATATTAACATTTTTTAAAACCTGGCTATGACCATAGTAATGTACTCTTTTTGAATTTTTGAAATAGGCGCTCACGAAGCTATTGCCCCCCCCCCCCCGCGCGCTAACGGATGTAGTTACGCCACTGACTTACATCTAATAACAATTACATGTCAGACATCCTGGTGTAGTTCGGGAACTCCAAAAGGGGTAATCGGAATAATAACAGAGTCTGTTATTAATTACATGTCATGTGACTGTAAGTGTAAGTCGGTTATATTAATCGACGTGTAACCTAGTATGTTAAACTAATTAAGACTTTGTTTTTTATAAAGACGCCTCGAAAAAGGCTAGTCACAACTAGCTGAAATGTCGGCCTAACGAACACCTACTCCTTAAGAAGGCCCCAATATATCCCAAGGAGATTCCACCACAGAATAATAAATAATTAATAGCGTATATTGCCTAACAGTAATTAAACCATTTAAGAGCAAATCAATAACAATATATAAACTACAGAATAAACACATTAAGGCTTTAAGGTAAATTTCATATACTAATACACTTGCTGCTATAAAGGTAAACTGTTCGTATAACAATTGTGTGATTATACTTTCCAATGTTACAAATATTACAATTATCACGAAACTCTAATAGAGCACAAAATAAACAAAAACAATAATTAATATAAAATACCTATGTTGTACGAAGTAAATTCAAGTTCAATAGATTTATGTAATCGCATTAAGTTCTCGAACGTTACAATTAAAAATATCACAAAACTCAGATATTGCATTGTAACTTGCGCACATTGAATTAATTGGTGCTTTCCACCCTTTCACAAAGGAATTTTAAATAATTTTGCCTTGTTACTGATGTTAATTTCGAAATGTGTTCTGGAATTGCAGTAATCCTTTGAAGCGGGTAGGTAATAAAAAATAAACGCAAATGAGTGTAATATTCAACTACCGTCTTGGGGATTGTACTAAATTAATTGTACAGTTGGTCTCAAAAGAAGAGGTCTTTATCATGTACCGAGAATAGCAACGTTATTTGGGAAATTGAAGTACATGCGACTGCCGATACATGAAAGAGGTCTGTCAATTTTTAAAATAAAATAACTTTTCATTAGTAAATTTACCGACAATGAATATAGGCTACTATATTTATTGACATAAATTTGATATACTGCCCCTGCCCAGCACGAAGGATATTTAACGTTACAAGCTAAAATCTGAAAGATTTACTAAACGAAGGGTCGAAGATCGTAAGATACTTGAACATATTAAGTACCTATACGAGAGGAGTTTTGTGTTGTTTAACTAGCTATAAAAACAGGTTAGAGAAGAAGAAACAATAGTATATTACAATACAAGTGATGAAAGTGACTGATTTTTCAACGAGCAATACATTATACATATATAGGGCGGCAGTCGAGCGTCATTTTAGGTAGTGATCGAAGCGCGTCTGCAAATCATACTACGTTGAAGATCATGTCACATATTAATAGCATACAAATGGTCGCAAGTTCTGAACCTGGGGATAACATGTTCAAACAACCCTTTTTTTGTGCATATTTTTTTGCAGACGGTTTCGGAGGTGCAATAACGCTGCAGACGGGGTTGAAGTTGTATTATTTATATAGATTTTTAAAAGTCATTTGAACGCGTCTGCAATTCAGGTTAATGATTCATGTTCTTGCGTATGTCACGAAAAAAAATTGCAGACAATTCGGATGTGGATAAGTTTTTAATTAAACAATTGAAGTACCATTTTTTTAGCAAAACTATGATTTAAATTGCTTAATTAAAATACTTATCCACATCCGAATTGTCTGCAATTTTTTTTTCGTGGCATACGTAAGAACATAAATCATTAACCTGAATTGCAGACGCGCTCAAATGACTTTTAAAAATCTATAAACATAATGCAACTTCAACCCCATCTGCAGGGTTATTGCACCTCCGAAACCATCTGCAAATACCTTTCTGACGACGTTTTTCATTTGTCCTTTCGATTCGTACAAGAATTATACGCGCTCAAATCACTTTAAAACAGTGATTTTTTATGCACAAAAAAAGGGTTGTTTGAACATGTTATCCCCTATCCCCAGGTTCAGAACTTGCGCGACCATTTTTATGCTATTAATATGTGACATGATCTTCAACGTAGTATGATTTGCAGACGCGCTTCGATCACTACCTAAAATGACGCTCGGCTGCCGCCCTAATATTCACGAGCGAAAGTGAGTGAGGATTGCGAGTTGAAAAATCTCATTTTCATCACAAATTGTGTACCTATACTATTTTTTCCAACATCGCAAAAATGAGTCTTAATTTTAAATTTATAATAATTATTTTACTCTCCTATTTTTTCAAGAATCTAGTTGCTGATTTTGTATTCTAACGTTGCTATGGAAATGAATTTTCCTCACTAGTGATGCAAACGCCTATTTTCCTCACTACATTGAGTCATGAAAGTGTCATTTTTATAAGCGATGTTAGAAAAATTTTTATTTTTAACTTAGGAATCATTAATACTAAAACACTAATTCTACACAATATTCGTTTTGTAATTCCTCAAAATACGACTCAATAGCGTACAGACGAATAGTTTTCCAAGCATAATTTGAGGGTTACCCTTTAGTTCTTAATTGTGCGTTTGTAGATATTTCCCGTTATTGCAATCCCTTTTGACATATACCTACTCAGTTTGCCGTCCCCCTCATGTTCCAAACTTCCCATCCCAACAAAAAAATGCGTTTTCCCAGTCTTGGCCCTCATTTGCATTTTACGACGCAAAGAATTTTCAACATCAAATTTTCAACTTTATAATTTTATCAGTTTTTATTTCCAGAGGTCTCTTCTACATTTTGTATCGGATATTTCTATTTCTTATAATTTATGTAAGGCTCAATAGCTGGTATGACGGATTTGGATAGTTCATACCTATATCGACTGGAAATCATCTCCTGAGCACGAAAAAATAGGTCATTTTAAAAGGTAACGTAGGTTAGGTTAGTTAATTAGGTTGAATGTAGCGGGACAATTCACTTAATTATTATATATTTAAAGTGCCCTACGCCTTTCAATCTATATACCATTATCAAAAATTATCATTTATTAGTCATATAACATTAAACATTATAAACGACAACTGATACCATTCATTTGCGTTCTTGGTTTAAATATGAATATTTCAAGAAAGGTCAAGTTTCCCACCAACGTTACAGTCGCTCTCTTTTTCATTAGGGGTATAACCACCGCAGTAGTGTCTGAGGAAACATATTTCAAGACAAGAGTAGTAGGTATCCATGATATAGAACATCTGATTGATTAGTAGCATTTTGCGATTCTGCCACTACTTTTATTACTCACGTGACTTACGAAATCTGTTTATTTTGTGATCTGAAAGTAACGTTAGCAAAAGAAAGTAATAAAATACCTCTTTAGAAGCCACATTGTTAATTTATTATAATCCAAAAATAAATGTAAAGAGTAGAGCAAATAACTTATATTTATCTATGCTTTATTGATGATCGACTTTGTACATTTTCGCATTATAAGTATATGAATTCGTTAACGCTGGAATTTTAAACAGATTTTGTTCCATTTTTTTAAAGTTATTTTTTTAAGCAGAAACGGCAGACTATTTTTTTTGTAATTATTCATGTCTTCTGACAGAAAGATTTTTTGTAATTTCTAAAGTACCAAATTACGGTATTAAAAAATCTAAAGCTCTATTTTACATTTTTTAATTTTCAAATAATATTTAAAAAATATGCATACCGATAAAATCTCTGCATCAATAGATAGATATAGAATATTTTTTCAAAATTCAAAATATTCCGGAAAAAGTGAAATTGTAAAAAAATTGCAGAATTTTGCAGTTTACAATTTAGCGTGTAGGTAACACAAATAACAGAGCACGAAACTTCACGAGGATTACAATAACACAAGTACACATAATAATTTTATTTTATTTTTATTTCTTGTAATTATGCAACTTTTCCAACAGCAAGTACTTTAGGTAAATGCCAGCCTTTTGTGTTAAGGAATTTTGAAATTATGATTTCAGCAACATTCCCATTTCAGTTTTTACAGTTGTTGAGCATTAGTTACTTAGGTAATTATCCACGTGGAAAGTGAGTGTACCCATAGATTTCTTAACCATATTCCTGAATACTATTTCGGCGTATGATTTAAGCTGGCAATGTGGCATATGAGTGAGAGTAAGAATTTATTGCACCATTGAAGACCGCACGGGTAAAAGTAGGAATATCCCACCAAGTATCTTATGTAGGTCAATGTTTCCCTTTCCCTAATATACAAGGGTTGAAATAGTTCTAATTCTAACTGAGGTTAGCCAGAATCCTTTGACATTTTGAGGTGATAAAACTATATCACGTTACTACTTATAATTCCATTTTAATAAACTACAAATGTGCCATTACTATCTCATTCGAAGTTAAATACTTGTCAACATACATAATTGTTACTAGAAAAGGTAATTAGACACACTTGTACTTATTTGTTTTGCAATTTTTAATTTCTCGGTGCTCTTTTTTTAAACGCTATACAACACACATACCCTGTAGCAACTTTTTTGATCTACAGGCTTATATCACTAGACCGCTATAATTTTTGTGTACATTACTTGCTTAATTTGAATTTCGAGTGTCCGAATGAGTACATTTTTAAAAAATTCAAAAATTTCGTAACACATATATCTCAAATAGATTAATGTTTCAGTAAATTAAGCTTTTTGATACACACATAACTCTCATACGAAAAAGACAATTTGGCAATTAAAAATTGAAAAGTAGTTAATAGTTCACATCAATCAATAAAAAATGGCACTCAATTTTCTCGATTTTAATTTATTCAAATCCACTTGCAGGAAACAGTTCCATTCGGTGGCGTACCTACCTAGGATTTTTTTCGGGGGGAGTTTTAACTTTAGTCAGTCTTTATGTAGGTATATACAAAAATCTATGCAACAGAAGATTATCGTGTGTTTGCATCGTCATCTGGAAATACTAAAATTGTTAGATCTACTTGACTGACCCCTTCAACATAAATCGTTTTTAGTTGAAAATGGAACTGAATGGTAATTAATTTTTTTAAATTTACCGCCCAGGAAACGTGTTATGTCGTGTCCTAATTTATGTTAATACATATTTATGTACAATGGTAAGTTTCCGTCTGGCAGCTCTATATTGAAATGCAACATTTTATAAAACAAGGGACCCGGTTCCGACACGACGCTAAACTCGCACAACGCCGGCACAACATCGCTCTAACAGGGTCTACCTTATGGAAAAATTTAAAGAATTGTGCACTAAAACACTGAAAAAGGAGCTTAATTTCGCTTGAAACTCGGAAATTATTGGATTTGTTAGGTAGACTCTGGCTTGAAATCATTTAAATATTATAGATTCATTTATGCGCTGAAACTTGTGTTAATATAAATATAGGTACCTAACCTATTTATTGAACTCTTTGAAGATGGCTTTAATTATTAATAAGCCGAAACAATTGTCATAATTCATTAAAAAATATATATTATTGAACTGACTTGGAGGGCCATTCAGTTAGATTTCCAAAGCTATGGATCCACAATCCCTTTATCAAGATTGTAAACGATAGTTTAAATTATGAAAAGTTTGCTAAAAAGTTAACCGTTGTTAATGAATTTGATCTGAACCTTTAATACTATAATATTATTATAAAGTTTTAGTTTCGAGGAGGGTTATAACCCTCCCCACTTGCGTGCGCCACTGGTTCAATTAATTTACAATCGTCAGTGGAAATAAAGTTTTAGTTCTCATTAGTTAGTAGTTACCAAAGTAGTTTTGACGACGTCGATATGGCCGAATATAGCCGCGTGTGTCTTATGATAGCTAGCTATAACACTATCAGTACGGCACACGCTGAGCTACATTCAACAATATTCTCCTATTACTTCCTTCATGCGATTATTCCCACTGAACGCATTTTTCTTAATGCATCTTCTTTTTCAGTCTTCCACTTCAATTGTAGCGTAAACATGGTAATTTGTCTATTAAGATGACAAATTGAATGGAAATTGACGGTTACTTACAGCAGACGTATATAAAATATATATGAATAAATCTAAAATCAATAAGAAAAAATGTCGCCATTGGGTGAATATATTGCTACTTACAAGTACCTAAGTGAAACTGTAATATACATAAATAAAGGGATAATTAAACATCAACAGAGAAATTAATTGATACGTGTAACTAGAAAACCCCTCAAATTGAGAAGGCTAAAAGTGTTAATCGACCAATTAAATGAGTGTGGAACTTAAAATTGTCAGTTGCAAATAAATGAAGGAATTTTTTAGGCGAGACTCCAAAATAAATTTGATCAAGTCAATGATTAGGTAAATAAGAAAAATTTATAAATTATTTGTTTTGAAATCTCACATCACACTAGCTCCTAAGAGCTGAAAAGAAAATCAATTATTAGTTAAAAGTAAATGAAATACTAGTAAACAACAATGACAAACTCAGCAGTTCCTTTTCTTTTAACGGCTACACAAATCTTGACCGAATTTGGAATTATAAAATGAGAGTGAAAATCACAAACTAAATTAGATAAAGCCAAAAACTCAAACTTCCACATCTCAAGAACGCGGAATAAGAACAATTTTTGAAAAGAAAAGGCAATAAAAAAGAAGAATGATTGAGTTGGAAAGCGGTTATTAAAACAAAGGATGTTAGTAAGCATAGTTTAAAATTAACTTTATCCAAACTTAACGTTGTGGAACTCCATAAGTAGTTATCTTATAAATACTATTAAATACTAATTACTAATAGCAACGATTTCCTAGTATAAATAATTTAACCGAACCCTAAATGAAAACAATGGTAAGCGGACCCTTGTCTCAAAATTGATGTTACAATAACGAAACGAAATACGAAACTGTCCATTATATTAAGGCTATAATTTAGAGAACATGTCTATTGTGTATCATATTAATCAACGGCTTCCATAAAAAGATTTATGGAACGTGTTTGCAATTGCCGATGTTTACAGTACGGGATGCTACACATACAATAAATTACGTTAAATGTGTCCAATTAACTTTGTAATTTGTGTGAAAGTCGGTCATATAATTTTTTCCGATCACTGCAAGTAAATATGAAACCGAATTTTGTGCTAAAGAATGAAATATCTGCCCATTTCATTATTGAATAATTCCAAATTACTTCCCTATAATGTATAATCGAACAAGAGTCAAATTTCCCGGTGTCAAACTTCTTACATCGATCACAAAGACATCAGACAAAAATCCCTCAGGCGTACTTTAACGAAAGATTTAATAAATTGGAAAACACTCCATTATGTAACATAATTAATTTAATCAATGTAACTATCTCAATTCTAATTCAATTTTTAGCACGTTTAATTTTATAAGTCCGTTTAAATGAATTAATATAATTATACTCAAAATTAATTTCTAACATTGTAATCTAATTTACCTGTCTACTATTCATACAGGGTGGGCCAACAGTGCGGGATTGGAAGATTGTGGGTTTATTAATAGTCTAAGATACGTTATTAGAAATATATACCCTCATCTGTTATTTGACCATGACAAAGATTATAAGTTAGATAATATATAGGTCGATAAATTGCAAATGGGTTGCCTAGCTAAATCTGGGTCCGATGCTGTTAAATCCGCTTTCTTTCAGAAGAATGCTCTGCATCCCTGTCTGCTACATGGAATGGCGGATGCAGCGCTCTCTGTCACTCTCCACGCTCGCGCTGAAAAGATAATATGTAAAATCTAGGCAACCAGGAATGTGTGGGTAGTGACAGAGAGCGTTGCGCGCGCCATTCCATGTGACAGACAGGGATGCAGGGCATTCTTCTGAAAGAAAGCGGATTTAACAGCATCGGACCCAGATTTAGCTAGACAACCCATTTGCAATTTATCGACCTATATATAATCTAACTTATAATCTTTGTCATGGTCAAATAACAGATGAGGGTATATATTTCTAATAACGTATCTCCTACTATAACGAACATTTCTAAAGTTTGTTGATGGGATATGGTCGGGACCCTTAAGGCTACAAACCTAAAATATTTTCACTTTAATCGCAAAACTGAAAATTGGAAAATACAGCAAATTAACCAGAAAATGTGAAATTACAAGAAATCTATCGGAGATAGATGCCGACAAACTCATATCGTTGGAAAAGTAATAAAATTTTACATTTGATGCCATAAATAAAAATTGGACGTGCCATTTGAAAAAATCAAGTTACTTTTGATAGAAATTTTGTAAATTGACGTAGCAATTTTGACCGTCCGATCTATGCTAGTACATTTCATGCTTAGTAACATCCCATAATCACGGCCTTCTAAGTTCTGAGATCCCTGCGATATTGAATTTTTTGTAGACATCTACTTTTTGTAAAAATGACGAATTGCGGCTAAACGATTCGTTTTAGGTATTAGGTGCGATACATAAAGTCGCACTAGAATTGACCAAGGAATCTAAATATACAATAATACACAGGGGGTTTTATTTAAAAAATACAACTTTGATATAAATCATCCTGTATTTCAAGCGAATTCAAGTGGATTCAAGTGAAAATATTTTAGGTTTGTAACCTTAAGGGTATCCGACCATATCCCAGAAACAAGAGAAGCGCGTATCGATCCATAAATACAAGACCATACCAACAATAATCATTAATCAGAAAGCAGCGGGGTAATGAAGAAAGCAATGTACGCTGTGTTCTTTAGAAGTACCTTTCTAGTGAGCGCTATTAAGCTAGAGGAGCAGAAGACTGTCACTAGTCGAGGAAATAAAGCACTAAACCTACCAAATTTTTGTAGTAAGACAGATTGAGATGGGGTTTTTGCATTCGCTTCCTAAATTTAATAGGAAACTTTGTACCTACTTTTCATCATGTTTCTTCGAAATTCCATTTGTGCAGTCGAAAATGCATCCTGAAAAATGCATTTTTATAGAAAAAATTCATAACTTCGTTATAAGCTTTTAGAATCAACTCAATTCGGGTACAAGGGGGTTTTCGAGGTCGCTGATCCCGAATATGATCTCCAAATTGCCTCACCGCCCACCTGGAGCTCAGGATGGCTCAGCAACGTCATCTCCGAAGCTTTTTCTGAAATTCACTCTCAAATGATTTTACACATCTCATACGAAGGTTGTTTGGGTTTCTGTTTCCAAATCAGGCATCGGCAACCGTCCCCCGCGTACCTACCTGTTGCCCCGCATCCGAGCATCAACGTCATCCTCTTGAGTTTCACTGAAGTTTCAAGCCTATAGGGAACCGAAATTGTTTCCGGGTTTTTTTTGGGTCGCTCAGATCGAATCTGGTCCCGGATACTTTCTAACGGATACCTGGTGCACCACACCGCGGCGGCATCAACGTCATCCTCTGGAGTTTCGCTTGAAATTTTCGCTCAAATGCTTTCATTCTAATGCTTGTTTCATCATATCAAATCATGAGGTAAAACTTATAATGGAACATTCGAATAGATGTGGACATTTTGATTTTGTGAAATAAAATTGATATAAAAAATGTAAGTTTTGTTAAATAACATTATCATCCAAATGTATGAAGTTAATATTATAAAATATTTAGTTTAAATTTAATTTAATTTAATTTGTTCCTTTTATTACAGATTAAATTTGTATGTAAAACTCCTAATATAAGGTTGGTAGTTAGAGTAGTTCCACAATCTCGTGGAGAACTTCGGAATCCGCCTCTGCAGGCGGGCTATGTACCATGCACGGCTGGTCAGATCCGGATAGAGGTCCTGGAAGAACCCCGTCCTAGCAATTACAAATTATTTTCGGTTCACTAGGCTTGAAATTTTAGTGAAACTCCAGACGATGACGTTGATATCGCCGCGGTGTGATGCACCAGGTGTCCGTTAGCAAGTATCTGGTGCCACATTCGACCTAAGCTACCCAAAAAACCCCGGAAACAATTTTCGGTTCCCTATAGTCTTGAAACTTCAGTGAAACTTCAGAGGATGACGTTGATGCTCGGATGCGGGGCAACAGGTAGGTACGCGGGGGACGGTTGCCGATGCCTGATTTGGAATCAGAAACCCAAACAAACTTCGTATGAGATGTCTAAAATCATTTGAGAGTGAATTTCAGAAAAAGCTTCGGAGATGACGTTGCTGAGCCATCCTGAGCTCCAGATGGGCGGTGAGGCAATTTGGAGATCATATTCGGGATCAGCGACCTCGAAAATCCCCTTGAACCCGAATTGAGTCGATTCTAGAAGTTTATAACGAAGTTATGACTCTCTCTACTCACCTGATCTGGCAATGTGCGGACTATTGATTGTTTTTTGGGCTAAAAAAAGAACTTACGAGAATGAAGGTTTTTCAGAGGAAGAAATCGAGGCTCCTGTTGGGTGTTATATTAATAGCAGATATTCCTAAAGGTGTGGAAGGAAAGAATGACTATAAGTGCATTATAGCAGAAGGCAACTACTTTGAACAATAGTTAATATAAAATTTTGAAAAAGTTACACTGGTTCTTTTATTACCAATAATAATGGGCTCATTTAATGAACCGTGGATATGGCTCAAAATTGTTTTACACATAAAATCCTTAAACACTAAATAATCCTGAAAATTTCAAATCAATCCGATAAGCCGTTCACAAGTTATTACATTTTAAATACGAGCGCTTCTCGATTCAGAGGCTGAGAGTTGTGACGTCACCGAATGGGAAACCGTGAATCGTCGGTATTGCAACTGTACATTTTAACGCAATTTCATTCTCACAAGCCATCGCTTTTGTGCCATTTCGAAGCGGTTTTGTATTTTATAATAAATTGTTTGTTTTAAGAAACATCTGTGAAGCAAATTTTATTAAAGGTGACTCTTCAAATCTACCGGAAGGCGGAAGTAGACTTATTTATGGTCATGGAATATTTTAATAAAAGTCCCGATTTTATAAGTACAGAAATGAGAGGAGTTAAAATGTAAAACTAAGTTAATGTTTTACATATTATTATGTAACAGTTAAAGCTGAAAATTAGATTTCTTTCCCCGTAGTAAATAACGGCACCTCAGCCTTGTTCATAGCTGCATAGGAGTATAATAACATTACACACAATCTGGTACATTTTTGGATTTCTACGCTATCTACTCTAGAGCTACATCAACGTAGGTAGTTAAATTTTGACAGCGTGAGAACGTATTTGGCGGTAAAATACACTCATTATTAAGAAACAAAGCTTAGTAGTAAACTAATAACTTTATTGAAACAAATCCTTGCAGTATAGTATAATCTAACCAGTAACCACCCAGAGTTACTTAGACCTTCGAAAATTTTTCTTTAACATGTAAATAAGTAATAAACAAATTGCAAATCCCGCGAACGATAGGGTACAAAGTTGTTTAGATTTTTATAATGTGCAGATAAAATAGTAATTTTACGTGGAAGAAAATTTAAAATGTACTAGGCGCTAAGTTGAAGTTATTACGAGTTTTGGATTTGATGAATACAGTATTTATAACTATTTTCTTCTTTCCTGTATCTGCCATGGCAATATCCAATAAATACCTAGATCTAGATAATCTAATAATAAAAAAATTAATTTCGATAAGAAACAGTCGACGTTTGCTAACAACGGTATAACGAACCTCACGTATCGTATGCTGCCGAACTATGAATTTCCATGTAGTGACGTCACAGTGCAATTTCGCGGCGAAGCTCGAGCGTTCGGGTTTTTATTATGTTAAAGTTATTTGTACGTCCTGAAAAATTTTTTGTTGTTTGCAGGGACTCATAAAATTGTACAAGCTTTCGATTGGGCCAATAAAAAAAAAATCGTAAATGAGCTCATTGTTTGTCCCTCGTATTAGTATTTCCACAGATATCTGCTCCGAACGGTAAACGGAAATTACCACTTTTCTAAGCATAACGTCCGTTTCAAAAGATTAACGGAGGAAGACGGAAGTGAAGAGAACGAAATTACTAACATTAGTAATTGGTTTTTATTAATTGATACATTAATTAACGATTACACTTTTTCAGCATGAAATTTAGAAAAACATAAAAATACTATTTGCTTTACTGGAGGTTCACTAATCACCTACGTTCAAAACGAGGAAATTTTAATTAAAATGCAGAAGCTGGTGAATAGGAAAATTTTCAATTCATTACAATATTCTACAGGGAGTTCTTTTCTAACTACAAACATTATCCAAGTTTTTAATCAGAGGAAAAATAAGCTAAACAATATAATCTACCCGGGTGGCTGTTAAAAAGCAAAAATTCCTTTTCTTTCCTTAGGAGCTGATTACAGAAAAATTACACTCTTTTATATTCTACAAAACTAAAGGAAAAATAATAGAAAGACACGTGTTAGCTTAGAAAACCACAATTATCAAAATAAGTTCTTATTTTCTTATACTCAAAAGCCGTATATTTTATACAAAGAATAAAGTAATAGGAGCTTATTCTATTTATAGACTTTTTATAATGCTTCGAAATTACCACAAAAAGTTGGCCGCTAACACCGTATAGGAGTGCTCTTATTCGCTCGTTTATATCCGCAATATTGAAAATTACTGCTGAATACGTAGCTAATATAAAAACTACGACTGCTCTTTGGAACATAAAATAAAAGGCGGGCGGGTTATCTAAAAAAGTCTCTAGCGAAGTCCAAAATGCAATAAATTGATCAACAAACGTCTGAAGGAAAGCTCTTGATTTTCCAATGATGTTATCTACCGAGAAAAACCTAAGGGCGAAAAGCGATCGAGAACAAGATTGGTTCGTGGATTTGTTACAGTTACTTTATTTACATAATTCTCAAAGTTTGACAGACAAATCTTCTTAAAATGTAATTTATCGACGTCAATATTTCTGATGTATTTACGTAGTAATCCTAATCTCGAGAAATCCTTAAAATGAAATGCGTTCGATTTGGAATAGGATTAAAGGTTTGTGTCGATACTATAAAACTTTCATTTATGGAAGGCAAAAAAATTGTATGAATTTCAGAATGCGTATATATCCAATATTTCTTTTTTATATCAGGAGTGTTTTTCACGAATATAGAATCGAAGGACGCAGCAAGCGGAAAAAAGTCCGTAAAGTAGGCCAATACATTACGAGATTTAAAACAAAAGTTTAGTGTGTTTCCTACTCCAAATTTTAGATAAGACCTAACCAAAAATAAATCTTAGCAGTTTATTATTATCTATTGAATGTTTGCTGTCGTGTTTCTCCTAAAATATTAATAACGTACAAACTTTAAGCATATAAGGTACAAGAAGAAACACCACGCCAAGTGACGAAAATGTGTGCATATATTCTTCCATAGGTATATACACTGTGTCCAATGTAAGGAGGGCCACTATGGAGATTTCGGAAACGGTAAGAGATAGAGTTTCGGTTAAATGGGAGAAAAGTTGGGCAATTTTGAGTTTAGTAAAATGACATTTTTAAACTAAGGAAATTCCGAACCGTTCCGCAGTTATGCGACAAATACCGAATTTTCAGGATTTCGTTTTTGACAAATTGTTACTTTGTCGTTGATGTTAACTAAAAAGTAAAAGAAGCTTCTACAGGTACTTTTTAACGTTCTTTAACATGGCATACAGCAAATGGGAATCCGACGTTTCGTTTTCGAGTAACCATCATCAACTTTGTTTTTTTAAATACGGTCCTGATTTTTTTATACATAATATTAGAAGAGCTTTTTATTCGGAATTCAAGTATGTATCACACTTTATGGCTTAATTGCGATTTTATACTTAGGTACTTTACGATTATCGGAAAAATCTAAGTACGAACCTGTATCCCTCCCAATAACATTCAAACTGAATTTTATTCATAAATGGGCTTTTACTAACTGTACTTTCTCATCAAATTAATGAAATGACACAGAATTTTCAATTTTGAATACAAATTTTATAACCAAGTAGGTACCTAATTACCTAGTAATTACAAACAATCAACCATAATAATAAATGCTCGAAAAGCCCTCCTTCGTTCTCCAATCGTAACTGTAAAAACTGTAGAATCCAAAGCATTCTTTAACATTGCAGGTGTTACAGTTTGGAATGCGTTAAATACAAACCTTCGGAGTTCTTCTTCTATTCCAAAGATATCTTTGTAAACATAACTTCTTATGAACCCCCAAAGAAAAAATCCAGCGGGGTTATATCGGAAGAACGAGCTGGTCAGGTGTCTCACAATTGGTGCTTAAAGAGTTAAAAACTCTTTCGGCAAACACTTGAAAGGTAATCCTTAACCACCCGTGAATTGTGCGCAAATGCACCATCCTGCTGAAACGAACAATCGCGTACTACGGCTTAGGGTACAATACCAAGAGCGTCTTCAAAAGTAGAATCTAGTAAATTTAAGAAAAATAGTAAAAGAAGTATAAAATCGCAATTAAACCATAAAGTGTGATACATGCTTGAATTCCGAATAAAAAGCTCTTCTAATATTATGAATAAAAAATCAGGACCGTATTTAAAAAAACCAAGTTGATGATGGTTACTTGAAAACGAAACGTCGGATTCCAATTTGCTGTTGCCATGTTAAATAACGTTAAAAAGTACCTGTAGAAGCTTCTTTTACTTTTTATTTAACATCAATGATAAAGTAACAATTTGTCAAAAACGAAATCCTGAAAATTCGCTTTTTGTCGCATAACTGCGGAACGGTTCAGAATTTCGTCAGTTTAAAAATGTCATTTTACTAAACTCAAAATTGCCCAACTTTTCTCCCATTTAACCGAATCTCTATCTCTTATCGTTTCCGAAATCCCCATAGTGGCCCTCCTTATCTTGGACACAGTGTATATTCAGATGCTTCCGACGCTGGCTGTTCCTCCTAATTCTCTAGTCCCGCACGAATCCACTTTTGTACCGTAAACTCACTGCCAGACGTTCTCTCGTACCAATACATTTCCTAAATGTTGTGTTTCGCTTTTTAATTTTACCTTTGACAAGATTGTGTAAATAATCGAATTGTGCATTGTCCATACGCAAGTACATAACCGATTAGGATCTACCTCCAGTTCTCGAATTAATACATGAAAAGCACCGTATATTTCACGATTTTTGTTGATTTTGTGCACCCAAAATCCTCTTTTTCTCTTGTTGTGTAAAACTATAGCCGCAGCAGCACATTCTTCTAAAAACTCTATGTCACTAGGACTAGACGAACTGTTTGTATTAATACTCCATAATGTACTAAAAGCTACTGACAATTTTTCTGATTAAGGTTGGATTAAACCGAGCGTGTCATCACGTGGCGTGTTTCAAATGTGCACACAACATTTCCCACGTGAACCTATGTCACAAGGCGTGGGATGGCGTGGCGTGTTGCTGGTGGGTTTCAGCCTTTTGAATGAAAATTGATAAAAACTGAAAAATTTGAAAATTTCAACACAAAAAAGTGACAAACATGCACATACACATATCGAATTCATAGTATGTATGTATATAAAACTTGTCAAGTTTGGTGAAAATAAGTATGACCCGTGTGGAAAACACACCTTACACAGTTGCGTGCGGAGCCTTGCTTAAAAATATTACACTGGCGAAATATATTATGTTCAGGGTTAAAAAAATATTTCTGCATACTGCACATAAGTGAAACCTTAAAGAGAACAAGAAACTGGTATCAATTAACAACACGAATCATTTCTGTTTATTGGGATTCTGAAACAAGAAACTGTCTCTTTTCAAATTTATTCTTCATTGTTTTCTGTGAAATAAAGACTATAAGTGCGAATAATACATTGGAATCTCCCCCAATTCGATTAAAAACTTCCTCGAAGCCAAAATTCATTTGTATTAACGGAAGCCAATATGAATTTTTATTCTGAAAGTGAGTAATTACTTATGACTATTTGAAATATTTAATTAAGCGTCAAGTTTTTAACTGTAAACCGGACGAACAAGTAGCAATTTTAAACTGAAATATTTCAAATTTAATGTATGACTAAAAGCATTGAATAAAAAAAGTAGGAAAGAAGCGCAATACCTATACTCGTTTGCGTAGCTTACGATCATTCCGAGATTGAGATGGCGCGTGTTCCGAGATGGAGATATTATTTTCTCAAGTCGCGTTCCGACCTTGATACAAACTCTATACTACCTTCACCGTTTGTTATGATGCGACAGCAGTCATTGAAGCCTTGATTTTGCGTTGTAGCTTACATAACGTAATTAATTGCATACTGCATACATCAACAATTACAGACTATTATACATACTACTTGAACTTTATTTATGGTTAAATAATGCACTTTTAAGATCTACGAAATTTATTAAGGATAATCACGTTTCAGGAATTTTTCCATTCAATGTCCAAAATATTAAAATTTATTACTGGTCATATAATTTAAGAGTTCATTACCTCGTCCCTTTGTAGGTAAATAATCTTTGTATTTACTTATGCCGACACAAGGGGTTGGGCGTGCGAATCATCCACTAATAGAAATACCTACAAGTTGTTATAAAGTGCAAGTGCAGCACACATAGGTACCGAATACTTTTTACAATATACAGCGTGTCTCACGGTGACACCCATTAGAATATTTCAGAAAATATTACGATTTGAATTTTGAAAATTTGGGTGATGGGGTTTTCGGGCGTGGCCTCCTCAAATAAAATAATGGTGTCTACGAAACACTTCCGGTTTTTCCGGAAATGACACCAACTTTGTTATTTTAAATGTAACACCCTATATATTATTCCGATTTTGGATTCTACGTAAAATTTTAGGTGGACTTTCATCAAGTTTTCTTATTCCTAAAATTAACCGTTTCCGAGATATTTAATGTTTTTAATAAAAATTAAAATAAACACTATCTAGCTTAAAACCGTGTGAATTCTACAGCAAGAAAGATGATGGAACCATATTGATACGAGAGATAGCTGGACCCCTAAGCTTCCCATCCGTAGATACTTTCAAAGTGGCTTAATTGCATACAGGGTGGTGGAAATTTAATGCCGAGTTTAGTTAACTTCAAATCATCATAAGTTGGTTTTTTCAAATGGAACATCCTGTATGTTTCATCGTAGTCTGATGCAAAATTTCATTCTCTTTCGAACGGTACTATGGTTCCCTATACCATACCTATCTCTTCTAGTTTTTGAGATATCTACTGTTTTTTTGTGCGGTCAACTAAGGTCATTCAATTTCTTGCGTTTGTTGTTTTCAATTTTTTAATAAATAGTATTCAATTTAACTGTCACTAGTGGTGTTAGACTGACAACTAATAACTGGTGGTTTGTTTTGAAGTCTTGCTAAGCCATTTTCGCAAGAAATTGAATGACCTTATTTGACTGCACAAAAAACAGTAGATATCTCAAAAACTAGAAGAGATGGGTATAGGGAACCATAGTACCGTTCGAAAGAGAATGAAATTTTGCATCAAACTACGACGAAACATACAGGGTGTTCCATTTGAAAAAACCAACTTATGATGATTTGAAGTTAACTAAACTCGGCATTAAATTTCCACCACCCTGTATGCAATTAAGCCACTTTGAAAGTACGGATGGGAAGCTTAGGGGTCCAGCTATCTCTCGTATCAATATGGTTCCTTCATCTTTCTTGCTGTAGAATTCACACTGTTTTAAGCTAGATAGTGTTTATTTTAATTTTTATTAAAAAAATTAAATATCTGGGAAACGGTTAATTTTAGGAATAAGAAAATTTGATGAAAGTCCACCTAAAATTTTACGTAGAATCCAAAATCGGAATAATATATAGGGTGTTACATTTAAAATAACAAAGTTGGTGTCATTTCCGGAAAAACCGGAAGTGTTACGTAGACGCCATTATTTTATTTGAGGAGGCCACGCTCGAAAACCCCATCACCCAAATTTTCAAAATTCAAATCGTAATAGTTTCTGAAATATTCTAATGGGTGGTCACCGTGAGACACGCTGTATGTACATTTAAAATATTAATTTCTTGATACCCTAAAAGTTATAAATGACCTTCATACGTTTTATAATAGTTTGAGTTTTATTGTTTATTATTATGGTCCTATGTGAGTAATAACCCCCTTTACTTCACCTTCAACACCACCCCATATCTGCACCGTTGAAACACAGTTCGTCTTCACTTCAGTATCTAGTTAAAGCCCAAGGGAGATAACTAGAAATTCTACCGCGTTTTACAATCAGCTACTTCTTTTCAGATGTCGGTTTTGTTATTGTTTTCATTTATTTGTTTGGTAATGAATACCAAATCTCATCATTGTCTTTATGTTGGTTGTTTTAATAACAGGTCAAATAAGGACGTCACTTTTTAAATTTCCTGTGAAAGATGTTCAAAGGGCTGCCGAATGGCAAAAAAATTGTGGAAATTCGAACGTAGTTTTAATGGATATATCCGAGTTAAGAATTTTGTGTATCGATTATTATCATTTGCAATTATCTTTTAGCTTGTTTAGTTTAACATGTTCATATTATCGTGTTAATAATTTGGGCAATTTTGCATTAGATCATCCGCAGTCGTCGCTTTTGGCAGAAATAGTTTATCCTTTAACTTACTTATTCCACAAATTTGTGAGAATCAACAGTATACGTCTCCATTTGTAGAAATTTCCTTCATGTTTCAAATAAGTCATTGTGTAAAGTGTAAACTTTATTACCTACGTTTCATTAATTGTTAATTCGACAAATTTAGTTTATTCATTTGAACTTTCGCTATGCAATGCGTTTTAATTCATAAGTGTGCGTTGGCGTATGTACTTATTACCTATCACAACAATACGATGTACCTTACCTACATCAACCTTGACCGGCTTAGTATATGCTTAGAAAAAATTCATACCGGGGGCAGCATTATACCGATACGAGTTTGTGGACGGTGGGGAAAGGAAAAATAAAAAAAGTGAGAAAAGAGTGAGAAAGCTATAGGATACGCAATTTTATATGATAGTGTCGCCTCTTCATATATCTTTCACTCAACGCTAAAAGTTAAAACCAAATTGGTATTTAAAAATTATGTCTGGTAAAAATGAGAAAAAGTAACAATTTTGACATAGCGACGTGTTCACGGCAAAACGACTTGACTAGTTTTTAGTACAGTGACTTTAGTAGTTTTTAGAGGAAGTTAAAATAGTGTGTGTGAAGCTGGCGTCTCATTTCGCGGAAACTCACAAATAATTGAGAGTTCTGGCTTTCCTTTTTAATACAGTGTGACTCATTTAGAATGGAAACACCCATGTAAAATCTGAAGTTATTTACCGATTTTAACCATTTTTTTTAAAAAATGTAAATTAACGAAACGTCTACCTCGGGACAAAATTTTAAATGTTTATTCCAATTTTCAGGGCATACTACGATAACTTTTTCGTACTCAAAATGGAGAATTCTTATTAGCGATTTGTTTATTAAAAAAATATCTACGCCACTGGATTCAGAATGCTTCCAAATAGCTGTGACCAAAATTTTACAAAAATATATTGATTAATAACAAAGTTATGACAACTTAAGTTCGAAAACTTTCTAAGCTAACAGTTACAAAACAACACCCTGTATCAATAAATGGCCATGGAAATTATGTTAATGATTCTTAAATTAAACTATTTAAACCATCAGCGGAGAAAAAATATTTAAAGTAACGTAATATTTAATAAAAATCTATCATAACTGTTAAACAGTAACATAATTTCCATGGTAACTAAGATTTAAATGGAAATGTTAGGTTTTATTATTTACTCAATTGTGCGATTCCGTTACTTTTATTAAATATTAGGTTACTTTAAATATTTTTTTCTCCACTGATAGTTTAATTTAAGAATCATTAACATAATTTCCATGGCCATTTATTGATACAGGGTGTTGTTTTGTAACTGTTAGCTTAGAAAGTTTTCGAACTTAAGTTGTCATAACTTTGTTATTAATCAATATATTTTTGTAAAATTTTGGTCACAGCTATTTGGAAGCATTCTGAATCCAGTGGCGTCGATATTTTTTTTATAAACAAATCGCTAATAAGAATTCTCCATTTTGAGTACGAAAAAGTTATCGTAGTATGCCCTGAAAATTGGAATAAACATTTAAAATTTTGTCCCGAGGTAGACGTTTCGTTAATTGACATTTAAAAAAAAAATGGTTAAAATCGATAAATAACTTCAGATTTTACATGGGTGTTTCCATTCTAAATGAGTCACACTGTATGTAGTTCTATAGTTCCTAATAGGTTAAATAAATGGTTCTGCACATTAAAGCGAAAAAATCGCTTCGGACAAAGTGAGACGCCAGGTTCACGCAGCGTCTCACTTTGTCCTGGACAAATTTCGACGATCCCCAAAGGCCATTTCGAAAGATTTAGCAATTTAGAAGAGTTCTGTGATGAGTTCTACCATATAAAAACAATGTAGGATTTAAAAGAAATAAATTGCGCCCGGGCGTAGAGCACATAGAGTAATAACTATGAGACGCTAGCCGAAATCTCGAAGTTCTGACTCAAATAAAATATTTTTTCTGTAGTTCTAATCATATCGAAGCATTTTCTAAAGAGTTCTAGACACTCACGATCTTTACATATTTATTAAAAATTAAATAAATATTAAAGTTATAAATCCATTATTAATTAATTCAAATTAATTATCGTTAACCACACCCTTCTACCTCTTCGTGCTCCTATTATAATAACTGTTAACTGTTTTTGATGTTATTGGTAGTGTCCCTTGAAATAGAAATAGTTACAAGGAATTGGTATTTGTATCTTCATTCTTCAGCCTTAATGGTCGCTCTCGCTTTGCACTTTATAATAATATAAAAGAAACAAAAAAAAGTGCATGACATGAATACACAAAGAATATTGGCTTTTCTGGTCAGGAGTAAATGAAAACGAAGGAGTAAAGGGAGGAGTAGGTAGTATTGATCATAATACCAGATAAGTTGAAGAACACTAAAGAGAGAAATGAAGTTGTTGAATGAAGAGATATGGACAGTAATAATAGCTTATGTTTTTGGTGTGCATGTGAATATAAAACGAAAAAACAAAGATGATTTCTATGGAGATCTACAAAAGATAATCAGAGAGGAACATATATGATAATAATGGGGGACCTAAACGGAAGAGGAGGAATACCAAATCTAGATATAGAACTGGAACCTTTATGGCCGTTGAATTGTACAGTACCGAAAACACTAAAAGCCACAATAGTACTGTGTATTCTGTAATAAATATAGAAGAGTACATGGGAAGGGAGAGAGAAGAATTGACGAACAATATTATTTAACTATGCATTGAAAATGAATTAGTGACAAATATAGGGACACGAGAGTGGAGCCTAGAAGAAATGAAATGTGTATAATTGATTATTTTCTGGTTAAGAAAGTAAAGTGGAAAATGGTAATAGAGAGATGTGATAACACAACAAAGAAAAGTATAAAAAGAACGGAATGTTGTATCACAGAAATAAAACAGATAGTCAAAGAGGAAAAAGACAGCGGAAAGAGATATACAAATACAAAAAGTATAGTTCGTAGACCTTAAAATGGCGCTTGTTATGCTCAATAGTATTAGACGAAGCTAAGAAAGGAATGAAAACACTTAAAATATGATACTGGATGATGCAACCGACATTTGAATGAGCCGATGATTGCGGATCGTTGGGCTATCTTAACTGAAACAGCAAGAAGATCTTCAAACGAATTTGAAAATATTGGACACAGAGATAATGAAATAACATGAAGATAAAACATCGAAAAGATCAAAACAATGGTAATTTCAGGAGAAAGTAAAACACGTAACGTAAAACTAAAAGGAAAAGCGATTGAACAGAAAATGACTTAAAATATCCAATATCAATAATACAAAACAATGAAAGAAAAACATAAATGAAAGAATAACAGTGCATAAATCAGAGATTAAACCAATCAGGAAAGAATAGTAGAGGGACAATTGAGGTGATTCAGATAAAGAAAGCGATGGAAGGAAAAGTGGAGAAAAATGTAAGCTCAACTCTGGCATTATTTATCACAAGGTAGGTATTTATTTAATTTTTAAAATATATGTATAGTATTAAGAGCAATTCCTATTTATAAAATATTGTTTCTGGGTTCTTCAATACCAAAAAGAACCAACACGATTATTATTACATAGACCAAAAGGTTAAAACATTGATTAATAAGAACATATGCTACGTGCGGGCATTGTTTATTTATTTAGAATCCTCCAACATCGTGAGTGGCTAGAACTCTTTGGAAAATGCTTCGATATGATTAGAACTACACAAGAAATATTTTATTTGAGTCAGAACTTCGAGATTTCGACCAGCCTCTCATAGTTTTACTCTATATGTGCTACGTCCGGGCATTATTTAATTATTTAAAATCGTACAACATCGTGAGTGGCTAGAACTCTTTGGAAAATGCTTCAATATGATTAGAACTACACAAAAAATTTTTTATTTGAGTCAGAACTCCGAGATTTCGGCCAGCGTCTCATAGTTATTACTCTATGTGCCCTACGCCCGCGCGCAATTTATTTCTTTTAAATCCTACATTGTTTTTATATGGTAGAACTCATCATAGAACTCTTCTAAATTGCTAAATCTTTCGAAATGGCCTTTGGCGATCGTCGAAATTTGTCCAGGACAAAGTGAGACGCTGCGTGAACCTGGCGTCTCACTTTATCCGAAGCGATTTTTTCGCTTTAATGTGCAGAACCATTTGTTTAACCTATCAGGAACTATAGAACTATTAAAAAGGAAGCCAGAACTCTCAATTATTTGTGAGTTTCCGCGAAATGAGACGCCAGCTTCACACACACAATATTACAGCTAATTATGATTTTAGCAAAAATAAATTGCCCGTTTTTGATTATTTTAAGTTAAAATTACTGATTATAGTTTTCTCTGTGTTAACATAGTAATTTGGTGCTTATGACAAACAGTACCTCTGTCAACAGAGTTGTCATAAGCTTCGTGTTTTTTTATCAAGAATTACAGCACTTTCCGTATTTAAAAAAAACTCAATTTCACATATTGTATACAGTAATAGCATCGCAATAACTTTGTAATGCAAATCTAAAGTAGTGCTTACCTTTTATAGTTGTTTAAAAGAAAGTAATCGAACCACGTTAACCATGGGCGAAGTTAGGTGGGGGGGGGGGGGGCCTCCGGAATCACAAAGGGATTAATAGTTTAAGAAATAAAACTTCCAACCTTCCCTTGAAACTTTAATAAATCGGGAACCAATTGATGAAGGATTCGAATAGCTTTTGCACGATGGTGATGTACAATTAATATAAGTTGTGCGACATGTTTCGAGAACTGACTGTTCTCATTATCAAGCGAAATTATATAAATGTCATTAATAAATTAAAAGGTTGATAACTAAAATAACATGTCAAGTCAATTAAAAATAACAATTTTGATAAAAAATCGGCCTTCGCTGAACACATTTTAAAAACCGGTCATGATTTTGACCCTAATACGAACGTCCAAATACTTCATAATTGTAAGAAAGGTCATTTGCTTAACACCTTAGAAATGTTCGAGATTACCCGCAAGAAGGACAACCCTGGCTTGCTGAATGAGGTCGTAGATTTCCAGCACACTCTTATTTGTTCACTTTGTACTTAATACCGTTTTTGGTGTTTTTAACTTTGCCCCTGCCCGCCGTTGGTGTCATCGTTGTTATCTCAGCTGTCATTTTTCGCCATTCTGTCACATCTTCACTTGCCGTCACCTTAATGTTACCATAATTTTAACCATCCCCATCCCCCATCATCCATCGCCCTTCTGGCTAATTCAGGTTTCCCGTTGGTGGAGCCTTTTTAAAATTTTATTAAATGTATACTTGTTAAGTGACGCAATTTTTATATAATAACATAACCTGCGATTTTGCAATAAATTTAAATTTGTGATGTATTAACTGTGGATCCCTTAAGGTGAGCTTCTTATGCTAATTAGGATAAACTAACAATTATGTTTTTAGAAACAATATTTTATAACTTTGATGTATAACTATTTGGCTTGATAATGGGATATGTTATCCCGAAACATGTTGCCATGATGAAAATCGTATAAGTTTCATCATCATCCATCATTAAATACAATTTATTAAGGGGAGGTTGTGTGTTTTTTTCGTACCAATCTATCTCACCCCTTCGTGAACCACTTCGAATCCAAAACATGGGTAAAATAAACACATTAATGTGTTTATTTTAGTTATCAACCTTTTAATTTATTAATGACATTTATATAATTTCGCTTGATAATGAGAACAGTCAGTTCTCGAAACATGTCGCACAACTTATATTAATTGTACATCACCATCGTGCAAAAGCTATTCGAATCCTTCATCAATTGGTTCCCGATTTATTATATATACTTCTTCTCATATTATCAGTGGGGCTTCAGCCCCCCCAGATCTGTTCACCTAACTTCGCCCATGACGTTAACACAAGCATAAATGGCGATTGTGACTAAACGGTTATGCGCAATCGTAGATGATTGGCGTTTATGCAAACTTTCAACCTACATAACTAAAGATCCAATTGTTTGGCGTTTGTGACAGTTACATAGACACATGCGCCCTAAAATTACCTACAAAACTATACCAATAACGTATTTTTGATTTTTTTGGCGCTTACGTCGTTTTGCCGTGAACGCATCGACTGGTAATCCCTTTTAATAAAATACAAATAAAAACAGGTGGAATTGGTAAGTATTCGGTTAGTGGAAAAAAACGTCCATACAAATATTACGAAGAGGAAGGAACTTTGGACTCCTAACTAATAATTTCCTCATTTTTCTCTTCTATTCAAGTTTAATCGCTTCGCTAACTTGGAATCGATTATGTCAATATTTTACAAATAGACAGTACGTGAAATGCTTATATGAATATCTATGTTACATTGTTACCATTAATGAACATTATTTTTATATAAATTTGGGTTTATAATTTAGCACCCTTTTAAACGACATCTATAATTTAACCAATATTTGACCTTTCAAAATTAATTTCTTAGATGTTAGGAACATTATTTATTCCACCGTAATTTTAGCTTAAATATTTTAAGGGGTTGTTCAGTTCGATAACACTGTAATGCTTCAATGTATAATGACCAAGAAATATGCCACGTCAATTATTTCAGCTATTTATATCAAATTTCAAATTGATAAAGTTCTGTTTGCTTCTACCCTATAATCTTAAATTTGTCGCCACAAAACATTGATGCATCCTAATGCTCGTGTCTGCTGTATTAGTGAATTTGGATTAGCGACACGTTAGGGTTTTTAGTTCATATTTGAACAACCCTCTTTCGATTCAGCTGTGTAAAATTTCAGAACATTCTTGATTTTCATTAGTAAAATTCGTATTTCTAATAGTAGACATTTTATAATAAGAAATTTGTTGTTTTACTAAATCAATGATTCTGGTAGGTACATTCATTTTACTGCTCAAGAAAATGGAACTATTTCACCATTTCAAATAGTCAGCAAAACGCACCGTCCTTATTCCGGTGTGTACCCTCCTATCGAATATGTTTGCATGGAAGGTTAGGTACATCAATTATACAGCCTGTTTCAGAGTAAGCGCCTTATTTTTTTTAGTCACACTATGGGTACTACTTTCAAAATATTTGGCAGTAATATGTTTCAGGACATTCTCTACACGATGGTAATATCAGATTTTTAATTGAACGAATTATTTCAAAATGGCGACTTTCAATTGTTTTTTTTTTTAATGGAATGATATAATTTTTTTGTACTATTGGGATCCTAAAAACATTGTTTTAACGATAATATTTCGTTTTTCTTAAAAATTCATTTCTTTCCCTATCAAAAAGCAAACTAACATTTTAATCTAGTAGCGCATGAATGTTTTACACACGATGTTATTTTTGTCCAAATATCAAGTAACTTTTTTGAATTAGGCGTGGAAAATTAGTTCGGAAATACATCTTATGAACTTTTTTGCAATTTTTCTGGCGGTATCTAACGTTTTTAAAATAGCTAATTTTTGAGAATTCACAATTAGCAACTGGGTTATTATACTTATTATATTCACTTTAATTTCTGAATACGAACTGCTGAAACCTTGTGAAGATCAAAACATACGATAGAATTATGCAGGGTAGCTCATAATACGTAAAGTTGTTTATTTCATTTTTCTTTCAAATAGAACGTCCTTTTAATAATCCTTCAAAAAAATCAGCTTATGTGCCCTTAAACCACAAATCTTCTGTAAGTACTTAATTCTGTACTTTTTGTAATATTGTAACGCCGACATAATACTTGAATTTGAGCTTTTAGATATGATATTCAATAAAATTTCTCATTGAAGGCAGTTTCTACCGACAACCAGTCATGTTTAGATGTAAAAAATACACCCGGTAGTAATAATCAATGTCTTGAATTTTCGAAGTTCATTATTTCATGATACCGTAAACCGTAATGATGACTTACAGAGTGGAACAGTCAAATATTCGTTATCTCAGTCATCGTGCATAGGTAGGTATTTACAGGAAATCCCGAAATACGTGAATTTTAGATTTTAAAATGCGTAAAAACTTCATCTCTAAATTTAACACTTTTAAAATGAGGGTTGCAACCCCTACATGTTTAAATAGCAAGTAGGGGCTCGTGATACATTATTTAAAAGGTTTTTTGTTGTCTATTCAAAAATTTTATTGCTTTTAAATATAATGCAGAAATTAACCAATAAGTTCCACCGAATATTAAATGGTTCCAGTAAGATGGAGAGTCGGCAGATTACCTAATCAATGTCCGGTAGTTCCTCGGCCTGATGTTTCCAAATCGATGGATAGGCAGGCGAGGAGGGATTGAATGGTCAATACGATCACCTGATCTTACGCTTTTAGACTTCCTCTTATGATAATATGTGAAAAGTGTGGTATACAAAACTAAACAATTCGATTAGCATTTAGCTGGCTTAAGAAGAAGAATAACGCTTGCGATTAGGTCAGTTACACCACAGATGTTGAATAACGTTAGAAGACAGTTTTATTTAATAGGATGTTGCCAAGACTTCGAAGCGAGCATTAAGTTTTACGTTCCTTTTAATGTTTATTTTTGCATTAGATTTCAAAACAACAAAATTTTTGAATAGACAGTGAAGAAACCTTTTAAACTATGCATCATAAGCCCTTACTTATTCCCATTTAAAAATTTACAAGTTGTAACACTTACTTTGTCTTTTCTTCGTTGATTAAGCTCTAAATGGTGAAACGTATTTAACATTTCTTCTCCATTGCACCAAGATGGAGCACCACTACATTACCATGCATTACTAGGATGAAAAATTTCCTAATTGGTGGACAGAAGGATCAAGAACCGTATCATTGCCGATTCGCGTACAATTTTTTATAATACGATTATGTTAAAGAGGGAGTCTATAGAGTCAAGGCAACAATGCGTGAAGGCATAAAAATCGCATAAAAGAAAGAATGTCTGTTTACTGCCCCT
This sequence comes from Pyrocoelia pectoralis, assembly GCA_036250285.1. NCBI lineage: Eukaryota > Metazoa > Arthropoda > Insecta > Coleoptera > Lampyridae > Pyrocoelia > Pyrocoelia pectoralis. Next base: position 40,814,649 of record CM070074.1, read on the forward strand.
CAAATTATGTCTCATAAAGTCATAACCATAAGATAGTAGTTCACTTATCGCAGACGGCAATAAAAAATATTACATACTTTGTTACTTATTTGTTGCTAATTTGCACCGGTAGGTAACAAAATTTTTGTACCATGAAAGATTTTCAATAAAACAGCACCACTGCTGACTTAAGTTTAAACTGGCAGTCCACGTCATAGCGGCTCAACGACAGTAGTTATGCGAATGAAACATCAATTATAGTTTGTTACTTAACCTGTAGTTTAAAACAACATATCGACGGTAACACTTCAATATGTCGCCTAATTTCCAAAATCACCTCAACAAGATGATTTTTAGTGTTTCCCTGAAAAGTGCCGAATCTTGAGTTACGACATATTGAAGTGTTACCGTCGATATGCATTTTTTACTTCCCGAGTACGAAGTAAAAGGGAATATTGTATTAGTGTTCCAAAAAAAATGACCTATGCAAATTTTTACATATCTTTGCGTTTCTGAATACGTAGATTCAAAATATGAAAAAAAAAATTCCGTCTGTCGTCTGTAGTCTGTAATCTGTCCGTACACATTCCTTGCAACGCTCTATATTCAGAAAGTATTAATGCGGTTTTCGCCAATCGATTGTATTCGGGCCAAGGACGTCACTTCCGGTATAAGCTAAAATGGTGGCACTCATTTTTTCTTCGAACATATAACAAAAGGAAGGAACATGTATATGGCAAAATGAGTAACATTAATGGTTTACCAATATGGCTACCTACTGTGACGTATTCCGTCGAGTCATTGGTGTACTGTTAAGCAGGGTCGTAAATCCAACATTTGTATGTTTACGCGCCTGCTGTAAACAAAATAAAATGCATAATTTTTTTTTTAAATTTTATTGCCCTTTAAACATAATGAATTTGGTATGCATATTTCTAATTTTTTGCACATTCTCTATGTTCTTAACCGTATAATGAATTCTACGCTACTGGTAATTTTATACTTTTAAATCGACAAACTGCACGCTACACCCGTTTGACCAATCATAAATGGTTTACTGTTACGTCACTGTGACGTAAAGCCTGCGTAACTTCCGTTACATTCTACCGTCTACTAAACTATAGGGATATTCCTTCCTTTTTGTTATATATTCGAAGCATTTTTTTAAAGAAAAAGTTGCAGTTTTTTGGTACGAGGGAAGTCTCGTGGCAATACATTTTTTTTGTGTTTTTTGTGTCATTATAATAGCGTGCCTACTTCACGGACCGATAGAACAGAATATTAAAGTACCTATTTCAGTTTACAATGAATTGACATTTTACAAAAATAATTCAAATAACTGCTGAAATCCGGTAGCTGTAAATGTGTCAGTTGTTGTTTGTGATGTCAGTAAGCTCGACACGTTCTACCTAAATTTCCATTTTAATTTCCATTAATAAATTACAAGTAGGTACACATCAAAGTTGCAAGTTAAATTAATGAATAGTAATACTAATCGGTAAAACATTTTTGCATAAAGTACACTTTTCAGCAATTGGGTTAATTCACATAATTTTTTTATACGCTTAATAAATGCAAAGAGGTCAGATATCTTCGATATTGCAAAAATAAGCGGCGTTAGAATAATTTAAACAGCTTTTTTTCAAATTTTAAATCGCGAAGCGCCGAAACTGCACGACAACTCAGCGACAGGTGCCGACTACGGCATGACGTCATATACTGGTGTTTCAGCTAAACTGGTGTTTACGAATGATTGTTTGGCGATCATGGAGCCGTCGAAAAGGTGTTACAAGTGGTGTTTTGTGCCTATGTGCACTAATACGACTTTTACAACACCTGAAAAGACATTTTTGACAATGCCTCGAGACGTAAAAATTCGAAAAATGTGGTTCAAAGCAGCTAGAAGAGATTATTCTAAAATAACTTCTTCGGATTTCTACTGCTGCGAGGATCACTTTGATGTAAGATGTAGTTACTTACTAAGCAAACCTAAATGTTTAAGTAATTGACAAAAATAAATATACATGAGACGTGGTAAACGAGTAAAGTAATGCAATAATGCAAAATATCTGCGTAGTAAGAGTCTGTCAAGCAAACGAATTTCACATTGTTAGGTTTTATTCAAGCTTTTGCTCCACGAATTTCTGCAGTATTAAATCGATCATCCTTCTTTAAGAACTCGGCCAACATAAAAACATCTACTCGAGGAAGATTATCCGACATAGCTTTCAAATAACCTGCATCCACCATCGTAAGAATCAGTTTCAAAAACGCAACGATAGCCGACTGACAGTGGGCGTTTCCCAGTACGTGACGTCACTATCTGTTTAAAACTGATTTAGCGCGAACGCTCATATTAGAACACTTCAATTCTTTTTTTCTCGGAAATGGTACGTTTTATTTAACTTTTTTGAACTGCAATAGTTTGCAAACACGATTCAAAAGCAGAATCTTATGTTTATTTTGAAATTTATTTTTATGAACTAACCCAATTTACATGAGCAACCAATAATGCAATAATTTTTATCCTTACTTTCAATTAAATTTTACCTTTGCCAATATTATAGACATCGTAAGTGTGGAGAGAATTACACATTCCAATTCCTTACCTGCAACAAAAAGTTACATAAATATGCCGTGCAAAACTATTTTAGAAATAATTATATTGTCTATTAACTATTAAATGGGAGTGTATACTTAGTTAAATACATAAAGAACTCATTAATTAAAGTGAGTGTATCAAGACAGAATCTTTTTGAATGTTTATTCGTATATTCAGTAAGATATAGCTTTGTCAGTAGCCATTCCTTCTAAGTTTTTAGGAGTATTATCAACGAGAATATAATAGAAAGAGAGCTAAAATAATGGGCTTTTTCGTAGGTATGTACGTTGGGTTGCATATCACTTTATGCTTACATTTTTGTCCTAAAAGTAGTTTCAGGCTATTGAAAGACGGAGATAAAAGAATTCGTTTTTCTTACAGTGCCTTTATGCAGAGACAGTGACGCCAATGGGTGTCTCATTTTTTATTGGTTGTGATCCTGGCAGCCATGTTGCGACTAAAATTTGAATAGTTTGCATTACATTCTTATAGTTTCGGTTTAGTTTTTGTGTAAATTGTTAAAATCTAGACAATATAATGTGGTTTTAAGTGCTAGAATATTGAACAGTGTTTATGTTTTATCACTTGTTTGGACTTTTTTAGGTTTAACTTAGATTATAAGAAAAATTAAATATCTGCTGTTTTTTTATTTCCCACCTTTATCTTTAAAAAACTTTACACTTTACTGTCTACAAGTAGTCAAAACACAGCTATTTGCAAAGAAACGCTGGAAAATGAGAATCTTTCATTATTTCTTCCTCTATCGCCTTATAAAGATCACCACAATGATATTTCGTGTATTCACATAGATTCAAAATTTAATTCTCTACAACTTTTATTATATGCACTAAGTACGTAGAATCAATAGTTTTCAACTTATTATTGATTTTATTATGCAAAACGAGCAGCGATTGCGTCTTAGAAAAAGGTTTAAATGATTATATCTCTGTCAATATGCATCGTATGGAATTGTTTAACAACGGAAATTGTTTGTAATTAAATTCTCTACAACTTTTATTTGAAGCATTTTGCGATAGGAATGGCTATTCTCGAGATATAAGCAAATACACGCGATGCGCGCACGTGTTACGGTTTCAGCACAAAACAGTCGACATTTAAAAAAAATCTATCTCGGCTCCTATAAGTCGTAGAGACAAAAATAAAACATCAAAATGTGCGGAATTTTGTCAGCTACAATTTTCTTAACGTTTTTGTTTTTGATAAAATTGATACTTTTTCAGTTATTTACGAAAATCTGTTTTTTTTAACAATTTCACCCCCGTTTCTCTCGGAAGGGGAGTACAGGTGGGGACTTTTGAACACTTCAAAGGGAGCACAAAACAATCCTGTTCCCAAATTTTCAAAGCTGTAACCATTATTTCATCCAAATCGTTAAATTTCGTCTTATTTTACTGGGCTATTTGCTAATACTGTTTGAATTTAGTCGCAACATGGCGAGGAGGCGGGACTTAACGCTCTATTGTCGTCACTGTCCTAAATAAAGTCACTGTAGTTTTTCTAAAAGGTCTTACAACGTTGCCATAACTAGTTTAGTGTTTTCAAATATCAGTACAGGTAACATTATCTTTGAGTGTTAATCCCTTATTATTAAGCAGATTTGAATTGCATACCTACACCTGACAAATTTTCTTTTGAATTGAAAAGGTATATTTGAAACCAAAACAATAATTCCGCCAACAAGTTATCGTTAAAGCAAGAAAATCAAATGAATGGACGGGTAAATGTCACAACACCGTAAAATAAAAACGATAAAATTTTACAGGGAACTATTTTTTTTCGAGCTACATTACTACGTTAGTCCTCTACTAGGTGGTCGACAGTAGCGCTCTAAAGTAAAGTCACTAAATATTCTAAAGTACCGCAACCTTATGTTCCAATGAGTTAGAGAGAGAAAGCTAATTTTAACCCAAAATGGCGGAAAAATGACAAATCTGTGTTTGACATACGATGAAAATTAGTATTTACTATTGTAAATTCGACGTTTGACACTTGGTTTGAAACGCGGCAATTTGAAAAACATCATAAACTTGTAGTTTTCCCATAGACAGGCTCGTCTTCTTATTCTTACACACTACTTGCTGTATTTTTTAGTTATCCTTTTCTGTGATTTAAATAACGATTCTAAATGAAGTATTAACACGACAAAATAAAATGTCAATTTTAAAAACGTATGTTAGGTTCGTTTGGCAAAGTTCCAAATTTTTTATCTTTCAATTAAACTGTACCTTTTAATAACAATGACAAATAATTTTGAAGAAATATATTGATAAGTATCTAATGTTAATTTAGTTTTTATCAAACACTTCATAAAGTCATTAAATTTTCTAGTGACTAGGTCTCAATATTTGAAATTACCGCCAACATTTTAACCCCAAAATGGCGAACGTTGCGGTACTTTAGAATATTTAGTGACTTTACTCTAAAGGGGCGGACTAACCTTTATCATGACGCTGTTTTTAAAGGACATTGCTGCTCTTATCTATTATATACTCTTTGGTATTATTAATAACAGTACTTTACAATACAAACGTGGATAAAAATTTAAAAAAATATTCCACTGGTAGGTAGATAGATTAATTAAAGAAAGACAACGAATTTCGGCTTTGACTCAATAAAATAAGATATCTTACTATTTTTTTCATTTCTGTATATCTCAAATTGGTAAACACGTATAGTATAAATGGAAAATCGAGTAAAATTGATTCAGTAATTTGATATTAAACAAATCCTATTTATTTAGATAACACTGTTTTAGCAATACTTTTTTGCAAAAAACGAATCAACAGCTTTCAATTAGCACAGTTACTAAATTTTTAAGTGTAGGGAAGTTTTAATCACGTTACCGCAAGTTGTAACCAAACCTGTCGCGAAACCAAAATAGAACTGTCCTTAATAGTCACTTAACACTGTCCATTTAAACAGTTAACCTTATATTAAATGGATCAAAAATGTGAACTTGAATTACGTTTATTAAATCAATTAGATTTGCTTATATTGGATTTGTTGTGAGAATTGATTTTCTCGTTATAATCGTTCGTATACAGGCCGTTTCATTATGGATGGCCACCGGCAATATCTTCAAAACTAAAGGTCTTAATTTAATGGGATAAAAAATTTTATAACTAAATCAGGCATGGGAAATTCAATGAAAATATTTTTAAACTATAAAAACAACCGCAAGAGGGCGTAACTGCTACGACAAACACTAAAAATCGTTTTTTTCAATGGAAATGCCTTACTAAGCTACAATTTAAAATAAGTTTTTTTAAAGCTTAGTTCATTTCAAACAACTTTTGTTTAAAACATTTTTTGATGTTTCCAATAATAAAGCCAGGGGGCGCGGCCAAACCTTACGAAACAAAAATCACTGTAACTTCTATAATTTTTAGCCGATTTGAATGAATTTTTGTTTATTTGAAAGGGCATTCAACGCAGATTCTGGGCTTATAATCATACTTGACAATAATCGTTTAATACATTTAAATAATTTAATTTAGGTGGTGGATAGAAGATAGAGATAAATTGGCCAATACCGGCCAATTTCCAGATTTCGACAGTGGAAAAAGTGACCACCTTCGTCACTGTTGAAATTGTTTGGTTGTTTAAATATCTCAATGCCTTAGTGGATTCTCCTTTGGTAAAAGAAAGGAGAATGGGATAGAGACTTGGCTTCTTGAAACAAAATATGTATCACATTCTCCCAACGGAATAAGTTAGGTCTTAAATAACCAGGTTTAACTTATCTTTTGTTCCCTTTGATGTTTATCTTTTTATGTATTAGTATTGTCGATTTGGTTTTACTGACTCTAGCCGTGGAACCCGTCGTTCTGATAAGGCAATCAATTTATAACAATTCTGGTAACTCATTCCCAATTTGGGCAAGTTTCAATATTTTTCTATGTAATAACTGAAGCTTTAACTCTGTCCACCTCCTACAAATACAACTACTATATTTTTTTGTATTTCCCTCTACCAAAATTTGGAATAACACTGAATGGATTCTATCCATATATAAATTGCTTCGATCTCACTATAACTTGATAAGGTAATAAAGTATTCTCAAAGGATACTAGTCCAGTAACATTGTCGCCTGAAAGGGGTGGTACCTTGCGTCAAATCCGGTAATTCTGATTTTTTGCTGACTTATTTATGATGTTACCCCAATGAATAATCCAAGTTTGAGACCTCGAGCGCCGAACGCAACCTTGTCATAAATCCAAAAAACCGCAACATTTTCGACTTTATTTCAGTTTTTGGCGATTTTAAGCCTAAAGTCGATAATACCTACGCAGTACGTTTTTAGAGTAGACTAAATTGTCTACAATATGAGACGAAAACTGTCTCTATAGACCCAATAGTTTCCGAGATAAAGCTTTTCAAAGTTTCTCATTTTTGTCGAACTTCGCAATCTTTAGCAATATTTTAGGCGCCACTCAAGCAACACAGGCGGGCTCTATCAGAGGTTCCTAGAACTACACAGGTACAGGCGCGGTTGGGAGTCACATTGTACCCTCTCCCTGGGGGTGGATATCGAAGTCACAGGACCTCTGCCCCAAAATGATGTCCAGAGGCGCAGCCCCACAACACCTCTTGTGGATGATTTCTTGCGGTTGCAAGAGGGGTTGTAGGAACGAGTGCAGCTGCAGGAAGACAGGGATGACAAGCTTATCAGCATGGATGAAGTGGGGGGGGGGCTTGGGGGGTTAAGCCCTTCCAAACTTCAATTTAGCCCCTCTAGCTTACCGTGACATCTTAAAAAACTATAGACGTTATACAAATATACATACCTCTTCTCATATTATCTGTGGGGCTTGACCCCCCCCCCCCCCCCCCCGTCTGTTCACCTAACTTCGTCCATTCTCATCAGTCTGCAGGCACTGCAGCGGGGCCTCCTTGACAACGTACCGGATATTGCAGTAAAAATAGATTTCGATTCCCCAGAAGGCGGCGATCTGTCCGATGTCGACATGGAGGTTGTCTTGTGGGCACAAGACATCGACGATACATCGCGATCCCCTGATAGGGATATGCCATCACGATACGATGATCCACATACGGACGAACCTCCACCAGGCCCTTCCAAGAAGGCAAAATTAACTTAATTTTAACATCCCACCATAAAACGTACAGAGCTTCGATAATATAACGGGTATATTTTAGAAATATGAAAAATGTAAAAGATGGGGAGGGGGGAGTCTTCGTACTCCTCAAACCTCTTTAGAATACACTACAATATAATCGAGGGTGGGGGCCCGAAGAAATAGGGTCAAAATTCGTTCAGAATAACAAATTACATATTGCTAAAAATTGCGAAGTTCGACAAAAATGATAAATTTTGAAAAGCTTTATCTCGGAAACTATTGGGTCTACAGAGACAGTTTTCATCTCAAATTGTAGACAATTTAGTCTACTTTAAAAACTTACTGCTTAGGTATTATCGAAAAACTAGTCCTTTAGGCTTAAAATCGCCAAAAACTGAAATAAAGTCGAAAATGTTGCAGTTTTTTCGATTTATGACCAGGTTGCGTTCGGCGCTCGAGGTCTCAAACTTGGATTATTCATTGGGCCAACATCATAAATAAGTCAGCAAAAAATCAGAACTACCGGATTTGACGCAAGGTCTGAAGTGTAAGGTTACTGGACTATACTTCAAAGAACCGCGTATAACCTAAGGCTAATCGTCCATTGAAACTGTATTCGTCCGAGTAGTCAGTCGGCCGACCTATGCCAGACCACGGCCAACTAATCCTAAGACAAACGTAGGCATTCACGTGCGTCTATTACAAACGACCTGGTCGGTCGAATGCGATCGAGCACGACCGACTAACAGCCGGATCCCATTTTGATCGGATTAGTCGGACGTTTTCTACCGTTCGGCTGTCAAGAAATTGACTTGTTGATACTGTTAATTTGTGTGCTTTTAAAAGTTTTCACTGCTTCTCTTTAATTCATCGTGTAAATGATGAAATTCACCTAGAGTTTCTCTTCTTCTTAAAATAGGGTTGACCCAACACTTTCTCTTTGCCTTCCTAGTCAACCGTCGTCTCATGAGATATGCATTTTCTAAGAAATATAAATCACTATCCATTTTTTAATGATATTTATTAAATTCGTCATAAGAACTCGGATGTAGTTCGGCCGCAGTAGACGAGCACAGATCGGACGTCTAAAATCGGCCGTTATTCGGCTGACTAATAACTCGGACGAATACGGTTTTAATGGACGACTAGCCTAAAAGGGCGAGTCGCAACACAAACTACGGCAACATAGAGATATAAAGTTGCCTACTTAACTTAACACCCATAACCAACTTTAAAACAACTATCTGCTAAAGAGAGAAACATATACATGAATCTTCAGTTTCACCATTAATATCTAATTCTAGTCCAAATTCGTCCTTCCCAATTCTTTCATCAATAAGACTTTTGCTCTATCTAGAATGCCCATTTTATTCGCTTCTACATTGTTGTCATCTGACATTTTAAAACCAATTTCAGTTACAAATTTGTTTCATTCCAAGCTTGAGATCGTAAACAAATTTTATTAAGTTTGCAAATCAACCTCGTGTTGTATTTGTAACCTTTTGGTGTTCCATATAAATTCTTCCTAAAGTAGATGATGTAAACAGTCATTGCTCCATTTCGATGACAACACGCTTTCGTGACTTATAATTTCCATGAATGTTCTCAAAGCAAACCTCAAAACGTGTAACAGCTGAATTGATGCCACCAAGGTCTAGTCTCGTCTCGCTTTTTCTCGACGAGACATGACCGGATTCAATCGAGGAGAGTCTCGATGAGATTTATCTAAAGCTTTCAAATGAATTGATCCTGAACTGTAGGTAAATAATTTTGTCAGTTATATGTATTTGTGAAAAAGACACCTAAACATCATGTAAGCTTCCATAGCAATTTTAGCTCAATATTTGATTCAGTTGTAGTTATTGCTAATATTATTAATTAAATACAATTGATCCCTCATTTTGAATATCAAAAATTTCTTGCAAAAAAAATATCCATGACCAATGCATATGTTATATCTACGAAAATAGGTATATGAATTTATGGTGTTTCTATTCTCACAAAATGCGTAATAATGCAATAGTATTATAAAAAATAAGACAATATAAGTGATTGTAAATTTAAAATTAACAATTGCAAAGGGATGTTCCCAAAATGCTTAGGTACTTATTTCTACGACTCAATGTATTTTTCTTTCTTCTTCTTCTTCTTCTTCTTCTTCTTAACATGAAACATGAAAATAGTAGTATGCCAATTCTACCGTTATATGGTGTAACTATATCCATTGTATCTTGCTTACAGAGTTGTTTGTCGACGCGTCAACTTTAATGTCGACCTCGACGCGTCGAGTCAATGTCAACAATACGTCAACAATGTCAAGTATGTCAACAATACGTCAACAATGTCAAGTATGTCAACAAAGTCAATACCAGTTGTTTTGAGGTTATGTTTGTTTTTTATTTTGTTGTGAAATATTAAACATCGTCAAGAAATGGCTCTCAACGTTTACAGTTTAGTAGTTTAGGTACTATTTTCATCCTGGTTAGTAGTTATGATAATAATAAGTTGTTATCTCATCATAAAATTGAGCTTAACAAGTTGTTATTTAAGCATCTTAACAGCAATGGTATAAATGCTTGGATGCCTATAATGAAAGATTTTGAATGTACTACACTACTATGTTTTATCGACATATTAGTTTACTTTGTTGTATTTTTGAATCACATAAATGACCTTTATATGTCTTGCAACATTAATATTAATTTTTGAGATGATTATAATTGGTGTCGACAATGGTGTCGATAATATACGTCGACAATGATTTACTCGACGTGGCAATTGTCGACGCGCCGACAATTCAAATTGTCGACGTGACATTGTCGACACCTTGCAACCCTGCAGTTGCAACTAATCATTTATTGAGACACTTCATATTTTTGCACTCCCTCCTATATAGTCAGCTCGACACCAAACGAGACTTAAAGCAGGAAGGGGCGCGATAGGCCGACAGATACTAAAACCAGGCCCAGACTTACCAATGGGCAGACTGGGCAACTGCAAAGGGCGGCCGTTTTTTGGGGGGCGGCACATTTTTGATAATATAAAATGTAAAAAAAAACTACGCTTATACACAGAATTGCACAATCGAAAAAATCTGAAATAAAGTGACAATCGTAATATAATGTTAAGCAAACGTCATGACTGACGACGGCAAGCTATACGACAGTACACACCAGTGGCGTAATTGGAGGAGGGGGCTAATTACCCCCCTGAACGACTGTGCGGGCAGCAAAATGAGCATTAATTGTTTACTCTATAGTGATACTTGAAAACCTTATACTTGAACATTAAGTGAAGTAATAAGGTAAAACTGTTTTATGTTACAGCAATAAAACTAGGGAACATTAAGTATATAAGCGCCATCTATGAGTCACATTGCAAAAGCTCTAAGTGCAACGGCTTACTATATTGTTACTCTGTTTCTACCCTACAGCTGAATCAACATTCCCGGATAACTAAATTAGTAAATCTTAATTATTTTACTGTGTACAGCAGCATAACTTTAATGACAGTTTTTGTGTTTTAGCATTATAGGACCGTGTTTTAGATATTGCATAGTTTGGTAACGCGTGCAAAAATGGCCGTAAAATGCATGAAAGCGCACTGAAAAATCGCAACCCCTTCCTTTGGTCTGTCCTTCGAATATATAACAAAAGGAAGGAATATCCCTATAGTTTAGTAGACGGTACAATGTAACGGAAGTTACGCAGGCTTTACGTCACAGTGACGTAACAGTAAACCATTTATGATTGGTCAAACGGGTGTAGCGTGCAGTTTGTCGATTTAAAAGTATAAAATTACCAGTAGCGTAGAATTCATTATACGGTTAAGAACATAGAGAATGTGCAAAAAATTAGAAATATGCATACCAAATTAATTATGTTTAAAGGGCAATAAAATTTAAAAAAAATTTATGCATTTTATTTTGTTTACAGCAGGCGCGTAAACATACAAATGTTGGATTTACGACCCTGCTTAACAGTACACCAATGACTCGACGGAATACGTCACAGTAGGTAGCCATATTGGTAAACCATTAATGTTACTCATTTTGCCATATACATGTTCCTTCCTTTTGTTATATGTTCGAAGGGTCTGTCACCCCTCCTGAAAAAACACCTAATTACGCCACAGGTACACACAAGTATCATAAATTGACTGTGGAGGGTGGTTGGTGCTTTGGAGGGGCGTCGATTTTGTTCATGCCCATGGGCGCAAAACATGTAAGTCGGGGCCTGACTAAAACCTTGCACTTGTCTCGCGGCGACAGTAAGAAACTCTTCCTTTCTTTCTTTCAGAACTATTTTTGGCTGGATTACATGCTAACTTCCACAGTTCCACCTCACTTTTTGCCGTTGCTGTAGAAAGAAGCTTAACAAACGCACTAAAACCATTTTCACGTTTGTTATTAGGGCATTTCGACATGTAATGTTAATTTTTTTACACTTATAACAAACGATAAGTTTTTTTCCTTGTTTGCAATACCTTTCACGTGCGTAAACATCAAACGTTAACTCTAAAAATCAACAATGTCAAAGTCACTTGGGCAGAATCACGACGAAATTATTTGAATATCGAAGAATTAGCACATCTATGAAATTGCTTTTTTCAATTGCTTGTAGGAGTAAATTGCACTTATCTTTTAGAAAAGGCATTCAAGTTTGTTAAGCGAGGCTATTAGGGAATAAAGCAAACTAATTGTTTTTTCTTTTTACAAAGATGTAAGTTATTTACAACATCTTTGTCTATTTAGGCGATTAGTTGCGTTTTTTATTTAAAACACCTTCAGGCAGGCCTTTGCTTCAAATATTAAACTTGAATATTGATGTGTGGAAGTAGAGCATGTGAGATGAATGTGCGATATTTGCTTGATATTTTTAAATTTGATACAGCTATGCAGAGTGTAAAACGTTAAAAAATGTATGGATATATTTTGTTAACTGATTTGGATCCTTTATGCTATACAGTTGATGTGCCACAGTATTCCGAGATAAGCCAAAAAAGAGCGAAAATTGTAATAAAGTTATAGAAAAGCTGCGTAAAATTTAAGTGTGTACACTGTACAGACATGGATAACGTACGCCCAAATTAAATTGTTTTAAAAAACGAATACGATTTTAATTAGATTTCCGCTTGTAATACAATTTTCCAACAAGTATCAAACAAAAAATTGGTGAACGAGAAGAATACAAAGACAAAATACGGGCTGCCAACTGTCATTATCATAACATAAAACTTTCATATAGAACAAACCCTAAACAAGGTAAGGTAAGTAATGACGTGGCGAAAAGACAAATAGACGTGCGTTACCTTGAATAATTGATCTCGTTTTCCCCAAATCCAGCTTTTACAGTATAGGAGAACTTTTCAGGTGCTATAAAAACGTTCGTCATAAAACACATTCACAATGGAAGGAGAAAAATCGATGTATCCGATGACATCAAGATAAATTTCCGTACCTACCGATGCGCTCATAATTCATATCAACGTTTTTTTCTGGAATAAGATTTATCCCTTTGTATTTGTAAAGGGAAGTGTGGATATTTACTAGCTATAAACAAATAACTACGTAATCGAAATGAAAATGTACGAAGTTCTACAACAGTACAACATCCAGATAATCAACCCTTCCTGGGATACTTGTTTTGTCGTCCAATTTAATTTAGTGAATTTTACTTTAAATATAAATTCTGTTTGCTATAGCATCACAGTTATCATTCCTATACTATAGGTAATAAATAAATAATTTTTCTATTAAAGTACTTAATTATAACCAAGTTAACTAGCAGAGATTAAGTTAGTTTTGGTAGTTGTGACTTATTATACGCATAAAAGCTGTTCATCGAAATACTATAAGTGATAAAATTCAAACTTTCACTACGTATATTTTAATGAAGATAAATTATTTCTGTTCTTTTTCCAATTTACAATCAAGCAAAGCTTACGCAATGCATGAAAACTATTTCTTTGTCGTGCAAAAAGGGAGTGTATTTTAGGCTAGGTATTATATTCTTATACACAATTCCTTCTTTGTAATTAAATAAAGGTAAATACAGGGTGATTCATTAAGAATGTCCAATCTCTGAACTGTAGATTCCAGACCTCGAAATATGATGATTCTGCCCAACATGCCTTATACAAATATTGATAGTTTCCGAGATACCGGGTGTTTAAAGTTTAAATATGAATTTTGATTTTCGCAATAACTTTCTATTTTTTCACAATTTCTTTTGAAAATTGGCAGTTTTACCTTTTTTTGCATGAGGATTGCCAATTTGGACTCTAATTTAGCATTGCTAATAGAGGGTGCTAGTTATACTTGGTTGTGTTTAGTAAATCTAAGCAAAAATTTTTTTCGGCTGAACTATTAGCAAACTAATAATAAAATATGGAAAAGCGTTAGATTCTACAAAAAAAAGTTACTCTTGTTTGATTCGTGTAACTCGATCAGTTATCGAGTTATTTGCTTCTAAACAGTTCAATAAATTTTAATTTAAAAAAAAAATTTATTCTCTAAATGTGTAACAACAATAAACTATTATTTATGATCCGTTTTCGCAAAGATCTCTTCATATCAAATAACCCTTGTCTATTATTTTTAATCACATTAATTAATTGTTATTGCGAAAATCAAAATTCATATTTAAACTTTAAACACCCGGTATCTCGGAAACTAGCAATATTTGTATAAGGCATGTTGGGCAGAATCATCATATTTTGAGGTTTTGAGGATCACAACCAATTGTATTACATTTCCCAAGTTAAACTGTGAAATGTAACTTACTATTTCAAATCATTTTTAATAAAGGCGCGTTCTCACGAGTCAAGTTTAGTTGATCGATTTTAGTTGATCAACAAAAGTTGGTTGAAAACTGTAGTGAGAACCTTCATTTCAATAGAGTTGATCAACTTTATGATTGATCAAGAAAAGTTTGACCCACTCAAACTTTTGTCGTTCAAGCGATGAGTCATCACAAATTGCTTTCTAGTTGAAATTATTTATTTATTTATTATCTCACCGACTCGTATTTCAGTAAGAACAACCAAATAGAAGACTAAAAAGGAGATGCGACACCCGAGCGAAACCATACGCCGCGAAGAAATTTCAATGTCACCCCCTGTGAAGCGCTGGAGGTGAGAACCACTCCCAAGAAAATAACATCAAAATATGTCTTCCTTGATATAAAAATCGACCTATGTTTGCATTTTGGGTAAAATTAGATTGTTTCTTTTTAATTATATTACCGCGAAAAAACCCTACACTTTGTACGTTAAAAATTCCCGCACCAGTGTGATATGGTGCAAAATCACTATGATTTCCTGAAACGCACTGTAATTGGCTATTATTAACCGCGAAGAAATAATATTAACCATCGTAATTGAAGAAGTTACGAAAACTTTTCTAAAAAGTGCCGAAAGTTTGTTTTTGTCAAAATATCTCGCTAAGGGTGAGTTTTCGTAAAAAAATTACCCCTTACTTATATTTTCTACATCCATATACCTACCGAATTATATAACAATAATGTCACTGTAGTGAAATATAGAAAAGTTATGCTCGATTTTATGTGAAAATTGACAGTTTCTGGTTTTTTCGATATATCTCGTTAAGGGTTGACTTTTGAGAAATTTTCATACCAACATAAAATGCCCAAAAGATAATTTTCTATAATATTTATTCACATGTTTTTCCTCATAAGTTACAAATAAAAAAGATACGAGCGATTTCATACTTAAGGGTTGCTTACTTTCAGAAATACCGAAATAACTTGTTAAGGGTTGCTTTCTGTGAAAATATTATATATACCTAAAATATTGATCATATTAATATCTACATCTTTTATTTAAATAATTTTTCTGAGAAACGATAAACAAGAAAACTATGACCGATTTTGTAATGAAACTGCAAAAATCAGTTTTTCCCACATATCTCGATAAGGGTCGATATATGTGAAATTATCGTTAGGGGATGGAAAAAACTAAATACGGGGCACTTTTGAAAACTAAGGGTTGAAAATAGGGGTGCTGCGGGTCAAATCTTTTATTTTGATCTAATTAATAAGTGTACCTAATTTCACACTTCCCGCACAATTTGACAGACATTTAGATGTACCGCTACGACTAATACCCTTCTTTATCCCTAATGCCAGCTCCTTCAGCAAGGTGCCTGATGCTCCAAATCTTTTTCTTCTTAAAATCCACTGCCTCACCCAAAAACGACGTTTCTTACGACTTGTTCATATTGCATAAAGTTCTTTATAGTTCTTCTTTTAACAAAACTGCAATCACCTCTACACATTCACGCACAACAGCATTCGACGCCATTTGTAAGTATAAACTGTTGATCAGTTTATATTGAAATGTGTGCAACAACAACTGATTCAAGTTGTATTCAACTTTTGTTGATCAACTAAAATCGGTCAACTCAATTTGACTCGTGAGAACGCGCCTTAAGACATTATTTTTTTATGACAACAAATGAAACATGGAACACAAAAATTGCAATTAACTAATCTATATGGAATCTGGAATAATTACCCCATTCACACCGGAAGTATAGTGTCATAAATTACAATCGAAGAGGAGTTTTGTTAGTGTTAATAACGTGCATAGTCAGTTAGACGCCTGCTGATAGTACAAAGTGGCAGAATTTTTATCGTGAGAAGGATAGGAGCGCGGGAGGTCTACCTTGCACTTTTCGGTTATTTTTCGAACTAGTGGGATTTATGACATCAAAATGAGTTTTCATTGGTTATACCCATTCCGATTTTCGGTAGTGAACGCCTTTTGAGTGGTGAATGGTTTTAAAGAGATAAAAAGCAATGAAGTCAGAGAACAGTGACCTGTCGAAGTTAGCGCAGTGAGTTGGAGCTACTGATAGTGCAGGCGACAAGCCGCAGTCAAATTTGATCAAGAACGTATCGTAGTACACCGTAAAAGAATATATCAGAACCTTCTAAGTGAACTGCGATAGCTATCGCTGTATTTTGGTACCATTGATAGGAAACACCTTCTACCTACGTTGTAATGTTTTTCCACCCTGTTTCGAGAGTGAAGTTCGGCCATAAACCGTGATTCTTCAATCGAGATTATCCGAAGAATGATTGTAATTTAGTGTGTTATAATTACCAAGTAAGATGAAAACTGCTGTGTTCACCCAGGATGAACGACGTGGACGCGTTATGTATTCAAGAAAATGGAAACATCTTCGAACATCTTTTGTAAAAAAAAATTTGTTTATACCTCAAATTGCCTCTTATATTACCACATTTTTGATTATATCTTCGGTACTATAAGAGCTATTGACATAATTTTTTTTTAAATTACTTCATTATTAATGTTCCTTGAAATAGCAGTGAAGAAAATATTTGGTACCATTTGAATTTTTTTAGAAAAGTCGACCGTTTTGTTCCTTCAACAAGTTGCGCCCTCTATTGGTAGACGGAGATAAGAAATTGTTGTGGTTTTGAATTTTTTTGGTAATATCAAGTATTGTCTTTTCATCGACACCAATCTTGACAAATTCAAGCAACGCGTTTCGAAGTTACACGATTTTTTCTAGTAACACGTAATTTAGTTCCAAGTTCCCCCTCCCTTTATTTTGACAGCAATCGTAAAAATTCATTAAACAAAGTTTTACATATTGATCACTAGTTTACAACGAATATATTTTTTTAAATACCTTACTGAGGAAAATTGCCCAAAAAATGGGAATTTCAAATTGAAATCAGTGAAACGCCCTCTGGCGGCAATGGTAGGAAATTGAAAATAATTTCCAGCATTTTCTCTTGGGAACATTTATCATAAGATTTTTTATTTCACTGTTCTATCTCAAATAGTTTCTGAGTTATGGCCGGCCTCCTTTCTTAGTTGTACACCCTGTATATTAATATATTATCAAAGAAACATGTGCTAAAATCAATACTTACCTTTCCCATCCATTAAGGTGATGCTTCTTTTTAAAATGGAATCAAAATCCATCTCACGAAAAGCAATTTAGATCAAATTTTAAATTCAATTTTGAGAAATCGGTAAGGAAACATGAAGTGATATAAGGCGAAGTTGTTATTTTTTACAAAAATTACATCTGCACGTACATAATACTTTTGATGTAAATCCCATCAATCACTTTAAATCGCATTATACATACATACACCTTGAGTGTTTTTTTCATTATTTGTATGGCGATCTCGGAAACCATAAGAGGTACTACAGATTTGGGAAAGATTTGCTTCTTTAAAATCCAAATACGATTTGGTTGATTTGAGGAGATGCATGGCTTACTAGATATTTGTAAAAAAGTAAAATTCTCCAAAATCGTTTCAGCGCTTTAATTCGTTTATTTGTAGATAGATAAAAATTGTTTGAATACAATTTATTTATAGATAATTTTATACCGAATAACGTCACCGTACTGGTTTTTTAAATTTTGCTTAGCATTTAAAAGTTATGAAGCAAAGTTGAATTTTTTATATCTATTTTAATTATCTATTTATATTTTAATTGTGCATTTTTGTCTGATTGTATAATGATGTAAGGGTTGTATCACTTATTTTAATAAATAAAATCACAATATACGGAGTCGGCCCATTTTTCCCCCTCTTGGTTGTATATTAAATTAATCGCACGTACGGTATCAAAGGAATCCCTTATTATCGATAATTTGAGCACCCGGGTAAGTGATATGCTAGAAAAGATACATATTGCATTTAATTAGATGCGACACTGAAATTTCGATTTATGAAGCTCATGTCGAACATTTGCCTAGCATTTCTCAAAAATATATTCGCACATAATTGGTGTTACAAATTCTATTGTAATTACATAATGTCATACGTCCATAAATCAAAAAACGCTGAGTAAACACTGAAATATGATACAACTGTTCAATATTTCCATGCCAACATAACTGCCAGGAAGATAAAACAAAATTGAGAACAGTCAAATGCTTTTGATTATAAGCTAAAACATAAAAACAGAACAATAAATCAGTGACTACCACTTCGATAAACAACCGCAGGAGTTTTGAATTTGAATAAGGTAAACAAAAGAATTCATAACTTCATGTCAATTATTCGTGAATTACAATTTGCTTTCCTACAAAAACCGTAAATGTTTATGAAATTTAATACTGTGAGATTATGAAAACGCGTTAGGAAATTATCCGAATATTGGGAAGATTGAATAATAAGCCACAAATTAAACTCCCAAACAGAATTAAACCACAATAATTTAGAGAAGGATTTATTTACAAACCACAGCATTTGATTATATCAAGCAGCGGCACCATGCTAAAATAGGTATATGTATACAAAACAATTCTAAAAACTGTTACCTCTTAACCCTACACTGCGCGATTTTTCAAATTTTTATGAAAAAAATTTTTTTAATAGTAAATTAGTGTATATATTAAGGGAAAAATATTGAAAAAAATCTAAATTAAAAAATAAATTTATTTTTCGAAAAAAATCGGTTGTATCAGATATGATACATAGTGTAAAATAGTATGATTATTTATTCAGTATGAAATTTATAGAAACAATTGTTGTTTTTGTTCAAACAGAAATGTAGTGAACATTTTGAACATTTTATGAATGAAAATGAATTGCATGACGGTAATTTACATCTCTGTCTGATGGTTTCATACATTGGCCAATGGCTACTTCCATCTAATCGAACCTCTTTTGGTGGAACATATGCTGTGGTTGCGGATCTCTTTTTTTTTTCTTCTAATCTAGATTCCATTTCCGAAGGCCTGCCTCTTCTTTTCAGTCCTCCGATGTTGTAATTGCATAAGCAATATGCAATTTCTGAGCGAAAATCTGCTAAATTTAATATATTCTTCTCGTTTCTACTCCCCATAGTCTTCCTGTATGTTAGCCAACTGTTAACAAGTGTTACATCAAGTAAATGGTAGAACAATCGCATGTACCATTTTTTTGTCCTAATTTTTATTTTATAACGTCCGATAAGACCATCGAGAAGGTCCACCCCACCCATATGTTGGTTGTAGCTTTGAACTATATTCGGACAACTAATTGTTACGTATTTCTTTTGTTTCCTATCATACCTTTTGATTTCACCTACAGGTTCTTGACCAGTAAAAGTTGATAACAAATTTACTAATTTGTTGTCTTTCCACGATACACAGGAAATGTCTACGCCTTCTGCAGTAGTAACAAATTCTTCACAAGTACCTCGTGGTTTTGATTTCATTTCAGCCTCTGTAGGAATTTTAGAGTTTGGAATTCTAGTTCTCCTGATCGTACCCAATGAAAAAATTCCTCTTTTTGCTAAATATACCATAAGGGGTAGTGTAGTATAATAATTATCAAAGTACACCTTGAAATTCTTCCCAGGTGGTACTATCCTACAGAGGCGAACAACAACGTTTGCACAGGAACCCAAATCGGGTTCATCCGGTTTTGGTGTACTCTCATGGCCTGCTCCACAGTAGATTTCAAAATGATATGCAAAACCATCTGAACCACACAAAACGAATAATTTATATCCCCATTTGTGTGGTTTTGCTGGCAAGTATTGTTTTAGATAATTTCGCGCTTTTGTGGCGCACATCTGTTCATCTACGGATAAGCATTCTTGCAATGGAGTGGTCCTAAATCTTTCGTTTAGGTAATCTATAATAGGACGTATTTTGTGCAATCGGTCATGATTTGGATCTTCTTTCGGTACCATTTTTTTATTATCATTGAAATGAATTGATGTTCTAATTTTTTCGAATTGTTTTTGGCTCATTACATTTTTTATTTGAGGAAGACCTAGTGAAGTGGCCCAGTAGCTCCTCACATTTGGCATATGAACAACGGACATATATATACAAACTCCCAAATATTTTGTGAGGTCTTCCATTGTCAGAGTAAATGTATTATTTATGTTTTTCTGTGACATAAACAAATTAGATTCGTTTACTATTTTTTCAAGTATATCATTTCCAAAAAAATTTTTAAAAAATTGCAAAGGAGTTTTGAGGTTTTGAAAGCAGTTATTACCTATGTAGTCAAATTTTTTTACGTCATCACTCAAAGTCAATTTCTTTTTCCTCCATAAAATCTTTGAATACATATGTTTCAAATCAAGTGCCTCTTTCTTAAAATCTCTTTCATTTTCGATTTCTTCGTTTGCTTCATCACTTTCTAGTTCCTCGTTGTTTGCAATTACAACCCCATCTTCAAATTCGATAGGAAGAGAATCAATATCTATATTTACTAAATCTGTAGTTTCATCTTCTTCGTCATCATCTTCATCGTCTAAATTATCGTCACTATCCGATAAATGTGCGAGAATCTCTTCTAATTCCAACTCCGTGTAGGTTTTTCCTTTTGGTTTGGGCAACGGCATGATTCCTAAAATTTTAAACATAATGTGATATGTATCAGATCTGCTACAACATAATTTTCTTTCAAAATTATAACTTTACAATATGCTTTCTTACTAAGTGATCGTAATAATTACTAGTACTCACCTTTAGCAACAACTATAACAATTTTCAGATTTATATTTCGCCAAAATAAACGATAAACAAAATTAAAGCGTAGACACTACATACACATGTTCGGCATAAACTGTAACAGGTGACTGTGATTCACCAAAATAAATTCCGTTGACGGATCAATCCAAAATGAACCTTATTGCCAAGTTTAATAGGGTTGTAGCAGAGTATATACATATCTGTTTAAGGCAAAAGTTTATCTCCAATGGTTAATATTAACGGATATAATGGGTCGTAGCATATTTGATACATGTCGCAGTGTAGGGTTAATGAACCAACTGATTAGTAACCTAATAAATTATAAAATATAAAATTCGAGCAATTAAGAAAGGTACCTGTCAAACGTTTCCTTAATTTGCAAGTTAAATGGCGTTTAGCATAAATTGTGCTATTATTGGAAAATTCGTTTCCAGTTTAATGGGTCGGTCATCACGTCTCCCTAAATTACTAAACGAAAGTGAATTATATACACGTTTTCTGTAACGCAACTATTATTATAAAGCAATCTGTCTCGAAAACCTACGACTTGCCCTTGTCATTCGATTTGAATTTGGGTCTATACAGCCCTTATTTTTTATTCATTTCGATGATAAAAATTCAAAGTAAGGAGGCCATATTCGCGTATTTCTATATATTGAATTAAAAAGGGAGTCGGGAGGGTGAACAGTGAACAATTGATGAAAACAGAGTTTGAATAGTTATTAAAGGTTGTTTCAGACTCCGGAAGGTGTGATTACCTTATGTATGTAGTTATAAATCATTATAATTACTTATTACTTAATAAATAATAATATAGCTTGCTATAATCACAGATAATACTTATCTGTGCTATAATAATAACACCACGTTATGAAGAAAATGTAAAAAAATCGCATGTCGATCCCATCAAAGGCAAGTCTGAAAGAGACGTCTGTGTCTGAAACGTATGCTTGAGATTAACGTTATATCTATGTATAAATCCAGCCTGATTGTCAATACAAACAAGTCAAAATTGTACACATGGAATGTGCAGACCAAGCGAGGCATACAAATAGAAAGTTTTCCTTAGATGTTATATTTAAACCAACTATTTTCTACAAAACACCATTAAGGATAAGTACATCTATTATTTTTTCCCGCTATCTTTTTTGTCGACTTTTCGGAAATCCCACAGTTCGTTCTGAGCTTACCGGGCAGTTCCCACCCTACCGTTCCAGTTTCCTATAATTATTGTCATTCATTTCTCTTATTTTCTATTTTTTCCTGCAACTTTCGCCGGAATTCGTCAATCTTTTGTTTCTTTCCCCCTTTGTTTGGCCAGTAAAAGATGTACATTGTACAAATATGTCCTATTACTATCTAATATTGTAAACATAATGTCGTTTTTTACCAATTCAACCCTTAAAAATTTGTCTGTTACGCAATTCCACTTTCATATACAATTCATTTAAATTCCCTTTACCATACCGCTACTCCCGATTTACACTTATATTTTTCTACTCCTTTATGTATCAACAGATTGTCCATCTTTTAATATTGCGCTCTTTCTTCTTTGCTTCACTTATTCTGTTCACGCGGTCCAAATTTGCGTCATTTAATATATTAGTTAACTTATTCAAATTTTTCCCTTTAGGGCACTGTTTTCTTCTTCCTCCATTATCTAAAATTTCGGACTTATATTTGTCGATAAGGATGAACAGCATGGGGATCTTGAAAACGGTAAGAGATAAGAAGGCGGTTAAATTAGAGAAAAGTTGTATAATTTAGGGCATGTTCATTATTGTTTATAGTTTCCGAGACTTAAAACAAAATGCGATTTTTGGGTTTTTTTTTTTCGTAATTCCTTCCTTTATTTTAAATGATTTTTAGAAACCAAAGATGCTTCTTCATTGTCACTTTTTGAATTTTATTAGATGGCGTTTTCAAATTTTTTATTCGACGTTTGGTCTCCGAGAAACCATCATCAACTTTATTTTTTACGAAAAAACAAGTTGTTGGGAAAAAGACCTTTCAGAGAATTCACTTATTTAGTTTTTTTACAATAATAAAGTTAATTCTCTGCAAGGTCTTTTTCCCAACAACCTGTTTTTTCGTAACGCTTGTAGACCAAAATACTCGCCTTGTCTTTATTTTTTTATATCGCCGCAACCAACGAAACACCCTGTATTCGATAGTATTTTTTATTACGAATTTAACGACGTATTTTCACATTATGGTTTTAAAGCTAATTTTTAACAAATATTCGGATTAATTTTAGTTTTTGCGATAATACGAGGGTTGGAACTTTAATAGTGGCAACACTGGAGTGAATATTTTTTAGTGACTACCTGCACATTCGGAACATGAGAACGTCTTCGCAGATACATTTACAATTAAGTAAGGTTATGGATTCCATTGACTTTCTCCTTGAAGATACCTACAAACATTAGCATATGAAATGCTAATAAATACTGACGTATAAGAGATATCGCTCTGGTTCTTTTTTTCTAAGAACAAAACAATTTTTTTTGACAATAAATGCAGGGTTAAAACTTAAAAGCTTGAATTTAAAAAATCCATTAAAGGTTATTTGTGTCAGTCCCTTGCGGATGACCGATATGGTATTAAAAGCTTTATTATAAAATGCCATTTTATCAATGCCGCACGTACACAAAATTTCAATATCTTCACTCCATATAAAATTGAAATGATTTTTCAATTTGATATAACAGACTGTGTAGAATTGGGAGTATGATAGAAAATACAACCTTCTTCGTTTAATTAGTAAAAAAGAGACACAAATGAAACAAAGTTTAAAAGTGTTATCTCATCGAGATATTGAAGCAACTGAAACGAAATACTTAATATGTTTTCTGTAAATTAAAATAAAAATTGTCGATAAAATTTCAGTCAGTTAGCCTTCATAAAAGAACTTTCGTATTTTGCTCATTTAACGTAGGTACACCTACGTTCGCTATCATCGACTTGATGTACACTGATATACATGCACTCTTCTCACTGTAACTTAACCTTTTCTGTACTGTTTTAAACAGGAAACTATTAATTAATAGCCTTATGAAAATGGTCAAATTTGGAAACAAAAAACGTGTTCACCTATCGCCCGAGTAGGTAACGCGTGTTCGACTCCGGCCGAGGTAAATCAATAAAAATTTCAGTAATTTTCTACACAGAATTATCCAAAAATACAAGCAACTATTATCAATTAATGGCGTTATTAACACTTAATGTGCTTTGTAACACAGAATAAAATAAGCCCGAAGAAAGAGCATGTGGGAAAAACAGAACTCATTTGTAGGATTTTCATTTGAGCGAGTTCAAATTTGTGAATTTACTGCATTGAACATAAATTTTACACGGATTTCGTGATAGGTATTTATTTTTGTTCGTTAGTTTTAAATAATGGAGGAGTTAGAATTCTGAAAAGGATCCGTCATGAGATAAGCAAGGAGACGGATTATCCTCGTTTCTCACACCTTGCAAGCATAGTGAGTAATCGACACTTAATGAAATTGAAACGTATAACGTAATGTATCATTATATGACATGATTCGAAAAAGGTTGTTCTCAATTTGTAATATTGTAGATCCCAACTAACATATCAGACTTCAATCTTTGAATATTCAAAGCTGTAACACCAAAATGTTTCAATTTCAAATTATTCTTCATATAGTGGATTCTAATTTATTCCCATATTACGTTTCAATGGTGTTTGAAGTTACAATTTACATTTCCTGCATTAAGTTTAATTTATGTAGACAGATGTATTGTAACGAATAGACTTGCTGTGTCAATCTTCAGTACAGAAAGGCACTCAATAAAGTAAAATGAAACGGTTGAGTTATTTATATTAAAGAATTCACGTTAAAGGAGAATAGCGAGGAAAAATATAATTTAGTATCGTCTTATACACATGTTACATGAATAGAGAGTTTAAAATAACCATGTAGTCGAGGAAATAAAGCACTAAAATGAGCCAAACCCACCAAATTTTTGTAGTAAGACCGATTTAGATGCGGTTTTTTGCATTCGCTTCCTAAATTTAATACGAAACTTTGTACCTACTTTTCATCATGTTTTTTTTCGAAATTGCATTTGTGCAGTCGAAAATGCATCCTAAAAATGCATTTTCATAGAAAAAATTCATAACTTCGTTATAAGCTTATAGAATCGACTCAAATCGGTTTCAAGGGGGTTTTCGAGGTCGCTGATCCCGAATATGACCTCCAAATTGCCTCACCGCCCACCTGGAGCTCAGGATGGCTAAGCGACGTCCTCTCCGAAGCTTTTTCTCAAATTCACTCTCAAATTATTCTAGACATCTCACACGAAGTTTCTTTGGGTTTCTGATTCCAAATCAGACATCGGCAACCGTCCCCCGCGTACCTGGTGGCCCGCATCCGAGCATCAACGTCATCCCCTTGAGTTTCACTGAAGTTTCAAGCTTATAGGGAACCGAAAATTGTTTCCGGGTTTTTTTGAGTCGCTCATATCGAATCAGGCAATCAGGTCCCCGATACTTTCTAACCTAACGGATACCTGGTGCACCACACCGCGGCGGCATTAACGTCATCCTCTGCAGTTTCGCTTAAAATGTTCGCTCAAATGCTTTCATTCTAACGCGTGTTTCATCATATCAGGAAATCATAAGGTAAAACTTATAATAGAATTTCAATAGATGTGGACATTTTCATTTTGTGAAATAAAAGTGAGATATATATATAAAAAAATGTAAGTTTTGTTTAATAACATTATCATCCAAATGTATGAAGTTAATATTATAAAATATTTAGTTTAAATGTAATTTAATTTAATTTAATTTGTTCCTTTTATTACAGATTAAATTTGTATGTAAAACTCTTAATATAAGGTTGGTAGTTAGAGTAGTTTCAAAATCTCGTGGAGAACTTCGGAATCCGCCTCTGCAGGCGGGCTATGTACCATGCACGGCTGGTCAGGTCGGGATAGAGGTCCTGGTAATTACAAATTATTTTCGGTTCACTAGGCTTGAAATTTTAATGAAACTCCAGAGGATGACGTTGATGTCGCCGAGGTGTGATGCACTAGGTGTCCGTTAGCAAGTATCCGGTGCCACATTCCACCTAAGCCACCCAAAAACCTCGGAAACAATTGTCGGCTCCCTATAGTCTTGAAACTTCAGTGAAACTTCAGAGGATGACGTTGATGCCCGGATGCGGGGCACCAGGTACGCGGGGGACGGTTGCCGATGTCTGATTTGGAATAAGAAACCCAAAGAAACTTCGTATGAGATGTATAGAATCATTTGAGAGTGAATTTGAGAAAAAGCTTCGGAGATGACGTCGCTTAGCCATCCTGAGCTCCAGGTGGGCGGTGAAGCAATTTGGAGGTCATATTCGGGATCAGCGACCTCGAAAACCCCCTTGAAACCGATTTGAGTCGATTCTATAAGCTTATAACGAAGTTATGAATTTTTTCTATGAAAATGCATTTTTAGGATGCATTTTCGACTGCACAAATGCAATTTCGAAAAAAAACATGATGAAAAGTAGGTACAAAGTTTCGTATTAAATTTAGGAAGCGAATGCAAAAAACCGCATCTAAATCGGTCTTACTACAAAAATTTGGTAGGTTCAGTGCTTTATTTCCTCGACTAATGTAGGTAGTTAAATAAGTAATAGTAATTATAAAACCTCAAAGCAACTACTTGTGACCCTATTTGACCAAAAGAAACTCTGAGTGAAGAGTAAAATTATCTTTTTTTGATAAAAGAATTTTACACGTCAACTCTGTTACATGGTAAATTATACATTTATAAATAAGAATTAATAAATAAGTACGGTTTTGTTAATTATAATATAGGTATGAAAAAGGGAGCAATTTTAAATAAAAGGGTATCAAATTATGTAGTAGGTTTTCTGCTGGTTTACACTAACGAACGATTTGTCACCCCTATTGTAAAATAAAAACACAAAACAATAATGTTGATAGGGAAACGAGGATTGTAATTAGCCTTTAAGGTATGCAAGGGAAAAATTATAGTAATGATAACTATTTGCGCATTTTTCCTTGACATTAAAGCGTACACAAGATTTAGGAATTAAATTTAAAAATATATATATAAAACATTTACTAAGTCAAAAAACGTACCACGCCGAATAATCAACTAAACTGAAAATGATGTGCTGCACAAACACATTACTATAGTATATTCCATCTTAAACGTGCTTATCGGATGAAACGCTCCTAAAGTTAAGACAAAGTAAAACGTATATGGTAACCTTTTCTTCCTTATTACGCATACCTACCATTAGTAATAGTAATAGTAATAGTAGCTTTATTTGTCCAATATATCCTTTATGTGGATGTAGGACACGTCAATCGCATTTGACCAAATGAAATACAATAAATAAATAAATCACTAACAATACACAATTTACAAAACAATAAATACGAATAATTCATCACATGAAATGTACATATAACGAACCTTTGTACAATATTACAGTAGGTATCACTTATTGTCATCAGTGGCGGATTTCCAGTCTTGGCCGCCCTAGGCCATGTAGTACCAGCCGCCCCTTTCTCAGCTTCCATCATTTTATTTAAAATTGCTCCCTAAGTCCCAACACTCCCAACCCAATATAATTTTTAAGAATACAAATTTTATTTATGCAAAATGACACGTATAGTACTTACTACTTACCTAATAAAAGAAAACAAAACATATTTCAACGAAAACGGAAAACTACAAATATACAAACAACATTCTGCTGTTGACATCATAGCACTCCTCAATTACTTATCAATCAAATCAAAAAACAAAACTAAAAACGCACGTAAAATTCTTAGGAACGCATGAAATACACAATCAGTCAGAGTCAACAATTAGTACAAGGTGGCAGCGCGCGTAGGTATAAATTCATAATAGTATATTAAAGTATAAGTGGATAAACAGGTCTTTAAAACACGCGCGAGCAAGTGTTTTAAAGACCATTTATCCACGAATACTTTACGCTATTTTTTTTATTGGTTTACTTTGAAATCTGGGTATTAAAATGGAAATAAGAACTAATAATGTGAAATGGTTGAATTCGTATGTGAAATCAGTATACCTTTCGTTGTCATGGAAATGAGAAAAATGGAAATTAATTTGCAATCTGTCATTTTATTTGACGTAACAAAGTACTCCTTTCAGATCAATAACCAATAGAATTCACGTTTTTCAAATTGGTGATGCAATCTGTCATTTTATTTGACGTAACAAATTACTCCTGTCAGATCAATAACCAATAGAATTCCCGTTTTTCAAATTTGTTGATGTTGGCATGGCAACTTTAAAACACGCGCGTTTTAAAAAGTGCGATTTAAACACGCTGGGGCGTGGTTTAAAAGGCTAAAATAGGACACCAATAAAAAAAACTATTTTAAAAATCCAATTA
Source organism: Pyrocoelia pectoralis (assembly GCA_036250285.1). Taxonomy (NCBI): domain Eukaryota; kingdom Metazoa; phylum Arthropoda; class Insecta; order Coleoptera; family Lampyridae; genus Pyrocoelia; species Pyrocoelia pectoralis. Next base: position 40,843,236 of record CM070074.1, read on the forward strand.
TTCAAGTGATAGCGATTCGAATTTCGAATACCTTGTAAAACTAAGGAAGTGACAATGCCGAATCGCCGGAAGCGGAACGTTTATCAAATTAAAACGCTAGTATAGTATTACATACTAGCAAGCAGTACACGTATCAGTAATCTGATTCCGACAGAAGATTATTGTTTGTTTACAGTGCAGGACTGCACGCCGAACTAGTCAGCGTTTTTTGCACACAATGTTTTATTTTCTTCGGGTCGTTTCTTGTTATCATTCATTCTCATTCATCGGTGTATTTTTTGCCCACTATTGGCCGCCCCTAATATCTGGCCGCCCTAGGCCCGGGCCTAGTGGGCCTTATGGGAAATCCGCCACTGATTGTCATTAATTAATTAATTCATATGTCACTAGCCTTCCAACAACCCAGCTTTTCACTTTAACGACCAAACCATTTACACAAACCCGAACTTACTTATTTGTCATTCATATATTCCGTACTGGTGTAGTACAGTACGCCTTCGCTAGCAGCATTGTTTTTACACTTTTCTTGAATTGCTGCATGGGTAGCGATTTCCTACCTAAGTCTAGCTTATTGTAAAACTTTATTCCCGTGTATAACGCTGTCGTTTCGTACGCTGTTGTTTTGTGTCGTGGAATATTGTCAGCAGTTTAGTCCTCTTGTTATTGCTGCCTAGATTTGCCCCCTCTCCCTTACTCACCAGGTATGACTTCACCAAACATAGTAATTTATAAATGTATGTACACGGTAGCGTTAGAATTTTGTGTCTGATGAACGTGTCTTTACATGTTGCCCTGTAGGGAATGTTGAAAATTAACCGAATGATTCTTTTCTGCACTATGAACAATCTATGAATGTTATCATTCCTTCCCCAGATGGCTAAATTATACGACATGCGTGAGTACACCATTCCATAGTATGTATTTATAAGTCCGTTTGTCGATAGGTAGTCCTTCAATTGAAACAATGCATAGTATGCTTTGGCCAGTTTTTTTGTCACCATCTCACAATGGGGCTTCCATTTTAGCTCCCTATCCATTTCAATACCTAGGAACTTTGTCACCTCACTACATCTCCCGAATTTGTCTTCTATAGTTGTATAAGTTTGATGCGATATTTTTCTCCTTGAGTAGTTTATTATTATCGTTTTCTCCGAATTTAATATTAAATTATTTTTATTGGGCATTCATGTCCTTTATGACTAGTCCAATTTCATTAAACAGCTCACATTCCGAACTCGATGAAACCACCACCGAAATATCGTCACAATACAATACTACCCGACCGCTCCTAATGTGCTCCGGCAGGTCATTAATGAAAAGTAAAAATAATAGTGGACCAAATACTGATCCCTGTGGGACTCCCATTTCAATATCATAATAATTCGATCTCGCACCATTGTGCTTCACTAAAATCTTTCTATGCCTTACATAAGAAGCAAACCACTTTGATGCAACTTCTCGTATCCCAAAACCTTCAAGTTTATGTGCTAAAAATTCGAGGTTGACCGTATCAAACGCTTTCTTAAAGTCGAAAAATAAGCCCACTACAAATTGACCCTTGTCAACTTTATCACTCACCTCTTGTGTGAGTTCATAGCAGGCAGTTTCTACGCTTCTCTCCCTTCTAAAACCAGGTTGATGTTCTGTTATTAATTTGTATTTATCGAGATACGCCATTAACTTAGTATGTACTAGTCTTTCAAATATTTTTGTGATTACGTTCAACATGGATATCGGTCGATAGTTATTTACATCTGTTGTAGCTTTCCCTTTTGGAAGCGGAATGACATTTGCATTTTTGAATTCATTTGGAAATATTCCGCACTCTATTGAACAGTTGAAGATGTCCACCAACTGCTCTTCTATTTCAACGATGATCAGTTTTAGGGTATTGACCTCTATTTCGTCCGGTCCTGGTGATGACCTCTTTAGCTTCAAAACTTCCGTTCTTACCTCCTTCGCAGTAATGGGGAAAAAAAACAAATGATGAGACGCTAGGGTTCCACGTTGCTGTGCAAACAAGCGACCTGTTATTCTTGAAATGAGATTTTGCTGCCTCTACCGGTGCAGAAGAAAAATGTTTACCAAAGTAATTTACTATTTCCAGTTCGTCCGTTACCATGGTACCACTGATATTCAGTTCATTCAACGTGGAATGAATGAATGGTAGGTATGCGTAATAAGGAAGAAATAGTTTACCATATTATACGTTTTACCTCATCTTACATTTAGGGGCTTTTAATCCAATAAAGGACATTTAAGATGGAATAGACAGACAAGTTGAATCCACAAGCGGGATATCTAAATCAACGATTCATTCAATTTTAAAAAGACAAACACCAATCGTATAAGTCTTAAATATAAGTTTTAAAACAAAAAACTACTATCTACCTTTTTGAACAATTTAGCCAACTTAATCTAAAATCTATGACTATGTTAAGTGAATAAAATCTTATATAATTCCAGATGAACTACGTATTTGTTTATTTAACATAAACACTCACCTTCATAACAAACATTAAAACCTTTTCTGTCTGATGATATATCTGTAATTTAAACACTATCAATATTTTCAATCCACACATATTTTACCTACGGCCTGAAGATGACGTGTTTGTCGAAATCGATAGCCTAAAGAATATTTCTTTAATAAAATGATTTCCCATTATATTCTGTATCTTTACGCCGTTCGTTTTAAAGAAATAGAATACGTAGACAGGTTCATGCTCCAAAAGGGGGTTATATGTTATAAATTAAGGATAATAATAAAATTCACGAAACCTCCCCTTAAAATATTTAATGATGAAAAAGACGATGAAATTTCTATGTTTTTTAGAGTGATAAAGCTACTACTAATATAAAATAGTAGGAATAAAATGTTAACGTGGGATATTTCTATGCACTAACCGTTGTGGTAATATCCATCAACGGTAGCGAGAAATAACAATCAAAAATCCTCCTTTGCTGAACAGATCCTATCCACAGGCCATCTTTTCAACCCTTCCATTGATTATGAGTTTTTCATTTTTGTAAGAAAGGTTATTTACATTTTGGACATTTTGGAAAGCTTGGAATTTCGAAACATAAAAATGATCATGGTTTGGTAAATGAAATCACAGATTTTCGCAACGATTACATCAGCTCTATTTGCATTTAATTTTAATTATGTTAAACGTCGCATTCATTTTTCAATGATGTTTTGTAAAATTTATCCATCTTAATCTTTGGCCCTTTGGCTATTTTTTGTCCCGTATCGGGGCGTAGTAATATTTATCCTGTTAATTGTAGTTAATAACCTTTAATTAAGAGTCTTTCCTCTCAGGTGAGTGGGTTTTGTAGAAGCACGTTTTATTATTTAACAATCTGTTTTTTCAGACTTCATAATCGTATATTAAGTAATTTCATGTAATTTTAATTCGCCTGAAGATGAAACCAGTATAGTTTTGAAACATGTTGCAATATTGTAATAACTCAAATAAGTTATTTCTCGCTACCATTGATAGATATTACCACAATGGTTAGTGCATAGAAATATCCCACTTCAACATTTTATTCCTACTATTTTACATTAGTAGTAGCTTTATTACTCTAAAAAACATAAAAATCTTCATCGTCTTTTTCATCATTAAATATTTTAAGGGGAGGTTTTATTATTATCCTTAAAGAAATAGAGTGGTTCATGGCAAAACAAAAGAGATAAATTGAAATCTGTGGTTTGTAAAAAAAATGACTCTTTCTACAAAACAAAGTAAAGTGTAAGACAAAATTAAATATAATGGATGTGCGAATGCAAAAATATATGGGAGCCCGTTAAAACAAATAATGAAGAATAATGATCAAACCAAATTCAACACTTTGTATAAAGGAAGATATTTTGTTATAATTTACCACATAAATCTACGTAACTGTTACATAAAACATGTAACTAAAATCAATAACGAGAATTATTACATAAAACTATTATGTATATTCGCTACTTACAAGTGTAAAATTTCACAACTAAAAGCTAAAGTTGGTTTTTGTTTAAATATTTCCTTACTTAAACAACAAAATTAATTATATATGGGAGGCGTCATTTACTTTTACATTAGTCACAAAAGCGTTACAAATCTTTATAACGTTTTAATACATTACCTATAGATAATTTGAAAAGAAATTTCAACTGAACAAAAACTCCATGATAATGTTGACACATCATGCAACCTGAAAATATTTCACGCTGTAATACTGTACCTCACGAGCAATATTTTTTCTATTGTAGTCACCTTCGGTTTATAATATTGATAAAAACGCTCGATGTCGGTTTAGGGGCAATATTTATATATTAGGTTAGAGCAGAACTTTCGTAACATAAAATTGATAAATTACATGGTTCTCGTCCTTCTCATACTCAAATATGCAGGGTGATTCACGACTATTCCCTCGGTCTCCTGTGCCTAAAGGGTACAAGATATCAGCTTCATTTTTTGGTGACATATGTAAATTGATAACGACTATTCTTTAAAATTATTTTCACAAGCGATAGGTATAGAGAACGTTGAATAAAGTTACCTTAGTTTTTAACGTATAATCTAAAAATGTAATAAAATACAGGGAGTTGCATTTAAAAAAACCTAACTTTGACATATTACAATTTTGTGAAGCATCCTGTATAAGTGAAAATAATTTTAAAAAATAGTCGTTATCAACTTACATATGTCACCAAAAAATGAAGCTGATATCTTGTACCCTTTAGGCATAAGAGACCGAGGGAATAGTCGTGAATCACCCTGTATAACCTTCAATGAAATTACATTATTTAATTAGACGATAAGTATAATATACTTAATATAATATAATAGTAACAGTTTAGTATCCAAGTGCATCCCAATTTCGGGTAAAAAATTTACGAATGATAGAGAAATCTTATAGAAAAATGAAATAAATTTGTCTCGGAAAACGACACCTCAAAAAATGTTTTTTGTTAATTTTAGAGGTACAGTGCTACAGACTACTGTTGAATAGATGGTGTTATAGGTATGAATGTTATTAAAAAATGCATAATGAAGAATACCGAAAATTATAAATAAACAAAACACATAATCGATAAGTCAAGAAATTGTAGAATAATCAACAAGAGACTGGATCACTGTTTATTATACAGGTACCCTCATTTGAACGAATGTTTAAATACCAATAAGTGGAATCCATTGTCCTCTTATACTCCAAATGGGAAGATCGATTTGTCGTGAAATGAATTATTACACAAAACCTTTCCCCATAGACTTGAATGGTTACATAAAAAATTAATCTTGAAACAAAAAGGCTACAAGTTTCGATAACAATTAGTCGTCATCATCAGGCCATTATCTTCTGTCTTATCACTTCACGCCGCGTGTTACTTCCTTCAACGTCTTCGAATTATATTTCTTCCACGTGTGGTGGCCCGCTCTTAGGGTGTGATGCTCCCCCTTTAGCTTTTTGATCTTTTACATTTTGTTTCCCCATGGCTTAATTTAATTGTTCATCCGGATTTTTACTCTGATTTGAGCAAGTTTTTACTTGCTTTTCCCTATATCGGGGATGGAATAAATTATCTAGACTTTTGTCTTTTAATATCGTTTCACCACCATCATGATTCTCCTTCAATTTTGAATTTTTAATTTTTTCAACTCAATAATTTTAATGGCCTGATGATGACGACTAATTGTTGTCGAAACTTGTAGCCTTTTTGTTTCAAGATTAATTTTTTATGTAACCATTAAAGTCTATAGGGAAAGGTTTTGTGTAATAATTCATTTCACGTTTAAATACCATATGGGTAGTACCTATGTATAATTGTAAATGCAGTAATTAATTTCACAAACTATTTACCGAAAGTAATCATCATCTCAACCTAAGACACAGATCAATGGGTATAATTTATTACCGTTATCTTAATATCGCTCGATCGAGAATTACTTCTAAATAAGTAAAACAGTGGTATTTACATGGCCTTATATACCAGCAGATAACCTGTAAGAGTCGCTGTATATAATCGATCTCAAGAACTCGTAAAATAGGTACTCAAAAGGGGGTTGATATTTTAAAAAAGGGAAATAAAAGTTAACAAAAAATGCACAATTTATTCATGATCGCTTTGAAAAAGAACAATACAAACTCATAATTGTAAAACCGGCATGCGCATAAATATTCGTTCCAAATTATGATCCATTTCAGGCGCATGCGCAATAGTATTGCTTGTAAATATAGATCCTTTTTAATGTTACGGAACGGTATTTGAATTTTTATGATAACGCCACCTATAGACAAATACGCCAAGTTTTCATATTTTCCCATTATTTATTTATGCGAATTTTCAAACAGTTTAGTGACTTACGCTCATTATGTTATAGCTTTTCTTAGTTGTCGGGTAATACTCTCTTCTAACAAAATAACAATACTAACTGGGTTACGTCAGTTACGTGACTCGTGACATTTGACCGTCTTGTGTACTTATTTAGGAGATATCAAATGGTTAAATTAGACGAGAAGAAAAATGAAGAGGTGTGAATTTTGCATTATGTAATTAAGTCTTAATTGCAACCTTACAAAGAGCAGAACCTTGAAGAACATGATAATATTCAATAAATGTCCAAGTCAGTGGACATTCCTGAAAGTTGCTCTATTTTTCCCCTAGTAACGCATATTTTTATGAAATATCGCAAATAAAAAAGTTTTATCTCTTTCTTATCACAACAGTTTGAAGCTACTTGCTTCATATTGTTTGCTAAGAAATAGAAGATTGTTTGTGTTAAAAGTCAGGTAAATACTTTTTCTCTATAAATCGCATTATTTCGTCTCCTTCCGATATAGGAAACAGTTTGTTTTGTATTTTGGCATAAATTTCATCGTGTGGTCTACGTTCCCGAAAAAACGTATTTTTCCATTCAATGTAATCAGTAATCACATACGAACAATTTTGAGTTTGCGACGTCTTTCACACATTCAATGTTGTGATGTTAATGCTGTGATGAGTTTAGATTTGAAAGCCGCGGCCGTTTGTATTATTATCACGTAGAACAAGTAAAATAGAAAAATATTGCATATCAAACTAAATTGAGGTGCTCTTCTTATACAGTCATAATTAAGTCGATACAAAAAAATGCGCCACTGAGCATTCCGCCGTGTGGACATTCACCACACTAATATTATATTATAGTGTAATGCGATCCACACTTCATATTGAAACATTGAAACGCTTACATTCAACGTGTTGAAGTTGTGATCAAATGGACTTCCATGCACGCCACGAGGTGGGCACGGAATACTTACTTCAGAACTCTATTTTAGATTGCCATATTGAAGGTCTGCATAACGCTTCAGTTTAAAATTGAGATTACTTTCTTTAATATCTCCACGCCAGATGTAAATATAATTATTTTAATATTTAAAGCATCTAAAATATGCACAAATAATGGCGCTTCTTGCATCGAAAACCAAAGAAGTGGTTTCGGAAACTCAATCACCAAGCTTGAACATTCTTGCTTAACATACCCTGCCACAATTATTATTTATTATCTCTAATAAAATACAACGCGTTCAGAATTCATGTCTTAGATTGATTTTTGGCATCCGTAAGTACGAACATATTTCACACAAATTAAGCGAAGTGTGCTGGTTAAATATGTCTAATAGAAGGTTTTTAAAAACAGCCACTTTATTTCACAAAATAATTACTACAGACACACCTGCTTATCTAACTCACAAAATCATATATCGCAGTCATATTCACAATTTAAACATTAGAAACAGAGGATTAATCTCTATTCCTATTCATAGAACTTCTTTGTATAAACGTGGATTTGCCTATCAACTTCCAACTATATATAACAGTTTGCCAGATTTCATAAAATCATATCACACCATCACTACATTTAAATACAAATTGTACCGAATGTTACTATCCCAACAATGTACTTATTAATTAATTTAACGAATGTCTATCATCTTTTTTCTAAATGTTTTGTGTATTTCCTTTGTGTCAGCTCTATTGCATTACGTCACACAATAATTACGTGTATGCTTTCTTTTTCTTCTCCAAGGTTCAGTGGAAGAGCAAAAGATCTTTTCTTTTGAACTGCGCCTTGAGGTTATTTGTTTCACCTGCCTTGTTCTTAATATTAATTCTATGGATGTATACCTGCTGAAGCAAATAATAAAGACACTATTACTATATGTACTTCGATTGTTATCGATACTCAGGCCAAGCCTGGTTAACTAATCGCACGGATCGAAATCAAGTTACGATTAGTCCTACTAATACATATATCTATACAATATAAATTTGAAGTTGCTGTTAAAAAGTGAACATACTAAATACTATACACATATTATGTTCATTAAATTAAATGACGTTGATAAAACCAACGCTGATCACATTTTAGATAATGTATTTGTTTGAGAAGCCTCGGTGTATTTGATCCCAATTTGTAAAAGCCACGTCCCGTCGACCCTCTTTCCGCGAAGGCATTAACATGAACGCAGCGTCGCGCATCAATAACAAAAAGAGACCCTATATTCCTAGGCTTCTCCATTGGCGTCACTTATTCGTGACTTAGTGACTTTTTATAGAAAAGAAAAAAATGAACATAATATGTATGTTTTGAAAAAGTGTTATGATTATTGTGTAAGCGTTTTTTGTTGTTTAGCTCGACGCATAGGTTGCACTCGAGTGGGTAATGTGTTGTTTGTGTTTTGTGTTAATTGCGAATTCTGATACTGTGAGTATATTGTGTGTTTACGTTTGAGTGCATGAGAACGAGTCAGAGGTGTTACATGAGTGATTGTTGAAGTGTTGTGTGTTGGTAATGGACTTTCTATAATGTTATGTTGTGTATGCAACAGAGTTTCAATTTGTGAAGGGAGGATTGAGTGTTGTGTTTCATTTTGTGTTTGAATGGTATTATTATTATTATTATTATTATTATTATTTGAATGAAAGGGATGGCTTGAATACACACTCATCTTCTTTAACAACGGCAACCGTGCTTACAATATTGAATTCCCACAAAAGTTTAAAAACCATCTCGATATCCTTTAAAAATTCTGATTGTTGGAGTTCCCACACCGTGGTGCTCTTTATCAAGTTAAGGTGTCCACGTATAGATTGATACACATCTGCGAAGATGTGCGAAAGTTTCGAAGATGAAATAGAAATGTCGAAATTGTGATCATCTTGTACAATGTAGACCGAAAAAGCTTCACAAAATGGCTTTCCCATTCCCATAGTAGGTATGCCAAATGAACTGTTGCAGTTCAACGGACGGATCACTTATTTCTAAGCTTCCAATTCATTTACGCCTTTACAAATTATAAAGGAAAGCAAGCTTAGAATGATAACGGGAACCATCTACAGACACGTACAACAAATTTATAGAGAATGAAGTGGATATTGACGCGGTTGGCCTCGATTTGCTAATTTTAAGTGTATAGATGAAATACGTAACTTACTGTTACCAAATATCTGTTTGTTACAAAATGAATGTATTATTAATTGAAAAATACGCGAAATTGATTTTTATTATAGCAATTATATTATGTTGTTTTACTAAAAAGGAAGCACTCTAATAAAATCGTCTTTTGGTCTTTAGTTTTTCTCACACACTCTCTTATTTTCTTGATATTTACCTATATATTTATTTATTAGAAACCTTGAAGTATTCGTACAACAGTATGAAGCTAAGAAGTTGAAATAAATTATAGTGACGCTGTTGTTCACGCTGCTATAAAATTATCTGACCAAGGCTGGAAAGCACTCATACTGATTTGATTTGATAGTGATAAAATGTTAGGACTCACTAAAAGAAGTAATGACTGTCTTATGCTAATATTGGCATCGAAACACAAATTCTAGACTCTAGAGGGTTTTAGCAGTAGAAAATTTTTGCGAACTGAGATTACTTTCTTACATGTCACAAATTGCGATACTACATTATTTAATAAAAGCAAAAAACGAGTCCAACTTTTGACATCTCATCGAACTATTTCTCAAGCTGGCGAATATTTCTGAACATTGATTCAGGTTATTTACAGTGAAATAAGCAGTCTCTGAGAAATCTAATCCGTCAATACTCCCACCAACTATCGGAGTGATAGCAAAACACAGTATTAAAGCCTTATTTAAATGCAGACTTACAATGGAAGGCTGGTATTAATGTCATGACTGAATAGAGATTTACCAGATCTTTTAAATGAGGTATGATTTGCTACCTAAAGCCATTTGAAAAAATGTAAGGGGTATCTCCAATAGGGAGGGGACGAATGTGACGTTTATGATATTAGCGCCAAAAAGTGTCCCCATCAAGTTAACAGTTGGCGTGTTTCGACATTTCTTTTTAACACGGCGCATTTCTGAAATATGAAGGGTGGGTCCTTTTCAAATGAACACAGCGTATACGTTTGTGTAATCAAATAATTTTGTGACCAATTAACTAACTGATCTTTGTTCCTTATTTCTAAAGCAGCAAATGTTAATGTATGATGTGAAATGATAGTAAAGTGAAGATGTTCAAGGGAGCTAATGAAAATAAAAAGATTCCGCAATATCAAAACGAAAATGTATGCATGTCAGAATATGAATTCCAACGTAAAGTTTTCCTGCAAATACAGAAAAATCATTAGTAGTGTTATTTGGTAAGCTATTAATCTAATGCAACTATTGCATGAGTGTGCTATACTTGAACTGATTTAATGAAATGAACTGCGGCCTCGTTTGATTTTATCTTAGTCGGTTACGACTCGTTAACATTGTATTTACTCAACAATTTGTAAAAATACAACGATTTATCTAAATTGAGCTACTAATAATCATATGTTAGATACGTTTCGTGTGGTCCGCGTAAATTTGGTAGTTTTTTGTTTTGCCCTTAATATGCGAAATAAACTAGTCCAACTCGAATAAATAGGTCTAGGTTAGATATTCAATAAATCAATAAATATTTAAAGCGAACTATTGGTGAAATATAAAATTAAAACACTGTTTTAAGAAATACCTATTATCTTGGCAAAAGCGTAGTTTTGGAATTTAATTATGAGCAACGCATAATAATTAAATGAGAAACTTAACAATTTATTTTTATATAAATTTCGATCAATGGAAGTCTATTTTTGCTTAGGTGACATCATCTCATTGTTTCCTGGCGTAAAATGGGAAACTTGACATTGCACAACAAAGATGAAAACTCTTCAGAGTAAAAGGAACGCAATTTCGTTCACATCACGGAGAATATTTCAGTGATGTAAAAAAACAATAAAGTTTACATTCTTTTTGAGGAGACAGCAAAGAATAAGACGAGCATTCCTAATTTGGACACCAAATAATGATCCCTAAATAAACATTCAAAGGATACGTTTTGAATTAAAGGAAAAGTATCTATGCATACAGTGCCGATTAATTCAGTAGAATCTAAAAATTCATGGTAAACCCTATATTAATTAAACAGCTATCGATTTTGGAAATGTTTACTTTTCATTTGCGTGCAATCATAATGGAATACTATTATTTATTATTGCTTACAAAAATATGCTTACACATTTTAATTAAAGCAATGGATTTTCTTTTACTTCTCCCTAAAGACTTAATTAAAGATCTAATTGGCCAATTTTTATTTTTTGGGAGAATACCAATATCCTAACTAATTACAGGTGGCATGCGGTAGCTATTTCTTATGATAGTTACTAATAACGTAATAACATTTTAGAAGAGATTGAATGAACCTGTCGCCTTTCTCTAATTGAATAATTTTATACTGGATTTTCTCGGGAACGGAACCTTCATATGCTCGCAATTGGTGAAAAATAGACGGCGCGATATTTTTATTGAACTGGTTTAAATTTAGAAATGATGCTTGTTTAGGTTTATATTCGGTACTTTTTCTTCTACTTCATCTATCATACAGTACTATAGTTCACACGTTATTTATCTTTAAGATAATGCGACGATCTAGAACCGTGTTGCAACACGTCCCTTCAATTTTGATTGTAATTTTCGAACAGACAATAGCGTGAACACTCTTCAATTCAATGTATATTTATTGGCGCAGTTGTTGACAATTTCACTTTGGAAATCCAAGCTTCTAGTTTTAATACTATGGCAGTGTCGCTATATACTGGTTGTTTACAACTTTCTTTTTCACAGATGGTCAAAGTACTGTTGCTATAGTAACCTAGAAATTTAGATATATTTATGATGGAATTTCACTTTGTCCTGCTATTTGACTGAGCTTAACTAAAGCGTGGTGGTGGTTCCATTGTACTCAGGTAAAGCTCCCGCTCCACATGCTTATCACATAATTATGCTACCTAAACATCGTTGGAACTGGGAGACGAGGTAGTCTCTTGATGCCCGCCCTTAAGTTACACGAACACAACTAAGGGTCGTCTGCATTACGCTTGCGCGATGAACTCATTCCTTTCCCCTGAATACTGAATGAGTCGTCGTACTTGCGGTGGTGCTTAGAGACTTGGCCGCTGTCGTCTGTGCCCTTCTTTCGTTTACCCTACAAGCGTCTGATACAAGCGCAGAAACGGACATAATAAGCGCGACGTGTTAGCATCTGCCATTTCGGTGTGCGTACTGAAATAGCCCGAGCTATATTCTACCTAAACCTCTAACACACCACGCCTGCATTACATGCTGTGGTTGTCTGGGAAGATTATCAACCCCGAGCGCCGTCATCAGCCTCCTCACCGCCCAGAAACGTGATGAGAACGGGGGCAGTACAGGGAAGTTATAAATCCTTATAAACCTAAACCAGCAAAAGCTGTATATTCACGCAGTACCCCGGTTTTAATGAATAAGATTGTAAGAATTTTTGTGGAGAAATCGAAAACCGGGAACGTTGTTTAGTACACAAATTTTTTTACTGGAAATCTTTCGATGGAAAAGGAACAATTGAAATTGACTTATTTTCCATCATGACAATAACAGTTCCCACTCAGCACGTCAAATCGCAGATGTCTTATCATACACATTCATATGATTTAATATCCAGCAAATGAGACTTGCCAAGGAAGCAGGATCGGAGTACTTTTCTTTAATTGTGAAATTAGTATGTGCTACAGTTCTGTTTCGATTGAGATTTGTCCTATACATTCGCTGTAGGTACCTATTTATATTATGCGCCATTTTATAACTTCAAAAAGTTGGTTACTAAATTCGTCCGGATGTATGTGTGTCTGTGCGTTGGTCGATGTTACAGGGTTTAGAAACCTGGAAGTGGTGTCATCTTATAGGAAATTCTTCACTGATTCCAAATCGCTGGTAAATTTTTTGATCGGATCACCCGTTCGCCGTTGGGACGCCATTAAAGTCAAAATATACACCCTTTAATATCTGGAGAACGACACGTCCAATTACAAAAATAAAAAATACGTTTACTTTATTTTTTTAAACCTATTGGGTCATGATACGTTAAATCACCCTCACCTCCCTGTGGGGTGGAGCGGGAGTGAGTTTTCAAAACTTAAATGGGAACACCTATTTTTTATTACACCTTTGGATTCTCCATAAAAAACGATCCTCGAATTGCAAATTTAACCCCCAACTGCAAGCCCTTTTTTGGGAAAATTGCACGTCCGCAGAAAAACGATCTTTATTTACTTACTTTTTTTTCATCTAAAATTTTTTCGTAATTTACAAATTGTCCGTCACCCACCCCACTCCCATCTCCCTTAAGAGTTGAAAGAAAAACAATGACTCATTTGTGCAGAATCCGGCGTACTTGTGTCTGAGGTGGGGGGTAGTATTATACATATATATGTGCCATAATTAGTTACAGATTTGAAGTTGGTTGAAATTAGAATTTGTTATGATATGTGTATATTCTATGGTTTAGTACTTATTTGTGATCGATAGTATCGACCCTACCTTGGTTGTCCACTAGGTGGCGCAACACTTCACTTTTTAATATAAATTCTCAATTTTCTAATTGGTTGAAATATTTTCTTAATCTCGTAATAGCCTCGAACCTCTTTTCCGGCGTGCTACTCATTTCTCTCTCCTTTTAACGTCATTCACTCTCTACTATCTCTTTTTTATTTCTCAAGTCTTCGGTTTCGTTTCTGATGTAGAGGAAGACTTCCTTTCGAGTTCTCAAACAGTGCAGACGCTCCTTTTTTGTGCTGAGAAATCTTCACAAATTTCTTTAATTTTACGTTATACATTATTTTTGTATCTAGTGCGCGAAATGCCACTTTGGTGATCCAGAACTGATTTATTTAACGAGGCGCTATAAAACGGTTATAAGTGAAATTTCGTCAACTAATTGGTTGTGGAGAAACCACCTGCTTATTTCTACCACTCCCAAACGTATACAATTACGGTTTTAATACATTTATGACGTGTCGCATCGGAGAATCGGTTTCAAGTGTACCTGGCGTCAGTGATTAAAACTCATTGGGTATGTACTTATTCGGTTACTATTTTCAAAATTACATTCTTTCCTTCAACTTCTCGTCTCTAATTTCTCATAATTGTCCTAGCGTTCAACGTATAGTTTACCTTTCAACGTACCGTTTCCTATCAACTGCATCGACGACTCGCCGGTCGCCGCCATTTTCTCAACTTCGCTGAAGACTACAAACTTCATTTACCTTTTCTGCTTCCTTATAAATTACTAATTACTTTACCTTTATTTTCCTTTAAACTCATGAACTTTAAATAATTTAATTTGTGGATACTTTACCTTACCGAAATTATTTGTTTTAGTAAATTGCTTTACAGTTAACTTAAATATTTTTGTGACGTCATTCATTTTGTAAATACCTCATTCTAACTAAATTTGCTCTTCAGTTAATATTTTTGTTACCTAAAGTTAAATATTATCTTGTTTGCGTTAATGTACTCGTTCGTAAAAATTGTATTAGTTACTCCCTTTTACCTTAACTTTTAACTGCTGATAAATTTAAACTCTTTTGCTAACATATGCTCAGTATCCGATCCTTCAAGTGAATCGTGAGTAATTAAGTATTCTCGTAGTTTGGGACCGAACCATTATTTTTGGTCCGATTTGTACTAATTCTCTTTATTTAGATTACATCGCTTCGGCAGACTCTTTGCAAAGGGATCTCCACCGAACTTTATACACAGGTACCTTATTTTATTTTATTACTTACTTACTTGGCTTACTACGATTGCATCGTATTCTGACAGATTAAATATTCATGCTAACGTAATTCATTACGAGTAGTTTCTTGCAACGCTACTTGAAAAGGTAAAGCGGATCTCTAATTAGTATTATCACTATTGAGTGAGTCACTACCATTTTTGATTATTATCCAATTACATTCATTTATTTATTTTATTTTGAACAATTGCTTTATTTTATAGTTATTTGTGTACATATTTTGACCGAGTCTTTATTATATTCTCGTCAAATTACTTTTTATTTTCATTATTGTTCCATTACCATATTTCTCTTTCAGATTACTACGTTTACTCATCTCCGAATTGAGACTATCTTCGCAGTTCATATTCTCAATTTCAGCTATTACCTCTAGAACTTGCGTGGCGCCCATTTTCTCTATTGAGTATTCGTTACTCATCCTGCTTATACTAGATACAACTCACTTTTTCTCATTCTTAGTAATCCACGCCCAATCGTCCATATAACTGAGCTTACAGGTGCAATACCTATTTATAAATTGTGTTACAATTCTCAATTCTTGTCGTAACAAATTCTATAAGAATTTGCGCCTTTTGATAGTTGTTTTTTGTAAAAATGGCTAACGAATACCTATATTGTGTTAGGCAAAAGGGACGGAATACAATTACCTTTATTGAGAATTACAGTAACTTATGCGTTGGAGAATATTCATTTGTCTTACTATTTCACTTAACAATAAACAAAAACTTTACATTAGTGTAACATCCAATGAAATTATGGTGCTATGTTGTAAAACAAATGGCGCCTGTCACCTCATTGAAAGATAATTTATCACATAATAGGTATATGACATTTATGAAACTGCTGTTTAGCCAATGTTTAAAATGTTGAATTATGAACATAATAAATTTAAGAGTCTTGAGATTTGAATCTCATTTTATGTTGTAATTTACTAAATGTTTTAAATCTTCAAGACAAATTGCAGGACACAAAAAACTAGCACAATAAATTTTCAAAATATCAACCGTTTCTTGTTTCTTTCTTAACAATACAAGAAAGTTACGAATCTATTATAAATTCACTATGGTGTACACTGTACAAGAGCATTCCCAATCCATTGAACTTGTCTCATTCAACTCCAATGTTTTATTCATTTGGTCGTCGATGTGTTGGATAGGTCTATCAAAGTATGCATTTGACTGAAATAAGTAACCCGATAACGAGTCATTAGGAGCAAGGTGAAAGTACCTAGATGGTCAAAACAAATTATGGGGACATGTTTCAATGGGCATAAATTAGCTAAATAGTTGTAACTTAAAATGTTTTGTAAGTCATCAAGTATGTTTGAAAAAATAAGACCCAACGTATAAGGTCTTGGATTATCTCGTGAACGACACGTCACCGCGTAGCTGCGAGTAGGAGGGGCCATAATTATGAAATTTGGTAGTAAGTGAAGGATAAAAACATCGACTTACTTTGGAAAAGGTGACAAAATGTAAATAATGTGTTCTCATTCTCATATATCAACAAATTTCATATTTATCGTGTAATTTATTTTATTTACTTACTGTTCAGTCATAATTACGCGTGCATATTGTTTCATAATGACGGACGATACTTTTAGGAAAGTTGCCTACATAAAAGTTTGACGAATTATAGTTACCTGCGACGTGGTCACGTGTCGTTCACGAGATAATCCAACATACCTACGAAAAATCCCATTACTTTAGCCCTCTTTCTATTATATACTCGTTGGTAAGACTCTGTAATTTGATAAAAGTTCGTATTAATAGATGTATTAAACAAAATATCTACAAACAACTGACAGAGACTAATGACATGATACGCTTATTCTGAGTACTTGTCACTTTTATTACATTATTAATAATAAAAGTTTGTGTCGTGTGAATGTTCCTTTAATTAAGATGAAAAAACTTTGCATTGTATGGAAACACATTTGTGTAGATTGTTACAACTGACCAATCCATTTTGGTTTTTTACTAATAATGAGTGATACATAGTCCTTAACAAAACTCTGTTACGATTAGTTATTCAATGTGACACCTACATTTTATGAGGGATACGTTTCACACTGTTGAACTTGATGAAAGAAATTACTAATTAAAATTATTTCCTACCACGAATTTTCAAATTCGGAAATTTATCTTACATTAGCTGATCGAAATATGTTTCACAAGTTTTCTTAAATTAATCAACGAAGAAGGATATTATTACAGAACTTATTTTAATTATATGTATAGGTACTTTTAGATTGCTGTAAAATCTAAACGTAGACACTTTTAGCTTAAATCCAGCCAGAATCACATGTAACAAATTACAGTTTATCTGTCCCCAAAATGTATAAATCTGCCGAGTTTCTTAGTGTTTTTTAACATACATACATATTTTTTAATGGCTTCAACTTTGCTGCTGTGTAACTTTATTCCAATGTTCGAGATTATATGACACGGGGTCTTCAACTTATGCTTGATAAAATCGACACTTATTTATTTGGTTCTACGTAGCACACATTGCGATACGATTTCATGTTCTTTACTTTTTAATAAATAATTATATGAATAGTATAAATTTTAATATTTTGAGTAAGTACCTTCAAAGACTTCATTAAAAAAATGATTTTTGCTAAAACTGCTGTATAGATCTCAGATAGCTTTCTGTAATCCTGCTGTAACACCATAGTCTCCTAAAGACCTCTAAATCCGCTTTGTAGGTAACGTACCAAAACCTTTCTCATGTATACTTTATCTTCTCCTATCACAATTCTCTCGCTTATCTTTCTTTTTCTTTGTGTTTCTAGTCAGTCGACACATTTTACGGACGCTTCTATTATCGTCGTTCTAAAATTGCCCCATATTTTTTCTACGTCTTCTCTCACACTCCAACCTGCTTTGCTTCATTCCCTTTGGTAGTTGTTGTATTTCTTCTTTCTGAAATTTATATTATGTTGATTTACTCCTCTCAGATTTTGTCACATATGATTGTGAACTCTAAAACTACAACAGCACGTTTATTTAGAACGTCTTGTTGATTATTTTCGCTTATATTCTCGTCAATAAGTTCAAATCCAAACCTATTATTATAAACAATGATAACCCTATACATTATGGATACATTAGCCGTATATGAAATTTACTAACAACACCGATGTTAGCTACTGAATTATTTGTATACATGCTAAAAAGTATTTGAAAATGAGGTGTAAAAATACCATTCATCAGTACAAATAACAGCGCATCTTTACAAATAGGGAGTGAAAATGAACAGAAAAACTCAACAATAACGCAGAAAGACTTACACACTCATGTAAAAAAATGTATTATTGAGAATTCTACAAGCAAATGGCTAACCACAAGTTATTTGAAAGCTCCTTTAATAAAAAATTAAAAATCCCCAGATAAACAATATTTTGTGGTCTTTGACGTACAAATCGTAATTTTTACTTTCCCGTGCATATGCACACGTGTAATATACACTTGACTGACCATAGGGGCAGCGGGATGAATTTTTGAAGTTGAAAATTTTAAATCTTCATAACTTTTTTGCTAACAAAGATGAAGAAATAAAATTGTACAGTGAAGTAGAGGACATACGACTCTTTTAATCGAGTGTAATAAGTATACCAATTTACAATCAGCCTAGCCGGAAATTAACAAAATATTAAAAATATTTATGACATACCCTGTATATTAATTAGATCAGGAGAAAATCAGAAATCGTTTTTTAGTTTACTTTTAAAGGCGAGTGTGCTTAAGTTTTCTGGTAAATGATTATAGAATTTACAACAGTTATACTGTTATACGTATCTAATTACTAGCTAGCTTCATAATTCTCTGCCGTATAAAATACGTTTTACACGAGTCTTAAGTTGAAACATAGGTACCTCTTACGGCTTTCTTCTGCAGAGCGAAAATGCGTTTGACATGTTTTGTTTTAGACTTACCCCAATGCGTTATTCCGAATTTCATGCGAGAGTCAAATAATCCAAAGTATAAACTAAACTTTTTTGAACATTAATATTGCAATGCCGAGACATCATGCGCAACTGAAAAATTGAATTGTTTACTTGCTTCGCTAATTCATTAACGTCGGGGGTTCCCAATAAAAACTCCTATCGAATGTAACCCCCAGAATTTTACACGTATTTTTTTGAGTTATCACGCAAAACTGTTTCAATTTGAGTTATTAGGTATGCAAAAAACTTGGTGCTCGGTCAATAATAACAGTCTTCACCACCTTGGTGTATAATATACTATTATTTAATACGTCATTGTAGTAAACACGCGAAAGTTGTGTGCCAGTTTACTAGTCACTTAATTTACGTTCTTTTTGAGTAGTGATTTGATTTGATATTAGTAGCGATAAATACGAAAACATGCAACAAAAGATACTGAAACGATTTTTTTACTTTTTTCAACAAAATAATCGATTAAGTAACGTTTTGCTTGGTACTGTTAAATATCATTTTTAAAGGGCTTTCCAATGTCACACATGGGTAGTGCAATTTAAAAAACACGAGTAAGATTGCTGAAATCTAAGGGGTAGATTTCAGCCCATCCATGTTCTAGAAACGCTTTCGAGAAATTTGACTTATCTGTTATAGTTTCGAAGATATGAGGTTTGGCAAATTTTTAAATTGGCAGCGCGCAGCGATGTATTCCTACTTTCAAGACGGCGCAGCGTTGTGAATGGAGGGGACATATTGCTCTAGGCTCTAATGACGCTGTAGCCTTAGAAGTTTCCGTATTTTCCCACCAAGTCTATTGTTGCAGTGCAGCGTGCGCTGCGTACTCGTTATGGCATTTCTCCTCGGAATACTGTTTCTGGGCGAAAATCCATTTTGTTATGGGTGGGGAAGTTCCGTGTATATGGTAGTGTTGTGCAAAAGAGTGTTGGGGTCCAGAGGACTGTCCGAACACCAGAAAACATTGACCGTGTAAGAAGATCGATTTTGCAGTCTCCTAAGCGTTCTGTTCGCAAGCGTGCATCCGCCCTTGTGCTTTCTAACCGTACTGTGCGTGGAATTTTCCATGAAGACCTTCACTTCCATCCATACCTATATGGAACTCCCACAACAGGATTGGCAAAATCGACTACATGCATGTGAAACTTTGATTCAAAACTTGCGATGTTTTGTTTGAGGAGGTGCATTTCCACATTTCTGGAAGTGTGAACAAACACAATATACGTTATTGGAGCAGTGTAAACCCTAAACTAATTCATGAAAGACCTCTACACAGTGACAAAATGTGACCGTTTGGTGTGCAATCAGCAGTGAAGGCACCATTGGACCTTATTTCTTTGAGGAGTACAATCACGCTGTCACCATCAATTCTAAGCGGTATGTAAACATGATCCAACAATTTCTTGAACCACAACTTCAACAGATTAATTTGTGTGGTTTCAGCAGGATGGTGCCACTGTCCGTACTGCTAGAAATATGTATGGTGATATTCTATGGTACGCGCGCTCGTCACATTTAACGGCGTGCGACTTCTTTTTATAGGGCTACCTCAAGAGTAAGGTGTTTCAACATCGTCCCAGGACCCTAGAAGCCTTGAAGCATGCAATACGCCTTGAAGTTGGCCGCGTTCCGCAGCAGATGCTTCGCAGAATTATGCAGAACTTCAGAAATCGACTACAGCAGTGTATTAACAATGGGGGACATCACTTGAATGATATATTGTTTAAAACAAAGTAAAATTAACTTCCAGTTGTATCCTTCTGATGCCACAATAAAGTTTTGTTCGCACATTTTTTGTTATTTTTGAATTTAACTTCAAAGTTAGGGATACTTCGCTGCCCCACCCTTTAACACATACAATACAAATTGCCTGAAGATTCAAGATTGACCTCTTTTTTTAAATAATTAGCCTCATTCATAATAATTATGTGATTTTGAGTGCCGGTGGAGTGTCCACCTAGAATATTTGGTCTACCTACTTGAAATTTGGCAGAAGTCAAATATTATGCTATGAGTGTTTGTGAAATTCTGCACGCAGTGTACAAATATTAAAGTGCTCAGAGTTCTGTTTCCTTTGAGTAGTCGCTCTAAGCTATATTAAGTTTTGCTTTTAAACCGCTTCATCTTCAAGTCGCCTCATCACCGAAGGGAGCTGATGACAGCTTGGCTATCGACTACTATCTTAGTATCTAACAGACTAATCCCTCGTTTCATCGAATTTGTGTTAAGACCAAGCATATTTGCGCTTTTTCAATACTAAAACCTGTGGTATTTTGTGTAAAACAACTCACGAGGTTGACGAAATTCTGTGTGTAATATACAGACATCAGTTTATTTAGTTTTAGATTAATCATAATGCAGTTACATTTACAATTAATAGCACTACGATAAATGAGAATACAATACGAACATGTGAGTATAACCAGCACTAGTTAATGTAAAACAGATTAGTTAGTGGATTTATTTGAGCATTACATTTATCCAATTTATCGCCGGATTAACTCATTTCAAGTTTTGTCCTGCTCATTCCTTTATAAATGACATCGCTAACTGTTCCTGAAACTTGCCTTTAACTACTACAAAAGTACAAATACATACAGGCCAAAGCGTTTTACATCTTCAATACAAATTGAACGAATACAAATACCAATGCCCTCCTTTGTGAAACTTGTATTTATCTGAGGTAAATACTGCTCTAAGATCCACCTTAGCGTTCTATTTGCATCGCAGAAATTAAAGTCATTCATTTGCATAATTATGTAATAAAAGTGCACGAACGACGTATTAAACTCCAAAGCGGTATCTGGGATTGCAATTTCAGTATTGATTTTAGATTGTTACAGATTCATTTAACTTTATAACAATATAAAGCCTGAGCCACTTTCAGTGTACAAGTTTTTATACTTTGAACTTTCTGTTGATTTATGAGTGAAAGGTTCAACTTCTGTTTTATGTGTTAAATGTCAAATGATATTAAATGAGAAAAACTTAACGACTTTTAAGCAACTCTTTTGATCACAATTTATGATCGCAATATATTTAAAGCAAAACACGTCTTTGAACTTATCACAAGTATAAGTAGGTATACGTTACTTATCTCAGAAATGCTTTCGAGTGTATTGGCAAAAGAAAACAATACCCAGAAGGGTTCGACGCTATGTGTCATTTTAAAAGGCTACAAATAGTAAGTAAAAAATACACGAGGGAAGCTACTAGAGAAGCCTTAAACTCACATCAAAAACACAAAAAAGCAACATCCTCCTTAGCACATTCCCAATAAAATCCACATTACATAAAGAATTTGCATTCATTGTATTGCTACTATTTTCAACGTTAGGATACTTTGCGTGTCGATGTATACTGTAAACACGAGAACAAAATGGAATTGAGAAAAATAGTATTCTCCATTCTGTGATTTTTTTACAATCTCCAACATTGATTAAGTACTATTTAATGTTTTGAGGAAATCGAAATTGGTCATGTTCCCTAACGACCATAGAATCTTTCTTCTGCCCCACTAACTATTGAACGAATTCAGTGGAAGAGTTCGGAAAAACCCCAGGCAAATCGTACCTATATGTTCAGGGTAAATAGTATATTGTACAGAGTGGAATACTAGATATACATTCGTTTCTGTCGTTGAAGTTGTCGTGAAAGCTTCTTATACAGCTATATGTTCGCTCAAATAACCCCAGAAGAAAAGTCCTACGGAGACAGGTCAGGTGATCTGGGTAGTCACTCGATTATTATTACTTATTGTAAAGTGTTCCGTACTACTAAAAAAAAAGGGAATAAGTCAGAAACTATTAAAGCTAGAGATAGGAACATGAAATACCAAAATATACCCATTTTGATTCTCTATCAAATGCAACAGTAAGGAAATGGTCATTTCATTTAAAAAACTGTGTTTTTACTCTTTGAATTTTCCTATATTTGGAATTCCATAGGTGAGGTCGTACGCAACTTTAATTTTTTTAAGTACACCAAAAGAAGGCCCTATTCTTCCTCTATGCGCTACTGAAAACACGGTTTCCATAACTACAACGGTTTTCAAGTAATGAATTATCAAAGCAGCGCGCGTGCGTATCCGCCATTTTCTTTTTAAAAGTGAAACTAAGTTAAAAACCATAAATTGTAGATATTGACATGAGGGTATTAAAAGAACTGAAATTTCACATAGAATCCAAAAATGCAAAAAAATAGGAATTGGCATTTAAAATAACGAAGTTAATAGCTACTTCCGGCATTTTCGGAAGCGCTGCCAATTTGGAAATATTTTGAACCCCTAAGTTCACATTTTCAAAAACCTTTCTATAAAACTTTCCCAGAAATGTCTAATTTAAGCTCCCAAAAAAACACCCTGTATACACGTGTGTATATGCACGGGAAAGTAAAAATAACCAAAATCTTTACATGGACTCGACCCTTCTTTCACTGAGCTTATGTGTAAGGATTTTTACTCTAGAGAAAAATAAAAATGGGACATGAGTGCGTGGCATTTAACTGCCCTAGAATATTTTGACCTATTGAAATTCTCATATACGTATATTGTTAATCCATTTTCGAAAATTTAGTTTCTATTTATTTCTAATAACAAATGAAAAATCATTTTTAAAAACGAATTTCCCTAGTTTTCGCCCGGTATCTTTGAAACGAAACACACTTTTTGAAAGAGGAATTTGCTCATGAGCAAAAAAAGGGTAAGTATACATATTATTCTCTATTTAAACAACCTTACATCTCTTACCATTTTCAGTCTCCTCATGTAAAACAAGCACCTTCTAACTTCGTTCTACACATCTTATACAACCAATCATAATATTTTTTGACTTTAGGGAAAGCATTTATGCGGTGAAAGAAAAAGAAGAAAGGAAATATACCACTACGAAAAAAAATTTAGTTCAGTTTTTAGCGCATTTTTATTTAAATTTGAAAAAAAAGTGTATTTAGCGTTTTGTTAGACCCACTCACCGGTATAGACCACTCTGCAAGGAATTATCTGAAGAACTGAAACTTTTTGTGCCGATCAATATACGCAACGCATATATCTTGGCTTGAGACCTCGTCCGCCATTTTGAAAATGTGTATTTCTAACTAAATTTTTTTAGAAAAGTAAAAAAGGCGTTCTCTCAATACAAGAACTTTTCACGTTTTAATACGTTATCCATGGTTTGTTCTCTGAACATCCAAAATCTTTATTTATACATCAATTATTATCTATGGTAAGACAAAGACAATACAATGCTTTGTGGCGACGGAAGTAAGTAAATTTGAGGGTTTTGTTTCGCCATCTTCATAACCCACTTCACTCCTTGGTCTCCTAATATAGTTCATAAAATTATAATTTTTGTTTCCAAAACTTCTTTGTGATTGTCTTACAACGAAATTTTTAAGGATTAAGACAGATCTGCAAGAAATTGTCTAATTTCATACTCATACATAAATATAAGCTGTAAGAGACGGAAACATTAACAAATGAAGTATTGCTTATTAGCAAAGTGCCTACAATAAGCGGCTCAGCGAGAAAATGAAAAAAGTCCAATCAAACAAAACATTGTAAGTGTGCGCCTTGAAGACAGAGGTCAAGCTAAAATCTCTTGGCTATACATATTATTCTTTCTAAAATTGTATCTGTCAAATAACTATAGTATTTCAATTGAGAGGAATAAGTGACAAAATTTTGTTTGACAGTGATGTCGGTTCGTATCGTAAATATTGGAAAACAAAACATTTGCTTTCGTGTTTCCTATTTTACAAGATTTTTTAATTCTTCGGTATTGATTACATTCTTAATTAAGTAACATATTAGAAACAAAAAAGCAGGTTGTTATTATAAGCATCGCTTAAAATGTTACCCGATAGTTTTAGGCGAATAATTGTTCGCTCAGAAAACATAATGAATAAACAATAAAGGAGGATTTATTTTGAGTAAAACGGTTGTTCCTTTGGAAATTAACATGCATATAACTTTAGTAGAATAACGGTAGAGGTAGCTCTTTTTGAATGGAGATTAACGTTAAATCTTTTTTATTTGAAGTAAGAGGGTTACTTAAAAAAGATATATTCAAGTCCTGGAAAAGGTCACTTAATTGAAAATTATATGGGAAAAGCATCAAATGAAAGGCTTTAAACTCTACTTAGACGTGATATATAACTAAAGGGTTTACGAAGTAGACTTGATAGTGCTTTGTATTTCTCAACCCTTTCATTAGTCGTCATATTACATTTAGAGTACACACGTTTTGCTTATTTTACATTTTAACGATTAGATAGGTCTACGGTCTCGGGTCTACCCATGCTAACTTTCCCGAAACTATTTACTAGGCGACGCTTCATGCATAGTGCGCAGTAAAGTGTGGTGAAACAATATTACACATTTGAACTCTGGTTTGCTATATCAATGAAATCAGATAGATGCATGTTATGAGGTACTGTGGCGCAGCAAATTGCTAGGAGGACTTTGTGTCTTGATCAATTAATTTCTTTATTGCAAGCCTGTAAACGTCAACTAAATATTTAATGAATATTAGGAGCTATTATTTGGAGACTTCGAGCCTATACATATACCTATAGCGTTGACATCAACGTTCTATCTCAGATGTATCCAGGATATATGTATCTGTGGTTCTATGTGCAGTTAAACGATAAAAAAGTTGGAGAGAGTGTGAACGATAAGAAAATAATCGATTATGTAAAATGACAGATCGGGTTGCAACATTTTTCAATGTCTTAAAATACATATACTTGATAACTAGTTTTTATTGTTTACTTTTTTAACAATTCCCTTCCATATATCCGAAACGACGAAATAGCGAATTTTTTCACCTAATTTCGATATTAGATACGAAGTTAGTTATTATAAGCACACAGATAGGTAAAATTACGCCAAACATTTACTAGAACACAATCACTCCATGACCTCACATAATAACATCAAATTTTTACATTTCT
Source organism: Pyrocoelia pectoralis (assembly GCA_036250285.1). Lineage (NCBI taxonomy): Eukaryota > Metazoa > Arthropoda > Insecta > Coleoptera > Lampyridae > Pyrocoelia > Pyrocoelia pectoralis. Next base: position 40,869,294 of record CM070074.1, read on the forward strand.
GCAATATACAATCCAAATTAGATGTTTTCAAACTCGTAAATGTGTGTACAGAGTAGGTACCTTTAATGAATGAGGCAATTGACCTTATTAATACACCATTACCTACTTCAGATTCTTGATCAGAAATTCTTAACATTTAAGGTTCCTTGGTGTGCCAAATAAGCCATTATGAATCAAAAATTGGTTTGGAACAGAATAGTTATTTTTTAATCATAACCGAAGTTAGAACTGTTTCAAAAATTTGACCGAGTAACTGAAAAATCCGTTAACAACGCCGTTACAAGTGACGAAATTTAGATAAACACGTACGAACCGGAAACTAAGCAATAATAATGCACCGATTATTGGGTGTTCCAATAGGCACCGCAAAAGTTGTTCGTTCGAGAAGCATTTCCAAGAAAATGAATGCTTGTTCCTTCGGTGGTACTGGACATGTCGCGACCATTTTTTAGAGGATCCAACAACAGCTATCGCCGAATGGTATATAATAATTTGTTTGCCAAATCATCGATGAAATTAGAAAAAAACAACCAAAAACGTCGAACAATCAATTATTTAAAGTAAAAAAACATCGAATTAATGTCTCATTGCCCGTATTCACCACATTTATCGCCTAAGGACTTTATTATTTCCGAAGATAAAAAAATGCGTGGAAAGCGATTTTCATAACCTCAAGAAGTTTTCAATAGCTTGGCCATGTTCTTGAGATAGCAACAGAGTGGAAAAAAGCATGCATGCGAATATTTTGAGAAGTAATAGAACAGTTAAGTTCCAAAAATGTTTTTTTATTCTTAACACTCAAAATACGCTATAAATTACATAACTAAAAAACTTATTTTCTTTCCCATCTTAAAAGAACATTTCCTAAAACTGAATGAGTATTCATTCGGTTGCTTAAACCGAAACACAAAAATGTACCCTTATGTTTTCATAAGCCTTAATAGTATTTTAATTTTTAAGAAAAATAACATCCATTTTAAACTCGTGGCAAGTTATTTTTCTAAATAACAGCGTAATTATTTTAATAAATTGTAACATTTACTATGCGTTGGGGGATACATTTCATTTAATTTTGGTTGTGAAGCTGCGGCAAGTTGGCAATTTATACTTAATCTTATGCGAGTTATGCATAAAATACAACGTTTGTTGACACACATATCAGATGTCATACATTTGATGCTGTTTAGTGAAGAATAGTCTGGTGACATGATTTTAAACACTAAATGTGCGGTTAACTTAAACGGTTTCAAAATTAGGGTTGCCTCACGGTAAATATGTTTCCATATCGAGCAACCCTTAGAACACTTCTCCTTCCTAATTTAATCATCATGCTACTCGGGTGGCAAGGAGAGGAAAGTGAAAATCTAACAGAATTTTGGTAAACGCCGGAGGATTCTCAGCTTAAAGACCACTTGTCTATTCCATACTTACATTGAATACGTTTGATTATCTTCTCTTTAAAATATCCTTTCGGCAAGCCTGATTTAAAAATTAATGTATTTCAAATACAAATACTACATTAACAAAGACGAAAAGAAATCGAATCAATTCACGTTTGAAAAAGCAAACAACGCCCTTAATTGCTTTCAGTTTGATTTAGAGCTTTTTTCGTAAAAATGCTAATAAAGGTGTGCTGACGATGCCTAAACCAATTATTGAAACAAAGATTGATGGAAACTAAGTCTAGAATAAAAATCAGTTTAACGGCAACGTAAATAAATTGTTTCATTGACACTTTGCCACAATCTCTGTAAAACATGGGAAGCTTAATAAAGTTTCTCAATTAATTCTAAAGTTCGTCTTTTGTAACATAATATAGTTATTGATTAAACTACAGAGTTTATTTAAAAATCATAATCTCTATTCATCCCAAAAAGATTTCTCGGTGCCATAAATCTAACCATAATTTTAAATCGGTAATACTAATTTAACAATTTAAGGGAAATGAAATGAAATAATTTTAATCCTCATAAATGAGAGAAAAGGGATAATGAGAATTTATAAAATATAGTAGAGATTTAATAAAAATGAAAATACCTGCTAAAAAAGGGATGTAATCTCTCCGAAATTCAGGATATTACAACACATGTTTGCCTCCTCTACACGGTTTTAGAGATACCAATTTATTACTTATATGGGATGTTTTCTGGCGACAATGTCCTATTACTAGGATATAAGGTAATTTGATGTCAAAGTAAACTTAAAAAAATGTGTCTCAACTTCCTACATAACCTTTAGATTAAAGCAATTCCATAACATAGGAACATAGGTAACACAAATTTAATAACAGCGTGTAGTTATAGGTACATTTTGGAGAATAACAGATTTTTCTAAACAAATATATTCGGATCATACTTAATTAAATTTTTGATCTTTAATCTTGACGAACGTTTTGTAAATAGCAATAGGTACTTTTCTAAGACTAGTATTTGCATTTGTGAACGGAAAACTTGTACAGAAATAGTTATATTATTTATTAATTAAATACCTTTCGAAAGTTTCAAGTATTTAAATATATTTTAAGTATTTGAATAGGTACTATTGAAAAGTACTATTTAACTGAACTAAACTACCGATGCGTTTTTAGTAGAGTCAAATTACGAATTGTTACGGTAACAATTGGGGTGGTTGTACTAAAATTTTATGAGCAGAGTACTCAGTCGCTCGGTCTATGGTGGCCAGATGGGTTGGAGTTAATTTCAGGAATCGATAAACAAAAAAAAAGATACATTCACTCTCAACGCCGAGTGTATCATTTATGATACACCCACACACCCGTCGCACAGGCCACGTGTATCATAAATGATACACCAAGTAATGGTTGTTCAGAACCTCGGTCCTGATACACGTATATGTAAATTTCTATAACTAAACGATAGTCCTGGCCTGGTAATTCAATCTTTTACTGCGATCTTTGGCCTTGTGCTTGATAAAACTTTGCAATCAGTGCCTACTTGTGATGGCATCTTCTTTTGGCCATTTACGATTGTTCCATGGTTACCATATTTTCGGTAGCAGTCTATACATCGGCCTCTCTTTTTCAGAGGATGATTACGATTATGATACACTTGGCCTAGGAGAACAGGGGCATCATTTAGGGGGGGGGGGGGGGGGGGGAAGGATATGGCAGTTGACCCCCCTGGAATTACTACTACCAAAGGAAGTACGTTAAACTTATAAAACTCACAATTACGCCCCTTTTTCAAATTTTTTTTTCCTTTTTACTGTAGTTGTCCTTGTAAAATACTTAAATGACGCCGCTGTAGGAGAATGAAGTTACATTCCTAGGCCAGGTGTATCCTTTCTGATACACGTTTAACAACTGCCCAAAAATATATTAAAAATTCGCGGAAATAAAATTTATCTTAAAAGTCACTATTAAAACGTAGCGATTAAGGTAGAAACATTGGTGGCCTGTAGGTGTAAATTCCCCCCCCCCCTCCCCCCTTGGCGTTGAGAGTGTTCAGTAACGTCGCTGTTCGAAACTGAAAATCTAGAATTCGGAAGACATTATCAGTTCCTTAAAATTTAAAAACGACGATTCGATAGCCATAAAGGGAGGAAGGAGAAATAAATCAGCTGTGTTCCATTTAACTGGATTATAATGTAATTTTTAATAATTTGAGATAACAAATCAAAGGTCGAGGGGTACAAGTACCATAAAAAGTAATTTTTAACAACTTAGTACACGAGTATCTAGTTCACCTTTATGGGACCATAAGCACTCTTACACAAGCAGGTAATTAATAATAATAAAACCTCTCACCGTTAGTATCCGGCGGTGGTTGCCTTTGATCAAAGAGCGTCACCAAATACCTAGATATGTCAAACAAATAAATTCGAGACTAAAAGAATTAACAGTTCACTAAGAAATGGTTAGTTCTAACTTAACAGGGTAAATTCAATGGGATACTGATCTAAAGTCCCTGAATAAATGTTATACACTACGTAGTAGTAGGGGTAACATTTCTCTGGTGTAGACACGAACAAGTGCAGTATAGGGAATTATTCGTAAAAATATTTTGACGTCAGGTAACGTACTTTCTGCTCTCTATTACATATATATTTTTTATTACATCGGCAACCAAGAACAATGTTTTGATAAAAATAATTAATTAACAATTTTAAGTTAAAATTTTCCGACCGCGCAGAAGGCTCACATCTAGCATCAATATTGCGTTCAAGCCATAAATTGTAGAAAACAATCTAATAGCAAAAAATTTGAAATGTGTTTGTAAATGTGTTGTCCTATAAAAAGTAGTAAAAAATAAATAAGTTCCTTTAGTGTGACTTGGGATTAATGAAATGAAACTCAAAAACTAGAAAAAATATACCAAGATCATCAAATGAAAGTTAAAAACCATATATTAAATTTTTCAGGTAGGACAAGATGGTGGGGGAGCGGCTTGCTTAGAGCGACAGAACCTCTAAAGCGGCCCCTGCACCAACTGATCACTGATCACCTACCTAATAGAATTTAAGATACGAGATAGTGCTCAGTTGGTGAATGCTGATATAGAATATTCATGCACGGCAGACCTAATCAAAATACATTATTTTAAGTTCTTCTTGTATGTGTTCTTGTATAATTTGGTAAATTTACAGCTGTATATGCCATTTAATAATTAATATTGTAGTCCTGTACGTTCAGTTTTACTATTGCTCAAAAAAACCACAAGAAAGAATAGATAGAAAAAATTTTTGTTGATAAGTCGACCATGTTTAGTTTGTACAACGCTGTCCTTATGTTTTAGTAAGTTTTTTGTGTTTTTTAAAAAATTAAGTAACTTTGATTGTATTTACGTTTTAGTTTTTTGCCTGATGATGTGGTGTAAGCATAGACCACGAAACCGGTAGCAAATAATTAAATAAAAAGATTGTGGGAAGTCAGACCTTCATTTACCCTCTCCTGGTGAGATTTTAATAATATTTTTTGTAATTACAGAAACACAAACATTAACATATAGTGTAAAATGGTCTGCTAGGCAACTTAAATGAGCGTTGTGAATTGAAGAGTGATATAATCGCTGCTAAAAAGAACAGTGTTCTCACTGTGATATAAAAATCGCCGTTTCCCCCATCACTAGCTCACGTAGTAGGATGGTGAGTCTGTATCAAGACCCTCGACATAACATTATGGTCCCCCCTTGCACATTTACATTACATTTAAGATATGATTTAGAAGGTAACGTTTTGTAATCGTATCTAAGGCATTTTTATGTAAGTTACCAAAGTTAATTTACAAATATACAATTACATGAAAAGTGATTCGATGAGCATTATAGATGATGGTTGATTGAGGTTCAAAAATAGTGCCCCAAATCTTTGTAGGATAGAACAATGGAGTACCTAAATGAGTAATGAGTTAATGACTATGGCTGTAACTCCACAATTGCGAAAACGTTTGCGCTATTTTTTGGCAGATTACTATGAAAAGTATTCGCGACTATTATAGATTTATTTTAGGCACATTCTGTAATTTATTCTATTACTTGTATGAAGCAGGTAATCTAAGGACTTAGTCAAGAGATTGTAGCGTGGCCTTAAAGTATAATCCACGGAGTAAGTAATTGCAAGGTTTAATATGAAAACAACGTGGAATAATTGTAGAACTTCATGCCCTTCGTGTAATACTTATGTAATACTTCATTATCAGGAACAGAAAGTAATGCGAATAAAGTACCCACTAATGAATTATAAATTATATATCATAATTATGATACCTATATAAATCTGCGCTATTGGTCTCGGACCTCTCCCTTTTGCTATAGCGAAACGTGTTACAAATTCTAATTCAGAAATCATAACAGTTACTTCAGTACCTACACTTTTACAATCCATCAACTATCAAGCACGGATATGCATTGATGACGTGTTTAGTATTTAGTTATATTTATTATTTTCATTTTATAAGTACAATGTTGATAGTTTACAGAAGAAACAAAACATTAATCTAATTAGGAAATAACTGAATAACTAAAAGTAGCGGATTATCCGTATGAGAGATGCGTGACAAAAACGTGTGTCAAATAAATAAATTGGTAATAAACTACAAACGTCCGTGTGTTTTTGTTTAAAACATATCTATTATTCTGCAACAGATTACTTGCATCAATGCCAGCACATAACTTTTATAAAATTTGAGTTAAAAAGCCTAATTAGAAAATTGATACGCTGTTAATACATCCTTGCATAAGGATTGTCCTCAGTTAGTGCTATCTGGTTAAATATAATCGCTACAATTATACAATGAGTAATGGTTATGTAATTATAATAGTATAATTATTTTATAACTAAACCTCTAATCGTTTATAACAAAATTACATAGCTTTAACATTTTAATCACAATCGTTAATTATAATTACACGTGGTGTATGAATAAATTATGAGATTTGAAAGGATTCAAATATTTAATTTGAATCAATCTATTTAACAAGTACAAACTAACTAAGGTCATTACAAATGTTTCATTTGAAAATTCAAGGTGGGAATCAGTTTTAAGTTTGTAAAGGTTAACATTGAATTACTTTAGTAAAAAAAGGCGTTTAAACCTAATTACTTAGTAAGTACTCATTAAAGAACAATTAGATAATGTAATACAGGTACGGTACGCTCAGAATAATCACATTTTAACCATCCGCTTACGGCATTCTTCGATCTATTAAATAATGTTAGGTTGTAGTAGAGTTTTAGAGTATGTCTTTATCAATAATGTACTAAATGAACATAGCAAGTATGGTGGGAAACGTAGCATTGTGGCTCATAATAACCCAAGTAGCAATGAATATTGGCAAATGCTTGGTATCACATTGCACCAATATTGGAATATTGGCCAACATTGTTTATATTCCACCAATATTGGCCCAATGTTGCAAATCCAAAGTTGAAACACGGTAATATTGGTTCAATATACAAAATGTTGAGCCAATATTGACCCATTATAGCGTTTAGTAGATTGACCCAATATCACATCAAAACATTGAACCAATATTGTTTTTCAACGTACTTGCTACTTTTCACAAGTAAATGCTGGTACAATATAAGCAATATTGTGCCAATATTGGCGCAAGCTCGCATTTATTGCATAGTGCCAATATTGGTTGTATACCTATAACGCATCAATATTGCACCGTTCTAAGATTTCCTAGATTGACCCAATCTCTGTTCTCAATGTGGAACCAATATTGTTTTTCCACTTAATTGCTAAATTTTATTAGAAAAACGTGGTATAATGAATTCAATATTCAGCCAATATTGGCGCAAGCTGGCATTTATTGCATAGTGCCAATATTGGTTGTATATAACGCATCAATATTGCACCGTTCTAAGATTTCCTAGATTGACCCAATCTCTGTTCTCAATGTGGGACCAATATTGTTTTTCCACTTAATTGCTAAATTTTATTAGAAAAACGTGGTATAATGAATTCAATATTCAGCCAATATTGGCGCAAGCTGGCATTTATTGCATAGTGCCAATATTGGTTGTATATATAACGCATCAATATTGCACCGTTCTAAGATTTCCTAGATTGACCCAATCTCTGTTCTCAATGTGGGACCAATATTGTTTTTCCACTTAATTGCTAAATTTTATTAGAAAAACGTGGTATAATGAATTCAATATTCAGCCAATATTGGCGCAAGCTGGCATTTATTGCATAGTGCCAATATTGGTTGTATATATAACGCATCAATATTGCACCGTTCTAAGATTTCCTAGATTGACCCAATCTCTGTTCTCAATGTGGGACCAATATTGTTTTTCCACTTAATTGCTAAATTTTATTAGAAAAAATGGTATAATGAATTCAATATTCAGCCAATATTGGTGCAATTTAATATTTATTATATAGTGCCAATATTGCTTGTATATAATGTACCAATATTACACGCTCTAACATTTTCTAGATTGATCCAATCTTAGTTCTTAATGTGTAGGACCAATATTATTTTTCCACGTAATTACTACATTTTATAAGAAAAACGTGGTATAATGAATTCAATATTATGCCAATATTGGCGCAATTTAACATTTGTTATATAGTGCCAATATTGGATGTACGTATAATGATAATATGCACCAATATTGTGCCGCTCTAACATTTCCTAGATTGGCTAGATTAATCCAATCTCGGTTCACAGTGTTGGGTTAACATTGTTTTCCCACATAATTGTAATTTCATAAGAATGTACATACGTCCCAGCAAACAGAGTGACGTTATTTTGACGTCCTTTACAGGTCTTATTGGTCGTTAACGTCACTCGACCTATTACTGACGATATAATGACGTCTTAAAGCTCACCATTTTTTCACGTCACTTATGAGATGTCATATTATGTCGTCTGATATGAGTGAGTACCTAATAGATTTTATTGATATTGATAATTTTCTTTCTCACCAAGTTGGCAATTGACTCAATGAACTCTACTGGAGTTCACTGAGTTCACTTCACAGTTATTGTCATTTCTTAAATTTCGGTTTTTTCCAAAGCTTTTTGCGTAAAAACTATCAGTTACGTTAGTCGTACCTAATTATTCAATAGTAGATGTACTCTCTTATAGAATTTATAGGTGATGATGATGATGGCTTATCATTTATGAATTCCCGGTGACTAACATTTCTTTTATGTATTTTTTCAAACATAATTTAAACTATTAATATAACGCGAAACAGCGCTAAGTTATGAAGAATGAAATGAGAAGTACGTATGTGTCACATCAGCGCAGCGGTAGAATGTCGGCCTTCGGAACCGGAACCCATCCGATAAAGGTTCGAATCCGGTTAAGGGAAACTTTCAAGCAAGTATAATACTTACCCAGTGAACTCTATACATACAGAGTTCACTGTACTTACCCTACTAAAATCGTTAACTTTCAGTTCAGGTAAAAACGGCTTGGTTCAAAAATTAAGTTAAATAATTAAAATTACAGTTCTACGTAAAAATGTAGTTTTTCCCTTTTTTTGTACGGATGCTTAAATAATTGTTTGCATTGATAATTACATTATGCATATACTTAAAGTGACGTAAAAATATGGTATTTATATTGCAAATCAATATTAAACCAATATTAATATCAACATTGTACCTATATTTATGGACAATATTGCACCTACCAAGTTTCAGAAATATTGCATTGTGATCGTTTTCAATACAGTACCAACATTGTATTGCAATATTGCGCCATTATTATTCATTGTTGCACTTCCAAGATTGGTCCATTATTGGGCTACTATATCGCGCCAATAAATGACAATATTCAACCAATATCGGTTCAACATTGCATTGCTCCTTGGGAATGTATGGAAGGGAACACAATCTCTAACAAGAGACACTTAAAACAGACAAAGAGTTTTTTTACATGGACAATTTGTGAAACAATCCGTTTTTACAAGATTGTTTTATCACGATTTCTTGAAAATAAATAGATTTATTTAATCGACTTTATGTAATGGGATAGAATTCAATTTTACTCCCTCAATGACGAGTATTTAAGAAAGTTTCTTTTTGCTAAAGTTTCTTTCAATCCTATTAGGTGGATACTTGATATATAGATTCAGATTTTTTGTGAATGATCATTCGAACTATCGCTGCAACGTTCTAATACATTCCTCGAAGGAATTTCTATTGTTATCGTTCCCTATAATCTTTGTTACAAAATCTTTTTTTCAGATAGCATAAAACTACCTATATCAGATGGCTATATGGCTTTTGAAATAAAGACGCTTTTTGAACACAAAATACGTAGTCGGCTTAATTTCACTTGTCCTATGTATTTGATGTTACTGGACGAATAAATTTATTATTATTACCTACATAATATTTGTTTATTCTTCGTAGGTACGTTCATAATTTCGGGTTAAAAAGTTTGCTAGTGATTTAGAACACAAAAGGATAATAATTATCTGAAAAAATAGTTGGAAACTAATTTTTTCAATATAAGCGTTGTGTAAATTTAGTGAGAAATTATAGTTACACAGAATTTAACCACACAAGAAATTGCCCTTCGAACTTTGAATTCATTAGTTTATCCCAAAATTCGGAAGAGTAATAAATCATATTGGTTCTAAAATAGTGTAGGGTTTTTGTATGGAAGCGCACATCAGTGGTATATCTGAAGAAAACAAGAAGGCTGCAGCTGTACAGATACCGCGCGCATGATAGTCTGAAAGTGTTGCTGCGTGCTCTAATGCGTGGTGACATTCGGAAACAAACCTGGAGTTAATTTTAGAGTGAGCAAGGGCCTCCATGGCAGCCCTGCTGTCACTAAAGTTTTGTTCCTTATGTTATGCATAAGAACTTTTCTTGCACTAAGCGTTAATTCTACTAGTTCTGACTGGAACACAGTAGGAAATTTGCCTAGTGATATAAAATTTTGTTCTTTGCAGTAAATCCTCATAATGCCTGCTGTTGGGTTTTTAATCTATTTTTGTTTTAATTAATTATAAAATAGATCTTCCGCTTTTTTTTAACTTTCATCATAGGAATTTACATGATAATTCAGGACGACCGTGTTATCTGACGTTCCATTAAACGGGCGTGGCGGTATCTCAAATAGGATTCATATTCCTACGATACAAGTTAAAAAACGGACGGTATAGCGGGATTAACACAAAATTAAAACAGTCGTCATACTTTTCCCACTTTTCTGTAAGTATAAACAATGTCATTTTCACTGCGCATGTATCGATTACGAGACATGACGGATTTGAATTATATGCGCATGTCTCGTTTTCGAGACATTGGTATGATACATGATACAATAATAAAAGAGAGATAAGATTTCGCGCAGGAGTGGGCGTAGTGAAGTTCAGCAGCTGACGTCACTCGGTGAGTAAAACGTCAAGTTTATTATGCTGCGGCAAGGCAAATAACGTTGTTTCAACAGTTTTAAGCTTTGATCAGTATTTAGTAAAATGAGGTGTGCTGTATATGGATTTGGGCCGACAATCAAGTAAAAGGTTTTTCTCGAGACATAAAAGTTTTTTAGCTTTCCAAAAGACAAGAAATTGGAAGACATAATGGAGACGTTTTGTGTAAACGGAATGATAAATTTAATGTTAGAAGTGCTCGGATTTGTTCAAAACACTTTAGTGATGATGATTATGAGCGAAACCTAAAACATGAGTTGCTTCCATACAAGCCAAAAAAATATCGACCCCCAAAAAAGGAAGCCATTCCCTCAAAAAACTTACTTCTCCTTGGCAAAAAATTTGTAACACTAATTTCTTTTTTTTGTATGTATTACTACAAGGTGAATGGACAATACACAATACACAGTTTTATAAAAATATCTTTGGACATGTCATAAATTTAAATATACTATTACGATTACCTATACTAAAAAAACACCGGGCATTCCTTATACATATATGGATAATTATTATAGTAGTAATGAGTTGGCAGAAAAACTGCTAAATAGAAAAACCTATTGTACAGGAACGTTGAGCAAGTCCGTCGAGGTAAATTATACCGAAGGGGAATCTGCAAAAATAAAAAAGGGTGAAACCATCGCCAGATACTCTAATGACATTTTGAATGGAAAATGGAGGGATAAACGCGAAGTTCTTTATTTATTTCACAATCCTACGGTAGAGTACACCAATAAACGAAACAAAATTGTTACAAAGCCCATGCCCATACTTGAATATAACAAGTATATGGGAGGCGTCGACCATGAGGATCAACTGCTGTCTTATTAACCCTGCGAGCGAAAAACAATGAGGTGGTACAAAAAACTATTTCTGCATATGTTACAACTGCAGATGTTAAATGCTTATTCGCTGTTCAATAAATATTCTGGCACAAAAATACCCCTCAGCAAATTGGAGAATTACTTGAAATACATGTGACAAGAGTTCCGCCTGGCCAAAAACCAAAAGCAACACATTTTCCAACTAAAATGATGTGCACCTTTCACGCGTACTAATTTTGTTTGGAATGCACTATTATACTGCCAGATACAAGATAATTGTTCACCCTTACTAAACCCCATGTTACGGTAACTTTGTCGGTCTTCTTGCCTGTGCCTAAAAATTTTCTACGATTTTCCTCTCAAATGGCATCAGAATAAATTATTATACTGTGTTACGAAGTTAATTTTCACACGAAAGCATGAATAAGTAAATGATACACATTAACTTTCAATGCGAAAAGAAAAAAGATATTGCCGTAGGTACATAAATTTTATTTCGGTACGATATATTTAAAATTGCCTATATGCAATGAAATTAATTTTGGTCGCTAAATAAACCAGTTCTTATTCAAGATAAGGATGAACGTTTATTGTGGTTATCTAAATGTAATTTGTAAAGATAGGTAGATTGAATATTGGTACATCCACATTGCTTATACTGCTGTAATTGTAATATCCTCCCAATGGAACATTTTGTGTTGTCTACCATCATCACAAAATTGTCACGGTGCGGTGTCAAAATTTGAGCCGTTTTTTCATGATATCTTATCTTATCTTACTAGGTACAAATGCGTTTAGGGCAATTCTGAAAACTGCTATAAGTTTGTAACGTTAATACCTAGACAATAACGCCAGGAAAATTCCTTTTCTTTTCTATTTTTCCAAATGTCGCATTTTGCCACTCTTTGACGTTTCTTTTCACAGAAACAGTATTTCCAAAGATTTATAAAAAAGCCGGAGTTATTGCCTTCCTAAAGCATTCAACTTTCAAAATTCAAGGGAATGTTCGACCCCTCCTTCATCTTCAACCAAAATCCATATTTCGTGAAACAAAGTCAAGCATTTTATAGTGTTGTGGAACGGGTGTACTGCCCAGCCTTAAAGGAAAGGAATTGTAAGAATTTTGTATCAGTAATCAGTAATCACTGTTAAAGCCTTACTGATGAGAAATAAGAGCCGTTACGTATACATATAAAATTTAAGCCAGAATGGCTGCATTATTTAGGGGCCGGGACACTACGCCGAATGCCCACAACGCCGACACGATTTTTTGATGGCCCATATCGCCGACTAGGGACACTACGCCGACGGACACTACGCCGACTGTGCCCACATCGTCGACAAGTGTACAAGGGACACAACGCTGACCATGCCCACATCGCCGACGGACACTACGCCGACAGTGCCCACATCGTCGACAAGTATACGAGGGACACTTCGCCGAATTTTTATTTTAATTGCAGAATGCAAAATGCAAAACTTAAACGTTGATTGCCACTAAAGCGCCTAGGTTATTTGCAGGTTTAGTATTTTCAATTGATACTTTTTCATAGTCAAGTGCAACATTTAATTACGCAAATAAGTTTAAAAATAATGATATTACGTTAGGTAATTGCAATTAAAATTGCCGGCGCTGTGTCCACAGAGAAAATTCGGCGTTGTGTCCCTTGTACACTTGTCGACGATGTGGGCACTGTCGGCGTAGTGTCCGTCGACGTAGTGTCCCTAGTCGGCGATATGGACCATCAAAAAAGCGTGTCGGCGTTGTGGGCATTCGGCGTAGTGTCATATGCCCATTATTTACAGCAGAGAAAAAGCTAACATAAAATCGAATAAAATTCAAAGATTTTTGATCTTGATCTGGGCGAGGTCTTCCGATCAAGTTACGTATAATTGTAAAGTACATGTTCGATTAAACGAGTGAATGAAATAACATTTAAGGTAAATGTTATAAATGAAGTTGCACATTTTCTTTTGTAAAAACCACATTTTAGATCGAGAAAGCAAAAAGTCACAGGAAGAAGTAAGTATAGCAACACCAAGAAAGCAGTAAGGGGTTTAGTGAGCATAATACAAGATATGAAGAAGAAGAAAAACTATTTTAAATGGCGATTAATGTCATCTCGTAGCATACAACCACGACAGGGGTACCACGACAGAAGCTCTACAAGAGATTTACTAAATTTCGCTACATCCAACAGCAGGTGATCATTACTGCGATGAAAGGCTCATGGCAATCAATTACACTTCTAAGATAGCGCGTGATACTATACGAATTTGTTATAGTCGTATATATTGGTGAGGATATGTAAGTACAACAGATAGGTATACAGAGAAGGATAAACACCCTCATTATAGAACCATTGCGAATACTTTACCAATATATTCCTCTTTATCTATAATTGTTTTTAGAATTCGCGTCATTTGCGTGCTTTAATAGACATTTGGGTGTTTTAATAAAACCGGTACAATTTAATTTTACTAAGTTGGTATTTACCGAATTAATTCATAGCAAATACTGTAGTTAACCTTTAAATAAATTTTAAATTGACAATTTGAAAAGTAGTAGTTCCAATCTCTAAAAAATTCCCTAGATTTTGATAATGTCAAATATTTATTTAAAATTGCTTGCAAAAGGCGCAAATTCTAAAAAATAGTATAAAAAACTCATTCATAAGGCTTTTATGGCACTCATCATTAAGAAAACTCGTGGCTGCGCCACTCGTTTTCTAAACTTTGATTCGTGCCATAAAACGTACCTTATGAAACTTGTTTTTTAATATACTATTATCATACGAGAAACCACATCACACAACAAGATAAATTTTAGATATTTCCCACACATGAGGAAACCCGAACTTTTTAAAAATAGTTCTGTCAGCAGATGAGCATTGAAAATCCAAGTACAGCATCTAATTATAAATTTAGTAAAGCAAATCCCAATAATTAATATTATAGTTGTTATAAGTAAAAAAAATTAGATTAAGACTAACGAAAATTGCACTATTTGTAACATGCATGTGAACGAAAATTTATACCATTAATTTGTATGTTGAATGTCCAATTTACAAACCTATTAGAAACAAACTTTTTTAAAACTTTAACTTTCTCAGTGAAAATAAAATTTACTCATTATAACAGAAGAATCAATTAATCTAGTTTTTAATTATACAATAGAAATGTTAAAATTAAGATCTGTTATATTAAATGAATAATCGTTGAACCATTTAGTTGAATTTTGTAGAAATAGGAAATTTTTTGTTGTGCTCTATAATATGCAATAACTAATTTTGTACATAACTCTATCGTAATGTTTTTGATCTTTTGACTTTTGAATGAATTGTTCCTCTTAAGTTATTTGCTGTAATCGACAACTGAACTTCTTGTAATGAAACACTCAAGTTTCTACGTACATTTTGATTAAATAAAATAAAAAGTAAAAAATACAGATTCAAATGTGACCAAAAACTATCCCACCAATTCTTAAAAGAAAAAGTTGTAGAATTTCGGAGGTTGTCAATAAAAATCTACAAACAACTCAATTACATGGAAGATGCAAATTGATATTGTAATTTTGGAACCGCGATATAACTTCATTTACCAAATCTGCAATTAAAATTTGTCATTTATAACCTAGCAGTTAGTACGAAAACAATACTGGATCGTTTTGCAAGTATGCAAATCTTACTACCAAACGAAAATGAGTCAGCAATTTTCTAACAAATTTATCGAACACGAGCATTCAACGTCATAGTGAGTTATTACCTTTTAAAATCCGAGTAGTCACACCAATGTAAAATCTACTCGATTCTCGTTGCAAAAACTGACAAAACTACTTTTAGGAAACATGTCCCATCGCAATTTCGTTTCGTAATAGATCATGAAAACACAGGCTTTCAAAGATGCATAACGTGCACATAAATGCCAGAATTGTAATACTTTAAGCCTTCTTTGTGCAAAGATGAGATTACTGGCATATTTTGTGTTTATACTGCAAATCCATTCTATTAGAAGTAGGGCCTTGTTAATATTATGTTGTACACTAAAGTCTATTCAATCTTAAATGTCCTCTATTTCATTAAACGCCCCTAAACGTAAGACAAGGTAAAACGTATGGTAACCTATTTCATCCTTATGACGCATACCTACCATTCATTCATTCCACGTTGAATGGTAGGTACCTATGCGTAATATGGTAAGAAAAGGTTACCATATACGTTTTACTTTGTCTTAACTTTAGGAGCGTTTAATCCGAAAGAGGACATTTAAGATTGAATAGACTATATTTACCTGTGTGCCGCTTATTGCAGTGATTCATTTTCCAGCACAGTTGGAACTAAAGTTGTTATGATATGTGTATATTCTATGGTTTAGTACTTATTTGTGATCGATATTATCGACCCTACCTGGTTGTCCACTAGGTGGCGCAACACTTCACTTTTTAATATAAATTCCTAATTTTCTAATTGGTTGAAATATTTCTTAGTCTCGTAAAATAGCCTCGAACCTCGTTTCCGGCGTGTTACTCATCTCTCTCCTTTTAACGTCATTCACTCTCTACTATCTCTTTTTACTTCTTAAGCCTCTTAGGTTTTTCTTTTACTGGTCAAAGGGACTTCCTTTCGAGTTCTCAAACGGTGCAGACGCTCCATTTTTGTGCTGAGAAATCTTCACAAATTTCTTTAATTTTACGTTATATAAAACGGTTATAAGTGAAATTTCGTCAACTAATTGGTTGTGGGAAAACCACCTGCTTATTTCTACCACTTCCAAACGTATACAATTACGGTTTTAATACAATTATTACGTGTCGCATCTGAGAATCGTTTTCAAGTGTACTTGGCGTCAGTGATTAAAACTCATTGGGTATGTACTTCGTTTACTATCTTCAAAATTACATTCTTTCCTTCAACTTCTCGTCTCTAATTTCTCATACTTGTCCTAGCGTTCAACGAATGGCCTAGTGTTCAACGAATAGCCTAGCGTTCAACGTATCGCTTCCCGTTTACCGTATGGTTGATCCTGTCAACTACCATTTTTGGGCCGGTAACGTCGATTTCTGCATTGACAACTCGCCGCCATATTCTCAACTTCATCGAAGACTACAAACTTCATTTACCTTTTTCTGCTTCCTTATAAATTACTTTACCTTTATTTTCCTTTAAACTCATTAACTTTAAATAATTTAATTTGTGGATACTTTACCTTACCGAAATTATTTGTTTTAGTAAATTGCTTTACAGTTAATTTAAATATTCTTGTGACGTCATTCATTTTTGTAAATACCTCATTCTAACTAAATTTGGTCTTCAGTTAATACTTTTATTACTTCAAGTTAAATATTATCTTGTTTGCGTTAATTGACTTGTACGTAAAATTGTATTAGTAATTCCCTTTATCTTAACTTTTAACTGCTGATAAATTCAAGCTCTTTTGCTAACTTATGCTCAGTATACGAATCCTTCAAGTGAATCGTGAGTAATTAAGTATTCTCGTAGTTTGGGACCGAACCATTATTTTTGGTCCGATTTGTACTAATTTTCTTTATTTAGATTACATCGCTTCGGCAGACTTTGCAAAGGGATCTCCACCGAACATCATACACAGGTACCTTATTTTTATTACTTACTTACTTGGCTTACTAGGATTGTATCGTATGCTCGAAATATTTAATGTTCATGCTAACGTAATTCATCACAAGTAGTTTTATTGCAACGCTACTTGAAAAGGTAAAGCGGATCTCTAATTAGTATTATCACCATTGAGTAAGTCACTACCATTTTTGATTATTATCCAATTACATTCATTTGTTTTATTTTATTTTGAACAATTACTTTATGTTACAGTTATTTGTGTACATATTTTGACCGAGTCTTTATTATATTCTCGTCAAATTACTTTTTATTCTCATTATTGCTCCATTGCCATATTTCTCTTTCAGATTACTACGTTTACTCATCTCCGAATTGAGACTATCTTCGCAGTTCATATTCTCAATTTTAGCTATTACCTTTAGAACTTGCGTGGCGCCCATTTCCTCTATTGAGCATTCATACTCATTCTGCTTATGCTACTTATAACTCACTTTCTCTCCTCACTTCTAATCCACGCCCAATCGTCCATATAACTGAGCTTACTGGTGCAATACCTATTTATAAATTGTGTTACAATTCTCAATTCTTGCCGTAACAAAGTAAATTTTATAGTAGAGCTTCTGATTGATTTCTTAGCGGTACTTTTCTTATTTTCCCTACTATTCGCATGTTCAGTCAATCATTCTTCTTCAACACTCACGAGGTATTAGTTTCAAAGTTTCAGATAAATTGATGTTATAACGTCCCCATGAGAAATCCCAAGTGATTATCTTAAAAACTAGTCGTTCGTATAGTATTATAATTTAGAATTGAAAGGTGTAGAAAAAAGGAAGATTAGAATTTCATTATTTTAAGAGGGTGAATTTGATTACATACAAACAAGGACGTATTGGGAAAAGTTACAATGTACAAAATCATACTAAAAAACTGTTAAATTTACACGAATTGTTGCTTACTTATTGCATGGAATTCAGAGCGTGTAGTAACATATTTACTAAACATGTTTCAGAATTTATCTACTACGGTAAAAAAAACTCATGCAGTTTAAAATCTTACACACCCTTAAAAGCACAATAATAATGGTTTTTATTTCTTGAGTCTAACGATATACAAAACAAAACATGAGTATTATGAATATGAGTGATAATGTATGTTGTGATGAAGATTAGGCAGTAGTTATATGAATTATACTAAATAAAATTTATTGACTTTTAGTCTGGTTTTGCTCAGTCATAGAGAGAAATGATTCCAAAATACCAATAGGGATTTAGAGAAAACCGTTCCACTATCGACCAAATAGGGATTAATATAGGTAAAACCTATAAGACATAATAAAACAGCTCCTTGGAAGATAAAGAGATTTTCATTGCTCTAGATGCGTCCTAAGCATCAATACGGTATGCGACACAAGAAGGCCTGATACACAGATTAAATGAGATGCTCACAAAAGAGTACGCTACTCAATCATTGTGAGGTTTGCAGATGATGCTGCATTATTGGCAACCGACAAGAGACAAATACATCTAGTGAAAAAGTGCAAAGAGCAATGAACAAAATCTCAGCAAAATGGAAAATCATGAATGAAGTAAACTCAGTCCACATCAATACAAATAAAGTAGTAAAAAAATCGCGGCTGGCTGTATGGAAGCAAACTATGGAGATGTGAAAATGAAAGTAATGTAAGAATTCTTCAAAGGTTCCAGAAATAAATGTTCACAAATATGGATCGTAACATGAATATCCTGATAACAGAAGACATAACGAAGATGACCAAAAAACATGAAGAGATAGCTTGATAACGTTAGCCATCAAATGACTAGAATTATTGTAGAGTAGTGTTTTGATCGTGCTAGTCATATGTACATAATAATTCACAATGCCACGACAAGAACTAAAGAGTCAATAGACATAGGTTAGTTATATTTAAACTACACTTATCTTACAAGGTTGTTAAAATGGTTTCGGTCACACCTTTAAAATGTCAAAATCTAGAGTACGTTACATCCATTTCATGCTTGTTGATTTAGCCCACCAAAACTCAATTCAGTTTAATTATTGCATAAAACCATTTATAAACTACTTTATTTTCAATTAGTTATATGTATTAACACAGTAAGAACGGTGAAAGAAACCCTTCTTAATCTTATTGATAAACGATCAATATTGGCCTCCATATTAATTGGAAAACAATACTTGTCAGATAATTTGCAATTGAAACTGAGAAGAAGGTTAACCAAAGCAATACAAATATATCTATGGTTAACTACTAAGAAAGTTTGAAGTCTAAGTGTTAGGTCAAAGGTTAAAACTTCATTTGGGATTTACTATATGAATCCACAACCCCTAACCTCCTAACCAACGGATGGATGTAAAAAAAATTAGGTGTTTTGATGAAGATAAAGTTACTGGGCAAATTAGTAATAAAGAGAGTAATTTGGATTTGTTCCAAAATAGCGCAAATATAAACTAATGAAAGGACTAAGTGAATATCGTAGAAAAAATCACGTCGAGCATTAAAATACAATTGGAAATAAATTAATGATGTTACACACAAAAAAGGGATAATAGAAGGATGAATACAATCTCAATAACGAAATGACACAAAGATTAAAAACCACTTAAAGAAATTATACAAACATCGCCTATAAGTAGATAATTTTGAATACGCCCTCAATTCAAGGAGTCTTTTTAATGCAATAAATGTATTTGTCGTCTCTGTTCAGCGTTATAAAATAGCTACTTACGGTAATTAACAGTCACAAGCAACTATCGTTAATGTATAACAAAAGCTATAGCAGACAAGTACAAACGACAGTCTTTTTCTAGAAATCTAATAAAAGAAAAAGAAGGAATGGATCTGATATTACCCTATAATGTAACGCACAAAATGGATACATCAATACCAATAGACGTGGAGGTAAAAAAATTTAACGAATCATTTCACGTCGATCTATTCAGTCAGTTTTAACTAATTCAATAATAAAGAAAGTAAGGAGAAGGTTTTGTGATTATTTCTTTGAATGCAATGATTGCTTTTAAAGTAAATTTTGAGGAAAATATTATACTATACTACTATGTAAGAGCTTTGTCGAAGAACAGCTATCTTCTTAATACATTTAAAGTCAACAACGTCAAAATTGTTGATGGTAAGGAAGATATCAACCAAACAAACATTAAACGAGAACCAGTAAGTAACTGTACTTAAATAGTATCCCATTAAAACTGTTGGTGGACTCAGGTGCGGCAGTTTCAACACTAAAATAGGGAGTAATCCGTATTCAACCCTGTAAAATGATTATGATGTTTCGAGTTAAACAGCCATCTTGAGGTGAAAGCTTTAAGTAATGAATTACAAAAATTACAAATAATCTAAGTTAAAAGATCTAAAATTCGTTTTAGCAACTATTCCACTTAATATTAAAAGACAAGTGATCAGCTCACAGCTGCGCAATTACTGCTTGTGTGTGGATGAACACAACTTATGGTGTCCTTCTTGTGGTAATGGTGTCAAGCTTGATATGCTGGAAATTAATATGATTCACAGATTATGTAATGAAAATCACCCAGCTGTCTCCTAAATTAGATTCTCCCCTTTGGTCCATTCCTATCTCGCGATATATCCTTGGCTTGATTTCGATGTTTTCAGATAAGGAACACGGAAAACCACCAAAAAGATACGAAGATTTTGAATTGCAAGCATTGTTGAACAAAGACGATTCACAAACACAAAAACAACTCGCAGAGAAATTGAACCTTAGTCAACAAGCTGTTTCCAATCGCCTACGAAAGATTTAGAAAGTTGGCAGATGGGTACGACATGAGTTGAACGAGAGGAAGATCGAGAGGCGCAAAAAAACATTAGAAATTTTGCTCGAACGATATAAAACAAAGACGTTTTTGCATCGTATCGTTACTGGGGAACTGAACATTCCAAGCGCAAAAAATCATGGGCTTTGGTTCGTATGAAGATGTGAAAAAATGGTTCGACTAATTTCACGGCAAAAGGGGATGATTTTTGCTGGCGTGGTATCCACAAGTTACCCGAAAGATGGGGAAAATGTATAACTGGAAATACTTTGAATAAATTACTTTTTCCGGAAATCGTCTTGGAATAGTATTTTACATTACAAGCCAGGTAAAACAGTTTTTGTAGCGATAGGATGAAGGTGACTGGGTGAGCTGTTAGGCGAACCTGTTACATTTTTAATAGTATTATAAAAACTTTACAAGTCGCAAAATAGTTCGTAACTCTAGTTACCAACAAAATTGACAAACTTGATTTTTGTGCATTTTGTAAAAAATTTTTGTAAAATTTAATTTTTATCTTTTTTGCGATTTCCGGAAAAATGTAATACAAAACACGTCAGTAAAATCTCTTACTTGACTCGGAGTTTTAAATTACTCGGCACATTCAATTGAGCTCCTCTTCAGTAATGTGAGATTTTCCTGACTTTTATGTAAATACAGCATGTACGGAGAAAGATTGCCCCAAGGTCGGATGCGCACTCGTATAAATTGTAAATTTTCCAAGCTTGGCAATCATGTGATACCAGTGGTGTCACCGCTAAATTCCGTTTAATTAGTAACATCTGGCTTGAATATTAAAAAAAAATGATTTTTGTCTTAAATGAGTATATGTGATTTAATTTTACATGTATACGTATTTTTTCTTACTTGTTACTAAAATATAAATTTAAAAACACTGCGAGTTTTATTTCCTCATAAAAATCGACGACACTGTTAAACGTGTAAAAAGCAGTTTACATGCCGATCGCTTCCGAATACACGAAGTTCACCTGCGCACCCGAAGCAATCTTTCTCCGTACGTGCTGTAGGTAACTATGTCTCCAGCCGCATTAAAGTATGACATTTTTTAACTGTCAGGAGTCTGTAAGATTGACATTTTCTTTACTAAGAAAAAAAAGGTGTCTTAGCAACAAAAATATTCACGTTTTAATCCTTTGAGAAAGGATACTAACTTTCTCAAAGTTTTAATCCTAGGAGCTAAAGTATCTACTCACTTTTAACCTCTTTTAACCTATACATACAGTGCGGTCCAAAGGTATGGAATAAATTCATTTTTAGCGTTATTATGTACTTTTGGGAAAAAACCTGAAACACGTCGATTTCTATTTATAATTTACCATTTTCTCGTATGAGCAACCCTTAAAAAAATTTAAATACGAACGGGTAGCTTGTGGCACCTTGTTTGAAAGGGATTTTAAATCTCTATTCAGCAATATAAAAATTTTTAAATTTGGTACGCTCGTAACTCAGAAATTGAATTTTGAAAAAGAAACACTCTTTCGGCAAACCTATTTGAAAGGTAACCCTTAACTACTCGTGAATGGTGCGCAAGTGCACCATCCTGCTGAAAACAACAATCGCGTACTACGGCTTAGGGTAAAATATCAAGAGCGTCTTCCAAAGTAGAATCTAGTAAATTTAAGTAAAATAGTAAAATAAGTAGATATAAAATCGCAATTGACCCATAAAGTCAAAAGTGTGATACATGCTTGAATGCAGAATAAAAAGCTCTTCTAATATTATGTATAAAAAATCAGGACCGTATTTAAAAAAACAAAGTAGATGATGGTTACTTGAAAACGAAAACGTCGTTAAAAAAGTACCTGTAGAAGCATCTTTTACTTTTTATTTAACATCAACGACAAAGTAACAATTTGTCAAAAGCGAAATCCAGAAAATTCGCTTTTTGTCCCATAACTTCTGAACCGTTCGGAATTTCGGCAGTTTAAAAACGTTGTTATACTAAACCCAAAATTGACCAACTTTTCTCCCATTTAACCGAAACTCTATCCCTTACTGTTTCCGAAATCCCCATAGTGGCCCTCCTTATCTTGGGCACAGTGTATATATGTATAGTATATTTATTTACTGCGTTACCAAGGTTACCAACTTGCTTTGTTTTATTATCCCAATGTGGTTTGAACAATTTCAAACAGGAATAAATAATTAAATGGGTGATTTCGGCTGGAGAAAAAATAGCATGTTTCATTCGGATTAAAAGTGTCTTTTTGACTAGCAATTTTGTTGGTCAAAAGGTGACACTTTTAATCCTAATAAAACAATACACCTACTATTTTATTATACAATAGAGATACAATAGAGATTAAAATTTTCGAATTTTTCTGCCCCTCAATCTCCATATTAAAGTTAATCCTCGATTAATTACATCTGCGGAAATTTAAAGTTTGAAATATTTTTTGTTCCTCGAATTTAGTGGAATTGAAACAAAGTTAAATTGCTAGTCATGTTGATTTATATAATTCTGTTTTGCATCGCAAATAGATGTTAATTAGTTCATTGATTAGTTCCGTAACTTACTACGGCATTATAGAGAGCAGTAAGCTAATTTATTTCCTTTACATAATGTCTTGGCAATTCTTACAGTACCATTACTCTGAATACATCTTCTTGCAAAAAAATATATCTCTAAAACTAATTTTAAACTATATAGAAACTTTATTTAACTAAAGTTACCTTCAGTTGTATAAGATGTGATGAACTATGCATATTATGCTCGCTTTCAAATTAGAAAATTTATCTACAATTATTACGTTACAAAGAACGTTGAGCAATATGAAAAATTACACTTTTGAATAACGAAACTACCCTGCTTATTTGGGCAAATATTTTTTACTAATGACCTAACGAAGCAATTTGGATTAACATTGTATTAACAACTTAACTAATGAAGTCATGCAAAAAGCAGTATACACGTAGATCAAGTTAACAAAAAGTCAGACTGAGTTTAACTTTCCTCGTAGGTACGCACAAGACAAGAATTCAGAAAAAAAGGCTACTAAATTGTGGTACATTAAAAATAAATATTTAAATTCTATTTGAGTCCAAAGTGAAGAAAATAGCTTGCCAAAAGGTGGAATGCACGCCATAAAAAGAACATATTATCTAGTCGTTTATATTTTACATAACAAAGCGTTTTCGCTACAAGCTGTTTTCATGACACAATATCATAAAAGTCTACTTCCATTTGTTAACGAATGTTAATAGATCATGTGGTCGCAATTTATAATATTAAAGGGCGTATAAGAAAAGTTTGAAGCTTATTTATGAAACTCTTTACAACATACATAATATAAGCGAAAAATCATACTTGTATTTCCATCGAACCTTGTCGGTTGTTTTTCTGGCGTGACTTACCTAAAACAAAGAGAAAATATATTAAACTCTGTAAAAACGCTAAACAATAAGAAAGAAATTTTAACTGGTATACCTTCTACACAAACAAAAACTGCAGTAAATTTAATCTAAAACCCTAATCGTGTTGGAATGAGGCCAATAAAACGAACTATTACCACAGATATGCTATTACACTACCTCATATGAACTACATGAACTATAACAGATCAAAGCGCGATATATCGTACCTCTAAACATAATTTAAAATTTCCTTAATGATTATAATAATTATAACCACAGTTGATTTGCATCAGAGAGCATATTGTGATAGTGTAAAGAAATAAGATGATCAATCAATCGGCTAATACAGCCGAAATCGATTGTCTTTAGAAAATAATTAATAAAAAAATTTTAGCTTTCTTAACATATTTATAATTATCAAATAAGCTAAATAATGGAGAAATTCATCCTCGCAATATTTATTTATTGTATTCGTAAAAATATACAAAGGATTCTTATTCCCGCTCCATAACCACAAAGTAAACATAATAACATAACATAATATCATACATGTACATAAAGTCCCCACCAAACAACGTCCAAACATACCACTAAAAACTACCACTACAAAACTTTCCTTACTTCTGCCCCGTTCATTTCACACTTCTCCCCCTCTCTAACACCTTCCTCATCCACCACATTCCCACCCCCTTCTCTCTCAGAATAACCTTTCTCTCTCTCCCATCTTCTCTTAGCTCATCACATTCCCTCATCGTATGCCACAACTCTCCTTCCCTTCGCTGCACATTCTACAAACCCTTCTCTCGTCCTCCCACCAATATCTATTTTCATTCTCCTCATTCCCGCACCTAAATGTCGCAACTATTCTTTTTTCCTTCAATTCCAGATCCCCCAACAGGTACTCGGCCTTGCCTCCTACCACAATCTCCCGATATCCCTCATTATACCTCCCCTCAGCTATCCTCGCTCTCCTTTCCTGGCCTTGCACATCCTTATCTCTTCTTACCAACTCTTCCACCATATCCCTTCCTTCCTTGTCTCTTCTTTCTATCTCCTCCCTCGCATAGCCCACTCTCTCATAAAACATTCTTCTCCCTCCTGTCTATACCTCATCCGTTTTTACCTTATCTCTCTCATACACTCATTTACCATTACAATTTCATTCCTCTGCCTGATCTCTTCCTCATACTTCACCGCTCTCTTTCCTGCCTGAACTCTTATTTTTCTCAGATGAGGCACATGAGGCAGAGTATTTATTGTCGTGGAACAAAATGATATTACGAGAAAACATTTCTGAACGGTTTTAACTTATTTTTTGATAAAGATTGTTCAGGTTTTATTTTTTAGAGGTTTGTATGAATATGTAGTTTATGTTATTTAAACTCTATCAGCGAGGGTCCTTATGGTTGAAAAAATCACCTTGCTGCAGGAGTTCGTGCTTTAAACTTATTTGGTGGTGGTGAATTTGATTATTTGAATTGCATCGTTGACAAATTACTAGGTGGTTCAAAATAGACACCAAGTTTCGCCGGTAGAAATTCTTGATAATAGAAAATTATTATCATTTTGATTGTACTCAATGAGGTGTTGAAAAAACAAACCCCGGTCAAAAAACGTTATTATGATCAGATCGTACATTTTATGAAAATTATCTAATTGAAATTCGACGATTTTCTCTAATTGGACCTTCCACACTTGCCACATTGTTATCTGTTGCAACGCATAATGCATCAGGTCGCAGTTGCTCATTCGTACCCTCTTTCCATTCCTAAATTTTAACACCATGTGGCATTCCCCTATGAATTTTGCAATGGTTGCACACTATCAGCACCCAAAAAATTGATTGAACACATTAAGACGGATTCTTGACAACAAATGCTATTTAAAATTCACAATACTTAACATTTCTATCAGATACAAACAGTCTCGTACCTTTTGAAATAATGTAATAATTTGTCTTTTTCGGGAAATATGTATGCTTTAAAAAAACGTATTATTAAAATCAAGAACTTTTTACTCCCATATTAATTATTGAAAGAATCATTTAAAGATACAAAACGAATATGTAACATCTAAATAACTTGAATGTGGCTATTAAAGTTTATATAATAAACGTAATAAAGGTCGTATTAATTGACTAATCTATGGGTTTTGGAAACCTAACAATGTTTGTAGAAAGTTGCTTCAAAAAACTGCAACAAATAGTAAAATCGTACAGTAGGGAACTATACAAGAAACGTGTCACTGCCACAAGCAATTTAATGGCCCTAACCACGGCGAAAAAAGTAATTATGGTTGGAGAACAACAAGAAAAATGTGCAAGACGATATTGCAAAGCAATATTTGCTATTGGCCAAACGAGAACGGTTCTTATGTTTAATGTGATAATAATGCGGTCAAAATGCGGAAATATTACAGCATATTTCAAAAATGCGAACAAGGGGCGAGAAAAGCAAAAAAAGCACGTCGAGTAGCTGACGTTCATATTCATTATCAAGTACATTAATTTAATAAGTATAAAAAAATACGTATTTTGGATTTATATATATATATATATATATATAGATTTATCCAGCTATCTTTGTGACATCCATATGCATAATTTCTGTCGACTCTTTGACATCCGCTGACGTTGTGACATCCAAAAATGGATGTCACAACGGAATTTGATGTAAATTATGTCTAGTGGATGTCACGACGCTGTTGGCGAAAATTCAGATGGATGTCAAAATGTCGTTTTTTAAAATTGATAGTTTCTTCTGTATATCGTATAGGGGGCGCATCGAAGAGTTGGTTTTGTATATTTCATTATTATTCACCACGGTATATGTGACATCCTTCTTTTTAAAGAGTATATTTTTTCTCATGTGGTGTACTTTGTGACGACATAAACTTGACAACAGTGTTAGTGTTATGTTACATGCCTGTGTTGAAGGTTAAAGGTCATTTTTCTTCATTTGAATAATAAATTTAAAAATGCTGATAGGATAGAACTGATATTGGACAGGATACGCACTTATATTAAAGAATTGTACCTAATTATAATTATGTCTATAGTTTTGAAAACTGGTGGTTTTATTATAAATAAGTATCACAATTAACGACTAGTATTTATTATAAGTGGGCCTTAGCCTTTTTCCCTTGTATCTTTAAAATATAATAATAATCGTCTTTATTAAGGTTCTGGTGAACATGAATAACAAAACAAAATATGCTCATAGAACATAGATGATACGCAGAAATTCAAATAGACATGAAGTAACTAAAAAAAAAACATCACAAATACCACAAATACATGAGGCGAAGTTTAGCAATAAGCTATTCTGCCACTGCCACTGTATCAAAATGTACATTATTTTGAAAAAAGTAAAATAAATTTCATAGCTTTCAGGGTGTTCCGTTGGTTGGGGCGATATAAAAAAATAAAGTTGATGATGGTTCCTCGGAGACGAAACGTCGAATAAAAAATTGGACAACGCCATCTAATGGACTTCAAAAAGTGGCAATGTAGAAGTATCTTTGGTTTTTAAAAATCTTTCAAAATAAAGGAAGGAATTACGAAATAAGAAAAACCCAAAAATCGCATTTTGTTTTAAATCTCGGAAACGATAAACAATAAAGAACTTTTGCAAACTACATGTGAACATGCCCTAAATTATACAACTTTTTTCTAATTTAACGACCTTCGTATCTCTTACCGTTTTCAAGATCCCCATGAAGTTCATCCTTATCTTGGGCACGTTGTATTTTTAAGTAGTCTTCAAACCATCATGTTTTTTCCCTAAGCCTTCATTTAATTTCCATTGTTAATTTATGCTTGCAAATGAAACCAGTAAGGTTTTCGAAACATGTCGCCATTACCCCCATAATGTAACCTTGAATTTTTCAATTTTGGTTTATAATCATACTTTATGATTTATTTTATGTATTATTTTATTTATGGTTTATCTCGGTAATTTATGCCACTCGCCTGCGTCTCGTGGCCATAAACTTACCTCGTGAATAATAGCCATTATTATACGCTCGTTGAATAATATACTATTATGATTGAGGTTGCTCGTCACAGTAGGCTATCATTGGATAAGCTGTGATGGCGCCCACAATTTTCAACTTTTTATACCTGCTTTTTGTTTACGTGACATCGGGCGACTCTTATGACCATCGATGATATGACACAAAATCCTCGATATCTCGTTCTAGTGAAAAATGACCTCGATCGCGAAGGACTCGGTTCCTTCCAAATCGGACTATCGACTCTCCTTTTCAATCGCACCGGTCGGGATCGCGGGGGTTCATCCGTCTTCGTACCAACATCGTACATAGCTATCGTATTTCTTCGATTGAACACTTCCAAAGATTTTTCGTCAACCGCCACCCACCGAAACTCTTTGTTTCCTTCAGCGACGTCAACCTGTGAAAAAACCTCGGGTCCGGCACCTCCCGAATCGGAGAAGATACCGGGAGCTCTTTTTCAATCAGAGTGACAGAGTTTGCATTTTTTTCAAATCAACTATACAGTGCTCGCCAAAAAGTCGGCACCAAAGGGACTTTTTTTAATTTTTGATTTTTTAAAAAAACTTTTCACGGCAATAATTTGTGCTAGTCTGAAAACCTATTTAGCCCCTATCAAATATACCGAGTGATTTTTACTTAGCTAGGAAATGGCGTTTTTCGAATTTGTCCAAATGCGAAAGTGCTATTTTTTGTAAATTAAGCAAGTTGTCCGACCTCCGCAACGTCACTCAAGCCATCCCACACGTGAGATAAACCTGAGGATGCTGAACGGAGAAGCGGCTTTAATCTTAGCCATGTCCGGCCAGGAATCTCCCAACATGGATCGTCTTAATTCGACAAGTACGGAACACTCATAAAGCCATATCTCTTTGAAATCAAAAGTTTTTTACTGCATTTTCGAATACAACCTATTTAGTTACGAAAATTTCCCAAATAACATTTTTTGCTCAAACGAAGTTTTTAGCTCCCAGCTCAAGCTGTCGCCATATCTCTTTAAAATCAAAAGTTTTTTACTGCATTTTCGAATACAACCTATTTAGTTATGAAAGTTTCCCAAATAACATTTTTTACTCAAACGAAGTTTCTAGCTTCCAGCACAAGCTGTCACCATATCTCTTTGAAATCAAAAGTTTTTTACTGCATTTTCGAATACAACCTATTTAGTTACGAAAATTTCCCAAATAACATTTTTTGCTCAAACGAAGTTTTTAGCTCCCAGCTCAAGCTGTCGTCATATCTCTTTAAAATCAAAAGTTTTTTACTGCATTTTCGAATACAACCTATTTAGTTATGAAAGTTTCCCAAATAACATTTTTTACTCAAACGAAGTTTCTAGCTTCCAACACAAGCTGTCACCATATCTCTTAGAAATCAAAAGTTTTTTACTGCATTTTCGAATACAATCTATTTAGTTACGAAAATTTCCCAAATAACATTTTTTGCTCAAACGAAGTTTTTAGCTCCCAGCTCAAGCTGTCGCCATATCTC
Organism: Pyrocoelia pectoralis; assembly: GCA_036250285.1. NCBI lineage: Eukaryota > Metazoa > Arthropoda > Insecta > Coleoptera > Lampyridae > Pyrocoelia > Pyrocoelia pectoralis. The sequence goes on from CM070074.1 coordinate 40,899,268, forward strand.
TTTAAAATCAAAAGTTTTTTACTGCATTTTCGAATACAACCTATTTAGTTACGAAAATTTCCCAAATAACATTTTTTGCTCAAACGAAGTTTTTAGCTCCCAGCTCAAGCTGTCGCCATATCTCTTTAAAATCAAAAGTTTTTTACTGCATTTTCGAATACAACCTATTTAGTTATGAAAGTTTCCCAAATAACATTTTTTACTCAAACGAAGTTTCTAGCTTCCAGCACAAGCTGTCACCATATCTCTTTGAAATCAAAAGTTTTTTACTGCATTTTCGAATACAACCTATTTAGTTATGAAAGTTTCCCAAATAACATTTTTTACTCAAAGAAGTTTTTAGCTCCCAGCTCAAGCTGTCGCCATATCTCTTTGAAATCAAAAGCTTTTTACTGCATTTTCGAATACAACCTATTTAGTTATGAAAGTTTCCCAAATAACATTTTTTACTCAAACGAAGTTTTTAGCTCCCAGCTCAAGCTGTCGCCATATCTCTTTAAAATCAAAAGTTTTTTACTGCATTTTCGAATACAACCTATTTAGTTACGAAAATTTCCCAAATAACATTTTTTGCTCAAACGAAGTTTTTAGCTCCCAGCTCAAGCTGTCGCCATATCTCTTTAAAATCAAAAGTTTTTTACTGCATTTTCGAATACAACCTATTTAGTTACGAAAATTTCCCAAATAACATTTTTTGCTCAAACGAAGTTTTAGCTCCCAGCTCAAGCTGTCGCCATATCTCTTTCAAATCAAAAGTTTTTTACTGCATTTTCGAATACAACCTATTTAGTTATGAAAGTTTCCCAAATAACATTTTTTACTCAAACGAAGTTTCTAGCTTCCAGCACAAGCTGTCACCATATCTCTTTGAAATCAAAAGTTTTTTACTGCATTTTCGAATACAACCTATTTAGTTATGAAAATTTCCCAAATAACATTTTTTACTCAAACGAAGTTCTAGCTCCCAGCACAAGCTGTCACTATATCTCTTTGAAATCAAAAGTTTTTTACTACATTTCCGAATACAACCTATTTAGTTATGAAAGTTTCCCAAATAACATTTTTTGCTCAACCGTTCGAATACAACCTATTTAGTTATGAAAGTTTCCCAAATAACATTTTTTGCTCAATCGAAGTTTCCAGCTCCCAGCACAAGCTGCCTATATCTCTTTGAAATAAAAACTTTTTAACTGCATTTTCGAATACAACGCATTTAGTTATGAAAGTTTCCCAAATAACATTTTTTACTCAAACGAAGTTTTTAGCTCCCAGCTCAAGCTGTCGCCATATCTCTTTGAAATCAAAAGCTTTTTACTGCATTTTCGAATACAACCTATTTAGTTATGAAAGTTTTCCAAATAACATTTTTTACTCAAACGAAGTTTCTAGCTCCCAGCACAAGCTGTCACCATATCTCTTTGAAATCAAAAGTTTTTTACTGCATTTTCGAATACAACCTATTTAGTTATGAAAGTTTCCCAAATAACATTTTTTACTCAAACGAAGTTTTTAGCTCCCAGCTCAAGCTGTCGCCATATCTCTCTGAAATCAAAAGCTTTTTACTGCATTTTCGAATACAACCTATTTAGTTATGAAAGTTTCCCAAATAAAATTTTTTACTCAAACGAAGTTCTAGCTCCCAGCACAAGCTGTCATCATATCTCTTTGAAATCAAAAGTTTTTACTACATTTCCGAATACAACCTATTTAGTTATGAAAGTTTCCCAAATAACATTTTTTGCTCAATCGAAGTTTCCAGCTCCCAGCACAAGCTGCCTATATCTCTTTGAAATAAAAAGTTTTTTACTGCATTTTCGAATACAACGCATTTAGTTATGAAAGTTTCCCAAATAACATTTTTTGCTCAAATGAAGTTTCTAGCTCCTAGCACAAGCTATCGGGACTTTTTTTAAATTTTTGATTTAAAAAAAAACTTTTTAAATTAGAGTTTTTAGAAGCCACGTAAGTAGATCTTCATTATCATTGAAAAACATTAATTCCCCCACAAAGTATCTTGCACCAAAAACGTAAAGATTATGCAACAATATTAATTTTCTGTAAATAATAACAAACCTATTAGCAATTTCTATTGTTTCGTCCAATTATAAATCTTTAACGTTTTTAACGAAATTGAATTTTGAAATCATGTCTTGGTATGTGAACATTTGAAAATATTCCAAAAAATTAAAACTATGTATGTTTTAGCAGAAGTTAAAGAAAATAAATTTTTCTGGTCTTGAGGTTGTTCGGTAAGCTAAAACTGATAGACGATGAAAAAATCTCATTGAAATCTTGCTTAATTTACGAAATCCACCAAATTTAGACAATTTCGAAAAACGCCATTTCCTAGCTAAGTGAAAATCACTCGGTATATTTGATAGGGGCTACATAGGTTTTCAGACAAGCACAAATTATTGCCGTAAAAAGTTTTTAAAAAAAATCAAAAATAAAAAATAATCCATTTGGTGCCGACTTTTTGGCGCAAATAATTTAGCAAAAAAAATCTTTAAAGTAATAAACTCTCCGTACTTAACTATATTCTAATATCATTGCACTGACAAAATACAGGTCAGTCGGTCAGTGTATCATTGTGAGCGGTCTCAAAAAAACGGCAACACCGTAAAGATGTCGTAACGTATGAAAGTTATCTACGGATGTCACGTAAAACATGAATTAAAAACGTATATCTGATATATTTCGGAGCTCACAAAGATAGGACGAAAATATACATTCGTTCGTGTATGGTTGTATTATTTTTCGTCCATTAGAAAGCATTATTGATACCCAAAGAGTCATATTTTTAATTTTCATTTATTTTTATTTCTAAGGGGGATGTCGAAACGTCGATATTTTTACTGGATGTCACAAGATACGTTGGTCGACTATATATATATATATATATATATATTTATATATATTTCAAAAATGCGAACAAGGGGCGAGAAAAGCAAAAAAAGCACGTCGAGTAGCTGACGTTCATATTCATTATCAAGTACATTAATTTAATAAGTATAAAAAAATACGTATTTTGGATTTGAACCCATCTAACTGACAACATGTCCATTTGTACTATAATTCTATTATTTTTAATGGTAAAGTGTCTTATGTAAAACAAATGGCATCTGTTAGAATCAACTAACACTTTTATCTACCTGGTCGAATATTCAAATATGATTTGTCAAAATGCTATAAAGTGTCGTGACCTAAATGTTAAATTACTGATAGTGTAAGATAACATTAATGTAGCAATTACCGACATGGTCAAAATTTGTTAATAATATTACATTGAGAAACATTAATAGGACAAAAACAAACAAAATTAATTTCGTCACAATAGATTGTAAGTTTGAGAGGAATCGGGGGGAGTAAACGTATACGAGCAGGCGCGTTAATATTGAGCGAGAAAGTCGGCTTTTATGTATGTATCTTGTGTGCCAAATATTTTCACAATTTTAAACTTAATAGATTTATTATTGAAACTGTTAAAAGATCTGTAAACATTTTGCACAGCAATTACGTGTCAACCTTTCTAGTTCCTATCCTTTTTATAATGTATTTTGTTGGCTAGTTAAGAAATCTTTGCAAATAAAATGTTTAATTGTCAGCCTCGTATACCTAATTGCAAAACATATTTGGCACAAGGGATTCATTACAAATTAATGGATACGTTGTTGTTGTTTTTAAGAAGTAGTACTAGCAGCATAATTGCTTTGAGAACGTAATAAGACAGTATAACTTCATCAATCAATTTATATTTCACTTAAGGGCATAAGCTTTAAAGAAAATATTCCGCAGATCCTTTCGATTGTAAAGCTTTGTTGCGGAAAATTAAATGGAAGCTCCTTTGGAAGCAGACGAGTCATTACTTCCTTTAAGACGTTGAGGTCAATTTCAAACAAACCGAAAAAGCTTGGAAAAGCTTTGATACTTGTTGCAATTCATAAAAAATGTAGTCACACGAAATTTCTTTACATTAATAAATATTAACAAGTGATACGAAATATTGACATTCAAGTTCATAAATATACTCGATTTTCTGCGCACTTGTAGTGACATTATTTCAAAAATCATCTGATAATCTGATTACAAACGGAAATTAAACCTGCAGGCGATAATGAAAGGGGATAGAAGAGTACCATAATTGCATTAACAGAATTGTAATCGTGAAGTTTAGAAATCTGATAGGATTTCGAACTCTGGATGTAAGTAAATTCTACGGTAGGTATTTAAGCTATGCATATTCAAATGATTTTTGTACGAACAGTACGCGTGTATTGCCCATCTAGCAAAAATAATAATCACAATAAAAATCGATGATGACAATACAAATAATAATCCTCAACCAACAAGTCTCGATGTCTCGCGCCTCACAACTACGAGCTGGTATGGAAAACACAAAACGGACAATGCGGACTTTTGCAAGAACTTACTTCCAAATGTAGACCTTGCAACAGCATATCCTCATATGCGTGACAGTGTTGCTGAAAGTCCAGGAACATCAATTCGGCGTCGTGGACAAGAATAGCAAATTTCAAGAAGCTCTAGAGCGTATTACTCACTGAAGAATTGCGTCTACAAGCTTACAAAGTTCTATTGACACAAGAACTGAAGCCTAATGAGCAATGATCATGTACAGCGAAGAGAGTTCGTTGAATGGATTATTTAACATCCACAAGTGGATGCCGATTTTTCGAGCAAAATCGTCTTAAACGATGGAGCACATTTTCACCTTGATGGCTTTACTAATCGTCAAAATTGCCGCATTTGGAGTTCAGGGAACCCACATGTGATTGTTGAAAAACAAATACATCCACAACGTGTTACTGTTTGGTGTGAATTTTGGACTATACTTCTTCGAAAATTAGGCTGGTCAAGCAGTGATTGTTACTTGTCCTCGATATCGCGACATGATAACAGTTCTTTCTGCCTAAATTTGATCATATTGATGTGGTTTCAATAAGACGGTGCCCCATGCCATACAGCCCCTGAAACTATTCAATTACTGCATGAGACATTTCCTGGTCGTTTCGGTGATCTGAATTGGTCCCCTAGACCGTGTGTTTTAACACCATTGAATTTCTTTTTATGGTGTTATTTGATGTCAAAGATTTATGCCCACAACCACCCGTTCATTAAAGGAGGAAATAAAACGCTGCATCAACGAAATTCAGCCACACTTATGCAAAATGTTCATGAAAAATTGCGAAAAATGGTAGACCAAAGCCTTGAAGGCCATTTGCGTAATGTATTATTCCATATAACCCTATCCTGTGTACGCTAGAATTCAATAAAAAAATAATAATCTAAGGAAAAAAAACTGTAGGTACATAATTCATAAATTTCAAAATGGCGTATGATGGATTTAATCGGGAGAAATTGCATCATATATTGTTACCTGGGAATACCGAAAAAGCTAGTAAGACTAACAAGGGTCGAGGGAAACGAGGAGGTATGGAACGGAGAAAGATCGCCGTCTTTTCATGTAAAGAGAGGATTAAGAAAAGGCGTACCAATGTCGGCAACCTTATTTGGTTATGGAAGAGATAATAAGTTAGCAAAATTAAGGTGAGGGAGAGAGGCTAACGATCTGACATTAAAAGCCAAACACTTAGAAGGACTGTGATAAAACTGAAAAAAAGAAGCAAGGAGATACGGCCGTGAAATAAATGAAAGGAAAACATATTTTATGATTATGGGAAGGAGGAGAGAAGTATGACTGGAAGGGTTTGTATACCTCGGATTGTTAAGTTGGGAAAAATGGAAATGAAGAGCAGGAGATGAGAGCGAGAATGACAAAAGGGCACAAAAAATGACCATTATCAACTTCAGCTTACAGAAGTTCTTAGGAGTTTTGATAATTTTATTTTATTTACCTATGTATAATAAATTAAGGCGAAATGTTATATTTGCAACAAATTGATTAGGTACTTGAAATATACAATAGAATAACTAAACAACATTATTGTGCATTCAATGATGTATTTTTAGAAGAATGCCACCTTTAATTACAATATACATTGGACCAATTACTGAATTTGATCAATTTAATAGTTAATAGGAAAAGCTCTATTTTAAAGGATTTATTTTCACCATTTTTTCGCAACCGCTATTGCTTATTTGAACATTTCAAAGTTTAAATTCATAATATAATAAAAATCTATTTATCTTTTATTATGCATTATCAAAAAAAATTATTTTTTTATAGCAGTGTTTTATTGCCCTACCTTTACGTATTTTCACATCTATAAATGGTTAAAACGTGGTATTTTCACATAGAAATTTTATGAACTTTCGCGCCGAAAAATTGTATGAAAATATGGTGAAATATACATAATACCATATTTTAGGTGAATGTTATTCTCATGTAATAAACATGTTAATTTCACGTAACATATTTACGTGTTTGCGGGAAAATATTACGAGAATTTTACGCTTTTAAAACGTGTTTGACTCAGTGAAGCTTTTTATCACTAATTATTTCAGTGCAATAATACCGCAACATGGATTCCTTAATCAATTAATTTCACTAGAATACGTGTATATAATAAGCACACCAATTAACACTTCTAAAGTAGAAGCTTTTTAAATTAGATTGTATCATTTTAATTCAGTGTGAAATTTTTTTGTATTATAAATATCCAACAATGAGTAAAATCAATAGTAAAAAAATGTGGCAAAATATAATTAACACATACGATAAACATACAATAAAATTACAGTAAAGGCATAATTAAAATGGGAAAAAAATCCCATTGTAACAAAAAACCGGCTATGTATACATACAGGGTGTTTTTTTGGGAGCTTTAGTTAAACGTTTCTGGGAAAGTTTTATAGGTAGGTTTCTGAAAATTTGTACTTAGGGGTTACTCAGAAAGCCGAATCGATCTAAAATATTTTCAAAATGGCAGAACTTCCGGAAATACCGGAAACAGCTACTAACTTCGTTATTTTAAATGGAAACCCATATTTTTTATTGCATTTTTGGATTCTACGTGAAATTTCATAACCTTTGATATAAACATGTCAATACCTACAAGTTATGGTTTTTAAGTTATTTTCATTTATTTAAAAAAAATGGCGGATGCAGACGGTCCTTTAAGAATTCATTACTTGAAAACCGTTGTAGCTATGGCAACCGAGTTTTCATCAGCGCTTAGAGGAAGAATAGGGCCTTCTTTTGGTGTACTTAAAAAAAGTTATGTTGCGTACGACGTCACCTATGGGGTTCCAAATTTAGGAAAATTCCAAGACTGAAAACTCAGATTTTGTAATGAAATGACCATTTTCTTACTATTGCATTTGATAGAGAATCAAAATGGGCATATTTTGGTATTAGTTCCTATCCCTATCTTTACTAGTTTCTGATTGATACCATTTTTTTCGAATTTTTTGTATTAGTCGACCATGACATGGACCATGGCGATCGAATTTTGAACAAATAGTGATACTAATCCGTCACCTGTTATAGGTTGACATAAATTTTCCAATAATCGGAAAAAGTGGCTCGCAATGGTTTTACATATTAAGATTTTTGGAATCTAATTGTTATTTATGATGAAATGAACAGAATCGCGTCACATGCTTGTCATACGTTCATTGAGAGATATACAGAAAGACCGCGTCCTAGTGAACGTAGGTACCATCCGAACACTGGAATAAAATTGTTTGAATTTTGGAAGTTTTGTACTACATTACCTAGACCTAGGGTAAGAGTTTTACCAGGAAGATTTTTTGGGGAACATTACTTAGTCAGACGAGGCCAAATTTAATCGCCATAATTCGCATTGCTGGTGCCATTAAAATTCTTGTTTGAATGGAGATGAACACTTTCAAGAGCGCTGGAGTTTTATTGTATTTTGTGCGTTTAAAAATAACAAGATTTTGTGTTTCCACATTTATCCAGAAAATTTGAATGCAGAACATTATTTGGAAATTTTACGCAATATTGTTCCTGCAACAGAAGATCTGCCTCTGCAGGAATATGCTGAATACTGAATCACAAGTCATACGATACTCCACACGAGAACATTTACGAAAAAGAGTTTGTGTTTGGAACATGAAGGCGCTCATTTTGAGCATGTGTTGAAGAAGCCAAGCTTTTAAATTGATTTGAAACCTTATAACAGGTGACGGACTGATATCACTTGATTGGTTTAAAATTCGTTTGCCATAAGGTCATAGCCAACTACTAAAAAATCCGAAAAAAATGGTATCATTGCAATGAAATGAGGATAAGTTAGAAACTACTAAAGATAGGAATAGGAACATGTAATACCAAAATACGCCCATTTTGATTGTCTATCAAATGCAATAGTAAGAAAATGGTCATTTCATTTAAAAAATCTGAGTTTTCAGTCTTGGAATTTTCCTAAATTTGGAACCCCATAGGTGACGTTGTACGCAACATAACTTAATAATAATAATAATATTTTATTGCCCAAACAGTAAAATACCAAACCGGACAAACGTACATAATGTAATGAGTATTCTGTGAGCCGCACAAAAGAAAAGAAAAAAAAAACAATAGAACAAACAACAAAATAACTCTATGTTAACATTAACAGAAATTGTCTTGAATAATGACTTACATACATATATATTATAGGATTAATAGGTACATAATATAAACCAAAAATAATTACTCTATTAAACTCAAGATATGTGTAATGCTATGCAAAAATATATCAGTTTGTGCTGAAATTGCATTAAAGTTATTGCACATGACAAATATCGGACATGTCTTTAATAAATTTGTTTTACATGTCGAACAATAAAAAGTCGACACTGTTCTAGTACTTGTACGAGGAACATGAAACTTAACTCGACCAAGTAGGAAATTACAATCTACATTATAATGTAATAAGTTATATAAAAATTTTATGCTCATCTGCTTTCTTCTAATATGCAAGGATGAAAGATTGAATCGATTAAGCATTAGTTCTTGTGATGTGCCACGCTCAGGGTAGAAACCATCACACCTATAGCATAGAAATTTCAAAAATCTTCGTTGGACCGACTCCAACTGTTGTTCATGTTTTTTATACATAGGGTACCAAATGAGTGCCCCATACTCGAGTTTAGATCTAACCATTGAGACATATAGCGACATAGATACAGAGGTGTTAGTAAAATCTTTACTAATACGAGTAACAAAACCAAGAATTTTGAATGATTGCTTTATTATAGCGTTAATGTGGTGCGAAAATTGAAATTTATTATCAAAGTAAATACCAAGATCTTTGATTAGCGCTTCTCTAGTAAGAAGGTCGTCCATGATGTGATAATTAAAGTGAATAGTGTTTGTCGTTTTCCTTGTATAGGTTACCACTTTACATTTTGAGATGTTGAGGTAAAGCTTATTGATTTGGCACCATTTAGAAAGATTATCCAAATCCTTTTGAAGTTGCAAGCAATCGTCCATTGATGATATTTGGTTAAAAATTTTTAGGTCGTCAGCAAATAAGAGCTTGTGGCATGAAAAGACATCGGCGATATCGTTGATGAATATTAAAAAAAGCAAAGGACCTAAGTTAGACCCTTGTAGTATGCCTGAATTAGGAGTAAATGCCTTTGATCGAAAACCATTATAATATACAAAATGAGAACGCCTATTAAATAAGATTCAAAAAGATTCACTAATGGCTGGCTAAATCCAAACTGATGTAATTTCTTTAGGATAATGTAGTGATTAACCTGGTCGAATGCTTTTTGAAAATCAGTGTACACGACATCAACTTGTCCATGATTATCCAAAATTTCTGCACAGTATTGAGAAAAGGTAGCAAGATTAGATATGGTGGAGCGTTTTTCAAAGAAACCGTGTTGCTCATTACACATAAAAGGTCGTATTTGAAAAGATATTTTAGAATAAATTATTATTTCAAATACTTTGGCAAAATTTGATATGATAGAAATAGGTCGATAATTATGTATATTTGTAGGGGTACCACATTTCAGAACTGGACAAACCCTCGCTATTTTCCAAAAATTTGGAAAATAATTGGTTTTTAATATAAGGTTGTAGATTATTTTTAAAGGAACAACAAGAACGCCAGCACAGTCTATATTTTAGTCAATAGTTAGTATACACCCTGTGGTGATAACCTGCACATTTTTCTAATTTTGCGCTACCACAGTTACTCTACACAGTGACATTTTTGAAAGGATTGCGTGTATACTATAATTATGTAGATACACTGCATCAATCCAGCATTTAATGCATTGATTTTTGGATCTTAATCAGTTGATTTTTCGAAAAGCGATAGTATCTGTGAATACGATTTTTGACTACAAAGTCCGAGTTTCATTAAAAAATTTGTTATGCAGTGTGTTACAGAATGTTGTGAGGAAAATTTAAGGGCAGATTCTACATCTCAAAATAAGAAAAAAAGTTCATATAAACATGGGCCCGGAAAAGCTCTGTTTTCATGATGTGTTTAAACTTGTCCGTCTTTAATAGTTTATTCTACATTTATCGAAAACCCGTTGAGATATTGAGATGAATTTTGGTACAGGTAAATATATCATTAAAGGTCACATTCACATGTAGAAAATTGTTTTCTAACGCACTTACATCAGTGACGTTCGTGTATGGTATCGCTTTCTTAAAACCAGATTAATTCTGCTTAAAAAGGCCTCTTGAACTTTTTCGTTCTGACGCACCGTTTTCGAAATAAAAATTGTTTTATTAATCCTCGGAATAGTTTATTTTAATTTTATTCTTTGTACTAACTTTTCAGGAAAGTGTAATAAATTAAATTAAAACAGTGTATTAAATTAAACCAAATGCTGGAAATGGCTTTCCTGTGCTTTTCAATACATGCTCTAAATCAGTTTCCCATATTTCATCTGACTACTCGTAATATTTCACAAGCATTGGTAACGCGTTCCAAAACACCCCGTATCATGAAAACGGAGCATTTCCGGACCCATGTTTATACATATGAACTTTTTTCATATTTTGAGATGTAGAATCTGTCCTTAAATTTTCCTCACAACATTCTGTAACACCTTGTATATTCGTATTCAGTGTTAAATTCTGTATTAAATCGATATATTAAATGTTCTCGGTTTTAAATTTCACACGGAATAAACGGTTGAAGCGCAAAACCACTAGGCAATTCACGCGAGTGCGAAATAGATTTTTCATGCGATTTTCTTCACTATACTTTTTCTATAACTTTTTCCTCCCTAAATATGTAAATATCCACACCGGCACAGTATGATTTATGAAAATACTCGACGTTCGCTCTCATTTTTCAAACTCATTTAACTCATTTTCGGTTCATAAAAAACACACACACACATTAACTGCGTAAAACCCTACAACGTATTCTTAACATTATATAACCGTTGAGTGAAATTTTCACTCAACGATATAACTGAACAGTCATCCAAGCTTTGAAATGCTCTTCAGATTTTTCATCATTCCATGTACTTACGTACTTTAAATTCCCGTTACATGTTTAATTGCCTTTAGTGTAGTCGTTTTGAAAAAATGCTAAAATTATATGCGCTTTTATAGTGCCCAAACAATAACGGCCGTCGGGCGTGTGTGTTGCCAAAAGAGTTTTGTATAAAATTTGTTCGGAAATATTCGGCAACTTTGCAACTTTATACTCCGATGCATACATATTGCAAACAAATTTAGTGATCGCTTCCAGCCTTTCCTGATCTAGATACCACCATATACTTTTAATCTTAACTGGAAATAGAATGGAAATTTCAACATGGCGGCATATGTTTATGTGTAAAGGCGTACTAATAACTTTATCGTTTAATAAGTATGAATTTATTTTGTGCAAACTTACTTTGTGGAATTTCATAATAAAAACAAGTTATTCCATCAATTTTTAATTAATTAATTGTTTAATTAAGTAACGAATTGGAGGGTTGATTGGATGTTGTTTTTGTTTTTCATGTTTGATGGGAATAATATACCAAAGATAATTATTTAATCACAATCTGTTACCCTTGATAATGATATATGTCGAAAAGCGTCGCGTCGGGTTACATTTAAAATACATATTAAAAAGAGGAATTACTTGTTTTTATTATTATAATTAATTAGTAGTGTTACACAAAAAATAAGGAAGAAAAATCATTGACCCGCAAATAAACAATAAACTATTGATGCATTCATATGTTTCAGTGATCAATTGATCATCATAACCTTATCGCAAAGGTATGTTCATCGTATGTTTTGAGTTTACAAAACAGCTCTTCAGAGAATAATTTGTGGGAGAGCCCCCTCTTTAGACACATTTAAAGGACGTCTAGTACACATTCAATACATAGGTTATCTACCGCAAAATGTTTCAGCTGTGTAATACAGAGTAGTTCAAAGTGTGTCCAAACAATAGCACAATTGAATAAAAATAAAAACCAAATGTCTAGCGGACCAGATATATGTACTAGGGTAGTTAATTTTTCATGGAAAATTAATAAATATATTCCTGCAAAATTTTGGTGACAGCTATTTGGAAGCATTCTCAATCCAGTGGCGTAGATATTCTTTATAAACAAGTCGCTAATAGTAATAACAATTCGCTCCATTCTGAGTACGAAAAAGTTATCGTAGTATGCCCCAAAAATTGGAATAAACATTTGAAATTTTGTCCCGAAGTAGATGTTTCATTATTTGACATTTAAAAAAAAATTGGTTAAAATCGGTAAATAACTTCAGATTTTACATGTGTGCTTCCAATCTAAATGAGTCCCACTGTATAAATATGAGTTCTAATGTGCTGGACAAAGTATCAAGCGAACATATAATAAGGAATGTGTATGAAGTTTAATCAGTTGGTTGTGGTTCTCAGTTCTCACGGAAATAATTCGTGAGTGATCCCCACGAAGACACAAAAGCATTAAAAGGTTATCTGGCACACATTAAAAGTACAGGAAAAAGTTGTAGAATTCCCTGCGGCGTAGTTCATAATCGCAGAAGTGGATCCAGACGGACCAACAAACGCACGCAATAGCCCAAGAATGAATACAACTAGAAGCAAAATATATTCATGGCAGTGAAGACGTTTGTGACTTGTGTTGCACAATAATATACGCTGAAGGTTGAATGTTAGAATGTGTCCAAAAGAAAAGGATACCTTGCATTAATGTAACGCTATGACTTAATATTAATAGTGAGTTATTCCACAATCTAGATTTGATACGTAGGTACCTAACGATTTCCTTCACCTGTAGAGGATGAGTTATGGCGATTGCGTTTTATATCGGTCAAAGAAGGGATGATACATTCAAAAATGGAGGAAACATTTTTGAGATCGGTTTTTAGGAATGTAAAAATTGTTACATTTCCGATAAATGTTTTTTGGAATAAATTACGTATTCGCTATAGATTCGAGGAAAGTTAATAGCAGTAAGTTACGCGAAAATACGAATTTTAAAATAAAGGACGTTGTTGTCTTCCTCAGAAAAAAGACACGACCGAGAATTTTGTAAAATGGGACAACACATCCTTTTTATTTTATTTTAATAATTTTAATTTATAAAGAACGAAACAAAAGTACTTTCACGAAAGCAATGTGCGAGAATCTACTCAGTAATTTAAAATATATATATACCTATATTCATACACATTTACTGCAAAGTGGAAGAACAAGTTTTAATAAAAGTTTCTCCCCAAAGTAATATTGAAACAACAACCGATAAAAACATGCAACGTTAGCTGGAGTTTAAAATTGCAAACTCGAAAGTGGAGAGTAAACAACTTATAACCTTAAATATTCCCAGAAAGATGAAGATTTATGTAAAGCGGGATAAATTTTACTAAGTAAGTAAGGAACAAGTTTAATGACGAGAATCAGGTCTTTTTCTCTACACGTTTGTATATTGTATAAATATTTTAGAATAAAAAACAAACGATGGTGCAACAATAAATTTGCCATATTTACGTAAATTACGTTATGACCGCGACGCACAAACAATAAATATGTACCTACATCATTAAATGACGGTGTTCTAACTTCTAATTAAGAATGCCAAGGAAAGATCTAAAATGTAGAATACGATTTACTAAAATAAATTAATGCTATTAGCTTACATAAATTATCTAAGAGCTATACTAGCTAATACATTCGTTCAGTCAACGTCAACGCTAAAGGTACTTTCTGTACAACCATAGCATAGATAAGAGGTAATGCACTGTTAAATGTACTAGATTGCGAAGCAGCAAATAATAATGTTGATTTAACAACAATTCAAAACTCGCATGTAGTTAGGTACGTGAAAAAATTTGTAGTAAAATAACTTTCTGAGCGCTACGCTTAAAATGACGTTCCCTATAAAATAAAAATAAAAACTGCACCTTTTTTATACAAATTAGTTTAAAGCAAATATAATTACCATTATGAAGCAAGTAGGGAATTATAATCATCGTTTCGACTTACCTAGGGTAAAAAGCAGTTGGACAATTTACATGAAGGTTTATGCAAACATAGGAGTACATGAATGAGCTTTTTCGTGATGTTCTTGATATATTTTGAAGGAAAATTTGCGGGCATTTCACTGTTAAAGGAAATATGGAAAAGCACTTATTAAGAACACCGATAACGATTAGGTTGTAGCGATGAATGAAAAGCAAGTTAAGTAAACTTTGAAATCTTTTTCGTGAAATAATAATTTGAAAGAGATTTCATACCTTTGTACATAACAAACGCAAGGAAAAACAAAAGAGTATATAATATACTCTTTGGAAAAACATAAATTTGGCATTTGGCAGACAGTAGCGTAACCACTGCCGCGCCGGCCCAGCGGGTGCAATGGTCTGGGGTCCCGCGTACAAGGGTCCCTCAATTGAGATTTTTTACTTGTTTGTAGTACTTGATGGTACGCAGTAAAGTTGCGAAAAAATAGTAATTACTGATCCTGTTATGATTTTATTTCTATGAAAAATAGAGATTATGGGATTAAATATTTTACAATAAGAACCTTAAAATCTTTGGTAGTAGTTATGACGCAACCGGTCTGATTGAATAAATAACGTTAACACCAACATCTTTATCGGCTCAACATAACATAACATAACATAACATAACCATGAAACTGATGGAATTGTTTTTTTTTTATTACAAATGAAGGAATATTTCTCGCTGATAGTATCCTGTAATGAAAGAAAAAATCAACTGGACGCAGAGAAGTAGTTGGAGGAGAGAGACTATTTGGATTTGATTTTATACCTTGAGTTGTTAATTTTCGAATTTATCATTACAGGTGCGAAGAAAAAATTTAATTGAATGTAAAAAATGAGCGAGTTTTACCACCTTTTGTGCAATGTATAAAAAATACACATTGCTGTTCGAATAAGCCTTCACAAATGTAACAAAATACCTTACGGAAACGCAATACTTTACTGGCAAAAATTACAGAATTCCGCAATAAATAATTAAGCAAAATTAAATACAATAAAACGTGTGAAACCAAGTACTGTTGTTTTAGTTTATTATTATTTAAACACTTTCTCATACGAATTCAACATAATTAATGGAACATGTGCCCTTCTGAATAAGTTTTAAAATATATGTCGTGTAGATATGTTCGTAATTATAGTAATTTTTATTTTGCTTCGGGTAAAGGAAAAAACAGGTCAGTACATTTACGTATTTACGTTGTTATTAGATATATTTATAGTACTCGATGTAGGATGCAGTCTGTAGTCGTTATACATCACTTCATTCGTGATAGTCCAGTTTAATTGGAAGTTCGCTTCAAAACGACAGTTACACACGATTAAGCAGCACAATCTCTTGCACTACAAACGAGAGATGATATTCTAGTATCAATACAGAACTAAAATTATCTACAAACATATTTCACCAATGCAACAATATTTACATAACTTGAGGGTACCATTGTTTATTCAATAATTTTGCATTAAGTATTAGGTACATCGTTGTCCATTCGTTTGCACAGCGTCATAATTCATTACAGTTACCTAAAGCGGTTACGACTAACATGAGCAAGTTTTACACTTTAACGTTGCTTGATATAATATCTGTAACTTGTAATGTGGACATTTTTATCAAACATTACGCATGCATAGTAACTAAATGATGGTTATAAATGATGGTTAGGATTCATACAAACGGGATAAAATGAAGCTTCCATAAATCAAGTAGATATACACGTAGCTGAGATTTTTTTGCTATGCACAGATGTTATCAAAGTTTTCGAAAAAATACTTGCACTTTTCCATCGAAGAATCCATATTTGTTGTGCAAACCCATTACCAAAATGTGAAAAGTTTTTCTGTAACTGCAGGAAAATACCGTACGTATTTCGGAAGAAATATCGCACTATACTTTTAAATTATTGAGAATTTTATTAAATTTATTTGAACAGTCTGGGACAGTAAAAGTTAACAGGCAATAATGTGTTTACTATCCAAGAAAAATGTAGGAGGAACGTCTGTATTCAGTAAAAGTTTAGACGGGAGGTTAATTTTTCATCCAGAATGAAACTGATGATGCAGTTACTGTGAATGATGCTGGATACACGATAATGATAAGAGAATTTTTGGTGCAACGAATTGTAAGATATGGATGTCCATAACATGTGGGTTTAGCAGGACGGTGCCATATGCCATACAGTGGATGAAACACTGAATTTTTAAAGGGAAAGATTTTCCTATTTGAAGGAAAGAGTTAATAATCCTCAAACACCTGAACAGCTTCGAGTTAACATTACTCAAGCAATTGCAGAAATTTTGACAGAATGTTCGCGAAAATATGGGGAAAAGAATTTCAGCATTCCAAAGAAATAGAGGGAGTCACTATTAAACGCAACATGTGTACGTCAAAATGAACTTACAGAAAATTACACCATTTAAAGTCCTTTTCGCGTTTTATTATCGAATTATACCGTACAAATAAAAATTATTGACCTACTTGACTACCTACTTAGTTTAGGATGTCTGTTAAAAGGGAAAAATGTGACTTTTTTGAAAAACCATGCATTTTCCATAGTATATTATGGATAACTTCGTAAACGTCAGGCTCCTCTTTCACGTGTTAATTTACATTTAATGTTGTAAGGTAAACTGTAATGGTAGTATAATATGTCACACAGAGAAACCCTTATTTCGCCACAGTAAGACAATTTAGTTCTACGCCCCACGAAAACAAATAACATACGTCAAGGAAGTCTAAAAACGGAATACTAGAATAACTAACGCAAAATAAAGTATGTAGTATACAAAGCCAAAGTCACAATTAATGTAGCAAGCGATCTAAAAATGTCATTAAAGCAATGGATCATTACAACGCCGTATTAGAATACTGTATAATAGTTATTTGTACAAGGGTGACGAAATCGTACTATACATATTATTTATCTGTGGTTTAACGTACCAGGAGAGAAACTGTCATCGACCGCCCTGCTGAGGATAATTGTCGCGGATATTTCATGACAAGGTTTTTTTTTTAAACTGCACAATTTATGCAATAAAGAAGTATGTATCGAAACAACTTTTAATTTTCGTCGGTAATAAAGAGATAGATACGAGATAAATGAAAATGTTGTGTTTTTTAATATAAATGCTTTACGAAAGTAGTTTTATTTAATTAAATATTTGCAGTAGAAGCACAACAATAAATGCCTTAATCTCTTTATATTATATGTGTAGTAATTAACTGAGGAGATTATGACATTCGTTTAAGATAACGAAAAATTTCACTAGAAATTCTACTATGACGGTATGTAACAACATGGTAGGTAGCTTAGAAATAGTTATTATGTCAACAACATTCTAAACACTCACATTTAAGTGACATAAATTTAATTCAAGAAAGGTATCTAGCTAACTAATTGGAACAATTAAAACAGTTTGATATAACAAGCAGAAGTGTCGATGTAGAAACTTGACAAGGGAAATATCTACAAATGGGATTTGTCTAAATTGAGACGAGATTATTTTACTAACGATGTGATTACGAAGGGTTGCTAATAATTGTATAATACTGACACATTTACAGCTCCTTTTACGGTTCCGCATAATAAATAACGTAACGTAATTTGTTATAGCTTGGATGTCAGTGTCATAAACACAAATTAATTAGATTGTTGGTGATATAATGAAACATTGTTTTAGAGGTTTAAACAAATTCGGCGTTGTATTTTTAATGATAACCGGCTAACGAGAAGAAAATTTCATTAGGGTGTGACTATCAGTCCGCTGAAATGAAAACGACAGCACTGAAAGGTGTACAAAATTTTACTACAAATCCGGTAGTTAATTACCTTGGATTAAAGTTGTGTACCTATGAGTTGTCGTGATTTGAAAAAATTAGTATTCTCCTACGTAATAAAATGATTTTGCCTAAAATAAGGAAATGATAAAATCATGTACAAACTAATCAGTATTTGAAGTTTTCGTTAAGTACCTTGCGCGTTCAGGTACATTATGAAGTAGGTAATAATAAATTGAATGTTTGATTTTTGAAATATTAATTATTTATACTCAAAGTATACGTTTCCGGCGATTTTGAAGGAGGGTGCAACCCTCAGTTGGTATTGTCTTCAGAGCACGCATCACGGCCATTTGATGAACATTTCTTCAGTGGAATTTTTAGTTTAGAGAACACAAACGCAGAGGCATCACATAAATACGGTGGCTGATCAATCACACATATTAACGACCTTGAAAAAATAAGTATACGAGTATAAAGGAAAACTCAAATTAATACTTACCTGAGTAAAAAGAGAAATGCACTAAACGTTGACGTACCGCCATTAATACCGACCCCTTTTGTGTCGGCCACCTCAAGTATGCTATATTACTACCTAACAAAATGTTAATTAATAGTTAATAGTATCTAAATCAATTTATTCAAATTTATTGTTTAGAAAAACAGCTTATCTTTACAGAGAGGTAGTCCAAATGAACAGAAAAATTCAACAATAACCCCTTTCATGCTCTAGAAATGGATTCGAGAATATTATTTGCTTATATGTTATAGCACAGATAAATCTGTAGTAGGTAGGTAATTATCTGTGGTTATAGCACAGATAAGTGGTTATAGTTTCGAAGGTATGAGGTCTGGCAAGTTTTCAAATTAGTTCCGTTAATTATTATAGACTATAAACAATTAAGATCGATATGTTACCCCCCCCCCCCCCCCCCCCCTGTTATAGCAACGGAACCATTACCATTCAGCAGAAAGTTAATTTTATGGCTTCTATTGAAAATATAATAAAATGAAAAATGATCAAATTTAATAAAGTAAAAGTATTTAAAGATATTTACATAAGTACCTATTCATGACATGCTATACGACGTAATAAGACTCAGTTTTAATTAAAATATAAAAAAAATATTAAAGTTTATTTTCGATGGAGCCATTTAAAAAAAGAATACTGTTCCTTGAGATGTTCTCATGATGGCCTCATTAATTTCTTGATGTAAGTTACAACTGTATCCATTTTAATTATTTATAAAAGCTCGTGTACATTCAACATTATAACCATTTTTGTACGTAATTGTACTATTCGTGTTTATACAAGCACCTACAAAACTTTATTGCTACTTTTTTACCTAACATGTATAAAAGGCAACGGTATCCATAAATTATCACAGCATTGAAGCCATATAACTGTATCCAAGTAAATATGCACGAAAAGCCGTTTTTTTTGGTATGTTAAACGTATGCATTCGTTTTGGGGCACTTTTGCGACTCGTAGCAAAAGATCTTAAAACATTTACTTTCAATACGACGATTATTTATAGAGACGTTGACAATGGGAATGAAACTGCCACAAGTGATTGTGTCTTGTTTCAACTTACCTACCATTAGATTAATTTGCGATTCTCATAAGTAGCACGTTTTCTCATGGTTCGTTCTTATATAATCAAGTTCTTTTCAAACACCTTTCGTGAGAGGGGCACAATAGCGCCAAATAAGTTAAACGAAGTGATTAGGTGCAAATTGCGATTTTATAAATGCGAAAAACGATATTTATTATAGGATTACAATGAACGTGCAAAGCTGGAAAATTCGCGTCGTCTCCTGTATTAATTAATTTCGTCGTCTAACTGAAATAGCGTCAATTCTATGGATTAATAATGTTATACAAAATGATACAGTCATATCGCTTTAGAAGTTTTGAGATTTGATAAAAGTTGAGTACTAAGAGTCGATATTTCTTTAATGACTCTGTAAAGAAGTGTCGAAGGGAATCACGAAGGAAATTAATATTAACCGCTGGTAAAAAATGTACTTTTTGACGTAATAATTATTAGCATGCACTTTCTGAATCAGTAAACCGCATCGCAGTAGCGGTAGATGAGATTATCAAATGGGACAAGTTAAGCCACCTCTGGGATTAGCTGTGTATAAGAGCTCATAGCTTAAGCAGACGAAAACAAAGTTTAACTAATTCAATATCAATGTAGTGGTAGTGGATTAACGATTTACTAAATACACTGCATTTGCTAAGTGAAGACTCAACTCAAAAAAGCAAATGCACTAAAAATGGATAGCATTATTTTCCCCATAATAGCCGAAGGTGTAAGGGGTCACCAGACACACCGAGCCACTGAGAGTATTATTATCATGCTAAAATACTAATTCTTATCGCAAACAAGCAACGTCGACATTAAAAGTCAGTTGTCACAATTAATTCAATGAGAAAGCGAAAATATACAATCACAGTGAGGCGAAGCCCAAGCGTTAGCATTTTCATTAAATATAAATTCTCGACATTTATCCCTCTCCATAGGAACCTCATTTCCTTAGCTTGTAAGGTCGATTATTCAGTTTATCGTTTGTATAGAAAAAAGTGTTTGCTATCGCTTAGTGAAGTGACAGTGCATTCTCTATATTTTTATCATTCCGCCTTCATACTCCCTTTATTGAAATTTATCCTAATTTTATCCCACTCATGTGTATGGGGGGCATATTTTCACATCTGATACTGATAGTATATTGTTGGCTGCCCCCAAAACACGGCCGCTAGGACTGCATACACATTGAACGGGATCGCGTCGTTCCTGCGGTCACTTTATTCACTTCACTTCCTATATTACGCTGTAATCTATAGTCCTCGTCCGCCAATAGAACGAGGTTTTGTTTTGTGTACTTGTACATACATTGATTTATTTTATCTCTTCCCTAATAATAATATACCTACCTGCAAATCATGAGATCATGCAAGCTAACCCAATTTAATAATTAATAAATTCGAATAAAAGTATGTACTTGTTATTGACATTTTTTCGTTGCACTTTACATACTAATGAATTATTAAAATTCGAAGACCCCCCCCCCCCCCCCCCCCGACTTCCTAAGTACATTCTATTGTCCTTTTTTGTTCCCATTTGTTCAAATACTGTCTTTGTTTGTACTTGAATGCCTGATAAGATATTTAAAATTTAATGTGGGAGAGGAGGGGCGGGTTGTTGACACTACATTACTTCCACTCACGCTTTTAATATTGAGGCAGTTATTTGTGGTGTTAAGGTTTGAGGTTTGAGGAAGTATGGATCGCAACCCACATCACCATCGAGATTCTTAATTGTTATCTAAGTGTCATTACCTTCACCGTCACAAATAGTGCACATAGAATGCGGAGACTGAACGCAATTTTTTCGAAACATACTTAACATGATATAGAAATAAAAAGTTTCATCCCTATAGGCAGCCCTCTCTTTAGCCACAAACATTTAAAGGTCGTCTGATATACATGCAAAAAGTTTCAGGTGTGTTCAAGACGCAATCAGTACTTTTCTCGCAGCGGCGTAACTACATAAGTGCAAACCCGTGCAGTGCACGGGGGCCCTCAAGCTCAGGGGGCCCTCATTTGAGACTTAGATAACTAAAATATTAAATTGTAAAACTTATTCGGAATGCCATGCTGCAGAATGCAGTTGCACTTTATAAAAACTAGTATTTTTATTTTCTATTACAGTAGAATGATTCGCAAAACCCCTTCTGTCGGCATAACTAAGTACAAAGATTATTTACCTAGAAAGGGACGAGGAAATGTCAATCTGTATCTGCAATAAGCTCTTTCAAATTATATGACCAGAACCAGTAATAAATTTTAATCTTTTGCGCATTAATTGTGGAAACATACCTTAAACGTGTTAAAGGGTGTTCCTTATTATAATTTGTGATTTTAACTTTCCTGTTATTTAACATTTGTCATTTGTTGTATCCTTTGTATCTTACAGTATTTACTATTTATTGTGACTTTCTGAGCACTGCGGAGCATGTCTGTAAGATTCATTTTAGGTTTTGACTTACTACGTCCACGAGGTTCAATTAACTTTTTTCCTGTCTGGAGTTAATTTAACGATAACATTTTTTTCAAACCTGTTCCTGATATAGGAATAGGGGTCCAATTTTTCGATTTGCACGGGGGCCCTTGATGCCCTAGTTACGCCACTGTTTTCTCGTGATTATCGCGGACTGCTGTATGCGGCTGCACGTTGTAATGGACAAGCAGTCCGTCGCGAATGGGTTGCCAACGTGGATTACAATCATTTCAACAACAGTTAAGTGTCGGTCATCTTGCATAAGTTAACAAATGCATCGAATGTTATCATCTGTTATACAGGGTGTTTCAGACCACCCGTACCGCCCAAATATCTCGCGAAATACAAAACGCATTGGAAAAAGAAAAAATACGTCTAAAAAAATTTTTAAGACTCTATTGTTTGATAGTAATAGGATGTCCCCACTCCCACCCCCGGGGGGTAGAAAGGGGGGTAACTTCGTAATCTTAAATAGCACCCCCCAATTTATTATGCAGATTTGAATTCTGCGTTAACAAATAGGAACTTTTTGTTTGAAACATTTTTTGAAGTTCGTTACAGATGGCGCTATGATCGCCGAACGAAGTTTTTCCGATTACCCATGCTAATTTGATGTCAGTTTTGTTAAGTGACAATCAAAAATGTTAATGCTATGTTAAAGGGAAGAGGGGGAGCTTTATTTACCCCCTTACCCTCCCCCACAACGCCATTTCACCCCTAATTTTATATTTAAACGTACCTATCTCGAATGTCAATGTGTTCTTTACTCGTGAAATAAAAGTGTAACGAAATTAAGTTCAAAGCGTAAAATAACTATTTGTATTTAATCACCACTCTTTATTAACCAACCACGTTACGAAAAATTAAAAATCACACTGACATCTCTCCCATTCGCCTCCTTAACTGTCATCCCCGACTCTCCCCACCACAGGCCGCATACATGTTCGCAACAAAAGTATTTCAAATTTTTTTTTCTATTTTCCATCAAAGACAAAAAAAATTACAAAATTTAACTTCTTCAATCGTGGTATTGAACAGTTGTTTAAATCTAAAATGGTTGCGTTTTCCCATCCTAGGTTATGGGCTGTAGGGGTGAAGTGGCGGTGTGGGGGAGGGTAGGGGGGTAAATAAAGCTCCCCCTCTTCCCTTTGACATAGCATTAACATTTTTTATTGTCACTTAACAAAACTGACATCAAATTAGCATGGGTAATCGGAAAAACTTCGTTCGGCGATCATAGCGCCATCTGTAACGAACTTCAAAAAATGTTTCAAACAAAAAGTTCCTATTTGTTAACGCAGAATTCAAATCTGCATAATAAACTGTGGGGTGCTATTTAAGATTACAAAGTTACCCCCCTTTCCACCCCCCGGGGGTGGGAGTGGGGACATCCTATTACTATCAAACAATAGAGTCTTAAAAATTTTTTTAGACGTATTTTTTCTTTTTCCAATGCGTTTTGTATTTCGCTAGATATTTGGGCGGTACGGGTGGTCTGAAACACCCTGTACACTCTGTTGTGGACGACGTTCGTGATTTTTCCACAGAATCACGTCCACTACGAATTATAATAGCAAAATGTCCACGATAACCGAACCTTAGCATTGCAAGGAGTACCTACTTGATTTAGCGAACTTTAGCAGTGATCCTCGTATTACTGAAAAGACTAGAACCAATAATTTCTGATGCAGCAAAGAATATCCGTTCGGTTTCAGACCAATCCTCCAACAACTGAACAGGTATACTAAGCCTGTAACACAATAGCCACGCCCATTTGAGGACAAGAAGTACTCACTGAACTCAATAATATATGGAAGAGCAAAGACGTTGAAATCAAATGAGATGCGCGTGAAAAAGTGTACAAATTTGAAGAAAATAATAAGGTCGAAAATCGTTTAACTACGGGGATTACGCGTTTACGCAGTGGAAAATACCATGAAAATGCATCATGTGTTGAAGTCAATGAACTCTACCTAATAAATTGAAGTTGGGTTAGAAAATTTTACGTGGTTTGTCTTCGTGAACAAGTGGATTAATTTGATTTATAAACGTTACAAGGGAGAAGGGTTTACAGTGGGTGTTATGGAGTTCATGATTAAAATACAGTTTTAGATAATATATGTAGTATAACAGCTGTTTTATTTATTTGAACTCTAATTTATTACGGCGCATGATCGGGAATCCCGTGCGCATTTTCAATTTGTATCACTTAAATTTACAACTTTGCTCTTCCATATATAATAGAGTTCAGTGGAAGTACTGCACTAGAGTTTTCATAAAGCTTTCGTTCACGTTTGGCACAATATAAACTAAGAAAAATTAATTACTTCCTTATACTAAATTACGATGTACAGGACGCAACTTGTTTGTAAATCACTATGGCGAGCGAATCAGTCAGTTGAGACTGGGGCCAATATTATACACCTTATACACTTCGGACCTTTCTAGTAAAGAATCCTAGCACAATAGTCATATACAATGACGGCACTACGGCACCTGCAACTCACCAAAATTGGATAGAAGCTTGCGGTGCATGAACCACCATAAGCCATGTGATGTACCAGCCTTTGGCCGCTCGATTTTAAAGGATTCCCGCTAAAACTTTAGTCCGTTTGGTGGATGGTATTGAAAAGTTACGCCACTGATTTTTGTTAATTAAAAAAAAAATCATGTACGTAATGGAATGTATAAATACTGGCCGGCGTATTTGGATAGCCGGAAAGCGGGGCGGAGAAGAAACTAATGGAAGAAGTAAAAAAATAAGGGAACCGCGAAGGGACAGTTCTCGGGGTATCGTAAAAGAAGTAAGTTACGGTGTAAATGAGTGCATCGCCTTCATCGGAAAATTTAAGTATTTTGTTTGCTATTTTTATTAATTAACTGTTAATTAGGTAGGGTGAATTTTAATTTAGCATGTGTAGGTGTTTCTGTGTTATTATTGTAGGTCATTTATGTTACAAATTTTGACTTTACAGTATTTAAATTCAGGTTGCGCAATCTTGAATTACTTAGCTTAAGTATGTAATATGAAATTGAGTCTTACATTTGTCATTTAGGGATAACTTTCTATTACTTCCGAAATATTGTTAGGGTTGATTTAGCGTGTTTAGTAGAATTAGTTGAATTTTAGTGCCTGCATGATTATTTCGCGTATTTGTTTCGTGATTACGTAATTTAATGCATTGTATTTGTTTGTTTAACGATAATTCATTTTGTACGTGACTTTGGTGCATTGTATTTGTTTGTTTAACGATAATTCATTTTGTACGTGACTCAGTGTTGCCAGCTTTATTGGAAAAAAGGTATTAATAAAAATTTAAAAAAGGTACTGAAATAGTAAAAAAAGTACTAAACTTTGTTTTAAATATTTTATATGTATAAACAATACAAATACGGTATAATCGTATAATGTTAGTCATAACTTACTTTCTTATTTATTAAATTTAACGAAGGTGACCAATCGTAACAACTTGTATGACATAATTCCTTACCTAACAACAAAGAATTACATGTCGCAGGTAACAGTTTGTTGCGATTCTTTGTTTTAATATTATTTAAAGTTGAAAATATGCGCTCTGCACATGCACTGCTATGCGGAAGGGCCATTATGTCAAACACAAAATTACATATGTTTTCAAAGCAGTTATCTTGTAAAGCGTTTTTATACTTGAATACGGAAAACCAAAATTCTTCAAAATGAAGAGATGTTAATTTTCTCTTTAACTCATTCGGTAAGTTGCTTAATTCGCGATATTCGTTATTAATTTCTTCAATGTTTTTTGCAAAATTTGGAAACCTTTGTATTAAATCTGTAATATCTGTCATATCACCTGACAAAACAATATTAGGGCTTAAGTGACTGAAAGCTTTATAAGAATCTATGTTGTGAAACCTTCTTTTCAATTGCCCAAATAATTCAATATAATATGATAAACAATTTAACTTAAATGTATGGACATCAGCGTCCTTTAATTTTAGGTTCACGCAGTCCCTAACCATTATACATACATTTGTACCCATGTATAAATTTTCCAAAGGTTTGTATTCTCTAACATTTAATTCATTCACTTGTAAAAATGATGTAGTACTGTCAACATACTTATTATTCATAAAATTTTTTAAGATAGTTTTGCAAATTGTTTCTATTCTTATGTACACATTGCAAAGTTGAGGTTTTTCTGCTTGAAACTCCAAATTTAGTTTGTTGATCATAGGCAAGATGTAACATAAAAATGATAGATACAATTTATATGTATTATCATTGAGGCAATTGAAAATCAAGCCAGCAGTTGCTAAATCATCTTCGACAACAGCAGCGTTGAAGAATAGCTGTAGAGCTGGCCATTGTTCCAAAGTGCGTCGTACAACCGCCTGTAAAAGAATGATTAGAATAGTTTTATAATAAAATAAAAGCAACTCACTTCTAATGACAACCACCTAGTTTGGCTGGGTTTCAATAATTTATGTGGTTTGATACGTACAAAATCTTGAAATTCCTTGTATTCTTGCAGACGTTTACTACTGCAATTCAAGTAGTTGTAAATGTTACGTACAAAATCCTCAATTTCATTTGGCAACTTCTTTGCAGCAGCACTTGCACATAAATGTAATGAGTGACATACACATCCAATTACAAAGGCATTTTCATTTAATTGTTTTAAACGTGCTTGCACTCCATTATACTTTCCCATCATAACGGCCGCATTATCAGCTGCAAATCCAATAAAGTTTTGAATAGGAATGGACATTTTCTCCAGAATTTCTAATATTTTATTTACAATACCATCTGCAGATAAGTCCTGAACTCTAACCAATGCAAGCAGTCTATCTCTAACACTTTCATTAGGTATATCTGTATACCTTGTGACAACCGCTAAGCATTTCTGGATGGAGATATCAGTAGTTTCATCTACAATTAGTGAAAATTTTCTCCTCTGTAATATTTCAGATAATGTTCTTTCACTTTCCTCCTGGAAGTTTTTTAGTAAGCATGTGGTTTTTGTTCTTGAACAGTTGATACCTTTGATTATATCAGAATCTGGTACTGCAGACTTTAAAAGCTTTGGAAGGTGATCCATTAATACCATAGGTAAATTATGTTCGATCAAAAGCATGCATAACTTCAATTCGCATTCTTTTATTTTACGTGATAACACTTTCTTTTCGTCATTTTTTAATTGATATTGTTTGATGTCTACTGTATTTTTAGTTGATTTTACTAATCGTATATGCTTTCTTCGACTCTCATGCCTTGACATATGTGAAATACCTCCAGTTACAACAATATGGCAATACTTACAATAACTTCGTTCATCCTTTGATATCAACCAATCAAAACGGGTTGTCCAAGAACTACAACATTTTTGAACATACTTCTTTCTTCGTATTCTTTTTTTAGACTTCTACACATTAAAATTTAACAAATACATTTTGATTGACAAAATAAATGGAAATACTTACTTCGTTTACTTCTGAATCTATCAGCTCTGGCTCTGAAGCTGAAATGCTTACTTCTACTTCGTCTTCCTCCTCCTCATTAATAACATTAAAGGAAGTCGAAGCTTCCGGTGACGACAAATCTATATTTTCTGACGTGCTCTTAAGAAAACTAGAAAAGGGAGTTTATATTATTACAGATTGCATTTGTATTATGAAAACAATACCTTGAAATCATTAATTGTTTCGCCATTCTAATGTATTAAGTATAAATCATCCAAACAAAGCAACCAATTTTTAGGTTAAGTTGTGACTAAGTTAACGCAAGCGTAAATTTTAAAGATGACCATAGAATAGACCATGCATCCGCTCCGTTGGTAGCTGTTTTCTGTGCTGGTGGTTTTTTCAGAATTAATACAAAATCGAATCAAAAATTTCTGATTATCAAAAAGTAATGATTGAAAAAAAGGGGTACTGAAGTACTAATTTTGAACAAAAAGTACTGAAATCATTACCAAAGTACTGACACTGGCAACACTGACGTGACTTTGGTGCGCGGTTTGTGGTGATTTGAGTCATGGAATTTGGTTGTGGAGGCGTAATACATTTATTGACTGGTTATTTACTTGTCTATTTATTATTATTCTGGGGGTGGTCCCAATAGGTTCCCGCACTGTCTAACCATATAGCCTATTGATTATTATTAATTGATTATGTCATTGCTTTGTGGGGTGTAGCAATTGTAGCATGTTTGGTTTTCGAGTAACGGTAAAGGAGTACCTAAACCACCATACCCTCCTTGCATAATTGCTTCTGAAACAATTACAATGACGGTTTGCGCTCGTGAGTCTCTTTTGGCTCCCTCATCCGGCGGTAAGCGAGTTCAGTTGTTTCTTGAATGTGAATTTCTAGAACCCCAACCCTTCTGTTCGAAAACGTTGTCTCGCTTGGTTAGACCAGCAAGGTGAAAATAATCTGGATTGGGAGTCCATAGAATGTAACTGTACTAAACTGATCTGGTTCCTTATTTGTCTACCGCCTAGGATTTGACCTGTGCGTGGATTAAAGTGTAAGAATATTGATAATAACGTAGCAACGTGCACCTAGCTATGGAACCCAGTCCGAGGTGAGCTTTCGCTGGGCCCGGCAGACAAACTTATGATTGAATGGTTTATTTTCCCACTCCCCTTCCGCCCTTTACCGACGAGCACCAAATCAGGTTGCGACTCTATGGGCATGGCATACCCTTTTGGTTGCATTGTGGTTATACAAGGCGATGGTATTCTGCCACCATCTTATTTTGAAGTGTCGAAGACGACTACATTTTACATCCCCTAGTTTTATGCAATGAAATACTGTGTATGTGACGGATCCTAAGATCAATATTTTACTATTCTAAATATAAGTCAGACACCCAACAAGCACCCCCCCCCCCCAAGCCAAGTACAGTACAATGGCACCCTACGCCAGCATACACGCTTCGCCCGTGAGACCGTGAGTCCGTGAGCCCTGGGGTGACTACCCAAATACCAAAATATAAACCCATAAAATCTAATTACCGTGGCAGGGTTTTAAGTTCAGCTACTGGCTGGCGCCCTGAGTCTAATAGTAAACAACCTCTTAACATGTCAAAGACATGGAACCCTGGTGTGAATGTTAGGATCCGTTACATAACAGCCTTAATGAGAATTTACCTTCAAAGGTGATGGCAGAAGCTACCAATTAATTATTTATGTAATATTCAAAGAGGGGATGAAATTCCTGATGAAAATCGCACAAGCTGATAAATAGTAAAATTGAATGTAATTTTGTAGTTAGATTTGAAGGTTGAAGGTGAGGTAATTATCCTGGAGGGTTTTTCTGTAGCTCTTTTCCCCCCTTGTAATCACCGAAGACCCAGAGCTAATCTCAACTAGTTTGAGAGGGCAACCCTTGCGTTTATTAAAGTTAATTCGTTCTCCTCAATTCTTGTGTTTTATTTATATTCGCCTAATCGATCCTTATAAGACTAGCACACTCACATCTCGAGCAATTCGTTACACAACGTAGAGTCCTACCATTTGACAGTCTTGTTATTGACGATCACGTGCCTTGGGGTTTCAGTTAGTTGGCGGGAGATTTCGTTTTTTTATTTGGTTTTCGAATTGTGCGGCAGTCTTTCGACGTTGTACCTGGGGGGGGGGGGGGGGCTACAATCATAAAAAGTAGTATTAGGTCTGGTCGTATGGAATTCCAAATAATGTGGACAAAAAAGGGACAGCTCTTAAAGGATAACAAATACGTGATCCTGTGATTACTTTGAAAATGAAACGATAAAAAAGAAAATGACAACTGTAGGAAGACGAAAATGTTTTTTTAGAAGCAACATTCGGATTTTGTTGGAAAAGAAGTACTTACGGGTCTAATTTGTTCGGAAAAGCGCGTCGCTGTTCACTGACGTTATGTTGTACGAGGAAAACGGTTAAAATCTCTAGTACAAGAGAAAGTGGACAATTTTATGTGCCTATCGTATTTTGCCGCTAAAGAACCGTCCAATTTAACATATTACCATAATCTAAAATAACTTTTGCATTTTATTATACGAAAACTTTTCAAACTTTATTTTGTTTCATAGTAATCTTTCAGTAATAAGAATGTAAGTTTCTGAAGGAAAATGGATTAATTAAATTAATGCCAATTAGTATTACGACTATAACGTCAAAGCAAAATCAAAGATTAAGATTTCGATGTCAACGCTTTCAAGAACAAAGTATAAAATTCGGATTTATGTACGTAATAAAATAATCTCACATATTTCGAATCAAGCCTTAATAAGAATCATACATTGTTTTGCAGATTTTATGGAAAGTTAGTTATACAGCACAACGGGTAAATTATTCCGTTGTCAATGTCACACAAAAAGGACAAGATAGGATTATAAGCTTATTAACGGTTTACTTCAAAGCTCTTGTGTTTTGAATATAATCTAGCAAAAGAATACTTCCTTTGTTGCTTAAATATACTATGGCATGATCAAACAAAACAATTAATTCCACACAAATTTGCAAGCTGCCAAATATACACTCAGTTACTCAGAAGGGAAACAACTATAAGCATATTTTATAGAATTATAAATTACTGCTGATTTCAATACAGCGCGGAAGATCTGTTTAAAGGAATGGGGAACCTATGAATGAACGACATTTTATTATACATTTAACGATAATATTAACTGCCTAGTTAGTTCTTTATAAAAATTTCACTTGAAGAAATCACTGTAATATGCTCTCTCATCTTTCCAGTTTTTTGTATGTGATGTAGGCAGTCGTTAATTATAAAGTTTGTCAAAACAGAATCACCTGAAATACAAAAAAAAAAGCTTAAGAAATAGTTTATTTATAGAAACGGACTGTTTCTGTTAAAATTTGAATAAAAAAAAGTTAATAAAAACGTTCATACGACATATTTAATATTATATAAAAACAATTTTTAGATAAGATATATTCATGAAAAATGTTTATACACTTCTAATATTCTACTGAATCACAAGTTGTATTATTATAAATGTTCTGCCTCAAAAGGAATATTTGTAAGGACAAAGAGTATGTTAACTACGTCAGTACCAAACTAACCGAAACCCGAAGAAAATGTTTCGTCAGGAATGCAAGGGCTATGAAGAAATATCTTCCATATCTTGAAGATCGCAACTTTTGCCTACTCTGTTCTCCAGAATGAGAAAACACATACACGGCAACTACGCCAAATTCCACTTCCACCACCGAAAATCGCTACAGCACGTTCTTATCCCCATCGACGTATTAAATGTACTGAAAAAGTCTCCAAGCGGTACCGTTTCTTGAGAGAAATCAGTAACACTAAACCCGGTTCTTCTAGTATATAAGTGACACTCTCCAAGCTCCATCGCAAGGAATCGATCAAAAGGAAGATAGGGACCGCAACCAACACAATAATGGAATCATGAATCATGACACGTACCGCCACAAACACACTATGGATTCGTTGACACAATGGCAAACTGGTAAATGTCTACATTCATATCCTTCGTTTACTAGCAACCTTATAATAAGCAAACTTAGGGCCACGTTACTCAAACCAGGGTCTGAACAAACACAAACTCCTACGTTTACAACGAGGGTGAAGGCTTTGAAGAAGTACATATAAATACGGCACCAGATCGTAAACCAAGCCACTGAGTTGGGCAAGTCTTCCACAATCCGATGACGATCTTCCAAGACTCGCGGTTCGAAATCCAGTCCACCACCATCGTGAGTAGCACAGATTGAAGCTTGACGTGAGAGTTGATGAATACATACTTTTTAAATACATGGGAAATAATAATCGTCCCTAATTAAAATGGAAATACGATAAATTGGAGAAAAAGTGTTTTTGCAAGCTAAAGGTTTGGTATTACCTTGTTATCAATAAATAATCAATGCTTGTTATCATTGATTAGATACTATAATCAATGCTTGTTATATAAAAATGAATTAATGTAAATTTTTACTTGTATTTATAAGTACCTAAAATGAAATTGAAGATTATATTGAAGTTTGACATATACTCAAGACAAATTAAATAGGGGAATAGGTACGGCCTATGGAAAGACGTCTCGCTCACTTCATTTGAAGTTGTATATTAAAGGCAATTAATGAATAGCTTTTGCTACAAATAATTACGGTACTCAAGAATTTCACTTCGAAAATAGAAGCGTCTTAATTGTTAATTCCTTCAGTTCAAAAGCGTAATTAGAATGCAACAAGAAGAAGTTAAAACGAATTTAAAATATCGTATAACAAAAAGTATAAATGTAACAACCCTTGAATAATTAATAATGCGATACCAACTTTCCCGCACGATAAAACACATGGCGTTAAATCTATCAGGTTAAAATAAAGAACTCAATTTAGTGTCACGTAATTTCTTTCATTTATTTCCGGGAAAATTTACTCCGAACCTATTTAGAACAATTTACATATAAATCGATATGATTTAAACTATTCATGCTCCCACTCCTCTACACTTTTAAGGGTCCTATAAATAATAATACGCGAGTAACCTAACCCGTATTTTACTATTTCATAGATATTATAAGAATACAATTCATATTACCTTAGGATGTGTGATTTTAAAATCACTTCAAGAATAACATTTTATGATGCATAAATTGCGTAAACGAATACATATTAAAATGTTTAAAAACACGAAAAACTTACTCATTAAATATTAACTTTTCCATCTGCAAAAATTTCATTTTACAATCCTATATTCCAAATTACGACCTGAACATTTTCATCTTCCTTAATTTTATATTTGTTGCGTTTGAAATTCATGCAAATAAATCAGAATTAAAATGGAAAAGTTCGGGCGTTCTAAATTAAGGTTTCGAAAGTTAAATAATGTTAATTATTCACTTGGCATTTTCCAATTCCATAGCTGTAACCGATTTTCCATCTAATGGGTAACTAATTTCACAGCGAAATCTCGTTAATTACGTTAATTGAGAAATAAAATTGTTACTTGTACAAACCGTTTAGTGTATACTTTGCGTTCAAAATTCGTCCTGCCATCACATATAGGTAGAGCAAATTTCTCATTAATGTGTTGTTGTAGAGGAGGTGCGCATCTACTTACAAAACAATAAGGTATTTTTGATAAAAATTTATTGTAGGTATGTACTTAGTAGTTGTTTGTACAGTATTTTATTTTGTACCTATACCTAAGTGCCCAAAATAATAGGTTTTGTGAGGCTGCCACATTTCACGCAAGGCGAGTTTGAAGAAAGTTCGCATACTTCAATCAACAAGTAGATTGAGCATTTAATTCTACGATTCTTAACAAAGCAAGGGTAAGGTACGTATTTTGATGGTAAAATATTGCAGTGGTTATATAACCATGTTATACAGCAAGAAAAGTGATATGTCCGCGCTAATTGTTGTTAAATCTGGTAATATTGCGCACAAGAATATTTTCACTGAAATGGTTAAGGTTTGCAGAGGAATAATTAAAGAGATCAATGATGCAAATTGGAATCGAGTTCCGCACTACTTCAAAATAATGGTTTCCTTCTAACATACAAGTAGAAGAGGGGCACCTGTGACGTCACAAGCCCCGCCCACGTGGGCGACGTCATTTGACCTTGGAGGCCACGTAGAGGGCATTGTTTTGACCTTGGGTATTTCCAAGGCCACGTAGATGGCGCTATTTGACCTTGAGATCTGATTGTGAACTTTGCTAATTTTGGTTCTGAACTTTGCTAAATTGATTTGGTTCTGACCGTTAGTAGATTTAGTTCTGAACTTTGCTCACGTAGATGGCGCTATTTTGACCTTGAGATTTGGTTCTGAACTTTGCTAAGGTAGATTTGGTTCTGAACTTAGCTAAGGAAGATTTGGTTGTGAACTTTGCACAAGGTCCACGTAGAGGGCACTGTTTTGACCTTGAAATTTGTTGTTTCTTCCTTCCGCCATCTTGGATTTTGACATCACTAACTCCACTATAGGCCCACGTAGAGGGCGTGTTTTTTATCCTTAGGGGCTGATGCTGGATGCTGGATGTCTTTTCTGGATGGCTTTTCTGGATGCTGGATGTCTTTTCTGGATGCTGGATGGCTTTTCTGGATGCTGGATGTCTTTTCTGGATGCTGGATGGCTTTTCTGGATGCTGGATGGCTTTTCTGGATGCTGGATGGCTTTTCTGGATGCTGGATGGCTTTTCTGGATTCTCTTTTGGTTTTTGGTTTCTTAATGCCCTTTTGGTTTTTCTTAATGCCTTTTTGACTTTTCTGGTTTCTTAGATTTGACCTTGAAATTTGTTCTTGAGATTTGGCCTTGGTTTTTTCCTGAAAGATGGTATAAATACGTGTAATTGAGTGTAGTTAATTTAGTTCTGTTTGTTCGTCGTCGTCATGGAAGATTTAACTGCTAATCAAATTTTGGGGTTGTTCTATGATGGTGTGTTAACCAACGTGGGTCTGATAAAGGCATACCAAATGGTTAATTATAAGATGTTGTATGAAAATGATACAATCGACTCGATGGAGCTTTACAAAGACTTGGAGGAGGAATGTAAGTATTTCTGTGTTTTACTTTTAAGTTTTATTATTTTTTTATTGTAGGTAAGAGATCGATAATTGAAGGGTATGTGGCGAAGTCGCCCTGTTACCAACCCACACCTGAAGATTATCAAGATTTTCGGGATTGTACGAGAAATTATTACGGAATCACATTACCAGAAGAGGAGGAATCTGAAGGAGAAGAAAAAGAATCAACAGATGGGACTAGTAAAGATGAAAAATGTTTTTCACAATAAAAAGATTTTATTTAATTTTGTTGTTTATGTGAGAATGTATTTAAGATGTTTCAAATTCTCTCCAATACTCAGTTGCAATTTAGTGTCGGAAATGGAGAGTCAGTTTCAGCATCCTTTTTCTGCGATCGTTGCAGGCCCATCAGGCTGTGGAAAATCCTATTTTATAGTTAATTTTCTTAAACAAATGTCGAAATTGTGCAATACTACTTTTAAAAAGGTTTATTGGTTCTACGACCAATGGCAGGCACTGTACACGGAATTAAGTGCATCGGTTGAGTTTCAGCAAGGTTTGCCCGATATGAATATGTTTGATGGATTGGAACCGGTGTTAATAATAATTGACGATCTGATGCGTGAATCCAATTCTTCGGTAGTTGATATTTTTACCAAAGGATGTCATCACAGAAATCTAAGTGTTTTCTTTCTAACGCAAAACGTTTTCCATCAAGGACGAGGCCAAAGAGATATTTCTCTCAATGCTCACTATATAATCTTATTTAAGAATCCTCGCGATCGAGCACAAATAAAACATTTAACGCGACAAATATATCCTGAAAATTCAAAGTTTTTGGAAGAAGCGTACCAAGATGCAACATCCAAACCGCATGGATATTTGATGTTTGACTTGAAACAAGACACACCGGATGCATTGCGATACAGAACGTCCATATTTGGAGAGGAAGGAGAAGATGGCGCATGGTGCATTTACGTACCCAAAAAAGGTATTAGTCTCAGCTCATGAAAAATTTGTCATTCTTAAACCGTGATGGCTGAGAGAACAACGTTGTCTGAAGATAATCTCGAATTGTTTCGAGCATTATTAAAACTGGGTGATAAGGAAAGACTTGCTTTGCTAGAGTGTTTAGACGACGAACAGGTTCATTGTATTTGCGAGTGCATTTACAATACTTTAAAAGGCAATGTACCCCTATCGAAGCAACAGAAGCGTCGGCTCTCTTGTCACAAAACAACGCTAAGACGTTTGGTTAAACAAGGCGAGCCTATAAAAAAGAAGAAGCGGATATTAGTGCAGAACGGGGGTGCATTTCTACCACTTCTATTAGCACCTCTGCTTGGTAGTGTACTGGGAAGTATTTTTCAATGAGTATGGAACACGCACAGAAAATGGTTCTCGTACCTCAAGAATTTATACAGCAGTTAAAGAGCGCTGGAAGTACGCAAAATAACGTTTTGTCACAGTTGGACGATAAAATGAAACATGTGCTAAAGCTGAATTTATCCGATCACGACAAATGGCAACAGTACAATCAGGTGCTTCAAAGGTATTTGCATTTTTCCGGTCAACTACGTCAACCTGTTAGTATAGCAATTGAATCAAAGGCAAAGGAGGAGGAGGAGACGGAAGGACTTTCAAATACCGATATAGTATCCACACTGCCTGAAACGTTCAAGAAGAAAGGAGAAAACTTTTTACGTATATTGAACGCATCTGGAGATGTTAGATGGGACAAACGAGGAGCGGTTACAATAAAAGGAGAAATCGTCCCATATTCGAATATTATCGATCTAGTTCACGACACGCTACGACCCCAAATCCACAAGGTTGGCAAAAATTTGCGTCGTACATGCATGAAATTAATGTACCTCACGAACTTATCGGTAACGAACAAAGACGAAACGTCACGGATCGACCATTGCCAAAACTGGAAGTAAAAGGAGACATATCTGAAACGGACGGCGAATTGAGTTCTTCGTCTCAACAAGAAAGTACAAGAAAATCTAAAAGGTTCAATCCTCCGCGTGGTTGGCGCGCATTCAAACTGTAATTATGGAAGCCGTATATTATGATCCTGCACATCCGGCTGGTTTTGTCGGAGCCGCTTCTTTACTTTCTACATTGAAAAATAAGCATTCTAGTGAAGATATTAAAGCGTGGCTACAGAAACAAGAGACGTACACTATGCATAAACCTGTAGTGAGAAATTTTACTCGAAACAGGTACATTGTGAGTAACATTTTCGAGTTATGGCAAGCGGATCTTTGCGATATGAGAAATCTAAGTAAATACAATGTATTTAGCAAGATGGCGTGGGCAAGAGCTCTGAAACTGAAAACTGCAAGTTCAATAATCGATGCATTTTCGGATATTTTTCAAACATGCGGTCAGGTGCCTCAAAGTATACAGACCGATAAAGGCAAGGAGTTTATTGCGAGAAGTGTCCAGCAATTCTTTAACAAGCATCAAATCAATTACTATACGACAAACAATCCTGACGTTAAGGCGGCTGTAGTGGAAAGGTTTAATAGAACATTGAAAACCAGAATGTGGCGCTACTTTACGTACACGAATTCCTACCGCTACATTCATATATTGCAAGATTTTATTTCGGCGTATAACAGCTCCCATCACTCGAGTATCAAGATGGCCCCTGAGGCCGTAAATGATGAAAATGTTCTAGAGGTATGGCAGAACCTGTATTCGAAAGGTCTAGGATCGGAGCGTGTACCCAAATATAAAAGGGGCCAGCATGTTCGTATAGCTAAAAGCAAGTACCAGTTTGAAAAGGGTTACGAAAGCAATTGGAGCCAAGAAGTCTTTCAGATTTCCCAAGTTATAAACCGCAAACCTCCTGTTTATAGGTTAGTTGATTTGAAGGAGGAAAAGGTGGAGGGTACCTTTTATGAGGAGGAGCTCCAAGCGGTTAGCATTGATTCCGATACGGTATTCAAAATCGATCGAATTGTGGAGGAAAAAGGTCGAGGAAGAAACAAACTTTATCTAGTTAAGTGGCGGGGATACAGTGACAAGTTTAATTCGTGGATATCGGCTGCCGAGTTGAGACATCTGTAAGATGGCTGAAGAAGAGTTTTATTTAACTTTATTGAGTAATAGTTCGATGACTTACTTTCCGAACAACACGACTTCCCGTTTCATTACGCAACTGCCAAAGCGTCTAAGACTCACCGGAGACTGGGCTGTAGGTCTTTCTGAAATCCACTATCCTTGTACGTTTAAGACAGTGACGGAAATGGACAATTTGGTTTATTATAGGATCAATCCAGTGCTGTCAGATGCACCACCACTAGAAACAGTACTTGAAAAAGCCACAACTTACTTTATTAGAGACCCGAAACAAATTCAATATAAGGAGGGTGGGTGGTTCGTGATACGCTTTGCAACTGGAAATTATGAATCAGTAGAAGAAATCGTTAGCACGTTAAACAAACATGAATTAATAAGCAAGCTGATAAAACTGAAATATAATAAGACGACGAAACGTGTATCCATCACTTTTGAAGCTGCATTTACGATTTCGATCCTCGGATTCTCTCAAAGATTGGCTCTGCAGCTAGGTTTTCGACCCTATCAGAATATTAAATCCGAACAGGAGGCTCACCATACAGCCAGCATTTGGACCGGTTTACCCTCCCAGATGTTTGTCTATTGTGACATTGTGGAGCCGCAGATAGTGGGGGACGTTTTGACGCCTCTGATGCGAATCGTAAACATCGTGATCCGCAACTACTACTATGGCAACCATAAGGATGTTGTATTCTCCCCGACACATTACATTCCCGTGATGACCAAAGAGTTTGAGAACATTGAGATAAATATAAGGACGGATACGGGCGCCTTAATGCCATTCGAGCTTGGAACTTTGAGTTTGAAGCTTCACTTTAAGAGAAGAAGATGACTTGTCCTTATCAACAATACTATCTAAATCAAGCAGGTAGTGGGATAGGGTCGATTTACAGAGGTGCACCGTATCAAAGGGGTCATGGAATAGGAAGCTGGTTAGGTGGAATATTTCGAAGTATTTTACCGCTGTTCAAGTCCGGTGCGAGAGCCGTGGGACGGGAAGCACTGCGTACGGGTACAAACATTTTGAGTGACGTAATCGAAGATCGGCCAATAAGAGAGTCCTTCCAAGATAGAGTTGAAGAGGCCGGACGAAATTTGAAACGGAAAGCTGACGAAAAAATAGGTACTCTGATGCAGGGATCGGGATATAAAAGACCACACCCGACTTTCGATCATCAGTCTCTTTCGACAACCTCTGTCGCTAAGAAGAAGAAGAAGAAGAAACCAAGAAAAAAGGGTGATATATTTATGTAAAAATGGCTTTTCTTCATGCTCAATCGTGCGAGTGCATTAAATCCGAATTGGATCTGTTTGCATTGCCATCGACGCAAACCAGTATCGAGGGTGGAGAATGGATTTTCTACAAACCTTTGTCGGCATTGAGCGATGACTCTCCATTGGAATTCATTGTTCCGGGAAACGGAAACGATTACCTGGACTTGAGTCAAACCATGCTGTACATCACCGCAAGGATAGTCAAGCAAGATGATACGGCATTAGCAGATAACGACATTGTAGCACCTGTCAACAATTGGATGCACGCACTATTTAGTCAGGTTGAAGTCCATTTGAATCAAAAGCTGGTATCTCCGTCAAACAACACCTACGCCTACCGATCGTACATTGAAACCCTGCTGAATTATGGAAACGAGGCCAAATCTTCGCATTTATCATGCACATTATGGCACAACGATACATCCGGCCAGATGAATGCTCTTACAGCAGAAAACGTCGGTTTTACTAAACGTTGTGAGCTGACAGCAAAAAGCAACCAAGTGGAAATGTTGGGCCACATACATTCCGATTTATTTAATCAGGAAAAATTCCTTATTAGCGGTGTCGAAATGAAGATGAAGTTTGTTCGTTCGAGAGATTCGTTCAGTTTAATGGCTGCTGCAGGTTCCAATTACAAAGTGAAGATAGTGGATGCCAGCTTGCTTGTTAGAAGAATGAAAATTAATCCAACGATTCTCTTGGCTCACGCCCAAGCTTTAGAAACAACCGCCGCAAAGTATCCCGTAACAAGAGCCGATGTAAAAGTTTTAACGATACCCACAGGCATACAAAGGAAATCGCTAGATAATATCTTCCTCGGTCAGCTTCCGAAACGTGTTATTATAGGATTTGTTTCAAACAAAGCCTTTAATGGCGATTACGTATCAAATCCCTTCAATTTTCACAACTACAAAATTAATTACGTTTCCTTGTACATCGACAGACAACAGATTCCTTCAAAGCCGCTTCAGCCCGATTTTACAAAAGGCGGACTCTACGTACGAGCATACCATACATTGTTTTCGGGTACAGGGATTCATTTTTTGAACGAGGGCAATAACATAAGTCGTAAAGACTACCCTAACGGATACTGTTTAATGGCGTTCGATTTAACACCAGATCTATCTGCGAATGCAAGCACGCACTGGAACTTGGTACGAAACGGATCTCTGCGACTAGAGGTTGGATTCGAAGAAGCCCTAACTGAAACAGTGAATGCGTTAATCTATGCCGAATTTGATAACGTGATCGAGATCGATAAACATCGAAACGTAATTGCAGATTTTACGAGTTAAAAAGATTGTTTTTAGCATGCAGCCCCAGTTTCTGTTATACGGTCGAGAAGAATGGTCGCTGCTGCATTTGTGGATTTGCAAGGGTTTCGGGGGGATGACAATAAATTCATTCCCAAAGAGCTGGCCGTAGTTACGGATGAGGGTAATCTGACGATTTTCTTATTTAAACCACCAGCACCCTATTCGACATTATCGGCGCCTGCAAGGAAAACTGTAAATTATCTCGAGACACGTCACCACGGTCTACGCTGGAGTTCAGGATATGTCCCATTCCAAGATTTCGAACGAGAAGCTGCAAAAGTTCTGCAATCTTACAACAAAATTTATGTGAAAGGTATTGAAAAGTGCCAGGTACTGGAATTTCTTAACAAACCAATCGTGAATCTGGAAGAGAATGGATGTCCATCGCTTAAAAATCTGAAGAAAGAAGCGCAAGCTTATCGCTGCATGCATCATACTATTGAGGAGCCTATGTGTGCCTTAGAAAACGTTTTACTACTTCAAGAATGGGCAAATTCCAAGGATGAATACGGGTCAAATTCTCAAGTTGCTGCATCTGATTCCGTGTCAGAAAAATGTATTTCGACTTGTATGTGCTTCTAATCAATTGACGAAAAACACGCCAAGACCTTGTGCCATTATTGTAAACACCGATCCGTCATACAGGCCTGGGGTACATTGGATTGCGATCTACATTGATGGAAATGGACGAGGAGAATATTTTGATTCCTTTGGTCGACCGCCGACAGGATATCACCTGAGATTTTTAGAAAAGAATTCGACATTCTACCGTTACAACGACAAAGTACTTCAAGATTACCATTCAAACGTTTGCGGACTTTATTGTTTAATGTTTCTGTATTTTAAACTTAGCGATTTAGATTTTTTTGAAAATTTGTTTACTGTAAATCTAATTGAAAATGATAATATAATTAAGCTTCTGTATAATATATGTTTTACTATGATAAAAATAAATGAATTTTAGTAAATGCGCTTTTCTAATGCCGTTACCATACGGAAATCCTCCACTGTAGAAGTTTCCAACACCTCCTCCACCTCCTCTGTGTTCACTTGAGCGGGACTTTATGCAATAATTAAAACACATATTCAGAAACCAGAAAAAGCCAAAAAGGCATTAAGAAAACAGAAAACCAAAAGGGCATTCAGGGAAAGGCAAAAAGACATTAAGAATCCAGAAAAGCTAAAAAGGCATTAAGAAACCAAAAACCAAAAGGGAATCCAGAAAAGCCATCCAGCATCCAGAAAAGCCATCCAGCATCCAGAAAAGACATCCAGCATCCAGAAAAGCCATCCAGAAAAGACATCCAGCATCCAGAATCAGCCCCTAAGGATAAAAAACACGCCCTCTACGTGGGCCTATAGTGGAGTTAGTGATGTCAAAATCCAAGATGGCGGAAGGAAGAAACAACAAATTTCAAGGTCAAAACAGTGCCCTCTACGTGGACCTTGTGCAAAGTTCACAACCAAATCTTCCTTAGCTAAGTTCAGAACCAAATCTACCTTAGCAAAGTTCAGAACCAAATCTCAAGGTCAAAATAGCGCCATCTACGTGAGCAAAGTTCAGAACTAAATCTACCAACGGTCAGAACCAAATCGATTTAGCAAAGTTCAGAACCAAAATTAGCAAAGTTCACAATCAGATCTCAAGGTCAAATAGCGCCATCTACGTGGCCTTGGAAATACCCAAGGTCAAAACAATGCCCTCTACGTGGCCTCCAAGGTCAAATGACGTCGCCCACGTGGGCGGGGC
Organism: Pyrocoelia pectoralis; assembly: GCA_036250285.1. Lineage (NCBI taxonomy): Eukaryota > Metazoa > Arthropoda > Insecta > Coleoptera > Lampyridae > Pyrocoelia > Pyrocoelia pectoralis. Next base: position 40,941,444 of record CM070074.1, read on the forward strand.
TTGTGACGTCACAGGTGCCCCTCTTCTACTCATACATTTCCAATAGGGATTTACCACTACGATACTATCGAATCATGATGAAATACTGATAATTTTTTCGCAGGTCTTCACGAAGATAGAAGAAGGAAAAGATGAGAGATGAGGGCTTCTAGACATTAAAGGTTAGGAAGCGGAAGAAAGACGCTGTCGCACTACTGCCATTAGCATAGGCAACGACTAGAAACGTTCTTCAAATGTTCCCAGTAAATAAAGTTCCGCTATCCTCAGAAGCGTTTGCTAAAGGTAATATCCACACAGTGCGTATCTCCAGGTAGCATTAAAGAGATAAAAGGGTGAAAGGCGCTCCATTCTTGGTTAGTGTATCAATGTAAAACTACCTAACGCAATAGTAGTTTACGTAACAAGTCCCGAAAGTGATCTTTTACTGGACAAGTAGGCAAATTACAGGGCGAGCCGCAGGCGAGTCCTGCAAGCCTGCGAGTCCAGTAAAAGCACTTTTGGGACGTATTACGTACAATATTTTTTTTAAAACGGGCAGAACAATTGACCGTTCTAGGCCGGAAAGTAAAAATGAGTCCGGTAAAACCTTTTACCGGACTATCACAATAACTTTCTGGCTCGGTCCGACAAAATGAGATTTTCTGACCTAAAAATAAACCGGAAAGTACTACTTTCTGGCCGATTTTAAAATAGTTATTTACATATAAGTACGATAAATCAAGGTTTACGTTAACGAGTGAGATGTTTATTGCCGAAGCGTAGCTGAGGCAAGAATTTCGAAACGAGTAACGTAATCTGATTTAACATACAAATAATGTAAAACATTTTATTTCATACTGGCCATAGATTCATTTCTTAAGAGTTTTTCTATTAACTTTATATAAAATTTGACGTTTCCAAAGTTATGTCACTTTATGTTGCTATGGCAACCTTTGTATTCGGGTATAAAATTTCTAGTACGGTAAACTACTATTACCAGACTCGTATGAGTCTGGTAAAACACAGATTACTAGTCAGTATGAAATAAAAATTTTTTTATTTCATCCTGTGTCACATTCTTTGATTTTCCGGACTCATTTCAGTTCGGAAAATGAAACTTTACCGTACTATACCGTACTAAAGTCGGATTCACCGGTTTTTAGGTATGACTCATCGCTACAAATCGTATGCATCAATGCAGACGCTCCGTATGTCGTAACTAATAAATAATTCCTACTGTCAATTTTTGTGTAATCTGTCACTTCAGTTCGATCAGCTGTTTCAACGCACGGACATACGTATCATTGCTTGCACATAAAATAAACGGAACGACATACGTTTCTCAATTGCATTTTACTGATACTTTTATTTACAGAAACAGAAAACTATGTCACGTCGATTATCATACTTTACTGCAATGAGTCATACCTAAAACCTGGTGAATCCGACTATAGAAATATTGTACCCGAATACAAAGGTTGCCATAGCAACATAAAGTGACATAACTTTGGAAACGTCAAATTTTATATAAAGTTAATAAAAAACTCTTAAGAAATGAATGTATGACCAGTATGGAATAAAATGTTTTACATTTTTGTACGTTAAATCAGATTACGTTACTCGTTACTCGTTTCGAAATTCCTGCCTTAGCTATGCTTCGGCAGTAAACTTCTCACTCGTTAACGTAAACCTTGATTTACCGTACTCATATGTAAATAACTATGCTGTGCATTTCAGTAAATCAGTCTTATATTTTACAGTAAACTGGACGCGAATAAAGTGAAATGAATAAAACAATTGGGGGAAGAATGGGAAGATTATCTACTATAAATATTGAACACTAATTAAGTAAGTAGAATTCTTTCTTGTAAGTCTGTTGAAAATAGTGAGTATAATTCTCTAACCGCAAACGGTATGTGTAAATCCTTGTAGCAATTAGCAACAAATCAGACGAGAAAAAATGAGAGGAAGTTATAAATACTGCTCTTTGTAATATTCTTTTGCGATTATATTTAAAACCAAGTTACCGACATTTGAAGCACGAAAAGGTGACAACTTCAATTTACTCCACATGAGGTAATGTAATTCCTAAATTCAATACACAGAGCGGACCAGGAATAGCCACGCCTTCAGTAGAGATGAGGGTTTTTAGTTCTTAGAAGACCATTCAAAATTTATACGAAGATTTGTAGGGCCTATGAGTTTATTACCAATTTTTTCGAAGGGTTCCGACGTCAACTAATATGAAACATTAAATATGTATTCTCTTAGAGGACGACTGAAAACCTGCAATGTTTTTCAAATGATACCCATATGTCTTCATGCTATGAAATAACCTTTTCATACTCTATCAGAAATGGCATTCAAGAATTAAAAATGTGTAAAACAGAGCTACTAAAAAAATGTCTAGAAAAAATTTCAAGAAAGCCTTGTTAATGTAAAATGAAAAAGAAGTTTCTCCTACGCCACACATTTTCTTCCAATCTTACAATCAATATTTACGATAAAACTTATGTAAATAAAAGAAAAATTTTCCACGTTGTAACATAACAGCTTTGGCCTGCCAAATGTCAACATAATATTCTGAACAAACGCAATATTGCAATGAAATATTGTATCGTGATCTGTACGAGAACGTGATTAACGAGATTTGCTTTAATCTAAGTGATAGATGTATCTCGCATTTCCTGTAAATATGATTGTACTTTCGATTTCGGTTGGTTCTACAATTTGAGCTGAAATTTGCTTGCAATTGAAACTAAAATTTTATACTTTATTGTAGACGCTCAGAGCACAGAAATATTCTATATTTACTCAATGCAAATGAAACGCACTTTCTCATCAATAAAAGTTATAGCTAGTTAAAGGAACTACGTACACACATGTTTTACACGCCATATCGATTTCATATTTCATGATAAAATATTAACCTTTTGAACCAAAAGTTTCAACTATATCAATCAATTGCTAACTATATTGGCAAGAGGCACTTAACAATCATAGGTAGGTGAATTGTCTTTCATGTTTTTCGAAGAGTCAGTAATAAAAAATAAGAAAGTACGGCAAAGCAATGTAAGACAATTAAAGTCTAACACTCGAATTTTCTTGAGCTTACAACTGAATTAAATCTCATAACAAACTACAATATAATTATGTGTTTGTTTCTAAATTGGGTCCCTCGAGTGCAGGAGAGAACAAAATAATACACTAAGTAATTAAGATTTAAAGAACGGACTGAGAAGACATAGTAAAGAATAAAAACAGTAAGGTAACAAAGATAACAAACTTTGAAATGTTCGTTTTCTCAACCATCTAATTTATTAACTAAGCATAAATGTCACAATGGATATAATTTAATAATTAACTGTAATATAATAACGTTTTATGTGCATACAAGTGACGTTAAAATAAAAACGTCATAATTCATGCATTCAGACACTATTATTATTGTACTTTGGTTCTTATCGATACTCAGGCTAAGCCTGGTTAACTAACCGCACGGATCGGAATCAAGTAACGATTAGTTTTAATACTTACCTATATAAGATAAATTTGAAGTAGCTGTAAAAAACATATGTGTTTTGAAATAGTATTATGGTTATTGTGTAAATGTTAGTTGTTTAGCTCGGCGCAAAGGTTGCACTCGAGTGGGTAATGTATTGTTTGTGTTTTGTGCTAATTGTGAGTGTATTGTGTGTTTGCGTTTGGGTGTATGTGAACGAGTTAGAGGTAAGCGGTTGAGAAGCAGGTACAAAGGTCCCTTCTTCATCTTGAGTTTGTTCTTCAGTTGTCATACTTCTTCTTCTTCTTAATCTTCTATCGGCTGTACTTGTTTCGGGTTTCTCGATGGGTGGCCGCCTGATCACCTCCCCATCACCACCGGTCCGCATACTGCAACGTCCAGCGGTGGCTCTAGACGTGCCCTGACGATCCTCAGGTAGCGGCTGTTTTCCGAGGCTTATTTCTTTACGCTCCATTTTCATTAATAAAATGGGATGACTAGGATCACGTGAGGGCGTCACTCCCCAAATATTCACATAAGCGAATATTCTCCTACATGTTGTGTTAGTGTAAGTGTAGAAATGTGTATAGTGTATGAAATGTGCAATATAAAAGCGTCACAAAGATTTACTTAAATTTTAACATATTAAGAAAACCCTTACCTTCAAACATTTCAACTTGTATTTGTTTAGTAAAATTCTACCTTAATATATAGTTTGTCCCACGAGAGCTCGAGTGTGACTCATACCTAAAAACTATCCGAACGATATAAATTAAAACGTTTGTCTTAGCTATCTTGTATGGGGCATTTTAATCTTCTAACCTCAAATGTACCAAAATATAAATTTAGTGTACTGGTATTTACCTAAACTATTCATGTTAACGGTAAATTGGATCCACCGCGATCGCGTTCGTTCTCAAAATATTCGAGTACGTTCATTAGCATAATCTGCGATTGACTTTTTAACGATTTTTTGCTAAGCGACATTATAAAGCAAATATAGGTTAACAATAACAATCAATTTGACAGCTAACAGCTGACACTACGATACAAACTCAACGTACGTTTACGTAATTTACAATGCCAATGTTAGAAGATATATTTTTTATATTCGCTCTCTTTTCCATTAGGTACTTTTTGTAAGTATGACAAAGACAACCTAATAATTTGCGTTAATTCACACACCAATAACTAATGAGTCACACTCGAGCTCTCGTGGGACAAACTATATTTTGAAAGATATGCCAACAAATTACTTCTATAACTTATTATTATTATTATTATTATGGACTAATGTAAATAAAATAATCGGTGAGAACACTTGAAGCGCAGTTTATTGGTTTATAAGATGGAAAATAATGGATTATTTTATGTGAAGAAGTAATACTTTTCATGGCGCTAATAGAAGGCAAACCATGAAAAGCATTTTACTCCAAATAAAATATGCTATTTTTTCTTCAAACTTCCGCAAATTTACGCAAAACATATATTTTACGTTTTTAAGGGACATTATTGTTCGTTAAATTAAACGCCCATGAATAGGTAGGTGCTGCTTACCCAGTAAATAACATTATTGAGTGAAAATAGCTATTTATATAACTAGTTGCAAAATGAACGTGTCTTGCATCGTGTTTATATGTAGGTAAACAAGCTTTTTTGTAATTGAGTTGACGAAAAAAAATTTCGATACATACTTTTCATTTTACTTGGTTATTTAAGATCTCGGCCTATTTCTGCTAGCTAGATATAGTTGTATGTGTTATCCACGAGAGTAGGAGTTGGATACTCCATAAAAAACTATTCTCAAATTGCAAATTTCACCCCCAACTGCAACCTCTTTTTTGGGGGTTAAAAGGGGGAGAAAAACGATCTTTTTAATTTTTTTTTCTTCTAACATTTTTTCGTGATTTAAAAAGTGTCAGTCGCCCTCTCCGCTCCCATCTCCCTTAAGGGTGGAAAAAAAACAATGACCCATTTGTTCAGAATCCGGGCTTGTGCCTGAGGTGGTGGTGGTGGTGGCGGTGGGGGTAGTTATATACATAATGCATTGTATAATAGTATATGCCATAATTATGTAGTTACAAATTTGAAGTTGGTTGAAATTAGAATTCTATGAAAATTCGCGCCTTTTGATACTTGTTTCATTACAATTTGATCGGTCTATGGCAATTTTAGTAGAGCATTCTCAACTGCTTTTTATTCCGTTTTTTGTAATGTAGTTCAAAGTAATATTTTTTAGAAGAAATAATTTTCTTATATTCTCGTTCCATTTTAACAAAAAGTACCAATTATTACCAGGAGGTAGTAATGATCTAAAGGGCTAAACTGTAATTTTATTAATAAATTGCTTTAAAAAATCTAATAACAACAGAGGAAAATACGATTACGATCTACTTATGTAATTGAAATCCCATTAAGGAATCTTGGAAATGCTCAACAATTTTCATTAGAGGTCCCATGTGTTAATGCTTTTTGAGATATTAGTATTACATTCCATAAAATTAACTGTAAAAATTAGTGCACTACGCAAAAACTAATATCACAATAAAAACCAAAAGAAAGTCACTAATATATGACACTTGGGTGATAAGTGATAAAAAAGAATATTCTCTATCTGCCCATTAAAACGAGGAGGAAGATAACCTGATCAGTGATCATATTCTAAATGACGGGTTGCTCCCTACGACTATCACAGCTTAATAGCATAGGGGAAATAAAGTTTGTTTAAATTAAAAGAGTTTGTATACCTTTTACAAACACGAGAATAAGTTGCAAATTTAGTACAAATGAAATATGACACAATTTATTGTAATAAATAATTTAATTTTCGATTAATCCAAATTTAACATTACGAAGACTAAGAGGCAAGCCTTAAAAGTGCTATTTGCGGATTACAATAAATACTTAAAGAATTAATTGTTATATTTGACTTCCCTTAATCCCACGTTTTATAGAACGCGTTCATTTTAAAATAATGTAGTATCAGCTGCTACATTTGACAGTGTAAGCGCACGCAATTCGCATTATGAAGTTTTATATTACTCTACCTAGTTATAATAAAGACGTTTACAATCTTTTATGTGAAGGTACCGTGACATTCATGATAGGAGGTTTTCTGAATTATAATACTATCATAGTATTTTTGTATTGGGCACAGGAATTTATATTTAAGGAGAAAAAATGCATTTTTCCGCCACGGAAAGTATCTGTATTTTTACTTTCACGTAACATAAAAGTAATGTAGGTACCTAATCCAAAAAATCAAACTCGAGATTTTGATGAATCCGGACGATTTGAGTCCCCCAGAGTCCAAAACCACCATCTATGAAAAATGTTTGTCTGTGGGTGCGTACGTTATGGCTGTGGAGCCCAAACTACTACACCGATTTTGATGAAACTTAAAACTAAGACCTATAAAAAAACTTCATCGGTAAACAAGCTCCTCATCAAAATCCCAAAAGGGGCCCAAACTAGGGGCGTTAATTTGGGAGAAAACATTCAAATTATAACCCAAACTAATTTTCCTTGGTGAAAAGTTAGCAAAGATGGTTACAAGTAAAACGCCGTTTTTCGTTTGTTTTTAAATTCAAAATGGCGGTCAACATAGCAATTCTCCAAGTGTTTACTTTTTAGGGTACAGCTCAAGAATCGTTTAACTTAATTAAAATATGAAAATTGGAAATTATAGCCAAAGCATGGATAGAACTTCTACTTATCATTGGTAAAGAACAAAAATTAAACGTAGCCAATTTATTGGTGCCCAAAATTGGTCAAAAATTAAAAATCGATTTTCTCAAAATCTGCTCCAAGCTTTTTTTTTATTTTTTGAAATGTTATACAAATAGTTCATGAAAAACTATTGGCACTACATTTAATTTCTTTATTTACCATAGGGGAAGAGAGATGAAGATGAATGTTTTAAGTTGAACATTTTAAATCTTCATGACTTTGTTGTTAACAAAGATGAAGAAATAAAATTTTACAGTGAAGTAGAGGACATACGACTCTTTTAATCGAGTATAATAAGTATACCAATTTGCTTCCGGCCTATCAGGAAATTAATGAGTTATTATGCAAAAACGATTTTATTTAATAGATCATAGTAGTAAACACGGGAAAGTTGTGTGCCAGCTTACTCATCATTTATTTGGATCTACTTTTCTTATTTTCGCCATTGTTATTAAAGTTTTAAAGTTCAAGTTAAATTGAAATGATATGATGACAAAAGCAGCGACAAGTTTCGATAATTTGTAACATTATCATCTTCAGACTAATTACTACAATTAATATTGTACAATCCGATGATCACTAAGGGGTGGATATATAGAGGTGAAATAAATACACGACCTTCCCCTTCAATTGTATTTAATTAACATGTAAGATGTAATTTAATCACTAACGTGATTAATTGACATGTGTTGGCGACATGTTTCGAGAAAAGACTTTCTCATTTTCAAGCCCAAAAAACAAACGTGAACTTAACTTCTAGTAACATGGGTTATCTACAAATTATTAATTTGTAGATAACCCATGTTACTAGAAGTTAAGTTCACGTTTGTTTTTATTAATTTGTAGATAACCCATGTTACTAGAAGTTAAGTTCACGTTTGTTTTTTGGGCTTGAAAATGAGAAAGTCTTTTCTCGAAACATGTCGCCAACACATGTCAATTAATCACGTTAGTGATTAAATTACATCTTACATGTTAATTAAATACATTTGAAGGGGAAGGTCGTGTATTTATTTCACCTCTACTACAATTAACTAAAATTAGTGGTGAAAGTAAGCGTAAACTATAAATACTTATATAAGATATATGAAATGTTTTTCTTTAACTTTAAAACTTTAATAAAAATTTATTCATGGGGAACGGTTTTGAGTGTTTTTACAATTTTCCTGAATGACTTATGAGATCTACCTACCCATACACATGGCGCGTTAACCTAAAAGTATTTAAACTTCATGAAACGATCAACGATGCAATACTAAAAATAAGTATAGGCTCTTTAATAATGCAGCGATTAATTTTACAAATGAAGAGTGTTATAGTTTTATGGAAATTGTTTATTAATTTTAACGGCGCTCATTTTTTATAGTAATTTATTTGTTACAAGTTCATTCGTTCACACAAAAATTAATATATTTAAATACTTGTCAACCTTGCATTAATTTTTGTCATAAACGAACAACAGAATAAAGACCAATGTAACTGGACACCATTATTATTATTGATTTGTACCGAATTCACATTAAATGGCGGAAAGAAATTACACAGTAGTTGGGCGTTGGGCTTACACAGATTTCAGATTTAAAGACTAAAATGGACTATCAATTTGTGTCACTCGTGTTCGCCTATGGGTGCAATAGAAAAAATTCCATCTAACTTTACTCTCTACTCTCTCTAAATATCTTTAAATATAAAAATATATATTCAAAGAGTAATTTAGATCACATCGTCTTTTTTTGGTGTAAACTTCATAAAGCACCACATATTATGTATACCTACTTCATAAAAAATTTTCAATTAATTTTACACGTGATTTATTTTCCAGTGAAGTTGATAAAATACATTAGTGAACCATTAATCTATATTTGTTGGTAATTACCAACAAGTGTCACATTTACTAATATACGTAGTATGTCACATGCAGGTAAAAGATATATTAGGTTAACGGAGAGTTTTACAAGTTTCTTTTATTATACGTATACTCAATTGTAATTATACTTCTGTCAACAATAATTATATATCTGCAAATTGCTCAATCAATTATAAATGTGCATATTAACTACAAATTCGGGATTTTACAATACAAAATATGTGTTATTAGGTTATAACTACTCTACTACAGTATAATAATGTATTCCATTACCTCAAATTTAAGACGATTCCCAACGGATGCTGCATAAATACCCCCAACTACACGGTTATCTCGTCAAAAGCCTTTAAGGATATCAATAAGAAAAATATTACTTGATGCAAACTCTTAATTAATAATTTATTAGATCTCTAGGATTATTGTTTAACATTTCAGGCCATTGCAGGGTATGAAACTATCGATTTGCAAACCTAGTGCAGTATTGTCGCGGCATTATGAAATTACTGTAGTAGGTATTTAGCATTCATCGATAAAACGCTTGTAATAAAACTTTAAAAGTTAAGCATTTCAACAACCAACCGTTGACGATGACGATTAGTTTCAGACTGTAAAGTTCGTATAGTCTCATGAATTTAAATGATAAAATCATTATACACCGAAATTTCATTTTGAAAAACTATCAATTACACATTTACTATTATAAAGTATGATAAATATACGGAAATATTGTATAATTTTTATTGGTTTCAGTAAAAACAATACAATTTTAAAAACAAAACAACCATGGTTGTTTTTTTTTTTAAATTGTATTGTTTATAATGACATACCTAGCTACTAAGAAGTTTAATAAAAAACAAAGAATTGGCAACGAAAACTTCACCACTAAAACACTCCAATTTACTATTATGTTTCTCACTTAAATCTAATTTTTTAGTAAGTCGTTAGAACGAAATCTGCATTGTTCTTAAACCACCATCTTATCTACTTATACTTAGAGACTTCCATGGGAATCAAGTCCATAGCTTAAGCTAAATGAAAATTAGATTTACTCAATTTTTTTTTCGCCCCCATGAAAAGCACCCTCTAGATTAACTAAGGTGGGGGTGTTGCTTAGGAAAGATCCTGAAATGTGCCGTTGAAAAGGTCAAAGCTGGCGTGTTTCAGGATTTTTCCTAAACAACGCTCTCACCTTAGTTAATCTAGAGGGTGCTTTTCATGGGGGTGGAAAAAATTGAATAAAACCAATTTCGGTTATACTGTCGAATAGAGAATTAAAAGACGCTTCAAATGAGGGGTCGCTCGACACCCTTTCCCTATTTAAATTCTTGAGTTAGGGGTTGCTGGGGTTAGGGGGTTGACCTGATAAGGTCAAATTTGACATCAAACTGTGCCGTTCAAAAGGTCAAAAGTGACGTGATTCAGGATTTTTCCTAAACAACACCCCCACCTTCGTTAATCTGGAGGGTGCTTTTCATGGGGGCGAAAAAAAAATTGAATAAAACTAATTTTCATTCATACTGTCACATAGAGAATTAAAAGACGTTTCAAATGAGGGGTCGCTCGACTCCTTTTCCCTATTTAAATTCTTGAGTTAGGGGTTGCTGGGGCTAGGGGGTTGACCTGACAAAGTCAAATTTGACATCAAAAGTTGTCCCTCAAAAATAGAAAATCGACGTGTCCGAGCGTTTTTTTAAAAAACTGGTCTAAGTGTCCCAAAACAGGCGTGTTACCTTTTCAATGGGCCACCCTGTATAGAAAACAATGTGTCTTACACACAAATGTGAAATAAATGAAAATATATGGTGAAAAAACTAATATACAGGCCCGTTGTGACTAAAAGGTAGAAGCTCGTGTACTAGCGGTTGGCGAGACTACCTGACTGTTGCGACCCTAAATACACATTCTTAAGCTTCTTAGGATATTTGATATTAACGCAAAAGTGCAAGTTGTGGAAATCCAGTGGCGTCACAGTGATTACACCAGTGAAAATAATGACGAATATTAGAATGACAGTGATTATCGTGAAAACAGTAAATGTTCATTAAATAGTTGCCGTATAATAGCATCTAATAAAAAACAAAATAATAAAAAACTTGTTAATTTGAAAATTTGGTATAATCACATTGACGCCACTGGATTTCCCTAACTTGCACTTTTACGTTAATGCTAACAAATATTATCTTAACAATGAGTATGTGGGGTCCCAACAGGCAGGTAGTCTCGCCAACCGCTAGTAGACGACCTTCTACAAGCTATCGCTTTAATCAGTGGCGTACCTAGGGGGGTGCGGTGGGTGCGGTCCGCACCGGGCGGCAAGTACCACAAGGGCGGCATCACACACGCCGATATTATCGTTGTCGGTGTCGGTATCGGTATCGTGATGCATCAATACTGTATTGTATTAAATGGTACTGCTTCACACAGCCAACGATCCGGTAAAAATGTTGGTTGTCGTATCCGACATTATGTGTATGTCGGATGGTTCTGGTGATATCGGTCAGTAAATTATCGTTCGGTTTTAGTACGCAATGCAAACCAAATACACTGATTCATACAGACTAGTCCCAACCACTGAACTCTAATTATACTGGAACGCTCACTGGCCTATCTGTGCCATAAAAACGTCGCGAGCCAAGAGAGATATCGCGCAAGGGTCATTCCTGTCCTTTTCGTAACGCTTTACATATATGCACCGTGAGTGAGAGAGCAGACAGCGTTAAACTAAAAACACACTAACCTAAATGTACTGTCGAGAGAAGGACAGGGATGACCCTTGCGAGCCCTCTCTCTCGCATCGGGCCGGCGGCCTTAGTGAGCGTTCCAGTACAATTAGAGTTCAGTGGTCCCAACACATCGGTATCGTTGTGCTGGCTTTTGCATTTCACTGAATTCAGTGTTGTCTCAGTACAAATGTAATAAACTATGAGTGCTGTTAAATTTAATTGCCTTCTTTTAGTTTCTTCTTTCGTAAATATAATAAATACAGTAACGACAATGGTTCTTTTGTGGTTCTTTTCTTCATATTAAGGCACTGGTGATGCTAACAAAGATATAACCGCTGTTCCAATTTCGACATACTGTTTATCGGTGTGTGTGAAAAGCATGTCCTATACCGATACCGACAATACGTAGGCATTTATAAATATAAAATAAAACATATTTACTGGTAATTATTTTTTGTAACTTAGGTTTTGTCTCATAGGTGGGGAACCTTCGGCCTCCGTAAGTTTCTTGTGACCTTTAAGAAAGATCTTGTATTTTTATAAAGGTTGCCTTTATGCCTCATGCGGCTTCCTTCATTACTGCCTAATTAAAGTATTGCATGTAACGGTAAAAAAGTTGCCTACCTATAGTTCATCTTAATTGCAACTATTTATTTATGTTTATTAATTTATAAAAACCACCATTTGATTGACTAGAATGGGCGGCAAATTGGAGACCGCCCCGGGCGGCAAAAATTCTAGGTACGCCACTGGCTTTAATTTTTTGGTGACATACGTAAATTTATCATTTTTTTAAATTATTTGCAAATATACACGGTGGTTCATAAAATTGTAATATATCAAAGTTAGATTTTTTTTAATGTAACATTCTGTATTTTATTTCATTTTTAGATTATAAGTTAAAAACTTATTCAACTTTATTCGACATTCCCTAATGTTCGAGTCTTCTAGATTAAGTTTCTTTAGATATTACCAAAGACTATCCTTCCCCTTAGACAGCTCATCAACAGCGGATACTTTGATTTCAAATTTTTCGTTTTTGAGGTGCTGACTAGGGGGATCTGCAGTTGACTACAATCGTGCCAGATAATTTAGGAAGTGTCAATACATTGTGTTATAGTTGATTCAAATAAAGTTGGGTAGGTACCTAGAATATACTTTCTATAATCTAAGGGTATGACTCATCGATGTAAAACTCTATAATAAAATTACATATTTTTATCTCTCACTCTCAAACTACAGCCATTAGAGAAGGATGGCTATAAAGACATGAATCTGCTGTAATATTCATATTAGCGCAATAAACGTGTGCCGTGATTAAGAAGTAGTATCTGTCACTCCTGTTATTGTTTATGTGTGTTGACTCGATAGTGGAAACCTTGATGGAAACCAACGGCTATCTTTCAAGCCCCCCCCCCCCCCCCCCCCAACATTACTGAGGACAGTTTATTTATGTAATTGCATTGGATTGTACCTTTAGATATATGTATTTTGATCTGTTTTACCCTTAGTATCCACGGACTGTAGTATTACCAGCTTTTATTTTTTGTTTGTTTTGTAGAAAATTAAAACCGTTGTCAGACATTTTGGATCACTCGATATAGTTCAGGTTGTAGTCTAAATCTACAGAGATTAACGTAATTTGACGTCATCTGGAAATTACATTAATATAAAACTTAACTTTTGCATACAATCAACTAGGAAGCAAGTCCTTTAGAAAATCTCATTTCAGACGTATTTTCCAGCAGCTTATTGGAGCACATGATTTTTAACCTATTCTTCGTTGCAGACTAATTCCCAAATGTACCAGAGCATATCAAAGAATTTACTAATCCCACAAATTGACGAAGTGGAAGGTTGAGCATGAACCTCTTTGTAAATTATGTGCTTGATGAGTTGAATTGTCAATTTCCATAACGTTGGATTGGTACAAATGAAGCCATTCCCTAAGCACTCCTGATCTTACATTAGTATATTATACGTAGAAGTGTAAGGTTTACAGCGAAAAATTGAAGGTCTTGGGCATCCGAAAAAAAATAAAACATAAAATTGCTAAAATTGCAAGAATGTGCACATAAAGTTACCTTCGTTATGAATTACCCACCATTCGTTCACAGTATCTCTGTAGATTATTGTGCATTAGGTACTCTAGATTATTCAAAATTTATTCAAACCCAACAACTAAAATAATTCGTTCATTAAAGTAGAAACTTTTTCCTTGGTAAGTTTGTCACATATTAGCAGTTTATATTAAATGTTACCTATCAATTTCAAAATATTCGATATCTCATACTCCTCATACCCTGTTGTGCATAAAGCATTGGTATCTTTTGGTTATTTTCGCTCGAATAGGTAATAATTAAAACACAAATGATTGATAACATTTTACTCAATGAGGTGGTCGATCCTCATCAGCACACTCTGTATATCTCCTCCCTAGTTACTTTCATTTCCCCTAGTCTACTTTGGTAGGTTGGTTATGGTTACCTTGTTACGTTGCTGTCCATTGTCATTCAATTTGTATTTCACTTGTTGTCACGCTTAATTTTCCATATTTTAATTCATCTTTCAACATCCATTGCCCTTCAGGCTTATTTCGGGTTCCTCGTTGCGTGGGTCCCTCCTTTTAATGTTATTAAATTGTCGATTCGGTTAAGATTAATTTGTTATTCTAACCTATGTTATTCTAGACTAGTTTTCTAGGTAAGTGAAATGTTTAATGTTGATGATATCTAATTTTGTTAATTTTAGTTACAAATATTTTACCTTTAAACTCATGACATTTATGTAATTCGCTTGAAAATGGGATCAGCTGGTTCCCGAAACATCTCGCATACAATCTCATAATCGTCTATCATCTATTCGATTAATTATACAGGGTGAGTCAGAATATGTGGGAAGTACGATAACTATAGACAATAGGCATAAAATAAAGATGATTGGTTAAATAAACATACATCCTAGCATGCACAGGTAAAAAGTTATTAGGTCTTCAAAGTTGGAAAAAAAATTACTTCTTATTAATAACTTCTAAACTAATTAAATGTAATCAACTATTTTTTGTAGTTGTTAATGAATACGTAAAAACAAAAAAACTGAAAATTCGAAGAAAATTAAATAAGCAGAAGATGGATTTTTAGGGTACCTCCACTGTTAAATCCCTTGGAACTTTTGAATCTTGAAGTTTTTTTTTTCATTTAAAAATTGTGTTTGATGGGAAATTTTATTCGTAAACTTTTTTGTCTCTTATAAAGCTTTGATTAAACGCATCGTTTTGCTTTAAATAAATAAAAAGTTGAATTTGTTTTTGTGCACTTAACTTAAAATAAAACTTAAAAAAAATAAATAATTTTTTTATGCAAAACGATGCGCTTAATCAAAACTTTACAAGAGACAAAAAAGCTTGCGAATAAAATTTCCTATCAAACACAATTTTTAAATGAAAAACAAAATTCAAGATTTAACAGTTCCAGAGGATTTAACAGTTGATGTACTCTAAAAATCCATCTTCTGTTTATTTAAACTTCATTAAATTTTCACAGTTGTTGGTTTTTAAGTATTCATTAACAACCACAAAAAATAGTCGATTACATTTAATTAGTTTAGAAGTTATTAATTAAAAAGTAATTTTTTTTCCAACTTTGAAGACCTAATAACTATTTACCTGTGCATGCTAGGATGTAAGTTTATTTAAATAATCATCTTTATTTTATGCCTATTATCTATAGTTATCGTACTTCCCACATATTCTCACTCACCCTGTATATTAAGGGGAGGTTTCAAGTTTGTAATTTCTCAATCTACCAACCCCTTTGTGTGCCCGGACCTCATCACGATGATTGATGAAACTAAAACAAAATTGAAAATTATTCTGGTATATAAATAAAACGGCTGTTTGCATTATGCATGTATTATTATTGTCCGCAATGATTTCTTTTTATTTGAATTATATTAGTAAACCACACGTAATTAATTCTGTGATGCTTGCTGATATTGATTTTGAGTGTATTTTGACATATATGTTTGTAGTTCTCAACTATATCCAGTCCGACATCTGCGATCCGATTACATTTAAAGTAAAGGACATTTACGATAAACTTGCAATAACGTAACATGACAGATTTTTACATTGTTTCCACGTTGCAATTTTTGTCCAGTTCCTGACATAAAATGATAAACTGATTGTGGTTATGTAATAATAATTCACCTTTACCTATAGCAGAGGCACAGAATAAAGCACAAGTGATTCAGAAGCGACTCTCTCCTAAATCCATGTTGCACATTTTCTTATCGCTCGAACAACCGCACCGCCTTCTGGATGTGGGATTATAGCGAGCGCATTGATACATTATATACATTTCAGCGTATGTAGCGGTGTCCGACGCGTTGCAAATTTAAAATAAAAATAAGGACCGTTTTGGAAATTTATTAATGCCGCACGATGAATTTTACAATTATGTTAAATTATTGGAAGAAGAGTTTGTGTTACACTTAGAAAGTGTAATTTGTTTTCAATAATGTTGGCAAATTGATGCTTCTGTGCTCGGAAAAGATTCCGTTTATCCCTCCTTGTAAAGATTTTCCCACATTATTGTATTTATTGAAACTATTTATTAGAATGAGACTCTTTTATACTTTGAAATATGCTAACGGAGATATAAAAGGATCGCATATTAAAAATTTACAGCTTATTAAAGTATCAAATTTATAAAACTAAGCACATATTATAATAATTATATAAGTACCTAACCTACATAATCTTTAAATATCTACGTATCTATTTGTAAATTACATGCTAATAAAATACTGCTTTTTTCTGCATTATTGATTTGAAGTAGGCATATAACGGCGAATTAAAAATTAAGTCAACGTGAGAGTAGCATGTGGTTAGTATGCTGGAGTTACGGTTACCTTCTTCACTTTGAACTCTTATTGCGAGAATTCTATCGGAATTAGTTTTACGGTGAACCGCCTATCAAATGCGAAAATGTATGGCAAATATTTTTCGTTTATGACATTTTTTTATACGATTTCAAATTTAGATAATAATGCCAAAAACTACAAACCACTCCTCTTTTTACTAGCCTTGCTAATGCAACAGACAAGGAAGTTTTACTAAAATGGGCGTGGTTGCCCCGACGAGTCCGCCTTGTACCGGCAACATAACTTCAAAGGTGCCGACGGGGAGTGTCGCTTCTGAATCACTTGTGCTTTATCACTTGTGCTTTATTCTGTGGCAGAGGTATGGAATTGAAAAGAAAAACGAAAAATACAAAAACAATTCTGACAAAATTTGGCGAGTTTGACAACACAAGTCTGACATCGCCGCAGAGCGCTGCCAACGTTTAGAATTTTATTTCCCCTTTCCTTTGACACAAGTATTGATTTCATTTACACTTGGGATATTGTGAATTTGTGCTTTGGTTGCAAATGTTACTAAAAATGACATCATTGCAAGTTTATCGTAAAAAACCTTTAGTATCCCACACGAACCTGGTTGTAAACATTTTCTACATAGGTAAGTATCAAGTAAAAAATGTTTAAAGTGTGCAGAACTGCAGAGACTAATCCACGAATTTTGAATCTTGAAAAATAATAAAATAGAAAATGGAAGATCGACGGTTTCCTATCGATGAATGACTGAAGAAATTGTTTATCAATAACAGAACCTTAGCTTGAAAAAGCATCATTTAATTCAGTGAAATAAAATTAACATAGTTAGATACATGAATTATTATCAATATCCCGATTTATAAGGGTAGTGGTAAAGTACTCATAATTACTAACTGAGTACACATTATTTTTTTGATTGCACACGAGTAACTAAATTTCTCGAATTCTACGGTTTATAAATCACTTAGGACGTTATTACTAAAACTATAATTACATCCAAATGGGTTTTTAATACGTTTATCGTAGTTATATATTCCCGTTCATGCTCATTTATATTGATTACTTTGGCGATTACACCTAGTTTAACCTCCATGTCAAGTGTGTAAATAATTAATATAACTTGTTAGAATATTATTTCAATAAGACATCGATACTTTTACACAGATATACATAATTATGTCGTAACAACGTAAATGGCTCGAAAATATTAAATTTAAAATTCTTATCAACAGATTTGTATTCATATTTGGTAGGTACTACCAGAGAAGTAGTAGGGATAACATTTCTCTGGGTACTACAGACGAAAAAATATACAAACTGAAATTCCTAAAATGTCACCATATCTAAGTTGAACGAATGGAAATTGCAGTTGATTTATGATTTTTCATTTACTGTAATAATATGCTAGACACCTATTTTAAATACAAACTAAACTAAAAAATTCTAGCAAGTATTCCGTCGTACCAAAAAACTGCAACTTTATCTTATAAAAAAATTAGTGCCGCCATTTTAGCTTATATCGCAAGCAATGGTAGGTACGTATAGTATAGGTACAGTTCATTGTATCGCAAGTAACAAGAGATAAAATGGAAGGTAAATTAATGCAAGTAATTAACATATGTTATTTTGCAAGCAACAAATTCGGAACTTGCATGTTTCGAGAGCAACAAATTTGGGCAACATATTAATAAAAAATTGAATCGAGCAACTTATTTTTTTCTAATAGTTTATTCTTCTGAGTTTGCACGCTGGACGGGTTTTCGGGTGTTATTAAATTTATTTCGCAAGCAACAAATTCGGAACTTGCATAATTCGAGGGCAACAAATTCTTATATTATTATAGTATATTGTTCCGCTAACTTAATCCTCCTTTAGCGGAACATCATTTAAAAAAAAATAACAAAAGCAACAAATTTTTTTCTTTGACAACTTTTGAGCAACAAAAAATATTAATTAGAATTGATTCCGCTCGTTTCCTTCCGCTAACTTATAAGACGTGAAAATGTGTGTGTCTAAGCTAAGCTTTGATTATTCCGATATTGAGTTACTTAAATCATCCACGTGTATAAGCGGGGTAAGAATAATCTTGGCGCAAGGGCAGTGCGTGTCGTAAAAGTTGTTTAATGAATAGCTGTGAAGGAGTAACAGTTGGGGGCGGAATTTACAGCCATTGTGTGAGAAAATTTTTTTAATGCTCCTTGTATGAATAACTCCTTTGCGCTCGTTATTAAAATGTTGTAACGTATTTAAATCAGCCGGTTTTGGAAATTTTATTTTTAATATTCAACGCTTCTATTATAAGGCTTCGTAGGCATTTTTCTGGGGCATTCGACATAATTCGAGATGGATTATAACCCGGCATTGTATTTGCATAATGTATTATTTTTGTTGATAACGCAAATGGTCGGACAAACGCCTGCTGATTGTGTAAAGTTGCAAATTTTTTATCGTGAGAAAGGTATAGCATGGTAAGCTAACTTTGCACTTTCGTAAGCATTTAGTTGGGTTTTTTTCCGGTGCGATGTATAAAGGAGACAGTGGCTGAGTGACGAAAGCAGTTCATCGTCGGATGATGATGTGCTTGTATTTGTCATGATATGCCATAATCAAGAAGATAAAAAAAGAATCGAAAACGAAAAGAATACTGGATCCATGACATATTTCGTGCAAGACTTGATGAAGGCGAATTTCATACACTATTCAGACATCTTCAAGATGACGAGAGAAAATTTTATAATTTTATTATAGGAAGCAGATTGCTGTTGGTTGTGTATTGAGAAGCAGCAAAGCAGCAAAATAATGCTCACACAACAATTCGAGTTTTGCTGCCGTCTGAAGTGACGCGAAGCGCTGCGCTGTGATGCGCTGTCTTAGTGAGAACGATTGTACCAGATCACCCGCAAACAATTATGAGCAGCAGTTTGCTGCGACGCGCAGCGCTGCTAAGTGATGCTTAGATGAGAATCGGTCTTAATGCGAGTTAAGTTAAAAATTATTTATAATATTGTAATAAGTGTGGGTTGGTAATTCTATGGAACACTAAACTCAGTTTCAAATATATAGTTACGCGTTGTGACTTTTCACTTGATACAAACAAGTTACGCTCAGCGAAATTAACACGAACTTTTTGTCTACTAGTACTAAATTTCTTTCTACGTCTATGAACGTTACTACCTATGTAAATTGTTGAGTTCAGTGATGTAAGGTTATATTTTCTATTTGCCCTTGAACGTCCGTAAAAAGCTTCTTTTGCACATAAAGCACCATCGCGGCATTATTGTCTTTTCCGTTCTAATAGTTAAATGTAGAACAAAATAATCCTTCTTGTATTTAAACAACCAATTTGTAATAATTGACAGCACACACAATTACCGCTGTGTTGCCAAATCCGATTCACTTTGTACCTATGGAAGATTTAATTTAAGAACGTAAATTAATAAAGGTTGTACACATTTAACAATCGCTTAATGTTTTGGTTTATTATTTTCAATAACACATTATAGATATTTATAGATTTTAATTACCTACTATTTTAGTTGTGATTTTGATAATTGGACAACATTGCATTGCAAAGAACAATAAATAAGACTGAATTAGCCTATCCTTGTCCTGGCTTCACAAACTAATGTAAACAAACGTTTCTGTAGTTCATTTATATTCTAATATTTCTACACTGCCGTACTGTACTAAACACGCATTAACTAGTCCTTAATTATCAACGAACTTCGTTCGTTACTAAAATCAATATTCCGTCCGTGCGTCCGTGCGTTGCAAGAGATGCGTATTGTCTACAACCGAGTTAAAACATGGATCATATGTGAAATTTTATGCTGATTCAAGATCCGGTCCCAATTTTTCGATATCTCAAGTACTTTTCGAGATATTCAACTTTAAAAGTCGAAATTTCGAAATTATCATATAGGTACCCTTTTGAAGTCGCATTTTTTTCCATTGTTTCCTATTATATTATTTTGTACATCCTAGGAATTGTCATTCTCACCCCAAGAATTATTATTTTTACCCCAAGAATTATTTTGGTCCCAAGATTTTTGTTCCCAAGAATTATTATATTGGCCCCCAAAATTATTAACTTAGGTCACATAATTATTCTTTTAGCCCCAAGATTTTATTCATTTTATTAATTTTACCCCAAGGTTTTATTCATTTCACCCCAAGATTTTTTTTATTTTACCCCAACATTTTATTTATCTACTTATTTTATAAAAGTATTTGAAACTAAAAAAAAGAAATATCACCCTAAACGTATATGGTCACTCAGGCGCTTAGGTTAGGGGTAGGTTTAGTATATTTTTTTCAATTTATACAAAAACGGGAATATGATACTAAACAGTATTTGAAACTAAAGAAAAATGCCAACCTAAACGTATATTGCCACTCAGGCGCTTATGTTAGAGGTAGGTTTAGTATATTTTTTTTTCAATTGAATACATTGAATAAAATCATGGGGTAAAATGAATAAAATCTTGGGGCAAAAGAATGATTCTGTGGATTAAAATAATAATTTTGGGGCTAATATAATAATTCTTGGGATCAGAAACCTTGGGACCAAAATAATTAAAAGCTGGGGTCGAAAAAATAATTCTTGGGCTCAGAAAGACAATTCTTGGGGCCACCAAAATTACCACCCATTTGCAAATAATTAATTTTTTTATACTTTCGTTACTGCGGTATTCGAAGTTCGTTCTGTAATCCGGGGATTTCAACTAGTTCTTACTTGATGCATAAACAAGTTGCTTCACCAAAATTTCCGAAGACACCAAACAAGAAAAATACAATGCACTTCAATAATTTAATGTATAAAATTCAAAAAAGAAAATTGGTTACATAAACTATGATCTGCAAATTGTTGTGAAAATATTTCGCACCAACATTTTTATATTCATTTATGGGTTGGGGTATGCAGAGTTCCATGAAAGTTGTAATATGGATATAATAGAAAAAAAAACCTATTGCAAAGCACAAAAATTGTTGGACATTTGACCATCACATAAAGATGATATATTATAACCTCAGAGAGCTTATGTAATTAAAAAAGTATTGCATAATGTTAAGGGTATAGTATAATTGACTTACCACGTATCAATGAAAACACTTTTTTGCTACTCACCTGAAACAAAAATTCACAATGAGAAATACAATTTCATTCAATAGCGTAAAACTATTCTCACAAAATATGCTTTTATGAAATGTACCTACTCCTTTATCTAATATTGAATTTACAAATGCGCTGTACTCAACCTTACTTATCTCTAACATTAATCTACGTTTATTCAGAAGTTATACAGAGAATATCACACAATTTTAATTAAAATTGTATTTAAACACCCTTCGTGGTACGGTTCATTTAACTTACAACCTAAGGGAACACAAAGGGAGCCATCAATAATCAATTTATTGTAGTACTTATACTCTCAACACGTAACACTTATTATAAAGTTAAGTGAATCAACAAAATTTATCTAATGACATTATCGTGATTAATTATGTAATTAAAGTGTATTTATTTATCTTTAGAAAATAAAATATAAGTATTGCTTGTTAGCAACGAATTATTACAAAGATCAGAAATAAATCAAAATACAAATAAACGGGGACTGGAAAGTGGAACGTGAAACTTTAGTTTACACATCACATAACACTATTTATTGATCAAACTTGTAAAGGGTTGTATTATTTCAAAGATGTAAATGACTAAATTTATAGTAATAAAAACCCAAAATTTAATAAAATACAACAAAGTAGGGTGTTAAGCGGGTTAAGCCTATAAAACCAATAGAAGCACGTACTGAAAAAATTATTAACAAGTTTATGCAGTGGGTTTATAGAAGCTGTCGCCGTCCAAGAAATCGGTGGCGCAATTTTCCGCAAGGAAAGCGATAGTTACACTTTTCTGAATGGTGAAAGTCCCCAAAAGGACCACAATAACGGGAAACCTCCCTAAAAAGCACAATTAGGAATTTTAAAGGGATTAATTATGAAGGACTGAAGGAGGAACGACTTCACAATTATACTCAGAAAACTGTTTTAATGAATAGAGCTTTGACGAATTACAACAACCACGTTATCGCCTAGAGTAGTAGACCGAGAGCCAGCAACGTATTTAGAGTTGTCATTTCAACAGTCATGAAAAGTCACTCAGTGAATCTCTAATATCTGCTGAAAAATAAAAGTTACTTCTGCCAACCCACTCCGGTCGGGTTGTACTACCCTAAATTTTCAAAAGGGGTAAGAAATAAGGCTCAATGTAGTTATAGTATCAGTCATGAAATTTCAGGAGGTTATTCTCACTTATATTCTGGATTTATCAGCATGTTGACAGAACATTTCCCCCATCACCTAATTGCTGACAGAACGCCCTAAAGTCTAAGTACCTATATGTATATAAAACTACATTTACACAGAGGGTAACAAATAAAGGTTCAATATGGTTAAAGTATCAGTCATGAAATTTCAGGAGGTTATTCTCACTTAAATTCTGGATTTATGAAAATGTTGACAGAACATTTTCCCCCCCACCTAATTGCTGACAGAACGCCCTAAACTCTAAGTATACGTATATAAAACTACATTTACAAAGAGGGTAACAAATAAAGGTTCAATATGGTTAAAGTATCAGTCATGAAATTTCAGGAGGTTATTCTCACTTAAATTCTGGATTTATCAGCATGTTGACAGAACATTTCCCCCCTCACCTAATTGCTGACAGAACGCCCTAAAGTCTAAGTATAAGTACATAAAACTACATTTACAAAGAGGGTAACAAATAAAGGTTCAATATGGTTAAAGTATCAGTCATGAAATTTCAGGAGGTTATTCTCACTTGAATTCTGGATTTATGAGAATGTTGACAGAACATCCCCCCCCCCCCTCTTAATTGCTGACAGAACACTGTAATCTCTAGGTATACGTATATAAAACTAAAAGTCCTGACTGACATATCAACTCCCAGCCCATACCCCTGGACCTAGATGGCTGAAATTTGACACAGAGGTTGGTTTTATGATGTAGACAAGGGATAAGGCAGGATATTTCAAAATTCAACCCCTAAGGCGTTAAAATAGGGGATGAAAGTTTGTATTTTAAGTTAAATCCATAAAAATTGGTATATGACCTTTCGGTTAGAAGTTAAGACAGGCGTGATTCAGGAATTTTCAAAATTCAACCCCTAAGGGGGGTAAAATAAGGGATGAAAGTTTATATGGAACTTCGTCATTCTTTAAGTAAAATCCATAAAATATTGGTATATGGCCTTTCGGTTAGAAATTGAAAGACGTGTTTCAGGATTTTTTGAAATTCAACACCTAAGGGGGTAAAATGGGGATGAATTTATTTCTACTTTTCTACGAAGCGTGGTATTTCGACAATCAATTGCAACAAATGAACAAACTCCCCTCAGTTACAATTTATTTCTGCCAAATCGTGACGTTACTATTTTTGTGGTAATTTTCTGTAGGTAATTGCAGAAAAATTGGAGCCAACAACGTATTTCGAGAAATCCTAAAATACGTCTTTCTTAACTTGTAACAGAAGGTCCAAATTCCAATTTTTATGTATGTACCTTAAAAAATGACGAATTTCCATGTAAAGCTTTATCCCCATTTTACCCCCTTAGGTGTTGAATTTCAAAAAATCCTGAAACACGTCTTTCAATTTCTAACCGAAAGGCCATATACCAATTTTTTATGGATTTAACTTAAAGAATGACGAAGTTCCATATAAACTTTCATCCCCTATTTTACCCCCTTAGGGGTTGAATTTCGAAAATTCCTGAATCACGCCTGTCTTAATTTCTAACCGAAAGGTCATATACCAATTTTTATGGATTTAACTTAAAATACAAACTTTCATCCCCTATTTTAACCCCTTAGGGGTTGAATTTTGAAATATCCGGCCTTATCCCTTGTCTACATCATAAAACCAACCTCTGTGTCAAATTTCAGCCATCTAGATCCAGGGGATGGGCTGGGCGTTGATATGTCAGTCAGGACTTTTAGTTTTATATACGTATACCTAGAGATTACAGCGTTCTGTCAGCAATTAAGAGAGGGGGGGGGGGGGAAATGTTCTGTCAACATTCTCATAAATCCAAAATATAAGTGAGAATAACCTCCTGAAATTTCATGGCTGATACTTTAACCATATTGAACCTTTATTTGTTACCCTCTTTGTAAATGCGTAGTTTTATATACGTATACTTAGAGTTTAGTGCGTTCTGTCAGCAATTAGGTGGAGGGGGAAATGTTCTGTCAACATTCTCATAAATCCAGAATATAAGTGAGAATAACCTCCTGAAATTTCATGACTGATACTTTAACCATATTGAACCTTTATTTGTTACCCTCTTTGTAAATGTAGTTTTATATACGTATACTTAGAGTTTAGTGCGTTCTGTCAGCAATTAGGTGGAGGGGGAAATGTTCTGTCAACATTCTCATAAATCCAGAATTTAAGTGAGAATAACCTCCTGAAATTTCATGACTGATACTTTAACCATATTGAACCTTTATTTGTTACCCTCTTTGTAAATGTAGTTTTATATACGTATACTTAGAGTTTAGGGCGTTCTGTCAGCAATTAGGTGGAGGGGGAAATGTTCTGTCAACATTCTCATAAATCCAGAATTTAAGTGAGAATAACCTCCTGAAATTTCATGACTGGTACTTTAACCATATTGAACCTTTATTTGTTACCCTCTTTGTAAATGTAGTTTTATATACGTATACTTAGAGTTTAGTGCGTTCTGTCAGCAATTAGGTGGAGGGGGAAATGTTCTGTCAACATTCTCATAAATCCAGAATTTAAGTGAGAATAACCTCCTGAAATTTCATGACTGATAGTTTAACCATACTGAACCTTTATTTGTTACCCTCTTTGTAAATGTAGTTTTATATACGTCTACGTAGAGTTTAGGGCGTTCTGTCAGCAATTAGGTGGAGGGGGAAATGTTCTGTCAACATTCTCATAAATCCAGAATTTAAGTGAGAATAACCTCCTGAAATTTCATGACTGATACTTTAACCATATTGAACCTTTAATTGTTACCCTCTTTGTAAATGTAGTTTTATATACGTATACTTAGAGTTTAGGGCGTTCTGTCAGCAATTAGGTGAGGGGGGAAATGTTCTGTCAACATGCTGATAAATCCAGAATATAAGTGGGAATAACCTCCTGAAATTTCATGACTGATACTATAACTACATTGAGCCTTATTTTTTACCCCTTTTGAAAATTTAGGGTAGTACAACCCGACCGGAGTGGGTTGGCAGAAGTAACTTTTATTTTTCAGCAGATATTAGAGATTCACTGAGTGACTTTTCATGACTGTTGAAATGACAACTCTAAATACGTTGCTGGCTCTCCGTCTATAGGATGTCATTGCAAAATAGAAAAAAAACATGTAAGAGGATGACAAGATGGAAAATGCGGCAGAGCCGTATTTGGAGTCTTAAAAAAATTTTTTTCTAAGGCATAGCGTTACAAAAACAATAGGTATATAATTGGTGTTCTTACGTAGAAAAAGTAAACTTGTTTTCACAAACCAAGAACTTCTCATGTGCATTACAGCAATACGTAATGCAAAACCTTTTTAACGGGTTTACTTTGACTGGACCTGCAGAAGTTTTTTAATTTTTTAAGCCCCTAAAAATACCCCGCCACTGTGATTGCATTTTGCTCATTAACGAACTTGAACTACATATTTAGATTCTATGGCAAAGAATATTTATACCAAATTTCATATGATAGCTTTAATGGTTCAAAAGATATCGCGGACACAGACAGACACGAATTTTTTTCTTTCTAAAAATGTGTTTGCATACAACTGTCATTAAAAGTGACATTTTTAAGGGCTATCAAGAGTGTTAAAAGATGACGTTTCCAGAGTAGCGTGTTAATAGCTATTTATAGGTATAACAAGTTGCAAAATGAACGTGTTTTTTGCACTAGATGTGAAATTCAACACATCGTGTGCAAAAAAAACGGAGTTTTGCAACGTGTTTATATACAAGATTTTTTGCAATTCAGTAAAATTCATCTTGATTTTGAATTTATTTGACTTGGTAATTATTTGACGTCGGATATTTTCAAAGCAATCCTTGTTTGTTGCTATGGAAATAAACCATCACAACAATGAAATCAATGAACAACATTTTGCCACTGAAATGAGTGATAAAATTATGACATTTCGTAACAGAATTGCAAAATAGTATATTATACACCAAGGTGGTGAAGACTGTTATTATTGACCGAGCACCAAGATTATTTCGCGAGGGGCTTTGCTCCGAGCGGAATAAGGTGCGAGGTCTATAAATGGCTTCACTACCGTGGTGTATATACAATTTTTTCAGTCAAATTTAAGACACAAATTAAAAATAAAAAAATTTCTTGTAAAAATCAAGTAGGTAGCACAGGAATGCAAATTCCCATTATTGACCTAGGTGAATAATATAATAGATAGGTAGAGAAATTAAACTTCTCAGTTGTCTAGGATACGCAATAATTGTCAACTTCACAGCTAGTAGTGGAAAAAAATACTTTTTCTACAAACGTCAAAAAATGACAAGGTTTGCGCATCGATAACAATACGCGAAGTGACCCTTTTTTTCACTTACCTACGTTACCATGACAGCGTGCCCGAAATGACGACGCCATGCGCGAAGTACGCATTGCACGCAAACTAGATGAGAGTTTTGTATTTTAACGTTAAAATAATTGTCAACTTCTTCACGTTTGTAGAAAAAATTTTGTTTGCAACTCGTGCGCGAAATACTTTTGGTGATCTCGACTATTTTTTTAACTCGGCTGCGCCTCGTTAAAAAAATCAGTTCTCGATCACCAAAGTGGCATTTCGCGCACTAGATACAAAAATAACTAGGTATTTAACACTAAACATTTTTAACGCTGGCCAATAATAGAGCTGTATTAACCAATATTGTTTGTTGGTAACTAAGGTAATACGGCGTCATCTAACACGCCCACTTCACAGCAAATTGTTTGTTTATAGAAATATGTATTAAATTCTTCTATTTTATTATCAAAATAGAGCAGTTATACATAAAACTTTGTATAATATTTGTGTTAAAAGTAACTTTTGTTTTGTTCGTGAAATTGCTTCACTCGCTTCGCTCGTTTCGCAAACTTTTCACTCACAAAATAAAACAGTTCTTTTAACACTCATATCATAAATAGCTATTTTCGTTTTATTTAGGTCATAAAACGTCGAGAAATTCAACATTTTTTTGGAAAATTTAAACCGATTACATAGCTTTCTCTTTGTACATAAGTATACATGATAAAGCATAAGTTTGTAGACACGTTTCATTGTATCATAATCAGTTCATCCGAATCGTTTCTTATTATAGTATGATTTTACTTTTTAGAGGGTATAAAGAGTTTTTTGCAATTCAGTTACGAAATGTCATTATTTGGTCACCCATTTCAGTGACAAAATGTAATTAGTGACAAAATGAGATTTCATTGTTGTGATGGATTATTTCCATAGCAACAAACAAGGATTGCTTTGAAAATATCGGACGTCAAATAATTACCAAGTCAAATAAATTCAAAATGAAGATGAATTTTACAGAATTGCAAAAAATCTTGTATATAAACACGTTGCAAAACACCGTCTTTTTTGCACACGTCTAGTGCAAAAAACACGTTCATTTTGCAACTTTTTATACTTATAAATAGCTATTTACTAACTCTGTGGATATTTTTCTCAATGTCAAGACATCTACGAGAATTGAAAACGTGATACCTACTGCCTGTTAG
Source organism: Pyrocoelia pectoralis (assembly GCA_036250285.1). Taxonomy (NCBI): domain Eukaryota; kingdom Metazoa; phylum Arthropoda; class Insecta; order Coleoptera; family Lampyridae; genus Pyrocoelia; species Pyrocoelia pectoralis. The sequence continues at coordinate 40,969,930 of CM070074.1, forward strand.
AAGGACAACCGACATAAACTTCCATCTCAAATCTATAGAATGCCTCAGTATCGCATATGAAACATTATCTTGACTGTGCATTTTGCACATTCGCATAGGTACATAGATCATAGATCAATCAACTAGAAATTTCAATTGCTATTATTATAACAAGTGAATGGAAATGAACTTGGATACACGAATATGAAAAGGAGAGTCAAGAACAAAGCGGCCAAAGCCACCGATACCTTAAATTCACTTCAATTCAACTGATTCAAGTTCACGGCAATCAGAATCGAGTTGTTAATAAACTTGCATGTAGTGGTTCATACAAACTATCATGTTACCGTAACCTTTGCAGATATCGGTATGATAGTTCTCATAAATACAATATACAAGATGCAGGAATTGTGAATTTAACTAAATATTTTACATTACATTAAGTAATGGAAACTCATACAATCAATGGTTTGGATATGAACTCGGATATGAATGATGAATGTTTGTAATAAAGGAATCAGATAGTAATAGCATGAGATATTCTGTCAATATTGACTTAAAAATGAAATTATTTGAGTCAATATCAGTTCAGTTTACATAAATGAAAAACTGTTATCGAAAACAATGTATACAAAATTGTTTAATTACATTGCATTTTGCATTGTAATGCATTAAAATGAATTATGTTTTTTTCCCAATCATATAAAAAAAATTTCCCAGTTATACAGAGCGAGGGAAAAAATTGCCTATCTTCAACTAAAAATTACTTGACTTATTTAAATAAATCTCATTGGTTGCAACCGAACATTTCTATCTTATTTCGTTTAGTCAACAATCACGTTTATAATGAGTCAGTTTCAACTAGGTCACCCTGTATAGTACCGAAACCAAAAAAGGTAGACGTTTCATTTAAACGCAGTTATTAATTATTGTTAAGGGCGCATTTCAGGAAAAAAATTTGACATGTACATACAGGGTGTTTCAATAACCTGTGAAAACAAACAAATATTTTTTTTAATGGAAAAATGTTTCGCCATCAATTGACGCGAGTCGCCTTTTGATTTTCAGTTCAAAGATGCGGTATTCAACGGGAAACTAATTTTTGTACACGTAATCTTGTGAAATGAGGTCTTTGAAATGCCTAATGATACCTCGATCTCACGGTATCTGACATATCGATCTTTCTTGATCATTTGGCGCACAGGAAAACTGATCAAGGATGCTCTCTAAGACTATTGCGTCCACGTTGAAATTCGCAAGACCAAGGAGAAATTGTTACAATAATCCACTGCGAAATGTTCTCGGTTCAGTGCCGTTCGACTTAACAACTTTGAAAACTCAATGTTGCTAAATCACTTGTTATACATTCAGATTAGTCTTACGTATGAACTATTCATTAATAGTGCCATCTATACAGCTATATGTAAACCTAAAAGACATTTCCCCTGTTCGCAAAATCAAACAACTATTTCCATAAGACAATCAAAACTTATGATCAGACATTTCGGCGTGAAAAGTACGCCACATTTAAGATTCGATGATGCTGTTAAGGAAAAATATTTTGTTTTAAGATTTAAATTTCGCATGTAATTTTATGTTTAGTACCAAAAAAGTCGATGTTATTAAAAGTGAGGAGTCTGTAATAGAGCTGTCACGAAAACGTAATGTAAAAAAGTCAACAACATGAAACGTGCAATTGAATAAAAATATTTATTATACAAGAGAAAAAAGTAGTAGATTTTAGCTCGAGGCTGTGTTGTTTACCGACGCGAAGATAAATAAGTAAATAATTATAAATAATAAATAAATGAAGACAAATGAATAGTAAAATATTGAAGAAATAATAGACAAAAATTACAAAACGTGTCAATTGCTAGTGTATTAAAGATAGCAAAAATAATATTAACCTGCAGCAAGAAAACAATTATCATATAAAACGTAGTAGAATTTTCGCCCATAAAGAAGAACAAACAAGTAGCACGTACGATTTTATTTGCTATATTTCAGAGCATAAATAAATAAATGTGTATAGCTGGGTGGTCCAACAGTCTGGAACAAAATTCATAATTTCCAAAATAATTATTTTTGGAAAAATCTCTCGCACACGTCGATTTTTATTTTTTGTTGTGCACATTTTAGCATAAAAAAATTTAACAAAAACTCAAGATGGCGGAATGGAAAAGGGAGTCATGTGGCACATCGCCGGAAAGCTCTTAACAATGAGAATTAAAATCCCAAATTTGAAAACAATCGATTAAGGTATAACGAAAAGGCGGCCTTTTCAATGCGTTACTTTTTTCGTTTTTGGGACGAATTAGCTGACTTATCATACGTCTGATTACTTTGTTACAGAAATAAAATTGCTTTTTTGAAATTCGAAAGTGTTTTCTTTTTAAATCTGTTTAAGACATGAGAAGGATAAAATAAGCATGAAGTCTCCCAACGTCCCAATAGACAATTTTGAAACAATAGAGCCAGAGCCTTATGTTCAATAAGTGGCCCCAACAGTAAACGAATAAATAAATAATAATAAAAGTTAATTTAAAGTTGAATGACCCAAGAGAGTGAAAGGCTAACTAGGTAAATCCTTTTGTATAAAAATTGTGTGGCAAATAAGATGGTGGCTAAGCATTAATAAACTACGGTCGCCTACAAATATTTTATTTTAAGAAAAAACTAAACCATAAAATGAATGGATATAATCTAGTCATTACAGCGAAAGTCTGATAATATATTAAAATTGAACAAGATTAGTTAAAACGACCGACCAAAGCGCTTTCTAAAAGATGGGCGGTCGGTTTAACTAATCTTGTTTCTCAAATTCTCTGAAAAAAGGGATTAATCACTTTTTTCGTATCGCGCTTTGTTTTCTAGATATCGTGGAAATGGTGTTGTCAGTGCACTGAAGATTGTTTTGTTTTTCTCAATTTCTGAGATCTAGAGACAATATTATTATTACCCAGTGGACTTTTAAAACATATTTCTCACTATATCTCGGGAACGGTAAAAGATACAAAATAAATGTGTAGAAGCTAGTTTGCGGGAAATTTCATTCTAGACAAAAAAAGTCTCTTCATAATTACTCGAATATTCCATATTTTTGGAGGTATAGTTAAAATAGGCTACACATGTACAGGGTGTCTCACGGTGACCGTCGGTTAGAAGTATATCAAGAACTGTAAAAGTTAGAAATTTGAAATTTTGCACATGTGACATGGAGTGTTTAATCTATTAAATAAAAATATTTTCCAAATGGCAGCACTTCCGGAAATACCGGAAGTGAGCATCAACTTCTTTATTTTAAATACAAACCGGGCAATTTTTTTTCACATTCTGATGTGTCATAAAATGTTTAGTAAGTATGCTTAAAATAATCGGCGTATCAATTTTTATTGTTGAGAAAAAAATTTTTTTCGCTGAAAAATGTCAAAATCTTGTTTAGGAAACAAAATTGAAAATCGAAAGTGGTAAAAGTTACGGAAATGGGATTTTAGGTTCTCAATGTCAAAAGATTGAGACACAATTGTCTGTAATGGATAATAAAAAATTGCCCCGGTTACGTATCTATTTGACGTTATTTCCAGACTTAAGAAAAACTTTAAAAAGTCTCTTTTTTTAAATGGAATGCCTATTTAATTATCGGCCCATTCGATGCAGAAATAAATTTCCTTTAAATTGATATACCATGTTCCTATACCTAAAATCAATGATTACAGAATTATTTACATTTTTCTAATTAAATTTATAATTACATACTTTTCAAAACATGGTTGGCTTTGAAAATTTTCAAAAAATTTTTATTCAAATGTTTCTTATGCTTTTATGATTATTTAAAATTCTATCTATGCAACTTCTTGACTATGCAAGGTCTCTTTCCGCCGAACGAACAGAGCTTTCAGGGAAAACATTAAAATATTCTGCAGCGTCATTGGGGACAATTGACTTTGCCAAATTTCGTGGCGCATTTACTTCACCCAAATTTAGAAAATTCTTTTCAATCATCCTGATTTTTCGTTCTGTCATTGTAGGTAAATGCGGATATCTTTCGTTAAAGTGTTGAGTGATTCTTTAATCAATAGTTAAAGCACAGATAAGTTACTAAAAGGTTCTGTAGGTACGAAAAGTAATACGAGCAGACTCGCCATGAATGTAAAACAAATTTAAATATCAGCGTTTGTGTATTCCATATTTCCCAATTAAAAACAAATACTAAGCGCAAAAATCAAAATTCAAACAGATAACACTGATAAGGATAACAAACGCAAATGTAGCGTAAACTTTCAAACTGATAGCTAACTGACAACTGTCATCATAAGAAACAATTGAATAAAAATTTTTAAAAATTTTCAAAGCCAACCATGTTTTGTAAAGTATGTAATTATAAATTTAATTAGAAAAATGTAAATAACTGTGTAATCATTGATTTTAGGTATAGGAACATGTTATATCAATTTAAAGGAAATTTATTTCTGCATCGAATAGGTTGATAATTAAATAGGCATTCCATTTAAAAAAAGAAACTTTTTAAAGTTTTTCTTAAGTCTGAAAATAACGTCAAATAGATACGTAACCGGGGGCAATTTTTTATTATCCATTACAGACAATTGTGTCTCAATCTTTTGACATTGAGAACCTAAAATCCCATTTCCCTAACTTTTAAGTTCATGGTGGAGTCAGAGGCTCAAAAAGGGGTAGTGGTTGAATTAATAAAACTACTTAAAACCTCCCCTTAGACAATGATATTTAATTAATAAATTCAAATTTAATGAAGCGAAGATGAAGAGTTTATATTTTTTTTGATTGTAAGTACCCGAAAGTACTAAAAAGCCAGCCTGAAATATATTCCTTATACTAATGTGTCGAATAAGACTATCATCCAAGAAATTTCTACTTCTTGTGATGCTATCATCAGTTCCCTGGATCAGTCCGTTCCTCATGATATCTTGAAAGCTGAAATCTATAAGTCACTTAATGTTTTTCACAATAATCAATCTTTTAACTCTAAAGTTACGCAAGGTCATTTTGGTGAAATTTCTAAATTCAATAAGGTCTCTAAATTGTTCAATGGATCGAAGTCTACCATTATGTGTACAAAAGCCGACAAAGGCAATTGCATGGTAATTCTTAACAAATCAGACTATATAGCCAAGGTCGAAGATTTCATTAACTCGCCGGGTTTCATTAAATTAAACTCTAATCCCACTAACAATTTTAACATCAAAGTGCGTCATTTAGTTTTTTCCTACCGAGATATTCTTTCATCTTTTAACACAAATTACAAGTCCATCCTGGTTATGAATCCCAGACCCCCGTTACTTTACGGTTTACCAAAAATTCATAAACCAAACGTCCCCATCCGTCCGGTGGTGAGTTTTCTTAACACTCCTGCTTCTAAACTCACTTCTTGGCTCAATAATCTCCTCAAGACCCATATTACTCTCTCTCCAAATCTGGCCATCAAGAATTCCTTGGATCTCACTACCAAACTCAATTCCATTACCCTCCCTAAAGAATTTTCAATGGTATCTTTCGACGTCACGAACTTGTTTCCTAGTATACCACCTCTTGAATGTGTTAATATTGTTTCGAACTTCCTCCATTCTTCCAACCTGTCGGACCTTCAAACTCAATGTATTCTTCGGTTACTCAATCTTAGTGTTCAACAAAACTTTTTCTTGTTTAATAACAGCTTTTACTCCCAATCCGAAGGCCTTGCTATGGGGTCTAACTTGTCTCCTATCCTCGCAGAAATTTTTATGAACGATTTAGAGAAGAACTACATCATTAATAATAAATTTTTCATTGATCATATTTTGTTTTGGGGTAGGTATGTGGACGACATCATATGCCTCCACACTGCCGATGATACTTCTCTCACCCTTTTTTTCAACCACCTGAATCAGATCCATCGGAATATCAAGTTTACTGTGGAAAAGGAAATTAATAACCAATTGCCGTTTCTAGACATTCTCCTTACTAGAAACAACTTTCATATCAATTACAGTATTTATCGTAAGCCTACTACCACAGATGCTCTTATTCCGATTGATTCGATTCACCCCTTTTCACATAAATTGGCAGGCCTTAATGCCCTTCTCAGAAGAATGGTGGTCATTCCCATGTCTCCTGTTAATTTTCAAAAAGAACTTAACATTATACGTCATATAGCTCTAAACAACGGTTACAACAACAATTTGGTTGATACTCTGTTAAGCAAAATCACCAGATCCATCCACCCTACTAGCCTCATACCTCAAAAAACATCTAAGGACAAATTAATTTATCGTTCTCTCCCCTTTTATCCAAATTTGTCCTATCAGCTTAAGAATATATTCAAAGCCCACAACATTTGCATTTCTTTTTCCACTACTCACACCCTCAATTCTACGTTAGTTCACAACAAAGACCCTATTAATTTATTACAAAAATCGGGTATCTATCAATTATCCTGTCAAACTTGTGACGGTTTCTATATAGGTCGCACTGGTAGATCCTTCTCTACGAGATTCAAGGAACACCTGAAAGCCATCAAAACTAACAACCTTTCCCATAAATCCACTTTCGCCGAACACATACTGGCTTCTGGTCATAATTTCGATCCTCTCATTGATTATAGAATCCTACACCTTTGCAACAAACCTTTCCTCCTAAATGTCCTAGAATCATTAGAAATTGCTAAACATAAGAACAACAGCAGTCTGTTAAATGAGATCACCGACCTAGGCTCAGATTTAATTAGCTATAAATTTATCACCAACTAAGTTTGTTTATTCTTTGACTACCAACCGTATTTTGTTAACCTTCAAAGTTTGTTACCTTTAGATTTGTTCATTGCGCCACCTTTAGTTCATAAGTTAAGCTGTCTTATTTTTACAAGATGGCTATAGACTGTTAGACATTTTAAGTTGTTATTAAATTTTTACGATGTTAATTTTAGCGTGGGGCCCTTCAGGCCTTCGTTAATTTGTTCTTTTGTCTATTATTAGTTAATTCACATAATTTTTCTTCTTTAACTTTATAATGTAATTGTTTTGCCCCTTCAGGTGAGTGTATTGGAACCACATGTTACCTAATTTCTAATTTTGTGCTTTTTGTAGACTTTTTACTTATTGGATCATCTTACTCATGTAGTTTCCTCATTAAGCTTGATAATGAGACCGGATGGTCTCGAAACATGTCGCTTTTAATTAATTTCATATATTTTTAATCAAGTCAAATTTAAATGTTGCCCGATTGCACACCTTAGTTTAAGGTTAAATAACAAGGTGTTTGCTCCCTTTCGGATTTTTTAGGTCTCCCCTACGTTAATCAAAAACGAGGCGAGAAGGCCTAATTAATCCTTTTAATTTCAATTCAGTCAGTTTTTGCCGTTGATGGGGCTGGCTTTTTAGTACTTTCGGGTACTTACAATCAAAAAAAAAAAAAAATATAAACTCTTCATCTTCGCTTCATTAAATTTGAATTTATTAATTAAATATCATTGTCTAAGGGGAGGTTTTAAGTAGTTTTATTAATTCCCTAACTTTTACCGCTTTCGACTTTCAATTTTATTTCCTAGACAAGATTTTGACATTTATCAGTGAAAAAAATTTTTTTTCTCAACAATAAAAATTGATACCCCGATTATTTTAAGCATACTTACTAAACATTTTATGACACATCAGAATGTGAAAAAAAATTGCCTGGTTTGTATTTAAAATAAAGAAGTTGATGCTCACTTCCGGTATTTCCGGAAGTGCTGCCATTTGGAAAATATTTTTATTTAATAGATTAAACACTCCATGTTGCATGTGCAAAATTTCAAATTTCTAGCTTTTACAGTTTTTGATATACTTCTAACCGACGGTCACCGTGAGACACCCTGTATATGAAGCGCTTTCATACGATGAGAATAGGTTATTGAGGTCTGGCAATGGGTCCGTGCGCATTAAAACGTCTGGCATTGCCATTTCCTACCACAGTACGTCACCACGAATTAAATAAGACCTAAATCCACCATCTGGCTGTTGGGTAAAGTAGGCCATCATCCTTTTTACTTCAAATGCCCACCACCCCCAAATCCGGCCGGTCCAAGTCTTCGAGTAGTTTATCGAATGTGAAAAAAAACAATTCTTCATCTGGAAATGACTTGACCAAATCGGTCGCTAGCTCTTAGTCTAAAAGTAAAAGATTATCAGTGCAAGTTTTTGAAATGTCCGTGACTCTAGTAGGCTTATTGAGTAAAACTTTCATTCCAAATGAATATTAAAATCGCCACATACTATGACCTATTTTGTTGACGAAAAGGCTTCCTCCAAGAGATTCTCTAGCAGAATGTCAGCATAACACTCTGAAACATGACATTATGTCTTTTATAAATGGCTACCCCTTCATGCTGCGTAGAATTGCGACAGAAATACGAGGGTAACGTATAATTATTAATAGCTAATGAAATTGTTTTATCACCGGACTAGCAGATATTAATTAATTCCAAATCGAGCACTTCATTAGCAAGACTGTATATTTTGATGAAAAAATGATGTTCATTTCCGGGTTTAGAGCAGCATTACCTTGGCCAATCATTGGATCTATTATAAAATGTTCTTACCCAGCCCATTATAGGGAAATATAGTACTAATATTTATTTTTTATATTTGGTTTATATCAATGTTACATATTATAAGGCAAGTTACCAAACAAACTCTTCCAATTGTTCACAACGGATTGTAAAACTCATTCTAAATCTGAATGTAAAATGGTTTTCCGCACAATGCTCGAGATCAAAATACGCAGAGTTAGTTTTGGTAGAAGTTCATAACAGTTAGGATAAACACAAAATGATACATTCCCTTTGAGTAAAAGGAAATGTGCAGAGAATGGAACAAGTTGAGTAAACCTATCTACGAAAGTAGTGAATGTGTAATATAATATAACTTCGGTTACAGCCAGAAACAAAATGCCATTTGAAAAATTACCTTTATATCAACTGTTTTTATAGACGATATGCATTATAATTTATAAACTTCGAAGTTCATAAAACTTCCTATTTAACTAAAATACATCTTTATTACGAATACTCCCAAATCACACGTCTAAAACATTACAGGCGTAGTCACATAAGAAGGCGAGCGCGGTAATGCGCAAACGACGAATTTACGCTGCTTGTAAAATTTCGCGTATCTATAAGTCAGTGTCGTTTCACTTTGTTGTTGTAGATATGTTTATTCATCACTAAATATGAACATTAATGTTATTTATTGAATTATAAACGGGGGTATCTGTAATTGTAGGTTGTAATAGCTTTTGTTTTAATATATCACACCTTGTTGAGCTGGCTTAGTTGCTTGAAAAAAGAAAAAAATTTACGTTTTTGTACCTTTTCAGATCTTTGACCCTGTAGGTATCTATAATTTAGCAAGTTGTAACTAAAATAAAGGATTACATTTACTTACATTTGACGTAAAAATCACAAAAATGGGTTGATATTTGGTAAAGATATACGAATTCGTTCCTACCTATAGTAAATTTTTACTAATTATTTAAAAAAATGTAAAATGCAAACTTTTTGGAATAGACTTGAGACCAAAAATACATAATGGCCCTTTCACAATGTTAATTACGTCTTTGCGCATAGTCTTTGACCAAAAATTAACGAAAATATAACAAATTCCGTGTGAACTTCATAAGGATAGTTTAGAATGAATTTTGAATCTAAAAGAACTAAATTTGGACACTGGCAACTTTTTGGGAATACGAATGGCCTTAGGGAGAACGTTTTAACATTCATCTTTAACTATAGTAAATCTAAAAATAAAAATACCATAAAACATAAAATGTACAAATAGAAGCTGGTCTAACGTTGCATAACATCTGTTTTATAGAAAGACCTTCTCTACCTTAAACAGTTTCAAATTTTTGTTTATTTCACTAACTAAAGGCCACCATTTACACGTATATGTACAGCAGTAAATATGGATTTTACTTCCTCTTAATTACAATATAAGTTGTATATTTAGAAGTATAGTGAAAGTATAGGTATTCTCTTTGGTATAGTGTAACGTAACAATACACTTGCCACATACTTTCATCAATAGATATTAAGTTAAATATGTAGACAAAAACATTTTTCTCGGTGAAAACATTCGACTATATATGTTACCTACGACATCGTTCATCGTTCAAAATCTCTAAATTCGAAATAAGCACACAAACATGTACATTTCGAAAGTTACCGAAAGAAGGTATCGGGACACATAAATTAGTCTACGATGAATGCTGTTACTACTTTTTATATCATTTTAACCATGATAATGTTAACGCGAGGCATAATAGAATCATTTTTCATCATTTAAATAACTTTTCAACTTGAAATAATTAAATTTCCATGTTATCGAGAAAAAGTTTCCGATACTTCTCATTTTGAAAATTTTCGCGAAAATACTTTCTGGCATTGTTTTAATGTTCGAAATGGGTTAAGGACCTCGGACAGACAAACTTTGCATGTTTACACAAAATTTTCACCCAAAAATAAGCACAAATAGCGAATTCTATTTTACACGTAATCTCTGTTTTTGAACCATCTAGGGATTCACTTCGATAGAATGAACTGATTCTGATTGCACACTGATTTAGTGATTTTATTAAATAAATGGATACGTGCTGGCTTTATAACTTTTATTATTACATTAAAACAAAGCAACTAAAATATTTAAACCTTTTACGTACACACCATTTGAATGATAGTTTTGCAATGAATATTTCGCTACAAAAATGTACGTGCTTAAATACAATAACACAGTGCTATTGCGTAATGTGTGATTTTTTGTCAACATACTCCCCCCCTTGAACACTTACAGGGTGTTCAAGTAACTAATATAGGTAAGTATACACAAGTAGTAAAGTTACATAAACAAATATAAAATACAAATGAAATACAAGCAAATAATATTCATGCTGAACAATACAAAAATAAGTAAGATCCTTTGACTTTAGACACTTCCTACTTCATTCCATCTCAGGATCTGGTAATGGACATAATCTGTTGACTGCACGTCTTAGAATACCATGTGCTGCCGTTTTAACTGTTGCCACTCGAATAATGTTGTCGTCACCTGGATGAACATCTATTATTCTGCCAACCACCCATTTGAATGACGGTAAGTTTTCATTTTTTAACAGCACCATAGTTCCAACTTCTAAATTTCTTCCTTTATTCTTCCACTTAAATTTTTCTTGCAAGCTTAACAAGTAATATCGTGACCAACTTTTCCAGAAAACTTGATGCAATTGCTGCACTAATTGGAATCTGGATAAACGATTGATCTTCTGACTTGTAACATCTGGATCTGGCAATGATATCATAGGCCGTCCAATAAGAAAATGTGATGGAGTGATAGGTTGCATATCATTTGGATTTGAGGACATTGGATACAAAGGTCTGGAATTTAATATTGCCTCCACCTGCACCAAAACAGTATTGAACTCCTCAAATGTCAGTATAGTAACTCCTATAACTCTCTTTAAATGAGATTTTGCCATTTTAATATTAGCCTCCCACAAGCCTCCAAACGAAGGTGAATTAGCAGGAATGAAATGAAAATTGATACCTTCATTTGTAAAAGATTCTTTAATTTTTGTTTGTGTCTTATCAACAAATTCCTTTAGTTTATTAATTTCCTTTTGCGCTCCCACGAATGTGGTTGCATTGTCGCAATATATGTGTAAGGGCTTGCCCTTCTGGCGCAAAAACGTCTAAAGGTTGCAATGAATGTTTCTGTCGTTAAATCCGACACCAACTCAAGATGGATGGCCTTGACCACCATACAAATAAATAAGCATACATACCCTTTAGTGACTTTACAGCCTCTTCCTTTTCTATCTTTAATAGAAAAGGGTCCGGCATAATCAACGCCTGTTATATGAAAAGGAGGGTTCACATTCACCCGTTCCTTAGGAAGATTTGCCATAATTGGATTTATTGATTTTGGATTAAATTTGAAACAAGTTACACAACTCCTTACAACTCTTTTTGCAACACTGATTCCTGCTGTAGGCCAATATGTGTGCCGTACCGTAGCTAATAGCAATTGAGGACCAGCATGCAGCAAAATTCTATGAGTCTCCTCAAATACCAAACGGGTTAATTTGTGTTTACCCGAAAGCAAAATTTGATGTTTCGCATCAAATTTTAAGTTAGCATGTTTTAGTCTTCCTCCTACTCGCAACAAACCTTCATTATCAAAAAATGGAGTTAGTGACATTAAATTATGTTTATGATTTAAGCCTTTCTCTAATCTTAATACTTTAATTTCATCGCCAAACATTTGCTCTTGTGACAGCTTTATTAATAGTTTCATGGATTTATCTAATTCATTTACTGTCAATTCCCCAATATTACGATGTTCCTTGATCACCTTTAGATTAGAACAAAATCTTATGCAATATGCCATTACTCGTTTTAATTTGTTAATGTTTGAATATTTGTCAAATAAAAAATTTAAATTCTCTGTTAAAATGAATGATTTACTTGTTCTTTTTATTTCAGGAATTTCACTTTTATTTGCATCTAATTGTACATTTGGCCAACTCTCCCTTGACATTCCAAGGAAGCCAGGACCATTAAGCCATAATTTACATTTTAATAACATGCTAGGTGTAGTGCCCCGAGAAGCCACATCTGCTGGGTTTTCCTTGGTGTTAATATAATGCCAATCACTTACATTTGTCAAATCTTGAATTTGAGCAATGCGATTTGCAACAAATGTTTGCAACGAATTCGCCTCGGAATTAATCCAGCATAAGACAATTTGTGAGTCACACCATAAATAATACCTTCCATGATTTATTAAACCTGATATTCTTTTAACTAAGCGTGCCAACGTCAATGCCCCACATAACTCTAAGCGAGGTATGGTTTGCATTTTGACTGGTGCCACTCTTGTTTTTGCACACAGCAAATTTGTTTTAATATGCCCTAATTTGTTAACACTTCTAATGTAAATGCAGGCTGCATATGCCTGATTTGATGCATCACTGAATCCATGAATTTCAATTTCTTGTGGAGTTGCCCATAAAATATGTCTTGGAAATTGTAAAGAATTTAATATGTTCAAATTGTTACGAATGTTTTTCCACTGCTCAGCAAGTTCTGTTGGTACCTCATCATCCCAATGCAATTTGAGTAACCACAATTTCTGAATTATAATTTTAGCAACTATTGTACATGGACTTACTAATAGACTACAGGCCCGTATCAAAAATGAAGAATGGAAAGGCTACTAATAAGTATGTGGCAATTATATAATTGCCAAGTTTATTACTTTTAATATGACGTTTCGCCCTGTACGAAGCAGATTTGTACGGCATTGACTTTTCATAGATGAATGCATTAAATTCAAATAAATTATCTGAATGCCGTATATAAAAATATCGTACCAACTATCACCCTAAAGTACATTTCGTTACATGGATTTTTCTGCACGTTTTTCCCCCTCTACTGACTGTTGGACTAACAAAAATGTACGGCATGTGAAAAAATGTTATCTATGCATAAAATACTTTCAGAATAAATTAATTTTATGTTGTGTCAAATGATCCCCCCGGACCACGGAAAAGAGGAGGTTGCAACCCTCGATCTTTTCCCCTTGTACCATTATTTTTGTACGGCGTTGCGGAATAATGAATTAGAAGAGGTGCTGAAACTGTATGGAACCGATGCCGTACACGATCAAATGACCAAATTTACCCTCAAAATCGGCGGAAAATGAAAAATTTTTCCGACTTTGTGGCGCAATATTTTTGTACGGCACTAAGCGTTTTCTCATTATTTTTCATGGATCTTTTGATTGTAAGAATGCCGTACAAAAATATATGACCAAAATATACCCGGTCTACCTGTACTTTTGAATTCTCACCTGTACTCAGTTGGACAGCTTACAAGTGACGGCATAGTGCTGAATCTTATTATTTTATGCCCTTCTATCGTTCTACATAGGTCTCCTGGTGGTTCAAATGACCCATCAATTTTTGATACGGGCCTGTAGTCTATAACCCTAAAGGATCATATATTTTAGAAATGTCTGATAAAATGCTACGTTTTGTGATGTTAGTAATTTTAGGTAAATCAATTATTTTATATGTTAGTGTATCTGAATTTACCTTCCACTGAATGCCCAACGTTTTCATATTTTCATTCTTATCAAAATTAATTGTTTGCAACGGATCATTTTTTATGCTAAAATGCCTTAAAACACTTGGATTATTTGAACTCCATTTCCTTAATTTGAAACATGCAGTACTCAAAATGTATGATACTTCTTGACACAATTTAACGGCTTCAGTTACATCGTTAAAACCCACTATCATGTCGTCTACATAAAAATTATTAGATATGATGTTTGATGCGACTGGTAACCTTTCTTTAAATTCAATGGCAAGTTGTTTTAAACAGCGTACTGCTAAGTATGGAGCAGAAGACGTACCGTAAGTAACAGTTTTTAGTTGATAAATGGATATGTCTTTATTACTATTATCTCTCCATAATATACGTTGCAATTTTTGATCATCAGAGTGTACAAGAATCTGACGATACATTTTTTCAACATCTGCGCAAACTACAATTGGATATTTGCGGAATTCAATTAAAATGTTAAATAGATCATTGATTATTGTGGGCCCAATATATTGAATGTCATTTAATGACCAGCCAGACATGGTTTTTGCCGAACCGTCAAATACTACCCTCAATTTTGTTGACAAACTATCTTTTTCAACTGCATGGTGTGGCAAATAGCAATGTATTGCCGTAGTATTATCATTTTCCTGACTAATCCTTTGCATGTGGCCTAAATTAGAATATTCTGTCATAAAATTAATGTATTTGTTTTTTAATTCGGGATTTGAGTCTAATCTCGCTTCCATTGATAACAATCTTTTTCTCGCTATTGGTAGTGAATCACCCAAGTAAGTTACAGGGTATTTAAAAGGAATTCTGACTATAAATTGTCCGTTATGATCACGTGACAGATTTTTTATGAATGTTCTTCACACAGCTGTTCATCATATGAAAGTGAATTTATGCATTCCACTTCTTCAATTTTCCAAAATTTGTCGAGTTCGTCAACTATTGATTCACAGTGAAGAAAATAACAATGCAGGTTTGTAGGTAATTCTTGAATGGAACCTGACACTAACCAGCCAAATTTTGAGTTTTTTAATGAAGGTAAGTTTTCACCCAATTCTATTTTCCCTTCTGTTATTAGATCCCAAAATATTTCTGCCCCTAAGAGCATATCAACTTCCCCTGACATATTAAAGTGAGGGTCAGCTAGGGTTATGTTATTTGGCAATTTCCAGTTTGAAATATCCACATTAACCGGAGGTAAGTTATTTGATAATTTTTTAATGATTAAACATGATACATTCACGCTAAAGTTGTCATGGATGGAGGATAATTGTACATCACATCTTTTGTTAAGATTTGAAAAATTGTCATTTATCCCTAAAATAGATATGTTAGTGTTATATTGAGACAATCCCAACCTTTTCACCAATTTCTCAGTTATTAAATTTGATTGTGATGCGCTATCAAGAATTGCCCTGCACTTATGAGGCTTTCCTGTAATATCTTTAACTTTTATTAGAACAGTTGACAATAAAACATGTTTGTTACTATTATAATTTGCGAGTGTTATTTCTTGGTGATTCGCACTTGTGGTTGCTACCTCACCATCTGGTACTCGCTCATCAACTTTGTTTAATGAAATATGAAGCAATGTATTATGCCTTCTTTTGCATTTACTACAAGAATATTTACTTTTGCAATTTTTGGAAAAATGATTGTCTCTAAGACAATTTGTACACAACTTAAATTCCCTTATTTTTTCCAATCGTTTCTCTGACTCCAATTTTAAAAACTCCTCACATTTATAAATGGGATGTTCTTTTGAACAGATTTTACATGCTATATTTTGGTTCGTGTTAACAAGAGACATTCGTCGCATACCTACATTATGTTTGCTTTTTTCTGTATTTATCTCAGCCCCAATGTTTTCCAATAATTCCGCACGCGCAATTATAAATTCTTCAATATCCTTGAATGTGACATTGCTTATCTTGGCTTTATATTCTCCCCAAACTCGAGAAGTCTTTTGATCGAAATTTGACGAAACTAAATAAATAATGAGAGTGTCCCAGTACTGTACTGGTTGGCCAAGCCACGCATGTTTTTGCAAGTTGTGTCTAAAATGTTTCTTAAACTAGATGGGCTTTCTTTTGTTATTTTTTCTAAATTAAATAATTCCTTTACATGGTTATTTAGTAACAAACGGTCATTATTATACCTGTTACACAAAGGTTCCCACGCTACTCGATAACCTTCAGCTGATACTTGGACAGCTTGAATAATTTTTAATGCATCCCCAACTAAGCTTGATTTCAAATAATGAAATTTATTTATATCATCAATGGTTTTATTATTATGAATCATTGAGGTAAACGTGTCATGAAAATTTAACCAATTATTGTACTTTCCGTCAAAGGTAATTAATCCAATTCTAGGTAACTTAAATTGTTGTGCTCCAGAATGCAAATCTGGTGTTTGTATTGAGTCATCACTATTTGCTACATGCTTCCTCAACAACATTTCTGAACTCGCTATAATTTTAAAATAAGAATTATCGATTTGAGTTTTTTCATCAAATTGATCACTGAGATCTGTAGAATTGCATAATGTTTCAATTTTAAATTGAACTTGTTCAAATTCAGAAGCCTTAACTTTTAATTGTTGTAGTCTAAGATTTAATTCTTCATATAACAATTCATCGACTGAATCATTTGTTTGAACTGGTATTAAAAATTCATTGAAATCTTTAAGATAACGTTTGAACGCTTCACGTTTGCAAATATTTTTGTCAAATTCTTTACTCATTTTTAACGCAAGGTCAACATCAAACGTGCAAAATATGCCTAAACTTAAAACAATAAAATTTTAATGTACCGAATTGTAAATAAAATTTGTTTTAGAACGCGGATAGCAACAATATTAAATGCAAGTAAAGGAAAAGGATAGAAAAGATTTCTTACTCCAGTGACCTCATCTGCTTGATTTTGTGCGTACTTCGTTGTTCTTCACTCTTGTTAAATAAAATGTACTCATTAATGATTTTCCAATAATCGATTGCTTTTAATGAGTTTGAACATTGATTTGTTTGATCTTCTATCGATTAATTAAATTTCCAATCAGGCTGCGAAGGACCAATGTTTTTGAACCATCTAGGGATTCACTTCGATAGAATGAACTGATTCTGATTGCACACTGATTTAGTGATTTTATTAAATAAATGGATACGTGCTGGCTTTATAACTTTTATTATTACATTAAAACAAAGCAACTAAAATATTTAAACCTTTTACGTACACACCATTTGAATGATAGTTTTGCAATGAATATTTCGCTACAAAAATGTACGTGCTTAAATACAATAACACAGTGCTATTGCGTAATGTGTGATTTTTTGTCAACAATCTCCATAAGGAAACTTTGAACGTATTTTCTAAGTAAAGAAAATATAGGTATTTAGACACAAATACCGCTTGAATAAGATGACGGACTTTTATACTAAAATGTTTAAAACTTACTTTGAAAAAAATTAGTGCAGATATTTACGTAGTTTGCGGGGTATCTATAATTGTAGCTTGTAGCATTAATTTGTAGGTTATAAATTTATAATAGCTTTGGTTTTAAAATATCACATCCGCATTCGTCGGGATTCGGCCACTGTCGGAAAAGTGCACAGCAACACAAACATATACACACGTCTCGGTTATTATATAGTGATAATTACTGGATAATTACATACTTTAGTCATATATAATGAAATTCGAATAAGTTACTGAAAAAAATGCATTTGTGTGAATGCATTTATTATGATGCGCAACTGACTTGTATTTTTACAGTATTCGACTTTCGGAGTCATGAATCGGGTTGCGCCGGTGCTCGCCTTCTTATGTGACTACGCCTGTACATGGTACTAAAATGGTAGGTATGCTTTTGTTGCCTTCACTATGAAAACACAATTTTAAGTAACAATTTCATAATAATAATAAGTAGGTAAGTATAGTAAAAACCACTATAAAGACTAAGCGTTTTTTAGAAACATATACATAAAAGCAAAATGTTTCATTCCTGTCAAAAATTCTCTTAATATTGTGTAGTTTAAACCGATGGAAAGATAAGTAATAGAACTGAACTGACGGATACAATTTCAATTCTTACTCACAGTACTTCTAAGTTCTGACAGTTACATAATTAAGGCACAAATGTCAATTTGCGCCATTTAGAGAAATTTTTGAAGTGTTTGTGTCGAACTGTCCTCAACATTTTACTTCTCCGATGCATCTAGCGTTATTCATGAGAATTGCAAATTTCGGGTGACACAATTGTTGTGTTATGGCGTTATGCAAATTTTCAGAATGATCGGCCTACTTTGATAAAATCCCCTTTTATTATATCTATGATTTGTAGGAACGAACAGTCGCGTCGTAGTAAAGCAAACAATTTACTGTTATTAATTATTACCTTAGATACACGTCAAAAGTTTGAAGTATTAAATTGATTACTTATCTCAGTAAGTTGTAAATTACTTTTTCCCTAGTTTTCGTTTGTCCAAAATAGTTTCCACTCATTTTCTAATGAAAAATGTTGTGTATATGTTTTAAAATTGAAGAAAGGAACACGCCTATTATATCTAGTCTTTTTTTCCACTGAGAGACTGGACACGTTTCAATATTTCTAAATCATTTGTTGGTCTTTCTTTAAAAGTTTGTTGTATTCGGAATGCAATTACTTATTTACAATCTTTTCACGTATTTTGCGACAGTGGCATGCCTGTACTATTTGGATCACTCTCAATATCATGCGTAACATATTAGTACATTGTTTTATTAGGATTAAAAGTGTCACTTTTTGACGAGCAAATTGCGAGTCAAAAAGACACTTTTAATTCGAATGGAGCATGCTACTTTTTCTCCAGTCGAAATCACCCATTTAACTATTAATTCCTGCTTGAAATTGCTCAAACCACATTGGGATAATAAAACAAAGTAGGTAAGTAGTACGGATGTAGTCATGGACACCTTGTCAAATATTAGTCGCCATATTGCCAATTGATTTCTTTTGTGATTGTTTGTGGTTCAATTGCGGATTAAAAGTGACTACTTTAGCTCCTAGGATTAAAAGTGAATATTTTTGTTGCTAAGATACATTTTTTTCTTAGTAAAGAAAATGTCACCCTTACAGACTCCTGACAGTTATAAAATGTCATACCTTTAATCCGGGGATAAGGGGGCTACAAGCGCTTCTGAATTTGAATTTGATCGATCTTATCTCTGTGGATCCTATGTAAGACTCGTCTTCTAACTTCCGCTGTTGGAGTTCTTTATTTGTCATTATTCTTCACGGCAATCGCCTTTGCCCCTTGAACTTTGTAACGCTCTCCAAATAGGGATTGTGAGGACAGATTGTAAGAACACCGTGATGTAAAGTACTCCGCAGCCTTGAATTTGCTCGATTGGTAAATAGTACAGAAACGACAGTTACGCCACTGGTACTGGAAACGAAGAAAAATGATGGAATGAGCGCGGAAAGCAAGTAGGCACGAAAAGAGTTTGGTTGGATTTAATGAAGCTGAGAGGGCTGAGGAACATCGACTTATGAGGAGAATAGATTGCTGTCAGAGAGACATTAGGAATTATTACTGAGTGCAAAGCCACAGAATTTGACGGGATGACAGAGTAACAAAAAACAGAACAAACCTCCAAATGTTTTCATAAGTATTGTATTTTACCAAATAGCACTAATAAAAAAACAGAATACTATTTGTACAACTGTATTTTTTTTAAGATCCAATTGCTATAATGACTTAGTCGTGTATATACAGAAGTACCCAATTTGCAACCTTCATATAAAGCGCCGGAAGTCACACCAAACTGTTTCCATATACCATTTTCTTGCATAACTAGTGGATTGCCGCTGTCGCCCTGAAAGCACGAATCAGCTATTTATACTTTATAACGTCTTACTTACTGAACATGGTGATCCATTTACTGGCTTAGCGCAAGCTTCATTATCCGGTACAAGATAACCAGTTTCTTTTTTACAGTCAAAGTTTTCCACAATTATTAAGTCTGCATAATAAAGTTTTGTGCTTGCTCCTACCGCAGTATCTTGTGTTAGACCAAATCCGGACACTTGTACATGAGATCCAGGAAAAAGTTGATTTCCTACAATTATGGCACAAACGTTTTCTACAATTATAACTTAAATTCTCCTTCAAATAACTTTCCTTTCCCTCTTACCTGTATACTGAACTGTTTCGTTAAACTTAACTAATGCAATGTCATTGTGCGTGACATTATAGTCTTCGTGTATGTAGTACTCTGACGAGTTCCTAGAAACTCCTTCACTTGCATTTGCTCTATCAATGGTTCCAAGCGATATGTCGATGCGGATGACTCTGGAACCTCTGACTGTTATATATACGAGAGTATGGGATCGACGTTAATAAGTTAAAAGGTCAATTATCTACTTACATAAGCTCAGGTTGCTTAAGACAATGCGCGGCAGTTAGCACCCACTGACTACGAATAAGGGAACCGCCACAGACATCACCGTAACCAGAAGTAAAATGTATGGCAAGAAACACTTGCCAAGGGAACTGTCCTATTTTTGCCTCATATCCATTAAATATACGCAAATCGAAGGCTAAACAATAATAGATAATTAATAAGGAATAAATATGAATGTTTAAGAGTTCCGTCAGATACCTGATACGTTTTTCGTGGGTACACCTTCACCCTCAAGTGGCAGTGAGTAAGCTGCTACAACTACCGTACAAAGCACAAACAATTTCATTGTACCTAAATAATGAGAAAGCATCAGAAGTTGCTCGTCAATTGATAGCTGTTCATCTTAGTAAATTAACTACCTAGATAATACAAGATAAGTATTCATAGGTAGATAATCGATGATAACATATTATCTTCATATCTTTCCACGTGTATCCTTGATACAATAATTATGAGACACGCTACTTACTATGTGATTTTGATTGTACTTACATTTAAGGTAGGTAAGTAATAATCTGCGCAATGTTATAATTCATACTTGTCAACTTTTAATTATTCCATGTCCACCCTTATTCCAAAAAGGTAAACACAAACATAACTGCAATAGTAGTAGGTACTACCTTCCATACTGTATAAGAGCAACCTACAAGCACAATGTCAAGTTTTTTTCTACTATATACAGGGTGAGTTTTTTTCATTATTTGTATAGGGATCTTGGAAACTAGCAGAGTAGAGAGACGATTAAATGTGAAAAGAGTAGTGTTACCAGTTCAATCTAATGAGCTTTTTATTTTTGAAAAAAATGCACGGCGAACTAGATATCTCAAAAAAATCATTTCTCCGTTTTTTTGTTTAGTGCCTATAGCTCTGTTATTATTGATTTTAGAAAAAAGGAAAAGGTTGTAGATAATTATGGACTCAATAATACAGTTCAATCAAATTTTTTATTCAAGTTCTAATTTTTGAGTTATGACACAAACTTGTGTTTTTTCTAATCGAAACCATAGTTGGCCATGACTTTATAAAAAATGCTCTTTTTCAACGATTCTAACAATGTATCACTTGACCATTTTTTTTGTTTTTTAATGCCGCATTGTTTAAGCAGTAGGCTATGGAAACAATTGATGAATGCGCGTCGCGTTTAGGAACAAAACTTTACTCGGTTATTAAAAGTTGTTAATTGGAGGTTTCGTAATATATCATTAAGTATGAATTTTTCTAATGAGGAAAAGCGTGATATGATTGTTATATTTTGTGCCATAAAAATGCCGTCACAACAATATTTCGAACGCTATTTTGATCACCGCCAGCCTTCTCACCGACCTTTAAGAGATTGTATGAGAAATATATAAGCAACAAATTCCGTTTTGGAAAGATGTAACCTGTGCATTAATTATCATGGCGAACTTTTTGAACAGTACTTCCTTCAATCACCTTGTTTTAATACCACCTTATTTATTTTTCTGATTTATAACTTTATATTGTCAATGTTGACAGTTTAATGAATTCATTTTTTTTCCTGCAATAGATAAATGGTGTTGGCCTCACTCATTTTACAAAAGAAAATACTATTTTCTAAGGCAGTTTTAGAAAAAATATTTTTTTAATAATTAACTTGAATTTTGTTATTAAACACGATGCGCATTTAGCAATTATTGTTTCCATAGCCTACTACCGTTGATTGAATTATTCAATCCACGCCGCTACTTAAACAATTGTGACATTAAAAACAAAAATGGCCATAATTTCTATATTTATAAAAATAAGTGTGTTAACTGATATATTGTTAGAATTGTTGAAACAGGGCTTTTTTTATAAAATTATGGCCAACTATCGTTTCCATTAGAAAAAACACAAGTTTGTGTCATACTCATAACTCAAAAATTAGAGTTTAACAGCTAAAACTGTGGGAAGACAGAGGGTTAACAATTCGCGTATCCAATCGTAATACCCACATTAGAGAATGGATCCTTTCCAAACAACCATGTATGTATATAAGTTTGTGCTCAGGAGCAACACGAAATATTGTATGCTTCAACGTTAACAATTCCTTTCATAAAAAAACGCAAGCTTATTTCATTTACTACTAGTCATAAATTAAATTTTGTATACAACCACAAGCAATAAAATTTACATTTTAATCTACAGGCAAGCATAACAAATATTATTTGTCATTAGAAATATCTTGTTAAAAAATTTGCGATTCGCAAAATTTCGATATATTAATAGATACGCATCCCTTGTATGAAATAAATGTTCGATGGAGCGAAAGGAACGGATATTAAAACTAGTTGAAATCCCTGGATTACAAAACGAACTTCGAATACCGCAGTAACGAAAGTATAAAAAAATCTGGCCTAATCAAAAAGACAAAATTTGATAATTTCGAAATTTCGACTTTAAAGTCGAATATTTCGAAAAGTATTTGAGATATCGAAAAATTGGGACCGGATCTTGAATCAGCATAAAATTTCACATAAGATCCATATCTTAACTCGGTTGTAGACAATACGCATCTCTTGCAACGCACGGACGGAATATTGATTCCAGTAACGAACGAAGTTCGTTGAAAATGTTACTAGGTAGTTGTGAGTGCGGTTCCCATAGTCTCTTAATAAGTTTGTGGATTTTCTATGTGTCGTATTAAACCAACCACTTTTCATTATAAAGTATTGAGGGTAATATGAATGGCTAAATTAACATTTTAGAAGTAGTTAAGTAGAAGTAAACAAAACATCAGAATATATTCTGATCCATAGGGCTCTTGTAAGTGTATAATTTGGAGTACGCCAAGAAGGTATAGATTTGAAATGGTGCAAGTTAACGGCTCGCTGTCCACAATTGACCTGACCTAATTATGTACAGACGATTAGTATGCGATGTACATACGGTCTAATTCCATGGTATCGCATACTAGGAATGGTTAGCAGGAACACATAAAGACTCTGTACAAATAGATGAAGGACGATTTGTTGGAGGAGGAAATACGGCAGAGGGCGATGCACCTGCAGAATGATGCTATTCAGAATAATCGAAATCATGGATAAAGCATTGATGGATCTTGGGTATTTGGTTTAACGACTATTCATCTAACCCGTTATTTTTATTTACAAGGCGAGATAATAATAATAATCCAGAGGGAAGTGGAAATAGAATGGCTCATCCACTCGACCACGTAAGGTATTGAATACAGTTGGTTAGACGTAAAAATAGTGTATGAATTCGCTTCAGTTTCAAATAAATACAGGGTGTAGAATTAGGCGATACACCATAGAGATTTCAATGTAAAAATCTTAATATTCGATTACTTGCTTCCCTAATTATTTTAGACAAAAAGGCTATTTAACTTTTTTGCAGATTAAAAAATCTACACCCGTACATGTTGTTTGTTTTTATTTTACTTAATAATAGCATGAAGAAAAATGAAAATTAAAAGTGATACTTTGGCAAAAAAATAGTGGTGCTATGGAATGGCTGACGTAAAAACAATAGTTCTTTATCTGTCAATGAGCATCATTTTCTCTAATTTGAGCGTTGTTGCAGCAACATTCAGACATGTTAATAGTATATTATGCAACGAGCATGTAATGATAGCTATTAATACACGAGCACGAGGTAAGTTATGACACGAGCCTTGGCGAGTGTCATAAATCTTGTGCGAGTGTATTAATAGCCATTACATGAGAGTTGCATACACTATTTTTTCTACGACCTGTGTTAATTAAACAAAAATTATTATAAAAGAACGAACAAAATTTTTGACAAATATCAAAAACTCCTGTAACTATGGCAATCAAGTAAAATGCTTGACAGCTATTGGCTAATTGACTCGTTTTATAATGAAAATCTGTATCGAAATGAATATCATTTCGATACAATCTAATTACACTTAATAAGTCGATTAAAGTATGGGAGTAGAAAAATGAAGTTATTTTATTTATGTATTATTAATTAAACGATTTTAGTTGCATTGTGTAAAGTTTATTTTTTATTAAATTAATACCCGTCGACAATTTCAAGGCATCACCGATTTTTGAGAAAGTGCAAATTTTTATGCGCTTAAATATTTGCTTTCTGAACAATTCAAAATAAAAATAAGTAATCAGTCGGCTCAGAATTTTTTTCTCCACCAAAAAGTTACTTAAATAGACTTTTGTCTACAATAATTAGGGAAGTAAATAATCGAATATTAACATTTTTACATTGAAATCCCAATTCTATACCCTGTAAGTATATGTATAAAACTATTTATAATTGCATTAACCATTAATTTTCTCTAAACTTACGTTGTGGAACTCTATAAGTATATTGTAATATATCAAATCAAATTTGAGTGGAGTTGCTTGTTATTATTGTAATACATACAGGGTGTACCAATCGTTCGACAAAGTTTGGTATATGGCTTATTTCAAGAGATATCAAAAAATGTTGTTAAGAAAAACAATAAAGTCTTTAAGGACTATATTTCGAAATTACCTTGAACTATACAGGATGTTAAATAACTCCATTACAAAACAAACATATGATTTTTTTAAATGAGAGCCCCTGCATATTATGCCAAATTCGGACTACCCACATTTTTTCGAATCTTTTGATATAGTGTTTTGCTACATTATACAGAGTCGTTTAAAAGTGATGGACACGTTTATGTTATAAAATCGTAGCTAAATCAACGCCCTCTAGCTTACTGTGCGTTACAGAAAAAGACAGTTTCATGCCTAATCGAGTTTCGTAATATGATGTAATATCCCCTCATTCGATTAAATTTCAATTATTTTCTCTTTTGTGTACAGAGTGGATCGAAACTCAGACCATTCATTTTCTTTCTTCTTTTAAATGGAACACTCTGTATTTAATAGCACAAATAGAATCTTTGATTATGTAGCTTTAATTTTTGTTAAGCATTCCCTATACCCAATATTACAAAATAACTCTGTTTTTATAAACTTTTCTTATAGGGAACGCTTAACAAAAATTAAAGCAAGTCCTATTTGGTACCTACCTATCGAAATGTTTAAGATATTATACGTCTTATATTAGTCACATTAAAGTAAAGTAAGTGTTAAGTGCAAATTCATAGTAAACGTGTCTTGTTAAATTCTTAGTATAGTATGTAAATGATTAGCATTCTAAGACGCTTTTGTCGAGTTCTATAGTAAAATATTAATCCTAATTTTATGGAGTGTCAGTCAAGATTACATGGCAAGCAGGAAAGTCTTTGTTAATGCTAACTTTAGTTGTTTAGAATTTTTCTAACGCTTGTCGGTGCCTTTTCCACGTTGTTCATTCGTCGATGTTACCTCCCAACCCTTAACTATACATACTTCGTTATAACATTTTATAATACAACTATGAACGAAGTTTTCTATCTTTCGTGACTTACTTAACTTCTCAGTTTCAGTTCATGCCACTTCTTTGAAAATAGGAGACGTATACAGCGGTCAAATTTTCTTTACTATTTTGTGTGAAAAAATATATTTGATTGTAGTATGAGTCGGTGAGAACGTTAACAATAACACAATTATTAAATCATTTACGCTTATATGTAGCTTACTGATAGTTTTGCAAACACCAAAAGCCACAATAATAATTATACCATCATAAGTGCGAAGTACTGCTGTCGAAACGCATATATGGCATACTAAGCTATTATTGTAGCTTGCAGTGTTGTGTATAACGACCATAAGTGTTCCAGTTCTTCTACTCATATTCAGTTTTGCTTTATAATTATATATAATTATTTCGTAGTTTCCGAACCTCAGCAGGAAAATATTTAACAAAACAAAAGGGGGAGAATTAATAGAGAAAATATTTTTCATGCAACCCTTTTAAAAAAAAATGTTTAATGATGTATTGAAGTATTTTTATTAAAAAAATGCGTTTTAGCCTGTTTAACATATTTGTTTACATTTTTATTAAAAAAATGCGTTTTAGCCTGTTTAAACATATTTGTTTTCGTCAATATTTTATGAAATGTAAAAAAAAATGTATTTAAAAATGTAGTTAGGGCTTTGTACGTATGTAACATTAGGTATATTTTCACACCGTTACAGATTCCGATACTTACCTACATCAAAATAATGCCTTAAAGGGGACAACAACACTTTAACCAACTTCTTGATCGCAGTAAATGAAGGAGGGCGCACATTGATGATGATGATGATGATAGTAGTGATCGTAATGATCATCATAATGTTCACCATGGAAACAATATAAATTTTCAATCCTTAAACGAATTGAACCATGAACGTCCCATAAGGAGATGAAATATCACGACATTGGTAATACCATCTGGTTCCATTGACAGCTTTGAATCGGACTCGGAGGACTGTACTAGAACGTGACGATGTAATAAATTAATTAGAATTTTTACTGTTCTACCCAAATTTGCACTAATACGTAAAGTAGATTTGTTAATAATAGTATATTAAAGTATAAGTGGATAAACAGGTCTTTAAAACACGCGCGAGTTTTCAAACACGACGGCGCAGCCGGAGTGCTTGAAATAGAGCGCAAGTGTTTTAAAGACCAGTTATCCACGAATACTTTACGCTATTTTTTTTATTGGTTCACTTTGAAATCTGGTATTAAAATGGAAATAAGAACTAATAGTGTGAAATGGTTGAATTCGTAATGTGAAATCAGTATACCTTTCGTTGTCATGGAAATGAGAAAAACGGAAATTAACTTGCAATCTGTCACTTTATTTGGCGTAACAAAGTACTCCTGTCAGATCAATAACCAATAAACGGAAATTAATTTGCAATCTGTCATTTTATTTGACGTAACAAAGTACTCCTGTCAGATCAATAACCAATAGAATTTAATTTTTTTTAATTTGTTGATGTTGGCATGGCAACTTTAAAACACGCGCGTTTTAAAAAGTGCGATTTAAACACGCTGGGGCGTGGTTTAAAAGGCTAAAATAGGACACCAATAAAAAAAAATTAAATTCCCACCATATAAAAGTTCCGCATAACAAGTAATTTCGATTGTGTTTTCCGCTTCATTTCTACATTAAAGTTTTTCGCCTAGTTTTTTATTACGACCTACAGAGACCTACATTATATTTTTGCCGAACTCGTCTGTAGTATTCTAAAATTTTTGGTATGTAGACTATTACTAAAATTGTTGATAAGGATAACTTTGACGTTATATCATTAGTCGCCAAAAACACCTTCCTAAAGGAAAAGTGAAAGTATATCACTTATCGTTATCAAAAATAATTCCCCTCCTGATTTAGAATGGGAATAAATTAGAGGAATTTCTATTGTAAGAACTTGAACCGGTAAGTTTCACAACAATATCTGAATATTATAAGCTGAGATTTTCGATTATGAAGAAAAACTACCGAAAGCAAAAAATTAAAAACTCAAAAACCCAAAAACATTTTGTGGAACTGTCCCATCATCTGATTATTGCAATGAATCAAAATCTACTTATTTGGCCAACAGTAAGTCGCGTGAGTCTTCACAAAACACACAAACGTCAAAGAATAATGTTATCTATAATATTTCAGTTAAAATCAAATTAAATCTAAAACGCTTAAACAGAAAATGCGTCGCAAGTAGGCAAGCAACATCAAGGAACGGATGAAGTAGTTATGAAGTTATGATAGATGTTTTATGGTTTATGTACTATTGCAGGGCAGTTAAGCTCTATAGTACTAATACAAAGAGTTATAAACTAAAACATTATAATGTTGAATGAAAGATATAATGAATCGCAATTTCTTATAGACATGAATCCATGGGTGCCGGAAGGGGGGGGGGGGCAAAGAAGGGCATTTACTGCCCTCTGGATACAAATTGGGAATATAAATTAAACTAAATGAAATTACTTAGTTCAATTTATTTGGATTTTTTACAAGAATTGTGTCACTTTTCGTTCGAGTTTAAGAAGAGGAGTTTTTTGGTCTTTCATAATAACATTTTATAAAAACTTCAAGAACAAATAGAAAAAAAACTTATTCCCATAATTTCGACAACAATTTACTGTGGGATCCACGATTTACCGCTTCATGGTAAATCATTAGGAAATTTTGATGACCTTTTGAATTTCAGAATAGAAAGTGACGATACTGTTTTGGGTGAAAGTTTGAAAAATTGTGCCGGAAATGCGAAATATACATCTCACCAAACACAGAACAATTTAATTAAGATTTGTAGGGATATTGCTCGCGAAGAAATTGTTGCAGAGGTAAATGCCAGTGAAGAATTTTCATTGTTAGTCGACGAATCTGCCGATATTTCAAGCATCGAGCAACTTTCTATAAGAGTGAGGTTCGTTGCAACATCTGTCTAAAAATCGTGTACAAATTCTTTTATCCGTGTAAAGATCACAGAAGTGACGCTGAAAAGATTTTCAAAGATATTTTCCAAAAATGCAAGACAAATTCGACATTACAGTAAAATTTCCCAGGTTAGCAGCTAAATAAACTCAAAGAGCTAACTATGGCACAGTGTGTGCTGAGGATTATTTTCGAGTATCAATTTTTGTTCCCCATCTAGATTCGATTATTCAGTCTATCGAGATTCGATTTTCTCAGGACGCAAAGGAGGCGCATTTGCACTTTCACTTCTGCATCCAGAGTTGTTAATTGAAAATTTTGAATCATTAAAAAAATATAATTCTAACATAAAAATATACGATATCGAACATTCTGAAGTTGAAGTGGAAACGTGGAAGCAATTGTGGGCCCAGAAAGGTTATGATAATGAGAATGGACGTTGGAACTTGTTGAACTGGTAGATAAATACTGTGATTTTTCCAGCGTAAAAAAAGTATTCAACATTTTTCTGACTCTGCCTCAAACAACAACTATTGAAAGATTATTTAGTACTTTGAGAGCTAGTTGCGGTTCAGTATATCTGAAGAGGGGTTGACTGGGCTTTGATGCACTCAGTGTGCATAGATTCTTTGTTAAAAAAGATAAAGAATGTTTTATTAATTTCAAAAACAAGAAGTAATATTTCATTGCTTTTTTCTGATCAGAAATTAGTGAACATGTTCAAGTTAAAATTAGGTAATGAATCTGTATCTGTCGAAATTAAAATGTTATTAAAAATATTGAGTAGGTAGGTATACCCAAATTTAGGACTTCCGGCGCCCATGCATGAATCTATGCATGCAAGAACTAAAAATATTAGAAGGGGGGCGAATTTGGCCCTTTGAAACTGCGCAGCACGACTAAAATGACGGTTGACAGCAACAACTAAAACCTACTTTTTTAGCTGCCATAAGACCCAATCAGTTTCGAACGAGTCCTTTTCTGCTAATTTCATACCTACTAAAGGGGAAAAACATACTTAAGTATAAATAAAGCGAATAACTTGCATGTAGAGGTTTTTAATACATATGCTTGATATCTACCTCTATTCATTCTCAATTCCCTAAACTTGATTTAAGTTTTTCTTTATATTATTGTGTAAAGGTTAGAGTTTTGTTATTTTTCTGAAATTTCATTACATACTTACTCATTTTGTTGATGACAAAAGAAAATTGATTAGGTAATGCGCAAGTTGATTGAAATGTTACAAATAAAGTTAGAGAGCCCCTCTAATTACTTTTCGATGAAATTTTGTGATGGCTATTCTCAAATTTTCTTTCATGTCATTATTATCTCATTATTTTTATGCCGTGCTTCGTAAAAATATCATTAGTTAACAACATTTTACGTTCACATGAAAATTCAATCAATAGTTCCAGAAAATGTTGACTCAATATTCGTTTACGTAATAAAGATATTAAAATAAGAATCTACATAAATTCAATATCAAGAGCATTTTTTTATTACATCGCATGTACAAAGAGAAGCAAAAACCTTCACTTAATGAACATATGTAATAATAAACCTAATTTTTTGTGCGTGTTAAATAAGTCCTATAAAGAGATTTAGATAATGGAAAAGTAGGATAAGAGATGGCATAATACAATCAGAATTGGCAAATTAAAGATGTGCGTGAGAGTCGTATAAACTGTTTTAAAAGTTGTCTGTTTTCTAAATAAATATATATATCTTGCAATCAAACACGCAGTTATCAGGAAAAACACTATTCTAGTTTAAAAAATATAGGTAATTTCGAAATAAAAATTGTTTCATTAATCGGTACAATAACAAGCCATATATCCTCGGAATGATTTATTTTAATTTTATTTCTTTGTACTAATTATTCAGGAAACAGTGTAATCACTATATAATAACCGAAAGATGTGTAGGTATATGTTTGTGTTGCTGTGCACTTTTCCGACAGTCGCCGAATCCTGACGAATGCGGATGTGATATTTCAAAACCAAAGCTATTATAAATTTATAACCTACAAATTAATGCTACCCGCAAACCACGTAAATATCTGCACTAATTTTTTTCAAAGTAAGTTTTAAACATTTTAGTATAAAAGTCCGTCATCTTATTCAAGCGGTATTTGTGTCTAAATATGTTTTCTTTACTTACAAAATACGTTCAAAGTTTCCTTATGGAGATTACATGTAAAATAGAATTCGCTATTTGTGCTTATTTTTGGGTGAAAATTTTGTGTAAACATGCATAGTTTGTCTGTCCGAGGTCCTTAACCCATTTCCAACATTAAAACAATGGCAGAAAGTATTTTTGCGAAAATTTTCAAAATGACAAGTATCGGAAACTTGTTCTCGATAACATGGAAATTTAACTATTTCAAGTTGAAAAGTTATTCAAATGATGAAAAATGATTCTATTATGCCTCACGTTAACATTTTCATGGTTAAAATGATGTAAAAAGTAGTAACAGCATTCATCGTAGACTAATTTATGTGTCCCGATACCTTCTTTCGGTAACTTTCGAAATGTACATGTTTATGTGCTTATTTCGAATTTAGAGATTTTGAACGATGGACGATGTCGTAGGTAACATATATAGTCGAATGTTTTCACAGAGAAAAATGTTTTTGTCTACATATTTAACTTAATATCTATTGATGAAAGTAGGTGGCAAAGTGTATTGTTACGTTACACTATACCAAAGAGAATACCTATACTTTCACTATACTTCTAAATATACAACTTATATTGTAATTAAGAGAAAGTAAAATCCATATTTACTGCTGTACATATACGTGTAAATGAGGCCTTTAGTTAGTGAAATAAACAAAAATTTGAAACTGTTTAAGGTAGAGAAGGTCTTTCTATAAAACAGATGTTATGCAACTTAGACCAGCTTCTATTTGTACATTTTATGTTTTATGGTATTTTTAGTTTTACTATAGGTAGTTAAAGATAGATGTTAAAACGTTCTCCGTAAGGCCATTCGTATTCCCAAAAAGCTGCCAGTGTCCAAATTGAGTTCTTTTACATTCAAAATTCATTCTAAACTATCCTTATGAAGTTCACACGGAATTTGTTATATTTTCGTTCATTTATGGGCAAAGACTATGTGCAAAGACGTAATTAACATTGTGAAAGGGCCATATTTTTGGTCTCAAATCTATTCCAAAAAGTTTGCATTTTTACGTTAATAATTGAGGCGTGTTTTACAAAAACAGCATAAGTCCAAAATTACCGAAATCGGGTTAGTGGGGCCATCTTACTAGAAAATGAGATATCTAGTAAGATGGCCCCACTAACCCGATTTCGGTAATTTTGGACTTATGCTGTTTTTGTAAAACACGCCTCAATTGGTAAAAATTTACTATAAGTAGGTAGGAACGAATTCGTATATCTTTACCAAATATCAACCCATTTTTGTGATTTTTACGTCAAATGTAAGTAAATGTAATCCTTTATTTTAGTTACTTTAATAACTTGCTAAATTACAGATACCTACAGGGTCAAAAATCTGAAAAGGTACAAAAATGTAAATTTTTTCTTTTTTCAAGCAAGTAAGCCAGCTCAACAAGGTGTGATATTTTAAAACAAAAGCTATTACAACCTACAATCACAGATACCCCCTCCCCATAAAGCACGCAAAACGCGAGAATCGCGTATACCCCCGTTTATAAATTAAATCAAAAAATTGTAGTCTGGCTGAAGAGCTGCTGCAGAAAGGGCTTATACTCTCCATGAATGATAAGGATAGAGCTGCTTTCGGAATCGTAATTAAAAACTAGTAATCTACATAGTTGGAATTTTTTGTATACGCCATAAATTTCTTTTCAAAATAAACAAAAAGGAATGACTTAAAGTGCCTGGCGATTGAATTTGTGGTCTTTCGGTATAGAGAATATAAATTTACTTTCGGTTAATTTCCAAGTACTCTACAAAATATGTAAGTAATTACTATGGTGAATAATTCTTTTGAGGTATTGGCAGACATTTATATTCTCGTTTATATTATTTATGGAAAAGCGAATGGAAATTCCTACGAAGCACGGCGTCTCTATGAAGATGCATTTCCTGATCCTTTGGAGGCGTTCATAGACGTTTGAGAAAAACAAGAAAACTAACAGGTAGTTTTGTTGATTGTGGAGCACCAAGAGCTGCTCAAATAGTAAAAAAAGATGAAAATGTTTTAATAGAGGTTGAAAAAAATCCTGAAATAATAATAATTACGAGATGTTACCAGAAATATCTGTTGCATTCATTAACAAACGCAGATTTAGTACAGATTGGGGACATTCACAGAAAAAATTAGACAACTACTACCAAGATGTGGGTGTTGTGCTGTCATAGAAGGATAAATAATATAAAAAAAACCAACAAAATTCTTTTTTGGTAATGGTATGAACTGCATTATTTTTTTTTCCGTGCGTCATAATTACTAGGAAATTACAACACTATACAGGGTGAGTTTTTTCCGATGCTTAGCATGGGGACCTTGGAAACTAGCAGAAATAGAGAGACGATTAAATGGGGAAAGAATTGCAGTTTTACCAGCTCAATTCAATAAGGTTTTCGTTTTTTGAAAAAATGCATGGCTAACGAGATATCTCAAAAAAAAAAATCATTTTTTCGTTTTTTGTTAAGTGCCTATAGCTCTGTTATTATTGATTTTAGAAAAAATGTGTAAAGGAAAAAGTTATGGGCTCAATAATACCGTTTAATCAAATTTTTTATTTATGCTCTACTTTTTGAGTTATGACACAAACTTGTGTTTTTTCTAATAGAAACCATAGTTGGGCATGACTTTATAAAAAAGGCCCTTTTTCGACGATTCTAACAATATATCACTTGACATATTTATTTTCATTACTATAGAAATTATGGCAATTTATTTGTTTTTAATGTCGCATTTTTTGAGTAGTAGACTATAGAAACAATTGATGCATGCGCATCGCATTTAATAATAACAAAAATCAAGTTAGTTATAATAAAAAAAAATTCATCTCGAAACTATAGGTAAACATATTTATTTGCATATACAGCTCTACCCTGTCTACTTATAAGTTGCGTATATGCTAAAAAAGGAGCTACAAATTACTATTATAGAAATATATTAATGAAATTTTATGTAGAAAATGACAAACGATAAATTAAGAAAGGAAGGAATTATTTAAGATTAAAGATTTTCAAAAAGTCCGCCATGATTATTAATGCACAAGTTACATCTTCTTAAAACAGAATTTGTTGCTTTTCTAATTGAACGTCCATCAATATTTGCAAAAGCTTCTAACACAGCTTCTCTAAGGTCATGTACACCTTATTTTTTACCATTCCCCATAAATAAAAATCTAAAACAGAAAGATCGGGAGATCGAGGTGGCCAAGCAACAGGTGCGTTTCTTCCTATCCATGAATTAGGAAATGTTTCGTTTAAATGATTTCGTACTGCTATTTGATTATGTGGTGGGGCTCCATCGTGTTGAAACCATTTGAGCATACCAAGTCTCTGTAAAGGTAATTCGTCCAACATATTTTCCAAATCATTCTGCAGAAAGTGAAGATAACGATCACCACTTAATGTATCGTCAAAAATGTATGGTCCAAGAATTGTTGAGCCATTGATGCCGCACCAAACATTAAATCCAAACCTAACTTGTGCTCTTCTTTGTTCAACATGATGCGGATTTTCTTGCATCCATAAATGCTCATTATGCCTATTAAATATGCCGCAGTTTGTAAATCGTATTCATCCGCTCATAAAACTTTAAATTTAAATCGTAGATCGCCTTTGCACATGTTAATAAACCAATTACAATATTCAATACGCTTATGTAATCATCAAGACGTAGTGTTTGTGCAATGGATAATTTATAGGGATGAAACCTATGCTTTTTCAGTATCCGTACAACAGTACATTGTGACGTACCTGCTTCCATTTCAATTTCACGAGTTGAAATCGATGAAGTTTGCATTACACGTGCCAATACGTTTATCTCTACTTCTTGATTAATGCCTTTGGCAATATTATTTGTATTACAGAAAGAACCATACTCTCCCAAATTATCATACAATTTCTTAAAGGCTGGCGGCGATCAAAATAGCGTTCGAAATATTGTTGTGCCGCTTGAACGGCATTTTTATGACACAAAATATAACACTCAACCATATCACGCTTTTCCTCATTAGAAAAATTCATAATGATATTGTACGAAACTTTTTAATTAACTTTTAATAACTGGGTAAAAGTTTGTTATTAAACGCGATACGCATGTATCATTAAATTTGTTTCCATATTCTACCACTTAAACAATGCGACATTAAAAACAAAAAAATGGCCATAATTTCTATAGTAATGAAAATAAGTATGTCAAGTGATATATTGGTAGAATCGCCGAAAAAGGGTCTTTTTTATAAAGTCATAGCCAACTATGGTTTCCATTAGAAAAAACACAAGTTTGTGTCATAACTCAAAAAATAGAGCAAAAATATAAAATTTGATTAAACTGTATTATTGAGCCCATAATTATCTACAACTTTTTCCTTTACACATTTTTTCTAAAATCAATAATAACAGAGCTAACTAAAGAAAAAAACGAAAAGCTCATTGAATTGGGCTGGTAAACCTGCAATTCCTTCCCCATTTAATCGTCTCTCTATCTCTGCTAGTTTCCAAGATCCCCATGCTAAACATCGGAAAAAACTCACCCTGTATATAGCAAAAACTAACGTCATTGAAAAAGCTTCTGAGTAGAAATGTGGAATCAGCAATTAAATCAAAATACTCCATATGACATTCAAAGTATCATTAAAAAAGTGAGTCTAATTAGTTAACTGAAAGTCTCGAGACAAAAAGAACTTTTTACGTAAATCAGTGTTCGTACCTTAGAATATAAATGAACTGCAGAAATGTTTGTTTACATTGGTTTGTGAAGCCAGAACAAGGATAGCGTAATTGCAGTCGTATATGCATTCAATTATGGTAGTTTGCGGCAAGACAAGGATAGCGTAATTCAGTCTATGTATTTTAGTTTGCAATGCAATGTTGTCCAATTGTCAAAATCGTCCAATTGTCAACATCACAATTAACATAGTAATTAAAATCTAATCTATATCTATAATGTGTGTTATTGAAAATGATAAACTAAAACATTAAGGGATGTGCGAGTAAAATGTGTACACTCTCTCGTCAGTGTTGGCTTCATGTTTTAATAAGGTTCGTATATGGAAAGGCGCGTCTGTACCTTTTTATAATCTAAGGTTCGTACGTAATAAACACTGAGTGTATGTGAACTTTGTGTAACTTGGCAGAAGGCGAGACACTCGAACACTTCCTTGTAAGATGCCCAATGTATGATAATGTACACGTATACAATGCCTATAGACGTGTAGAGTATAGACAATTGATTTGTTAGCTACATTTGAATTGCTATTAATCATTAAAAACATACAACAAATGAATGATCTTTACTGCTATGCTTTGGGCGCATTAAGGATAAAATATCTACATTATGTAATTGGAACTCCACATTAGAAGAATTTTTTATTTCTTTTTTCTCTGCTAAATAAGTTTTCTTTCTATTTTTTTTCCATTTATCTTTTTCCTATATGTATGTAGTAGTATATTTATTGTTAAAGACTATGTCTTAAACAAATTAACATTATTATTATTGTTATTAATTACTAGGAAAAGAGAAATATAGAGCTTGCGGGAATTAAAATATTTATTGTGGAATAAATATTATACTTGATTTTCCTTGATTTACCGACTCTAAAAAAATAAACCAAATAATAACATTAATCATTCACAGCACAAGTTAACAAAATTCAACGCTTTACAATAAATTAGGCTTTCAATTACTTGTCTTCTTTGATCAGAGGTATCACATTCTCCATTCTTTTACCGTATTACCGTAAACCTTCCACTTTAATACTTATTTCACAATAACCACACGTAATCCCACCATTCATTCTCGGACTACTCCACCACAATGCGGTCGCACGCACTGAAATATAAGCAACCTGGAACGCTTACGCTTAACTTACAGCCGAGCCGACAGAAAGGGAATTATTGTAGGGACATTCGGTCTGTGTCTTACTCATTTTTTTTTATTGTATCGTATACGTAATAAAAAACTAGTTTGATTAATCGTAAAACAATGAAAATGCTTCAACAGCTTAACTGTGAATGAGTACAACAAGGACACAATGTCCCTTCGTTATTGCTATCGCACGCTCGGTTTATTTCCTACAGGTTAAATGCACCGTGCGCGTTCCAGGTTGCTTATATTTCAGTGGTCGCACGTCACCTTTCGAATATACCTATTTGGAAGTTTTTATAAGCGCATCAAATATTTAATCTACAATGTTATTGGAAAACAGGGATCTTCTAAATAGCAATAAATGTGTGAAATGAGGCAATAAATGTCACACTTAGGTTGTCCTTATTATGTAAAATGGCATTTCTCCAAGACTGAAAACGAATATAATACATTACCCGATAATTTAAAAGAATTTCTATGGACATATAGAGAATAACAAGATGGAACGAACTCCAATAAAATACATCGAGTTCTTTGCATGTAGAAGTAGAAATTGAAACACGCAATAACGAGAAAATAGATCTCAACCCTTAATTTCAAAAAAGCTGAGAAAAGCAGCAACTGATAGGTTGAAAAGTGGGTTAGATACTTATTGTGCACTCACCGAGTGTAAAATGGTATCCTTCGTAAGGTTCCCGGTTGAAATATAAATAAGCTTCCTTGAAAGGGTCAACTCCACGGTGATTTATAAAACTAACGATGAAGAATAAAAATTTAACTAGCCGTTTACATAGAAAAATATGCACGTTTGAGACATTGTAATAAACATTGCCGTATTGATTTCAAATAATAATAATATTTAGGTACATTTGGTATACACACAAAAATTCAGTACTAAAAAGATTTCTGGGGCGACAGTTACGTATTTACTTTGCATACCTATCGATTGCGTACAAAGTACATATACAGGGTGGGCCATTGAAAAGGTAACACGCCTGTTTTGGGACACTTAGACCAGTTTCTTAAAAAACGCTCGGACACGTCGATTTTCTATTTTTGGG
This sequence comes from Pyrocoelia pectoralis, assembly GCA_036250285.1. Classification (NCBI taxonomy): domain Eukaryota; kingdom Metazoa; phylum Arthropoda; class Insecta; order Coleoptera; family Lampyridae; genus Pyrocoelia; species Pyrocoelia pectoralis. The sequence goes on from CM070074.1 coordinate 41,007,908, forward strand.
GGACAACTTTTGATGTCAAATATGACCTTGTCAGGTCAACCCCCTAGCCCCAGCAACCCCTAACTCAAGAATTTAAATAGGGAAAGGGAGTCGAGCGACCCCTCATTTGAAGCGTCTTTTAATTATCTATTCGACAGTACAAATGAAAATTAGTTTTATTCAATTTTTTTTTCACCCCGATGAAAAGCACCCTCCAGATTAACTAAGGTGGGGATGTTGTTTAGGAAAAATCCTGACACACACCACCTTAGACCTTTTGAACGGCATATTTTGATGTCAAATTTGACCTTATCAGGTCAACCCCCTAACCCTAGCAACCCCTAACTCAAGAATTTAAATAGGGAAAGGCTGTCGAGCGACCCCTCATTTGAAGCGTCTTTTAATTTTCTATTCGACAGTATGACCGAAATTAGTTTTATTCAATTTTTTCCATCCCCATGAAAAGCACCCTCTAGAAGTCTAGATGAACTAAGGTGAGGGTGTTGTTTAGGAAAAATCCTGAAATGTGCCGTTCAAAAGGTCAAAGGTGGCGTGTTTCAAGATTTTTCCTAAACAACACCTCCACCTTAGTTAATCTAGAGAGTGCTTCTCATGGGGGTGAAAAAAAATTGAATAAAACTAATTTTCATTCATACTGTCGAATCGAGAATTAAAAGACGCTTCAAATGAGGGGTCGCTTGACCACCTTACCGTAATTTTTGTTTTTGTTGGGGCTAGGGGGTGGACCTGACAAAGTCAAATTTGACATCAAAATGTGCCGTTCAAAAAATCAAAGGTGGCGTGTTTCAGGATTTTTCTTAAACAACACTCCCACCTTAGTTAATCTAGAGGGTGCTTTTCATGGGGGTGAAAAAAAAATTGAATCAAACTAATTTTAATTTATACAGTCGAATAGAGAATTAAAAGACGTTTAAAATGAGAGGTCGCTCGACTCCTTTTCCCTATTTAAATTCTTGAGTTAGGGGTTGCTGGGGCTAGGGGGTTGACCTGACAAAGTCAAATTTGACATCAAAAGTTGTCCCCCAAAAATAGCAAATCGACGTGTCCGAGCGGTTTTTTAAGAAACTGTCTAAGTGTCCCAAAACAGGCGTGTTACCTTTTCAATGGCCCACCCTGTATAGAGTTTGATGGACAATCACTATGTTCTTATATGCACTAAAAAACATTCTAAATCTCATAGAAAAAATTGGATCTATCGCAAATATGACAAATATGGTGGTTTATAAGAAATAATATTTGATAAACAATTAACGCACTTTTATGTAATATTCCAGTATCGCGGTTTAGCGATTTAATCAATAGATAATTCCTTGGGGGAAATTTTGAGAACATTTTGCCACCACACGTTTCGGTTCAGAACAACATAAATATTTTTTATTACACTCATAATATACCTGTTTAAAAAATTAAAAAGCGTGTGAAATCTCAACATTAAAACACTGAAGTGCTAAACAATCACCTCATCATTTTTAAAGGAAGTTGTATTTGTGTTACTTGCTTTGGTTATCGTAGGATCACCATAGACCGGGAAAATTTTATAAAAATGTACGTTAAGTGTGAAGTGTTTGCGGACATTTATTTTGTTGTTGAAAACGATAGCTTTCTTATCATCGAATCCAAATCTAAATCCCCAACAAATCTACTGTAAATGTAGAAACAGATGTAAAAAAATGTGTATGTTCACAAGTCGGACGGTGCAGTTCTATGTGCCTTCACTGCCATGGAATAGACTGCTTGTATTCTGGACGAGGATCCGTTGAATGACTGAGTTTTTGTAGTAAGCTGGCTTTAAAAACTAAAAAGTTAAATATAAAAATTAAAAAGTGACAAAAAATTGTTTTTTTGTTTTTCAGTTTTTTTGTTAGAAAATTTACATTCTTGGTTATATCTAAATTAAAGATAATTTGTTTGTAATGTTAAGCTTAAACTTCCGTAAAAAAATGTTAAAATTGCTCCAAAGGATGATATTTCATTTTTAAAAATTTGAATGGGCGGCCACGTTTTTTCAAGATGGCGTTTTAGCATAAGGAATTTTTTGGGATTTTTATATATTTGTTCCTGAACATAAAACCTATCGATTATTATTAGGAGGCAACTGTCATACTACTCATCTTAACAGTCACCCGACTTTCTCTTTGCATTGTAGAGAGTTGGTGTGATGGGTTTTTGACGTCCAGATTGATTTTCCACAAGCTCTTCACTGTAGGTACTAGCCACTGGTTTGAATCATTGTTCGTTGTGCTATCGTAATTCAGTGAAGGCAACTCGACAAATTGTCGATGAATAAACAAACACACATTTCGAAAGCTATTTATATAAAATTGTTATTTTCACGCATTTTTAGTTATAAGCCAAATTAGCGTTTTCGGAAAATGTAAATCCTTTATTTTTGACAGTACATACCAGCATACTTCATAGCATCATATGAATGCATTTTTTATTCAAAATAAGGCGCAAGCTATAATGTATTATTAATATTCTTTAACTGTAAGGAACGAACACTATACTACTTTTTTGCAAGACAGAACAAGAAAGATACTTTCCTGTTATCTATTGCCAGCGTAACATCGTTAACTACTTTTAAAATTGCTGTTTGGGTACTATGTTTACGTTGGAAGCACGATTGGAAAGATGACCATATTTGTGTGGCATTTAGAAATGTTTGAACTTGTTTTGTCACTACCTTCTCTATGGGAAAAAATAGGCCGATGGGTCGAACTTCGATTAGCTCCCTAGCATTCTTTTTTTGCGATTGCGGTAACCACTGGTGATGGTTAACACGTCTACACAGAAGGGGAGAACAAGATTTAACATGTTGATATTTATTCCGCCACAGTCCACACTTTTAGATTTAATGTCATTTACAGCGTGAAACTAACGCTTTTAGACGCTACGCGTCAGTATAAAGGGTAACAGATTAAAATTAAACAAATTGGTGTATTTGTTCTCATAAAAAATGCAAAAAAAGAACAACGTCCAATCAACTCTCTTTCTACTAAGGCGTAAACTGTAAACGAGGTTGAAACTTCACTGGGTACGTTAATGTTGAAAATATGTATATTATTGTCATGATCAAGTGTCATAATTTTGGAAAAAACTTAGACGTGGCTTTAAATATTTGACAGACTTTAAACAACAATTTCCTGCAAAGCTGTCAATGCAAATAATGCGCGAGCATCGGATCTCTTTTTCTAATTTCGTTCTGCCTTATACAGTATCCACCAGAATAACAGCACCGACAAATAATTTTTCTTTTAAATTCTTGTAATTTAAATGTAATATAAGCGCTAAGATGAACGTGACTCTCGTCTGAAAACTATGTTTTTAAAGAATTCGAGATCGTTGTAAATTAAGCTCAATATGCGATCACCGTAAATTACTCTTACACGTTTATCGCAGCGTTAAGTCGTTTTCCAACTTGAATATGGTATGAATAACCACCAGGCACCAATTGATGTGAATATCACTAATGCTCTCAAATGCAGTTTTTACAAGCATATTCATTGCACAAATTGGTCAAAAACACGTTCTGCGTTTTCGTTGGTTAATACATATGTTCCATCTTATGCAAGTTGGCTCAGATTGATTAATTTTAGTTTTGATCAAGCAAGTAAGAAAAAATTTAATTATTATGTCAATTGTGAAAAATGTAGGTATGTTTTTTCTCATTGAGTTTTGTGTATAACATTAAATCGTGATATTGTGTTAATTATTACGCACGCATTTTAGTAAATGGTCAAAGCATTGATCCGGAAAGAGAAAATTAGCCAGTCTACTGCATAAGCGAACTGCAAGCACACCATCAATATCAAGGTAAACTAGTCATATGCATTAGACGCAACAACATAATATAATTTCTTGGAAATTCGCTGTTCCTAGATCTCGGCCCATAACATGAGTAAATATAATAATAATTCATGTCAAAGAGGCGTTAGGAAACACTTAAAAAAATTGTCCAAAATCGCCAGCGTGGCAAAGACAAGTTTGCAGCCAACCTTATTATTTACAAATTACATCTCTTGAGCATTTTAAATGAAGCTCTTAATTTCAGATTGATTAAACTAATAACGCATTTAGACAAAGAAATAAGGTGTACATTTAAAACCTTTTTTGTATTATTAAAGTAGCAAATCTAGACTGTAATTTCAACCTGAAGTATTTCTTGCTCTTAACGTAATTTCCAGTTACTTTGTCTTATTAAAACCCACTCCACTTGGGTACCTTAAACAATGGAATTAATGGAATAAGATCAAAAACGCACGTAGATGTCTAGAACACAACAACCGCAGGAAAGCTTTAGAGTTTTAGAGGTATTGTATAACAAACTAACTAAATATCAACAATAGGAAGTCTTCTAAATATTATGTGAAACACATACTTGGAAACAAAAAATCATTCATGTGAAAACAACGAAACTGCTGCTTTGTTGAAATTCGAATTAAAACCGCTTCAATAAGTTTTATTACAATTTAATTATTATGGCTCGAAAGATTTTTCAATTTTTCCTAAAGTTACGTATGTAATTTGAAAGTTATGAATCTTTTAGACGAAATGAAAATCCTCGTGCTAACAGGTGCTATATTACCCATCAGTGTACATATATATTCTCATTTTGATAAATGAAAAATAAATTGAAATTATAAACAATCTGACGGAAAGCTTAAATTTCGCTATTAATTTATAAAATCTCTCCATTCGTTCTGAGTTATTTAAATCGTTCCGGTTGTAAATTAAATCGCACAGCGGGAGTAGTAGGTACGGGCGTAAATTACATTTTATCTAAAAAAACAAAAATCGGCAGTTTTACTGAATCAACTAACTGAACTAAAACAAAAAATAGTAGATATGAATCCTGTCTCCTTTTCAATTTTCAAAAATGAATTACAAAATGTCAAACAATTTTACTTATCACTGGCACAAAAGTAAATTTTCTTTAACATTATAAACTACCGCAAAGCATTTTTACTTGATAGTTAATATACCAAGTGTCAATTTGATAACTTGCCAGATCTCATATCTTCGAAACTATAACAGATAAGTAAAATGTCTCCAAAACCATTTCTAGAACATGGAAGGAGAACCACTATGATCCACAGGGCAAACTTCTGCAACCCACGCTTTAGGTTCCAGCCATCTCACCCCTATTTTTTAAATTACACTATCCCATGTGTGACATATCATTAGAAAGCCCTTTATAAGTGCTATTCATCAGTACTAAACAAACTGTTAATTAATCGATTATACACCCATACACACACACATACCATATTGTTCTCTGTTGATGCAATATGCAATACACCAGGTCGTAGTTTACTATTCATTTCCCTTTTTCTACTCATAAATTTTCCACACCATTTCTTCACAGTTGGATGCATCTCCAGACACTTGCACACCTTCAACACACAAAAATTGAAGGACCGCATGCTGATGACATGATGACACTTGAACGGATTCTTAACAGCACATTCCATTTCAGTCACAATGCTTAAAATCCCTATCACATGTAAACGAAAGGAATAAACTATAATGTATGTGAAAGTTATGGACACTACTAATGTTACAAAACGTCAGTTAAGTGATTGGATAAAATCACAAAATTACTAACAATAAGGAGAAAGGCAATCCAAATTCGTACAGGAATTTTGAATTTTTCGATAGGCTTCGAAATCAATAGCTGAGCCAAGTATACCTACTTACCATTGACGAAATTCTACTCAACGAAATTCTACTCAAAAAAGTGCTGCTAAGAAAGTTTTTACAGTTCTATTGTATTTTCTGAAATTAGAAAAATAGTGAGCAATCAAAAAGCTTAATCTACGCAAACAAAACAGAAAACCATAAGTTGGTGAACTGTAATAAAAATCGAGTATAGTTTAACCAGTACAATAAAATTTGAACTGCGCTGCGGTTAGAACACCAAAATTTGTGTGTGTTAAACGATACTAATCACTAATGAATACTTAAAGATGTACCAATTATACTGTTTGTTGTATGTATCATACAAATGGTGAGAACGTATAAATGACGAATTCACTACTTACTTATTCAACACGTTACTAATAATTAACTATAGGTCTTTTAACGAAGTTTATTATTAATGTGTACAAAATGTCGACCCTTGTAAAATAATAATAATAATGCTCCTAACCCCGGAAGACGAATTCGTAGAAATTTCCGCTAATTAACAAAGTTAACAACCCGCAATAAATATGTATTATACGAACTTCCACAACTCTTACTACAAGTCTATTAGTAAAGGACGAATAGACTACATAGTATATTCATTTTCATATTAAAATTTTTGCAATATACACTGTGTCCAAGATAAGGAGGGCCACTATGGGGATTTCGGAAACGGTAAGAGATAGAGTTTCGGTTAAATGGGAGAAAAGTTGGGCAATTTTGAGTTTAGTACAATGAAATTTTTAAACTTACGAAATTCCGAACCGTTCCGAAGTTATGCGACAAAAAGCGAATTTTCAGGATTTCGTTTTTGACAAATTGTTACTTTGTCGTTGATGTTAACTGAAAAGTAAAAGGACCTTCTACAGGTACTTTTTAACGTTCTTTAACATGGCATACAGCAAATTGGAATCCGACGTTTCGTTTTCGAGTAACCATCATCAACTTTATTTTTTTAAATACGGTCCTGATTTTTTTATGCATAATATTAGAAGAGCTTTTTATTCTGCATTCAAGCATGTATCACACTTTATGGTTTTATTGCGATTTTATACTTACTTTACGATTAGCGGAAAAAATCCTAAGTACGAACCTGTATCCTTCCTCAATAACATTCAAACTGAATTTTATTTATAAATGGACTTTTGCTAACTGTGCTTTCCTCATCAAATTAATGAAATGACACAGAATTTTCAATTTTGAACACAAATTTTATAACCAAGTGTACATAATTACAAACAATCAACTAACACGTCATAAATGAACAGAAAACATTTTATGAAACGAAAATTTAAACATGACACATACCAATAATTAGAAAAAAATTATAATAAATGCTCGCAAAGCCCTCCTTAGTTCTCCAATCGTCAATAGCATCTTCTAACTGTAGATTCCAAAGCATTCTTTAACATTGTAGGTGTTACAGTTTGGAATCGGTTAAGTACAAGCTTTCGGAGTTCTTCTTCTATTCCAAAGGTATCTTTGTAAACATAATTTCTTACGTACCCCCAAAGAAAAAAATCCAGCGGGGTTATTTCGGAAGAACGAGTTGGCCAGGGCGTTTCAGAATTGGCGCTTAAAACTCTTTCGGCAAACCTATTTGAAAGGTAATCCTTAACCACCCGTGAATTGTGCGCAAGTGCACCATGCTGCTGAAACCAACAATTGCGTACTACGGCTTAGGGTAAAATATCAAGAGCATCTTCCAAAGTAGAATCTAGTAAATTTAAGTACAATAGTAAAATAAGTATAAAATCGCAATTAAACCATAAAGTGTGATACATGCTTGAATGCAGAATAAAAAGCTCTTCTAATATTATGCATAAAAAAATCAGGACCGTATTTAAAAAAATAAAGTTGATGATGGTTACTCGAAAACGAAACGTCGGATTCCAATTTGCTGTATGCCATGTTAAAGAACGTTAAAAAGTACCTGTAGAAGGTCCTTTTACTTTTCAGTTAACATCAACGACAAAGTAACAATTTGTCAAAAACGAAATCCTGAAAATTCGCTTTTTGTCGCATAACTTCGGAACGGTTCGGAATTTCGTAAGTTTAAAAATTTCATTGTACTAAACTCAAAATTGCCCAACTTTTCTCCCATTTAACCGAAACTCTATCTCTTACCGTTTCCGAAATCCCCATAGTGGCCCTCCTTATCTTGGACACAGTGTATACGCAAATTACTTTTTCTCACTACCACCTTGGTAAATCAACGTTACTTTGATAAAAACACGACAGAAATGGAAAGTAAAACCGTTACTTAGATACATAAACATATGGTATCTAAGGAGTGAAAAAACGATTTACCGCCTATGTACCACTTTCCGCCTATGTACACTTGTCATGTATACCTAAATAGAGGACTCATTTATTTATTAATATTAATATTAAAAGTACAATTTGAACATTCTTGAATGTTAATTCCGGGTATCTTTACAAATTGTTTAACATCATTTTCTTCCTTGTTCGTAACAGAAATAACGTTATTAACTACATAATAGATATATCAATTGCATTACTAGAATTTTCAACGGTTCCTCCGTAGGAAATGCTGTTAGCCGCATGGACTTTATGGGTTAAAGAATCTCCAACGTACCCCTCTGCAACGGTGTTGGATTTCCACCCTCCATGTCTTTTCAAAGATAGGACGTCCGACCCGCTGTTAGCCAAAAGAGTAGCGGAGGTTCTCCTAAAGCTGTGGCCCGTGTAGTCTTTGCAGTGGTTCAGATTTAAAAATTTTGCTATTTTCATTGGTATCGCGGATAAAGTATGCTTGCCTACTACTTGCCGTACACATTTATCATTACCATAACGTAAAAAGAATTTACTTTCTTTGGTATTAGAGGGACGCAACTTCATATATTTTTCAAGAATCTTGAGCCAATTAACCGTTTCACTGCAACCAGTTACCACAAATGATCGTGGGATTTTGTTCTTGGATTGCAGAATCTTAACAATCCCTACGTCAGGTTTAATTTCAACGTCCTCGTAATTCAAATGATAAAGTTCATCGGTCCGGCAAGGCAAGCACCGGCAACTCCCAAAACCATCGCAACTTTCATCAATAGAAATGCGTGGTCCGGAGCATCACACAGAAACCTCGTTATCTCTTCCTTGGTAAAAATGTTAGCCTTCTTAGGAATATACCCATCATTTTTTCTCTTGAGAAATGAGATCACCTATAAAATGGTAGGATACATTTAGCAAAATTAAAATCTGATATACTTAGATACGTACCTGCTTGAATTTTGAAATGTCAAGATTTTCATTAGCACAAAGCGTTAATTTCAACATAGAATATTCACTCCATAAGCTGGTTGGAGACGTTAGATTCGATGCCCTGTCGTTAAAATATGCCAAAAGCACAGTTTCATTAATTGTCTTAACATTCTTTGAATTACACCATTCCTTAAAATATGTATATGTTCGCTCATATCGAGCCTTTGACTTTTCAGGCAGTAACGACGCTCGAGCTGCATTAGCACTACTTTCAATTTCAAAAAAATCTACAACCTCGTTCGAATCACTCATTATATTGATCACAAATATTTGTTTATGGTATCGATTAGAAAACGGATTTCTGATCAAAATTTTTCTACTGAATTTGTTTGTTTGTCGTAACTACAGCAACTAATCAATCAGCATACTCGATTATGCCAGTAAATTTTTAATTATACGTAATTACTATTATATACCCAAATATTTTGTACACATTATTAGAGTTAATCCCTGTGGTAGTGAGAAAAACGTAATGCACAACGCGTAGGTAAGTTTCTTTTTTATTCTCGGTGGGTTTATGCACCTCAGCTCCGCTTCGGTGCACAAACTCCCACCTCGAATAAAAAAAATCACTTACCGCCACTTGTAGTGCAAATAACTATTCTAGATCTCAAGCAAATTTCAAGTAATACAAAATCTAGCAAGACTGGCCTTTTGAGATTCAAGATCCTCGCGCTACATATTAACTATAAGTTGCTAGAACTTTGTATATTGAAGACAAATGGAAGCACAAATTGCCGACCGTTTCGTACAAATATCATCAAAATGATGATGAGTTCTGAGAATTAAACTTGAATACGAGTTTGACCAACATTATAAATTTAGGGCACTTCCGAATATAACGGGAATTTTAAGCCAAGGGTTGTTGTTTATTAAGAGTAGATGTACTCTGTACTGTTGAAGGTATTCAACCTTGATTATTTTTATGGAAATAATTACGCCCCATTCATAATTTAGGAAAATATGGCCGAATCATACACTACTTGCATTATATACCATAGATTTACCAAATCAATCAATCGGCGTGTCATGCTTAGGGAAACAAGGAGAACTCTTATAAAATCGCACTTGAAAATGTCGAATCATGGTCAATTCAATGACATTATTAAAGATCGTAAAACTATGCCGAAATGTATGATACCTAATGAGCAAAGTGGTCATTCACTGGATTGTCTCGTATATTATAATGTGCGATTATAGTCTAGACAGAGACTCTAGAGAGCCACGTAAAAGTGAGTGACCAAATGACCACACTATAGAAAAATATAAGCGGGGTGGTCATTTACAGAACAATACCGCCTAATAATGACAGCTGAATGTCTAAAGCGGGTAATACCCATCAGCGCTTCAAACATTATTTCCAAGATTTAAAATTAGCTTGAGGCAGTGTAGCATTGAAAATTATCTACCCTCAAAGCATGTAAAGAGTGGAATATTCGAAAAGGTACATTAATCAACCGTCTTCGTGCCAAAGGCGAATGGGCCCAAATCTAGTTCTTTTACTAAACGAGGAAGACAGGTTAGAAAAATGGATTTTAGATAAAGCAAACGTTGTTTTTCCAATGCACGAAGAAGAAATGAAAGACACTTCAACAAAGATTATAGCAGAAACCGGAAGAAGAAAAAAGCCAATTTCGAATAGAAATAGATACGGAAATTATATCAAAGGTTAGACAGAAGACGACAGAGAATGGTTTACCGATCTAGAAAATTATTTAAAAGTAAAAAACTACTTAGACCTTTTTCAGATGGTAATCGCATCTATGTGTATAATGCCCAAAAACCGTGAAGGTGGGGGTCATTTATTTTCCATACGGGTAATAACAAATCTTACTCACAAAAGTTTATCGATGAACTATCGGTCGTTCTTGGTTTGGCCTTGTTACCGTTAGGACTTGGCTTTTTCTTCAATTTAATTTTACTAATTTAACAGCTTTTTAATTAATTTGCTTGCTTCTCGCCGCTATTTTAAGCCTGATGATGACAACGGTTAGTTGCCGAAACATGTTGCTGTAGCTGTATCAATGTATTCATTCACTCATTAGTATTTATATTAAATGTTCCATGGGGAAGGTTTAGAGATTTCCTTTATTAACCTGTTACGTAACACCCCATTTTGTGAATTCAACACCAATATGGAATCAATCAACATCATCAAAAAGATAGTTTTATGTATCGCAAGTTCAGTGAAAAAAATGGAATTCACCTGAGAACATTTTCGCATAATGATTTATTATGACTTTAAAAAAGGTTTAAGTGCTTACAGATGGTACAAAGAATTCGAACGTGGAGGAACTACAAAATGACCACCAGAAAGACGGTGTGACAGAAGAAAACATTTGCTGTGAGGAAGATTATGGAAGCAGATAACAGAACTAGGTACTGGAGATTGAATCCTCATCTGTGAAATCAATAATACACGACCACCTTCATCTGAAAAAAGTCGTAAGTCGTTTTATACCCCATCATCTTACAGATTTTTAAAAAGCAGAACGAGTACGAATTTGCTAGGAAACTTTAACATTGCTTAAGAATGGTGGACACCAAATGTTGTCGAAAATTGTAACAGGCGATTACTCTTGTACACCATTTTTCGACATGTCAACTCGACAAGAGAGCCGCGTATGGATCCATGAAGAGGAGGCAATAATCTGAAATAAGCTGCGAGCAATGAAAAAAGTAATGTATGTTGTGTTATTTAGAGTGTAGGAATCGGGCATGGCGACGATGCACGAAACCACATCGGTCCGCGAAGCGCGGTTAGCTGACATTGGTTTCCCCCGCCAGCTCAAGCGCCAATGAGAATTCACCTAAGATAAGTAGGGAAGACACGCCCGCTCAAATGGGTTTTAAAAGCATGCGCACGCCGTGGGAATTTACTTATTCTTCTGACGTTGTTAAGAGCACAGAAGTACTAAGTACCCCTAGTCCGACGTTGTTAATAGCACGGACGAAGGGGCAGCTACTCTAGTCCGACGTTGTTAAGAGCACGGACATAAGGGTTAGCTATCCGACGCCGACGTTGATAAGAGCACGGCTAAGGATAAATCGCTAATAATGATGGAACTCGCAAACTATCCGACGCCGACGTTGTTAAGAGCACGGCTAGGATAAGCAGTCACAGTCCAGTACCCCGCATCGATCGCTGGTATCAAACATTGACACTCCGCTGCTGCAGAGCCTACCAAGAGGCCGCCGTGGAGATTGGTACCGTGTGAGCCCGATAGCAGGCAAGATTATGCGAGTCCTCCGAAGCAACCCCTGCATCCACTGGATCCTAGAAGGCAGTGCGCTACATACATACGCGCGGTAATTTTACGTTCTCGTTCGCGTTTAGAATTAATTGTTCATTTTTGTTATTTATTTATTGTTTCATTTCATGTATTTAATTTTATATTTATGTTCTTATACCCGTGTGTAAATATATACTTTTCATGTAAAATAAACAAAGTTGCGTCAACAACGCGACAAGAGGTGCTGGTCTAGCGAGCAGAAGACTGATACAGCTAAATTAATGTAATCGACTTTTGGCTGTTTTTTGGGATAAAAAAGACATTACCAGGAAGAAGGTTTTTTTTCAGAGGACGGTGTTCGGTGTTATTATAATAGAATTCCTAAAGCTGCTTGGCTTGGAGCATTTAAGTAGTGGAAGAAAAGAATGGCTAAGTGGATTATAGCAGAAGGCAAGTACTTTGAACATACAAAATAAAATTTTGAAATAGTTGCACGGGATCTTTTATTCTCAATAATAATGGCTTGTCCCTCATAGATTAATTGAAAACATTATTTTCATATGTGGTGCCTTTCAACTACTTATAAAATATAAACCAAAGGAAAATGAAAATCAGTTCAAAGTAACCGAAAATAATTATATCAACGAAGTTGGCTATATGACCGGGTACTTATAAATATTCAATTTTACTGAAATTTGAAGGAAATGGAATTTTCAAATATGTATGCTATATACGGTTATAGAAAATTCAATAGAACGTATAAAAAACGTTAGGTAGGTATACAGAACAACAGGTTTATCTTTTATATTGAATGTAAAAATTTTACCGACAGGCGATATCAAAGGAAAATTTTTCAACAAGTGTCACTCTATCAACATGCAACAAACACGTCCCCTATATTCACGTATAAGGTTTGACGTACAGATTTACATACCTTTGAAAATTGTTTACCTACCTAATGTTTGAACTCAACATATGCAAGATGCATTAAAGCATTTATGTAAGCGTTGAATTACAGTAGGGAACGCCTTTTATATTTTAAAATTCAGAAAAGTTATCGAGATACATTCACGTACAGATAATGGTTACATAAAATATTCAAAGGAAATGCCCGAAATGAAGTGCTGTGCTACATATGGATTAAGGGTTCTTAAAGGGGAAGAGGAAATTGATGGTAAGAAAAGAAACTAGCCGCTATCGTGTAATTTTCATCACCTATATGAATTTAAATAAAACATATTGGAGAGGTTTCAAATCTGCACATGCAATGCACATTATCCAATTCTATTTTGCATATCAACAATAAATACAAATGAAGTTGACCAATAAGCAAGTAATTAAATAATCAAAGACAAAAACTATAAATGTAGTTAATTCTATCTACACTTACGTTGTGGAACTCCTTAAGTAGTTATTTTGTAATAATAAAAAATACATCATTTTTGGAATTCTTTGGTATGGTAGTGATATATCTCGATTTTTAGCTAGTTTTCCTTAGACTATGAAGTAAACACTTTGTGACGTGTAATATCATTCACAGCACTGCACTGATATTTGCACAATTTATTCTTGTTTAACTTGCTGCTTGAACTTCATTTTCTTCTTAACTTTAGTCGAGAGAGGGTACAATGGACGTTATTTTATTTGAATTTATGGTACGAATCCATACACAAATGGTTTTCTAAACCTTATTATCGCTTAGCACCTCTGTTTTAATTTTTAAATCGATCACAATATATTACCCTTGATAATAACTGTTGAAACGTGTAGGGTTACTTTTAAAACGCACTTACAAACAATTCATGAAAATCGACCAAGGCCGCCAGCAGACGATCGACCTATACATATAACGTTCAACCTCTTTTCAACTTGCTCTTGTAGTTGAATCTGCGGGGGGAGATACTGCAAATCACCGTTTATATTGTCATGTGTTATAGGAAATCAGACATTCGACTCGTAATGTTTCGACTTTCGACACATACGATCACCTCGCTAAGTCAATGATTTTAGGCCAAATTTCCCGATTCGAAAATGGATCATAATTATTCTGTAAAAGTAATAAAATCAGCAGTTTTGCGTAATATAGTTAAATCGATTACAAATGAGTAAATAGTAGTCTTTTCAAACTACAAGGAATGCATTGAGATATTTGATCAATAAATTGACTCCTTTGTGCATATTCTTGTATGTACACTACGATTCGCTAGTAGGTTGTTTCATGTTCAAGACATGTGGTAGCAACATGAAACAGGCACATGCATGCGACACATTTTCCTCTGACTCTGACGCTAAATGATGAACGCAATAGCAATAGTTTAATGAAATTAGAAGTATCGATCACTTTCAATGTAAATTTTAGGCGGAGATTGTCAAAGTTGTTCAATAAACTACGACGTACTAATTTAAAAAAAAAAAACAATACTCAAAAGTATAAGAAAAAAAAGAAGTAAAAAAGGACAAAAATATTTTAATACTTAACATTATAATATGATACTAATTTTACCTGGTAACTTAGGAAAGTAGTTACAAAGCCGACTTACCTGAAAAAAGAAAAGAACAATCATTAGAACACATTCTAAATGAATCAAGCAAATTATATTTACTTATACGTAAAGGTAAAATTATTAGATAGCAGAGCTACTTGCTCTTAGACACAGAAATTTGGAATACGCCGCTCACTTTTCATTAAGTGATTCTACTTAAATGACAATTTCAATTACACATAATTAAAACAAACATAAAACGATTTATAGTCTGCATCATTGTTTATAAAGTACGATAAATTTACGGCAACATTTGCAAAAATTTGTATTTAGGGTGAAATTGTTTGATGCCAATTCTTATTTTTTTATTAAAACTTCTTACTTATGGCATTAAAATGTAAAACTTAGGTATACAAAAAACAAAACAGCGCTTCGCTTTCTTGAAGGCTTTTTTAGTCAATTTATTAAAAAAATAACATTATATTGAACATGTACGTATTGTAGTTTAAAATCAGAATTCTTCAGAATGTTTTAAACTACAATAAACGTTTTGCCAAAAATCTAAAAGCGCGTCGATTTTTACATCAAGTTTATGCAAAAATCATGTTTGGACTGAAACCCTAGACCCGGTTGTAGGGGTGTACTACCACCCCCTTCCCCTTTTTAAATAGAAAGAAGAGCTAAGTAGCACTTAAGTGTAAAGAACTTTTTATTACTTAAATTAACAAAAGCACAAAAACGTTTAAACTTTAAACTATCGAATGTACTGTTCAAAATAACATCCACCAATTTCCATACAATAATGCAATCTCTATTAAAATGCATATTTTACGTTCCTTAAAACCTCTGAAATTATTCTCCGGCATTCGGCGATATTTCTTTGTTGCAGAGTTTCGTATTTTTGGGTTGAGTGACGTAGGATTAAAAATTCTTTGATCTTATGAAAGGTTATCGTTGTCTTCTAAAATTTCCGTTACTTTCGAATAATTCCAAATAATTCGCTCCATTCATACTGCCATCTTAGAAAAGTATCCTACAATTCGTTTTGATGAACACTAAGTAGAGCGTAAAACACCAGAAGCTTGAGATATTTTAGTGATGGACATTCGTACTAAATCCCTCAATCAGAGCCTATTTTGTAAATGGGGGCGCAGAGGTTTTGGGGCACACGAAGTTAGGCGCAACAAAATTGTTTCACAAACGTAATATTAATAAAAAGCCTGAGTAACGTTTGTTTAGTTTACGGTATGGTTAATTGATGTGTTTTTTACGTTTTAGGCAAAATAATCAACTAATTTCGTAGTTGTACTTGTATCGGCATCCCTACGCCAGTGACAACCTGTTCTGCTGAACGGGAGTTTCAGCTCTGAAAAGAATAAAGTCTATAACGGGTTCTACACTTAGACAATCTAAACTATTTGATGGTTCTTTTCACTGAAACTGAAGATTTTGAAGATATAATAATTACCTAATGAATTTGCTATGAAAAAATGTAGAAAAAAAGCAATTATGTAAAGTTTGAGTTTCTCTATTTTTGTGTGATTAAACTCGATATTTTTTTGAAGATACATTTTTTCTTCAACCATTCCCCATTCTATTTCAAAGAACTGGTACGGCGTGATATTGTCATTTAACATGTAATACTATGATCAAGAAATAAGGTGAAATTGTTTATAGCTTTTAAAATCGTTATTTATTCTTCTAAATCAATTTCATCGCCTTCAAAGTACTCCCCTTCCGATACAATACACTTACGCCAACGTTTTTCCAATCCTGGAAACAATTGCTGGAGTGGATTTTCGGAATCGTCTCCAAAGTGTGCAGCGATTCGGATCGTGTCGAAACGTTGTCCTCGGAGCGGTCCCTTGAGCTTGGCGATAGCCAGAAGTCAAAGAGTTGAATTTTTGACGAAATGGTTTCGAAGAACCAATGCAGTGTGACATGGTGCATTATCGTGGTACAAAAACCAAGAATTGGCTGCCCATAATTCTGGCCTCTTCACGTAAACGTTGCATAACGCTCAAATAATATTTCTTGTTAACGCATCACGATAATCGATGAAAACTGTTAACACGACCTTGATTTTTGAACGACTTTGGCGCGATCTTTTCGGTCTTGACTGATCTTTTGCACGGTATTCGTTTGATTGGTCGGTTGTTTCCGGGTCGTATGCATAGATCAAAGTCTCATCTCCAGTTGTGATGCATTTCATTTTATCGTTTATCCTGATAGTCAGAAAGCATTGTTTCATAGACTTCAACGCGGCGCTGTCTTTCCAAAAAATGGAGTATTTTTGGCACCAAACGATATTTCACTTTTCTCAGGCACAAAACATCTTTCCAAATGGTCTAGACTGATCCAAATGAAATCTTAATAGTATCAGCGAGGTCTCTAATTGTCAATCGACGATTCTTGAGCACCGAATTTTTTATTTTCTTTACGTGTTGTTCATCAGTCGACGTTAATGGTCGTCCAGGGCGATTTTGTCTACAGCAGTTTCTCTGCCTTCTTTGAATTGTTTGTACCACTTGTAAACATTTTTTGTGACATAGCCTAGTCATTGAAGGCCTTCTCCAACATTCTCAACGTTTCTGCAGCAGAAATTTCATTCCGCAAACAAAATATAATGCAACTTCTTTGTTTAACAAAATCAGACATTGTAAAAATCGCTAAATTAACTTTTTGTTGTTCACAAAACACGTGCGCAACTATTGACAAATGCAGATATCGGCATGAAATTTGACACACAGATATCAGTGACAGTAGGTAACTTTTGGGGTTTGTAAACTGGTGGGGGGGGGGGGGGGCGTGGTGTGCCTCTCGGGCCCAGAGCGCATCACATGCTTACCGCAGGCCTGCCTTCAATGCGCACTTAAAAATCTTTTCGTTTATTAAAAATAGTATATTCGTTTTACAGTATTTTTTTTAACAGGGAGTAGATTTATGTATTAATCGAAGAGAAAAATATGGGAAAAAAATCTGGGCAGTAATATTTGTTGTCTAAATATTATCCTGCAAATATTGCCAAAATGAAGTACCTAGTTACGTAAATCCGCGAACCTATATAATATATTATGATATACAAAAGCGAATTTCAAGTAAACAAGGACCCTAACCCTTAAATGTTACAAACATAAATAAACACAAGTTACTCAATCATGCTCGCTTCGCCTTTCCATGTTTTATACCTTACATTCAAATATTTGATTAAATTTATTGATGTATAACATGCTGAACTAATGTATAGTAGTCCTGTACCCGCAGGAAACGAAATAAAGGAGAACATAGTGCTAAAATCCATCATGCGAGAATTCCTATCACAAACCTGGCGTATTGGATTGAATTTTTTACTGTAAGCACTTTAGCAAAGTACGAATAAAATTATACAAGAGTGAATTTGTAACGACACGAAAGTAGACAGGAATTGATTATATTTGCAATTTGCCATCGTTTTGAATATTGGAATCAAACGAAATTTTCATTTCACTTACTGAATAATGTTTTTTGCAGGAGTCTATTTTAATTAAAAAGCCTAAAACTCGCACAATCGTACATTGTTTAAGGATATCTGTCGTCCATCTCATGCACGGTTGAAAGTTTATACAGGGTGGCCCAACGAAAAGGTAACAGACGGGTTTCTGGCCAGAGGGAATTTTTTTTTGGGAAACGCAAAAACACGTCAATTTTTATATCAAGGGGGACAACTTTCGCCATGTTTTTCAACCTGAAGTGATTTCATCCCTTAGCGCTGTGAGAACAACCCCTAAAATTTAAATAGGGATGATGGGGCAAGTGATACGTCATTTGAAAGGTCTTTCTTTTCTGATTTCAGTGCACTAGTTTTTTTTATATTTTTTTATTTTTAACCAAAAAAATTGAAGTTCCAAAATGGAAAATGAGGAAAGAGATTGAGGCATTTAAAAACTCAAAAAAGCTCGAACAGATCAAGGCAGGCACTTCGAACATTTATTAAAATAAGGGTTGAATTTGCATAAACTGGTTTTATTAATTAGCACAAGAAAAAATTAACCCTTGTTTTTATTTAAAAATTTAAGGGTTGTTTACCCTGTACCCAAGGGGTGAAACAATGTTGTCAAATATCAGTAAAAGTACCTAGCTTCTCCAAGAAAAAAACAAGTGATCTGTCCGAGCTTTTTTGAGTTTTTAAATGCCTCAATCTCTTTCCTCATTTTCCATTTTGGAACTTCAATTTTTTTGGTTAAAAATAAAAAAAATATAAAAAAAACTAGTGCACTGAAATCAGAAAAGAAAGACCTTTCAAATGACGTATCACTTGCCCCATCATCCCTATTTAAATTTTAGGGGTTGTTCTCACAGCGCTAAGGGATGAAATCACTTCAGGTTGAAAAACGTGGCGAAAGTTGTCCCCCTTGATATAAAAATTGACGTGTTTTTGCGTTTCCCAAAAAAAAATTCCCTCTGGCCATAAACCCGTCTGTTACCTTTTCGTTGGGCCACCCTGTATAACGGTTGAACAGATATTCTCAACTGAATGAACGAGTAAATAAAAAGTACTGCAGCATTTGAGATCTTTAAAATCCACAAGGAATTCAGGAAAATGAATGTGTCCACCTAAAGTTAATGCTTCATGCGGATAATTAGGTCAGCAATGAAAATTGGCCTTAATTTTTTTAATGGTGATACTGTAAACGGTAATAGTGAATGTTGTCGAGATGCACGCACAAATGTGATAATCTGATAATGTTTATATTGCAAACGTCTAACCCTGATAAAAAAGAGGTCACTTGTCATAGAACACGAGGAATAATGTCTCTCATTTTCGCAAGCGAACCTATATCTACCGGAAAGATTCTCTAAAAGGATACACTTTCTCCAAAAAAAGTTCCAATTGAGTCATCCTATAGTAATCGAACACCAATAAATTAATTTCACAGATGCTACTGTACAAATGATAGTAAAAAAATGGATCTTCAGTTCTAACTATCGTTTCCAGCTACAATTTAGGTAAAAATGATATACGTACATACATTCAAATTCATTTGATTGTACTTAAAATTGTCACATGTTATTGCAGTATAACATTGTCAAAAGAGTATCAGGTAACAGGTAAAAATGATTATTGAGTTGTTTAAATACGATTTTTGAATTTGTGCTGATCAAGCATCAGATTGTAAGTGCATGGAAGAATTTAACACACCCAGTACTTTGTACTATTGGAACTCTTTTCACTCAAATATGATTAAGAGCCAATTTGCCATTTGAATTTTTTTAGCAAAGTCGACCGCTTTGTTTCTTCAACAAGTTACGCCCTCTATTGGTGGACGGAGATAAGAAATACTGTTGTCGTTTTGGATTTTTTTGGTAATATGAAGATCGGGACCCAAAAACTGGGAAATTCAATTTGAAATCAGTGGAACAATAGTATATTACAGTACAAGTGAAGAAACTAAGAATTTCGCTCACGCATATGCCGTTTCGCCAACGAGGCGTTAGCCGAGTTTGCGAATGCATAAAGTGAGCGAAATAGTTTCTTCACGCGTGCTGTATAGCGTTTTGTTCAATCCTGCTACTAGAATTTCAAAAATCTGCTTTTTAAATTTCGCAATTTTGACAAGAGCATAATAATTTTATTTTGTTCAATCCTACCATGGAAACTTGTAGTTTCTTACTTGGATACGGAACGCGAAAGCGTTTGTTTTCCTCACTCATAGCAACGGGTGGGCGAAAATATTATTTCACTCACTTGTGGGTGAAAAAAAATTTCGCCCACTGGAATAACGTGTTGACAGATAAAATTGTCAAAATTGCGAAATTTAAAAAGCAGATTTTTGAAATTCTAGTAGCAGGATTGAACAAAACGCTATACAGCACGCGTGAAGAAACTATTTCGCTCACTTTATGCATTCGCAAACTCGGCGAACGCCTCGTTTGCGAAACGGCATATGCGTGAGCGAAATTCGTAGTTTCTTCACTTGTACTGTAATATACTATGTCAACACGTTATTCCAGTGGGCGAAATTTTTTTTCTCCCACAAGTGAGTGAAATAATATTTTCGCCCACCCGTTGCTATGAGTGAGGAAAACAAACGCTTTCGCGTTCCGTATCCAAGTAAGAAACTACAAGTTTCCATGGTAGGATTGAACAAATTGTATTTAAACAATTTTTATCTATCCTTCGAAATAAACGAATTAAAGCGCTGAATTGATTTTAGAGAATTTTACTTTTTCACAAATATCTAGTAAGCCATGCATTTTCTTAAATCAACAAAAGCGTACCTCCATTAGTCTTCTAAAGAAGCAAATCTTTCCCCATTTAAGCAAATGTGTAACCCTTATGGTTTCCGAGATCCCCACATAAATAATGAAATATAATCTTTGGTATCATGTAGGAAAAGACATCCTTATTAGTTAACAAAGTGTAAAACGAGGTGTAAAAAAAGCTCTTTAAATCTCTACATCTATATAATATCCTTGTTTATATACCTTATAGTTAGTCAATGCCTGTGTTAACTTTGGAAACATTTATTTTGATGCAAAACGGTAGTACTTTTGGATGCAACCGCTAAATGGACATATCTGGCGCTGTTTCTATCAATATTACAGATTTCTAACGTGGAAATCTGTAGTTTTTCTTACAGTTGGCTAGAACAATAAAGTTGCAAATATTTGTAAACGACATGCGTTCTTTTTATAACGTTGAAGGAGTAGTATGCAGTATATCCTTGTTTATATAGGTATACATTACATGCAAAGAAACAAAGCACTATTGTTTTAAGGAATTCCGTATACGTAAACAACTGATCTTCCGAGAGAATTAAATCATTCTCCTATAAAACAATCAATTTAATTAAATGAACAGTTCTAATTTCTACATAGGTATTTTTTTATAGTTTGACATGAAGGTTTTAATAGGTATATTTTGTAAACGTAGTAAACTATTTTGAAGCAAATTATATATCGTATACAAATGAACGTTTATGTATACGGGGTGTTTAAAAAACACATGTCAATATTCAAGGGGGTGATTCCTGAGGTCATGTTAAGAAATAAATTTCCTATAAATATGGGTCCAGAAACCATTTCATTTCGAAGATACACGATGTTGAAGTTTTATTATTTTTCAAGTTTTTCTTAAATAACTTCAACAATACGAACGATCTGGTATTTTTGAGAGAGTTCGGCAATCGATGAGACGAAGATTAGACTGAGACTCCTGCATTTGAGCTGAAGGTGGTCACTTTGAACAATTTTTGCAATGTTTGGAAACAAAACACTGCTCATTCTTGCAAATATTTACCTAAATATGTTTTTCTTGTGAAGATACTTGCATAAAATTGGTTTTTATTTTTTATTTCGGAAAGTGGATAAGCATGTTCCTCCGAAAACTCAAGAACAAACAAAAATTAGTAATACACAATATCTACCGGGTGATACATTTCCGAGGGAAGGGGAGAGAATAACCGTTTTTTATGTCGCTTTGTGCTTTGATGAAATGTCGATGAAAAAGTTTTTGGAGTATTCAAAAGCGATGGATGCAATAGAAGGATTTCAGGATTTAGGCACATTGGGTAGAACAAGTCAACTTGCGAAAGAGGCGTTTGTTATTGTAGCTCGTGGATTATATGCACCTTGGAAAATTCCCTTGTGATATTTTTTATCTACTAGCGCGACCAATCTCAAGTCACTTAAAGACTTAATAATATGTATTTGTAATTGGAACAATGAAGGAAATAGGACTTGTATTAAAAGCTTTAGTGTGTGACCAAGGAACTAATAATCGTAGTGGTATTACGTATTACACGCTTAGGTGTAGTAGATACTAACGAACCATACTTTTTCTATCATGAAAATAAATACTTTGTCATATACAGGGTGTCCATTTAGTAGCCCGTTCTTCAAGTACGGCTTTATTGTTAAATTTACTAAAAAATAAATATACGAGATTGCAATTAGGTTGGATGAAGCACATTTGCAAATTATTTAGACACATACAGGGTGTCTCCAAAAAGTATGGTGCATAAATCGTATATTTTTTTAAATGGAATGACCCACTTTTTTTAAGCCCAAATGTAGGGGCCATGGGTGAACTTTTCAGTCGTACATTATTTTTGCATTAATACACGGACACGGCGTTGCCAAGTTATTAATTAATACATATTTTTTTGCTAAATATCAACCCTTCCATTATACGCTTGTATTTTTTTAACGTCATGTTTTTGTTTTTACGTAAGTTCGGTGGTGGACTCTTTCATGATTCTAAACAACTTTTGTTAATCAAATTTTGTTATATCTTCACTAACAAAGGTAGTTTACAAGAACCAAAAATCAGATTGTTGAAAAGATCCAAGGCATACGTGATTTTAGAAAACTAAAATTATGCCAGAAATTAGTCTTTAACTAAGCAGGGCTGAACCCCAAACAATGAAATTTTATATCGAAAATTTTTTATCTTTCACAAGAGTCGTTTCACCTATCCGGGGACACACTGTATGTATTTTATAGGAAATTTTATGGTCTACAACTTTTATTTCAGCAGTTTTTGCTATAAACCCAATACTTTAGGAGCTAGGACACAATATTTGCCGAAAAACGTCGTGTAAAAGCGATTTTCAAAAAAAACGTCAATTCTTGACAGCGAATATCTCTTCAACGGATAGAGATAGAGAAAAAACGCATAGAAGCAAACTTGTAGAAAATTTAATCAGCTTTTTTTATAATTGGCCATTTCCCACTACGATGGCCTGTTCAAGAGATGTAAACGGAAAACCAAACAAATCCGCTCATTTTGTTACGCTACTTTTCGTATAATCATCACCAAACACATCCCAGAAATAAAATCTTTAGGATCAAAATGTCTGTCTACAAGCCCTTTTTGAGCGTTCGTTCGCTAGGCTAAATAAGAATAATCAGAAAATGTCTGCTAATCATATTAATGCTGTTACATATATGTGGAGTCGTAGCGATTTCACTGTTTTCCGGTTTTCCGTCTTTTTCTCGAGAACTGTTAGGCCTACAGGAATGCATCTGTGCTTAAATAAAAGGTGATAAAATTTCCTACAATTTTTTCCTCCATGACAATGGTCGTAGGGCACGTTGTTGTGGCAATATCTGGCTCGAATCATGGATGATGCGTTAAAAACAGATTTAGGGAAAATGCCAGGGCCGGATTTAAGGGGTGGCGGAAGGGGCGATCGCCCATGGGCCCCCACAAAATTGGGGCCCCCACATAACTTTATAATTTCACTAAGTAAATAATACGAATTATTAACATTATATTCATTATACCAACATAGAAACGAAACCGTAATTTAATCTAATACGCAACCAGTGACTAATGGAATAAATCCCTTATTCCCTTTATCTAAACTGAGTTTATTTTTGTAGTTTTATGCTTCACTAGCTAAAAAATTACTAATATGACAGCATTTACAAAATGTTTGCAATAAGAATATCATATTATGTACAAATGTTTAGATAATTATTTTATCTACTGTTTTGATGGAAATAAAAACCAGGTAAGACGAAAGGCTTTCAAAATCTTTGTTCAGTCAGTGATTTCTTACATTAAAAACAATATAAGCATTACAGAATTTATAGTAGGTATTAGAAAGAAATTATACTTCGTAATAATGAAACGTTAAATTTTACATTGTCAATTGTTTTCTGTATATGTGTATAACTGTATAGTATGTTCGCAATGTGGGTGTGAAATGTGAAAACTGATACTGAAACTGAAAGGAAATTTAGCAGTTGGATGTGTTTTTGTGTTTGATATGACTGCGTTTTAGTTTTCATTTTTTCAACTTTCTGCCTTTATTGCGTTTATTTCAAGAGAAATACGAGGTAGGTAAGTTATTACTTATTAAGTTAAACCAGTGCTCGAAATGGTACGATGGCTCTGAAGGGCCATGTACAAATACTTTTTTGCAGTGCAAGATTAAAAGTTGCAGTACAAGATTAAAAGTTGCAGTGCATGATTAAAATTTGCAGTGCAACATTAAAAGTTGCAGTGCAAGATTAAAAGTTGCAGTGCAAGATTAAAAGTTGCAGTGCAAGATTAAAAGTTGCAGTGCAACATTAAAAGTTGCAGTGCAAGATTAAAAGTTGCAGTGCAACATTAAAAGTTGCAGTGCAACATTAAAAGTTGCAGTGCAAGATTAAAAGTTGCAGTGCATGATTAAAATTGGCAGTGCAACATTAAAAGTTGCAATGCAAGATTAAAAGTTGCAGTGCAAGATTAAAAGTTGCAGTGCAAGATTAAAAGTTGCAGTGCAACATTAAAAGTTGCAGTGCAAGATTAAAAGTTGCAGTGCAAGATTAAAAGTTGCAGTGCAACATTAAAAGTTGCAGTGCAAGATTAAAAGTTGCAGTGCAAGATTAAAAGTTGCATTGCAAGATTAAAAGTTGCAGTGCAACATTAAAAGTTGCAGTGCAAGATTAAAAG
Organism: Pyrocoelia pectoralis; assembly: GCA_036250285.1. NCBI lineage: Eukaryota > Metazoa > Arthropoda > Insecta > Coleoptera > Lampyridae > Pyrocoelia > Pyrocoelia pectoralis. The sequence continues at coordinate 41,033,014 of CM070074.1, forward strand.
TTGCAGTGCAAGATTAAAAGTTGCAGTGCAAGATTAAAAGTTGCAGTGCAACATTAAAAGTTGCAGTGCAAGATTAAAAGTTGCAGTGCAAGATTAAAAGTTGCAGTGCAAGATTAAAAGTTGCAGTGCAACATTAAAAGTTGCAGTGCAAGATTAAAAGTTGCAGTGCAAGATTAAAAGTTGCAGTGCAAGATTAAAAGTTGCAGTGCAAGATTAAAAGTTGCAGTGCAAGATTAAAAGTTGCAGTGCAAGATTAAAAGTTGCAGTGCAACATTAAAAGTTGCAGTGCAAGATTAAAAGTTGCAGTGCAAGATTAAAAGTTGCAGTGCAACATTAAAAGTTGCAGTGCAACATTAAAAGTTGCAGTGCAACATTAAAAGTTGCAGTGCAAGATTAAAAGTTGCAGTGCAACATTAAAAGTTGCAGTGCAAGATTAAAAGTTGCAGTGCAAGATTAAAAGTTGCAGTGCAACATTAAAAGTTGCAGTGCAAGATTAAAAGTTGCAGTGCAAGATTAAAAGTTGCATTGCAAGATTAAAAGTTGCAGTGCAACATTAAAAGTTGCAGTGCAAGATTAAAAGTTGCAGTGCAAGATTAAAAGTTGCAGTGCAAGATTAAAAGTTGCAGTGCAAGATTAAAAGTTGCAGTGCAAGATTAAAAGTTGCAGTGCAACATTAAAAGTTGCAGTGCAAGATTAAAAGTTGCAGTGCAAGATTAAAAGTTGCAGTGCAACATTAAAAGTTGCAGTGCAACATTAAAAGTTGCAGTGCAACATTAAAAGTTGCAGTGCAAGATTAAAAGTTGCAGTGCAAGATTAAAAGTTGCAGTGCAAGATTAAAAGTTGCAGTGCAACATTAAAAGTTGCAGTGCAAGATTAAAAGTTGCAGTGCAACATTAAAAGTTGCAGTGCAAGATTAAAAGTTGCAGTGCAAGATTAAAAGTTGCAGTGCAACATTAAAAGTTGCAGTGCAAGATTAAAAGTTGCAGTGCAAGATTAAAAGTTGCAGTGCAACATTAAAAGTTGCAGTGCAACATTAAAAGTTGCAGTGCAACATTAAAAGTTGCAGTGCAAGATTAAAAGTTGCAGTGCAAGATTAAAAGTTGCAGTGCAAGATTAAAAGTTGCAGTGCAACATTAAAAGTTGCAGTGCAAGATTAAAAGTTGCAGTGCAACATTAAAAGTTGCAGTGCAAGATTAAAAGTTGCAGTGCAAGATTAAAAGTTGCAGTGCAAGATTAAAAGTTGCAGTGCAACATTAAAAGTTGCAGTGCAAGATTAAAAGTTGCAGTGCAAGATTAAAAGTTGCAGTGCAACATTAAAAGTTGCAGTGCAACATTAAAAGTTGCAGTGCAACATTAAAAGTTGCAGTGCAAGATTAAAAGTTGCAGTGCAACATTAAAAGTTGCAGTGCAAGATTAAAAGTTGCAGTGCAAGATTAAAAGTTGCAGTGCAACATTAAAAGTTGCAGTGCAAGATTAAAAGTTGCAGTGCAAGATTAAAAGTTGCATTGCAAGATTAAAAGTTGCAGTGCAACATTAAAAGTTGCAGTGCAAGATTAAAAGTTGCAGTGCAAGATTAAAAGTTGCAGTGCAAGATTAAAAGTTGCAGTGCAAGATTAAAAGTTGCAGTGCAAGATTAAAAGTTGCAGTGCAACATTAAAAGTTGCAGTGCAAGATTAAAAGTTGCAGTGCAAGATTAAAAGTTGCAGTGCAACATTAAAAGTTGCAGTGCAACATTAAAAGTTGCAGTGCAACATTAAAAGTTGCAGTGCAAGATTAAAAGTTGCAGTGCAAGATTAAAAGTTGCAGTGCAAGATTAAAAGTTGCAGTGCAACATTAAAAGTTGCAGTGCAAGATTAAAAGTTGCAGTGCAAGATTAAAAGTTGCAGTGCAAGATTAAAAGTTGCAGTGCAACATTAAAAGTTGCAGTGCAAGATTAAACATATTGTAATAGGAAATGCGAGTCTACGTTACCACAGAAGACATAATGCAGAAGCGACACTTCCCGTACCCGCCAAAACAAAATTTGTTGGCGCATGTCGCGTCGCCGTACTTTTGTTAGTACAATCAAAGAACGTATTATATAGCGTTCTTTGGTACAATTTATTAAGGTGCGTATAGACTTGCGAGCCGAGCCGCTCATGAGCCGCTCATTTCAACAATCTCGCTAGTGTGGACGGTGTGTTGAACGTAGTTTGAGCCGAGCGCGAGCCGCTCGTTGCGAGCCGACTTTTGTCGGTTTTTCTTGGGAGCACAGAGGGATTTTCTGTGTCAATTTGTACGGCGAAAAAGGCGCTTGCAATTTTTAACGACTTTTTTAACGTATTTAATTGAAAACAAAGGAATGGCAGCCTGGAGTGGCCACTAATGCTCTGGAACATCATGTCCAACATTAATTCCGTACCAGTCCGTTTTTTATACATTTCACTTCGCCAAAATCGACGGGGTCTCTTTTTTTACACAAATTATCAATTAATATAGCTGCGCCACTTGCAACCAAGTAAATACTGCTTCTCGTCCAACCATCTTTACTGAAGTGCTCAAGATTTGCTCGTGTAAAAAGGTGGATCACGTAGTGCTCGCGAGCGGCTCGCGTTAACATTTTTTCGAGAGCGGCTCATGAGCGCCTCGTAAGCCGCTCGGCTCGCAAGTCTATACGCACCTTTATATCGGTAACATAACATGTACAGTCTGTCTCAAAGTATATCGTCTTGAAGTTTATCTCATTAAAAGGATTTATTTTCTAATCTGCAGTTGATAAACACGTTTTAAATGCTCACCTGATTCCCTGATTGTGATAACAAAGGGGACCTCTAGGTATTTTATGACATGGCAATTTCAAGACGATATACTATATGAGACAGACTATACTTAAATTTATATTATATATCTATTATACAGGATGTCCAGAAATGGAGGTGCCAAACAAAAATCCCAGTTAGTAGACATTATTTTATGTCGATTTAACCCAATTAGTCCAAAAATGCTTCTTAAGCGAGCTGGAGCTCCTTATAGCTGGTGCCATGAAGTACTTTTTTTTGTAATATGTATTGAAACAGGGGGCCATCATGTAGAGCTTACTGTAAAAATTTTTGTTTTTGATATAACTTGTCAAAAAAATAAATGTAAAAAAAATACAATCAAAAATGTCTGCGGCCCTTCCCACATGGGACGCTAATGGCCTTAGCAAGGAAGTATTATTTACAGCGACCGATGTGTGAGCAGAAGGTAAGTCATTGTGCAAAGTTTGGACATTTTCAATCGAAACGTTTTTGAGATATTACAAAAAAAAGTACTTCATGGCACCATCTATAAGGAGCTCCAGCTCGCTTAAGAAGCATTTTTGGACTAAGGTAATTTGGATTAAATCGACATAAAATAATGTCTCCTAACTGGGATTTTTGTTTGGCACCTTCATTTCTGGACACCCTGTATATTCGAAGTGTCAAATTCAATCTTGCACTGCAACTTTTAATCTTGCACTGCAACTTTTAATGTTGCACTGCAACTTTTAATTTTGCACTGCAACCTTTAATCTTGCACTGCAACTTTTAATCTTGCACTGCAAAAAAGCATTTGTACATGGCCCTTCAGAGCCATCGTAAAATGGTGTTATTCACGAACCGGAACGCAAACTTTTCGGATTCAGATTTTGAGATTTCACCATATACGGGGTGGGCCATCTACATGTGACCCATGTGATTCTTAAATAAAATGTTTTAGGAAAAGACAATTTTATTTTTTTTTGTACAGGCATTTATTTTGATCCAAGGAGATAAATATCAATTAACCTTTAAAATATTATTTGGCTAAATAAGTGCTCGCCACAAAAATGCATATCTTGGACCAGTCCACAGAGGGCCTCCACAGTGGACCTGCCCACAGGCCCCCACAGTTCTAAATCCGGCCCTGGAAAATGCCTATTTTTGAAGAGCTGTATCTCGGAAACTATTATACTTACAGACTTCCGGTTAGGCTCAAATGGTAGAAAATTTAGTCCAGTTTAAAAAAGATAATCATATTCTTTGCACTACAACTCATAGTTTTTGATCTACGAGGCTAAAACTGAAAAAAGTCCGAAAAAATCGCGGTTTTTGGTGCCCCCCCCAGTTTCCACAAGTTTTTCGAAGTTGCAAAATTGAGTATTTACTACTGGGACCGAACCTAACACCATGAAAAAAGCAAACCTAACATAGGATTTTTTGCAATGTTTGTATATTTTTGTGTTTAAATTGACTGTACTAATTCATTTTGGACTGAATTTATTGAACTATATACAGGGTGTCCCAAAATTCCTGAGACACCGAGCTACTACGTGTAATAGAGATCAAAATAGTTGATTGGACCCAATTTATTTATATACCAAAATGTACCGTTTGCCGTTTGCCCGTGAGAAGAGTTGAAAGTTTACATAAAAAAACACATTTTTGTACGCTGTTCAGACATGAGTGAAAGAAATTGAATGAAATTTGAGAAAAATGCATTTTAGAAGATTAGTCTCCTTTCGGTAATTAAATAAATCCAAAAGAAATTGTAGAAGGGTTAAAACCACCCTCACTCCCTTACATTTTTTTCAGAACTTTCTTATGGGTGGTAATACGGTTCTCAAATTTTTTTAGCGAGAAGACTGATTGATTATCTTCATTTTGTTACTCTTTATAAAATTTCATATTCGGCATAGTTCCAAAGCAAAAATGTTTTCTTAAATAATGCTAACAATATTCCTAGTACAAGTTTAATAAAATTGTAATACAAAATTTAGTTGACAGTGGAAACAAAGGCAGAACGTTTTTTCATAATAAATGTTCAAGGAGAGTAGGTAATCCTCTAAAATGCACTTTTGTCAAATTCCATTCAATTTGTTTCACTCATGTCTGAACAGCGTACAAAAATGTGTGTTTTTATGTAAGCTTTCTTCTCACGGGCAAACGGTACATTTTGGTATATAGAGAAGTCATTGAATATGTGCCTATCTCAATTTAGAAGATTGTTCATTTAAGCACTTACATATTTTGCTGGTTATTTTTATTTAGGGAAAAGATGATTTGATACTTATAGAAGAAAGTCAATGCTTATAGATTTGCCACCTGTGATATTTGCAATTAAGTAATTTATTGTAATGAATTACTTTTATTGTTAAGTAGGTATAATGAGGAATGGTGATGAATTATTTTTAAAAAGTCATTGTGCAACCACTGACACATTTCATATTTAGATTAATTTCCAGCTAATAAAATACCTAAATAAAATGTTTCAATAAATTAGGTACCTACTGATCAAGAAATTTCTCGTTGTTTTTTATTAAACCACTCTTTATAAAAAATATTATTGAAATGATTTTATCCATTAGTGTATAAACACTGATTGTATACATTTTGTTTATGTATTAACAAGGAATGTATCGATCGATCGCACATGCACTCCAAGAATAAAAATAAAAGCTGATACTGATATCCGTCAAGAAATTGTTTTGTACGTATGTCGTGACTAACAGCGTGCGTAATTACCGCCATCGTGTGTAATTTTGTTATAATCCCAATAGGTTTGCAACTTTGCATTTAATTTGCATTTGTTTTTTACTATCGCCATCTATTACGCTTAAAAAATTTGTTTCCAATTAAAGCTATCTCATTGACTAACTATAAGGTATATAAACAAGGATAATATTTTTCCGAATGGAGTTCACCATTATAAATTATTAAAATTTAAGACCGCAATTAAAACATTTTTGTTAAAACACTGTTTCTACTCCGTAAATCAATTCTTAAAATACCTACCCACAAATTTTAATGCACTTTTAGGTATATAATCCGACTTGCTATAATGTACTTTTTATATAAAAATAGTCAAATAAAGTATCTATTCTATTCTATTCTATTCAGAATCAGCTTGTCTCGAGTTTGTAACTATGAAGTTAAGTTAGCGATCTGCCTAGTTGTAGGTAAAAATATGTACTTACTACAATATTACAACTGCATATTATTTATATCTAATAGTTTAGCCCGCGGTGTTGTTATATTTATTTCTATGATTTTCCCTTAAACAATAATTAGCAATTTCACGAATGCTGCACGATAATTATGACAAAATGCACATGACGAAAATTATGTTGTAAAATAAGAATAAATTACCTACTTCATTCGTATCTTTGAGAGTTAAATGTATAGAAGAAAAAGAAAGTAAGTCTGAATAAATTACAGCATCGCATAACCTATTATGTTACCTATGTGATTTGTCCCAAAATTGTGTCTCAATCCAATTCCTCTTGCGCATTAGAGATCATAAATCTTTATAGCAATATGAAAAAGTGTCAAGTATAAAATGTATATTTTATCAGATCGATAGCGTTCAAATTTAACACTGGAAGAGCACCGATATTGCTATTATTTTAAGTTAGATCAGGTCTGACGATTGGCTCTATATACATAAACAGTGCAAAACAGCACGTGACGATTATCATTTTATAATAAGCTTTTTACGTAAGACCGTTTGCAAAATTGATAAGAATTAGATTACTCGAATATACTTTATGACAAAAACCGAATCAGTACTAATCATACGAAAAGTGTGGGGAAATTTTAATATAGGTAGATAAACAGCAAGCAAAAGCACAGATAATCATCTGTGGCAAAAGAAAAAGCATAACTAATGGTTCCAGCATAGAAGGTATCTACCTACTAATTTTAACTTGCGATACATTAACGTAGGTACCTAATCTGCTTATATTATAGTTTTTAGGATACACGCGTCAAACAAAAATGAACTCATTTAAAGTTTAAATTGAAGGCTTAACTAATGTTCTCTTTAACGTTTATAATGAGTACTTTATCGCACATTGTATAAACTGTCAGGAACCGGTAAGGTCTCAGAGAGCAACACTGATTGCGTCTAATAAACAATAAACTTGACACGCCCTTGCTAAACAACCGCCTAAAGGTTTAAAGAAAAGCTTTGAATAGAATTGAACATAAACATAAAGTTTCAATGCAAACAGTACCCAGCCAGTTTTGAATATACATTTCAATTGATATTTCATTCATTGTCCTAACAACGTGAACAATGCTGTGACAGCTAAATCGATGAAGTTCCTCGAAGCAGTCGAAGCATATGAATTTCCGACATACTTTTGGTTCAATTTTAAGGCGTTTTTCTATCAAACTTTGATGGAGGATAAAAAAATCAATACCTACCTATTTGATATAGGTACCTGCATCACTAATAATAAGGCGTCGAGATCTTAACACAGAGGGTGTAAAAGGAATACAATTTACAATGTGATAAAAAATTCCAAAAAATACAGTATAAATTTCTGTGCCTCGACATGAAATTTTACAGTTCAATTGTGCTATTTTCGATTTTTTAATACAAAGGAAGCATAGTTAGTTACGTATAATTTTTTTGTAGATAATATCGTGAGTTTTATACTGTAAGAAAATTTATTTTACTAAATCTTGCATAGAAAATGAATTGTTGCGAGACTAATGGCTGGTCTTGCTGAATATGCAACTAACCAACTAGTAAATTCCTAAAACATAACCGTGCCAACACTTGTCTCCGCAATGGAGAATAAATCTATTTAAAAGAGATGTACTACTAAAAGATCGTTTAATTGATGTTCAAAAATATTTTTCAACTGAATTAACAAACGCCGATTTCAGTCAAATGCTTTGGTCCTTAAATGGTAGAAAATACGTTCTTCGGCGTTTCGCGTCTTGGTATCAGTAAACATCTGCTACTGTAGTGATTGAGCTGTCTTTGCCGTTGTATTTGAAAAATTACATAATTTCGAAGCGTATGCATTAAAGTAGATATACATGTAATACATGTATATCTACTTTAATCTCATGTCTACTTTAATGCATTGAATTGACCGGTTTCATCTCACAAAGGGGGAAAAAAGGATAATTTTCAATAAACAATCTCCAAACCTCCTCTTAACCAATTTAATGCATAACAATGAACAATGAGATGATAGTTGTTATTTTTTTATATATAATTGAAGCTAGCGGCAATGCAAACCACTAGGAGTAAAATGTTGACGTAGAAACGCTGTCTGCAACCTTGACTGTAGCACACCTACTAGTACGAAGGTGAGCAACGTTAAATTATGTAATATACGACGAAAAATTATTATGTTAAACTTAGCGACATGTTTCGAAACTTAAGACTAGTTTCATTTCAAGATTAAAGTATACATATCTACTTTAATGCGAATTTGTTACGGATGGACAGGACACCCGTTCATTCGCAATTGTTATTATATGATGATAAGCTAATTTATGTAATATTGGATGCGCAGGTAGGTCCCATATACGGGTTCTTTATGTTACCTCAATGATTCTTATATGTGGGAAAATTTTGGGCCGGACATAAGTACGATTCGTTCTTGATAGCTCTAAACAGAACCGCATTAAACTACGAAATGGTCCGTTAAGAGGCACAAATATTTGTGCAAAACTGATTAGATACACGACCAAAACGTTTTTACAAAGACGGCAACTTCAAATCACCAAGAAGATGGGAGAAGTGCATTGATGTAATCGTGAGATTCTTATTTAAATTCGAACCATCCTCGTATATAAACGAAAGTGGTCGACTAACACCCATAATATAGGCAACTCATCAATCAACATAACCGTATTCTATGGAAACAGTATCAAAGATTATATAATTGACAGTATTATCATTGAATAAATGTTATTCAATGGTATTATTCTATATTCATTTCCTACTATTATTATTACGGTAAGGCATTTTGACCTACAAATTGGTAAAAAATGCATTTACGACCTAAAAAAATATGACCAATAAAAATGAAAGAATTACCAATAAAAATACTATTTATTACATTAAGTACTCACTTGATTACTGAATTACATAAAATTTAACTTAAAATCACAATATTAAACGAAAAGTGTTAAAAAAATACATATTAGTTAGTACCTTCTATTGCAAAAAATCCATTTCAACAATTTTGAATTGCAGTTAAAAATCAAAACTTCCAAAGTCCATTAAGCACATTCCTTGTAAAATAGGGGTAGTATGTAGTTAGCAAAACATCTACTTAATTCCAAGAAATTGTATTGACAAGGAAAAATACTGAATTATATCAAAAAATCTCAAATCAAATACAAATAATGTCATAGCCTTCCGGAAAAGTGTAAAAAATGCTCAAAATGACCTAAAAATTGCCAAAAAATGGCCCATCCCTAAAAAAGTTAAGAAAATGAAAAAAAAAGCCCTGCCGAATTACTTTTATTTAATCCGTTTTTTATGTTAAGTATACATTTTCGTCTCTTGTGGGGTGTGTTACGGCATCATGTGGTAATTTTGTTGATGGATAGGGTTTGATTTTTCTGCCAATTATACTTTATTTTTCAAAATAAAAAATACATTTATTGGTTCCGACGACAACGTTTCGCCGATAATCGGCTTTATCGAGTCTCTTGATTAAATAAAATGTTATTATTAAACTTAAGTCATAAAAAATTAAGTTAGATGCAAAGTGCATCTAACTTAATATCTCTACATGCAGTTTTATGACTTAAGTTTAATAATAAAATTTTATTTAATCAGGAGACTTGATAAAGCCGATTACCGGCGAAACGTTGTCGTCGGAACCAATAAATGTATTTTTTATTTTGAAAAATAAAGTATAATTGGCAGAAAAATCAAACCCTATCCATCAACAAAAATACATTTTCATATATGCAAGCAACGTTTCAACCACAGATAAGTTACTATCAAACTTTATAAGAAAAAAATGCAAAATCATTCATTGCCTTGCCCTAATTATTATATATTATGTGAAATAAATTGGTTCCACCTTATAAATAGCAATGAGAATAGGCGATAAAGGACAGTGCGAAAATTAAGGTACTGTACAAATTTGAAGCTATAGTGCCGAAAAGTCACTACGCCTGCCCTATAGTCTTACTGGGGATAGGTCCAAGGAGTTTTTAAAATTTCCAAAAACGCATAACAATATATTAAAACCTCTACATAATGACCACTCTCAATCATATTTATTTATTATCAAACATTATCAAGGGCACAAGGGTTGTTAAAACATCTGGTATAATAATTTTTATTAAAAATCAAAAGGAGAACAATGTCCAATTTATCCTCATTTCGCTCATAAGAGCGTTAGTTAGGATAAAAATAAACCAAAATCCTATAGAAAGTGTTCCACCTGGTGCAACAATACCATAGTATACTATGCTATCTTATTATTTAGAGTAAATTTGGATTTATCAAGCTTATCGTGAAGAAAAAAGTAAATTATGATTACAGACATTCAATTTTCCTATACACTTCTAGCTTGTTCATCTATTTACAAAATCAATGTTTCACGAAGCTATAAACTCGAAAAATCCAAATTTTCATTAAGATTGAGACAATTATTTCGTAAAACTTTTCTAATTTTGTACGATTTCATTTAACTTCGTCATAACTTTCCTGCGGAATTGCCTAATAAAATTACCATAATTCGTGAAACTCGCGCTTACTACCATTGGCTTCTTGAACTTACCTCAACTAACTCCATTTATAAATGTAGTTAAGCTTCGCCGAGGTATTCCAAGCAATGCATGTACTTTTCTTGGTTAGTACTATTAAAATTTGTAATGAAATTGTTTGCTATACAGAGAAGAATCGCACTTGCGAGACACATGTTCTTAGATGGTCTTATTACCGAAAACGAAAATAACGATGCGATTTGAAATCGACAAAAGAGTATTTAGGCTTATTTTAATAGACAGGCAAGAAGTTTTACACTATCGTCTCATTCCAACATAAACACACAAAGAAACAAACAAACATACAAAAAGAGAGTTAAATTGAATACAAACAGCTTGCTAGAGAAGTAGCAATACATATTTTCAAATAAAGGTTCTTTGTGCCTGGATATGTTTTCAAAAGAATAACGATGATCTTTCGAAATATTTATTTGTTTCCTTCACTCGGTTGTTGTTAATAAAGTTTCAAATATTACCCGATCTTTTTATGCAGCGTAAGTTGTTTGTGGTTGTACAAAATATACGATTTTAGCCCTGATTAATTACTCCATTTCCCGATTAAATTCCTGGTTTTGTGAGCTTCTGCAAATTTAAACACGATTTCGTTGCCTTTTTCATCTTTTGCCGCGCGATTATTAGCTAGTTACCGACAATAAGGCACAATAGAATAAGAAACCATAAATGCCCCATTCCTTAGAACCCACTGCGGCAGATTGGAGCAAAAATGAACATCTAAAAATTGAGAAACTGTACAAGTAATGAATAGGTAGTTATTTATAAGTAAATCAAGGTTTAAGTTAACGAGTAGATGTTTACTGCCAAAGCATAGCTGAGGCAGGAATTTCGAAATGAGTAACATACTGATTTAACGTACAAATAATATAAAACATTTTATTTCATACTGGCCATAGATTCATTTCTTAAGAGTTTTTCTATTAACTTTATATAAAATTTGACCTTTCCAAAATTATGTCACTTTATGGCTATGGCAACATTTGCATTCGGGTACAAAATTTCTAGTATACGGTAAATACGATTTACCAGACTCGCAAGAGTCTGGCAACACAGAGATTAATAGTCAGTATGAAATAATAGATTATTTGGTAGGAGTAATTGCAGGTCTTGTAGATTAATCAAGTTAATAATTACTTGGGATTAGACCATAAAATTGTTAGTTATGTTAAATTATTTAATTTTTTTTTTCAATATTGTATCAATTGTTAACAATTTAATGTAAGTATCATCTATTGTTAACTTACGAATTGTAATTTATATTTTAGTTCGTGAAGAAGCAAACAATTCTTTTGCGAAATATTGAACAAATTAAATAATTTAACATAACTAACAATTTTATGGTCTAATCCCAAATAATTATTAACTTGAAATAATAGATATTTATGTATCAAGTATGCAAAATGATGTTTTAGCGGAGGAATCTGAAACTTCGACGAATCCGGTAAAGCATTTTGCGTACGTGATGCATTCAACATTTTTTTGCATCAATTCTTATCAAATTAATTTCAAAAAAAATTATTTTGGTGCGTACAGAACTGTTGTAAACATCATATTTAGCTTTGACATAGTTGTTATGGTAACAACAGATACATACGTAAACACATCGTAAACAAGTCAAAATGAATGAAAATCCAGCAGCAATTACTGAAAAAGCGAAAATAGCTATTTATGTACCAAGTACGCAAAATAATGTTTTAGCGGATGAGTCGTGTTTGTCGGACGAGGCGTTAGCCGAGTCCGAAAACTTCGACGAATCCGCTAGAGCATTTTGCGTACGTGATGCATACAATATTTTTTTGCAGGAATTCTCTAAACTATCAAATTAATTTCATAAACATTTATTTTGACGCGTACAGAACAGTTGTAAACGTCATAATATTTAGGTTTGACATAGTTGCTATGGAAACAACAGATAAATACGTTTTAGCGTACTAGTACTCTAAAGATGTATTTTGTAGTCCGGACGCTATAAGGCAAAATGAGGCCCAACCTTGCACTTTGTGACAAGTTTATTCCAATGGGCAAATCGTATTATATATGCCCCCGGGCACATTTTCAGATGTGGTGCCACCCCTCCGCCCTCCTACCCCCGCCGCCATCTTGGAAAAATGGCGGCCAAAAACGGTTTTTAGAAGCTATTTCGAGAACCGTCCAAGATATCGCAAAAAGCTTCAAACAAATGTTCTAGAGGACTAAATTTGCAATACAAAGTGCCCTATAAACTTTTTCATTATCTCTTACTGTTGAGCCGGAAATGACCTTCAAACCTCCGGTCAAAATGCTTTCTTGATAAATATGCTACTGTATGGGCCTCTCTCGCCGCATTCTCGTCGCTATAGTTATTTTTGAAAGGACTGACATATAAACGTAGCTGTTTGCAATATTTTTTTACGTTGTTCCATTATTTGCAACAACGATCAAACCGAGTTTCGTATTTTAGTTGATCCGAAACGTTCTGCGGAAAGGAATCAATCGGTTCCGACTTACGCGAATTGTAACACATACGGTCATTCCAGTCAGTCTTAACAGAGTTGTCTGAGAGGAGTGATCAAGCTATTTGTGTTATGTATTCGATATTTGGACAGTTTTTGTGTTTAACGATAGTGTGGTTCGGTGTGAAAGAAGCTCCCCTTGATTTTAAGTGACAGTGACTATGAACCAAATGTAGTTTGGATGGGAAGTTTTTGTGTCAACGCTATCACTGCAGTCGCAAAACGGCCATTTTAAGGTAAGTTATTTCATCTTGGTTTGCCAAAAAGCTAAACGCGTTGCAGAGGTGATCTCATACGTGCTGAATTCTTAACAGGTGGCGATATGGCTTCTAATTTGGTGGTGGTGGACCCCTCTTTACCAATCTCCTCAAAAAGTGGTTTAATAGATTTTATCTGTCAAAATGATACAGGGGAAAAGTTCACATACCCTGAAAGATCCACTAGAAAAGACAAATTCGCTGCTTATGTGTCATTGGAGAGTTCCTTGACACGTCTTAACGAATTAAACCAATTGACATCAATACCACTAAAAGTCGATTTCAGCCAGTTAAATGATGGAACAGGGATCTTTAACACTTTAAAGAGCAACAGGGCAGTTTATCACAAAAGTTGCAGAGCAAACTGCTCGGAAAACAGCATTGCTCGAGCCCAAAAAAGAAGCGAGCAGGAATCTTCAACTAAGTTTTCTCCAAAGAAAAGTCGTCAATCAAGTGGTACTTTTGATAAGAATAAGTGCATATTTTGTGCCACGGATACCCCATCAAACGAGCCTCTTTACAGAGTTGGCGACAAAAAAGTCAGTGCGAGTATTGTACAATACGCCAAAATATTCAATGACGGAAAACTACTGGTCAGGTTAGAGGGAGCATTCGATTTAATGGCCCTTGACGCTCTCTACATTCTAGAAATTTAACTAATAAAATCTAGTGGTTTTTAACCCTCTTATTTTAAGACTTCGTCAGAGTTACCTTTGACATTTAATTGCAACGCATTACTTTAAAGACAACTTGAGACTCTGTGGGTAGGCATCCATGCACTACATCGATCCCATGAGCTCTTTTAAGGGGGAATGTAGTGAAAATCATTTTTAGAAAAGTAGGTTTTACAGGTTTTGCAGTTATGAGCTTATAACCATGAGCGGTTTCACGCGGTTTAATTCGCGTAAGTCGGAACCGATTGATTTCTTTCCGTAGAACCTTCCGGATCAACTAAAATACGAAACTCGGTTTGATCGTCGTTGCAAATAATGGAACAACGTAAAAAAATATTGCAAACAGCTTCGTTTATATGTCAGTCCTTTCAAAAATAACTATAGCGACGAGAATGCGGCGAGAGAGGCCCACACAGTAGCGTATTTATCAAGAAAGCATTTTGACCGGAGGTTTGAAGGTCATTTCCGGCTCAACGGTAAGAGATAATGAAAAAGTTTATAGGGCACTTTGTATTGCAAATTTAGTCCTCTAGAACATTTGTTTGAAGCTTTTTGCGATATCTTGGACGGTTCTCGAAATAGCTTCTAAAAACCGTTTTTGGCCGCCAGTTTTCCAAGATGGCGGCGGGGGTAGGAGAGCGGGGGGGTGGCACCACATCTGAAAATGTGCCCGGGGGCATATAGAACACGATTTGCCCATTGGAATAAAATTGTCACAAACTGCAAGGTTCGACCTTATAGCGTCCGGACTATTGCGGACTATTTAGAGTCCGCAAAACATTCATTTTAGAGAATGAATGAAAAAAATATTGTTGCATACTTTGGGAAATAGCTAGTTATTTGTATTACAAGTGATGTTGTGCTTTTTTACAGTACAAGTAAAGAAACTACTTTTCCGTAAGTATAAGGCATAACGTTTCCACTAAATGGTAATGGAATAGCCAATGCATTTATAAGAAATTATATGAAAAACAAACATGACAAGCGTGAAAATTAAAATTACCCCTGTCGTCAGTTTAGTAATGTAAGCAATGAAAGCAAGTAAAATAGAAGAAAAAATCATCTGAATAGAGAAGTATGACATTTTCAATTTCCAGAGATCTTCAAAGATTATGAAAACTAGCGACGAAGAAGCTTTATCTTGTCAAGATAACTAGTTTTCGGCTTATACCGCGTCGTTATATTTGTTCCACAGCCTGTGTTGAAAGGCTTGCATTGCCTTTTTCCTAACTTAAATCGCAATGGAAAATGGGAACTGCTCTTACAGTAGGTACCCATGGTTCTTAGTGCAACCGGAGTTCTACCAAAAACAATACACCACAGTTTACACATTTTAAGCTTAGATAAAAACATATACATACAATTACAAAAGGCAGTCATCATCAACACTTGCCACTGCCACATACTTAGAACATTTCTAAACATAACGAAAGACACCGCACATCACTCAGAACCAGATCACACATGTTCAACTAATAAATTCAAACACAAAATGAAACACAACACTCAATTCTCCCTTCACAAACTGAAACTATGTTGCATACACAACATAACATTACAGAAAGTTCATTACAAACACAAAACACTTTAATACCCACTCATGTGACACCTCTAACCCGTCCACATACACCCAATAAAATATTGTATAGGTGTACTTATTACTAGGTCTAATTGTTACTTAATTTCGATCCGTGAGGCTAGTTAACCAGCCTGGGCCTGAGTATCGATAGGAATCGAAGTACAATAGTAATTTATTGACCTATAGACTTTACAGTCCAATTACTGAACAAAGAAAGAAAAAGAGACATCCAGTGTTGACTTGGTATAACAAAATAAACAATAATCCATATAAGTAAAGTCAAATAAAATATAAAGAGGACTATAGATAACAAGAGCACAATAGACCAAAAGGTCGCAGTGCGGGAACCTATTGGGACCACCCCCAGAAATAATAATAATAATAATAATAATAGATAACAAAAGCAATAATATATTAAACCTACTAAAAAAAAACTAAAGTTAAATTTGATGTAACAATATAGTAATAAAAATGTAAGAATGACACAATTGTAATTCGAGTGCAGCAAGTAAATCCATAAACCTGCAACAGTTGATATCAATTTCCTGTCGTAATGAATCAAAAGTTTGAATAGAGTAAGTATAAGTATATGATAGGGGCTTTTAATAGTAAGTTAGTCCTAGGTGTGGGATAGTGAAAAGTAACGCTGTTTCGAGAGAAATAGGATGGAACTTAAATGAGGGTAACGTTAATAAGCATGGGCAATCTATTAAGTTGTGTAACAATTTATAGAGAAAGGTGAGTGCAACTGCATTACACCAAGTAGGATGGTAATAAAAGCAACAACGATTGAGTAAAACCAAACGCATCTAATTCAGCTATTAAAATGTGATGAGAAATACGATCAAAAGCCTTAGATCGCTAAGGCTTTTGATCGTATTTTGATGTCGGTATAAACGCCATCGACTTGGTCGTGACTGTCAGGTGTAGTAGCAGTAAACTGTGCAAAGGTGACTAAGTTAGTTATAGTAGATTTCTTCTCCATGAACCCATGTTGTTCACAATAAATTGAACTTTTAGCTAAGGAGTGTATTCTTGAGTACAAACCATTTCGAAAAGTTTACTAAAAGTTGTTTAAAATGCTTGTAGGACGATAGTTTATGATTTCACTGGGGTCACCATTTTTTAATATAGGGCATATGCTTTGAGAAAGGATACTAGGCATATGTTAGCAAGTTTCCAAATGTTTGGACAAACACCACATTTAATTGTGATCGTTCTTAATTTATAGTTACATACTTCAAACCTTCCGAGCATTTTTCCTTATTAAAATACCACGTTTTCTTGGCATAATCCATTACGATAAAATTGTTGCCTGTCAAACATGGATGACCCAAAGTTCTGTTCCTCAAAGAAAAATCATAAATATTTCAGTTACAGAAGGTACGTAATCTGCATATTCTGCACAGTTCGGTGGAATATGCTTATCCAAAATGCAAAGTTTAATAAAATCACAAAATAGAAAGTGCGACTTAGGTGACCACTTGCATAGTGTTGAGACTTGAGAGTGTGGAAACCACAGTCCGTGACTAGTTGGTGTTGATTTCCAAACACAATATCCTGAATAAAAGTAAGTATAACATACCTATATGATTTGTAATATTATTAATTTAAAATTAAAATTAAGGTTATAAGTTAAACATCCTTCGTATTTTTACTTTATTCGTCTTTACTTTGAATTTTATTTCCACGCATTACGCTTACGTGCATTTATTTCCACACGTGGTTTAGCAGCTCGTTTCCCAGCTTTTAAAGTGAGGCGTAAAAACGTTTTATACTGATTGTGAAAACAACACACAACTCCACTTTCTTAAACAATTATCAAAAGGTAATCGACAAAGACACGTAATGCCTTTTGTGTGTATACAGAAACGATGAGGTAAAAGGTTATTGATGGAAATACCAAATACATATGAATTCATTACATCATTTCAAACATTTTACCATCAGTTGTAGTGATATTCATCCATAATAATACAAACGGCCACAAATCTTACACATATTTATTAAATTCTTTCATATCAATATGATGAACCAACTAATAAATAAAGTCAAACCATTCTATTAATTTAATAACACAACTTCAAAATTAAAAAATACTAATTAAACTTAATAAAAAAGGAATGCGCTTTTTAAGATTTTGAAAGCTCAAAAGTAATCGAAACGCACAAAACTGACATGGAATAATATTATCTGTTATTGCGCTAAAAACTGGTTATCTAAAGAACAACACAAATTACACGGAAAAATGAGAATATACAGTATGTCTGTAAAAGTTGGCAACATATGGGAAACTTTTTTATTATTAATTTTACGAAAAAAAGTTATTCTTTATAAAAAGCTCTGCATGTTCTAAAATCTAAAATACAATCATCCGATATTAAATTTTTTCAGTCGTGTACGCGGTGTGTCAAAAAATATGAATTTTGCTCAAGAGTAAAGTACCTTTATTTTTGACAATATCGAAAATTGTTATTAAAAAAAGTTAATCAGAACTAAAAACTACGTTTAAATATGCAATTACATCCTGCTAGTTAAAAATTTTTTATGCAACTTTTTCTCAAATTACTATAATATCTACCGATACTGATACGATTTCCGTTCCGTTCAGAAACCTCACTGTCAAACATTTCTTGATAATAATAGAAATCATGTGTTTATCAGTGCATCTTAGGTTTCACGTAACTACACTTAATTTGTTACTGTAGACAAAAATAGGGAAAAAAGTGTCAGTATCGGTAGGTAGTAATTTGAGAAAAAGTTGTATTGTATTTTAGATTTTAGAACATGCAGAGCTTTTTATAAAGAATAACTTTTTTTCGTAAAATTAATAATAAAAAAGTTTCCCATATGTTGCCAACTTTTACAGACATACTGTATATGAAAGTGCGCCATGAAAAAAATGCATGTCGCACTGCTACACTTTAATTATCTTTTAAACAGATCTAACAAACCTCAGTAAGTGTAATTATGGCGTGTGATCTAATGATAAATAAATTTTGGTTGGTTCGGTCGCTCTATGTAAATAACCAATTTTGCTGTAAAAACCTTATATATGCTTGAAATAACACCGTACTTGTATTCAGACTATTGTTGTGGCGGTATCATGGTGATACTATCACGGTTTATTCATGGTATAGGGAAGGGAGAGACAAGCGTCTATTATTATACGCAATTAAGTTCTGCTGTTAACTATTAACACACGTTTATATCTTCCCTTACATCGTGATCGCTTTGTTTCTTATTGTAGTTTGCGCAAACCGACATTAGACTTACTTACATAAAAACTATAATTCTCCCTTTAATGTAATTGGAAAACAAGATTAAAACAACAGTTACCTTAAGATGAAGGTAGTGAAATCGTGCAAGGAG
Organism: Pyrocoelia pectoralis; assembly: GCA_036250285.1. Lineage (NCBI taxonomy): Eukaryota > Metazoa > Arthropoda > Insecta > Coleoptera > Lampyridae > Pyrocoelia > Pyrocoelia pectoralis. The sequence continues at coordinate 41,051,917 of CM070074.1, forward strand.
GACCTACCAGTCGCGATAAAAGTAAAGTACTCCAAGGTATGTAAGAATAGATTCATTATCAACAAATGTTTCAAAATTTCTGTTTTTCCTTATTCTTAAAAAACACACAGCATCAGCTATAGTGGAAATATGCAAATTTAATGTAATTTAGAGCTTGGGGACACTGAATACTTATTCGCGTGCACGGGGGTTTTCGAGGTCACTGATTCCGAATATGACCTCCAAATTGGGTCATCGCTCACCTGGAGCTCAGGATGGCTGAGCAACGTCATCTCCGAAGCTTTTTCTAAAATTCACTCTCAAATGATTCTAGACATCTCATCCGGGGTTTTTTTGGGTTGCTTATTCCAAATCAGGCATCGGCAACCGTCCCCCAGGTACCTGATGCACATCCGGGCATCAATGTCATCCTCCGGAGTTTCACTGAAGTTTCAAGCCTATAAGGAACCGAAAATTGTTTCCCGGGATTTTGAGTCGCTCACACCGAATCCGGTACCGGATAGTTTCTAACGCTTACCTGGTGCACCACACCGGGGTAGCAACGTCATCCTCTAGACTTCTAGAGTTGCGCTTCAATTTTCGTCGGATAACAATTTTCGGTTCCCTATAGGCTTGAAACGTCGGAGGACCACGTTGATTCCCAGATGCGCGTCATCCAGCACGAGGGAGGGCGGTTGCCGATCCAAAAAACCCCGGATGTCTAGAATCGTTTGAGAGTGAATTTCAGAAAAAGCTTCGGAGATGACGTTGCTCAGTCGTTCTGAGCTCCAGGTTGGCGATGAGCCAATTTGGAGGTCATATTCGGAATCAGCGACCTCTAAAACACCCATAAACCCGAATTGAGTCAATTCTCGAAGTTTATAACGAAGTTATGCATTTTTTCTATGAAAATGCATTTTTCAGGATGCATTTTTCACTGCACAAATGCAATTTCGAAAAAAAAACATGATCAAAAGTAGGTACAAATTGAATGTAGGAAGCGAATGCAAAAAACCCTATCTCAATCCGTCTTACTACAAAAATTTGGTAGGTTCAGTGCTTTATTTCCTCGTCCAAAATGCGAGTGCAATTTCACTTTTGACCGGAAATGATAACAATAAGCTAACTATTTTAATTTCATTCCTCGTAAATATCACGTGCTGGCATCTTTTTATATTGAGACTACTCTACCAGCTTTTTGCTTATTCAATAATAAAATTGACGTTTACATGAGGTCATCTTAATGATTAGTCAACGATAAATTCCTCTATCTCATTAAAATTATTTCACTTAATGAGTTCTGTGTAGTAAATTTTAAACAAATATTAGAAGTTCTTATAATGCGCATACTCCCGCACAGCCTTAAGACTGTAACCAATTAAAATTCAATGAAGTAGACCAGTTTCAAATTCATTTTAATTATGTTAATTATTGGCTAGAAAATAGGTGTGCAATTGTAGCATAAATACACCTTCAACAATTGACCTGCAACTCGCCCCCCAAAAACTATTACCCCTCACACTTAGGTGGTACGGCCTCTTAAGACAAAGTAGATATTGACAACTGTATTATTTAATCAAATTTTTCCAATTCTGGAATGTTTAATCGTAAAAACATGCATTACTGGTCCCTAGAAAATCCGATGTTAACTTATCCATCACATTCACAAACCAAGTTTAGTTTAAATTAATGTATGGTGTGGTTTGATTGGTAGTATAGTGTAGTTGGTCCTCTGTTTTATTCTAGATCGCTTACGGGAACAAGATATATTACCCTTATGGAAGAAGAAGTTTTGGCAGAATATCTACAGTATGTTAATTTAGAAGATCCCAAATCATTTATTTCCAGCAAGATGGAGCCCCAGCTCATAATTTCCGTGAACTTGGAGCAATGCTGCAAAGCATGAAAAGACGTTTTGTAGACCGCTGGATGACTACAAGAGGTCCCATTAAGTGGCCACCTCGTTCACCCGACTTGTCGCCTTTGGATTTTTTCCTTTGCGGGTACGTTAAAAAAAAGGTTTGTGAAAGAAGATACGCCAATGTAGCTGAATTTTAAGTAAGTAAGTAATTTATTTTTTAGGTTTAACCACCTAATAAGTATATAAATTTTTACATGACAATATACATTTTTTTTTAACACTTAATACTAACAAATATAAACAATGTATAATTTATGATAAAGATAACAAGTCATTTAGCTATTATTTCGTAGATAAGTTTTTATTTTAATTTTAAATATTCTTAACGAAGATGCATGTTGTATCTCTTCCGGTAGCTCATTATATTTTTTAAATCCAACTGAGAAGAAGGATTTCGTTGTACTTGCTTTGTTTGCATTGCCAATGTATAGTAAGTTAGATTGTCGCGTATTGTACGAATGAATTTGATGTACATACGTTATAAATTTTTGAAAATAAGGGGGACTAGATTATTTAATATTTTGTAAATAAATGTGAGTAAAAAAAGTAATTGACGTTTATCAACATTAAACCAATTCAATGCATCCAGCATAAATCCAATAGGGGTGTATTTATTACATCTTAATATGATCCTCATACCCCTATTTTGTAAGGTTTGTAAAGAAGTTTTACATGCTTTATTACTAAAATACAATATACTAGCGCAGTAATCAAAATGGGGTTGAATTATGGAGTTATATACTGTTAGTGTTACATAAGGAGAGATTTTCTTAGCCGCTCTCGACAGAATATACAATTTGCTGATTATTTTATTTTTAACATAGTTAAAGTGTTTTGTAAAAGATAAGCTTGAATCAAGCAAAAAACCTAAGTATTTTATTTCGCTAACAATCTTAATTTTTTTACTATTAATACAAATTGATATATTCTCGGTGTTAATTTTACAATACCTATGTCTTGTGGTGACTATTAGTGCATTAGTTTTATTAACATTAACTGCTAGTTTATTTTGTATAAAATATCTTTCTAGTTTTTTTAGTTCTACATTCATTTTATTTACAGCAACATTTAAATCCTCAGCGTATATCGCTAGTAAAGTATCGTCAGCGAATAAATTCACAAAATCAAAATGACAAGGATGGATCATATCATTAATATAAATTAAAAATAATAGCGGTCCCAGGACACTACCTTGGGGCACGCCATGCTTATTAACTAGAGTTGAGGAAAAAACCTCATTGATTTTCACTTTTTGGGTGCGACCACTTAAGAAATTTACCAACCAAGCTAACACTCTTCCACCAATACCTACTAATTTTAGCTTTTCTAATAGGATATTGCGATCTATTGTTTCAAAGGCTCGTTGAAAATCAACGAATACTGCAACAATATACTTATCTTTATCAATTATATTTTTCCAATTAGCAATAGTCAGTTGTAACGACGTTTCGCATGAGTGACCTTTACGAAACCCTGATTGGTTGTGTATTAGCAAATTGTTTTTATTAATATAGTCATTAAGTTGATTATATACTGATATCTCTATTAGTTTTTCAACGGTAGGCAGTGTGTTGATTGGTCTAAAATTACAAGCTAAATTCGTATTTTTAATTTTTTCAATGGGTATAATAGTAGAACATTTCAGTTCCGAAGGGATTATCCCATTTTGCAAAGACGAATTAATTAGATCTACAATAGTGCCAGCTAGAGGTTCGATTGCATGTTTTAAAATTTGTGGACATAATACATCATATATGTTGCTCTTGTTTGCTAATTTCCCTACGATATGTTTTAGGTCCCTAATTGAAATATACTGGAAGTTATCAATATTGCAATTGGGTTGAACAAAATTAGAAGGTTTATTCCAAGGAATATATCCAAGACTATTTACAATTTCATCAATACTGTTAATAAAATACTTATTAAAACTTTCCGCCGTTTCTAAATCAGATTTACAAGAGTTACTGCCATTATTATCGAAAATTATATTTTTATCAAATTTCGCAGGTTGTTGGGGTTTAATAATAGTCTTCAATATTTTCCACAAGTTGTTATTATTGTTTTTATTGTTTTGAATTTGGTTTTCGTAGTACTTTATTTCCTTTTTTCTACGAGTATGAACAGATTTATTTCTAAGATACTTGTATTCGCTCCATAGGAGTTCCTTATCTATCTGGTCGCTACAAACTTTAAATTTCCAAAACACATGGTCCCTTTCCTTATTTAATTCCCGTAATTCATGGTCATACCATGGGATTTTTGTAATTTTTAGATTATTAGATCGCATTGGAGCAACTTCATTTACAACTTTAGTTACACTTTCGATTAAGTTATCATATATCATCTGACATTGTGATAGATTTATATTTTGAAAATTGAAATTGCATAATTTTTCGTTAATTAGTTTAAGGTTAGAGATATTTAAGTTTCTGTAATTCCTAGTTCTACTAATCAATAAATTTTTAGCGTAGCTATTGCAGTAATTAATGCTAATACAAGAATGGTCGGTTATTTTAGGACTATCGTGGACATTTACATTAATATTATTGATATTAGATAATACAAGATCAATTAACGTACTTGATTCGTTAGTTGTTCTAGTTGGTTGTTTGACCAATTGATCTACACCATATGTTTTTAACATGGATTTCAGTTTATTACTATAATACGAATCCTTACTATAATCCAGATTGAAATCCCCGGTTATGATAAATTTTTTCTCACTAAACGCTACATCTTCTATTGTTGATTGCAGCTCTTCTAAGAAAATTCCGTGGTTTGCGGATGGCGAATGATACAGTACCGCTATAAACACAGATGACTTCTCGATTATAAGATTGAAAGATAACAACCAAAGGTTATCCTTGACCATTTGTTGCTTAATTGTTGAAACAGTTACACTCTTACGCACATACACTAACACACCTCCAGTACTTCTGGTATCCGAATCACATCTTATTACACTGTAGTTGTCTCCAACACACAATTCGAAATCATTTATATCTTTTGTAACACGCGCTTCGCTTAATAAAATTATTTTCGGGTTGAGTATTACAATACTTTCAATTAATTCATGCTTATTTGCTACGAGACTACGAATATTTAAATAAATTATATCAGAATTTAATAGTATATTAGGCGGTTTAGTTAGTTTTTTGTATTATTCGAGTACGGTTTCCTATGTTCCACAATCGTAGGGACATCGTTGATATATTTTAACGTTATGTTGGCTTCACCACCATCCTTACGTCTGCTAAATTCGTTTAGAATACTCTTAATGTAGTTCATCTGCATAGGTGTACGGTCAGCTCTAAATCTCAAGCTGTTTTGGGGTTGGTTTTTGTTGCTACGCAGAATATTCTTCGCTGATTCTTGATCCGGATAAATGATCTTCATGGGCCTAGGAGATCTCCCAGTTTTACCTACCCGAATGATTCTCCTCGGTTCTGTGAAGTTTCCAAGAGGAGCTAGAATTGCTTTTAATGAGTCAAAATCATCCTTGGCACGGTCTTCCACATGTGGTTTTGCCGACTCAGGGATGTTATACAGCATAACATTAAAAGATCTTTTTTGTCTTTCATTAATCTCCTCAATTATTTGACTGTTAGCCTGCATATTAGTTTCTTGAATCCCCTTTAATTCCGATTGGAGTGCCGTAATCTCGGCATCGACCTTCAGAAATTTCGTTTCCAGCTTATTAATTTTATTAGCAAATTCATTTAGTGTTCTATGAAAATCATCTTTCATAATAGAGAAGTGCTTCTGCAGTAGCCTATCAAAAATGGATTCAATATCGCTCACAGGACATAAACATTGATCACAAGTGAACGGTTCTCCTTTGTTCGAAATATCAGCATGACTATTTGGTCGATAGGATAGTAAGCAATGGGCATGAATCCATTTAGTACATTTTATGCATTTCGATGCGGCCTCTAAAAGACCAGGAGGTATGGAATTTTTACACGACAAACAAATCGGAGGCATATTAAGCGTTAGAAATACGTAGGTACGGCTTGATTTTCACAATAGAGATATGGAAACGTTTGTGATTTTGCACACTCACTATCTAATGATTATCCTATCTAGTAACCTTTGGCTTATAATCTAACTAAATTAATTCTGTATCGTTTTAAAACGACTGTAATTATTTACTGGCAGTTTACTCACGTGCCAATTGTATTTTTTCGCACTCGCGGGATTTTTAACTTTCCACTAATACCAAATTTTACAATTTCGGTGTGTTTTTACGCACAATATTATTAGTTCTTTGCAGAGCAAAGAAAACACGTCCGTTCGCGACGATGTTATGCTTGTTACTCCCTTTTTTTAGAGAATAACATTCGTGTTATGTATTAATTCAACTGACGGTAGAAGTATATCGAATGCTACAAGGAGCTTTCAAAGGAGACCTTTAATGTGCATTCATGAAAATGGTGGCATTTTTGAACATTTAATGTAATTTTGGAAAGTTAAATAATTGATGTATTGGAAGGTCACGGCTACCTTAATTAAATAATACAGTTGTCAATATCTACTTTATCTTCAGTATTTTAATGTAAGAGTGTATAAGAATTTTTCTCGAGAATTCATTTCTCTTTCGTTTACAATAAAAATATACGGGGTGTTCCATAAAAAAGTACTAAATTTGTGATTTTCTCGAAAATGCATTATTCAATTGTTTTTATTAATTGGATATTAATCAGCGCTAAAAACACTACTACTTTGCTAATTTAACCTACTTTGTAAAATCAGTAATAACAAAGATAGCAATAGTGCCGAGTTAATTTGAAACAGTCTGTACATTTAGCTTATACAAGCATCCAAAACAAATTACAAAATAATATAAATTTAAAAAAGTGTATTACGATGTGATTTGGATACCAGAAGTACTAGAGGTGACTTAGTGTATGTGCGCACTACTGTAACTGTCTCTTGTCAGCGATAATTTTTGGTAGTTATCTTTCAAATAATCTATAAGCCATCTGTGTTCATCGCTATACTCGCCATCGCCATCGCCATCTGCGAACCATGGATTTTTGTAGAAGAGCTGCGATCAACGATAGAAGATATATCATTTAGTGAGAAAAAATTTATCATAATCGGTGATTTCAATTTAGATCTTATGAAAGATTCGTGTTATAGTAATAAATTGAGATCCATGTTAAAAACATATGGTGTAGAGTAGATCAATGATCAAACAACCAACACGAATAACCAATGAAAACTACTAATAGGTATAAATAATATTATGTAATGTAAACGTTCACGATAGTCCTAAAATTACCGACCATTCTTCTTTTAGCATTAATTACTGCAATAACTATTCTGAAAACTTATTAATTAGTAGTATTAAGTGTTAAAAGTGTTCAGTGTTATGTTTAAACTTTGTATACATATTAGGTGGTTAATCTAAAATAAATACTTACTTACTTATTCTTTGTACAACAACTCATGGTTTTTGAGCTACGAGGCTAAAACCGAAAAAAGTCCAAAAAATCGCGGCCATTGCCCCCCCCCCCCCCCCGGTTTCCACAAGTTTTTCGAAGTTGCAAAATTGAGTACATATTTCCTACTGGGACTGAACCTAACAACATAAAAAAGGCAAATCTAACAGGATTTTTTGCAATGTTTGTTTTTTTTGTTTTTAAATACTACTAAGGAGTAAATGGGAGATAGGTATAGAAGTTTAGTAAAATTTTTGACGACAGCAGATCATGAGTCCGTCAAATTTTTAAATAAAATTTTGGGGTAGGGAATCGAAGGCTGTGATGGAGAAAAGACGAGATTTGTGTAAGCAAAAAACGTTGTTTCTGTATGACAATTGCCGCGGGTGCATAAATCGCGCAGAGTGCAGCAGATTATTGCTTATTGTGACTTCTCAGAGTTGCGGCATCCATCTTATAGACCTGACTTGGCCCCGTGCGACTTCTTTCTGTTCAAACGTCTTTCTTTCATGCCCAGGTAGATTACATATTATAGACCGTGGATCGAACATACCCGGCTCACGATATACATTTATTTCATGAGGATATTACGGACACATGATTAATATTGGTTTTAGGAGCTATCACATATAAGAGTACTTAAAAATACACCGAGATTAATGGTTGTGTTAAAACACATTCGACACTTTAAAAAATAAGGTTGTACGTAGATAAGGGGAAGGGGAGAAGGATCACATATAAAATAGGTTGACTTTCGTACCACATCGAAAGCCAATCTATAATCTACGCATAATGTGCACATTAAATCATTAGATCAAGAGTTATCCTAAGTATATCGGCCCCAAAGTTTATTAAAATAAACCTTGTATCGGCCCAACATGCTAACATTTGCTAAATATCCACTTTAGTGTTGCCGAAGACCGGCAAAACATTTCTGGATTGTAGACCTCACATTCGGGTCCTTTGTGCTATTAATTATATGAGTCAAGTAGGGAAGCAAGTGGGGGATGCCGAACTTAATCATGGAAAGACGGAACCCATTACGTTTGAAGAGATTGAATTAATTGCCCACCTTTGTTTAGATCCTATCTTCCTGAATTTAAAATCTAAGATATAAGTAGCATTTCTTTTCATGCCTAACTGCGTAAGTAGTGTAATTTGCTACCTACTTGTTTATAATACGCCCATGCAACAGGAGTTTATTTGGTGCACATTGTTTCTTATAGATATGAGAAGTTTTATATTAGGTGTAATCTATGGTTTATAACTTTTCTTAAACGTAGTTGAACATGACGGAGTTAAAAAAGGTTATAATGTTCGTTTTAGAAAGTACAGTTTGTGTTGTACAGTATGTTATGTTCAACATAAAAAACCATGGAATTGCATACATATCCTGAATAAATAAACCCATGTCTATGGATTTCAGATTCCTAAAAGCACATATTTCAAGTTCATGACGGCTTAAGTGAAATGATGGCACACAGTAGAATGTAGAAGTAGCTTCAAAATCTCGTGGCACTTGAGATGCACGGCGGGATTTATTTAAACGCGATACTACGATATGAAGTTCTATAAATAATAATTAAACCGATATGTATTTACTCTACATGTTTAGGATGCCATTTTACCTACCGATGTTTCTCGACGTATAACATCTTGGCTACTTTTCGAAATTGTTTTAAATCCCGCTGCGCATCTCGAGCGCCACGAGATTTTGAAACTACTCTACCTCGTTAAGGACGAATTCTACTGATTCAGTATTATTATTTACAATTATTATAAAATCAATTGAAGTAGATGTATTCTAGTTGGTTCCTTAATAAATTGCTAATATTAAATGACTCAAGCATTTTTAAAGAATTTAGTTACACGAGGATTCCACGTGTTAAAACCATTTAAATTAAAGTTTCCTAAACAGTAAAGGTGTGACAGCAATAGTATTTACATTTACCTACAAACGTTTTTAAATTTTTGAACTTGTCGATATAAAAAATAAAAACACAAAAATTCCCTAAAAATCATGGTTTTAGCTAAATAAATCAACTTTCACAAGTTCAAAACTTCATACATATCGTGCCCCGTGCCCGACCTGGCGCACATTCTGTAAAGATTCCAATCGATTTGTAAGTTTTCAAAAAAGTGACTATTTTACCTTTGTATTTTAGTTTTCCGGTTACATTATGGCAAAAATCGGCGAATTTTCCAAAATCTTGTGCGTCGATTTCAAAGGTTGGATCGTTAACGAATATGAACACATTTGTATTTAAATAGCTTTATTAGTGTTGCAAATTGCAGAATTATAGTTCTACAGGTGAAGTAGTTTGGTTTGCTTAGGTGTATCTACTGACTCTGGTAGGTACAGAGTCACTACTGACTCTGAGGTGTACGTAATCGTAGCTCCATCTTATGATTGTGAAAATACAGATAAGTTACTGTGGTGAAACACAACAAAGAACCGTGGCAATCAAACAAGTTTTTAGTGTAGAAAATATTGATAGTATTTAATATTTTTTTGTCTTTGTGAATGATTTTAGAAACATTTGTTTTTTTCATCACTACAGATGGAAAACGTTTCATATGTTTGAAGATAAACTTGTGAGTTGATGTAATAGTATTATGTCTGACAATGTTATCACTGGAGTCAAGTTTATGATGTGAAAATAAGACATAAGGTAAATTAGTGTAGAATACATTGTGATTTTAGCAAACAATTCTCATTGAAACACTAACTTTATTATTTAAATTCACTTTGGTGTTAACGGAAAAAATTTGAATCAAATCTGCTTTAGACAGACCGCGCTGTTGGTCTTACTCTTTAAAATTAAGTTTCCAACCACTGAACTGCATTGAATCGTTCTCTTCAAGTTTCATACAAAAGGCTACCAGCATTTTTATGAAACCGTTATGAATAAATACATGCATAACACAGGTAAGCAATTTCTATGTTACTTTTATGGTAACACCCCAACCGTAAAATTTTACTACGTTTTTTGAATTTAATAGATCAAATACCTCCTAGATTTGACTTCTCTTGCTATCTTTTACACTGATATAAAGAAATAAAACATAAAATGTACGTAGCGAAAGATTTTAAATTACAAAACCTTACAATGTATAGAAAATGTGTTGTCCTCAAAACCAAGATTATACGAAATAAGGATTCAATACCACATACAAAATGGAAATAGAAAACTCATTAAACACAAGCTCAACTTGAATAGCAGTTTAATATCTGTTAATCCAAACTGAAACTAATGGAACTATTGTTTGAATTGCAGATATTTGGTTTACTTATTATGTAATACTACTGGTTATTACATGTAGCGTAAAATTTGTAGACATAATTACGTAGATTGGAAAAGCATGCAGTGTATAATGGAAATTGATTTACTCAACGTAAAAAAATTGAGGCCGCATAAAGCTGTGAACAACCTGCCTTTATATCCTTCCTTTCAAGATACCGGAAAATAAGTTGAAAATATATCCTGATCTGAGATGATAAAAAGACTATCCCTTTTTTCTACTCAACAATCTTTAAGTTTTTTTCTCCCTTTTATGAATTTATTCTGTTTGTTACTTATATATTAATACGTCAGAACTAATTTAATTAAAACTGTTAGGTGCAATAAATCTAGTAAAATCGACTTTCATAATTTCCCACGAAGTTTAATAATAACGAGAAAAGAGATAATTGGGAAATTAATGGTTGTATGGTACGCCTTCATATTTCTCCAAACCATATTAAAATATTCGTTAAAGCTTGGGGAATAAATAATGGATATTTTGTAATAGGAAACCAGAAATGTAATTTTGTCCTCTCGCCGCCTGAAAGAAATTAAGATGTTTTACTTAAAAATGGATTGAATTAAAATAAAAAGATATTAAATGAAAACAGCGATTCCCGGGCACCAAAGTAGGTAGGTAAATGCCAATAATAAATAACAAATGATATTTCAATTACCTATTCTATATTTAATTCGAACATACCTATCTAAATAATACCATTAATTTTTCTCCCAAATTTGATCAAAACAGTAACTACATATTGGATATTTTGTGTATATGAAACTATTTACAAAATAGCATAACTCTAGTTTACGATTGCCAATTTGCCATCGATGGTAACCAATTTATAATTTTTGGGCAGCAGATAAGATCTGATCCATAGTTGATTATTATACAGTGAAACCCCTTAAATCCGAACCCCGCAAATCCGAAATCCCGGGAAATCCGAACGAGTTTTTTGGACAAATTAGTTAAAAAATTAAAAAAAAATACTAGTCCAGTAACCTTGTCGCCTGAAAGGGGTGGTACCTTGCGTCAAATCCGGTAGTTCTGATTTTTTGCTGACTTATTTATGATGTTATCCCAATGAATAATCCAAGTTTGAGACCTCGAGCGCCGAACGCAACCTTGTCATAAATCGAAAAAACCGCAACATTTTCGACTTTATTTCAGTTTTTGGCGATTTTAAGCCTAAAGGACTAGTTTTTCGATAATACCTACGCAGTAAGTTTTTAAAGTAGACTAAATTGTCTACAATATGAGACGAGAACTGTCTCTGTAGGCGAAATAGTTTCCGAGATAAAGCTTTTCAAAGTTTATCATTTTTGTCGAACTTCGCAATTTTTCGCAATATTTTAGACGCCACTCAAGCAACACAGGCGGGCTCTATCAGAGGTTCCTGGAGCTACACAGGTACAGGCGTGGTTGGGAGTCACACTGTACCCTCTCCCTGGGGGTGGATATCGAAGTCACAAGACCTCTGCCCCAAAATGATGTCCAGAGGCGCAGCCCCACAACACCTCTTGTGGATGATTTCTTGCGGTTGCAAGAGAGGTTGTAGGAACGCGTGCAGCTGCAGGAAGACAGGGATGACAAGCTTATCAGCATGGACGAAGTGGGGGGGGGGGGGACAAGCCCTTCCAAACTTCAATTTAGCCCCTCCAGCTTACCATGACATCTTAAAAAACTATAGACGTTATACACATATACATACTTCTTCTCATATTATCTGTGGGGCTTGAACCCCCCCCCCCCCCCCCCGATCTGTTCACCTAACATCGCCCATTCTCATCAGTCTGCAGGCACTGCAGCGGGGTCTCCTTGACAACGTACCGGATATTGCAGTAGACATAGACTTCGATTCCCCAAAGGGTGGCGATCTGTCCGATGTCGACGTGGAGGATGTCTTATGGGCACAAGACATCGACGATACATCGCGATCCCCTGATAGGGACATGCCATCACGATACGATGATCCACATACGGACGAACCTCAACCAGGCCATTCCAAGAAGGCAAAATTAACTTAATTTTAACATCCCACCATAAAACGTACAGAGCTTCGATAATATAACAGGGGTATATTTCAGAAATATGAAAAATGTAAAAGATGGGGGGGGGGGAGTCTGCGTACTCCTCAAACCTCTTTAGAATACACTACAATATAATCGAGGGTGGGGGCCCGAAGAAATAGGGTCAAAATTCGTTCAGAACAACAAATTATTGCTAAAAATTGCGAAGTTCGACAAAAATGATAAACTTTGAAAAGCTTTATCTCGGAAACTATTGGGTGTACAGAGACAGTTTTCATCTCATATTGTAGACAATTTAGTCTACTTTAAAAACTTACTGCGTAGGCATTATCGAAAAACTACTCCTTTAGGCTTAAAATCGCTAAAAACTGAAATAAAGTCGAAAATGTTGCGGTTTTTTCGATTTATGACAAGGTTGCGTTCGGCGCTCGAGGTCTCAAACTTGGATTATTCATTGGGCCAACATCATAAATAAGTCAGCACAAAATCAGAACTACCGGATTTGACGCAAGGTCTGAAGTATAAGGTTACTGGACTATACAGTTAGCATACTCAAAAAAGTGTAAATGTGTCTACATCTTATGTCATCCAGGATTGAAAAATGGTAAAAGTTGGTTATTGAAATTCTTTAGGTTAATCGCTTTGCAAAAACAATGAAATAACAATAGAAACACACAAAATATCACTTGAAATCAGTTATCTTCAGTTGTCGAAGTGACGAAAACCTTCCCGCGGAGGCAATTGCGCGCCATTGTCGCATGAACATGACATCGTTTGGCGTGGCTGCTGCGTAACGAGGGCTGGTTATTATGTTATGGATAGTTTTCGGCTAATCCGAACAAATTGAAATCTGAACAGGCTACAGCCCCAATTAGTTCGGATTTGAGGGGTTTCACTTACTATGATTTATACGTTCATGGTGGAGTCAGAGGCTCAAAATGATTTATACACTGCATTCATGACATTTTTATTTTTTATCACAGAATCTGCAACACATTATCAATAATTTCTTGAACTATTAATGCACACGATTCAATTTTCAACCAACTTCAAAAAGTTGGTTACTAAATTCGCCCGGATGTCTGTGTGTCTGTGTGTCTGTGCGTCTGTGCGTCTGTGTGTCTGTGCGTCTGTGCGTTGGTCGATGTTACAGGGTTTAGAAAGCTGGAAGTGGTGTCATCTTATAGGAAATTTTTTACCGATTCCAAATCGCTGGTAAATTTTTTGATCGGATCACCCTTTCGCCGCCGGGACGCCATTAAAGTCAAAATATACACCCTTTAATATCTCGAGAACGACACGTCCAATTACAAAAAGAAAAAAATATGTTTCCTTTATTTTTTGAAACCTATTGAGTGATGATACGTAAACATCACCCTCACCCCCCTGTGGAGTGGGATTCAAATAAATAAATGGTTAGTTTCATTTATTGAAAACAAACAAACTGATAGTGAAGTCGGTTAGGGAATATTCGCCGCCGCGGTGTCGGTTCGCCTTCGCCGTCACCGTTTCGCCGTGGGGACAGTTAGCCATTGGTTGGTCAAATTCGCCGTAGGGACGGACGATTCGCCGTTGGAAGATGATTTAGAAGTATTCATCAAAATAATTTACTCTTAGTAAATCTAGGTTTAATATATTTTTTTCAATTGATTCAAAAACGGGAATATGATACTAAACAGCATTTGAAACTTAAAAAAATGCCAACCTAAGCGTATATTGCCACTCAGGCGCTTAGGTTAGAGGTAGGTTCAGTATATTTTTTTTCAATTGATATAAAAACGTGAATATTATGATACTAAACAGTATTTGAAACTTGAAAAAAATGCCAACCTAAACGTATATTGCACTCAGGCGCTTAGGTTAGAGGTAGGTTTAGTATAGTTCTTTTCAATTGGTAACAGTCCCTCAAGATTAAAAGTTTTCGATTTTCGATGTGTATGGCGAATCGTTCCTACGGCGAATTTGACCAACGGCCAACTGTCCCGACGGCGGAACGGCGAATCGGCGACGGCGAATAGGCCTAGACCCTTTTTAGAAGCAGTTGGCCGCGGCCACTTGTCTTGTGGCCAGTTTTCCTGTCGGCCACTTGTCTCGCGGCCACTTGTCCCGCGGTCAGTTGTACTAGACCCCCTGTGGGGTGGAGCGGGGGTGAGTTTTCAAAACTTAAATGGGAACACCTGTTTTTTATTACACTTTTGGATTCTCCATAAAAAACGATCCTCAAATTGCAGATTTCACCCCCAACTGCAACCCCTTTTTTGGGGGTGGAAAGGGAGAAAATTGCACGTTCGCAGAAAAACGATCTTTTTTTCCCCTCTAACATTTTTTCGTGATTTACAAATTATCCGTCACCCTCTCCACTCCCATCTCCCTTAAGGGTGGAAAGAAAAACAATGACTCATTTGTGCAGAATCCGGTGTGCTTGTCTCGGGGGGGGGGGGGGGGGGGGGGGGGGTAGATACATATATGTACTATATGTGCCATAATTAGTTACAGATTTGAAATTGGTTGAAATTAGAATTCTATAAGAATTTGCGCCTTTTGATACTTGTTTAAAATACAACCTTCTGTTTTGTGAAAAGTGGATATAATAATTGACATTTAGTCTTATTTTCCAAGTTATATTTTTACGTGCTTTAATTCCATAATTAAATTGGGCTTAAGTGATCCATGCTATAAAAACTGTAGGTACATGAATTTGTACCATCCGATTAGTTTTTAATTATTTTATTAAATGGAACACTGAATGACATTTGGTCGAAATTACTTCAATGAGAAATTTTATTGAATATCGTATTTTAAAATGTCAAAATGCTCAAATTCAGGCGACTACAATTTTACAAAATCCAAATGAAGCATCTTGAACCCATTTTTTAAAACCATAAAAATTCATAATTTTTTGAACAATATAAATGAAAATAAAATATGTGACGCATCAATTCTATTCGACAATGTACACACAATTTTATTATAAAACACAACTTTTCGGGTTTTCCAGCGGCAGTAAGGATCAAACTCTCCTACCTTTAAATGAAATGCTCTCTCTTATGGATGGTATGCCGTCAGCTTTAGTCTCGCTTCGCGTTAAAAATCAACAACTCCGTAGAGAGGTTTGCCAATAAGGAATAAAACGTACTCCTACTGTAATTACGTTAAATTACTGGCGCAATTTCTGTAATTTTCGACCTATAATAAGTAATTCTTGTAATATCCGAAGTATAATTTTAATTATTTTAATGTTTCATTCCAATTTCCCATTTAGGAATAGTACGTATAATTCGTTTATTTTTTGTTCTTACAGATTAGCATGTAGGTTAGATATAATGTTTGGTCTTTGTTATAATGTAATTTTCAAATAAATAAATAAATAATAAGTAATTGTGATATTACACAATCGGTAATTTTTGAATGCTTGAATCACAATAAGTAATTTTTTTAAATCATCAGACATAAAACGTGTGTGCGCGCGCATTTCATTTATTTATTTGAGTTATGTTTGAGTATCATCTGTATATTGCACCTACTAACTAACTAATATATAGTCTTTGCTAATATCATCGTTATTGGGAACAGGAACTGAATTTATAGCACACAATGATGTACGGTTCCAATAAAGAAAATTAATACATGTTGCTTTCAAATTAGATCCTTAAAGTACACAGTTCCATTCAACGTTATAATTTCCTTTTACTATGGACAAGTTCACTCAAAACTGCTGTACGGTATGTGTTTTTGGGGATTATCAACATTAGCGCAAGAAGTATTTCTGAGCCAGAAAAGAGTAATTCGAATCATGGCTGGTATAAAAAGAAATGAATCATGCAACCTTATTTCACAAAATACATACAGGGTGGCCCAACGAAAAGGTAACAGACGGGTTTCTGGCCAGAGGGAATTTTTTTTTGGGAAACGCAAAAACACGTCAATTTTTATATCAAGGGGGACAACTTTCGCCATGATTTTCAACCTGAAGTGATTTCATCCCTTAGCGCTGTGAGAACAACCCCTAAAATTTAAATAGGGATGATGGGGCAAGTGATACGTCATTTGAAAGGTCTTTCTTTTCTGATTTCAGTGCACTAGTTTTTTTTATATTTTTTTATTTTTAACCAAAAAAATTGAAGTTCCAAAATGGAAAATGAGGAAAGAGATTGAGGTATTTAAAAACTCAAAAAAGCTCAGACAGGTCAATTGTTTTTTTCTTAGAGAAGCTAGGTACTTTTACTGATATTTGACAACATTGTTTCACCCCTTGGGTACAGGGTAAACAACCCTTAAATAAAAACAAGGGTTAATTTTTTCTTGTGCTAATTAATGAAACCAGTTTATGCAAATTCAACCCTTATTTTAATAAATTTTTGAAGTGTCTGCCTTCAGCTTCCATGTAATAATACAGATTTTTATTAACTCGTTCCTCCTGATCTCACCCCATTAGATTTTTGTATGGGGTCATGTAAAGAGTAAAGTTTTTTCCACTGGTCCGGAATCTTTGGAGGAGTTACGTGACCGTATAGTACATGAATGCCGCCTGATCAGTCCTGAAATGTTGCAAAATGTACGGGAACGATTTAATGACAATTTGTACTATTGCATGGAGCTGAAGGCAGGGACTTCAAACATTTATTAAAATAAGGGTTGAATGTGCATAAACTGGTTTTATTAATTAGCACAAGAAAAAATTAACCCTTGTTTTTATTTAAAAATTTAAGGGTTGTTTACCCTGTACCAAAGGGGTGAAACAATGTTGTCAAATATCAGTAAAGTACCTAGCTTCTCTAAGAAAAAAACAATTGACTTGCCCGAGCTTTTTTGAGTTTTTAAATGCCTCAATCTCTTTCCTCATTTTCCATTTTGGAACTTCAATTTTTTTGGTTAAAAATAAAAAAAATATAAAAAAAACTAGTGCACTGAAATCAGAAAAGAAAGACCTTTCAAATGACGTATCACTTGCCCCATCATCCCTATTTAAATTTTAGGGGTTGTTCTCACAGCGCTAAGGGATGAAATCACTTCAGGTTGAAAATCATGGCGAAAGTTGTCCCCCTTGATATAAAAATTGACGTGTTTTTGCGTTTCACAAAAAAAAATTCCCTCTGGCCAGAAACCCGTCTGTTACCTTTTCGTTGGGCCACCCTGTATAATGATATAATATAGGTATTACCTTTACCTAGCTTGTACATTCTTGAGCTTCTATGCCTTGTCCATAAGAACCAAAACCAGTTAAAAAAAAACTCAGACTTTCATTTGTACAATACAAGAAAAAAGAATGATTATCGTAATCCTCTTAATAAAACCAATATTACCGCAAAAGCTCCTTCCTCGTCTGGTGTAAAGTTTTACAATTACTTGCCCCAAACTTTAAAGCAATGTGGCTCTCTTAAACAATTTAAAGGCAAAACAAAAGCACTTTTAAAGCAACATTGTGTTTACAATGTAGAAGAATGTTGACTACTACCGTTGAGTTCACTCAACGCTACTACCAAAGAGTATTATTCTCTTTGCTACTACAAAACAATAAATCTTAATGCATTCTGTTTGCTACGCTAACTGTTAATGTTTTGTCTTATACACATTGTATTTATATTTAATTTTTTTATGTAGACTGTTTTTTTTAACTAATGACTTAAATTTAATTTAATTGAATGTACCTACAATCTATTTATGACTTGATCTATACCTACCACTTTTGTGGTCTAACGATCAAATAAATATTATTATATTATTATTATTTTTATAAAGCATTTCTTCTTTTTGCCTTTTTTGCGCAATAATATCCCCGTTATTTCATCATTCCACGTCTTCTTCGGTCTTCCCCTTGATCTGCTTCTTATTCCTCCTGCTTCCCATACACTTTTAATTCTGCAAATATGACCAAAGATCTCAATTGCTGTTTTTCTATTATAGCGATAACTGCTAGTTCTTTTCTTACTGTATCGTTTCTTATCTTGTCCCTTCTAGTTATGCCCTTAACCCTTCTTAGATACTTCATATCCATAGCTTGTACTTACTCCGCTGCATTGTATTTCACAATACTCTGCTTTCGCTTTCATATATTAGAATTGGTCTGAGTACAGTTCTGTATGCAGTTATTTTTGTTTTTCTACTGATTTCTTGATTATGTATCTATGAAAGATTTGCTCAGGCTATGGAACATTCTGGCAGTGTTACTATTTAATTCTCCCGTTCATTTCCTCTGTCGTATTTCTATCCCTATCCCTATCACTCCCAGGTATTTAAATATGTTCGATTACCTATTTATTTTTATTTTTACGGCACTGTATCGAAGGCCTTCTCCAAGTCTAGCGATGCCATATATTCTCCCCGCCTCCTGCTCTGCTTTTTTCCAACATTTGCCTTATAGTAAAAATATGATCTAGCTCTAGCACACTCCTTCCCTTCCTAAATCCACTATGCGCCTCTTGCAGTTGTTCTTCAACTATGTTCCTTAGCCTTTTTTCTAATATGCTTTCGTATATTTTGGATACAATGCTTAATAATGTTATACCTCTATAATTCGGGCATTCTCTACTGTCCCATTTCTTCAATATTGGTACGATTACCACAATCTTCCAATCTCGGGTACTTTGCCTGTATCCCACGCCTTATTTAACATTTTTTGTAACCATTCCGTGCCCTTTGTTCCTAGCTTTTTCACCATTTCACCATTTTGTTACAATACATAGTGTTGCATGTAATTTTTATAAGTCTTAAAATGTAATTTGAAAGTAATTTCAGCAACTTTTATAATTCATCTAAGTACATACTATGATAATTTGCTGCAATTTTATGGAATTCTTAAATAATTTCAAATTGCATTATATCTTCTGTACACCAAAAATTACTCGTGTCACACCCCTCGCGTTTCGCCATCCGCTTATTTGCTGGTAAGATATTACACGAAACACTGAAGATATTATGTTAGTTTATGCATGACTTGTAATTGCTTGGTTTCTACTCATATTTTCCAACATCAACGTTTTCATGATGGTGACATAACATAATTATATTAAAGTCACTATAAACGTAATTATCCGACAAATTTTTCACAACATTGAGTGCTCATAAGTGACGGATGCAAAATTTGTAATTCCACAAAGTATAAGTATTGAGCAGTATCTAGATTTATCCACTAATCAGTTAGGATAATTTTGGACCTGCTTTCTTCAAACGGTGTAAAATAAATTAGAATAGCATATGACGTAAATTTGCCAATCTATGTCGAGAAATTGGTCCAAAAATGGATAATTATGTATCTCGACATGACATGTTAATATAATAGCAGCATTTCTACAGTCCATATTGAATGAATCTCTTAGTAATTTCAATCGCAGACAGTGACACAATTGTTATACAACAAAGAGCGACGGGAGGAGGTAGTAATGATAATATAGTAGCCAAAGTTACATTGTGTGGAAAGTGTACTAAATGCTTGAAAAATTGGCACTCGGTGCATTTAATCTGGCACTTGGTACTAAATAAAAGTGACATCACAATGCTCAAATTGTTACACTATTTTTCGAAACAAATGTTTAGAAAAATAGTGTGTATGGCTTGGGTACACAGCATTAGACAATTTTCTAGCAGTGTGTGTCGAGCTAGAAGAATTTAACAAGACTATGTACTCCGTATGCTTAAAAGAGAAGAGAATAGTAAACAGTTATAAAAAATGAATTGTATATAAAATTGTTGGTAATACATTACATTACATATCCATCCCCATTCAAGAAATTTTGTTCCTTCTGAAGTGTACCTTCTGATGGACATTGTTGCACCAATAATTAATAAAATAAAATAATTTGAGAAGTGAATTGGTTTATATCATAATATACTTACCTAATAATTAATGAGTGTCACTTCTGCGCTATTCATTGAAGATTTTCCTTAAAGCAGGCAACCCATTATACACACAGTGAATTTATTCAATGATACAATTAATAAAAGCGTTGAATCATTCATCATGAATACACGAAGTATGTATATAACCAATGGTTGAATAAAGAAGGCTCTGTATAAGTGTGTTGCAAACATAACAAACATATCTAACCATCACATTATGTTTGCAGCATACACGAAAATGAAATTAAAGTGTGCAAAAATTATGCAATAAAAGATACACACAACTCAATGGACACAGCGGTACAGGACTGTTGAATCTTAGTCATATCAATGCGAAACAATAAGATCAAATGTGGTAATAGTCTTTTTAGAAGCTTTGGAAGTAAATTGGCTACGATAGTTGGAGAGACATCAATCTCGATGTAATGTCATACATTATTAAGAAGGCGTAAGTATAAAAAAATTGAAAACAACAAAAATTCTGTTGTCCGCACGTGGTGTAGTAGTAAGTATTGGTCATTTCCAGATGAAGAATTGTTTTTTTTTCACATTCGTTACACTATTCGAAGATACCGAAGGTAAGTCTGGCACCTTGGACCAGCCGGATTTGGGGGCCTACTTTACCCAACAGCCAGATTGTCGATTTTGGTCTTATTTAATTCGTGGCCACGTACTGTGGTAGGAAATGACAATGCCAGACGTTTTAGTGCACACGGACCCATTGCCAGACCTCAATAACCTACTCTCATCGCATGAAAGCGCTTCATATATGTACATGCGTAGCCTATTTTAACTATACGTATCTCGAAAAATATCCAAATTCGAGTAAATATGAAGAGACCTTCATATCTAGGTCATATAGGTCTCTTCATATTTACTCGAATATTGCATATTTTTCGAGATACAGTTAAAATAGGCTACGCATGCATATGAAGCGCTTTCATGCGATGAGAGTAGGTTATTGAGGTCTGGCAATGGGCCCGTGTGCACTAAAACGTCTGGCATTGTCATTTCCTACCACAGTATGTGACCACGAATTAAATAAGACCAAAATCGATCATATTATGGCTGTTGGTTAAAGCAAGCCATCTTTCGTTTTACTTCAAACGCCTACCACCCCCAAATCCGACCGGTCCAAGGTGCCAGACTTACCTTCGTATCTCCGAGCGTATCGAATGTGAAAAAAATTCCTCATCTAGAAATGACTTGACCAAATCGGTCGCTAGCTCTCAGTCTATATAAGTAGACGGTCTGGAGTTCGTATTTCGACGGGTTGGAGTAAATCTGTCAAAAAGCAGGTTTAAACAAAAAAAAAACGGGAGGTCATAATAAATGTTACGAATATTTTTGTACAAAAAAGAGCAAGAAAATATTTATTACCATTGCAAAAAAATCAATTCCCAAAAAAATAGAATTATTTGCATACATGCTTAATCACCCAAAAAGTTCACGATCACGTAGACAGTAACAAGGGTGAGCTTTTTATGAGCCGTTGGACATTCTCATCGAACACGGTGCTCCGTGTTAGTAATTGTGCATAACAAAAGAGAAAGTAACGAAACTGATGAAAAAAAGATATATTAGAAAGGCAAGCCTTAGGAAAAGAAGACCAAAAAGTAAGTGAATATCCCTATCTAGTGGAAAACTAAAGTTTTGGAAATAACGACCTCGATCTAAGTACCTGCCAACGATGTTCTGCACTATGTCTATAAATAATCAAAACCCTCTTCAACTTTAATATGCAATAAGAATTAATAACGGGTGTATATAAAGAAGTGGTGTACTTAGATATCGAAGAAGTATTGAATGTTTTACTATGGCGATTATTGTAAGGGTTACAAGTTCCACCTAATTTATTTATCTGAAGTACGCCGTAATTAGTATTCCAACTGAAGCCTTCGCTACAAAACTAATTAAACAAGCGTGATTACCCATAAAACGGTATAATGTAGATCCAATTCAAATTCAATTGAAATTGTTGTTTCAGCTATTCGACTATGAAGTGATGTGATATTTATTTACTGATTGTATTCGTACTTTTATTTTTCACGAATAAACCAAACAACTGTTCAAAACGTATATATTGTTACATTGCCATAATAAATGAACGTTTTTATGTTCTTTTGATGTTTGTTATAAGTAGCACAAACGAGTAAAATTTAAAATTACAGCAAAGCATAGTAAAACAAAGTAATGCCTACATCTACATAGGAGGTATAATATTCATGAATTTTAAAATACTGTAAACAAAAAAAAATTACTTATTTGATGAGTAGGTACCTACATTAATTAGAGCCTACTTCAACAGCCTTTAGCAATGTTATTTTACATTTTATGAATAACTTTAAAGTAGCAAATTATGTATAAGACAATTAGAAATGTGCGCTTCCAAAAGAAGGGCGTTAAACCTTTTTCGCACGTTTATACAGGAAGCAGATTTATGTTTAGTCCACTCACTAGAGAGGTCCAACCAACGGCGTACGCAGCTTTTTGGCTAGGGGGGGGGGGGGCAAAAAATAAAATTGTTTGGAAACGTGTTTAATATTTACTGCCTATGTTGTTACTCCACAATTCTTTTCAATACATTTAAGCATCATACAATTTCTCTTGGGTACAAATACTATTGATTTAGAAGAAAGGCCAGGAAATGCTTAATTTCTCCTGAAATTATATGACCAGTAATACATTTTAATATTTAGTACAATTCGTTTTGCGGTCCGGGGAGGCGTCGGCCCCACCTTGCGTACGCCCTTGGGTCCAACACTGATTTTTTAGTAAATATGCTCTCAAATATGTTGTGGAGATGTTAGTTTAAACTGCACGCTGCAAAAAGTTTTTTACGATCAATATCAGGAGGTGGGGATAGGGGAAATGGGCAAATCGTTAATTTTTCGATTTGAGTACAAAAGTGTTGTTTGGTCTTTTCTTTTGTGTGTTGTAACTTCGAGTTTAATTTTCAAACGACGATATTAATTAATAAATCCACCCTATCAAGAACTTTGTAATATTTAGCAAATTATACACAGTTGTTAAGAAAAGTGACGCTAGGAATCCCAATTTGAAACCAACTTTGGCGGTTTAATTACAACGTTACATAACAAATAAGATTTCCTTAATGACCAGTAGCGATTATAAAAACCACATTTTTATTGATTTTATATGTGAAATAATTCGCTATAAATGTCGCACTTAATTGAAAGCAATAAACAACTTGATAGCACAAAAGAACAATCAAAACCACTCTCATCATTCATGTGTGTTGTACAAATAATAGGCGGAAAAAGTGTATGCTTTAAAATCGGTTTTACATATTGCACAAGAGGAAAATAGTAATTTAAGCAACTCAGTCGAAGAAATAAAGATGTACCAATAATGAAAGCTTAGGCTTAGGATTATCTTCGTTTTAGAGTACAAGGGACAATTTGTAATTAGTTTAGAGTTTTTACGAGACGATTGCGTGGATGACTCCAATGAATATGATGTGATCAAATCAAGGCCATGATAATCAAAGAGGCCGTGTATTTCGTATTACGTGGTGAAATTAGTACTTCATAGGGTCAGAGTCACATTTCCTATAAGGCTGGAAAGGCTATAGCCTAGGGCGGCAACTTTTAGAGGGCGGCAAATAGTTTGTGAGTATATTAAACATTGTTTACCAGCAGTAGAAACAAAAAACGAAAATTATATAGATGAAAGGTGGCAAAGTATTTCCACCCTAGGGGCGTAAAATTCGTAAATCCGCCTTTGAATAGGGTAGCACAGGAGAGGATAGTGGTGTTGTCTGAAACTTTTAAAACATTAAAGTTATGAACAAATAAACCTAACAGTACTACACATATAGATAATAGCCTTTGATTCACTTTTTCTTTCTTTATTTTTCCTCATTGAATCATACGAAGAATCGACAACTGCCTACGTATATCGTAACTAAGGCCCGGATTTATATTTTTTTTAAAACCTGTAATATTTAAATATATATTTTATAAAAAATGGCAAATATTTTCATAAAAACCTGTAATATTTTTTAAATATTTCAAACTGAAACCAAGAAGTTAAACACATTTATTCATCAAATCATCATATTCATAATCAATTAAGCATTAAGTTATTTATTACAAGAGGAAGAACCTAACCCTTAGCAAGTATAACAGATATCCATCCTAATCCTTACATTGTTTACTGAACAAACAACTGACCATTTATTTTAAATCCTCCTTTACAAGTGGTATTTTAAAAATACGTATAAATTATGAGTCTAGAGAGAAATTCACCAAACATTTTCTGTAACGTTCAATACACGTATCTAAAAAAATAAACGTGACACGTTTTCACCACTAATTGGGATAACCGGACTCTACCAATGCACCTTGTTTTCATGTTGTAATTCTTACAACCGTTCACAATACAAGAGGGCATTTGAAAATCGGCAAAATATTTTAAGAAAAATACGAGAAGTGCGAAATATTTTTTTTACTCTCCAATATTTATTAAAATATTTGTGTATTTTTTGTATTTAAATATTTTTAAAAATATTTCGATATTTAAAAAAATATAAATCCGAGCCCTAGTCGTAACAAAACTGTTACCAAGAATACCAAACAT
Organism: Pyrocoelia pectoralis; assembly: GCA_036250285.1. Classification (NCBI taxonomy): domain Eukaryota; kingdom Metazoa; phylum Arthropoda; class Insecta; order Coleoptera; family Lampyridae; genus Pyrocoelia; species Pyrocoelia pectoralis. The sequence continues at coordinate 41,077,017 of CM070074.1, forward strand.
ACGAGTGCTGCCTTTTACATTGTTCAAATGACCACAATTGAAATGTGTCATCATCACTCATGACTCTATTCGTACAATTTCTAATTTTTTAGTGTTGAACTTTGAAGAAAGTAATTTTGTGAAAGAAATGGAAACTTACACGAGTTTTCGTTGGAATTGAATTGCTTTGTTGAACTCTTGGTAATGAAGCATCACCAGAAAAGAGTGTTTATGTTTGCAGAATTTCATTGTGGTCGTGCGTCCGTCAGTGGCGATTCTCGTGAAGCAAAAAGTGCCAAAAGGGCCGTGGATGGATTGGATAAACCTTAGGTTGTTTGCTTATAATTCGTTGTCAATGTATAGGAACGTAAATTTAAACTTGTTAATTTATCCAATCAATCCATGGCCCTTTAGCTACCCCATGTGGGCTTTAGTTATAGTTCAATATGTTTAATTAAGTTAGTTTTATAAATTTCATCAATTTTTGCCCCTCAGCCATCATTTCATTAATATATTTCGTCGCTTGAAAATGAAACCAGTATAGTTTCGAAAATGTCGCTGCTTCATAAAACATTATAATTACTACAGTCAAATATTACTCCTACCACTTGCCGTTAGCAGTTTCTTTAAATATTATACATAAAAAAAACATAATCATATGGATATCATTAATAATGTGGTGAAGGGGAGGTTTTGATTATTTCATTATATTTCCGTAAACCTCTTTGTGAGACAAGAACCCTTCAAGATGTCGACTTATATGAAAGTGAACTTTTGTTCAATCTGAATCCAGAATTCACAGAAAGTAGAAAGATTGTTTTTCTTATGTGAATGCGTTTGGTGTTTCTAAGCTAACAAGCACTGGAAAAAATTATATCAAACATATCGTTATTGGTAAAAGCAGCTGTTGCAGCTATCAGAACGCCTCTGCTTTGCGAAATAATAGTATCCCATTCTCATGTTGACCTGTATTGGTGTAATTGGATAATACAAACTTCCACTACTTTTTAACATAACACCTGTTGCAGTACTTAATTTTTCTGTTCGGTGAAAGATATAAAGGTGAAACCAAGAGCCAGGTTTTACTTGCACCTTATTCATCCTAAAGCATTCAACTTCTTCCTTATAGAGATGAAAAGAAGGGCTTTTAGGTTTAAGAGTGTTATCAAACTTTTTTGCTTCTTTTACTCCTTTGATGTTCATTTACACGATTTTATCTAGTATGGGTTGTTCCACGTTATAGCGTGCCATACATTTGAAGCCTGCAAGTATTCGGTTATGAGAGTCATGAGAAAATGATTGAAATATGAGTTTTCAACACCTCACGTAAAGTTACACGACGACAAAAATAGTGACTGAATGAAAAAAGTACCAAGTAGAACTAAGGAAATTGTACTTGTTTGTCTAAGAAGGCATAAGCTCTCTTATCAAGGCCGAAGTCTTTATGTATTTATTTTCCATATAGAAATGAGTGATGACGATGAGAGTGTTTGAAAAAAGATCTTATTTTTATATTAAATATCCCTTGAAGGACCATTGTTGGGTACAGAGCTATAAAGAAATCCAATGAGACAAAAATGGTATCAAATAACTATAATAGATTAGGGGTTTCTCATCGTTGAGGAATCCGAAGATCACAAAGGGGTGAAATGTATAGCTGTAATAAAACACTCAACCTTCCCCTTAACTATTACTATAATTCAATTAGTGTAGGTACTTATAGGTTATGACATGGCGACATGTTTCGGGAAAAGGAGCTTCCCATTTTCAAGCCGTAAGGGTTTCTGCCAAATTTACTGATACACTATGTAGGTATATGTACCTACCAGTTTATACGCCATTGCCCATTAGGTATGGTATAATGCAGAAATCTTACTTATGATGACATTCCATGCTGCACTTCCAAACAATGAATTTATGCAAATAAAAGCTTTTACGTTCTTGAGATTTAATTTTTCAAGACGTTTATATGTCATAAACATGCAAATGAAGGAATTTTATATTTGTAGCATTATGACTTGCACACCCAATATTCCTATTTGTGGAATTTAAACATTCTTCCATATATTTACATTTTATTTACTAAACCAAGTGAATGAACTTTGTCTTACGATGCAGAGCTTAATGGTGGCGTCGATTCATTTAGAGACATTAAATATGTCTGCACGGAACAAGAAATGAAGATAGAGAGCAATTTGAAAAAGGATAAATTAAAAATTCTTTCCATTCCTGGTTTTAATAAGACATACCCGTATTTATGATTTTGCAAATATGAATAAATTTAATCATATAATGAAGATAATATTTGGAAACAGAGTTTCTCCCTAACGAATATTGAATTATGCGCTCTACAAGTGGAAGTAAATTGAAACACGGTGGCATTTTCATATTTCAATTCCATTATAAATTCATTGTTTTCTTCGGTTTCAAGAATCTTTAAGACAATAACTACCAATTAACGCATTCGCGGTACGCTTATGTAAGTTCTATAGAATTACGCACATTGTATAGCTCTATACATGTTAGAAACTCGATAAGTACGAGATATTTCCATAATATTCATCCGTTATTGGTTTTTTAAGCGTGCAAAGATAGAAAGTTGAAGGTTTTTCAAACAATATACATATTAATTAGAATGTTTAAATGTTATCTATGTATATTTTCCGTGCAGTTGGGTGATTTTTATGCCATGAAAATATCTAATGAAGGTTTGAGTTTGTTTTAATTTTTGCATTATTTGGCATTTATCGTGTGTAAAGTAAATATTTTATTAAGTGGAAAATAATTTTGTCGCTTTTATGGTCGGCTATATGGAATTTTATTAAATAACTTCGTTTATTTAATCAGATTAAATTCGATTGGTTACGGTCGTCATTCTACTTAATAATGCTTTCATCTATTCCTAAGTGCCTATAACTTATATTGCATAGTAAATATTCACAAAATTACTTTGGAAATCATAAGAGACATTTTATTTAGTATTCTTCTTTACGTTTTAGTATAGAGGAATATTGAAATGAGAGAAATTACATTTTATGAAATATTTTAAATTACTGCTACATAATGAAAAATAATGTGGAGCACTGTTTTTCTCAACTCCTGCACGGTGGTACATAAGTATGGCACTTATGGCAGACAAATAACAGGAAAAATTTTCCATATCTATGCGTGTATCTCACAACAACAAAATTAATAAACACGATCCTTTTTATAAATCCAGCGCACAAAAAGACGAAATACCACAAAACACGTCATATTGCGATTATAATGAGACTTTCCTTGTATTTGTAGTGCTGTACTTATTCACATTTACCCTAAATATAGCTATGCGAGTCGCCACGTACCAACATAATCGTGTTTAAACAGTGCGAAATCCTAAGTGTGAAGCTTGTAATTACTCTGGTATTCGCTTGGCTTGTCATCATTCATCACATGGGGGACTCGTGAACTATGTTAGAATATGTAGGTACCATAAATTGTACATAGTTAAACACAAATGTGGGATATTCACAGAGTATGTGGTGCGACTTCTCGCCGTCTGTAATACCCAGTTACAGTACCCAGAAGGTATATCCACCAGTAGACGCTGCTTCTTTGTACTCCCTCACATGGCGAACATCTAACATCAAGTTCCACCTAGCTCGCACGTAATACGTTTGTTACTTGCTCTACAAGTGTACGCAGCGACTACAAACAATCAACAGGAGATAACTATAATTATAAGCGACTTTAACGCGAGATAGTAAAAGGGGCCACTGGGGAACACAGATCTTTAGGGTTTGGGAAAAAGAAATGACTGTATAAAACCGCTTCGTCTGGCGAGGAAGAAAATTTCCCTAAGAAAAACAAAAACTGGAAACTTCAACATGTTACGTCTTCTCCTTATCGTCAGTAACTTAACTCGAGTTCTACTCAAATATTCAAGTGCAAAATTACTAAAATCGAGTTAAAAGCAATACCTAATGTTAATAAGATATGGTACAGGATTAATCCAAATAATGGTTTATGGTGTAAATGTCCATCAGGATAAAAATTACCGAAGAGATAGGATTAACATCAAATCAGTTTCACCAAAAGACAACTAGGGAGACGACCAACGTAGGATTAAGGGACGTAATGAAAAAGAACAGGTATTTACACCAAAAATGTAACGCTCCAAGAGATATGCTGGTTTTCCCATTAGATTTTGTTATGCCTATGGCATTAAGATGAGTTAATTATTACAAAACTTGTCAAAATAGAGGCATAGATACATATTTATAGTAATGGATACCCGCTAACTGAAAATTGGGATAGGTACCTATACATATAAGTAAATTTTGAAACACATAATGTGCGCACCGCGTTTAAAACTGGTATATAAAACATCATCAGAGTAATTTTACTTCAATCAATATAATACTCTTTCAGATTAGAAAATGTAGAGTTCTGTGAAGATAAAGTAAATATGATATTAAACAAAAACATTGAAAAGCTAACCAAATTTCAACTAACGATAAATCGATTTTGCCGTATATTGAAAGGGTTGTATATTTACAGAACGCGTTAGAGAATATTCCTTACATGATGGTTACTTGATCGCAAACCTACAAATTTACTATATCAATAGACAAAATTCTGCATCTATTGTTAACAGATTGCTTTGAACGGTACTATACGCAGCACCAATTTAATATTTTAAACCAATTAAAAGATATAAAATGCTGTATTAATTAAGTGTTGCGAGGGATATTTCTGACATTAATTAGAGAAACACATTTTTAAGAAAAAAAAAGTGTAATGAGCACACAATTGATAATTGGTATGCTCCAGATCATTTTTTATAATATCTTTTATCGTGCGTGAAGTTGAGTTAAGGGCCCCACAGACTGCGTTTTTGCTCAGCGGTTTTGTTCGACGAACAATAATCTTCGAACAAAAACTGAAAACTTTCTTTGCACACAGTTTTGTTAACAGTCATTATTGAAACATGAAGACAACACATATCTTTGTGCAGTAGCCACAAAATCTAAAAATAATAAAAAGAAACGAAGAAGGTGGTCAACGAAAACTGCGATAGACTTCAATAAATTCTAATAAAAACTTTCTACTAATTTGACCAAAATCCGACATTTCTTGAATTAAACTTCTCAGTGTAGTATCACCCGAGTACACCCAGACGTCCACCACTGAGAAAAACGACTGTTTTAAAAACTGTTTCCGCCACAGACCTCCGACATAATGTTCGACGAATAAAATCGGCAGACAAAATCCGGCGCAGCTTGATTATTTTCATCGGTTTTATTATCGAGCAAGAACGACAGTTTTCGAACCAACACTTCAGTTTTGTATCTTTTTGGTTCGAAAATTATTGTTCGTCGAACAAAACCGCTTAGCAAAAACGCAATCTGTGGGCCCCTTTAGTTATACACCTATGTTAACTGGGCTTACTATGCTTTAAACTAGCAGCAACTTGTTAAATTGGCACATGCCGTCCAATTCTTATTTATACGAAGGTATTGAATAATTTACATTAGTGGTAAGATGACTATGGTCAGAAGCTTCATAGAGATTACTTAATTGTGGCAAAAATGAAGTTTTCAGATTTACGCTTCAACAATACAAGAAACTTATAAATTTATGTATTAATAGCGTTATTAACATTTAAAGAGGTTTTTAAGAGAATAACGCGTCCATATGACCAGAAGATGTACGTTTTAAGCAACATACTAAAATTAAGTAGTAGGACGATTTCGAAGGATAGATTGTGATTCTGATATTTTGCCACGATCTATCCACTAGTTCTATCCCATCCCAATAATTATTACAATCCTTGGTTCTATCCTACAACGTGTGTGATGAATATTTTTAGTTCACTTAATTGTTTTGAACATCACGCAAATATTTGTATATTAAGGGCTACGCTACGCATACAAGAATTGTTGATTAGTAACAAAAAGGGCATTATATGCCATGGCTAAGAATAAAATAAAACAAAATATGCAATTTACGTCCGCGTATAACTGAGATTAATTTCTACTTTTACAACCATACTAAAGAGACGTTTTTTTTACTAGAACTCTGCAATGATGAGAAGATATGTTCGTTTGATCTATGCTGTCTGGTAGTCTCGTAAAAGAAGATAAATTTTAGAAAGGAAGCGTTATTATGCGTTAGTAAAAACATTAAAAAGTCAAAATAACACAGTACATAATATCTTTACGGAAATAACTACCTACTATGAGTTTAACCGCAATATTGTTGATAGTAGGTAAAATCTTTGCCGGAGTTCGTGGTTTGAGAAATTGCTTTAAGTGTTTAGTTTTCATTTTTGATAACGTTATCTCAGTATGATAAGGAACAAAATAAACTGTTTAAAAGTTAGTGGGCCTTTGGTACTAAATAGAGAAAATTATTCCAGCACTTTCTATGTATTTGAGACAAGTTTGCCTAGGTATTTAGAATGTCTTAAATCAGAGCGACTTAACATGTAATCTTGTAATATACAAACAATTTAAACCGGTCGGCAATTCTCCTTCTTACAACCTCTGCATAGAGAATTGAAGATAGCAATTCTTCGTCGTCCACCATTTTCAAAAACCCTCTGATCGAACCATGTTTATTTTTTAAATAGTTTAGGTCCCTGATTTACTTAGGTAAAAAACGCGATAGCCAAAAATACAACTGACAAATACATCCTCGCTATTTCGCAAGGAAGAAATACCAAGTTCGGTATGTACACGAATTTGTTAAGTCTGTGTGTGTCCGTGTGTGGCTTTTTTGTGTTATGGAATGTTAAAATTCTGACTTCAGATTCTGAAAGAGCACCAAAAAGGGGCCGGAATGGCCGAGGGATTACAAGACGCCAAACGGACAAAATCGTCGTTCACGCCCGAAATCCACCTGAAAGCTTTGAAAAAATAAATGGCACGATTCGTTCTCAAAAATCAAGTTGTTGGATGCTAATGTGAAGTAAATCAACAAAAAACATTGACTATTACAATTACTGGTTTTTAAGGCCTTAGGGCGCGAATTCTGCATACATGATCTAATTTTAATACGATTGCACAAAAAAAGTGTTTGAATAAAAGATAGTCATGTCATGACCTTTGAACTCTACCAACCTATTCGCAAGCAGGCTAGGAAAGATGAATTTGCAATTATACAAATCCAAAAGTACATTGTTGTAAATTGCAGAAGTTTTTTCGCGCTAGTTTCTTAACCAATTCAACAATACATATATCGAATGTCAAACTTAAATTCGACATTTCTACCTCCAAATAAATTTATTATAGATGGAAATACCGATCCTTATAGGTACATCTTTTGAATTATTAATGTCACTCCATATAAAACATTATAAAATATTCTCATTTAATCTCAATAGATGACGCTGATGAAAAGTGAGAATTACAGTGACTTTATACAGAGAGTCACTGTAGTGAGAATCAGAGTCAGTAGATGTAGATTAATAGAGTACCGCAAGCCTTTGACGCGACAAATGCCGCCCTGGCGGCCATTTTTAGTCCATATACATAAAATATACTTACGAAGTCGAAGTGCGTAATTTTTAATAAAATGCCGTGTTGTTATGCCGTGAAGTATATTTTTTTTATTATATTCCGAAAAATTTAGTCAAAACATCATCTACTTTACTGAGCGTGTAGTGAGTGAAGCGCGGAAAGGACTAAACATGTCGGAGGTTGCGGACTCTACTGACTCTGGTGAGAATTATACGTTTTAGGTATTATGATTATTTAATGGTTAGTTATGTGACTACGATTTGACCCTATTAGTGCAGGAAGCTTTCCAATAAGTGGTGGTGTAATTAGCTACTTTATGTTTATTAATAATTAAGATAAACCCCCCTTTCTAGAAAATAAACGTCTGACATCTTGACGTGATCTTGACCACTAGTAATTTGGCACAAATGTCATATTGGACTGGCTTGTGTTTACGATATTCCACAACACGTTCGCGTAAAGCTGCCTTTCCTTTCGAGTTTTTATCTAAATCCGCTAAGTTTTAGAAACGTGATGAGCCTGTATACGTCCTTTAATTAAATTTAAAAATTCATTTCTCTTTCAATATTCAGTTCTTAAATAATAGGAAAACTGCGTTTATTTATAACAGTATACAAATGCCCTTAATTTGTCTTCAATTGTATATTGGATGTAGTACCTACCTACTTTCATTTTATTTGCAACCCTTATTCCAGCACGTTCCATCATTAAATTAACACAAATATTAGATCGGTCGATTTTGGGTATTTGGTTTGGTGAGGGTCTGGTGCAATCGATAAAGTATTAAGGAATGTTAACGCCACATTTTAATGAGCAATTTGGTGTATCGGAGAAAATCATTAAATTACCTAAAGGCGTGTAGGATATGGTTAAAAAATAAGTATCAGGGCGCAATTATCATCAAAGTTTTATATAGGTACATTATCAAAATACGAATTGAAGGGAAAATTATGTAGAAGTCATAAAAATGTAAACGATTTGGGAATTGCCAATATCTAGACGCAATGCGGCTATTATTAAAACAGAGCGTTTTAGCCAATGGTGTAATAACGAATAGTGCCTCTCATCTCAACTGTGCAAGATTTCAAATTTACATAATTTATACCTTTCCAATAGTAGGAGGTGCACAATATTTTTACGTTTTCTTATCTATTCATTTTATAAATACATTCTCTTAAGTTGAAGCCTTAATAGTGGAGCGTTAAATGGATCATAACTAAAGACCAAATAAACGTGACTAAGGTAGAAATATGCAATGTGGGTGGAATTATGTTAAAATATAATTATAAACAGAGAAATAATGGCTTTGAGACAAAGTTAGGCAGCAATTATATAAATCAGAATGAAAGTAATAACTTCAAATAAAGCGCGTGGAAATAAATTTTACTCAGCAATTTTATATTTTGAATTAGGTAAATATAAGTGTTATACACTTTAAATAGCATTGTAGGTATTTTGTAATGACACTTTCTAGAAAAGTTTAATGTTTCAATAAATATCAAAATTTCACAATATTTTCTTATCGTTATAGTTGCTACTATTATTCCGCAAATATTTTCCCTTCTTTGTCAAAGTCAAAGTATAATCTAAATTATGGGTTTAATAATGTACCTAGATCCTTAGGCGAACTTTTAAAAAATTTGAAAAGTACTTGAACATGGACGGAAAAGTGATGCTATAGTCGGATTCACCGGGTTTTAGGTATGACTCATTGCAGTAAAGTATGATAATCGACGTGACATAGTTTTCTGTTTCTGTAAATAAAAATATCAGTAAAATGCAATTGAGAAACGCGAGACGTATGTCGTTCCGTTTATTTTATGTGCAAGCAATGAAACGTATGTCCGTGCGTTGAAACAGCTGATCGAACTGGATTGACAGATTACACAAAAATTGACAGTAGGAATTATTTATTAATTACGACATACGGAGCGTCTGCATTGATGCATACGATTTGTAGTGATGAGTCATACCGTTGAGTGAAAGATATATTATTCAATGGTCATACCTAAAAACCGGTGAATCCGACTTTAGCGATTTGGCTGCCTTGTCGAAAACATATAAGGTGTTTTCTTTTTGCATTTTGTGGTACACTTAACGCACCTCTGTCAATACACACCATTCGTTTTATAAAAATAATTTAACTCAGTTCTCAATAACCCTATTCGTTTCAAAAGCTTTATTTAAGTTTTATATTAACCTGAGGCAGAAATGTCTACACGACGCAAGGTACTTCAATCACGTGATAATTGTGCATTTGCCTAGCCCTGTGGCACACCTGTGGCGATGCAAAAAGAAAACACCTATAGTTTTTCTTCAAACGTCAATATATTAGATCATTATTCGACTGAATAATCGACGCCAAAGTTTGACATTATCCATAGATAAATCTGACATTATCGCTAGAGCAAATTTTACTTTTTCTTTTGCTGGCGCCGCGCCGCCGGAGGGAGAAGTGTTGTTATGGCAACACATCAATGTAAATCTCACTCAATAATAAGACTATTTACCGCGTTACCAAGGAAACAGCGTTTACCTACCCATATACCTACTTGGCAATGGAGTTTCATTTAACGAACGCCCCACTAATAATATCCCTTAAAAAACCTTTAAAAATAAATGCTTGGGTAAATTTGCGGAAGTTTGAAGAAAAAATAGCATATTTTATTTGCTTTTCATGGCTTGCCATGAAAAGCTGTACTTCTCCGCCACATAAAATAACCATTTCTTTAAATGGGAGTTGATTTTTCTTTCTAAATGAAAGTTGTAGCTGGCAATAAGACGAATACAATGGTTTTTGGTTTTTTGTAATCGGATCATTTTTCACTGAGTTACGGTGTTCCAAAATTTATAAATTAAGTAAAAGTTTCCACAATTCCACCTCCCATAGTGTACCTATTTTGTAACTCCACACCACTCTGCATTTCTCTCCCCTCTCTGTGTTGTTCCTATCCGTTATCTGGACCGATTCTGTTTGAATGTCAACCAGGTCCAGGCTGATTGACACGCATTTTCCCCTGCTTAGCATTACCCAGGATGAACGACGTGGACGTGACGGAGTTTTTCGTCCCTTTAGGGTGCTTGATTAGCGTGTGAGTCCCCTTGCCTCTTACTATTCGGAGTACGTACTTGATTAGTGCGAGAGGTGCAGAATTACAAAATACGTATACTATGGGGGTGGAAACTTTACTTAATTTATACATTTTAGAACACCGTGCCTCACTGAAAAATGATTCGATGAAAAAAAACAAAAAACTGTTGAACTGATAATGTCATCATCTTTCCCCCTCAAAGCCACAAAACTTTCGTCCGAAACATTTTTTGAAAAAAAATCTCCTTTTCGAGATATTCGCGTGTATCACTTAAAATGGTCTACCCTGTATACACCCTTGAATATCTTGAGAACGACACATCCAATTTATTACAAAAAGGAAAAAACACGTTTTCTTTATTTTTTGAAACCTATTAAGTCACGATACGTAAACATCACCCTCACCCCCCTGTGGGGTGGAGCGGGAGTGAGTTTTGAAATCTTAAATGGAGACACCTACTTTTTATTGCACTTTTGGATTCTCCATAAAAAGCTATTCTCACATTGCAAATTTCACCCCCAACTGCAACCCCTTTTTTGGGGATGAAAAGGAGGAGAAAAACTTTTTTACTTTTTTTTCCTCCAACATTTTTTCGTAGGTAATTTATAGATATCTGATTCCGCAAGAGCTGAAATTTGGTAATACAACAGATAACTGAATAAGATAAACGAAACAAATATCCAGCTTTACATTCAGTGAGGGAAAAGTGTCCAGCTGATGCAGTTAACGATATAAGGCGCCCGAGCGCAGAATCTTTCACTCTCGCTTTCACTGCATCAGCTGGGCACTTTTCCCCCACAAAATATGAAGCTGGATGTTTTTTTCGTTTGTTATTACCTAACATAACATAACATAACATAACATAATTATATTACCAAATTTCATCTTTTGCGGTATCAGTTTAGTCAGCGCATATTTTTCACATCTTTACCTGAAAAGCTGGCACATAATCCCCCACCATAAATTCAGCTGGTAACGTTTTTCCATTTATTTATAACATAATCAACATGTTAACAAAGTTTCAGCTTTTGTGGTATTAATTTCTTTAAATCATTATTTTACGTGTTTGGGGGGCTGCCGCAGCTACACCCCCCCGGAACTGCGTCATCTGGCGGTCCATTCACTTACTAGTGATACCAAATAAAGCTTAGGAAAAATTTTCAGCTTTTGTGAAATTTATATTTCGCGACGGTTATAGCTTTATACCCGTACTGAAAACAATGAACTGTGTTTCTTTAGAATTCATTGACTGAAAACGATACGAAAAGAAGCTCTGTTTCCGTACTGTTACAAGGATTTAATTTTTTAAGTTTGCAACACTAATAACTGTCAATCAAACCATTATTATTTTTTGATAACGAGACTATTACATTACAGGTAATTTGGATATTTTTCACTTCGGGCGGAGTGCAACTCACACTTTCAGATTCCATTTTATAGGTAAATATCTATTGAATTCAGAAACTAACAACAAATGACTACAACTTGAAATTTTAAATTTGAATTGTCAAATGTCAGAATTTCCAATATAATTTTAAAAAAAAATCATTAAAACAATTTTAATATCTTTATAAAAAATTCTAGAATAAATTCATGCGAAATAAAAAAAATAGTATGAAAAACACGTGTCACAATTACTTTTTGCCGCACTCATCTCTTTGCAGACCTTCTTTCAGTCGGTCTGCAAACCTGGCCTTCGTGCGGCAAAAAGTCTCATTGTGACACTTGTTTTTCAATATACTATTTCACAATTAGCTTCTTAATAACCTGCACATAAATCGGGATTTTTGCAACCATTTTCAGTATTTTTAATGCATATTTTTAAATTAAAGTACGTCATTTGCATATTAATGTTCAACCCCTATTGGAAAAAATCGTTTGAATTGTCGTGTAACAAATGACTTTAATTAAAAAAGAGGAAGTGTAATGCGTTGTTCTGGACTTCCTGAAATGTGTTTATTTACAGTTTACACTTTTTTGCTCAGTTACATAGAAGGGCTAGTGTTTTAATATAAGAAATGCATATTTTGCAGCCACACTGTGAAAGTTTTTTTACATCATATGTAATATAACCACAGAGCAAAACTGTATTGCTCTTTAAAAAGACGTTGTCAGTCGTCAAACTTCCACAGATATTTAATTAATAAGTGAAACAAACCGCACATGTTAGTTTCCAACTCTAAACTAATTCCATTGTCTAACGATGGTAAACCTAGGGTGTAAAATTAATATTACAACTTTAAAGTTCCAGCAAAGAGCCTAAAGATTTTAGGAATGAATGAGGCAATTTGTGTTCCAAAATCACGTTTTTTTTTTAAATATATGCTATGCGTACTTTTTTTGTTTAATGTGCATCCGCAACTAAAGCTATTAGCACTTATTGTTATTTATTACTAAAGGAAGTTTATTTTCCAATACCTTCTGTAACGGTTTAGTATTCTGTAAAAGTATTTGAAAGTGGATGCTCCAATCACTACGAATCGTGCGTTACAAACTTACAAAACTACGAATACAACATTCATATAAACGGATGCGTGGTATACGTGTGCGTTCTGCGTTGCTTCTTTGAACTGAAAGAACATATATTATATTTATAATATGTAAAATTGATAGGGTTAGTTAAAATTTTAAACGCAACACAGGATGAACGAGCAGAACAATAATGTAGTTTTATTAGACATTAAGTAATTGGTTTATTAAAAACAACTAATAGATACGATATTTGGACAAAAATAACATCAAGTGTAAACATTCATGCGCTACTACATTAAAATGTTAGTTTGCTTAAAGAAATGAATTTTTAAGAAAAACGAAATATTATCGTAAAAAGAATGTTTTTAGGATCCCAATAACACAATAGTTATTTGTGTATCAAGGTTGTAAAAGTGATCTTTTTTGGCCGAATCTGATGATTGATAACAAATCAGATGAGGCTAAAAAAGAACTTTTAACCGAGGTGCACACAACATTTTTAGGCGACTATCACAAAAAGATATAAACTTTAATTTAAAAATCAATTTCATAATTTTGACAGTGACAGTTACCTAGTAAATGCGGCCGTAAAGTTGTAAATGCGGCCGTAAAGTTGTTTATGAGAGATGTCAAAAAAAAGTTATACTTTACGGCTTTCAAAAGATAAGTAAAACAACTATTTATGTAATAGCCGTCTAAAAAAAAAATTATATCATGTCAAACAGATGTCAAAAAAAAGTTATACTTTACGGCTTCCAAAAGATACGTAAAACAACTATTTATGTAATAGCCGCCTAAAAAAAAATTATATCATTCCAAAAAAAAAACAATTGAAAGTCGTCATTTTGAAATAATTCGTTCAATTCAAAATCTGATACCACCATCGTGTAGATAATGTCCTGAAACATATTACTGCTAAATATTTTGGAAGTAGTACCCATAGTGTGGCTAAAAAAAAATAAGGCGCTTATTCTGAAACAGGCTGTATAATATGTATAATATGAAAAAACCGAGTGTATTACAATTATACATAGTATATAACTTTTAGATTAGTCTAAATTGTATTATTTACAGAAAAGATGACAAAGTTGCAACTTTAAATGTAGTCGTAGCGGTACATCTAAATGTCTGTCAAATTGTGCGGGAAGTGTGAAATTAGGTACACTTATTAATTAGATCAAAATAAACGATTTGACCCGCAGCACCCCTATTTTCAACCCTTAGTTTTCAAAAGTGCCCCGTTTTTAGTTTTTTCCATCCCCTAACGATAACTCCTTTGTTTACAACTTTTAGAAAAAATTATATTAATAAAAGTTTTAGCAATTCTTATAAGGAACATTTTATATAAGAATAAAATTTTCACAAATATCAACCCTTATCGAGATATGTGGAAAAAACTGATTTTTGCAGTTTCATTACAAAATCGGTCATAGTTTTCTTGTTTATCGTTTCTCAGAAAAATTATTCAAATAAAAGATGTAGATATTAATATGATCAATATTTTAGATATATATAATATTTTCACAGAAAGCAACCCTTAACAAGTTATTTCGATATTTCTGAAAGTAAGCAACCCTTAAGTATGAAATCGCTCGTATCTTTTTTATTTGTAACTTATGAGGAAAAACATGTGAATAAATATTATAGAAAATTATCTTTTGGGAATTTTATGTAGGTATGAAAATTTCTCAAAAGTCAACCCTTAACGAGATATATCGAAAAAACCAGAAACTGTCAATTTTCATATAAAATCGAGCATAACTTTTCTATATTGCACTACAGTGACATTATTGTTATATAATTCGGTAGGTATATGGATGTACAAAATATAAGTAAGGGATAATTTTTTTACAAAAACTCACCCTTAGCGAGATATTTTGACAAAAACAAACTTTCGGCACTTTTTAGAAAAGTTTTCGTAACTTTTTCAATTACGATGGTTAATATTATTTCTTCGCGGTTAATAATAGCCAATTACAGTGCGTTTCATGAAATCATAGTGATTTTGCACCATATCACACTGGTGCGGGAATTTTCAACGTACAAAGTGTAGGGTTTATTCGCGGTAATATAATTAAAAAGAAACAATCTAATTGTACCCAAAATGCAAACATAGGTCGATTTTTATATCAAGGAAGACATATTTTGATGTTATTTTCTTGGGGGTGGTTCTCACCTCCAGCGCTTCACAGGGGGTGATATTGAAATTTCAAACCGGAAGGCGGGTCATGTGATACATCATTGGAAAGCTAATTCCTTGGCCTTTTCATTTTTGCATTTTTTTCACTTTATATCTATCAGTAGCTAAGTAAAATACTGAAATATTTATTTAAACACATTTGGCTTAGGTGCGCGAGCTCGTTACGTAGCGGGCGTCGCGGCGTATGGTTTCGCTCGGGTGTCGCATCTCCTTTAGACATTTTACATGCGAAAATAAAAGGTAACCACTTCAACAGCAAGTTAGTATTATCTCACCGACTCGTATTTTAATGAGAACAACCAAATAGAAGACTAAAAAGGAGATGCGACACCCGAGCGAAACCATACGCCGCGACGAAATTTCAATGTCACCCCCTGTGAAGCGCTGGAGGTGAGAACCACCCCCAAGAAAATAACATCAAAATATGTTTTCCTTGATATAAAAATCGACCTATGTTTGCATTTTGGGTACAATTAGATTGTTTCTTTTTAATTATATTACCGCGAATAAACCCTACACTTTGTACATTGAAAATTCCCGCACCAGTGTGATATGGTGCAAAATCACTATGATTTCATGAAACGCACTGTAATTGGCTATTATTAACCGCGAAGAAATAATATTAACCATCGTAATTGAAAAAGTTACGAAAACTTTTCAAAAAAGTGCCGAAAGTTTGTTTTTGTCAAAATATCTCACTAAGGGTGAGTTTTTTTGAAAAAATTACCCCTTACTTATATTTTCTACATCCATATACCTACCAAATTATATAAGAATAATGTCACTGTAGTGAAATATAGAAAAGTTATGCTCGATTTTATGTGAAAATTGACAGTTTCTGGTTTTTTCGATATATCTCGTTAAGGGTTGACTTTTCAGAAATTTTTATACCTACATAAAATGCTCAAAAGATAATTTTCTATAATATTTATTCACATGTTTTTCCTCATAAGTTACAAATAAAAAAGATACGAGCGATTTCATACTTAAGGGTTGCTTACTTTCAGAAATATCGAAATAACTTGTTAAGGGTTGCTTTCTGTAAAAATATTATATATACCTAAAATATTGATCATATTAATATCTACATCTTTATTTGAATAATTTTTCTGAGAAACGATAAACAAGAAAACTATGACCGATTTTGTAATGAAACTGCAAAAATCAGTTTTTTCCACATATCTCGATAAGGGTTGATATTTGTGAAAATTTTATCCTTATATAAAATGTTCCTTATAAGAATTCCTAAATCTTTTATTAATATAATCTTTTCTAAAAGTTGTAAACAAAGGAGTTATCGTTAGGGGATGGAAAAAACTAAAAACGGGGCACTTTTGAAAACTAAGGGTTGAAAATAGGGGTGCTGCGGGTCAAATCGTTTATTTTGATCTAATTAATAAGTGTACCTAATTTCACACTTCCCGCACAATTTGACAGACATTTGCGATTTTCTCGATGTACCGCTACGACTAATGCAGAAATTCGTCACACCCATATTCTGTTACTGGCCTGTCACAATGATGTTAATGTTAATGGTAATGGTAACGTAGGTTAAAATGTTAAAGTTCAGAAAATGCCGTCTGTTATGCAACTGTTCACAATGATGTTAATGGTAATGGTGATGTTAGATGGAGATGTTAACAGTACAGAATATTTCTGGATTTCTTACCATCACCACTAACATCTACCAATGGAAATGCGATCTCTCACGCATGCGATTTGTGGGACTTAAATTTTGCTCTTTATTAGGAGCAGAATTGTTAACATTTTCAAATGAAACGATTCCATCATTACTATAAAATTATTACTTAATGTAAATTCTTCACTTCAAAAAAAATTGTAGGTTAAAAGTAATTTATTTTTGTGTTGTAGAGGAATGCAGCTCCTCCCATATTACACTGCGAATTTTAAATTTGCAAGACAGTTAAGAATTTGGTTAACATGATTGTGACCAGTATTAACACTACCATTACCATTAACATCTTAACACTACCATTAACATTAACATCATTGTGACAGACGCTTTAAGCGATAGAAGTTTAAATCGTGCTTTACATAGAATGGGGTTCAAGTTTCAGACAGAGTCTAACCGAAGGGCTTTGTTAGAAAAAAGAAATATAGCTGAAATGAGAACACGCTTTTTGAAACAATATATGCGAGAAATCAATGCACCAATTTGTAGGTAAGCAGTATTTATTGACGAAACATGGATCTACTAAAAAGGAAATCCGGGAAAGTCATGGTAAGATGATAATGTAAAGAGTGTATGAAAACCTCAATGATATGATGGTAAAAGATGTATAGTTATTCATGCTGGAACTGTCGCAGGATTTGTACAGAATGTTTCTTTGCTATTTGCGTCGAAGTCATTGAAAGAAGATTACCACGGTCAAATGAATGGCTCACTGAAAATCTCCTAAACAACTTAGAAGAGCCTTCATTAATTATAATGGATAATGCGCCTTACCATTCCATGTTAGTGGAAAAACTACCAACATCGTCTTGGACGAAAGGCAACATGATTTCATGGTTAACAAAAAATAATATTAATTAAGATCCCATCTCATTCAAAACTGAGCTCTATTCGTTAATAAAATCACAAAAAATAGTAAAACGATATGAGGTAGATGAAATAATTCGAAGTTACGGACATGACGTATTAAGATTGCCACCTTATCATTGTGAATTCAATGCAATTGAACTAATATGGGCACATGCTAAAGCTAAAGGATACTATGACAAGCACATAGGAAGAGATGGCTACAAAGACGAAAATGTAATTAGAATGTGGAACGAAGCTATACAACAATGTAATCAACACATTTGGGCTAATTGTGTACTCAAAAAACTGTCAACCTAAGAATGCTCCATCTTCGGTGTCGTATTTTTATTGGTTGACAGTTTTTCTCGTCTAATTGCTAGGCAACAGATTCTTATCAAACAACCCAAATTTACTCGGTAAAATACAAACCTCTTGTGCAATTATAAAGTGATAAAAGTTGACTAATAATTCTCATATTAACCCATTCGTTACTGGGTTATGACGTAGGTCAATTCTTTAGTGGCCAAGATAGTACAGTTACTTACTTTAGGATGCTATAACATACTAGCAAATTTTTGGGAACCTAGAAGTAGTCGCTTCAGAAAATCAGATCATTGTAAGTCTTTACAAATCAACTGAAGATGGTAATCGTAGATGGTCCCGAATCTAATGACGATATACATTAACGCGGTATACATCCACGTATTCAACACATTTATAATAATTGTAAATATATCTTCAACTGAAAGCACCACAATTGATGTCTCATAAGATAGCAGTGCACTTACAGCAGACTACAATAAAAAATATTACATAATTTGTTACTTATTTGTTGCTAATTTGTACCGGTAAAAAAATTTTTGTACCATCAAAGATTTAAAAAAAAACGGCACACTGCTGACCTCGCTGCTGACTTAAGTTTAAACTGGCAGTCCACGTAATAGCGCCTCAACGTCAGTAGTGATGCGAATGAAACATCTATTATAATTTGTTACTTAACCTGTAGTTTAAGAGCTCTTTCACACGGGGATACTGTATGCGAGACACGGAATCGCATACAGCCAAAGCCAATACATGCGCTCGAATGAAGCTTTTCACACGTGAATACTTTCCGGATGCATTATCCCCCTGCAAAATTTCCGTATCTCGTCCATTTAGCCGCCCGCGAGCCCGTGATGGTATCCGCCTCTCAGATACAGAATTACTTTATATAAATGGAGCCTTTCAGACGGTGATACCGATACAGCAGAATACACAGGCGTACTTATTACTATAGTGATTGAACAGTTGAAAAGCTCGCACCTAGAAGGATCTTTCATCAAATCCAGCTAAAGTAAACTCTAAGCCCCTTTCTTCTTCCTCAATTCTACTATAGGGTGTACCCACATAGTACGTCTCCTCTTTTTTATTATTATTATTATTTTTGTCATTTCAAAATTTACAAATTTTCAAATTTACAAAAATATTTATATTCAATATATTCTTTGAGGTGGTGCTCTTCACTTGTTATTTTTATTATCCATCCTACCTTCGCCACTGGCGGGTAATAGGTGTTTTCTTTAACACTCTTTTCTTTAACTAACCCCATGGCCAGTAATGTTCCCATTATATTTTTCAAGGGTATACTACCAGTAACCTATCGAGTGCCTGATTTGGGGGGGGGGGGTCAATGACATCAAGTGCGTTCATCGAATATTCGACGCGACGAAATAAACAGTGGCAGAGGAAAAGATGTGGTATTTTCTTACATAATTTTGCGGTTTTCCTTCCTGTCATTACACTCGCACTATCGCATCGCTTGCAAACGCAAGTGCGAACGATCTTGGTATTTCTAAACGTTCTAAGCAGTACCAGAGGGCTTGATTCTCAATAGTTGCCGCATCTTGTCCATCGAGCTAAATCAAATCTAAGAATGCTGCAATGGGGGGGGGGGGGGGGCTCTGTATTAAAATATGACGAAATCCATACAATTAGAGTGCATTTGGTGCTCAGCGTGGTTGATTCGTCCACCATTATAATGAATTTTGAATCTTACAAGGTGTGAATAAAGTCGTGAGACTTACTTTTTGAAGGCTGTTTGATTTTAGTCCTCAAAGAAGCCAATTAATGATTCCTATTACTTCCAGCAGCCATGATTTCATAGGCTACCCACTCAGGATGAGATTCGAACTTTACCATCAGAATTAGGTTTTTCAAATTGAATAGTGTATTTTGCTTTATTTGCTTGGTACATCCTTGCAAGCCAACTACGGATTAGGAAATTGTATTTTTTAATTTGTTATAAGTTATATTATCTGGTTAGTGGTGAAAAATATTTCGTACAGCGGTGCAGATAACAAAGTTTTTATACGCATTTAAAGAAAAAATGCATATTGTTTTAAACTACACAGGTTAAGTAATAAATTATAATTGATGTTTCATTCGCGTAACTACTGGCGTTGAGGCGCTATCACGAGGACTGCCAGTTTAAACTTAAGTCAGCAGTGTGCCGTTTTATTGAAAATCTTTGATGGTACAAAATTTTTTTTACCGGCACAAATTAGCAACAAACAAGTAACAAATTATGTAATATTTTTTATTGCAGTCTGCTATAAGTGCACTACTATCTTATGAGACATGTTACTTATATGTGGTTTTTTCCCATTTTCCAAATTTACTTACATTTTTTTATTTATTTTTATTTATTTAAATATGTTCTTCCATGATTAAAGTTTGTTCATTTTTTTCTCCAAGTTTTCTAAAAAACCACGGACTATTATCACGTTTCATGCAAGAACGAACTTTAAGGTTTTACTACGTTAGCCATTTGTCCAAAATCTTGAGTACTTATAGTGATGTCCAAAATTGTAATAAAGTGCATCCAATTGTGCGGTCGGGGGTAAGTAATAAAAGTTTCGCAACTTGGTTCATAAAATTGCAATTTTGATTTCCAAAACTTCTTTGTTTTTCAAAATCATACTTTTTGCTATTACTTAAGTAATTTTAGGTAACATTTTTTTAATTAAAACAGAAAACACTGTTGGCGTATTTATCTATCTGTCCGTCTGGACCCATTTTTGTGGTTTTGAACCAATCTGTAGGGAATTTTCCTAAAGAGAAAAAACTTTCTATTTGTCTGCTTTTAGGATGTGTTTCAAATATGTAAGCCATAGAAACCCTCCGCCAGCGTTCGAAATCCCTTATCTTCTCACAATTTTTCCCCTAGTGGGCTTGGCTACGACTGGATCAGTTTTTGAATTACTTCCACATTTACTGTACTCCCAAAATGTAGCACCTAACAATTCATTTTCCGTCTCAAAATTGAAATCTACCATTGTTGGTAGACGTTACGAGTCGGGTAGTGAAATTGTAAAAGCTGTTTACAAATTTTTTTATAAAGGTGAAGAAGTGGTTCGCAAAAGTTGGAAGTGTTTTAATACATTAGTTAAAAAATATAAATATTTTTAGTTTTAATCTTTTAATAGATTAGGTAAGTATGTTTCCTATGATGCGAATTTGAAGAAAGCAAAGTCGTATACTTATGTTATTACGGGATGATAATAACTGTTCAATTATTAGTACATTTGCGACTCCGTGTTAATATTTTTTTTTATCAGCATTGGTCAATATCGGTTCAATATAGCTAAGTACATAAGCCGTTATTAAAATAAAACAAGCGCTTTGGAGAAGGAAAAAATATTTTTACATAAGATTAAATATATAAAATTAGTGCCATATTATAGATGTTTATAAAATAAAAAAAAACATCACCTAATCTGTACAAGCGTGATAAGTGTGTACCTTATCGTTAGTATGCGTACCCTACTCTTCTTCGGTAAAGTGGTATAGTAAAACGTTAAACAATTCCGAAATTTAATTAAAGTAATTAATTTTCTCAAAAGATCCATCTTTTTTTGGTGGGTAAATCTATCATAAATTAAATTAAAATTGTATTAAAGTTAAAGTTTCATTATACTTATATTTTGATAAAGAGAAACTTACCCTTTTGACTTGAAAGTTATCCGGTCGTAAATTTTCTTGGATTTCTTGGTCTGGTTTTGTTGGTTGTACAACGGATGTACGAAAATTGTCCAACACGCCTTTAAACGTAAATTTCTTCATGACTTCTCGTTTGTCAGAGTCCTTGTCGCGTTTCATCACACCATAACGTTATCTCAGAAAGTTTGTAAATACAACAACAGAAAGTTATCGATTTTCAATTTTGAATTGTGTTGTAATTCGTGAATTTACTGCCGGCATCTAATTTAAAAAAAAAACATCACATTATCTACCACAAACGTATTGAATATGATGCCAAGGCCGCTCTGATAAATCGCACCTTAAGGTACGAACCTTTTGCAATGCGCTAGTGCCTGGAACTCGAGCCAGATACGTTAATAGAAAGAATCACATTTACTCACTCGTGCTATTCTCACCAACCCACGGTGTTGACGTTCAAATATCAATAATGGAACCTCTGCGCTTTATTCTGCACAACTTCAGTTATGCGCTATGGAAAAACCAATATCGCGCAAGCGAAATTCTCTAATCTCGTTCGTACTTTTTATATTATAATCATAATTTAACTATTCCTCCCTCCAATTAAATATATTGTTATATAAATAGTCCTATTTACAAAATGAACACTAGTCACAGATCAATACATTATAAAACACATGTTGCATTTGCGTATATCTACCCCAAACTAAACAGGATCGACATCTTTTTTTAGCATAGTTCATTTCAACGTATAGAAAGCGATAGAATATGATAACGTTGAACAATTTACGCGTTGGCCACGAACCGATACATATCACTGTAACAGCTGATTTTGACAGTAATTGTAACTTGTGTGTTTTTTTAAACTAATTATATAATTGCAGTACTTATTTGTCTAAAAGCGTTAAGAACAGAATAGATACAAAATATGGTTTTCAAAAGAATAAAAAGTACGTGTGCTTTAATATTCTACGAAAGACGACGTGGATTTAACAAATTTAGGTAAGTAGGCGCGGGATATTTAAACATTTATAAACCTCTCTTAAATTTTTGTTATTAAGATTAACGCATCTAATACTAATCGTATATGCGATAGTATTTAGGCTATTTTGTTTAAAAAGTAACCTAACCTACAAAATTCCAATCAGTACCACAGAAGAAATACATGGTGGTGTCCTACACAATCTTGGTCTTTAGATTATAATGAAAATTACTGTTTCCAAATACACAATTACATATTGAAATTTGTAATTGTATACACACTTAACTACTTTTAATTTAATAATAATATTTAAGGTTTTTTTCTCTCTACAACTTGACTTGTTGATTTCCGAAAAAACCAACTTCCAGTATTAATAAGGTCATTAAAACTCTCCGATTTACCCATCCAAGTTAGGTATATTCTAGTGTTTTAGTTCTAGTTATACAATTCATAGTATGTACCCTAGATTACATTAATTGCGATAGGTACTTATAAGTTCATTAAACAGTTTATTTTTGTAACATATCGGTGGTAGACTAGTTACTCACTAACTCACAGCCTGGATTTGGTTTGTATATACAGGGTGAATGAGACCACCCGTATCAGTCTTTTATGAAAAGAACGGTGAGTCGTAGAGAGGTGGGGTAAAAAAAGTGATTATAAAAGCCATAATAAAGAATCGAATGGTGATATCATTATTTCTCGGAAAAGTCAGCATTCCTCCAGAAGGCCTCCAACTCCAAAATTTTAAATGGCACCATAAGTCGAAAAAGGTATTTTTTGAAAGATTGTTAAAAAAGAAGAAAGTTTTATGGGAAAAATTATTTTATTACTGCCACCCCTTTTAAGTTATATTCGACTAAAGTTGTTAAATTAGAAATTCATTGTTAACAAGAAACATTGAAAAGTCGACTTTTAAAATCTAGTTACCAATGTTACATGTGTTCAAAATATCTTCCATTTACTGCTAAGCACTGTTGAGCTCTTCTAGGTACACTATCAGTGGCTTTAATAAGTACTTCTTGAAAGGGAAGAACACATGTAACATTGGTAACTAGATTTTAAAAGTCGACTTTTCAATGTTTCTTGTTAACAGTGAATTTCAAATATAATAACTTTAGTTGAATATCACTTAAAAGGGGTGGCAGTAATAAAATAATTTTTCCTATAAAACTCTTCTTTTTTAACAATCTTTCAAACAATACCTTTTTCGACTTATGGTGTCATTTAAAATTTTGGAATTGGAGGCCTTCTGGAGGAATGCTGACTTTTCCGAGAAATACTCATATCACCATTCGATTCTTTATTATGACTTTTATAATCACTTTTTTTACCCCACCTCTCTACGACTCACCGTTTTTTAAATAAAAGGCTGATACGGGGTGGTCTCATTCACCCTGTATAGTTACCATGGTGTAAATCTAATGCTACCGCTTGTTACAAAATTGTTTTGATAACTACAGGGTGACCCAGGGCTGTGTGATTGGGCCATAACTTTTTTGCTATTCAAGATATCGACATGCGGTTTTCACCGCCAAGTAAGCACACTTATACTGCACATTATAAAAATATTTTGATTATATACAGAATGTTCCTATACAGGGTGGTAAACCAAAGTTATGTTTTTTTAAATGGGACACCCTGTATATTTCTACATTATTAGTTTTTACATGAAAAAAAAATGGCACTTTGTATAGGTCACTATGGGCCTAGCTCTCTCCGTTTCGGCGTTATTCAACGTTTTGTTCGAAAAAAGACTCATATTTGATGGATCACTGCCCAGTAGGCCATGGATGTTTTTTGAAAAACTTGCCACAGAAAATTTTAGAATAACTTGGAATTTTAATAAATAGTCGACTTTTGGTCCATGCATGCACACACTATACAGGGTGAGGGTGTGCTGAAACGCAAAAAGTCGAATAACTCTTTTTTTTATAAATGGAACACCCCGTATTTCTGTTCACGAGTCGATTCAGTTTTTTATAAGCTTTCCACGGATATGCATTTGTATGGTCAATTCTGAATAGTTATTCAGATTTTCCGGAAAAACTATTGTAAATTTTGTAATTATGAAGTAGTTGTTGATTTTTGCAAGTAGGCTGCTCTCAGCGAATATCGCAAGTGATATGACATTTAATTTAGATTTCTTGCAACACGAGTAAAACATTCACTTGAGTTTCTTCATCAATCCTCCCTCCCAATATCTCCTTCTTTCCATATTTAATGCTGCCAGATTCTTCAAATCGGTTTCTAAGTTTTGAAAAGAAATGACGCGTGGTACTCTCGCATCGGGAGATTCTTGATGGTATATTCTACTCGCTAACAAAACATTTCGATCGGCTTCACCAATACAGTAACAAGGGCGCCGCCAAGGGGGGGGGGCATCACCCCCTTGGGAAAAGGAAAAAAGGGAAGTTATTAAAAATAAAAATAAATTTTGTACAAAATCTTGAAAAAACGCCCCCTGGGAAAATTTTCTGGCGACGCCCTTGTACAGTAAACCATATTGATTAATTCTTGATGTGTGAAATTCACTTTAGTGTCGAGTAAAATTGTGCAACAGTAACAATGTAGATTATCACACTACCATCTAAATTAACTGTCATATCACTTGCGATATTCGCTGAGAGCAGCCTACTTGCAAAAATCAACAACTTCTTCATAATTACAATAGTTTTTCCGGAAAATCTCAATAACTATTCAGAATTGACCATACAAAATGCATATCAGTGGAAAGCTTATAAAAAACTGAATCGACTCGTGAACAGAAATACGGGGTGTTCCATTTATAAAAAAAGAGTTATTCGACTTTTTGCGTTTCAGCACACCCTGTATAGTGTGTGCATGCATGGACCAAAAGTCGACTATTTATTAAAATTCCAAGTTATTCTAAAATTTTCTGTGGCAAGTTTTTCGAAAAACATCCATGGCCTACTGGGTAGTGATCCATCAAATATGAGTCTTTTTTCGAACAAAACGTTGAATAACGCCGAAACGGAGAGAGCTAGGCCCATAGTGACCTATACAAAGTGCCATTATTTTTTCATGTAAAAACTAATAATGTAGAAATATACAGGGTGTCCCATTTAAAAAAACATAGCTTTGGTTTACCACCCTGTATAGGAACATTCTGTATATAATCAAAATATTTTTATAATGTGCAGTATAAGTGTGCTTACTTGGCGGTGAAAACCGCATGTCGGTATCTTGAATAGCAAAAAAGTTATGGACCAATCACACAGCCCTGGGTCACCCTGTATAGTCGTAGTTACGTAGTTTAATTAAACGACCGAGGCTGAAGTTTCTTCACGATTTAGTGTTCCAAGTATTGCAGTATTAAGTATATAAAAGTAAGATGGGTATTACATAAGTGTTACATATGCATTGCACAAGTATTAACATGCATTACATACCTATAGATTTTCCACAAGTATTGCTATATAATAGTTATTTATGTATCAAGGGAATTATAAGGGTCTTAATTACCGAGGGTAAAGTTTGCGTCCCGAGGGCCTTGCGCCCGAGGGACAGCAATTACCCGAGGTAATTGAGACCTGTTAATTCCCGTGATACATAGATAATTTTATTTCTGACCGAGTTTAATAAAATTTGTTCATTTCCGGTATATTTGATTCAGGTATCGTCGATTGCAGTTTTGGTTGTTGCTAGGTTACTCGTTCATAAAAGAGCCGTAGAGGGAATTATAGCGTCTTTATATCCCAAGGGAGTTATGACACTCTTTATTGGTATCGTAACTATGACGATATAAGCTTATAATATCACTGTCAGAAATAAACACCTTTATCCATCCATCATAATATAATTTTACAAAAAATATTAAGTACCAGGTGGTCCAAATTGGTAACTTTCTTATGGAAACACCCATTACTTTAAGAAATAGACAAAATGGACCTAGGTGTCTGGAGCTCAATTTTAATGAGGAAATCACTGGTGCAAACAGAATTCAGCTATCTCTTACTTAAAAAAAATCGTGTAACTGCCCACTGTTAATCACCAATTGATTGGCCTTCTCTATATCCCTATGCTACGAATAAAGATGGATATAGAGTTCGTAACCTAACCACATTAAATGCTTGTATCCGCCCAGAACTCTATATCCATCTTTATTCCTAGCATAGAGATATAAAGAAGGTCAATCAATTGGTGATTAACAGTGGACAGTTACACGATTTTCCCCCGGATTTTTTTTAAGTGAAACGAGCTTATAATCGTTTGTCCGCTAGGGGGCGTTTCTCAAATTTAGTCGATTTATTTAATGCTCCATAATCTTCTTATTATTACAGATAAGTGATTTTGGCAAAATCTTTCTTAGAGCACTTTTTTGCGTAGAATCCATCACAATATAGTTTTTATACAGGGTGTTTGGTTTTTTGTATACGATGCTAAACTACATTTTTTCATGCGGGCATGTTATTGTTTGATATTTCTTGCAGAGATTTTATTTTTTAGAACATATTTTACACACATTTTTTTCTTTACACACTTCAACTATTTATATTTTATTTACATGTTGCTAGGGAGCATCGCGGAAAACCTGATTAAATACTTTCCATAATACTCCCCTTTATTTAATGGAGTTTTCAAATCCTACCTTACGTTCACAAAGACAAAACAAAAAAAAATTTAAAGTTCATCAACACTTTGCAAGTAGCCCAAAGTCTACTACGCACAAACTAAACAATTAAGAGGCTAGCAATTCTTGAGAGCGCTTATTAATTTTTAGGTCATTCCATATTGCTCTCGGGAATTCAGGAACTTCTGACGGTCAAGCGGTTTAGTAAGGCCATCAGCAATTTGATCCTCAGACGAAACATATTTTACAGAAAGTTGGTTCTTCTCGACTATATCTCGAATGTACAAATACTTCAGTTCAATGTGCTTTGTGCTCTTGAAGAATTCAGGATTGTCGATTACTTGTAAAGCACTCATATTGTCGATTTGAACGATAGGTATTTTGGAATAATTTGCAATTTCCGAAAACAGTCTTTTAATCCAAACAGCATGACGTGTCGCTTCATTTGCAGCCACTAACTCGGCTTCCTCAACAAAATTACAGTCTCCATAATCTTGAACATAATCTTCATGACGTTTCGGAGTTTTCATTTTTGATCGATCACGTAGGCCATATTGACCTTTCATAGGGGTTTTATTGGTTTCAGCTTGAACGGGTTCTTCATGTTCTTCTTCTTGATCATTGTGATCACTCTCAGGTTCCATTTCAGATTCAGTTTCAGGTATTTCATTATAGGACAGTTTTAAGTCCTTCGAAATTATCTGGGTTGTCTCCCCTTGAAATTCAACGTCTTTGCTAATCTTTACTCCAACATTGTCATTAATCCAAACACGATATCCATCACGGGCACCATGATAGCCAACCAAAATTCCTTTCTGGCTTTTCTTGTCGAGCTTTTGTCGATTTTGCTTTGGTATGTGGACATAACATTTAGTACCAAAAATTCGAAAGTGATTTAACGAAGCCTTTCGACCGGTCCACAATTCGTAAGAAGTTTTGTTCTCCAGCGGTGTTGGTGCACTTCGGTTAAATACATACGCAGCAGTGTTGACCGCCTCAGCCCACAATTTGTACGGAAGGTCTTTCGAGTGCATCATAGAACGAGCTGCTTCCATCAATGTCCGATTTTCACGTTCGGCTGCGCCATTTTGTTCGGGCGTATACGGGGCTGTTTTACAAAACTGAATACCGTTGTCGGCTAGGTACTTACGAAATTCCTTGTTGTCGTATTCACGTCCACCATCACATCTGAAGGCTTTAATCACGTGACCAGAAATTTTCGCAAATTCAATGAAGTGACGAGTTTTTTCATAAACTTCACATTTTTCTTTGATAAAATAGACAGTTCGAAATTTTGAGAAATCATCCTTGAACTGAACATAATATCTGCACCCGGCTAACGATGGCGTTTGCATTGGACCACAAACATCACTACTAATCAATTCACCGACTTGTGTCGCTCTTTCGGGACGAGATTTGTAACTCTTACGGTGCTGTTTACCATACATACAGCCTTCACACAGTTCGTCACTTTTGTCGAGATTTATACCGTCGAGTCGAAGTAACTTTTTCACATGTCGTTTGTTCTGATGAGCAAGTCGCTCATGCCAAATTTGCAGATGAACTGTATCACTAATCAACGAGTCACTAACGTCTTTGTTACCTTTAGGCATTATTATTTCACACATTAGCTTGTAGATATTTCCGGAGCGTTTTGGTTCAGCCAATATTTGACGATGTTTGTTCATAATTATGCACTTGTCCTTTAGCACAGTAACCTTGTTTCCTCTGTCAGTTATCATTGCACCAGACAGTAAATTTCTTGAGATTCCAGGAACATACCAAACATTATGAATTGGTATCTTTTGTTCTTTTCCACGTGTTCGAATCTTGATTTCAACATTTCCTGTCATTGTGACATTTATGCATTGCCCATTACCAAAACGAACGCTGGTAGGAATGTCCAACTTTTTTGGTGAGTCAAGCCATTCCAAATTACCACACATGTGATGAGTAGCACCAGTATCATATATCCACTCGTTCTCACATTTCTTTTGATGAAACAAATGGCTACTCATTGCTTCGCTTATAAAGCCATTTTTCGAGTCCTTTTCGTTCGACGATCTAGGTTCAAAATCAGCGTTGTGCCATTTTTGAGCAGGATATTTCTGCTTACTTTTGCAATCCCTTGAATAGTGTCCAGGTCTTTGACAGGTAAAACATATCAATTCACGCTTACTAGCATTTCCTCGTCGATTTACTGAAGAGTTGTTCTTCAATGATTCATAGCCTGACGACTGATTTTTCGGACGATAATGTCCAGCAGAACTTGGTTTTTCACTTTGATGACTTCTGGACCTTGTAAAGAATGCTTCACTGGACGAATCAGAACAATTTCTTCTTAGTGAAATTTCTTTGAGTCTCAATCGCTCAACCAAATTGTTCAGTTTCCGATCTTCAACACTTAGTGTGTCCTTGAACTCAAAGTAGCCCGATGGTAGTGTGTTTAAAATTCGATTTACCACCATTGTACTCACAATTTCGTCTGTTTTCATTTCACCAAGGTCATCACGAATTTCTTTGCCGAGAGTTTCGATCGCACTGCAATGTGCAGCAATGTCATTTTCCAGCACCTTTTCATAGTTGAAAAACTTTGTGTATAACAAGTCCAGTCGTTGTCCACTGCGCTGCTCATACAGTCCCAGTAGCTTGTGCCACATTTGATGAGCAGTTTCACAGACACCCAGCATCGTTCGAATACTTTCACTAACACTTTCGGAAATCAAAATTTGTGCTCCCATGTCCTTTTTGTTGAAACTTTTCAGAGCTTTCTCGTAGACAGCATCGGCGCCTGCTTGAGATATTGTTGGGGCTGTGCCTGCATATGTCGGCAGCACACACTCAAAACAGTCTTTATACTTGAGTAGACGAGTCATTCTAATCTTCCAATCATTCCAATTTGCAGGACCTTGAAGTGGGTCGATTTTCAAAAGTTTGTCGTTATCCATTTTTACTTTTCTTATACAAGTCTCACAAGTTTAAATCACTTTGCGCAGTGGAAGCGTACTGGGCCCATAACCTGTTATTGTTTGATATTTCTTGCAGAGATTTTATTTTTTAGAACATATTTTACACACATTTTTTTCTTTACACACTTCAACTATTTATATTTTATTTACATGTTGCTAGGGAGCATCGCGGAAAACCTGATTAAATACTTTCCATAATAGGGCAACTCTATACAGGGTGTCCCAATATTCCGTGGACATAGAGCTACAGTAGGTTTGTGGGAACAAAAAAAGTCGAATGGGCTAAACTTACCTATATACTAAAGTACATCGTTAAGCCGTGAGAGGGCGTCAAAGTTGGAAGAATATTTTTGTTTTATTTTAATAAATCGGAAATTCTTTGATCGATTTTTTTAAAATTTGGTTTGGGCACATATCAATGAAGGAACTACGTTTTTAAGTGGATATCAAATTAACTGAATTCCGGGAAGTGTGAAAACTACCCCTACCGTTCGATACATTTAATGGTAACTTTTTTGTGGGTCGTAGGAGTGCTTAATTTTTTGTAAAAAGGAAGATACATTAATTTTCTGTATTTTTCGTCTCTTACAAAAATGGTGTATCTCTTTTAGTTTTTGAGCGAATCACACAATAGTCACAATAAATGTTCAATACGACCACCACCTCTTCGACCCTGCATAAATTAATTGTACGCAGGAAACTGAAATTGACTCTTCTCAACAGGCGTTGGTCTTGCAAAGAGTTCGCAGCATCTTGAGAAGAGTCAATTTCAGTTTCCTGCGTACAATTAATTTATGCAGGGTCGAAGAGGTGGTGGTCGTATTGAACATTTATTGTGACTATTGTGTGATTCGCTCAAAAACTAAAAGAGATACACCATTTTTGTAAGAGACGAAAAATACAGAAAATTAATGTATCTTCCTTTTTACAAAAAATTAAAGCACTCCTACGACCCACAAAAAAGTTACCATTAAATGTATCGAACGGTAGGGGTAGTTTTCACCCTTCCCGGAATTCAGTTAAATTGATATCCACTTAAAAACGTAGTTCCTTCATTGATATGTGCCCACACCGAATTTTAAAAAAATCGATAAAAGAATTTCCGATTTATTAAAATAAAACAAAAATATTCTTCCAACTTTGACGCCCTCTCACGGCTTACCGAAGTACTTTAGTATATAGGTAAGTTTAGCCCATTCGACTTTTTTTGTTCCCATAAACCTACTGTAGCTCTATGTCCACGGAATATTGGGACACCCTGTATATTTTTTGGGGTTTTTAAAGAGGGTAAAATTTCCTGAATTTTGATGTACCCATCACTAAGTATATGAGCAGGTGTTACCTTGTATTACCTTTAGGTTTAGACCGATTTGATCAAGTCATTTCCAGATGAGGAATTGTGTTTTTTTTACCTTCACATTCAACAGCCAGAATGTCGATTATGGTCTTATTTAATTCGTAGTCACGTACTGTGGTAGGAAATGACAATGCCAGACGTTTTAGTGCGCACGGACGGATTACCAGACCTCAATAACCTACTCTCTTCGCATGTAAGCGCTTCATATACATGCGTAGCCTATTTTAACTATATCCCGAAAAATATGTAATATTTGAGTAAATATTAAGAGACTTTTTTTGTCTAGAATTAAATTTCCCGTAAAGTAGCCTCTACACATTTATTTCGTATCTTTTACCGTTCCCGAGATATAGTGAGAAATGTATGACTATATTTTACAAGTCGACTGGGTAGTAATAATATTGTCTCTCTCGGAAATTGAGAAAAACAAAACAATCTTCAGTGCATCGACAACACTATGTTCAACAATATTTAGAAAACAAAGCGCGATACGAAAAAAGTTATTAATCTTTTTTTGTAGAGAATTCGATTCACTACAAAAAAGGTCTCTTCATATTTACTTGAATATTACATATTTTTCTAGATATAGTTCAAATAGGCTACGCATGTGTATATGAAGTAGTGAGTAGGTTATTGAGGTTTAGCAATAATGGGTTCGTGCGCACTAAAACGTCTGGCATTGTCATTTCCTACCACGAATTAAATAAGACCAAAATCGACCATCTGGCTGTTGGGTAAAGTAGGCCATCTTCCATTTTACTTCAAACGCCCACCACCCCCAAATCCGGCCGGTCCAGGGTGCCAAACTTACCTTCTTTTCGTATCTTCGAGTAGTGTATCGAATGTGAAAAAAAAACAATTCCCCATGTGGAAATGTACTTGACCAAATCGGTCGCTAGCTCTTAGACTACTTGACCTGAAAGTGCCTAGGTCTGGGACCAGTTTTTCCGATTTCTGTGATGTGTGTGTTAAAATTGTTTGCAACTTCTTCTTTGTCCTTGATAACTTTATTATCTATCTTTAGTTCAGTATTTCTGTGATGTTCGGTTATTCGTTCTTCATTTACTATTTTCCAACATTGTTTACTGATATTGTTGCAACTTTTTATTCTTTTGCCGTTAATGTACACTTTGCCTTTTTTATTTCTTGTCTGTATATTTTTCTCGTTTTGAATCTTGTGTTGTAGATGTCGTTTTGTATACATTCTTAAGTTTACCCATTTCATCTAACTGATTTATTCTTTCTGTTAGTGTCAGAACACAATTTATTGTGGTTGTACCATGTACATTATTTATCGTTTTTTGGTATTTTTACTACGTTCAAATTTCATTTATAGGTTTATGATTTGGTAACTGTGGTCTGACAAATGATTCTCGATAATTTTTGGTGTCGTATATTTCAGTACATATGATAAGCAGATGTTGCAGAGCCATTGTGATTTCTTGTTGTTTTGGTGATTATTTTTCATACCAAATTTCTTTAATTTTTCATAGATTTTGCTTGGGTGCTGATCTTTTCGTATAGTTTATATTTATATCTCCGGCGATAATCAGAAACGGTTAGATCCTTAGTATTGAATGGTATTCGACTGCCACATATTTAAAATGCTTTCTCATAATTACTATTTTGTCACATTTGATTGATGTTTCTACAGGGTGTCCGAAAAGTATGGAATATCGTATATCTTTGTAAATATGTACATATCAATTTTTCAAATAAAAGTTACTTGGTATTTAATTTCTCAGCGCATGGCACTTTTTACAACAGATAAAAATTATTTTTTTTAAGACAAGAGTTATCTTTAGCCAACTTATTTGATAGTGTTTTACCCATTCTCTTTTCAAGAATATAAAATATTGGTACCCTTACGTCGGAAAAATTTTGAGAACACCACGAGAAACTGAGTGTAGGTGTATTTCAAAAACGTTCTCAGATCTCCAATTTTCATTACCTCTTATAATTACAATTCTTCAACTCTTTGAAAAATGTATTCCTTCAAGCTTACTTCCATATTTTGTTGACGTAAAAAATGAGAAAAATAACATTGAGCAAAATGGACCACCCTGTATATGTACAGAAAAGAGTTTGGAATCTGAGTGTAGAAGTTAATACCAGACATAGACTAGAAATACCAAAATTTCACTTCGATATCTTTAAAGATGGCGGAGGAGGAGCATACTTAATTAAATTTTTTACATAAAAATGTCAATAACTTAGGAACCATAGTACCTTACATCATTACAGAGAATTCAAATATATAAAAATTTATAGGGTGTTCCATTAAAAAAACACAAGTTTGGTGTAGTGCTCGAAAATGGGCCATCCTGTATATATAAAAATATTTGTACAAGGTGCTCCTCCTTGACTACAATCTGTTATAAGATTTTTTTCTTAAATCAACAGTATAGGCGTAATCTTCCACCTCCAAATCGTTGTGACACTCGGTATATTTTGCATATTAGATGTTAGCTTTACACAAAATAGTTATTATACCATGGTAGGCAGGTGTATAGTCTTTACTCTTTTAATTTTAAACAATATTTCTCAATTTAATATACTGCAGACATTGCTGCTGGTACTTATAAAATTGTAAAAAAATAAAGCTTTGTAAAGCCCATCTACACTAAACTAATATTTTCTGGTCATTCTCCTATACAATATTTTAGTAATGAATGATCTTACGATCTTACAGAGAATAATCTCAGGTTGGATGTTCTACATATATTTTTTTAGAGTTCACCCCTTAAAGGGCAGCAATTATTGTGTTTAATTGTGGTATACTAATTACAAATATTAATGTCTGGAGGTAGTCTCAAAGACTGTCGATGTGGTGTACGAGTACATTGGTATATTATAAAAGTTATAATCATCTTTGTTTTAGACAATATGCAGTCTTTGTTGGAGCAGCCGTTCCATTTTTTACCAAGAATTACAATAATCCTGATGTATCAAGTTTTATGGCAACTCCAATAACTCCAATGGAACAATTGAAATCGAATCCTACAGATATGAAAACTCGTATGGAGCTTATGATAATGAAAGTTCAATCAGATTTTTGCAAAACTTTGGAGAATGAGGAAAATAGTTCTCACAAGTTTCTTGTTGATAAATGGAAACGTAAGGAAGGCGGTGGTGGTATTACCTGTATTTTACAAGATGGGAAAGTTTTGGAAAAAGCTGGTGTAAATATATCTGTAGTATCTGGACATTTGCCTCCTGCGGCTGTAAGTCAAATGAGATCACGAGGGAAACATTTAAGTGAAGGTCAACTACCATTTTTTGCTGCCGGAATAAGTGCCGTTATTCATCCACGCAATCCACATGTTCCTACAATTCATTTCAATTATCGTTATTTTGAAGTAAAAGACGGTGAAAATACCCAATGGTGGTTTGGTGGTGGTACAGATTTAACACCATATTATTTGAATAATGAAGATGCTATTCATTTTCATAAAACATTAAAAAACGCTTGCGATAAGCACAATAGTACATATTATCCGAAGTTTAAGAAATGGTGTGATAATTATTTTAATATTCCACATAGAGGAGAAAGGCGTGGTGTGGGAGGAATATTTTTTGATGATTTAGACGAACCTAATCAAAATGAAGTATTTAATTTTGTAACTTCATGTGCTAATGCAGTCATTCCATCTTATGTACCTTTGGGTAAGTACTTTATAATCGACCAAGACAGCAGCTTTATATGTTTTTAGTAAGTAAGCATAAAGATGATAAATACTCTGATAAAGAAAGGCAGTGGCAATTATTACGGAGGGGAAGATATGTAGAATTCAATTTGGTGTATGACAGAGGGACAAAATTTGGATTACAAACACCTGGTGCAAGATATGAAAGCATTATGATGTCACTTCCGCTTGAGGCAGTAAGTAAATTCTATCAATATTGAAGCTGCTGCAACTTTCTTATTATAATTGATGTGATAGAGATGGGAATACATGCACGAGCCGCACATAGATTCCAGGGAGTACCAACTTTTAGAGGTACTAAGAACACCAAAGGATTGGTTGTAATTTGATTTACAAATTATGAAATAACATTGTCCAATTATATTTTTTTACAAGATTTTATAAGGTAATTGTTTAAAATGTTTTTTATATTAAAAATTGAAAGTAGATACAATAGACTTTAAATACCTAAGATTTACTCTGCAAAAGTAACATTGCTAATTCTTCTGCCTCATTAACAGATAATGATTTTGTTTCTTTAATAGATTTCTTCTTCTTCTTTGAGGAACTTGGTATATCTTCTGTGTTGGATGTTTTTCTTTTTAATCTAAAAATTAAAAACATTGTTAGAATAAACAAGTGTTTTTTTTTCATTCATAGAAAAATACATAGTGAGTGTACCTTACAATAAATAAAGAAAGAAAGATTGTCCCATACCTGCTCTTAAAAATACTTTCATAAGAGTTGCACGTGTACTATTTGGCATATTCACCATTTTATCAGAAGCTTTATTTGATAATTTTATTAATTTAATTATTTAACATTTTTTTTATGTTAATTCAATACCTACCCAAGTAGTTTTTTTTACAACGAGCATGAAAATTATTTCATTTGTAGTAAACATAACCTGTCAATTAGAATAACTTTTTTTAATTATAACGCATATGCAGTAGCCTTATAGGTAACTCTATCGCTTGCAGGTTGGTGAGCTTTTTACATATTTGGAATTATCAGTAAATTATTATATGGTCTAAATACTTATCACATACGACCTCGTACTGTTGTAGGTAGAGTCTGCTTTAAATTGAAGAAGCACAGTTTAAATCATTTTAATTAACTATGCAATTTACTTCAGTTGTAAAAAAAAGGTTACCTTCCTTACTTCGGTTAATTAATTGACACATCGGCTGGTCAAATTTACAAAATATGTAAAGCATCTGTTCTCTCACTTTTTCATAACTTTCTGCACTAAATAAAATCAGTAGGTAATGAGTGAAGGTTGTCCACTCCCTTCCTCATCATGCACATTTGCACAGGGTCGTCTTTAAAAGCTCCTCACTCATTTCCGTACCATCCGATCACTCATAATGTTTTCTCCGTATACTTCACTGATCTGACTATGAATTTCAGCCGCTTTCACGCCTTTAGCACTAAGAAAACGAATCACAGCGTGTGTTTCACGGTCGACTGCATTCTCAATCGCAGAAGACATTTCAAAAACTTAAACACGGTTGAATGATCCCGTAATGACGTCTGTGACTTGCCAACATACAGCATTACACAGGGCGCATGCGCCGAATGCCGACCACAACGCTACTGCGGCAGAATTTCCAAATACATAGTAGCTTAAAACACACCTCGTACTGTTCCTGTCACGACTGATGGCGAGCAGCCGGCGCATCGCGAAGGTGTTACGACAGAACACGATGTAGTTGAAAAGCTACTTCAGTGACGTCGTTAAACTTAGAGTATAAAAATAGATAATATTTTATATTTTTAACTTAAGCGGTATGACCACAGACAATTGTAACTATGACTTTAATGTCCATGTGAATAAATCATTGCAAGTAAAACAAAAAAAAACCTTTTTTTTTTGCCTAGAAACAAGTACGAATTCACGAAACGCCACTGTAAGCGCGGAAGCCGCGTAAGAAAGACTACTGCGCA
Organism: Pyrocoelia pectoralis; assembly: GCA_036250285.1. Lineage (NCBI taxonomy): Eukaryota > Metazoa > Arthropoda > Insecta > Coleoptera > Lampyridae > Pyrocoelia > Pyrocoelia pectoralis. The sequence continues at coordinate 41,114,317 of CM070074.1, forward strand.
TCGAACAGAAATTGGCGCGCTCGCCATCAGTCGTGACAGGAACTGTACATAAATTGCCCTTTATGAAAATTTTGTTCGCTTATTTTTACTAACAAATCAATAATTTACAGTCGGTTTTTAGAAAATGTAGTGTTTTACTTTTACATCGTACCTTTCAAATTCAAACAAAAAAAGAATATCTTTTACTCCATTTAACCACTTAACCACTTAAATTGGTCACACTGTATATGTATTTTTTGGTAGGACATGTACCGCCAGGAGATTCTATCAAGGCCTCTGTCCTTTTGTTATGTCTCTTACTTTGACACACTTTACAAAAAAGTAATACTGCATTTATTAATTGACCATTGATTTCGTCTTTACACCTTATTAAATTTATTTTAAAATATGTATTATGAGTATGAAATTCTATAATTTGTGTATGCTAATAAATTATTCAACATTGTTTTTATATTAAACGTTGTAACTACTTTTCCTGTGAATTATACATTAGGGAGACATATTGTTTATCGTCTCCGCTCCTCAATGGCCAAGGTAAAATCTTGTGGCTGTATTTATCCACATATTTACAGATAAAATTTCAAACGGATCAGTGTGTATGTGACAGTATTTGACATTGTCTATTGTTAAGGTGGCGTTTACAATGTTTGGTTCAGGAATGTAAAACTGAGCTTACTATTTCCTCAATAACTTGACTGTGAAGAAATAAAATTATCATCTGTATAAGAGCAATTATTGGTAAAGGTTCAAACTTGTGAACAAAGTAAATTTTAAGCGAAATTATTACCATTTTGATATAAAAATGGCAAGTATAGAACGGCGTTTTTTGATGTTTTAATTTCTCAAATAACAGCGAAAGTATAAGGATTAATGAGAAAATTTTTGCTTTATAACGTTATACATTTCAATGAATGTTTTCCTAAGCAACAATTTCCTTTTAATAAGCAGTTATTGAGGAAATTAATTATTAATTAATTTTTAGCGACATCTATTGAGTAATAGAACGTGGTCGTGATTCTTGGCGTTATAGTTCAGCATTTTTGCAATGAATGGTGCCAATGTCGAGACAAGCTAAACACGATTCAAAATGTTGCACCCTACATGTAACCTTGAAATTACTGTCTTGAAAAAAATATATGTTTTATGTAAATGTTATAATTTAAGTAGGTATATTAAGCCTGTTCTTTATATCTCAGAATAACTGAATTTTCGTTTTCGTACTACCCTTGAGAATGCTTTCCAGAGTTTACAATTCCATAATTATAGGTGTAAATTTTGCATGTTATATTTTCAATAGAGTACAAAGGTTACGAACGAATGCAATTGTCTAATAATTAAAGTTTACCTGCGACTATATTTGTGCAAAATCTTGTACCTATGCAAAATCAATGATTATCTAAATGCAATTTTACGAGGTAAATGTTAAAAGAAAAAACTATTTTGATGTAAAATTTTTAAATACGAGAGCCGTTCTCTTTCCAGTAGGCCCATCTACATAGGGTAACTTTAAATATGTTCAAGTAAATTTGTCAACTATCACTGTCAAAAAACAACTAGCTTAAAATCTAATAGTTATTTGTAAAACTAGAGACGAAAGTTATGCTTTTTTCAACTCGATCTCAAAGCTCAACAAACATTTTCTCTCGTATTTTACCCACATTTTTTTCTAAAACTGCATATAATTAAAGAAATATCCATGAAAATTACATTGATAACATTAAGAAGTAGTAAATGTTGAAAGTTTACTGAATTCTTTTGTTTTCCTGCAATAAGTAAATGGTGTTAGTAATACCCTTGTTTAACAAGGGTAATACCGTTTACTTTCATCTCTAGAGAGGATAATGTCATTTTCTTCGCTCAATTTATTCAAGAAATAGCATATTAACCAACGAGCAATGATACAGTTTGTCCAGCGAATCTTTGCAGATATGGCCGCCGTCCAGAGTGTACGAATCAAGATAAAATATTAAATCAGCAACTACTTTCATGACCAGTCACAAAATAATATTAGTTTGTCAACAACAAATTTAACACAAAAAATCAAGGAACTTATGCTTCTACACACAAACTAAACTGATATCAACGTATTTTGAGGTTTCAACACACGCATATAACAAATACTGTAGCATCTATCTTTGTTTTTGGTGCTTAATAAGAACCTAAATTGTGAGGACGTATATTGTTGTATATTTCATACATCGGCAAACATAAACAAATCAAACGTCAAAGAATGATAATGACAAATGTCAATTTATTCGGCGGAAGTGGTGTGGTAACACTACTGAAGTCAAAATAGAAATGGTATCCATACAGCGTAAGCTCAGACAAACTAATTAACTTATGCTTCTACACACAAACTAAACTGATATCAACGTATTTTGAGGTTTCAACACACGCATATAACAAATACTGTAGCATCTATCTTTGTTTTTGGTGCGTAATAAGAACCTAAATTGTGAGGACGTATATTGTTGTATATTTCATACATCGGCAAACATTCGCTGGACAAACTGTAGCTTTACTCACGAAGATGAGTTTGCGACACGGGCCGCAGGCGAGTGTCATAAATCATCTTTGTGAGTAATAACTACTACATGCGAGTAGAATATTATACTTTTTCTACGACTTGCTTTTTATAGAGCGATAATACTTAATATTCAAATATATAGTTGTCAAGCATCGTGACACCAAACGTCAACCGGTAATCAATCAGACAAAGCACACTTTTTTCAAATATCGCCTAACAACCTTTAGGTAAATTTTAAGAAACAGATTCATCAATCGCGTGATAATTATTACATTTGATTGGTGATTTTAGAGTTTCTTTTTATATTTAGACACTCTTTAACTTAACTTTTTTGATCATAACTACATATCAATCGTTTTAAAAATATATTTTTCTTAACAATATGCATAATAATTAATAATTAATAGCGTTTATAATAAAGTAATGTCTGTGTCATATGATTAATTGAAACCCGTGAGTAAAAGCCATGTGACTGTGTGTAGGTAATGAAATATGACTCACGGGTAGGTGATAGGTGTTATTATCTATTCAAAATTAGCGAATAATAAGCATATTATTAAACAGAAAAATGCTATTTTAGAAGTTTTAGAAAAAACAAATTTTGTTGAAACAACTTCTCTTTTCAGTGAGCCTAGCAGACTATCATAGTCTGAAGTGAAGAGAACAGCCCTCATATATATATGTATTGTTTGATATTCCTTAATTAATTATGATGTAAAGTTGTTTTGGTAGGTATATAGGTAAAACAAATAATATACAAGGTTTAATATTTTAAGTTTCTAATAAGAATGCACCATAAATGTAAAGCAAATTTATAAAGCTAGATTTGGAATTAAACAAAATCTAATTCAATACCTATTACACAAAATGCAAAATTGCTTTCCTCAACTTTCCTTAAAGTGGCTTCAAATGAGAAGAGGACACGAGGTCATTAGGTCGTTTACCTCTTCCAAATAATGGTGTATAGGAAGATTTTACTTAGGGGTTTGTAATTGGGCAAGTAACTAAGCGCTAATAACTGTTACAAATAGCGCTGAAAAGCAATTTTTATGAAATATAGGTACGTAAAATTCGAAATGGTCATAATAAAATTGTTATACAATACCTAGTAGTACATATTATGTACTTACGTTGTTCGACAAAATCAATAAAAAAAATTACAAAATCTCAGAATATGGATAATAATTTGTACATGAAAAATATCCACCCGTTTAATTCGCAAGGTTTTACATCTAAAGCAGGAATATTAATGAAAAAATTAAGTTTTGCTCGTTATCTCTCAATAATTAAATACAATTTAAAAAACCATGTATATTATTAGGTGCAACTTGCAAGGAGAATCAGTTTTATTTTTATCAAAAAGAGACCCCCCTAACAGATATAACATTTTTGTGGTATACGTTGATTTGCAGTAGGTCTAGTAGGTAAAATATATGTAACATCTGTTTATTTCTAAGTGATTTTCAAATACGTCTACTGGTTTACTCTAAAATAACCCTTGTTTGTGTTGCTGTAAAATGGTCATTTTGACTGAGCGAGATGAAAGTATGGAATTCTAGTGTCTAACTCAAATGGATGTTGGTGACGAATGGGACAATTTATTAAGATACTTATATTAAAAACCATTTGAAATGAAGTTTGCAGTTACATATTTTGAAACCAAACTGTAATGAGTCACCGAGTATTATTTGTAGCTATTACGATATAGGTGACATCTTGGAATAAGTAGAAAAAGTGGATGTAATGTTGATTGCCTATATTTCAAAATGTGCGATTTTCATCAATGTAACGGCCACCTTAAATTAAAATGTTTAGTTAACATTGAACTTACTTGTGTTTATCCAATTGATTTTGGTTTTCATGTTTGTCGTAAAATTCTTCTAAATCAGAGTCAGTTTTCTTTCCATAAATTTTATCAGGATCTGGCAACCAAGACAAATCTGGCTCTTCGGATTCAGACTCAGTTCCAAAATAGTCCTGTTCTTGCTCTATATCTTCTCGTTCTTTCATTTTCTTTTCTTTCAATTTCTTTTTTTGATCTCTATGTTTCAATTTTATCCTTTCTTTAAATAATTGTTTGTCGTATTTATCTTCCTCTCTCAAAACAAGTTTAGCTTTCTCTATATCAAGACCACCATCGTTGTCATTTTCGTAGGCTTGCGCAAGTTCAGAACGTTTCTCTCTAGTTCCAATTGGAACTGCATCTCCATCATCGTTGAATATGATTTTTTTATTTGGAGCAATATTTTTCCGCAAAACTTTTTTTGCTAATGCAACTTTGGTTATGACCTTTTTTGTGTTTTTAATATGAGGTTGTTGCAGTTCCTCTTCAGCTGGTAAATCGATATCGTGATCTCTTCTCTTAATGGTTAGTATGTTATCGTCACTGTCACTATCAACTAATTGCTCTGTTCGTGTATTGTATTTATTTTCTTCTGAATCTGTACTGTCATTATTTTCTATTTGACTGACACTTTCCACAGCATTTTGTATTTTTTTCTCAAGAGGTTGTGTTTTTGCATTCAATCGTTGTAAAAATCTAATTCTAGGTGTGACTACCAAGCCTAATGACTGTGCAAATGAATCTGTGTCCAGTGAGTGCACATCAAAAACACTTTTATCTTTCATTAAATATACATATTTTATGTAATTTTTAAAAGCCCTTTGTGCTGACTCTTTTAAAGACGTAAATTTTACTAGAAGTGCTTCCATTTTCTTTACAGGATTTTGTAGTTTTGATGGATTCACTCTGAAAACAAAGGGATTATGAAAATATCAGTTATTATTTATGGTGCAAGTAGATAATTAGAAATTGTACCCATGAGAGGAGAGTGTAACACATGATAAGCTAAGTATGTAACTCCCCCCCGGGGATAATAAATTTTTATTAAATTCTACTGCACAACTTTTTAACTTGTACATATACGAGGCATGTTTTTTAAGTAAGTACCGTTTTGAAATTCCGCCGCTGTAGCGCTGCGGTGGGAATTCGGCGCATGTGCTCTGTGTAGCCCGATCTTTTACCAAGCCACAGACGCCATTGCGGAATTATTCGACCGTGTTTACGTTTGCTTGTGAGTATTTGAAATGTCTCCTTCGATTGAGAATACCGCCGACTGTGAAATACGCCCTGTGATTCGTTTTCTTAGTGCTAAAGGCGTGAAAACGGCTGAAATTCATCCTCAGATTAATGAAGTCTACGGAGAAAACGTTATGAGTGATAGGATGGTACAGAAATGGGTGAGAGCTTTAGTGACCGTACGAACGTGCATGATGAAGATCGAAGTGAACGATTTTCACTCATTGCTATGATGACTTGGTGCAGAAAGTTGATGAAAAAGTGAGAGAGAACAGACGATTTACGATTATCTGATCAGTTTCCTAGAGTTTCAAGAAGTGTGGTTTATGAAATAATGACAAAACGTTGCAGTGGTTTTTCAATCAGGCGGCAGATTTCTACGGCGATGGTATTCAAAAGCTGGTTGTACGATACGATAAGTGCCTAATATTGGTGGAAATTATGTTGAAAAGTAGATTAAAGTACAGGCTTTCATGAAAAAATAAAATTGTTAGAAAAAGTCTACTTGTATTTTGTATATTTCAAAACGGTACTTACTTAAAAAACATGCCTCGTATGAAATTTAATTATCATTTCAATATTATTAAGCTAAGGTCATGTCAGAATGAAAAAGACACCAGTGTAAACACTTGCAAAGCTGTAGTCAAATTTAGGGCCCCGCGTAATTTCTCGCTCCAGGCCCGCAAACTTTCGCGAGGTCCTGATTGTATAACTTTATTTGTTTTCAATATTACATTTTTAACAATTTGATAATTTGACTCAGACTATTAGGCGTTTTAGAGTTTTAGCCTTGTTTATATACCTTATAGTTAGTCAATGCCTGTGTTAACTTTGGAAACATTTATTTTGATGCAAAACGGTAGTACTTTTGGATGCAAACACTAAATGGACATATCTGGCGCTGTTTCTATCAATATTACAGATTTCTAACCTGGAAATCTGTAGTTTTCCTTACAGTTGACTAGAACAATAAAGTTGCAAATATTTGTAAACGACATGCGTTCTTTTTATAACGTTGAAGGAGTAGTATGCAGTATATCCTTGTTTATATAATACATTACATGCAAAGAAACAAAGCACTATTGTTTTAAGGAATTCCGTATACGTAAACAACTGATCTTCCGAGAGAATTAAATCATTCTCCTATAAAACAATCAATTTAATTAAAGGAACAGTTCTAATTTCTACATAGGTATTTTTTTATAGTTTGACATGAAGGTTTTGTTAGGTATATTTTGTAAACGTAGTAAACTATTTTGAAGCAAATTATATATCGTATACATACAAATGAACGTTTATGTATACGGGGTGTTTAAAAAACACATGTCAATATTCAAGGGGGTGATTCCTGAGGTCATGTTAAGAAATAAATTTCCTATAAATATGGGTCCGGAAACCATTTCATTTCGAAGATACACGATGTTGAAGTTTTATTATTTTTCAAGTTTTTGTTAAATAATTTCTACAATACGAACGATCTGGTATTTTTGAGAGAGTTCGGCAATCGATGAGACGAAGATTAGACTCCTGCATTTGAGCTGAAGGTGGTCACTTGAACAATTTTAGCAATGTTTGGAAACAAAACACTGGTCATTCTTGCAAATATTTACCTAAATATGTTTTTCTTGTGAAGATATACTTAAATACTAGCATAAAATTGGTTTTTATTTTTTATTTCGGAAAGTGGATAAGCATGTTCCTCCGAAAACTCAAGAACAAACAAAAATTAGTAATACACAATATCTACCGGGTGATACATTTCCGAGGGAAGGGGAGAGAATAGCCGTTTTTTATGTCACTTTGTGCTTTGATGAAATGTCGATGAAAAAGTTTTTGGAGTATTCAAAAGCGATGGATGCAATAGAAGGATTTCAGGATTTAGGCACATTGGGTAGAACAAGTCAACTTGCGAAAGAGGCGTTTGTTATTGTAGCTCGTGGATTATACAGGGTGACCAAGCTCGTTGGAATAAAATTCATAAAATTGTAATAAATATGTTTTGGTCAAAATCCTCGAACACGTCGATTTTATTTTCTAAAAATACACATTTTAGCTACAAAGAAAAACAAATACATTCATTTGTTTTTTAGTAATGACGTCATCATCAATTTTTTTAAATTACAACTGACGCTTTTTTATTTTTTTTTGGATAGCCCGTATCATTTTGAATATAACCACATCCAAATTTTGACATCTTACATAAGAAAAATTTCGAGAAAAAAATGTCAAACAAAAAAATCAATATAAACCAAATTTATTTATGTTTAGTACCTACTTAGTTTAGTAATTAACTAATTTAAAAATGTTAACAAAAAATAAAAAAATACACAAAAACAAATAAAAACTTTTTATAGCAAATGTTCAAATTGCTGTCCATTCACTACTTGACAGTACCCAAGTCGATCAATGAATTCTTGTTGCACATTCTGAATGACTTCAGGAGTTATTGATCGAATTGTTTGCCTAATTCGAACTTTTAGGTCTTCAATACCATTTGGTCTTTTTTCGTACACTTTATTTTTCACATAACCCCACAGGAAAAAATCCAGCGGAGTTAAATCTGGCGATCTGTTGGTACCAAATGCTATTATTAGGAACATCGGGATCTTCTTCGTTGGGAAATAGAACTGCCAAGGAAGGAACTAACTCAAATTGAAGAAACTCGAGGTAGCTATTTCCGGTCAAAGTTTCATTAAAAAAATAGAGCCCTAATATAATATTATCAACAATTCCTGCCCATACATTAACTTTTTGCGGGTATTGTGTATGCGATTCTAGCATCCAATGCCGATTTTCTGTCGACCAATAACGACAATTTTGTCTATTCACTGACCCATTAAGACAGAAAGTAGCCTCGTCTGAAAAAGTAATGCGTCGAATAAACGTTTCATCGATATTGTACATGTTTAATATTTGTTCGCAAAACTGCAATCTTCGGTCGAAGTCATCTTCTGAAAGTTCATGTACAAGATGTAATTTATACGGATGGTACTTTTCTTTCTTCAAAACGTTCAAAACTGTAGCCTGACTTACATTATTTTCTAATGCAACCTGTCTAGTCGAAACATGTGGGTTTTCTTGTACATTTAATAAAATATCTAACTGTCTGTGTTCTGCTAAAGAACGGTGTCCGACCGAACGATCTCTAACGTGCCCTAACTCTTCAAATTTATTACAAATTTTACTTACAGTCGATTGAACTAAGGGTGTACGATCTGGATATTTATCATTGAACAAATGACACACTTCTTCTTGGGAGCGCACTTTATTACCCACACCAACCAACATTAATATTTCAATTCGTTGTCTTTCGCTTAACGAATTCATGCTATTGACATAAACGTAAAAAAGATGACAACAGAATGCACTATTAAAATGACAATCCAAAACAAAAGAAGTCCCATCTTTTTTTTTTTTTTTCAAATGTTAGCAACCTCTTAACAACTTATTGTAATTTTCTTTTACATTTTTTTTCTCGAAATTTTTCTTATGTAAGATGTCAAAATTTGGATGTGGTTATATTCAAAATGATACGGGCTATCCAAAAAAAAATAAAAAAGCGTCAGTTGTAATTTAAAAAAATTGATGATGACGTCATTACTAAAAAACAAATGAATGTATTTGTTTTTCTTTGTAGCTAAAATGTGTATTTTTAGAAAATAAAATCGACGTGTTCGAGGATTTTGACCAAAACATATTTATTACAATTTTATGAATTTTATTCCAACGAGCTTGATCACCCTGTATGCACCTTGGAAAATTCCCTTGTGATATTTTTTATCTACTAGCGCGACCAATCTCAAGTCATTTAAAGACTTAATAATATTTGTAATTGGAACAATGAAGGAATTAGGACTTGCATTAAAAGCTTTAGTGTGTGACCAAGGAACTAATAAAATAATCGTAGTGGTATTACGTATTACACGCTTAGGTGTAGTAGATACTAACGAACCATACTTTTTTCTATCATGAAAATAAATACTTTGTCATATACAGGGTGGGGCACCACATACGGCACGGAAGTTGGTGCCTAAACTATAACAATTTTTAAAAATCTTTTTATATGCATACATGTAGGTCAATAAAGAGCTACATTGCCAAAAGGCTTCAAATCAACTGATTCAAAGCAATTTCTTTTACGCCTACCCATTTTGCCGTTATTCTTTTTTCTGTGACCTACTGTATTTCGAGAAAAACCGAGATATCTCGAAAACCATAAAAGATAGGTATAGGGAATTGTTAAGAAAGAGACATTATTTTTTAACGTAAAATACGAAAATGTGATAATATATAGGGTGTTCCATTAAAAAAAAATATAACTTTGATACGTCACATTTTTTTGAACCACCCTGTATATTTATAAATATTTTTAAAATGTAGCTCTTTATTGACCTACATGTATGCATATAAAAAGATTTTTAAAAATTGTTATAGTTTAGGCACCAACTTCTGTGCCGTATGTGGTGCCTCACCCCGTATAATATATGATGTAAGTATCACATCTTTTTAAAAGTTTAAGGAATAACCTATTAAGTGGAAATTTTGTACTTCAAAGTAAGATAATTAGTTTTAAATCGACAGTGAAAACATTGGATATTGATCAAAAATGTAAACTCGGCGTCGGGTCATTACTGAAAATTACACCAGCACCAGCGCATATAAACCCAAATGCATTTCAAAAACTAAGCTGTACAAATATTTAGTAACAGTATAAATTCATGTTGTACGGTTCGGACTCACAAAGGGGGGAACAGGACAATAAGTGTATAAAAACTCTAAACCTCCCCTTTACCAAATTTTAATAAAGACGATGATGACGGTGAAGTTATTTTTTTAAAGGAGTAGTTTAAGTACTTTAAAAAAATAACTTCACCATCATCATCGTCTTCATTAAAATTTGGTAAAGGGGAGGTTTAGAGTTTTTATACACTTATTGTTTAGTAACAGTGTTGCAGCAGCAATCCGTACTGCAGTACAGTCTGGTGATTTAGATGACGATACAGCAACGGCAACAGCAGAGTTTTTGCAACAAACAACTAATTTGTTTGATTGTCTTAACTCTGCGCATTTATACAGTACAAACCCTTATAATTGCGCATTGTCTAAGAAAATTCCAGCAGTAGGTAGTCACGTTGATAACTCTCTAGAAATAATTAAAAAATTCAAAAATCTGATGTCAAATGGCAGAAATTTTTCAGACCACCATCCTTTGATGGATTCAGTGCGATACTCATGCCATATAAAAAAGAAGGAGGAAAAGAATACCTTTTAACTTTTAACATCTCGACTAAAACACCCCACATACTATGCGATCCGTCGTACGACTAATATACAGATTGGACAAATCATTTTTGCAACCAATTGGTTAGTATTTTACCCATAGACACGAACGATCTGAACATGAAAATAGTTGATTGGACCCAATTTATTTATATACCAAAATGTACCGTTTCCCCGTGAGAAGAGTTGAAAGTTTACATAAAAAAACACATTTTTGTACGCTGTTCAGACATGAGTGAAACAAATTGAATGAAATTTGAGAAAAATGCATTTTAGAAGATTACTCTCCTTTCGGTAATTAAATAAATCCAAAAGAAAGTTTAATAAAATTGTAATACAAAATTTAGTTGACAGTGGAAACAAAGGCAGAACGTTTTTTCATCATAAATGTTCAAGGAGAGTAGGTAATCCTCTAAAATGCACTTTTGTCAAATTTCATTCTGTTTTTTAATGTAAACTTTCAACTCTTCTCACGGGCAAACCGGCAAACGGTACATTTTGGTATATGACATGTATTGGTATATAGAGAAGTCATTGAATATGTACCTTACCTATCTCAATTTAGAAGATTGTTCATTTAAGCACTTACATATTTTGCTGGTTATTTTTATTTAGGGAAAAGATTATTTGTTACTTATAGATGTGCCAACTGTGATAAAGAATTTATGATTTTGCAATTAAGTAATTGTAATGAATTACTTTTATTGTTAAGTAGGTATAATGAGGAATGGTGATGAATTATTTTTTAAAAGTAATTGTGCAATCACTGCCAAATTTCATATTTAGATTCATTTCCAGCTAATAAAATACCTAAATAAAATGTTTCAATAAATTAAGTACTGAATACTGATCAAGAAATTTCTCGTTGTTTTTTATTAAACCACTCTTTATAAAAAATATTATTGAAATGATTTTATCCATTAGTGTATAACACTGATTGTATACATTTTGTTTATGTAGGTATTAACAAGGAATGTATCGATCGATCGCTCATGTACTCCAAGAATAAAAATAAAAGCTGATACTGATATCCGTCAAGAAATTGTTTTGTACGTATGTCGTGACTAACAGCGTGCGTAATTATCGCCATCGTGTGTAATTTTGTTATAGTCCCAATAGGTTTGCGACTTTGCATTTAATTTGTATTTGTTTTTTACTATCGCCATCTATTACGCTTAAAAAATTTGTTTCCAATTAAAGCTATCTCATTGACTAACTATAAGGTATACAAACAAGGGTTTTAGTTTGGATATAGAGAGGAGAATTATAATTTGTATATAAAGGGTGTAAAACAACAGGGGGAGGATGAGCGAACGAAAGGTCAAGTCAGGTAGCGTAGGGTCCTTGCGAGGAATTTTTGAAGAGGAAGAGGGAAAGTAGGGAAGATAAAGGTATGGAGGCGATACTTAAAATACTTGATAGTATGCAGGAGGAGATGAAGTTAATAAGGAATGAGATGGAGAGCTTAAGAAAAGAGGTAGGAGAACAATGAGGAAGTGAAACATCTAGGAGAAGAGGTAAGGGAAATAAGGAAGGAAAGAAAGAGGAGAAAGAACAATATAGTAGTAAGAGGAAGCAGTATAAGAGAACTGGAAGGAATTAGGAAGATGTACATATAAATAAAAATGGGGATACAAGTGGAAATGAAAAGTACAGAGGTAATTAATAGGGTACTAAGTAGTGAATTTAGGGCGGTGGAACTGGGGAAAAGTGAGGAAAAAGGGAGTTAATGTGGAACAGGTGGAGGTTAAAAAAATACGAACGTGTATATAGATGACGATTTGACACAGGAAGAGGGACAAGTGCAGGGAGATTCTTGGATTGCGAAGGCAGAAAGAGAAAGGGAAGAGAACTAAAGTGGGATACAGGAAGATATGGATAGGAGAAATGAAATATAGCTGCGACGAGGAAATAAGGGGACAGAGAGTGGAAGAGGCAGTACCTAGGAGAACAAGTGGGAGGGAGAGATTTTAGGAGCGGGTGGAGAAGGAATGGGAGGGGAGTGAGGAGTTATAAGAGAGATAGAAGAGTGGGGGAGAACAGGAGGGATATTAAGAGGAGAAACAGGGTTAAAGGAAAGTTTTGGTCTGAAGGTGTAAATGTTAATGTAGGAATAAGAATCATTTGTTAAAAATGTACCTAATATTTAAAACAAATAAAGATATACAATACATATTATTAAATGTGTTGCTTTCGCTTCTGAGTGTTCTATTGTGAATTAAAGATCTCCTTTCTTTTCATAATCGGTATAAATAATGACATAATAATTGAAATGTGAGTTCTGACCAGAAGTTGTGGTTGTGTTGGATACTGTGGTTATTCTTACAGTTGGGGATTGTGGTCAATGTGGGCATTGTGTCCAAATATACAGTAGGAGGTTGTGGTGTAGACTCGACTATACATTTGAAAAATGTATTTATCAATAGAGCAAAACTAACAAACGACAGTGGCGCTGTAATTTTGATGACATACTAACGTCATTCCAGCACCATTTGTGTTTGTCTGTTGTGTGTGAAGTCAATGCATGTAGCCCAACCTCTTAACTGAATTTTCCAGTGCATTATAAATAATAATTTGTTGAAAAGCTTTTATTTCCCAAGTCTTCTTAATTTTTTCAGATCAACTGAGAATTGGTGATTCTGTACAACCTTAAGTAGTGGATGTAAGATGAAAAACATTTTCAAGAAGACTTGATTTGGTAGATAGCAACAATTTCATTACATTACAATCTAACAAATTAAAATGCAATGATGTACCTATTCTGGTATAAAATATAGTGTAACAAAAATGGATTTATTTTTAATTACGCCAGTAAATGGTGTCGAATGGCCGGCAAATATTACAGCTAGATAAAACTTTAACATGGCTCTAAATGTACTGCCAACCCCATCACATTTTAACTTATAAATATTATTTATTGTGAAGCCATTTTCACAGTATAAAATGTTGGTACGAAGCACTTAATCTTCTTAATCACAACATTCACATACTTCTCATCTGCTATCATTTAATAATTTACGCATTTCTTTGGGCCGTGCAAACATGCATTGGCGCCGGTTTTGTACCAATTCCTTATTATCTACCTTTTTTCAAATTTTTTAATTATATTCATGCTCAGGCATGAGGAAAATATTAAGAAAGCTAAATTATTATTGTCCCACTTCTATCTCATCACTTAAGTCTAGTGTCCAACCGAAACCGAGTTTCGGCAATGGTCTCAGTTTCGGCCGAAACCGAAACTTTCTTACAAGGATCATGTTTTGAGGGAAAAATAAAGAAAACGTTATTATAATCAGATTGACTGGTTTTCATTAGCCCAATTGGTAATTATTAGGGTTGGAGAAATAAAGGCTAACATGTATAGATAATTATTGAACAATGTTTTATTTAAAAGTTGACGTTTCGCCTATCTTATAGGCATAATCATAACTTGATAATTTATGTTAAAAGTATTAAAAAATTTTTTTTTGATTTATAATTATATGGTGAAGAATTGTAACTCATGCGTTATTAAAGACGCAGTCAATAGGGGAGGGAATTTTTTACCTCCACAATCATTTATTAATATATTGTTACGTTAAAGTTAAAAATTTTAAATTTTAAGGAAACATGTAAATTTGTATCTACAAAGTCAAACCAAATGCATTATGTGGTATCTAACTGGTACATTTCATTTAATAATGACAATTCAACTCATGTATAAAAAATCCCATTAGCCGCAGTGAAATTGTCACTTTTACAGCGACAAATGCACTAGTGGTTTTTTCACTTTCAAATTCTAATCAACTATCGCAGTATCCGTGCCCGCCGTATAAATACATAGTTTGACATTTGCGAATAATTTATTGCATGATGTTTGTGTTATTTTAAGAATGAGTCCATTTGGTAAAGTTACGAACGGATTTCTAAATTTCTTGTTCGTTAAATTGTCCTGCCGAATTACACTCGAGATTTGTATTTATACCTAGTAAATTTGTGTTGTTTAACCTTCGGATGACCAAGGGGGGTCAATTTTGACCCCAATGTATGTTTTTCTTCAATAAATTCAGAACTAGTTTCAATTTTCAACTAATTATTTTTTTATCTGATTATATTATCATGATTTGCATCCTCATATTTTGTAGTAAAAAAAATTCCCAACATTTAACAAATAAAAAAATATTTTCTGAATTTGGGGTCAAAAACGACCCCCCTTGGTCTTTTGTCTTTCATTTTGAAATTAGGTAAAATATAGTCTGAATTTGAAATACCGAGTAATTTCACATCTAAATGCGATAAATGCAATCATTTTATCTGCAAGGAACATTCAAAGATTCAAAAAAGCATAATTTGTAATACCTGTGGTAACTTTAACTAATGTATTTTTTTTTCAAATGTTTTTACTTTAGTAAGTTCAGACTGATATTTTAACTTTTTTTTCTGTTGTTTGGAATTAGAAATTGGATTTACTAATGTTTCTTACTTCATTTAATAAAACAATATAGCATTAAAGTTATGAATACATGCTTTTATTTGCTAAAACTAGTGGGGTTATTTTTGACCCCCCTTGGTCATCCGTGTATAAAAAAAAGGTTGGTCATCCGAAGGTTAAATTCTAATCTGTTTCCTTTAGCAATTTGACTCGAAAAACTGTCAATCTAAAAATGCTCCACCTTCGGTGTCGCATTTTTATTGGTTGACAGTTTTTCTCGTCTAATTGCTAGGCAACAGATTCTTATTAAACAACCCAAATTTACTCGGTAAAATACAAACCTCTTGTGCAATTATAAGTGACAATTTAACTCATGTATAAAAAATCCCATTAGCCGCAGTGCAATTGTCACTTTTACAGCGACAATTGCACTAGTGGTTTTTTCACTTTCAAATTCTAATCAACTATCGCAGTATCCGTGCCCGCCGTATAAATACATAGTTTGACATTTGCGAATAATTTATTGCATGATATTTGTGTTATTTTAAGAATGAGTCCATTTGGTAAAGTTACGAACGGATTTCTAAATTTCTTGTTCGTTAAATTGTCTTGCCGAATTACACTCGAGATTTGTATTTATACCGAGTAAATTTGTGTTGTTTAAATTCTAATCTGTTTCCTTTAGCAATTTGATTCGAAAAACTGTCAACCTATTGGTTGACAGTTTTTCTCGTCTAATTGCTAGGCAACAGATTTTTATTAAACAACCCAAATTTACTCGGTAAAATACAAACCTCTTGTGCAATATTTTATTATACTTACTCCATTTTTGTTAGCGGAATTTTTCTCTCTTTTAACTTTTCAACCATTGCTACTTCAGATGGTAGCAAAAGTAATACACTTTCACCACCACGGAAATACCGTGCAGTTCTACCAACTCTATGTATATAAGTATCTGTATCTTCAGGACAGTCGGCATGTACAACCCAATGAACTTCAGGAAAATCTAACCCACGTGCTGCTAAATCGGTAGCTATTAAAACTGCATACTTTTTTTGAGAAAATGACTCATATGTTGCTATCCTACGTTGCTGATGAAGACTTCCATATAAAGCCAAAATACTTGTACCTGGTTGTAACCTATAACAATACTCCCTTACAAAACTTAATATGTGCAAAAAAACTTACTTGCAAAATACTTCGTACACAAATTTCACTTGTTTACAACTAGAAAGGAAAATTATTGTTTTTTTCTTTAAATGGTTTCGTATAAAACTCCAAATAACAGCTATTTTATCCTTTAACTCACATACCATGTAACTTTGTTCTAAACCAGCTGGGGTTGTGTACTTGCAGTTGTCATGTACAGATATGTAACATGGGTCTTTCAAACTGAGTCTTGCTAGATCTTTTACGGATTTTGTTTGTGTTGCAGAAAACAACATTGTTTGGCGTTTTTGTGGCAAATTAGCTATTATTGCATTCATAGTTTGAGCGAAACCCATATCTAGGCATCTATCTGCTTCATCTAACACCAAAATCTACAACAGGTAAAAATAAATAATTGAATAACATTTGGAAATTAAGCCTTATGCAATAAAGTACTGCAATACCCTACTCTTTATTATAACTACACACGTTCATTTAATATTCTGTATTCTAGAATGTAAAGTGCCGGCAGAAGAATTTATAGAAATGATAGTGTAGAGATTTACATTTGTTTATAAACAATTAAAATCTAGGCACGTAACGAGTACTCTACTGATCGAGCAGCACTGCACCGAACCGACCCAAACCGAGTACTCGTTCCTGCCAAGCACATCTAAAACAACTCGGTGTGTTTTGCATCGTCCTGCAATTCTGCACTCATGCGCACATTCCACGACGAAAGTTACACTTAAAAAATTCGGGGGGAAATCGTGTAACTGTCCACTGTTAATTACCAATTGATTGATATTCTGTATATCTCGACGCTAGGAATAAAAATGGATATAGAGTTCGTAACCACATTAAATGCCTGTATCGACCCTCTAGACTATCAGATTATGCAACGTATTAGTATGTGTGCGAGTGAGGCTTACAACTTGAATGGTAGACTTTAAACTGCGTTGTAGTGATCAGTGCCGTGCGGAATTCGTTTATCAGTTTAGTATTACCATTGTAATTGCACTAAACGAAGTGCTTAAAAGTAAAGCAGTTAAAGGAGGTTAAAGGTGTGAATCTATAAAACTATAAGACCGATCGTGTTGTACAGCAGTGAAGTGTAGACAAAAAGAGGGTAGAAGTGTGGGAGAGGAAAGGGTTAAGGAAAATCTTTGAGAGGAAAGAAAGTAAATGTGGGAAAGGTGAAATAAGGAAATCAGGGAACTGTATGACAAGCCGGACAAAATGGAAGACATACCTACAAGCCAAGAGAATGTGAGGGTTAGGTCATCTGGCAACAATGTCTGGGGAACATCTTCCACAAAAATTCTCGAAAGCGAATTGGGGCGAGCCAGAAGGAGAGGGAGGCAAAGGTCAACACGGATGAACGAAGTAGAAGAGGATTTAAGACAACTGAAAGTAACAAGATGGCTACAAAAAGCAAGGTAGAAAGAGGGACGGCAAAGGATTGTACACCAAGCCAAGGGTCTACCCGAAGAGTGGGTTATTAGACAAGGATTGGAGGCCATCTGGCAAGAACTCCCCTTCACCCATCTAAATACTGGGCGGGATAGGGGTTGCTTAACTTTCAATATCTGTATGGATTGTGTATATCGACTTTAGCTTGTGTAAATTATAAATACAGTGGACCGGCGGTAATCCGACAAACGTTTTGCAAGGCGATGTCGAATTATCGAATTTGTCGAACTATAGAGTACTGCCATAGATAAGCTTCAATACATACACATTAACACATATGTATGTATATGTACTATAAATCATGCAATGTGGAATTTAGTAAAATAGACAGCTTAAGGTTTATTATAAAACTAACAAAAAATAATAAAAATAATAAATAAACGTATTTATATTCTTACTTACAACCTGTTCAGACACGCATTAACAAAGATTTGCCGAAATGAAATTGTGAATTTGCATGTCGGATTACAAGGGGGGCGGATTAGACCGGGGCCGGATTACCACGGGTCCACTGTAAGTAACAGTTGAGTTTCTTCCAAATAAACTGTTACTCACTTTTCACAATTATTTATTTATTTCAAAATAGTTTACTTACAATCACAAAAATTATGAATCTAGTAAGAACATCTTATACAATTTTTCATGATCATCGTTGTCAAATTTAGGTATAAAATCTACTTTAATGATTTCATTAAAACCTTCATCCAATACAGGTTCTTCGTAATTCTTTTTATACATGTTCAAAACCATCTCGCCGACAGGTACATGAGTTTTGTCAGTAATTTGGCGAAACTTGTTGTTATGTTTACAATGTGCCGGACTTGTTGTCATTACGAAACACCTACAGGGAACATTTAACTTTTTTACCACATCAATATACCTTTTACGACTTGCTTTATCACCATTTGTATTATCGATTACTACTCTTTGGTTTTTTTGTAAAGATTTCTCTAGTAGCTTAACACAAGCCTGCCATGAACCTAAACTGTCACGATTTACATGTACATAACCGTTATTAACAAGATGATGTTTGCTATAGTGACTTTTTCCAGAACCGGGACTTCCCACCATGACAATAACTTCGCACTCATTAGAAAATAAATCAACATTATTTGAAATAGGTAACGTTTTTGGATCAAATTTTGGCATAAGGTGTTGAACGGAGCGACAGCCTAGAAAGAATTCTTCTGGAGTGTAGAATTTAAGACCCACATTCAATGCGAATAACCTATCAGCAAGTGAGTGATCTTTTGTCTTTTTTGGAGCCCAATCCTTCTCACGCCCTGCCGCATCTCCGACGTAAAACGAATTTGCTAGATCAATGTCAATTTGATCATTTTTCTCCTTACAAAGAATATCCCACATTCCGATAACTGGTTTCCTGTATATACTATTTGTGGTTGCTGCGAAGAGTTGAATTGGGAGCTTTAGTTTGGATAAAACTCCTTCGGCTTTAGTTTTAAATTCATTTCTTTTAGTAGAATCATTTTTTACACCACCTTGGTTTGTAAATATCACAATTTTGTAATCCTTATCTATTAAATCAGTTAATTTTGTTGGTACATCTGAAAAGTTTAACACCCAATCATCAGAATTTTTGGCAAAGCGAGCTCCTGATTTAGTACGAATAAGGGTACCGTCCAAATCAAATGCTGCAATTTTAGATTGTGAGTTTACATTACAAAAAGTACAGATTAATAATTCGCCATTATTAATCATTTCCCATGAACTAGTGCAATCGGTCGGGGAAATTGGTACCGAAGTTTTCGGCTTGTCTGAATTTTTTTCAAAGTTAAATATGGAGTAATTCATTTTTTGTTGTTTCGCTGCAGGTTCTGCACATTCATCAATTTCATAATCAAATAGTACATCAAATTCGTAATTGCCCATGATTAATTCAATACGATCTTCGTGCTTCAAAATGTACTGTTTATTTCTTTTAAGAGCATAACCATTACAACCGGAACAGTTTGTTCCCAGCGTTTCAATTGTTACTTCACGTTTTGCATAATTAGCTGTAGCTGTTAATTGATTTCTTGACATGTATGGATCTTTTATTTTTGTTTCTCTACTTCTACCTAAATACACAGTTACATTATCTGGTAATGGTACAGTTTTATTTGGACTCCTCAGGCATTTTGCGACACAGTTTTTTGCAATATTTGACATTTTTATATTATTGTATCAAAGCTATTAATTTATTTCATTTTTACACAATAAAATATCTATGCTTGAGGTTATAACGTACATACGAACTAATTATGCGTAGGTCACGGACGATGTAGCTCAAGTGAACTAATCTTCATGTGTGCTAATTCTTTTATATTCTAAGATGTGTGCACTGGCCACTGTCCACCAAACAGAAAATTGAGCTTGGCTTTTAGGAAAGTCGCACGTGTGGTACTGGTAATTAAAGTGAAAAGTGAATGATTCTCATCAAATTAAAGGTGAAAAGGTGAGGAATTTTATTTTACGTCTGATATTGAGTGCAATGATGAAGAACGGTTTAGTTATCAACATGTTATTAGGCGCGCGTGGTGTTACCACTTAATTTTTTTAAAATATCAAACTGAAAGTAGGTACAACCTGTACCATAACTTTATAGAATAGCAATTTTTGAGATTCTGAAAAAATAAAAACACCATTCCTTTTGTAAAGAAATGGGGTTTATTAATAAGACCAAACAAGAAAAAATAAAGATGACCTCTATTCTGTTCAATGAAAAAAGTTCCCAATTTAAAATGGGCGCATTAGCATTGAGTAATGCATTAGGTAGATACATAGTACTTACCTTGCTTGTGAGATTTTGAAAAAATAAAAGCACCAATTTGTTTGCAAACAAACGAGGTTCCATTTAACGCACTATATAAATATGCATTTAAGTAAAAGCACTTTTAACCATGTAATTAGTAGACACTTTCCAAACGGACAGCCTCCTAGGTCACCAGCTGACTATTGGATATGGGGCACCTCAAAGAAAGGGTGTTTCTTAGTAGACCTACTACTCATATAAAATAACTTAAGTAAGCTACCACTGGAACTGGCCTCAGTATCCTAACTTCATTCCTTCTGATACCATCCCTGTCTAACCCATCCTCACACATCACGTTTTAGCCAAGAAGAGGCTCAGGAAAGTCTAAGCAACCCCCCACAGTCAGAGTAGGGGAAAGGTATGAAATACGTCAACCTTTTTGCTTTTAAGTAAGTTAGACAATTACGTATTATAGTTGTATCCAGGATAGTTGGCGTTCACGTCATAGGTTTCCGAATGAATGCACGACATTCCTTTAAACAATCATTAAAGCTTAATAATACCTACATGTTTATGATAAAGATGGCAATACCGTTTGCATGTGTTTTAAGTAGTGTCCGACCGAAACTGGTTTTTACGACCGAAACCGAAACCGAAACCGAATTTCGGCAACGGTCTCAGTTTCGGCCGAAACCGAAACCGAAACCGAAACTTTCTTACAAAGATCATATTTTGAGGGAAAAATAAAGAAAACGTTATTATAATCAGTCAGACTCAGTTTTAATTTTTTCTTTAAATGTCATAGCTTTAAAAATGCTTAATAATAACTTAAATACTTCACAAATAAGTCACGTCATGATTAGGCACGTGGACGCGGCAAAATGTCTTCGTCGTTTGGATGGAATTTACCGCGCCGAATATGAACGAGCACTGCGCGGAAACTCCAGAATGCAGTTTCGGTTTCGGTCGTAGTTTCGGCAGCTTTGCCGCCGAAACCGAAACTAAACCGAAACTCGTTTTTTTGCCGAAACTCCACCGAAACCGAAACCGAAACCGAACATTCGGTCGGACACTAGTTTTAAGTAAAGATTTGCGTATACGTGATCGTCAGTGAAAATAAGAGAGAAGTATGTCCGTATGTCCAACAGCTGACTTCAATCAACGCTTCAACTTAAAATGGAAAGGAATCTGATTTATTTTGTTCAAATTATCAAATTATTAATAACAGTTCTTATTAGAACGAATTTACGAAAATTGTAATATTTTTAACCACAAAACAGCATGTTTTGACTATCCAATATAACATTAAAGTGCCAAACGTACCGCTCAGAGAACAAGTTCAATCGCAGCAGACGTTAATATTTTTATTGCACTTATTAGAATTACGCATTGACTTCAAATTTTAATCATACAATTACAAGTAATGACGTGCACGCCAACTCTCGTGGATACAACTATAGCCTTGAGTGTTCTTTATTCAATGGTATTAGGTAGTTGACATTTTCATCTTCTTTTTCTGATGTTAATGTTTCTATCTACACTAAACAGTACCAACACTAAATCAACAGAATCAACACAAACTTCACCATTGAACTATAAACAGGGGTTGGAATAAAATGGAAGTCAAAACAACACAATCACGTACAATACAAAATATCAAACGTATTACTACTTATCAAACAAAATTTGTAACATAAAATACAAAATATGGCAAAAGGAAAACGGAATTCAACATTGTTAGTGCAAGCATGAGGTCACAGACATTAGTTGCAAATCTTAATGACATCCTTCTCAAATTTTTACTTTATCGCAACATTAAAAGTTGAATTCAAACAAGGATAGGTTTATAAATAAAACTTTTTATATATTAGTTGCACATCTCCGCTTATTGTGTCTATATAGGGACTCTAACTTATTACCTCTCATTGCACCACCTATTGATCAAAGCTTAGGTACACTTACTTATTAACAGTTAGGTACGTTGTGCATTTTTAAAATAATGTTAGTGTTTTATTTCTATGCTTTTATGGTTGAGGAGGAGGAGTGTGGATAAGATTAAGGGACAATAAGTGCATTTCACCAACAACGCATAGTGAATTTATTTTTATTAGGCTATGTAAGTGAATAATAAATGAGTTATTCAATGAACTACAGCGAGTTTATTTACTGACAGTGTGGCCATAGGGTGGTCATGTTTTTTATTGGTTGCGCCATGTTTCCTCCAGATTTGAATGCAAACATATGGGAGTGAGTTTGTAAATCGAGGTTTTGTTGGGTTTTTGTGATTAAAATTGTTTAGTAAACTTGTATGTGTAATAAAATTACTGAGAAACGATACTGTAATCTGCTTGGTGTATTTTCGAAGGGTTGTGCAAAATAAACACGTAAGAAGCTAGCCGTTGCGGTTGTGTGGCATTATACTGCTGTTAATACTATACTTACTAAAAATTGTGTTGTAAGTATCCTGAAAGAATTCAGTGCTTTATTTATTTTGGAATGATAAAATTGCCACACTGATATTAAATATTTTGCAATGCATGTATAGAATCCTGATGCATAAACAGAAGCAACAATTTGATACAATGGTCGGCTGTTCAGAATATGGATGCAAAAATAGATCAGAGCTAGGCTTCTTGATGAAAGGGCATAGAAAAAATGAAATATGCAACAGTTTTTCGTCATTTTGTTTCATACAAGAATTTTTACCTTATGTAATTTATAACATGAAATGAAAACAAATGAAATTTCAATAAAATGAGTTTCCATAGGAAATATTCTCCATGTATGCTGTTACATTCAAATTTGGAGGAAACATGGCGGTCGTCACGATCATGGCCACACTGTCAGTATCTTAGATTATATATACTCCGCAGATAGAGCATTACACTTTCTTGTCATATATAGAAATTAGCCAAGATGCCAGACAGAGAAACGATATTTTTTGTCTTTAAAGGCGATTGGCACATGCACACTTTAAACTCGGTGTCCAGAACCGACAAGCGTTGGCGCAGGTTGCGAGCGTGCTTTAATGCGCATGTGCCGAACGCTCTTGATGAAAGCAATATTTGATTTCTTTGTCATTCAAGCTGACACAAAATAAAAAGCTAATGCTTTATCTACGGAGTGTATATGAACTAAGGTCAGTATAAAGTCACTGTCACTGAACTAAAGTCACTAAATATTCTAAAGTACCGTAACCTTATGTCCCAATGAGTTAGAGAGAGAAAGCTAATTTTAACCCCAAAATGACGGAAAAATGACAAATCTGTGTTTGACATACGATGAAAATTAGTATTTACCATATACGTTTTCTTTATACGTATATGGTATTTACTATTACTTAGCTACATTGAACTAAAGCGTACAGTTCAATGCTTAGCTATTACTAAGTTCGACGTTTGACACTTGGTTTGAAACGCGGCAATTTGAAAAACATCATACACTTGTAGTTTTCCCATAGACAGGCTCGTCTCCTTATTCTTACACACTACTTGCTGTATTTTTTAGTTATCCTTTTCTGTGATTTAAATAACGATTCTAAATGAAGTATTAACACGACAAAATAAAATGTCAATTTTAAAAACATATGTTAGGTTCGTTTGGCAAAGTTCCAAATTTTTTATCTTTCAATTAAACTGTACCTTTTAATAACAATGACAAATAATTTTTAAGAAATGTATTGATAAGTATCTAATGTTTAGTTTTTATCAAACACTTCATGAAGTCATTAAATTTTCTAGTGACTAGGTCTTCAATATTTGAAATTGCCGCCAAAATTTTAACCCCAAAATGGCGAACGCTGCGGTACTTTAGAATATTTAGTGACTTTTAACTGAACTAAAGTCACTAAATATTCTAAAGTACCGCAACCTTATGTTCCAATGAGTTAGAGAGAGAAAGCTAATTTTAACCCCAAAATGGCGGAAAAATGACAAATCTGTGGTTGACAGACGATGAAAATTAGTATTTACTATTATTAAGTTCGACGTTTGACACTTGGTTTGAAACGCGGCAATTTGAAAAACATCATAAACTTGTAGTTTTCCATAGACAGACTCGTCTTCTTATTCTTAATTTCTTACACACTACTTGTAGCCCAGTCAATTTAGACATTCACCCTTGCATAAATTCCCAACAAGCTGAAAATTTGCATGAACGTTAGAGACGCCATTATAATGAAATTGTGAAAAGTCCCCATCGATTCCATGTGTGCAAAAAATTTTATTCAAGGTCAAAGTTCGCAAAAATGGGTTTTTTAGATTTTTCAGCGAAACGGTTAGTTTTATGATAAAAATATTTCAGACAAAAATTGTAGAACATGCAATTATCTATAAAAAATGCCCTTACACTTTTTTTCATAACATTAACCATTTCAGAGAAAAAGCGATTCTAAAATTTACTTTAGTTTTTTTTAACGTGGTTTCTCCGGTAGCCCTAGTCCACGGTCTATCTCAGTAAAATTTAATGGAATGTCAGGTCGTCTTATTCATCATCATCGTCTATTTCTTCTTCTTCCTCATCTTCCTGAGTTGACGTAAATTGTTCTAACAGCGATACATCAGTTATTTCATCGTTGATGTAAGGATTTTCTTCTATTGGAGGTTTAATACTTCAACACGACTCGCCTTGACAAGTGGTGCGTGCTGGTGAACAAGATAAGCCTACTTTCTGCAGCCGCATTTCGAATTACACCCCTTTTTGCAGTTGCAAAAAATAGTATTAATGAGGTTTCTGGTGCAGGTGGAAGTGAGTGTGGATTGGTTTCAATACATTATTAATTAGCTTCCAACCCCATTCTTCTGGGTCCAGTTGATTAATAAGCCACACGTGAATCTGTTGGTGAGTAGAAGCCGCGGTCGGAGGAAGGCAAGCTAATTGCACACGTTTTTTATTACGTGTATGTTTTGTAAAAGATGGTAACGTAACTTTTCTACCCAAGGAATTCTTTCTGAAGCTCCATATACAGAAAGAAGAAAGCGAATTCCGTTGATGATTACTGAATAGAGTTTCTGGAGTAGAGTTAATATCTTTCGAAAGCACATGTAATAAAATTTAGTTTTTCAAACAATTTAAACACTGTGGTTTTACCCCTCCGGAGCATTGCTGATGTGTGCCTGTGCGTTGGTCGATGTTACAGGGTTTAGAAAGCTGGAAATGGTGTCAACTTATAGGAAATTCTTTACTGATTCCAAATCTCTGGTTAATTTTTTCGCCGTCGGGACGCCATTAAAGTCAAAATATACACCCTTTAATATCTCGAGAACGTCACATCCAAGTTCAAAAAGAAAAAAAACCCGTTTCCTTTATTTTTTGAAATCTATTGAGTCATGATACGTAAACATCACCCTCACCCCCTGTGCGGTGGAGCGGGGGTGAGTTTTGAAAACTTAAATGGGAACGCCTATTTTTTATTACACTTTTGGATTCTCCATAAAAAACTATTCGCAAATTGCAAATTTCACCCCCAACTGCAACCCCTTTTTTGGGGGTGGAAAGGGGGAAAAATTGCACGTCCGCAGAAAAACGATCTTGTTTTACTTTTTGTCCTCCAACATTTTTTCGTGATTTACAAATTGTCTGTCACCCTCTCCGCTTCCATCTTCCTTAAGGGTGAAAAGGAAAACAATGACTCATTTGTGCAGAATCCGGGGTGCTCATGTCTGAGGTGGGGGGGGGGGGGGTAGTTATATACATATATATTGTATGTAGTATATGCCATAATTAGTTACAGATTTGAAGTTGGTTGAAATTAGAATTCTATAAGAATTCGCGCCTTTTGATACTTGATTTTGTTTTCACAGAAAATGAGGGACTCGGTTTCTTTTGAGTTCATATTCTCAAAATTATCATTTATTATTAATGTATTAGTCATGCAGACTAATAGTTTTACTTATATTATGTGTCCAATGATGTACATAGTAGTACAACAGCCGTTGATTGAAATATTCAGCGTAGTCATGCTCATTATGGAGAATACAACTAAAGTAAATTTTAGAACCGCTTTTTCTCTGAAATGGTTAATGTTATGAAAAAAAGTGTAAGGTCAATTTTTGTAGATAATTGCATGGTCTACAATTTTTGTCTGAGATATTTTTATCATAAAACTAACCGTCTCGCTGAAAAATCCAAAAAACTCATTTTTGCGAACTTTGACCTTGAATAAAAATTTTTGCACACATGGGATTGATGGGGACTTTTCACAATTTCATTATAATGGTGTCCCTAACGTTCATGCAAATTTTCAGCTTGTTGGGAATTTATGTAAGGGTACCCCCATTTTTTCGGCTAAATTGACCGGACTATTGCTGTACTTCTGTAGTTATCCTTTTCTGTGATTTAAATAACGATTCTAAAGGAAGTATTAACACGAGAAAATAAAATGTCAATTTTAAAAACATATGTTAGGTTCGTTTGGCAAAGTTCCAAATTTTTGATCTTTCAATTAAACTGTATCTTTTAATAACAATGACAAATAATTTTTAAGAAATATATTGATAAGTGATAAGTATCTAATGTTAGCTTAGTTTTTATCAAACACTTCATAAAGTCATTAAATTTTCTAGTGACTAGGTCTTCAATATTTGAAATTGCCGCCAAAATTTTAACCCCAAAATGGCTAACGTTGCGGTACTTTAGAATATTTAGTGACTTTAAACTGAACCAGAGTCAGTAGATTAATAGAGTACCGCAAGCCTTTGACGCGACAAATGCCGCCCTGGCGGCCATTTTTAGTCCATATACATAAAATATACTTACGAAGTGCGTAATTTTTAATAAAATGCCGTGTTGTTGTGCCGTTAAGTGTATTTTTTTTATTATATTCCGAAAAATTTAGTCAAAACATCATCTACTTTACTGAGCGTGGTCTCCGTGGTCTCTAAGCGTGTAGTGAGTGAAGCGCGGAAAGTACTAAAAATGGCGGAGGTTGCGGTACTCTATTAATCTACTGACTCTGAACTGAACTAGAACTGAACTACAGTGACTCTATTACAAACAGTGACGACAAGCAGCGATTAGCTCCACCCATCCGCCATTAGGAGGCAAAATTTTGGGCGGGTTTCTATGAACTCAACGGTGGTATCCTAGCAACGTGCCAAATTCAAATAAAAATTACACGCTGATCAAAGGTAAACACAGTCAGGCCGCCATTATGAGGCAAAATATACCACGGCCAATAAAAATCGATACATCGCTTGTCGTCACTGTTTGTAATAGAGTCACTGTAAACTGAACTAAAGTCACTAAATATTCTAAAGTACCGCAACGTTCGCCATTTTGGGGTTAAAATTTTGGTGGCAATTTCAAATATTGAAGACCTAGTCGCTAGAAAATTTAATGACTTTATGAAGTGTTTCTTAAAAACTAAACTCACATTAGATACTTATCAATATATTTCTTAAAAATTAGTTGTCATTGTTATTAAAAGGTACAGTTTAATTGAAAGATAAAAAATTTGGAACTTTGCCAAACGAACCTAACATACGTTTTTAAAATTGACATTTTATTTTGTCGTGTTAATACTTCATTTAGAATCGTTATTTAAATCACAGAAAAGGATAACTAAAAAATACAGCAAGTAGTGTGTAAGAATAAGAAGACGAGCCTGTCTATGGGAAAACTACAAGTTTATGATGTTTTTCAAATTGCCGCGTTTCAAACCAAGTGTCAAACGTCAAACTTAGTAATAGTAAAATTTTAGACCAATGGTCTAAGAGTAAAATACTAATTTTCATCGTATGTCAAACACAGATGTCATTTTTCCGCCATTTTGGGGTTAAAATTAGCTTTCTCTCTCTAACTCATTGGAACATAAGGTTGCGGTACTTTAGAATATTTAGTGACTTTAAACTGAACTACAGTGACTGTATTACAAACAGTGACGACAAGCGTGGTATCGATTTTGATTGGCCGTGGTATATTTTGCATCTTAATGGCGGCCTGACTGTGTTTACCTTTGATCAGCGTGTGATTTTTATTTTGATTTAGCAAGTTGCTGGGATACCATCGTTGAGTTCATATAAACCCGCCCACAATTTTGCCTCTTAATGGCGGATAATCGTCGCTTGTCGTCACTGTTTGTAATAAAGTCACTGTAAACTGAACTTATCGCGTATGATCTCTAGTGACAATTTGTGCAACTGCTGTAAGTAAGTATTTTCAACGAGTTCGCCAATACACGTCATTAACGAAATAAAATGACATACCAAAATAATAGTTATTTATGTATCAAGTACGCAAAATGATGTTTTAGTGGATGAGTCGAGTTTGTCGGACGAGGCGAAGCCGAGTCCGAAAACTTAGACGAATCCACTAAAACGTTTTGCGTACGTGATGCATACAACATTTTTTTGCATGAATTCTCTAAATTATCAAATTAATTTCATAAAAATTTAATTTGGTACGTACAGAACAGTTGTAAACGTCATATTTAGCTTAGACATAGTTGTTATAGCAACAACAAGTAAATTCGTAAAAAGTCAAAATAAAGATATCGTAAATACGTCAAAACGAATGAAAATCCAGCATTAAGGTTGTCATAGCGACTTTAGCGTACTTGTCCTTTAAAGATGTATTTTGCGGATTGTTTTCAGTCCGCAAAATGGTTACTTTGGAGACAGAATACAAAAAATTGTATTTACCGTACTAGAAATTTTGCATCCGAATACAAAGGTTGCCATAGCAACATAAAGTGACATAACTTTGGAAACGTCAAATTTTATATAAAGTTAATAGAAAAACTCTTAAGAAATGAATCTACGGCCAGTATGAAATAAAATGTTTTACATTATTTCTACGTTAAATCAGATTACGTTACTCGTTTCGAAATTCCTGCCTCGGCTACGCTTCGGCAGTAAACACCTCACTCGTTAACGTAAACCTTGATTTACCATATAGGTATAGGTCTTGGATGATCTCGTGAACGACACGTGACCACGTCGCAGGTAACTATAATTCGTCAAACTTTTATGTAGGCAACTTTCCTAAAAATATCGTCCGTCATTATGAAACAATAAGCACGCGTAATGATGACTGAACAGTAAGTAAATAAAATAAATTACACGATAAATATGAAATTTGTTGATATATGAGAACGAGAACACATTATTTACATTTTAGCGCCTTTTCCAAAGTAAGTCGATGTTTTTATACTTCACTTACTACCAAATTTCATAATTATGGCTCCTCCTACTCGCAGCTACGCGGTGACGTGTCGTTCACGAGATAATCCAAGACCTATAGTACAGTCAATTTAAACAAAAAATATACAAACATTGCAAAAAATCCTATGTTAGGTTTGCTTTTTTCATGGTGTTAGGTTCGGTCCCAGTAGTAAATACTCGATTTTGCAACTTCGAAAAACTTGTGGAAACTGGGGGGGGGGGCACCAAAAACCGCGATTTTTTCGGACTTTTTTCAGTTTTACCCTCGTAGATCAAAAACTATGAGTTGTAGTGCAAAGAATATGATTATCTTTTTTAAACTGGACTAAATTTTCTACCATTTGAGCCTAACCGGAAGTCTGTAAGTATAATAGTTTCCGAGATACAGCTCTTCAAAAATAGACATTTTCCCTAAATCTGTTTTTAACGTATCATCCATGATTCGAGCCAGATATTGCCACAACGACGTGCCCTACGACCGTTGTCATGGAGGAAAAAATTGTATGACATTTTATCACCTTTTATTTAAGCATAGATGCATTCCTGTAGGCCTAACAGTTCTCGAGAAAAAGACGGAAAACCGGAAAACAGTGAAATCGCTACGACTCCACATTATATGTAATAGGATTAATATGATTAGAAGACATTTTGTGATTATTCTTATTTAGCCTAGCGAACGAACGCTCAAAAAGGGCTTGTAGACAGACTTTTTGATCCTAAAGATTTTATTTCTGGGATGTGGTTTGGTGATGATTATACGAAAAGTAGCGTAACAAAATGTGCGGATTTGTTTGGTTTTCCGTTTACATCTCTTGAACAGGCCATCGTAGTGGGAAATGGCCAATTATAAAAAAAAGCTGATTAAATTTTCTACAAGTTTGCTTCTATGCGTTTTTTCTCTATCTCTATCCGTTGAAGAGATATTCGCTGTCAAGAATTGACATTTTTTTTGAAAATCGCTTTTACACGACGTTTTTCGGCAAATATTGTGTCCTAGCTCCTAAAGTATTGGGTTTATAGCAAAAACTGCTGAAATAAAAGTTGTAGACCATAAAATTTCCTATAAAATACATACCTATACCGTTTAATATTTTATCTCAAATAGATTAGATGTTATAGTTATTTAAAAAAAAACGTTGACTTCAAGATGGAATAGAGGGCACTAGAGAACAACTAATTTTGTGGGAGGTTTGGAGCTAAATCTGATATGTGAGTATTAAATACAGATTACCTGCATCCTTAGCCAAACAATTTCAGTCTTATGCGCCACCATGTTTAATGGTCTCTAGTCTTTTCTAAATACATTTATGATAGGGTTAATGTTTGACGAAAAGAACAAAAGTATTTTCTCAAGACAGCTTTTATTTTATAATTGGCCATTTACCACTACGATCGCCTATTCAAGAGATACAAAGGGAAAACTTAACAAATCCGCAAATTTTGTTACGCTACGGAGTTAGCTCATACGGTAGGGCCGGGGACTTTTCGTATAATTATCACCAAACACCTCCAAACACATCTTAGAAATCAAATCATTTGGATCAAAAAGTCTGTCTACAAGCCCTTTTTGAGCGTTCGTTCGCTAGGCTAAATAAGAATAATCACAAAATGTCTTCTAATCATACTAATGCTATTACATATATGTGGAGGATTTCACTGTTTTCCGGTTTTCCGTCTTTTTCTCGAGAACTGTTAGGCCCACAGGAATGCATCTATGCAAATAAAAGGTGATAAAATGTCCTACAATTTTTCTCTCCGTGACAAGAGTCGTAGGGCGCGTCGTTATGGCAATATCTGGCTCGAAACATGGATGATACGTTGAAAAAAGATTTTGGGAAAAATTGCCTATTTTTGAAGAGCTGTATGTCGGAAACTATTATACTTACAGACTTCCGGTTAGGCTCAAATTGTAGCAAATTTAGTCTAGTTTAAAAAAGATAATCATATTCTTTGCACTATAACTCGTAGTTTTTGAGCTACGAGGCTAAAACTGAAAAAAGTCCGAAAAAATCGCGGTTTTTGGCGCCCCCCCCCCCCCAGTTTCCACAAGTTTTTCGAAGTTGCAAAATTGAGTATTTACTACTGGGACTGTCTAGTGCTGGCAAAAATTGTGAAAATCGAAAATCGATTAATCGATTTCTGGGAAAATCGAAAAAATCGATTAATCGCAGATTAGTCCAAAATGGCGATCAATCGAGAATCGCGATTAATCGAAAATCGCGATCAATCGAAATCGCGATTAATCGAAAATCGCGATTAATCGAAAATCGCGATTAATCGATTTCTGTGTCTATGGAAATCGTTCACTAATCGTGTTCGAACGAATCGATTAATCGATTCGTTCGACATTTTTGCCAGTACTTCGTCACTACATAGCGCCGACGCCGCCTTTAAAACTCTTTGAACTATTGAATCTTTATTGGAACTACACCCTACGGCCGTATAAAACATTCTAAAATTTCCACTTGAATATATTTAATTATTTAATCGAAATTGAAAATCTCGATTAATCGAGAATCGCGATTAATCGAAAATCGCGATTAATCGAAAATCGCGATTAATCGATTTCTGTGCCTATGGAAATCGTTCATTAATCGTGTTCGAACGAATCGATTAATCGATTCGTTCGAAATTTTTGCCACCACTACTTAGCTGAACCTAACAACATAAAAAAGTCAAACCTAATATAGGATTTTTTGCAATGTTCATGTTTAAAATGACTGGACTAATACTCATATGTATAACTATTACTTTAATTAACCAAAAAAGTTACTGAATAAAGGCAACTTATGTGAACTATTCAACAGTGATATGCCCAACATCAAAAGTGCAAGTCTGCCTATCCGCCATTTGCAATAATTTACATCACCACCATTGTTAGTTTCAGTTACAAACACTACCTAACTGTGTGCACTTAAATCTTCAATACTATAAAAGTAGGAGTACATATTTCATGTTTCAGATAAGTTATGTCATTCGTAAAATCCTCTCTCGAGGGATCTAATTAGTACGTACAAGTGGCGGATTTTTTACCTCAGTTCAAAAAAGACATAGCACAGTGCTACGTGTAACTCAACACCGCCATGATGACGTGCTATTAGGTTTTGGGTTAATGCTGGCTGGATTCAAATTTTTATTGCCACAAGCCATGTTTATCTACATATGGTAAAGAAAAAATACGATGGGAGAGTATTGGATCAATTCAAAGTACAAGCGTAAGATAAAGCTTTATCTGTTGTTTGAGACAAATTCCGCCAAAAAATTGCTTTCGCAAACATACTTCCGGAAAAACGGTGTCGGTGTTCTGTACCACAAATTGGATTTGGACTTCATTTGGTTTCAAGTTAAAAAACAACCAGTTGGTATGAGTGTAGGTCATCTTCCCAAAAGAAATTGTACCATTAACATTATGCAAATAGAAAGGACTTTGTGCAGAGAAGTAACAATGCACTGAATGAAACTATGTTCATACATTGAAAAAAAATGTGAAAATACATTTTGAAGAAATTATGATTAGTTGTTGTTTCTTTAATTTGACATAATAAATTATGTATACGTTATGGGTATGGGACCATTCTTGTGTAAAACCAAATCTAAGGTTGGCACTATTACTTTGGCACTTCTAAAGAAAAACTGTGCTAAATGAATCTTTCAAACTCATGCGCCTCTAAGTACGACTGGTAGGTACCTATATACCATGGATATGGATTAGGTACCTTATCTTTGCATTTGAATGTTTTTAGAGCAGAATGTTTAATATATAGACAATTCTGTAACTTACAGCTCTAACTTACAAATTTACAAACTTCTGGTGTACTTGAATAGGTAATGCATTAAAATTGTAAAATACTACAACAAAATTAAGATCTCGTGGTAGTAGGCTTTGATATTTCTATTCAATTTTTCCATAGTGGGCTTTGCTGTCTCTTTTTTAATCATCTAACTGTCAAAATAGAATTTATTGTAGGTGTCATTTGTGTGCAGTTAATAATTTGTGAGTTTTAAAATGAAGTACTATTCAAATAGAGAGAAATATGATATGTTGCAGTGTTTTATTTTCTGTCGCTGACAATAAACTCTACTTTGACCGTTAGATGATTAAAAAAGAGACAGCAAAGCCCACTATGGAAAAATTGAATAGAAATATCAAAGCCTACTACCACGAGATCTTAATTTTGTTGTTTTTTTATTATTTATGTTGACCAAACATAAACATGTTATACATGGCTGAAGAGCATTTCAAATGAGGATTTTGATAAAGTAAAAATCCAATATGGCGCCCATAAGAAAAATGAAAGTTGACTTTAGCCGTGCGCAACTTAGTAGGCCTAGAAATTTGTTGATGCCATTTTTAAAATTGCCGTATCCTCTTACCTATATCCTGAGAATTTCATGACCTTAACTTCTATAATAAAGAAAATATTGCGGTTTTTCGAAAATGCTACTTTTTGGTTTTCACCCTGTATCTACGTAAATAATCGTGATATGCGTAATCTGATTATTCCACCGATTTTTTCTTTTAAAAAGAGCTCATAAGTACCTTATTAGTTTTTTGCTAACTCTTATGGTTATTGCTGTACCCCTTGAAAACATCGAATTTGGCCCACCCTGTACATACATCCATTCATACTTAAAAAATTAGAACAAAAGACATACCTTCATATTAAAGCAGTCAAATAAAGGGTTTTCATCCATGTGTTGTAATAAACGTCCAGGTGTGCATATTATAATGTTACACTGATCCATCCTTTTGCGTTCAAATTTCAGATCTTTCCCACCAATTATAAGACCAGCAGAAAAGTTGTGATATTTACCAACTTTTCGCAAAACTTCGAATATCTGTAATGCCAATTCTCTTGTTGGTGTAATAACTAGAGCGCCTAAGCCATCTAAATGCGTCCACTGATTACAATACATTGTCTCTAAAATGGGAATCAGGAATGCTAATGTTTTTCCAGACCCTGTTTGTGCTGCACCCAAAACGTCTTTTCCCTGCAATGCTAACAAGATTGTTTCACGTTGAATATCGGTTGGATTTACGTATTTAGATTCGTTTAAACCCTTTAAAGTATTAGAAGACAGTGGAAAGTCGTTAAATGTTTTACAATCGCTAGCAACAATCTAAAATGATTTAATAAGTAGAAAATGCTTAGGGAAACATTGCTTTACTCCTACATCTTTACATTTCTGGTTTAGTTCTTCGATGACTGTGTTGATTAATTTTGAAGACTTTTGCTTCTTTGTGAATATTTTTACTTTTACTTTTTTCTTGTTAGGTATATTATTCTTATGTAAATTGGACATTGCGTTAAAGAATGTATAAATCAAATACCACACTTGCAACTTTTAGGTTATATTTTTAATTTGAGTAGTGCAAATGACGCGTAGATGCCATATCTACTATTTTTGTTTAGATCACGTAATTTGAACTTTACACATACATTGTTGCCATTCATTATACATTCGAAACAACACAGTGCATACGTGGTGCATACTTTCTTTATTCAATGGTGGTTACCATTTCAAGACCCCTTGCCATTTCGTTATAATAACATGACAAATATCACGCAAAGTTAGACCTTTTTATTATAAACTTTAACAACGTAGCGATAAAAGGGTCAATTCTCGACATCAAAATAACTACGAGTTGTTCAAAACTTTAATTTTGACGTTTTGGTGATTGAGTCACCACTAGGTGTTTTCTTTTTGCATCGCCACAGTTGTGCCACAGGGTTAGGTAAAATCACAATCATCACGTGATTGAAGTGTCTTGCGTCATGTAGACATTTCTGCCTCAGGTTAATATAAAACTTAAATAAAGCTTTTAAAACGAATAGGGTTATTGAGAACTGAGTCAAATTATTTTTATAAAACGAATGGTGTGTATTGACAGAGGTGCCTTAAGTGTAGATACCACAAAATGCAAAAAGAAAACACCTAATAGGTGTTTTCTTTTTGCATCGCCACAGGTGTGCCACAGGGTTAGGTAAATGCACAATTATCACGTGATTGAAGTGCCTTGCGTCATAAGACATTTCTGCCTCAGGTTAATATAAAACTTAAAATAAAGCTTTTAAAACGAATAGGGTTATTGAGAACTGAGTCAAATTATTTTTATAAAACGAATGGTGTGTATTGACAGAGGTGCCTTAAGTGTACCACAAAATGCGAAAAGAAAACACCTATTGTGTACAGTGATTACGGTTTATTTATATACCAGAGGCGGATCCAGACTCGATTTTCAGTAAGGGCAATCAGTATTGTAACTAAGAAAAACATATAGTCCGGGAGCCGGCCACCTTTTTTGCAATCAATTAATATACTTTTTATACTTCGTGAGCGGCTTTATTGTAACGAGACGGTAATCATTTTCCTCTGCGAAAATGTTCGCAAATGGGTCTTACGGGGGTGCGCAAGGGAAAAACACGTTGATTTGGAAATGACAAAAAATGGATGAATATCATGGGAAAACGGCCCAATTAATTTGTGGGACACAGTGGGCATTTAATTATGCAAATATTTACTAAGCTACAGAAAAAAAATCAGCTTGATATTCATTATTTTGGTTAATGTACTAATACCTACATATCTTCAGATGGGGACACTCTTGATGGACTCATTTTTGTTGTAGGACAAATGTTATTTTGAATTACTTACAAAAAAACTTAACAGTTAGCTAAAAAATTAAGTGATATTAATCAATTTTTTGTAATTACCACATCAACGTGTTTTACCCCTGCGCACCCCGTAGCAACCATTTGCGAAAATTTTCGTAGAGGAAAAAGTTTGGCGTCTCGTTAAAATAAAGCCGCTCACGAAGTATAAAAAGTATATTAATTGATTGAAAAAAAGGTGGACGGCTCCCGGACCAATAGGTTTAAGTAAGATGCCGATTGTGGGCGTAGCGAGCCCAAAGTAGTAATTTTTCAAAATTTCAAGGTCACATTTTAAACAAGTACCTCAAAATAAACCTTAACTTCCTAATAGTAAATTATACTTTTAAATAAAGTTTTATTGAAAAATAAAATTGCATTGACTGCTACATTTTTAATAATAAGAAAAAAAACTCCGCTGCAGCAGCGGTCAGCGGACGAATCCAAATCGGAATTTGCGTGAACGTACTGAATAATATATTGCTAGCTTTTTAATAACCCTTTCGCGACGGGTTAAATTTTTCAGAAACTACGTACACACATTTGAAGTTTTCTTGTGTCAAAAATGTTGATACATAAAAATAAACATGACTGAGATCAATTTTATTCTCGAGATCCGCCGTTTTGTCAGGGACATATGTGTCCCGGTCAGACATGTTTGGTGGAACATAAATAACCCACTAGACATGTAAATAAATAAACAATTAAATGTAACTTGTTTATTATAGTCAGTTTTCATCAGAGGTTTCACTGTTACGGTAAGGAATAGGATCATCCAGAGACTCTTTATCGCTATCAAAAAGAGCTTCAAACTCCTTCCTCCTTCTCCAGTTCTGCTTGGGTCAAATACCCCTAAAACAATACGAGACTATTGGGACACAAATAAACCACGGTGAATATCTAATGGGACATATAAGTCCCATAAAATATTTTCAATAATAAGACTGAATAAACAATATTCCATTGAAAACGGTTCGATTTTATCCAATCCCGATAGACTTTAATCTCAAAATATTGGGACACATAGGTCCCGTTAGTCGCGAAAGGGTTAAAACTTTTTTAGAGGTAGCACCACAAAGCAAATACCTACATGATGTAATATTTATGTTGTATAAATGTATATATTTATATTAATTATTTTGTAAAACTTTTTAAAAAATTTAAAAATGAAGTTACTATATTCTCAGTCCGGGCAATTGCCCTCATTGCCCCTCGCTGGATCCGCCACTGTTATATACATTTAATACAGGTCGCACAATTTAAGATGATTCGGGTCGCGCAGATACGTCATCGCGTTCGGGAACAATCGTCAAGTACAACAGCTAGACGCTACTGAAATTCTCGAATTGCCGCGAGTTGAATATTTGAAAACGAACGAATGCGCATATGACCTCCAAATCAACTTAAATTGTGCGACCTGTATACATTTAATATACATTTACACGAATATGGGTATAAAGGCAAAATGCGGGTCGTTGCGTTGCAATTTCGTTTGATCAACACCATCGTGGGCGCGAGACAGCGGCGCTAAGGTTAAGCGCCAACGTAACTTCGTTGATGGTGGTTGGTGGTTGTTGATAAATAAGCATCGAGGGCGGTAGCCTGCTGGTAGCTGCGGGCGACGTCTGGTGATGGCTCGCGGCGTCCTGCTGATAGGTGACAACGCTGGTGGGAGCTTGGTGTCTCGTCTCCAGTTGTAGAAAGCTGCTCTGAACTTTCGACGTTCAAGGTAACCCGGCGTGGGCAGTTGTTTATATTGTCGAGGGGGCTCTAGTGTATGAGCACGAGTCCCCTTTGTTTGTCCTTTGCACCTTACTACGGAAGCACGGGTGCTAGTGCCAGCTTCTTACTGCATGAGCGCGGAAGCTAAGGTGGTCCGGATCTCTACTATATGTGCACAAGATGTGGACTGTTTTCTGCGTTATTTTC
Source organism: Pyrocoelia pectoralis (assembly GCA_036250285.1). Classification (NCBI taxonomy): domain Eukaryota; kingdom Metazoa; phylum Arthropoda; class Insecta; order Coleoptera; family Lampyridae; genus Pyrocoelia; species Pyrocoelia pectoralis. Next base: position 41,152,731 of record CM070074.1, read on the forward strand.
CTTCTCTTATATACTAGGTGTTTTCTTTTTGCATTTTGTGGTAGCTTTAAGTCAGCTCTGTCAATACACACCATTCGTTTTATAAAAATAATTTGACTCAGTTCTCAATAACCCTATTCGTTTTAACTTTTAAATGCTTTATTTTAAGTTTTATATTAAGCTGAGGCAGAAATGTCTTATGACGCAAGGCACTTTAAACACGTAATAATTGTGCATGTGCCCAACCCTGTGGGGATGCAAAAAGAAAACACCTATTGTTTGGGTACGTGTTAGTTGCGTGTGCGCGTAAGTGGAGGTGGTGACTGTGGCTCACGTACCGGTGGTGTTACTGATTCGCCACAACGTCATCACTAATAGGGTCCATTGCCGTCGCGTGCGCAATTCGTAGCCGTAGAAATTTTAAAGAGTTTATTTATATGTTCGTGCACGCTTAAGTTAGGTTATATTTCTGATTTTTAGATTTTCTTTTAATAAACAGTTCTTTTCAGAGCTCTTTTTTTTGATCCTTTGTGTGTATGTATTTCGGTAAGTTTGAAATATCTGTGTTTTAAGCGTAATTTGCAAGTAAGTTTTTTGTGTTTTTATAGTCACAAAACACAAAACAAAAACGCTACTGGTGAACCAGCTGATTTTCGCGCAGCTTTTCATGACTCAAATAGGTGTTTTCTTTTTGCACGTTGTGGTAGACCTAAGTCAGCTCCGTCAAAAGACACCATTCGTTTTATAAAAATAATTTGATTCGGTTCTCAATAACCCTATTCGTTTTAAAAGCTTTATTTAAGTTTTATATTAACCTGAGGCAGAAATGTCTATATGACGCAAGGCACTTTAATCACGTAATGATTGTAACTTTACCTAACCCTGTGGCGATGCAAAAAGGAAACACCTATTGTGTTGTTTCGAAAGTATTTGCACTCTAATAGTGTTTTCCACTGAGCTGCTTTTTAGACCACACTCAGTTCGCACCAACACCGAACGCGTACGAGTTGCTCTGCACTGGAACCGCTCTAATTCATGCTCTTTTGCACTGACTACTAACCACAGTTCTAAAAACTTGCACTGGAGCACTTCCAGTGCAGTAACGAAATCCCAGTGGAACGCATTACCCTCGTACGGTGCGCACCGAAAAAGACAGTGGAATGCGCTACCCTGGATCAGGGCATCAGTTTTAGTGCGCACCAGTATGCAGTCACTGGAAAACGCTATAATACACATGGGTGCAATATTGAACTGTACAGTTTAATGTAGGTAGGTACGGTGTGTGTGATCAATGATGTTGCCAAGTTATTTAACAGTTAATAACGTGTTGTAAGAAATTTAGTCCAGTCAGAATAGGAAAAATAGAGGAGTTAATTCATGTATTACCAATTCCTTCGTAAATGTGTAGGGGATCAACATAAAATAAAGTCCCCCCAGACTACCGGGTGTTCAGGGGGGAGGAGGGGGGGGGGGGAAGATTCCATTTTACAGTTTTTTACTTATAACTCGAAAATGATGGATCCTAGCAAAGACTACCCTAACTGTCACTGCCCTTACAAGAATTCCACAGTATGTCTGTTCTTAACCCACAGCAAAAATAGCAAACAAGTACAATATGTTTTTTTTTTGTATAAAGGTATATAAGTAGGTGCTGCTTCCTTGGTAACGCAGTAAATATTTCCATAACACATACAGAAAAATAAAAAGAAGCGCGAACTGACAAAGGACCAAGTTTGTTGGTCAAATGAATAACACAATCTATTGACACTTTCTAAATTATCTTGGACGATTGAAGATAGCAACTCTAGATTGTAGCCTTATAAACAAGGATTGTAGTCAACAGCAGATCCCCCTAGTGGGCACCTCAAAAACGAAAAATTTGAAATCAAAGTGTCCGCTTTTGATGATGAGCTGTCTAAAGGGGAAGGATAGCCTTTGATCCTAGCAAAAAAATTCTTTACATAAAAATTAAAGCTTATTTTTACTACAACTTTGATTCTATACATAATTTATTGTGGAAAATCTCATGTTTCTCATAGGAAGTTGATGACGTGAGACCATCTATTCCGGATGCTGCTAATGGTTGTACAGGTCTGCACGGCCTGTACGCAGATATACCTACCTACGTTCAAATGGCAAGCTCTTTATCCCTTGCATATTAAGCTTTTTCACCGAATTCCTTAAACTTTAAAACGACGAACGCGAGTTTTATTTTTAAATTGTCATATTTTGCCCGTTATGGTTATTTGTTCCTTCACACAACAGCTCCAGCTGTATAATTCATGCATTAATTATTAGCTTTCATACCATTCGTCGACTTAAACTTAAGTAAAATACATATTATCTTCGTTATTATGTGCTTTCTTTAAAATGTCCTATACTTCCTCATCTTTTGTACTTTCTTGTGATTAAATTCCATCCTAATTCTAAAACTATCTTAGCTTATCTAATAGCTTTAGGTATGTCGACTGTAATTTTCGGAAATGTGTCCCAATCGTGGAAAAATTGTACAAATCTGTACTTTTATTGACGTGCTTGTCATATAGTTTTTTATATGGTTTTATTCTTATATCTATATTTCTTTTTTAGACACAATGGATGGAAAGTTATTAGATATAACAAACAGGGAAGCGATTGAAAGAGAAAGGCAAAATAAATTTATTGCCGCTACACATAAAATTAATGATTTGAAAAAGAAAATTAATGAAACAGATACTCAAACAGTTTTGTTCGAAAAAGAAAGCAACGCATTGAAGGAAGAGTGCAACAATCTAAGAATCGAAGAGGAATTGCAAAACCAATTAACGAATACCTTTAAATCAAAAAATGCTTCAAGCGAGAAATTATTAGGGGAAGAAGAAGCCATTCTGGAAGATATTCAAAATACAGTTTATAAAAATCTAAATGATTATATAAATAAAGTACAAAATGCGGTTGAAGAAAAACATACAGGGGAACTGGACGATTTTATTCAAATAAGAAATGTATTATATGATATTGGTCGAGTAAAAAAGGAAGTTTCAGTCTTAGAAGGAGAAGTTAGAGCTCTAAATTTGTTTATCAAGTGTCAGGAGAATCAGACGACATCGGCAAGAGATATGATACTATTTTTACGCAGTGCTAATGTGCACGGAGATATTTAATTTTGACTTTTTGAGTGGAGATGTTAACACAGGTTGTACCTATCTAGATTTTCTTTTGATTGTTAATTTCCTGAAGTACTTTCTTTATGTATGAGTTGTTGTACCATTAAATTCTGTGAATTCTCATGACGTACATTTTTTCCAATGTTATTCTGCATCTTGTGTATGAAACTTCATACACATGTTTGGATTATGCCCGGTAGGTAGGTGTACTTGAAACTTGATGTACATACAGTATAATTCCTTGTAAGAAATGATTTACAGAATGTATTACAACTAAATGTTGTAAAAGTGTTATTCAGTGTTGGTTTGGGATCAATTTCCGGCCTCGCAAGAAAATCCTTGCACCTTTTTCCTCCTCGAGGTCGATTATGCCTTTCAAAAAAACCTGAGGATTTTTTCTTAGGTACCTACTAATAAGCAGCTAAGGAACGTACCTATCGTAGTTTGTATTGCTTGAAATACTCCCCCTCTGTATATATTACAAAATGTGGCCGAACCAGAGAAATGTTATACCTATAGCCCCTAGAAACAGTGAGTACTATTATATTTCTGTCTTTATTTATGTTCGGCTTCAATTATGCTTCTTCTACACTACGTTAGTAGTAGGGATAACATTTCTCTGGGCCGAACCCCCTCTCACGTTACATTATGAATTCCAGAGCCTTCGCGAGAAGTTCCGATTTGTCTCGAACATTCTGAAGCCACGCAACCAGCAACCAATGAACCATGATACAAAGAATACATGTATCATGGCTATGCACGCATAAATGCTGAACCTCCTTCAATTTCACCATTATGAACCAATCTCTCTTTTTCTATAGAGAACGTGGTGTATTGTATATGTTGCAATTTGAGTGTTAACTGTTATTTATGGCTTTCGAATAGCTGTAAACTTATACCAAAGACCATATCTTATACAGAATCACATAAATTTTTAAGTGGGGTTAAGTAACAAAGTGCACAGCCGACTGTGGTTCACTGGTTCTAAAGATAACATGAAAAAAATATATTCTCAAGAATATTTAAGTTTTGCGTTTATTAACATGAAGTTAATGAAGAAGTGTGTTATTTCTAGGAGACAGCATTCATCATGAAACGATTTTTGGAAACGCCTCATCTACCTTCTTTAACATCTCCCGACAAATCTTGAATTATAGTTAAAGTATAGTTTGAAAAGCAGACTTTTTTAAGAAAAATATTGTGAACGATTCGCTGGTAGGTAGGTAGGTACTTCTCTTTTAAATAAAAATAATATAATTAAAATATTTTGACCAACAATGAACATTTTGTTGGTGTGGGAAAGCGTATTTCAGAAAAAATTAAATCATCAGAAGCAACTAATAGTAGAAGAATATTGTACTGAACAAAATAATTACTCAAATCCTTTTTTCTTTAGGCCAGTTTGTGAGAATGAAATAATAAAACTAATAATAGAAAAATTGAAGAAAAATATCTCTCCTGGAATGGATGAATAAATTGTCCTCGAAAATGTTAGTTTCTAATTCAAGTAAGTATTCAGGTCTGTCCCTCTATCGCATATACAGGGTGTTTAAAAAATACGTTCGAATATTTGGCCCACTTATAGATCTCATCAGTACAAACAAAAAAGTCAAAATAAACATAAGTCCAAAAATCAGCCGTTTCCTATACAGCCTGTTTTTCAAATTAAAATAATTTACACTCAGTAGGAGTATTTCAACGAGGTTTCTACTAGAACATGAACAAATATCAGTATAAATACATTTTAATTATTACAAATTAATGATTCTTAAAGATGTTCAAAATGTCCTCCTTCCATTTGTATACACATTTCACATCTCCGTAAAAGTGAACGCCGCACTCTCTCAAAGAGTCCCGGATTTATACGAACAGTCTGGCAGGCATGTTCAATTCGTTCTCGCAACTCATCTAAATTATTCACAGGATTTGAATAAACTAATGTCTTTAAATACCCCCAAATGCAAAAAAAAAAAAGTGGCTTTGCCATACAATTATTTTAATTTGAAAAACAGGCTGTAATTAGGAAACGGCTGATTTTTGGACTTATGTTTATTTTGACTTTTTTGTTTGTACTGATGAGATCTATAAGTGGGCCAAATATTCGAACGTATTTTTTAAACACCCTGTATAATAAACCTCTGTTTTCATCAGGGATATATTCCTCGGGAACTTAAAAAAAGCAACAGTAACCCCACTTCATAAAGCAAATCAGAAGTAGGTACGTAACTATACCGACCCATTTCTCTCCTTTCAAGTATGGCTAAGTTTATGGAAAAGTGTGTCAAAACTACTATAGATTAGTTGATTTTTTGAATAATTTTAAAATTACTTGCGATGCAATTTTTAATGTAACACGATCAATTATTAACTGTTTAGACGATGGGACCAAATGTGTTTGAGTTTTTTTAGATTTGGAAAAAGCTTTAAAGGGATAAGAGGAGTTACAAACAAATTTTTTGAGTTACTTGAGTGGAAGAACTCAGGTGGTTAAAATTGGTGAAATTGACAGCCCTGCCATGGCAGTGGAAACGAGCGTGCCACAAGGATCAGCACTTGGACCTATTCTGTTTCTAATATAAGTACATTAATAATCTATTAAATTTAAATATTACAAATTGTACGTTGCACTCCTTTTCTGATGACACAGTGGCAATTTTGCCTGGTGCCTTTTGGGGGCCGTTCAATTATTACGTAACGCAAAGTACCCAGGTACCCAGTATACTTAAAATGTTGCGCTTGTGTTACGGTGGGAGGGAGGTAATCCAGACTTCCCTGTACGTAACGCGTGCATACTACCTAAAATTGATTAAACCTCCTCAATCCGATTATCAGTTTCGAATAATTTCTGCCTCACGAAGGTCCTCTCCTTGAACCTCGGAATAATTATTCGTTATTAAACTTAAAGAGTAGTTTTTATGTACAAACCAATTTAGAAGATAATAATAACCTTTGATATGTAATTGGGTTTCCGTTACGTTATTCTGGGGGAAGGAGTGCCAATGACCTTTGCGTTACGGTGCCGTTACAAGGGGAGGTAGGGTTACCAAAAACGGTCACTTTTTGCGTTACCTAATAATTGAACGGCCCCTTGGGATGAAGTTTTTGATAATGCATCTGCGGGGATGAAAAGTATAAAAAATTGGCTTGATTCAAACCTACTTTAATAATGTAGGTAAAACGGTGGCACTTCCGTTCTGCTTGACAACAGTTAGACAGCCAGCAGTAACTTTTCGTCTGTTCATTAACAAACACGACTATTATCTGGACAGGCTTGTTTTTGTGATCCGATCCGTTTGGTTGATAGCGTGTGAAATACTTAGGTAAAATGGTAGACCGAAACCTGCGGCGGGACTGCCATATCTCGTACTTGTGCTGCAGACTCAGGAAGACAATATACAAGTTTGTACAACTGATACCTGTGCTGTCTGTGGAGCAGGCGAGAATGGTGTTCCTGGCGCTGGTGAGGTCCGTGGTCGAGTACGGAATTGTGGGATAGGGCCACTGAAGGGTTTAATTTTATTTTTAACTGTAGTGGCTCGAAGGTATTGTTTTGCACCTGCATGCAAAAGTGGTTACAGCGGCAAAAAACACAAAGTTTCCTTATGGGCCCAAAAACAAATGAAATATCCATTAAGAGGGTTCTATAGCTCTGAGGCGCCAAAAGTAAATAAAGTTTTAGCGTTATGCGAATACAAACTTGTAGTTTTTCAAAAACTTCCCAGCAAACACAAATATAAAATATACATACAACATATGTAAATTGAAGTAAATACCCCTACATATGCTTTTTTATATATCAAGTATGTAAGGATTCTTTAATAAGTTATATAAACCGTATGTCACACAATTACGTATATTTTACATAATAGTATAGAAACTTACAGATATTCTGTATACAGAAACTCATATAATATACAGGGTGATTCACGACTATTCCCTCGGTCTCTTGTGCCTAAAGGGTACAAGATATCAGCTTCATTTTTTGGTGACATATGTAAATTGATAACGACTATTTTTTAAAATTATTTTCAATTATACAGGATGCTTCACAAAATTGTAATATATCAAAGTTAGGTTTTTTTAAATGCAACCCCCTGTATTTTATTACATTTTTAGATTATACGTTAAAAACTAAGGTAACTTTGTTAAACGTTCCCTATACCTATCGCGTACCAATTTTGAGAAAATTGTGATTTTAAGGAAAATATTCAATTTAAACAACCCCTAATAACACGGAAACCACTTACTTTCAGTAACACAAATTTATATCGATTTATCTTGACCTTTAAGGCTTTCATTTGCACTACGTAGGATTTCGATTTTTTGCACAGGGTGTTTAGAAAAAGGATTCATATTTTATATTTTTCGAACATCAAAAACTCACTTAACTTAAATGGAACACCCTGTATGTTTTTATTCTATGTTGAATAGCTTTTCATTTTCTATCAAAAACTATGAGTAATTGATATGTCTAAATTCAACGATTAAAAAGTTATTAAGATTTTTCTCTAAAATTTGTATGGAAATGGTTTTTGTTTGCATTCTAGTAGGCCATGATTTTTTTTATTGTAGTTGATAATTAGATATGTAATCAAAACTTAATTAAAAATGAAATTGAAGCAGTGGTAAAAATACTGTAGTAAATGCCATTTTTTCCTATGCATAACCGCACTCGTTTTCAAGAGATCTTCTAACGTTATGGTGTTATAGTAGCAAACGGATCCTTTATTCCAATCTTCATGTCATCAGCAGTGGTAGGTGGAGTGTTGTGAACTAAATTTTTAATGATAGTAATAATAATAATAATATCTAAACAAACTTCATCAAGAAGACTCGAAAAAGTGTTGTTCTAAAATCCGTAAAAATGTTACTCCGTTCAAGTTTCCATCAAAAAATCAAAATTCTCCCAAATACATCGAGGCTCCACGGGTTTTGGCGGTCAACAGTGCGATACAGGTGACGATTTAGTAATGAAAATTATGTCAGTTTACCAAGCCGTTATGTCGTGGAACGTGGATTCGTCGGTAAATAAAACATATTTAAAGAATTCATCTTCTTCTCCAACTTTCGTTGAAAGGCTAGTCCATATAAATTCTGGTGAAGTTGAATGTAATAAGAATGGTGTTTGTTTTTTTCAAAAATATTTAGATAGACAATTCCTCAATAAATGGATTGGAAGGAGGGGTCCACAACACTCCACCTACCACTGCTGATGACATAAAGATTACAATAAAGGATGCGTTTTCTACTATAACACCAGATATCCTGAGAAACGTTAGATCTTTTGAAAATCGAGTGCGGTTGTGCATAGAAGAAAAATGGTCATCATATTGAGCATTTACTATACCATTTTTTCCATAAATGATTACTTCTTGTTATTAATTTCATTTTTAATTAAGTTATGATCCCATATCTAATTATCAACTACTATAAAAAAATCATGGCTTACTAGAATGCAAACAAAAACCATTTCCATACAAATTTTAGAGAAAAATCTTAATAACTTTTTAATCGTTGATTTTAGACATATCAATTACTCATAGTTTTTGATAGAAAATGAAAAGTTATTCAACATAGAATAAAAACATACAGGGTGTTCCATTTAAGTTAAGTGAGTTTTTGATGTTTGAAAAATATAAAATATGAATCCTTTTTCTAAACACCCTGTACAAAGAATCGAAATCCTACGTAGTGCAAATGAAAGCCTTAAAGGTCAAGATAAATCGATATAAATTTGTGTTACTGAAAGTAAGTGGTTTCCGTGTTATTAGGGGTTGTTCAAATTGAATATTTTTCTTAAAATCACAATTTTCTCAAAATTGGTAAGCGATAGGTATAGGGAACGTTAAATAAAGTTACCTTAGTTTTTAACGTATAATCTAAAAATGTAATAAAATACAGGGGGTTGCATTTAAAAAAACCTAACTTTGATAAATTACAATTTTGTGAAGCATCCTGTATAATTGAAAATAATTTTAAAAAATAGTCGTTATCAATTTACATATGTCACCAAAAAATGAAGCTGATATCTTGTACCCTTTAGGCACAAGAGACCGAGGGAATAGTCGTGAATCACCCTAGCTGTATACATATAGATAATTACATATCACTCATGAAATTCATGTGCTGTCATATTTACATGATTAGATTTATGTACGTTATATGTAAAATATTATATGTAATATTACTCATTTTTCATGTATGCCTTCTGTAAATATAATTAGAAATTATGATTGCATATATTGTATGGTCGAAAATAAAGTCCGTTTCTATTTGCGCCACATAAGTAATCGAACGCGCGTGTTTTCTACAACGCCAAAAATTGTAGTTCACGTACCTTTAATATTAGATCCGTATCGACTAAAATGTGTCTAATTTATATAGAAAATAAATAATATAAAATAAATTAAATCCTGGTCATTTTTAACATAAAGTTAAAGATAGGTATAATTATTGAATAAGACTTCACTCAACGGTACAATCAAACAAAATTTAAACTAATAACGCGAAACAGCGCAAAGTTACGAAGTACGAAATTAAAAAAAGGGATGTTACAGATTAGCGCAGTGGTACAATGTCGGAGACAATGAAAACACATGTCGGATTTCGGAATTTGCAACGTCCACTCCCAAAAGTTCGAATCCGATTAAGGGACACTTTTCAAGCAAGTATATCATAATAATAATAAACTGTCGGCTTTCAGTTCAGGTAAAAACGGGTTCGTGCAAGAATTAAGTTAAATATAATTAAAAGTACAGTTGCACGTAAAATTTAGTTTTCCCATTTTTTGTATGGAACTGCTTAAATAATTTTTTACATTGATAATAATTACATTATGCTCGAGTAGCTGCCATTTTGGTCATCGCAATGCTTTTACAACTAATATTTTTATGTAAATATTACATAAAATATACATAAAACGTATATAAATTCATGTAGAAGAATTTACATCTAATAGACATAAGTATATATTATTTTGAAAATTGCTGACACCTGACATTAAATATCTCTAATTATTTTTCTTCCAGTTTTATATAAATCGAAAAAGCTCTTACATAATTTATATGTATTTTATATATAAATGTGTTTGCTGGGTTGAAGAATTAAAAGAAATACAACTTCAATTTGCACATGTAAATCAAAAATGGCGCGTATGACTACAGAGAAAATGTATTTTCTCCCAATTTCTCTGTTATTTTTTCGGAAAAATCGATCTTCTCCAGTTTTGAATCTAGAATCGCAAATGGTGGCTCATTTTGGAGATAAATCATTAAGAAAGAATCTAATGCCATCCAAAATTAATTTTTAAGTCCTGAAAAAAATGGCTGGCCTCATGTTGCCTCATTTTTCTTCTAATTAACTAATTAACTTCCAAGGACTTATAATCAATTGTATGAATCTTAGACTAGAAAAGAGAATAATCTAAGGTTTGAATTGACAACAACTGAAAATTGAATTCAACAAATTAAAAAACGAGCCATTACTTCCTTTCACTCTGAATTTTATCATTATGTGCAATTTGAAAGTGTAACGGGAAATTGAGTGCAAGGCCGTAAGGGTTACTTACAATGAAGGAAGTAGATATACTGTTTAAGTACAATATATATTTTATAAATTTGTAAGTAGTATAACAATGTTACGTAAAAACAAATTAAAATTTGTACCAATTAACAGTAATTTAATCATTTCGTATGAATGCATTAAGAACATCAAAAATATTGCATACTAATGCAAATATAAAATAACACATCTGTTACTATTTGTGATAATGATATGTTAATAAATAATAAATGTTTACATATTTCATGGTAGGGTTAAGCAGATATGAGATTCTATAATATGTACATTACGTTATTTTATAAAATTCAGTATAGATAACATTTGATAAGAATTTCTGTAAATCTAAAAATTAATTTTTCAACAAAATGTTTATACATACATGTTACTTTTAATTCCTTAAGATCTGCAATATTGAAAGTACCTTTTTACTATAAAATTGCATAAATTTAGAAAAGAAACAGATATGTTGTGCTTTTTAAATGGGGTTTAAAGTTGTGTAGTACATCAACTTTCAAAGATGTTTTAAAGTATTGACTTTTCTAAAAGAATACTTTATCTTATTATTCATATAAGTAGTATACAAGACAAATGGAGCATTCATACTTTTAACACTAACAATCCTTATGTGCAAATATCGAAAACTGTTAACAGGGTTACTACTAAAATCCGTAGTTCAATTCCTGCATGTTATTGTTCTGTTTATACATCAACAAATTGAAATTTATGTTACACAAAAAATTTCTTACAAATTACAAGCATCATTGTACATATACTTTTCCGTGCCGTAACAATGTTTCTGAAGTAGACTTATTACAATAATTTCTAAAAGTTACGAAACGTCTTAGCAAATCACACATTTCAAATAATTTTGATATATGTATACTTAACCTACCTAGTAGGTATATATTGATAATGAATCATTCTGATAAAAATTTTGGGTCCATTACTTTACAAAAGTACGAGATACCACTTATCAAGGTGTGCTGTTGCAAAACTTCCCTTTTAATAGGTTTTGTTTATAGATATTAGATATCTTTTTTAAAGTAATTATTTAATTATTATTATGTTATCATATATCTTTTTTCTAGAAACGATGCAATTATGAGATACGATTACCTACTTCATTCGCAGGAGGATTTTGCAACTGCACTCCTTTATTCTTGATATACCTAGTTACAAGTGTGCACGCACAAAATAGATACATAAACGTATTTTAGAACTATGTATATATATACAACAAAAAATGCTATGGCACTTCCATAAATATACCAAACAGTGTATTTTGGTAAAAATTCGACTAGAAGTTATCATCACAAGTTTAAATAGTATGTAGATAGGTAGGTACCATTGTTTATCATCCTCTCTTAAAATCGCTATTGTTTTTAATTGCCTATCTTCTAAAGGTATTAGCAACCATTCAATACGTAAGTACCTATAATGTTGTTATTAGTGCATAAACAATGAAATTTTAATTATCATATAAATTAAAGCTATTCAAGTATGTATAAATAGAATACATAAGAACTTAAATGTAAAGTTTGAAACATATTAGTAGACTTTGTAAATTACAAACAATCTAAAAATATAACATCACACAGTATAAGACACAGCTTTTATTTATTTACTTATCTATAAATAATGATAGAAGGACATCATATAAGAACCACCATTACAATTGTAGGTAAGTTTAAAATCTCTTTCAGACATTGCTACAACTGTATACGAATGTAGGACGCATGGTGAGAATGGTCAAAAAACGGGCTATTTAGGAAGGGAAGTAAGAGCATATATCTTTGCATTGATCAAAAGCAGCATGATATGGTTATATTTCTTTTCTTAGCGACAACTCATTCCAAAATTGGTATCACAATATCAAATCGAATTTAGGATTTAAAAATAAATCTGCCTAATATGTATCTGAAAAAGTGTTACGTGAATAATCTTTACGTTATATAAACGGATGTAAAATATGAATTAAGAATTATAATATGTGTTTTGTGTAAAGTCGGTAGTACGTACTTTATATTACCTTTAATCACTTGTTCCCTTTCTTTATAATTAAATTTGTAACAATATAGTAATATGATACCTACTACACCTCTCGTGGTGTTTCTTGCCAAGAGGGAAGTTAGATGTAAAATCAGTTTAAATACCTATTCTTTACCAATTTAGCTGATTGTCGTTCAACTTGTTGGAATAAGTCTAAAATGATTTGTTATGCGATTCCAAAATTACTTCTTTAACTAAACTTCTTGTTCATTATTTTTCAATTTACGAATTGATTTAATATTTAACGTTCTGTTTCAATGAAACGATAAAGATATAAACTTTGATAAATAGTTAATATAAAACCACTCTATGATATCTTGTCTAGGAGTCATGATTTCCATTCTTTGAATTTGCGAAGCGATACTTTTTTAAGACGCGAGACGGCAGCCATAAGATCGGAATCTTTTGATTCGTCTTCACTGAGAGTTTCCCCTTCAGAATGTACTTCTCGTTGGCATTGCGAACGTGGTTGTAGCACTTCTTTTTCGGAGTTCACTTTACCTCGCACAAAACCTTTACCTTTAGCATCTTCGCCCGTTTTGCTTTTCCATTTCGATGTAGTTGGATCACTTAATGCAGCTTGAACAGGCGCTTTAATACTGTTTGTCGCTACACTTCGAGCTGCATTTAGTCCACGACTGATTCGGTCTAAAGTAGCTAATCGTAAACTGGTTGTAACACGACTTTTACGTAAACTGGTTGGTGTAGCATGAGCACGCTCTTGCATAATAAATCTACCAATTGTTTGCCAATGTGATTGAGCACTGTATACATTCTCGTCATCAGCAAGAGCTCGTTGTTGTAAATTGTGACTTACTCCTCCCCATTCCAGTTCCTCCACAATAACAAAATTAGTAGGTTCCTCAAGTCTTCTGGCCTTTACCAAAGCTTGAGCTATTACATCTTGTGAGCACGCATTAAGAGGTACTTTTAAGATGCAATAAGGAATTTCTGGCGATACATTGTATATGCATACAAGGAATGTATCGTTTTCTTCCCAAGCATTACTGGGCGCTCCGTCCGATTTTCTCGCTTCACGTTCTCGGTTGGCGACGCTTCTAATAGACGATAACCACGCCCTACTACTTGGATCGTCTCCCATACGTTTTAGAATTAATTTGCCTTCACCTTTCCACTGCGATTGTGCTTGTAAAGGTCTCTCATCCAAATCTAAAATACGTTGTGTCGATGGTAAGTCATGGTCTTTTTTTTCCCATCCTCTTGCTACTTCTTCAACTATGATGTAATCATTAATCTTATCGGCAAGTATGTTTGCTTTTTGTAGAGCTAAAGCTAAAACTTCTTGAGTGGTACTTTCTTGAGTAACTTTTAATATAGTATAGGGTTCCTCGGCAACGACACCGTAAACCATAAGAAAAAACATTCGCCTTTTAACACAAAGAGGTGTACCAGATATTCCGATATATGTACTATCGGTACTTGCATCGCTTTGTGTTTTTCCATCCTTCTTATTGCGATCTAAGGACTCTCCTGTATCTGTATTGTCTATACTCTCTTCTTCTGCTCGCGAGTAAATAAATAAGGTGGACATATTCAAAGATCGATTTTGAGGTGATCGTAACCTTAAATGTCTATATCCTGGTCGTAAACATTTAAGTGGTAGTATTCTCTGAGCTAACAAATGGTTACTTGTAGCATCTATTATACAAAACCGCACAAACGCCAAGTCTTGGAACATGACTCGGAAGTGGAATGTGTCGTTCCATATAGGGTTTAAAGCATTTTTTTGCATTGTTTTTGTTTTTTGTTTGTTGCAATCTGCAGGTATGCCGATAATTTCAACTTCTACATAGGTACTAGTGTTTACATTTCCTTGATTCACATACTGACCAGACACAATATTGATAACAATGTGTGCCGAATGCAAGCCATCAAATTCCTTATCCCAAGGATTGAATCTTCTATACATTACATGCGATTTATCCCACATAACTTTCGGTTTCCCAACAAACCCACATCTGCCATTAATTTCAAACATGGCCGTATTTAATTGCATCGCAATATCTTCAGTTTGATAATTTAATGCAGCCATTTGAATGCCGAATGACCAGAATATCACAGGATTAAAATTTGACGAATCTATTCTCATTCCCGCCGGATAAGTTCTCATTAATTGAGTTTGAGTGTGAGCTACTAATGCCAATGATTGTTTGCGGCACAACTTCTTTGCAGTATTTTCATTTATGGAAGAACATTGATAACAAGGATGTGTGATTGGTCGAATTTGTTTGGGTTCGAGTTCGTGTAAAATTGCTTCGGTTTCCATCGATGGTCCTCCAGCTGTAGAACTTACGTTTGAAATAGAACTGCTAATAGTTGTAACTATCGAACTTCCTGAACTAGACATTCCTGGTTTAGGACGCTGCTTAACCGAACTACTAGGACTGATAGTGTTAAGACCACGAAATTTTATTGCCTAGAAGTAATATACCATAATGGAGCGATAAAGTAATTTATTATATTTACTTGTATGTAAACAACCATGTCAGACAAATCCTTTGAAATTTGGCTACTCCTTTTTTTGAGTTTGTCATCAGGCGCTCCTCTTTTCGCAGATGTGGCTTTAGTGGTTACATGACCTATACCAAATGAACGTGGAGAATCTGTCGTTGATAGTATGGTATGTATAGCTTTCTCTAGAAGGGAAATTATTTTAGTCTAATTAATTACATTCGCTATAGCACCTACCATCAATATTGTCTTCATCGTCTTCGTCGTCGTAATCATCGTCACTGAAATCGTCATTAAACGAACTACTACTGGTGTTACTAATAATAGAACTAGTGCGACCAGGAACGGAATGTCTCATTCCGGTAGCTGATCTGAAAGGTGTACAGCTGCATGAAAATATCAGAACACAATATAGGGAAGTCTAACCTGGCGATTGCAGTTGGCATTGAAGAATAACTTGGCAAGGGTAGAGGCACTTCCATAACAAGTTTTTTGTTTTTAATAAGGATTCTATATTTTAACTGTTCAGGTGAAGGCAACATTGGTTCATCACTATAATCCGCGTCAAATAAAAAATTTGATACAAGTTTGTCTCCAAAAGTTCTCTAAAATTGCATATTGACCAATGCGTTATGTAAAACATGGTTCTTACCTGGAAAATGTGAGCCATTCTATTTTGTTGTTGCAAAGAACAATGATTCTCAATTGATAATATTATCGGATACGGCGACGTAATAAATGCGTTCCTTTCAATTGCTTCGACGACTGCATTGAAGGGTATTTTCGTCGTAAATGTATGTCCATGATATATCATCGGATTCCCATCATCTCCATCCCAACAATCTAGCTCTACACATCTACACCCAGTCAGCAAAACCTAAGAAAAGCTTTAGTAAAGTTTAGATACAAACACATTTTATATGTCTACCTGACTATAAAGTTCAACAGAAGATTCACCTTTAAGTTGGTGCCCAGTTAGATATGTATTATGTGATGATGCTATATAATAGGTTGACATTGGTCGGTTCATATCAGATTCATCAGGGACTTCTTGTTCGTTTATAAACGCATAATTGCTTTTGTCCAATAAGTACCTTGCAAATCCTTCAAATGATAAACAATGCTGGGAGCGTAAACTTGAGTCGGGTTCGTGTCTCTAAAAGTTTTTGGCATAAGTAACTGTCCTCCTACATAGCATTGCTTTTTGTGCATAGATGGTATTGATCGTTGAATAAATTATTTATTGCTAATTTGACCTTGCATGTAATCCATTCACGACTTTTTTGACACGCAATGTAGTCTGTGTTGAGATGAATTATGACGTGTTGTCAAACCCTTATGCCACATTTAGCTGAATTCGTTTTTGATGATTTAACTAAGTTAGTAATTCCCCATCACTCACAAAACAATCAAAATAAGTCACTAAAATCACCAGAAACGAATGGAGGTTTTCTTGCTGAATGCACGTGAGGTCCTTCAAATAAATGCTTAATTTGCTTGTTAATGATAATGAATAAATGAATACCAGTTTGTTTGCCGATGGTCAATAAAATTTTAATTAACTGCTGCAATAAAACGATTTTATCACAACTGATCATTGCGTCGCGTCGTGCAGCAACACGTTATATATTGGAAAAGTTTTATGGTAGTATTCACAATAAATAAATGAAATATGTTTACCTCTATAAGTAATTTTACATCATCTTCAGACAGAATTTCCATTTGACGTGTTTCTAAGAATTTCATGAAGGTAGACAAAGTAATTACTTGTGAATTACTGGTATCGATGCCAGCGCAATTGGTAAAAATACTAGCGGCTGCTATAGCATCATAAATCTTCTTTTGGGAATATACATTTCCTTCGAGTTCTGCATTACTATTTCTTGTTAGTAAGCCCATCTTTTGAGGTTTCTTTATGGTTTTATCACTAGTTGTTTTCACTCCATTTACTTTTGATGTTGTTGCATTCACAGCCATGCTTCGATAAGATATTGCCAATTGATCGAATAAATCACGTAAGTCCTTTCGAATTAATAAGCTGAAATAATTAGGGAAAATATAAGTACCTACCTAAATTTTGTGTCATTTATATGATTTACCTACCTAAACGATCGAAATAGCAGAACAAAATCAACAAAATCTAACTGAGTGTCATATAAAATTGAACCTACTCGAGGATGTCGACCATGCCACAATTGTTCTGTGGAACCATGCCGATCTCTGAAACATATTCTTTTTATATTTGAGACTGAAGTTGTACATTTTTTACCTTTCGAACTTGGGTTGCGATTGAGAATGATACGCTAACTGTCCCAGACTATGATGTCGTGCAACATCTGGATGGTGTTCTAAAAATGTTGTTGGTGTTGATTGTCGGTGGTGAGTTGGATTTCGCCAGTAACTACTTTCCATGCACATTGTGGTAGGTTCGACGAATTGACTTCGAAGGCTGCGGTCCTAAAGAACATTATTACAATATGATCTATCTTTCCATATGTAACCATTACTTTAAACGTTTGATTAGTTAAGAGCTGCTTTTTTTTGATTTTCATAGAGACCTCTCTTCGCAAAACTCCTGGAGATTCGCCAGCTTGTCCGCTAGGTGTCATACCGGCTAATGACCAATCTCGTCCACCGAATGACTGTGTATTGTTACATGTTTTAATTCAAAGTGTTTCCAAAGTGATCAAACTTACTCTAATTGCGTCAGCCGCTAGAGGTCCACAACAGTAGCCATCTTCGTGGTATAATTGCATGTACTGCTCTCTTAACCAAAATAATCTCCTGTCGCACAATGACTCCTGCCTAACTAAACCATGAACTAACCAACTTAACCCACTGAACCATATCCTAAGATGTTAGATTTATAGATCGTTCGTCGATTCGTTTCTATAGCTATGCCTTTACCTGCAAACGGATGGTGGACAAACAATATACAGAAGTCTATTGTCACTGAGGCCGTATCCGTAAAGAACTGTGAGCGCACATTCGTTGCCAGGTTCGTGATTTAGACCATACCGCCTACTGACAGCAGCTAATTCCAATTCCTTTTCGTAGTCCCGACCACCTAAATGGACCTCCTTCACCGCGAAAAGATCTAGAAACCTAAAATTAACTAATCTAAAGTAACTATTAAGCAATACAGCTAAACTCATTCATAGCATTTTAGCAAGAAGCTTGTGCTTTAAAGAAACTAGTTTCGTGTTCATGTTATGACCTGTATAATTTGTAAGTAAGCCACATTGTCTTATGTTGTCCTTGTGTTGATGTATTGATTGTAGTTATTGCATTAAGTAAATATTAGTTTGTAAGCAAAGTTGCCAAGTCAGATAAAATGTTTCCAGTGATAACTGTTCCCTGGAAACTATGAATAAAATAGAAAGTAGATAAAGTCCTTCGACCAGAGCTTGAATTCTTGACAATAAAAAAACAGAACTAAGCGGATTCAGTTAACAACAGTAGAATGAGTAAGTATAGTATATAAGTAATGCGTCAAAGTAAAGGTGGATGAAAATATTTGGAGATACCTATTTAAAAACATACTAAACGCAAATCCTTTGTGAAATGGTTTAGCATAAACGCAAGAGTATTGTTGATACAGACAAGATTTCATGAAAATTTAAAACAATTGAACTTGTTGCGGTAAGAATGGGGTGGAAATAGATATGTTTACAAGTTGTACATTTTCGCTGAAATTAGGTATGTTTTTTAGGATTCACTGAGTTCCATAATTTAATGGCTTCCTGTAGATACGCTTAAAGCATGAAATTGTGTTAAATTAAGTAACTAATTGTTTAGTTAGGTGTTTATGTTATAAGCATACTTTGTCGATGAGCTCTAAAGATGTAAAATGATTATGAATCCAGTTTACAACTGTCAATAAATATAGATAGATAGGTAGGTATGTGATTTCTAATTTTTCAATTTTATGAAAATAATGTTGGTATAAGCCATGATAGCAAAAGAAAAACTATATCAAATATCACTAAATCTTTTTCTAAGCAAGCAACCTACTGACCTTCCAGACAGCCTTCTCATGAAAGTCAACAAAAGGAAATAAAAAAAATAAATTACAAATGAAACCGTTAAGTATGTAGAGATTAGTACGTGGAGTGAATTTCACTTTATTTAAGTTGTTCATGATTTATGAACATACCCGTCATCTAAAGTACTGCCGGTTGACTGTTCTCCTGCTGCCTGCAACGCTAACTTCGATAATAATCCCGGAGCTAAAGTTTCTTCTGGATTGAAAGATAAATTGAAATCTGTAGAAAATGGATCCGTCTCATTAGTATACCCCGTTTTGAGCCCACTCCAACTTGGCCTGACCCACGTTAACGTTGTTGAAGACCTATCAAGTCTTAGGTATTGCAAAATGCCTCGTGGACTACCTGGTGCCGTTGGACCTTCCACACCTTCCCACAGTACGACAGTACTTCCATGATGCAAAATCTATATGAAATTTGATGTGAATATTTTAAACATTGTACGCAGGAACAATACCTGCATTACGTGTTGATCTATTTTGGTTAATGGGGATGACAAACAAACAAAGCTTACGCCGTGATCATGTACTAAAGGTTGTACGGGATGGTAGCCGTCTACTTCAAACTCGTATTCCGCGTCCAACTCATTTTTCTCCGGTGGCGTAGCTGCAACAATACGCTGCCTGTCAGTGGTAGTGGTTCTAAAACAACACATCATTGTTTATTCCAACAAACTTTGCTAAGAAAAGCGGTTTGAATACTTACTTAAGGTAGTCTAAAATCGTAGTGGTAGATGAAAAACGATTACGCGAATGAAAATGTTGATGACATAAAGATATATGATCCATAACAGCCTGAGTTTTATAAATTTTTTCCAGGTTTATTAATCCTCCAGGTCCTACTTTTGTAAAATGATGATCCTCCCCATTGTAGTCTGATATAAACTAAAACGAGAACCAATCACGTAAAGAAATTACGTTATATTAATTAATAGAAAATAGAGAAAGAAATATACTCTCACCTACCACTTGTCTTTGTTGAATTTGGTCCCGGTCTCTACGTGTCTCAAATTTGGGCGACTTTGTTGGTGGTGGAATTTCTTTTACGTTGTGATCGTGTATTGTGGGTTGGGCGGCTAAAATTTCTCGAAGTTCTCGTAAAAATGCCCCAAAGAATGGCACAACAGGACATTCTGCCATTGACAATGAGCGACTTAAAGCCCTATCGTATTCCGCAGATAATAATGCCGCCGAAAGGAAGTCCAAGATTGGTAACGTCTCCTTCTCAGTAATTGAAAGCCAAAATGGTTTAAGTTTATTTGATCTGAAACAAATGCGCAGTTTAGTGTAGGTATATGTCGAACGTAAATTGTGTTGGAAGGCTCATTGGAAAATGCGAAACATGTATTATAATAGCAAAGAGTACCTATATTACTCTTTGATAATAGTATTATAATGTATAGGCAATACGCTTTTTTCAAACGGTCGTTAATAGAAAACGTAATAGCTAGTTTTGTATGAAGAATCCAAATTGATTGTTTGTTGCTTTGGGAAGGAAGCAATAACGGGCACCTTGCGCTTGAAGTACACACATTATTTACTCTAAAAGTGCCTTGTAAGCTCACAATAAGAGACAAACTTGTGTCAATGTAAGATTAGTTCTTAAAGCGCATTATCGCGATACCATGAGCATAACATACCACAACAAAGTAAAAAATATAACAACAAAAAAATTAATTAAGCGCCATTTCAACCTTCAACCATTTCCACTGCTTGCTAAATAAATAAGTTACAACACGTCTGAAAGAGATTCTTGTAATCTATTGAATCTACTGAAGCAAAATTTAACTTGTTGACAAGAAAGTCAAAAAGATAATATGAGAAGCAATACCGGTTATTCGTTGAATTATGTACGTCAAAAAGAGTAAAGAAGTTTCCGGAAAGTGAATCAAAAACCTTGAAGTCTTTTGCATTGTAAAAAATGATTTGGACTTAAGTGGGTATAATAAGTTCATCACTTATTTAAAACGACAATCAATTGAGGGCAGCAAAAACTTGTACAATATAATACACTTGGAGGTTCCCGCGCCAGGAAAAACCATGGCGTCCTAGAAAGATATTAATAAGGCAAAAGTTTGCATTTTATAATGTACGATGGGTTGACTGGCTACAGTTGACTGAAGCAAACATGATACCTGAGAGGGCGGAGTTAGCGCTGTCGTCTTTTCCAGAGTACATCAGGTTAAGAAGTATTTCGGCGGTAAATTTAAATATTTGAAAAATGGTCCTTGCACCGCAACACAAGTACTTTCTGGTCAACTAAATGTTACTTGTCTAATAACTAGATAGAATGAATAAAGACGTTGTTGATGCTAAAGAAAGAAAGAAAGGTACATTGAAAGACATAAGAGATGCAAATCTAAACTCGAGTATTTATCAGAGTACTATCTTAAAGATTATCCCGTCTTTGTTATCGACTGTCTTGTCACCCTTGCCTAAGTCAGGCTTTAATATTCAAAACTGTGGAGTTGTTCATTCAGCTTGAATATTGTAAAATATTAAAAAAAAATTATTATGTTATTTAATGTTCATTACCATTATCATATATCAAATAAAAAGCATAGTTAACACCAAAAACCACTATAATTTATTACAACGTATCGTTCTGACAACAGCATTGTCAGCAACGTGTGATTATTGTAATTAGGTACCACTCTACCAGCACAAAATGTTTTGTTGCATGCTCCTTGTCCTTGAGAAACGTCAGCTTTGCTTTGTCAAAAAAGTGAAAATACTTGCTTAGCACAATATGTCCAATTTTGAGCGTAAAATATAGAAGTAGAAAAAAGAAAAGAAGTAAATAAAAAGCACCTATTTTAAATAAATTAATTATTGAAGTTACCGCCATAAAAAAAAACCTCCATAAAAACCTATATTAAAATTGTATGTCAGCTAAAATTATTTATTAGTGATTTTTCTTAAGCCATCGATTTCAGTTTTTTAAAACCATCATCAGGCCGAGCGTCTGATATATCATAGATGAAGAAGTTAAGTAGATGAATGTTGATGTATATCTAAAATTTGAAGGGTGACGAACGTGTGGTTGTCGAAAATTTTCGAAGATACTTAATTAACGATATACGTGCTGGGTACCTACGTATTTTTTAAAATACTATAAAATCGTGTACTGAAATTTAAGGGGCCGGGACACTACGCCGAATGCCCACAACGCCGACACGATTTTTTGATGGCCCATATCACCGACTAGGGACACTACGCCGACGGACACTACGCCGACAGTGCCCACATCGTCGACGGACACTACGCCGACAGTGCCCACATCGTCGACGGACACTACGCCGACTGTGCCCACATCGTCGATAAGTATACAAGGGACACTTCGCCGATTTTTTATTTTAATTTCAGAATGCAAAATGCAAAACTTAAACGTAGATTGCCACTAAAGCGCCTAGGTTATTTGCAGGTTTAGTATATTTTTTTCAATTGATACTTTTTCATAGTCAAGTGCAACATTTAATTACGCAAATAAGTTTAAAAATAATGATAGGTATTACGTTAGATAATTGCAATTAAAATTGCCGGCGTTATGTCTACAGAGAAAAATTCGGCGAAATGTCCCTTGTACACTTGTCGACGATGTAGGCACTGTCGGCGTAGTGTCCGTCGGCGATGTGGGCATGGTCGGCGTTATGTCCATTGTACACTTGTCGACGAAGTGGGCACATTCGGCGTAGTGTCCGTCGGCGTAGTGTCCCTAGTCGGCGATATGGACCATCAAAAAAGCGTGTCGGCGTTGTGGGCATTCGGCATAGTGTCATATGCCCAAATTTAATTTATAGCAGTGAATATAATACGAAATTAATAGATATTTAATATTATATAGCTAATATTTCATGATAAAACCTTATATGTGCCCATATGTAATGCCCCAGTAATAACTCTTTTGCTGTCTTAAGCTATATAAATAACACCTTTTCGGTGAAAGTCGAAACACATCCGATTAAGATTTTAATCTAGATAAGTAAGTGCTAAAGCATGCAACGAGTTTTTCGTAAGTTAAACGTTTTGTCATCTAAGAACACGTAGGTAGTGCAAACGGAAACGATAAAAGACATACACGCAATATCATGTATGAATGTAAATGTACCTACGATCAAAAATTGTCGTCAAAACCGGATAGGAGAGTTTATAATAGCCCAGTAAAATGGGAAAATATGGATGAAATAATGGTTACAGCTTTGAAAATTTGAGAACAGGCTTCTTTTGTGCTCCCTTTGAAGTGTTCAAAAGTCCCCATCCGTACCCCCCCCCCCCACCGAGAGAAATGGGGGGCGAAAAAGTGCCAAAAAGCAGGTTTTCATAAATAACTGAAAAGTACCAATTTTATCAAAAACAAAAACGTTAAGAAAGTTGTAGCTGACAAAATTTCGCACATTTCCATGTTTTATTTTTGTCTCTACGATCAATAGGAGCCTAGATAGATTTTTTTTAAATGTCGACTGTTTTGCGGCGAAACGGTAACACGTGCGCGCATCGCGCGTATTTCGCGTATATCTCGAGAATGGCCATTCGTATCGCAAAATGCTTTATATAAAAGTTGTAGAGAATTTAATTACAAACAATTTTATTTTTTAAACATTTCAATATGATTAATATTGACAGAAATATAATAATCATTTAAACCTTTTTCTGAGACACAATCGCTGCTCGTTTTGCATAATAAAATCCATAATAAGTCGAAAACTATTGATTATACGTACTTAGTGCATATAATGAAAGTTGTAGAGAATTAAATTTTGAATTGAATTGAAAGAAATAATGAAAAATTCTCATTTTCAAGCGTTTCTTTGCAAATAACTATTACTGCTTGTAGACAGTAGACAGTAAAGTATCTTATAGTTTTTTAAAGATAATAATTAATGTACCTGTAAAATGAGCACCGACACAAGTTCATTAAAGGTACTCCGTACACATGGATATATTTGTAAATTTCAAAAATGTGATGTTATTATGTGATACGTAGGTATTTAATTTTAATCATCTGTTACCCACCTCTGATAATGACACATAGGCCTGCCGCCCACTAGGCAGCCTGACTGTAGCAGCCAGGCTGCCGTGTAATCATACGCATTCAACGGCTGCTGCAGCCAAGAATTCTTGGCCGCTTCGTGTGCGGGCTCCACTAGCAATCATATGTTGGGTTGGCTGCCGCAGCCTGGCTGTTACAGCCAGGCTGCCTAGTGCGCGGCAGGCCATAGTGTTTAAACGCGTTGGGTTACATTTAAAATAAATTAAATGACCAGTAAACTGGCACACAACTTTCCCGTGTTTACTACTATGACGTATTAAATAAAATAGTTTTTGCGTAATAACTCAAAATAAAATAGTTTTGCGTAAACTCACAAAATTAAAAAAAATTAATTTAGGTATAATGTGTAGTGTAGTATAGTCGTAGTCAGAAAATGATTTCTGATTTTCTCCTGAAATAATATACGGGGTATGTCATAAATATTTTTAATATTTTGTTAATTTCCGGATAGAAAAAAAGCAATATATAGGGTGTAGTATAGTTGTAATCAGAAAACGATTTCTAATTCTCCCCTGAAATATACAGGGTACTTATATCATAAATATTTTTCATATTTTGTTAATTTCCTGCTAGGCCAAGAGAAATTAGTTTGGGTTAAAATTTGAATGTTTGCTCCCAAAATAACGCCCCTAGTTTTGGGCCGATTTTGATGGCAAGCGTGTTTTACCGATGAAGTTTTTTTATAGGCCTTAGTCGGGTTATTTCATTTTAGAAAATGGGTTTAGATATTGAATATTTCTTAGTGCAAGGTACCGTAGGACGAATGACCCTTAACATAATATTGGATAACTATCTAGGAATAAAAAATTGCTTAATCAATAAGAGGGAGGTGTGTATGGTAAATTAATCAGGTAACAATTTATGTGACTTAATGAATGATAGTTAAGTTGTACGTTCACAACGCTAATGTTATCAGAGAATGACTTTCAAAACCGAACATTTTACAAATATGTCACTCTACGTAAGTATGTTTAAGTAAACATAAATAATTAATAGGTAGTAGGCCGACTTTTACTAAGTATAATTATATTAGTGAACTCAACGTGATATAGGGGTAATTCTAAAATGCATTATAATAAATTTGATTTTCATACCTTACCCTAATATTCCGTCTACTACTTGGATAGATTTATTAGAATGCCTGGTACACAATTTCATAATTGCCTCGTAGAAATGTAATGCGAAAGCAAGTAGTTTCCGCCGGCCTACAACATCCTCAACTCCGCTGGAGGCCGAAAGAAACCCCTCCTTTAACACCACTGTAATTCTTTTTCCCATTTTCATACTCTCCGTCCATTTTATCTTCTACATCCTTCTTCCTTAACGTTAACAAAAAAATTACATAGTGTTTTTTCAACCTATACCTAAAGGCGGTGTATATTTGTTATGACTGGAAATTTAGTTATGATTGTCTCATTTTATGAATTGCGGTAACACCTAATGTCATGAGTAATTAAATTAAACACGTTCAAGAAGCAACCTTTGGTTTCGGTTAAAACATGGTAAACAGTACACTTAAAGTTTCTGAATTAAGCGTAATAGTTTCAGAAGTTAAACAAGCACTTTCGAGTTTGGTATATACCTACGTGTTAACGTGAAAGAGGGTGGCTTCCTATACTAAGAAAATTTTCTGTGGACTGAGTTTATAACTAAAGTAAATAAGGTTAGAACATAAATAATACGTCAACAGATTTAGTTGAATTTTGTACATTTACAAATCACTTTAGTAGCAAATATTGTCTCTGACCACATTTCTTATAAATGATGTAGGTAAATATAGGTACGTAAGAATTGACTTTATAAACCTTCACAATATAATAAATTTCACTAATATATAATTATGAAAAACTTACTTGAGACCGGCGATGATTTCCATCGCTCCATTAAAATTTCCGATATTCCAACTTGAAAGTGCCACTCGCAAGACGCATGAAAGGACTGCTCTTCGGGCATCATGTGTAGGTTGTGAAATGATTAGTTGGGTAACCCACGCACTGACCTATGAATGAAAAAATAACATTTTAGTAACAATTGAAATTAAACATTTCCCAAGTGAAATTGAAATAGAAATTACAACGTGACTTAACGAGAGAACACATTAAAACCTGATAAATCCTGCAAACATTTTGATATTTCTACAGAGACGCGAAAACCGAATTTAATTAAAAAAAGTAATTCTTAGTATAACAAATAGTATATTAAAGTATAAGTGGATAAACAGGTCTTTAAAACACGCGCGAGTGTTTTAAAGACCAGTTATCCACGAATACTTTAAGCTATTTTTTTTATTGGTTCACTTTGAAATCTGGTATTAAAAAGGAAATAAGAACTAATAATGTGAAATGATTGAATTCCTAATGTGAGATCAGTATACCTTTCGTTGTCATGGAAATTAGAAAAACGGAAATTAATTTGCAATCTGTCATTTTATTTGATGTAACAAAGTACTCCTGTCAGAGCAATAACCAATAAGAATTCACGTTTTTCAAATTGATGATGATGCCATGGCAACTTTAAAACACGCGCGTTTTTGAAAGCGCGATTTAAACACGCTGGGGCGTGGTTTAAAAGGCTAAAATAGGACACCAATAAAAAAAGATATGTACATACAGCGTGAATGATACCCCTACTGTATAATGTATCCAGTACCAATATAGTGATTAACATGAAGTTCACGGACGAGCGCAAAGCTTTTGCATCTTATAACTCGCTAAATGTAAATGGTTATCACTGTTCCAAGAGGACAAAAATTAAAAGACCCGATGCTGAATGACACATTTATAGTAAATCGCAAGCATCTTTTACATGAAACAATACCGAGTGTGGCTGATGAACCCCCGGTGTTACAAAATTCGTTTTAAATTATGCATAAATAAGTATTTATCAAAGCTTTAAAGCTGAAAAGCTAATTTCTTTTGAGCAGGCCACTTTTCGTATGCCTAGAAAGGTCAACCGTCATAATGGGATATGCTATTCCTTCGTCCAAAAGGTATGGGCAATTTTTTTACGGAGGAAACTGTTGTAGCGTTGTAGGAGTACTGTACCAGCACATTGTAACAGTTTTTAACTCTCCAACAAAATGCGGTTCTTGCACATTTTCTTGGAAACATCCATGATTAGCTTAATGGTGAACTTCGTCCTGGTTGTCTGATTCGACCTGCTTCTGGAGATAGTCGCATCTCTACTGTGACCAGAAGGCTCGCCTGACTTAACGCCATATTATATGACTTCCTTCTATGAGGTCGCTGTATTATTTATTTAGTTCTTCTGAAACCCCGGAATTACGGTGATCAATGTCCTTATCGCTTATATGTTTCTACTGGTTATCGACGCAAAATCTCGATGGGCTGAGATCAAAGTTATACAACACTCTCGAAAAAACAATTGACTTATTAAACAACATTTTTTTATTTCATGGGTTCTCAGCAGCAATGGTTTCAGACAATGCATCTATTTTTGTAAGTGAGGTTTTTGTGGCGTACTGTAAACAGTATGGAATATTCCAAAAACTTATAGCACCGGGTACCCAGCTACAAATGGCTTAGCTGAACGGAACGTACAAACGCTGAAGCATAGGCTTCAAGCCATGGAAGATGTCGAAGATGATCCTAAGAGTATTCAAACAAAAATTCAAGAAATCCTGCTAAAATATAAAGCCACACCTCTCGCCTGTGGAAAATCGCCTGCAGAGTTATACCTCAATCGACCAATCCGAATTAAACTAGATACAATCCGACCCCGCAATGTTGAATTCGGTACCGGCACAGTGCCAACGTCGAGAGTGCGCTCATTACGAGTAGGGGAGAGAGTGCAAGTGAGAATGTACAAAGGGAGCCTCATCTGGAAGTTTCGCACAATTCTTAACAAGTTTGGTAATCTCCACTACAAGGTGAAGCTAGACGACGGCCTATGCCTAAAACGGCATATAAACCAACTCAGGAGTACACAAGTCCCAGAGATCGACTGACCTAACGCGTCACCCAGTCAGAATCAGAAGATACCGTCCGCAGCATGGTCATATCCAATCTATAAGACACCTCCTGTAGTGCTGCCACCTCCAATGGTATAAGACCAACAACCACCGGGAATTCAAGGGCCACTTCCTGCTCTAGAACAGCCGCCATTTAACCAACAGCCACCGCCTGACCAGGAGCAAGAGCCACCGCCCACTCAACCCATGCTACCAAGGCGAACAGGAAGAATACGACACCGACCAAGTTACTAAAAAAATGTCTTAAAAAGGAATCTTATTTTGAGACTGTGCAGAACATCCAAAAGAATGTGACAGACATGCTAAAAGCCATACCGGTTGAAGCCTTCTAAAGCTCGTAGCAAATATTTGATCAACGACCCCGCCCATGCGTAGGTGCCCCAGGAAACTAAGTACTTTGAAAGATGTTTGGAAAAAATAAAAAGGTTAATCATCTACTGGCATTAATAAAACAATTAATCAAAGTACATGTACATAGTTACAACAGTATGTATATTATTTGAATTATTATAAACCCTATTTTTAAATTATGAATCTTTGCCGATTTGTTACCTATTTATTATTTATGAAAGCTCAATACGTTGTTTGCTCACTTTACGTTTTAATTTATTTTTAAATCTGAAATCTTTAGTCGTTATACCCACGATCAACATTACCCCAAATGCGGGTCTCATAATTGCTCTCTCACTTTCAAAAATTAAAATACACACAATAGTTGTCTTTGATTAAGGAAATCGAAAACAGCAGTCAGTAACAAAGCAAAGGACGCAAATAGTATTTCCAACATTAGCCAATTAGAGATCACATCTACTCTTGTTTAAAATATAAATGAAAAACGTCGAAAACATACCTCTTAACTGAAATCTATTAAGAGCATCAAAAGGTTTGTTTGCAATTGCCCATTTTCCTCTGAAATCAACCTTACCTACTATTGAAATGGTGTTTTCGTAATAAACTGCAATAGATGATCTACCTACATACATATTATTTATCTGATCTATTATTAATAGATCAGATAAATAATATGTAGGTAGTGATTTGTTCTGAAATTTGGCAAAATGACAAATATCTAACAGAATAATTAATGATACTAATAAAATGTACACTCTCGCTTTCTTATCCTTATAAATATGATGTACCAAATATGAAAATATCTATCTTGATGCTTAGTTGCTTACTGAACCTTTCAGATGTAACCTCACATTTTCTTGAAATAACTCGTTCTTTACTTTTTTACTCGATGCGATCATATTATCGTGGTAATCTAGAATTGCATTACAAATACAGGATGATGATTTTCACACAAATACAATACATGTTAAAAGCATACCCAGGAATACGATACTAGACACCTGGCAGATCCTGCAGATTATGCCAACCACAAAAATAACTCGTTAAAGACTGGGAATAAATGTTTATACTTCCGCATCTAAGAAGATGTGGTAGTTTTTCCCTAATATAAATTGAGGGAGATCGCCTTTCTAGGATAGGCAGCGCCTTAATTGCTTCCCCCAGAATTCCAGAATTGCCCACCTCAATACCTCTGCTATTCAACAATCCCTTAGTTTTCAGACGCAAGGCTGCCAGCATGGCTTGCTCTCACACGTATAGATCTAGTGGAGGCACACTTAGAAGGGCTTCCACGACCGCAAGGCACGCTAGTCTTTGAAAATGATTAAGAAGTGCTATGGTTGTGGAGAGTCCGGTTCTAGGCCACCAGACAATTGATCCATAACATAACAGAACATAGGTCTAATCACGGCAGTGTACAGACCAGAGGCGGATCCAGATTCGATTTTCAGTAAGGGCAATCAGTGTTGTAACTACGAAAAACATTGGTTTAGGCAAGATGGCGATAGCGAGCGTAGCGAGCCCAACATTTTTCAAAATTTGAAGGTCACGTGTTAAACAAGTACCTCAAAATAAACCTTAACTCTGTAATATTAAATTACACTTTTAAATCCTCTCCACTCCGCAAGTCTATACAGCGGTCAGCGGACGAATCCAAATCGGAATTTGCGTGCGCGTACTGAATAATATAATGCTAGTTTTTTAAAACTTTTTTAGAGGTAGCACACAAAGCAACATGATGTAATATTGATGTATAAATTTTATATCAATTATTTTGTAAATACATATTTAAAAATTAAGTTATTATATTCTCAGTCCTGGCAATTGCCCTCATTGCCCCTCGCTGGATCCGCCACTGGTACAGACACTGGGCGGCCTTTGGGGATAGGCTCCAAAGTCGTCCAATTGCGCGGTAACATTGCCAGAAAGCCCTATTTGCTTTTTTCGCTTTGACTTGGATATGCTTACTCTAATTCAGTTTGTTGTTAAGTGTGATGCCTATATACTTAACTGATTCTGAAAATTGGAGATGTTTTTGGAAGAGCAGAGGAGCTCGAAGACTGTGTATCCTTTTTTTCTTGTGAAGAGAACTACCTCCGTTTATGTTGGGTTAATGTACAAGTTACTTTGAGAGCTGCACAGAGTAGCCTCAAATTTGTCGGTTCTTAGAATGGAGGCTTTTTACAGTTATGTTCCACAGAAGTGGTGACAGCCGCCACCCTGGGGGCATCCTCTCAGTACTGTGCACCTCAGTGTTTTGTCGCCAACGCCGTTGTGCACTGCTTTGAGATTTTTATTACCATTTTTTTTATTATTCTATTAAAAGATGTATAGATTATTTAACGATACCGTATGTTTGAACATACAGATATAAAAAACATTTTTTATTTTATACACATGCAAACATTGTATTTTTTAAACTTGTGATAAATAAACGTGGCCTCAGGACCTCAAAGAATGGAATAGTGAAAACTCCATCAAAATTGATTCAGTAGTTTTTTCGTGATACTGGAACATACAAACAGACAAAATTGCATTTTTCTTCTCTATATCGCTTATAGGTTGGTACATATGTATTAATGGTAGCCAGCAAATTAGAGTTTTATTATAGAATAGATATCGTTGCGCACAGTAGTTTCAAATATGTTACAAACATTGTTTAAAGCAACTAAAATGGTGCTAATTTGTGTCATGGATAGAAACGCTGCTTATCAGTTATGTTGCATTTATATCTATTAGCAGTTTTTCATTGGGAAATGTGAACGTTGCAATAATAATACAAAAAAAGTGTTCAGCGGTAAAGATATTTCTCCAAACTTCAATTAAACAAGATATTTGATCGTCGCCTGATCAATTCATTTGTAAACATCGTTTCAATGTCAAATACATTCGGCTTTTGAGGGTTTAACAAATATCTATCAATTACAATTACGTTAGAGCAAGCGGCGCTGTGAATAAATACTATTGAGCAAACGGCTGAATGCATTCACAGTTGATTGCGGAGTAATAAACGTATCGCCATCCCACCTAACGTTTCCCGGATACAAATGGAGGACTTTTGATATTGATAAATTTCCAGTAACTTTTCGCATCATCGAGCTCTGAAAAAAAATGAATAAAAAATTACTTACAATTTGTGCATCATCCTACTCGTATTTTGGTCCTAGCTTAAAATTTTAATTATTTCATATATGTAATCACTACGGATATAGTCAAGACAAGACGCTCTGTTAAGTTGTAATGATACATAATTGGTAATTGTTAAAGATTCTTCAATAAACGTACTAATAGCTTCTAATATGACTTCATTATCTGATCCATAGCGTCTCCTAGCGATGGTGGATTTTAGTTTTCGAAAGACACAATAATCGCTAGGGCCCAGATGCGGGAACTATTGAGGATGCAAAAGTTCTTTAAACCGACATTTAGCCGAAGCAGATACTGCAAGATGGGACTAGTGAACTGGAGAGTTATCGTGTAACACTACACCTTCCATAATGTTCTGCTGCGTTTACTCTTAATTTATTTACACAATCCCAAAAAACTGTGGCCATAACCTTTTTTCATTGTGTTTTTACTTTGAAACATGATGCACCAATGTTTCGTCCAGTTACTAATCGAGTGTTGTTTCACTTATTTTTGCAATGTGTTCAAGCTGTTCGTGTTGAACCTCTAAACCGCGGCAAAAAACCACAATTTTCTCTACTTCCACCATTTCACTTGGCGCGACCGTTTTTAACACCCAGGCTTTTGTGCAAGATTTGAACTCCACAGAACACTTTCTTGCCGTTGCATGCAACCGATTTACCAAAAGTGTCCTGTAAGTTTTCCAAAATGTAAAGTGTCGTCACCGATCATACAGTAGGTAATTGTAAACTTCTTAAAAATAATTTTTGTCTCTTACCACGAATTTCGCTTCGTAGTTTGTAGAAAATTGGTTTTCATTTTAATCTTTTCTTCAATTCCGGAAATAAGGAATACCTGAAGAAGATTAATCGAATCAATACGTAGGGTGATCAATTGAGTCAAAAGCAATGTAATTAATTTTATGCGTCGCAATCAGAAAATCATTGTCTTGAAAAAGAAGCACACACATCTTCTACGACGTTTCATCACAATTCACAGTTTAGCGTGTCTGAGTTGTTTCCAGGCGGCATTCAAATCGGATGGTGCCAGGCGAGTTACCACTGGCAATTTTAATCTTTTCGTATGCAGAATGTTTTTTGGAACTTTAACCAAATGTTCTGGGAAAGTTTAGGTAGGTTTTTGAAAATTTGTACTTAAGGGTTATTCAGAAAGTCGAATCGATTCGAAATGATGATCAAAATGGTAGCACTTCCGAAAATGCCGGAAGCAGCTAGAAACTTCGTTATTTTAAACGGTTACCCTTATTTTTTATTGCATCTTTACGTGAGGTTTGAGTTCTTTTGATACCCACGGCCACATGACACTATCTACAATTTACGGTTTTTAAGAAGCTATTTTCACTTTTTAAAAAAATGGCTCATGCAGACGGTACTTTGAGAATTCTTTACTTAAAACCGTTGAAGTTATGGCAACCGAGTTTTCACCAGTACGTAGAGGAAAAATAGGGCTTTCTTTTGGTATATTCAAAAATTTTTAAGCTACGTACGACCTCATCTCCAAGTTCAAGAAAACTCAAAAACTAAAAGCTCAATTTTTTAAATGAAATGATCATTTCCTTACTATCGCATTTGATTGAGAATCAAAATGGACATACTTTGGTATTACAACCTATTAGTGCAGTCATTTTAAACATGAACATTGCAAAAAATCCTATGTTAGGTTTGACTTTTTTACGTTGTTAGGTTCAGTCTCAGTAGTAAATGCTCAATT
This sequence comes from Pyrocoelia pectoralis, assembly GCA_036250285.1. Lineage (NCBI taxonomy): Eukaryota > Metazoa > Arthropoda > Insecta > Coleoptera > Lampyridae > Pyrocoelia > Pyrocoelia pectoralis. Next base: position 41,186,231 of record CM070074.1, read on the forward strand.
TTGCAACTTCGAAAAACTTGTGGAAACTGGGGAGGGGGGGGGGGCCAAAAACCGCGATTTTTTCGGACTTTTTTCAGTTTTAGCATCGTAGCTCAAAAACTACGAGTTATAATGCAAAGAATACGATTATCTTTTTTAAACTAGACTAAATTTGCTACAATTTGAGCCTAACCGGAAGTCTGTAAGTATAATAGTTTTCGAGATACAGCTCTTCAAAAATTGGCAATTTTTCCCAAAATATTTTTTCAACGAATCATCCATGTTTCGAGCCAGATATTGCCACAACAACGAGCTCTACGACTCTTGTCACGGAGAAAAAAATTGTAGGACATTTTATCACCTTTTATTTAAGCATAGATGCATTCCTGTGGGCCTAAAAGCAGAAATAAAATCTTTAGGATCAAAAAGTCTGTCTACAAGCCCTTTTTGAGCGTTCGTTCGCTAGGCTAAATAAGAATAATCACAAAATGTCTTCTAATCATATTAATGCTATTACATATATGTGGAGTCGTAGCGATTTCACTGTTTTCCGGTTTTCCGTCTTTTTCTCGAGAACTGTTAGGCCTACAGGAATGCATCTATTATATTGTAACGAAACTTTATTTAAGAAACCAAGTCGAATATTTATTTATTTACACGCTAATTATTAATCACTTATTTCTAATTACGAATAGGTACTTAGTTGTTAACTTAAGAATTAATCACTTTATTTACACTAGAGGTTCACTAATTATTTTAATCACACTTAATATTTAATCACTAAAAAGTCTAACCTAATCAACGTTAGTCTGCCTCCACTGGATCTCCACGTGAGAGAGCAGGCCACGGTGGCAGCCTTGCGTCTGAAAAATAAAGGGTTGTTGAACAGCAGAGGTACTGAGGTGGGACACTCTCGAATTCTGGGTGAGGCAGTCAAGCGACTGCCTATACTAGAAGGACGATCTGACTCACTCATCCCTCGATTTATACTAGGGAAAAACTACCGCATCTTTTTTGATGCGGAAGTGGCATCCCAACCAGACATATCCATCTTCACGGACGGATCTAAAACAATGGAAGGAACAGGCACCGGAATTTATTCCAAAGAACTGAACCTCCATATCAGCCAACCACTAGGCAAAATTTCGACTGTCTTTCAGGCAGAACTAGCAGGAATAACGCTTAGTGCAAGAATAATTCTTATGCACAGCATAAAGAATAAAAGCATTAGAATTTCCAGTGACAGCAGAGCCGCTCTGCAGGCACTAGGTCAACACAAAATTACCTCCAGGCTGGTTTCCGAGTGTCACCAAATACTGGAGCAACTGACAAACAGCAATACCCTTGAACTGGTATGGGTTAAAGGGCATGCTGGAACAACAGGCAATGAAAAAGCCGATAAGTTAGCCCGACTGGCCTCAAAACAACTGTTTTATGGTCCAGAGCCGGCTCTTCCACTTACAGTATCAACTGTAAACAACTTAATAACTCAAGACACCCAAGCCCAGCATAGGGTTAGGTGGAACTTGATGTCAGAATGCCGTCACGCGAGAGAGGCCTTCAGAGGACCATCTCGTAGCCTGGCGCGTTTTTGCACAGGGCTATCCAGAAAGAACCTGCGGCTACTTGTGGGCATACTTTCTGGGCACTGTAAACTTAACAAGCACATGCACCGCATGGGCTGGTTGAATCACCATCCTGTAGAGGATGCTACACAGAAGATGAGACGGCGCAACACATACTTTGTGAGTGTCCCGTACTTGTCGAATTAAGACGATCCATGTTGGGGGACTCCTGGCCGGACATGGCTAAGATTAGAGCCGCTTCCCCGTCCAGCATCCTCAGGGTTATCTCACGTGTGGGATGGCTTGAGTGATGCTGCGGGGTCGAACGACTCTAATCAGGGAGGCAGCACAAAGGGCCCGAATAGGTGGCCTAAGTGCGCGTGGACTTTTGACCACCCTCCCATCGTAATCCAGAATCCAGAATCCAACGTTTAAGGTAATCACATTTAAACTTCGCGAACGCGTTAAACTGTAAAACTGTGAACTATGAACTGACTCGTAATAATTGAGCGGCATTATTTATACAAGTCCGCATTTGCTCTCGAAAATTCTAGAAGGAACGGTAAGTCATCGCGCGCGGTGTGTGCTCAGCTTTCTCGAAACTTCCGGCGGATGAGTCATACTCGCCTTAAACAATGCAATCTTTGTAACAATATGTTTAAATAAAAGGTGATAAAATGTCCTACAATTTTTTCCTCCATGACAACGGTCGTAGGGCAAAAATCGCGGTTTTTGGTGCCCCCCCAGTTTCCACAAGTTTTTCGAAGTTGCAAAATTGAGTATTTACTACTGGGACCGAACTTAACACCATGAAAAAAGCAAACCTAACATAGGATTTTTTGCAATGTTTGTATATTTTTGTGTTTAAATTGACTGTAGTACTATATAGACTATACCACGACTGTCGAAGAAAACCAAATCATAAAGCAAACTTGGTTACCGTAACTACAACGGTTTGCAAAGATTGCAAGTAATGAATTTTCGAAGTAGGTACCGTCTGTATCCGCCATATTTTTTAAGTGAAAATTCCGAGGTTTAAATTAAATTTGTGTCACTGTAGTGTAGTGTGATGTCAGTTGAGGGACTTGGCGTAGTTCAGTGGCGGCGTAGCATGGGTTCGCACCCGGGGCGGTTTTCTATTGAGCACCCCCAAAATAAATCAACAAATACTAAACGTGCTTATATAATACATAATAATATTTTCAACAGATTGATATTTGTACATAAATTATAAATGTTTATTTACAATACGCTCAATGGTTAGCCGCCCCGTTCAAACGTATTTTGGTCCACAAACAGCCAAAATGCCGCCTTTTGAATTTGCCGTCCCGACAAAGGGCAAAAAAGAACACCGTCTCTTTAAATTTGTATGGTTTCGGGCTAGCTATCTTTTTCATTATAGTACACTTATGGTAAATAATTCTTATTAGATAGAGATTCACGGGAAGATTCGTTTTATCTCTTTCTGTCGGAGTAACACAATTCTCACCGCTAGGGTATGTCCATTAGTATATAATATGTGTCGATGGTTGTCACTACGTTGTCACCCCTTGGTACTTGGCACCCGGGGCGGACCGCCCCCGCCGCCCCCCTTTACGCCGCCACTGGCGTAGTTAAAATTACCCATAGGTAGTTAATTTTATTAGTGTCTTTGTAGTTCTAATAAGAGCTACGTTTAACGCGTTTCTATCAAATCCCATTTGTTAGTTTTAGTATCGGCTTTGCTCACTATTATAATAAGATCGGAGTATAGCTATTAATGTGATCTAAACAAATATGACTACTAAACTAACTAATCAGCGGATGAAGGTATAAATGGTAAACATATCAAACAATGTTTTCAATAGGACGAACTCGTGCATGTGAATATAATAAATTCCTTCCATTTAAAAGTGACACATTTATGCAGGAAATCATTCATAAATAAGAAAAAGCAAATACGTACCTCGTTGAAACGCTTTATTAATGTAGCTACGGATGATCTAGTAGACGAGTTTCCTGGTAGACTTTCCGCAGTTGTAGTTGTTGCCCCTCCTAAATCTAGGGTTACCTGGCGTAAGTAATCAATTGGCGGAACCTGTAATAAAATTAAGGAAGAATTTATTAGATAAACTCTAACGCGCCTATTTTCTTTTCAATCTTACAATTTCATATACACCTCAAGTTATTTCCGTAAAAAATGTCTAAGTAGTTTGGGATCATATAGCTCTATAATACACACCTGGACGAAAAAATTTTGTCATTTTAGTTTAACTCTGTTTAACTCGTATGTATTTGTATTGGTTGTTAGGCGATTAGTTTTTTATATGGCCTGAATATGCTGTTTCCTCATGAAACTTAAAAACATCAAAGAACTCCGAAAGTTTTAAACTAAATAAAAGAAGATTAAATGAACAAACATTGTGAAAGGCTTTGGGCATGCTGACTGCAATTTTTGAGGTTGTAACGAAAATACTTCTTATGACGAACTTTTGGTAGTTAGTAAATTAACACAAACCGGAAACAATATTTAGAGACATTAATAAATGGTAAATTATTTTATTTTATGACATGTGAATAGGGAAATGAACGACAGCTCCATTCATTCTTGATTATGAAAATTCCTACTCCTTTCCGAAAGGTTTAAATTCTATACTGGCCGTTCTTAACGTTAAACAACTAATTAACACAACAAAAGCCATGAAAATAGCGGTTATCATCGATTTTTTACAAGAAGAGTATTTGGAATACCATCGCTCAACGCGGTGATCACTTATTCGTGTAAAAAATTGAGTAATAGCCGGAGGGTTATAAGTTATAAGTCCAGTAGTGTTTATAGTCCGGCCCCAGCACTCACGTCGATCGTGACTTGATGAAATTTTACAATCGAAATTATTGATGCCCATTTCTTAGAACAAGAAAAAAATTCTTTCAGTTATGGTTTTTATTACAAGCTTTGTGTAAGTGTAAACATCAATCCATCCAGTAACAAAATTGGAGATCTCATTTTCTAATGGATTTCATGTAACTATGTTAATTTTAAAAAATAGAACGCATGGCAATAAATTCATAATGTACTTAACTCTTACTATTTACACAAACATTATACCTTACAAAATGGGTGGTTAAAATTGTTGAGATCACTAAAAATTGCCGGATTAATGTTAAGAATTTAAGTAGTTGACGTATTCGAGGTAGTTCGTTGATTATTACTAAAAATGAAGTATGGAAAGTAAATATGTACTACACCATTATTCAATTTATATTTTAAAAAATATCGTAAAGCTTGTTATGGCAAAAAGTATAACAACAGTAAAAACAATTCATAATGAAACGAAAATCATTAAGTCTTAAATATATTCAAAGTTCTACATTAAACAATCAATTCCACATTCCAAGTTATTCCATATCGGTAGGACACATTTTGTTAGTCCACACGAATTTTATAAAATAGTATATTAACAAGTTTTATAAGATTAATCATGAAGCACGAATTCAAACGACTGGCGTAGTAGTAGTCGTTGGTAGTAGGTAAAGGATGATGGGAGCTTCAAGATTTTACGAAACGTGTTTTTTTTTATTTTGCCCCTTTATGCCGCTTTTAAACAACATTTTTTACTTTAGTCAATTTAGGGATTTTTGTGGCTGTCGGTAATTGAAAATTTGATAATGGTGTCTTTTTCATCTTTCTTATTGTGGACTAGATTGCTCTGTTTAGACAAAAACATGCGAGTGTTAAGTTGTGATGGGATTTATTAATTATTAATTTATTAATTTATTAATTAGTTCAAAGTAGATCAAAAGAATGTTTGTGACAGCACGTAATACTTAACTGCACATTGTCAATTAACAATGTTTATATTTTAATTTATCTGCTGCACCGGTCTTCCAATTTTCGTTCATTCGATTAATTACTGTTAGTGTAAACATTACGTATCCAGCTGCGTTAGTTTATCCTCTAATCCACACCTAAAACATATCACCTCTTCACATAGAGTTAATTAACATTAGCAGGGGTAACATCACAAGCCATTAATACGTCATACACTTTCCACAAGCTAGAAATCTGAAGCTGAAATTTGCTATCAAGTCAATTTGCATTTTGATTGTGATATTCCAATTCTCTACGTTACAAATTATATAATTTTAATTACACGCTTGGCTTAAATGAAATCTAAATCCAACAGTTTTATACAACTATTTCAACACAAACGAAATTTTCCGAATTCCCTATTGTATTGGTATACCGTAATGCAACACGACGTGTTGATATTCCTTTGAGATTTCAAAAGATGGAAAATGCATTACCAGTTTCATACACGTGTACCTATCTTCCGTCAAACTGGAATAACCAATACATAATATTAACAGTATCATATGAGAAGACGAACGAATTATACAATTACATTCTACTACATTTTGGTTATAAGAATTATTTACACTATTCGACAAATGGAATTATTCCGTGCACGATTAGACGTGACTGATCGTTTATGGAGTTATGAATACGATTATAACAGCTGAAAAGCACAGAATTATGTTGTACAAATCCGAACCCTAAAATAATAACCGGCAGCAGGATTAGTTATGAGAATGGGAAAAAGGAGATTATTCGATAACAAACTAACCGAAAGGAACAAACAGATACACGAATACCGTCAGAACTAATCATGAAAGCTTCCAATATTACCTACACATATATTTTTAGGTAAAAAGGATTATTGTAGTATAGTTGATGGCATATTGGATAAACGTTCATATTCAGTTTTATCGAAAAATTCACTTCCTAAAATGATCACTCAAATTAAGAAAAGTTTGCTAATATACTCAGGTTACCTCGAACGCACTGTTTGTTTAAGATCCATAACACTGGAGCTAAAAACGGTCGATCTCGATTAACGATGGCGTTCGGTATAAACGTATAGGTACACCTACGTAAAAAGTAAAACGAGACATACAAAAATACAAAAAGTATTTCGAATTCATATGAATTGATTTACAAAAGTAAAATTATTTAACCTGCAGAAGGTGAATTTTATATTCATTTTATGTCACTGTTTTCGAGTATTTCAGTGGATGTAACCCCAGACAAATAGAAAATAATGAGAAATAAGGACGAGCTACGTAGGGGCCGGGGGTGCTTATTGGCATTAATCGACAGTTTGGAATTGTATTCAATTATATTCCCAAAGTTTATCCATTTAATTTATCAAACCTACTATAATAAATAGACGTATTTACACACTTTCGTCTTTCTATTCCTTTCGATTCATAAACGATTTCTATAACACGTAATATCGCTTGTTTTTCCGTGTTTATTATACCGGGTGAACATAAACTCTCTATACATTTCTGTTAAATAACTGACCAATCTTTTTTTCTTGCAGGTGATCGGACATAATGTTCGTTCACCATATAGAAAACGAACTGCCGATATTGTTGCCCGTTTGCGTGGGATGCAGGGTTGGATTCAGGCGCTCATAAAATTATTGTCTATGGGAATTAAAAATATACTACTTGCAATAAAATTATACTACGTTCCGTTTTATGTCGATTTTGTTTTGGATTGAAATAAAATTGCATTCGTAGAGTAAAGAAAATTTTGTTTTATTTAATACTAAAATTATTATGTTTTATAAATTGACAAATTACTTACTGAATAAAAAAAAAATTAATCAATTTGAACTTCAACATCAGCCAATTCGTCCATCGGAACTTCGATTTTGGCATTCACAAGACGTAACATGTCATCAGACGGCATAAATTCTACATATCTACACTCACTTACATTCGAACATAAATGCATCCATCCTGCTCTTTCAGAACGAATGAATAGTAAAACATTAAAAGGTTAAAATTATGGTATTATCGCGTAGTAAAAGTACCTAGTATACTGATATTACGATACTACATACTACGAATCGTGAAATAGTGGTACAAGTAGTATAATTATAGGTACTACGAAATCCAACCCTGGTGGGATGTCCGTGATTATCTGCATAAAACATTCCCAGGTGGTTTACCCCTCGCTCACCAGACCTCCCTTAGATTTCTTCACGTGATGGTTTATCAAGTCGCAGGTGAACTAGTTGAAGATTAACAGCATAGGTACTGCAGTTGGAACAAATTCAGGGTGGTGCTCTCAATAATTTGGCCCTGGTAGTAAGTTAACTCTAGGGATATGATGCTTTGTAGCATCTGTCGTTGGTGGTAGGCGGACAATGTCAAATTTAGCAGCCGCAGTGGTCGCTTTCTGTAAGTGTGTCGATGGTTGTCATCGTCCACGTTGTCACAGGTGCCTCCTCGCACCGACAACAGCAATTTTAAGCCTGCAGACACTATCTTTTTCTGATACTATAATATTAAGATATTGTTTCTTTCTATTACTCTGCCATTTCTTAGTTCGTTACATTACCTGATAAGTGATAAGCTTCTCCTTCCCAAGTCGAAATACGGTAAACAAATGTCGTTTTAAAATGAAAGTGTTGCCAGTGAGATTAAACTATGAACAAGTTTAATGCACATTCTTGATCTTATTGTTTTTGGGGATAGTTAAAAAGTCATCAATTATTAACAGTGACGGTCTCTTGAAACTTGAGTATCGGAAAAGTTCCACAATCAACAAACACTTATTATTGATTTAAAGATCAAACGCGTTTTAATTTTTATCTCCTTATCCTTTTTGACTTATTACCCATGTGTGATATTAATAACTATGTAAAGGACACTAATGTGTTTCTTAATGCAGTTAAGAGTGAAATAAATGGCTTAACCTGTATACGGTGAATATTGAATTGATGATATCTACTTTGGTCAAGTCAAGAGAATTTTTCCGTATCTTGATTATAAAAGACGAGGTGATTACATTTCCTGAGAAAATACGTCAATGGTTTCTAAATTCCCTTACAAAATTTCACCTTAATCTTGTAATGAGCGCTTGTTGAGAGCGTTCAGAGGAATTTACACTTAAATTATAATTTGGTATTAGCAGTACAGTAATAGTATAAGATGTAGCTGTAGTAGTAAAATAGAATAGTAATAAAAATTTCGGCTTTTTATTATGGGATTCAGGTGTAATTTATATAGGTACACAAAACAATCCCTTCAACCTCAGCATTAAAACTGCGCGAACCTCAAAAACAAAGCTCACGTACACAATGTCAATAATAATATGTTGTGACTTAAACTACATACTCAATATACCTACTTATTCTTTGATCAACGGCATATATAAATGGAAATTCAATAAAATTTATGAAAGTGGCCTATCTAAGTCTTTGAAAACTTGCTCTTCAATTTGAATCAATTTCCAAGTACCCACTTCACAAGATATAGGTACTTCTAAAGGTTCGGCTTATACAACTTCTCTTGTAAAATACCTTGTACCAATCTAACAGAGAGAGGTGAAATGTTTGCTCACTTAAATAAATACCAAAATAAACATCTAATCGTTTAATCCTCTTAAAGTTTTATAATATACAGAGTGATCGATAAGGATTGAATTTAATAACATTTCTGGTGCAATTATCTTCTTTATGCAACTACATATTAGACAAAGAAAATGTGATTTGTGATTATAATTTTAATCGTCCGTATAAATTTAGTAAGTGGATAAAATACAACCAAATCTGTTGAAACTTGACATAAAATGAAAACGTGGTCGTCCTGCCAATAAAACGAATGGGCACTTTAACTTGAAGTGAATATCATTTTCCCACAAGCTCATCGTGATTTGTAAATTTCAATAAATAGGGTTATTTTTCATTCTGAGTGGATGCGTAGCAACTTTATATTAAAACAGTAGGATTAAGTGATTGTTGACTGTGTATTAGAGATATTGTTTGCTTTTAACTAGGGCAAGTGCTCTTTCTGTTTATATTACGTTTACGTAAGTAAAGTAAGATTTTTCCTGTATACAACGATACTACAAGCAAGCAACTTGAAATTCAAACCGCCAAGCAAACAAATACAAGATTTCTGAATTAAAATTGAAAGAAATTGACACGGAACCTTTAGAAATCTATGTTATATCGCTGCAATGCTAAATTGAATTTTAGCGTAATAGTTTCAGACGGAATCAAATGGTTCAATAAAGTGAATTCACTGATTGTAAGAGAAGGTATTGAGTATTATTTATGTAAGCCTGTGATGGAGGAGATAAATTAAAGGATACAAAATTGAACAACAACGAGTAATACCTGTTGCTTATACAGGGTGGCCTCTTTAAAACGTCAGCTATTTTCTAGTTCTATGTTAAAAAGTAAAAATTTAATAAGGCCTGTATAAACCAAACCACTTTCAAGATATTGGCAACTTCTTGATAAATAAATAACAATAAATAACAGCAAATTTGAGAAGGCGAGTATGGGTAAATGAAACATTAAAAATATTGGATAAACTATAATATATGCACTAAATAAATCCTAAATGACGATAAACTAGCACTAAAATTGTTCCAATTGTACAAGATTACATTGAACATTTTATTTCGATTTTATCTGTATTAGATTTACCTACCGATACCTATCGTGAATATTTGCCGATAATTCATTTCAAGGGTGCCTTCAATAGCCTAAAAAGTATACCATTAAGTAAATATTAAAAAACAACAAAATAGGTACCTATCTGAAATTAAAGATCGGGACCAATGGTTCAATATCTAAGCCGAATCCTCATAACATCGCCGTCGTTTTAATGCACATAGCTGAACATTACTGCAACGTGATGCTATAATATTCAGCGGGAACTTTCTGTGGTAGAAGTATGTGTAACGTTTTTAACGTAGTGTCACAAAGAAAGGGCTAAATACCGGTGATTTGGTTCATTCAAAATTGGGCGATTTTTAATTTTTATATTTTAATTTTCGTGTTTCAGAAGTTTCACGTATTGTGTAAAGTGAGATCTTTATTTTCTGAATAAGACATGGACTTATATGAATAAGGAGGTCGTTGAGATTATAATCACCACCAGGGGATTTGTCGGGAAGCTAGAAATGTCAACTTCAAATAATATCGCACTACTAATATGATGGTTACTGGTTACAGTATTTCCAAAAATGAGCCGCAGTCAGTTGCCACATTACTTTTGCGAAAAACCATTAATTTACAATAATATAATTTTAATTACATACCTACTTCATTATATTGATAGAAACAAAAGTAACAAACAAAGGTATACAAAAAACAGAACGATGGACAACGGAAATAGCGCAAATAGTTAAAAAGAAGAAAGATAGGTGGAAGAGAAAAATACAAAGTTCTCGAAAATAATGATGAATATGAATAAAAACTACCCAGAAATAAACAAAGGAAAAGAAAAAGCATGAGTAAAAATTGATGATTAGATGACGAGAAACTGTAAAGGGAATGAAAAATTATTCTATGGTACACTAAAACAGCTAAGACAAAAGAAAGAGTATAATATAATTAAGGTAAAAGACAAGGCTGAAGAGAATGAGACACAGTCACTGAGGAAGATAGAATAATGGGAGCATAGAGAAAAAAATGATGAGGATATGTGGAATGTAGAACCAATAAAGCAAGGTTAATTAAAAAGGCAATAGGAAAAGTAACATTGGAAAAGGTACCAGGAAGAGATAACATAACGCTTGAAATGATGAAATATATGGGAGAAAATGAACGTGGAACGACAATGGAAAGGAGGCTATGGAATTAAAAACCAAACCTGAAATAGAAAACGATTGAAAGAAAAATGCAGAAAATAATGCCATTGAGGCGCGTTACACTGTAAGGTCGAAAAGCATAGACATAGGATTAAGTAAGTAAGTAAGGTGGTTACCAAAAAGGTAACTAGTACTAAAGAGTATACAGGGTGTCTCCAAAAACACCTTACAACGCTTTAGGGTAGACTTATAGGGTAATATTAGACCGATATAAGTCAATTTACCTCTATGCAAAAGTGCACCATTTCAGAGTTACAGCTCTTCAAAGTTGGTGTTTGAAAAACGTTTATTTATCATAAATGATAAACGGTTTAAGATAGGAATTTGAATTTTGGAATAATAATTACCCTTATCAAAAGCTATAATTGTACAAATTTTGGGGAAAAAAGACATACAAGAAATAGACCATCGGCATTATCGTTACTGTTAACAGTAGAATATTTTTTTAGTTCTTTACTAAAATGTAAAATTCGCTACACCAGATGAAAGGAAATTTCAAAATTAATAACTTTCGCCTCTTCACATTTTATCGTAAATTATTTGGTTTTCCAGATAAAAGGAAAAATTAACGCTAGGTTTTTCTAATAAAAGTGTTTAATTGCATATTATCTAGTAGCCGTAAACATAATAACAAATAAAAGTTCGACCGATTGATTTTGAATTACTTTGAATAACAATAAATTGGGTGTTTTGCCGGAAGTCTTTTTCCCGTAAAGTGCATTTTATTTCGCCCTTATCGCTTTCCTCATACGAAACCACAAAAATCTTTCAAATCCGAAAGTTTTAGACGATTGGTTCTGCGTCTACGGCTACTAGATAATATGCAATTAAACACTTTTATTAGAAAAACCTAGCGTTAATTTTTCCTTTCATCTGGAAAACCAAATAATTTACGATAAAATGTGAAGAGGCGAAAGTTATTAATGTTGAAATTTCCTTTCATCTGGTGTAGCGAATTTTACATTTTAGTAAAGAACTAAAAAAATATTCTACTGTTAACAGTAACAATGATGCCGATGGTCTATTTCTTGTATGTATTTTTTCCCCAAAATTTGTACAATTATAGCTTTTGATAAGGGTAATTATTATTCCAAAATTCAAATTCCTATCTTAAACCGTTTATCATTTATGATAAATAAACGTTTTTCAAACACCAACTTTGAAGAGCTGTAACTCTGAAATGGTGCACTTTTGCATAGAGGTAAATTGACTTATATCGGTCTAATATTACCCCATAAGTCTACCCTAAAGCGTTGTAAGGTGTTTTTGGAGACACCCTGTATAATACTCTTTGCTAGTACCTACACTTATACAAACAGCGAAATTTTGGTTCCCATAAAAATGATTGAGATGATTTAAATTTAAAGGAATCAATAAAATAGATGAAACATGCAAGTAAGATCGTTCAAAAATGATAATATAAATGTTGCAATATCCGTTACCAGAGAACTTGTTCGCTATATTTTTCTGTAATCGAAGTGCACCTCTAATTATTACGTTCTTTAGAGATAAGCGCATTTTTACGGCGGTGTATATTTATAGACAGAGGTAGGGTACATTATAAAAAGCATACCAAATTTTTACAGAAGGTAGTTTTCCTATAAACATTCATGTTCTTCATAGCGGAATATATATGTTTTCGTTTCACGTTTTACATAATTATTGACACGGAACATTTAGAAATTATTAAATACTTACTCATACATCAATTTAAAATTATTGTTGCGTATAATTCTTGTTCGTTAAAAATGAATGTACAAAAATTTGCATTATTATCTATAACTGAGCAAAGTATGCATCAATTTTATCCCTTACCTGATAAAAAAGTTGATATTCGGTATCGGCCAAGCGTAATGCAACCTCTTCCGGGAAGTGGAGCAGCTCCTGCAACTCCTCCAGCTCTGCGCAGTGACTGGTCTGCGCTGCAAGAGGAATCCTCTTCTCCAGCTCTGGAAAGGAAATTAGATTGTCTAGAATTAAATACTGCCGACTATCTACTTTAAAATTTATCTAATAATGGGAAATTAACGACTTTTCGTCGTTCGTGAATATAACTAACAAAAACGATTTCTTTTTAATTTCGATAAGAAGAGAGTATCGTGTATAATTTAAAATGGGAAATAAGAAATTTATAGAAGGTTTCATTTAAATATTGCTATAACAAGGTAACACTGAAAAGCACGTCGTACGTCAAAGGTTCGGTTTCATAATCATCATTTGTGCGGAAGACTTTAGGTGATGCAAAAATGGGCAGATCGTACATCGAGTGAAATGCCACATCTTAAACCGTAGAGTCTAAATCACTCCATTACGTTGGGGTTGTATTTATTTGTCGTTCTCAAATTCCTCCAGCCTTATTAAGAATAATCCCTCCTCCGTTAGGCCACTAGCGGCTATGGCTTGAAGAAACTCGTCAAGACAAATTACCCTAAATTGAATGAGGTGATAACAGAGATGCAAATATCCAAGTGGATGTCCCTTACTTTGTTACCGTCGCTTACAGGAAAATTTTATCACATTTATCTCTCGCGTGTTTAAAAAATCAAGTAAATTATCGAGCTTATTTATTTCTGATTTACCTACTGAAATCTGACGTTATCCATTTCATATCTATATCCTAGCGGTGGTTACATTTTCTTAAGTAGGTATGTTTTACAAAAATTGCAGGATGACGGGCTCGATTTTTTTCCTCTTTAACGAAATTATCTTTTGTGGTTTAGAAAACAGAAGAAATGCGTTCGCCATAAATTTGTTTGTAACTGTATAAGAAGCAAAAGGTCGCATAACTTTGATTAAAGCGTCAAAATCCGTAAATTGTGTTAGTAGTGTTTATATCTCTAGTAAATCTGTAACATATGCACGGGTAGCATGCGAAGCCAGAGCGGGTTGTTAGTGTTTCATAAATCTAATTTCTAATAGGTATACATTATAGCAAGAGAGATTTCTAACCTAGCAAGAGAGAGTTAAATTGGACCGTGCGTCTTACCATTGACTAAAGAGCCTTCAATCAACAGTCTTACTAAATATATAACACGTGCAATGGCGAGTCCTCGCGCAATTAAAGATACAGTTTAACATCCTGATATATGGCGCCGAGCGGGACTAATGTTATTTATAGTTTCATTTTTTTTCTATCGTAGTGAGCTGAAGTCAATTCCGGCAACTTTTAATGTTTGACCGTTGAGTGATTTTCACTCAACGGTTTGACTTTGTAAGAGGTATAATTCCGTCATACATTATTTTCATATAAGTGTATTGCTTTACGTAGTGCACGCCAGTCAATCTCCCAGCCGGCATGATTTTTTCAGACTTCAATCATCATCATATTTCAGCCAATTTACACACAACCTCAATGAATTATACACCTAAACCTTCCTCATGGATAACTCCATCCATTGGTACAAACCGCATGAAAATCTGTTCGGTAGTTTTTGTGTTTATTGATTTCAGATAGATAGACAGAAGCGGAGGGTGATTTTGTTTATAATACAGGGTGTCCACTTATATTTTCCCCTATTTTAGCTGCCTATAACTTCTAAACGGTTCGGGATAGAAATATGCGGTTTTTACTGAAATGTTTCATTTTAGTACAAATTTTGTTTGAATGGATTAAATTTTTTCCATCGATTTCGATTACATCACTACAAAAATGGCGGATTTTTGACAATCTTTTTTGTAAGATTTTTTAATGGGACATCCAGTATATTTTTTTGTAGTTTGAAAGAACTGACCTTCAACTATCCAGCGATGCAAAATTTTTCAAAATCGGTTCGAAAATGACTGAGTAATTACATAAGAGAACATCAATTTCATTTTATACATAAAACGATACACAAACAAAAAAGTGCAAATGTTGGTTCATTAAATTTTCAATATGTCGTCCTTCCTGATGAATACAGTTGCTCCAACGTAGATATAAATTTGTAAAGACCTTGTGTATCGTTTTATGTAAAATGAAAACTTAGTCAATTATGAAGTGTGTTTCACAGAAAACAAAACATGTCAAACTATAAATGAAAAGCTTTCAAGCCCGTGTATTCCGCTTGTAGTCTATACATTATAACATTAATGACCTAATCACATTTTAGCCGAAAAAATTAAACTGCCTTACAAACAATTCACAGCACAAATCTAAGTATTCCATTAAAACTGCTTATAAATCAAGTTACAATGTATAGATAATATACAATTATAAAACAAAAGCAAGCTTACTTCTCTTGATCTCTTGCTCATTGATGTGATACAAAAATGTCTCACTCCTAAACAATGCCATCATTAATAATAACGTAGAGTTAAATTCAATTATGTGCTATTTGTGTCAATCAAAATTAGAATAATGCTTTGTGCACTACAAGACCTAATAGAGCGAGAGCTGGCTGCAAAAAAGCTGGGTTATCGAATAACAGCATGAAATGATTTTTAAAAGCTAGTACTTATACAGACCATCCACAAAATCTTTTGCTGCCTTGGCGGAATTTGTGCAGAAATTCGTCATGTCCTCTCTCCTGAATATTTTTTGGATACGAACTGTATCCATCGAGTAACAGCTTCAAATTACTCTTAAAATATAGTTTTTATATAATTAAAAAAGAAAAAAAACAATTCTGCCTTGTTAAATCTTGTGCTAATACCTTGGTAGAAAACTTTTTTTAATTTTTTTTGGCACGTTGCTCTACCTATCGAATAACACCTTGAAACTACAACCAAATTAAAGTTTGAACATAATTCTATAAGACAAAACATTTCTGCTTCGTTAAATCTTGTGCTAATGCCATGGCAGAAAACATTCTCTTTTTCAAAGTTTTATGATACCACTAATACAACTATCATAGAAGTAGGTACTTAGGGATAAACAAAGAATCGTCCAATGAACAATATAATGTAAGGGTGTTTTTTTGGGAGCTTTAGTTAGACATTTCTGGGAAAGGTTTATAGATAGGTTTTTGAAAATTTGAACTTAGGGGTTTCTCTGAAACTTCGATATTTTAAATGGGACCTATTGCATTTTTGGATTTTACGTGAAATTTCAGTTCTTTTAAAACCCATATGTCAATATCTACAACTTATGGTTTTTAAGTTATTTTCACTTACCTATTTAAAAAAAATGGCGGATGCAGACGGTAATTTAGGAATTCATTAGGTACTGGACAACCGTTGTAGCTATGGCAACCGAGTTTTCTCCAAAATACAATAAAACTCGAGCACTCTTGTAAAGTGTACATCTCGATTCAAACAAGGATTTTAATAAATGGTTTGGGTAAATTTGCGGAAGTTTGAAGAAAAAATAGCATATTTTATTTGCCGGAGAAGTTACTTTTCATGGCTTGCCTTCTATTACCCGCGCCATGAAAAGTCGTACTTCTCCGCCACATAAAATTATTAATGAGTAAAGGGCGGATTGTATGGAAAATTCATAAAGGTTATACTAAAAGTTATATGACAAACTTTTCATATGCATACAAATCCTATTAAATGTGTCATAAAATCAATTACTTTTTTCGTCTACATATTATGAAAGGTATTTGATGTAAATTTTAGTATAACTTATATGGATTTTGCATATAATTATGAGTGATAAGTAAAATATTAAAAAGTTTTGAATATTCCGCCGTAATGAGACGCGGGCGAAAATCTCGTTAGATGTCTCTAAAATGAAAACAAACAAGGATAGGGAGTGGCTTATCTATTTATATCATTTATTTTTAACCCATAATGTAAGAATACATTAACCCACAGATGTCTAACTAATATCTGTTCACCCAACAGATATAGTGAAGCTCCTCCTCAAAAATTACCGCCACATTTAAATGCAAATTTTTTATTGGTCGAATTTTCGAAACCCGTAACATAAGCAATCACTTGATTTCAAATTGTTGTAGTTGGCGTAAATGAATTTGATATCTGTAACGTATTTATAATTTTGCTGGTGTAAAACTGGTCGCTGCTTACATTGGTCAAAATTTATTGGGAGGAGCTTTACTATATCTCAATTTTCTATGCTATATCTGTTGGGTGAACAGATAATAGACACCTAGATTGACTACTTCATTGTTAAAAGTGAGGCCACAATTGACACTTTGACAAATGGACAATAATTATATAAAGGTTCATAAGTAAATAACCGTAAAGCTTTTGATCGATCTATTTTATAAACCTTAAATGTCCATATGTAGACATTTTACAAGCACTACACTTAAATTAATATCTACAATTTGTGAATTTTCCACCATTCTTGCCAGTTTGACAAATGGCGGAATGGTTTCACTTTCGTATCCTTGGAATATATGAAGTTGACAATCTAGGTGTATAGTTAGACAGCTGTGTTTTAACCTAAGACTACAAACATCAAACGTCAAAATGTCACCAAGTGGCGACTCCATCTCGTGTTTCGAACGTGTAGCAATATCGATATTTTCCCAACACCTTTTTAATTCGTTGATATGTTTACACAAATCTGAAATTTATAACTACACCTACCTAAAGGAGCCAGCTATATTCAAAGTTGTATTTCACGTTTTACTGCTAAATTAGAGCAAAGAAAGAAAATTTCTCTTCAATATGTGGACTCCTCTCGAGTTGCAAATTGATCTTTGATATTCTAAGCACACTTTCTGATTTGTTTATTTTGTAGTAAAGTATATGCAGAGTATATACGATTTTTGTTTTGGGTTAGAAGTAGAAGAATTAAAAGAGTTTTACCTTATTCTGTGGAAGTACCTAGGCTGTACAATAATTTAAAGCAGGAAGTGGTGTACTGTAAGTTATATTTAATTTAATTCATTGAGGATTTTATTCAACATACGAGAGGAGATTTTTAAGTAACCTACCTTGCCGCGGATAGAACATATAGCAATAGCGACTTTTGCTAATATAAACGTCAGGCACTGCATTATTTGCTAAATTTAGTTGAAATTAAATCGTTTTTACCACTTCTATACAGATTTAAGCCAACAGCAATTAGCGATTTAAAACACGAATAATATGGTTCACGGTCATTTCCCCGCCGAAAAAATCCCGCCGGTCAATTGCCCGCCGGTAAATTGTTCGCCTGGTAAAAACCCCGCGCGGTGAAATGTTCGCCGGTAAAATGCCCGCCATGACAAAATCCCGTCGGTCATTTGCCCGCCGCTGTAGGCAAAATGATTCCCCTGATATTCCCCTATTTTTGTGATAAAGATCCACTTACATAATATGTACCTACGTTATGTGCAGCCAGTGGCGGATTATGCGCTCAGGAGGCGTAAAATGAATTTGAGGCCGCTGTTTACTGTAAATTAAAATATGCTAAATTCAAAAAAGAAGACTGTATTAATAAACCAGACATTGCCATGTTTAACAAAAGAACCGTTATATATAAATTTATAAAATATTTTCGACGCCCATTTTAAGCACTTCCCGATGGCGTTTTGACATCCTTTACAGACCTACGGCACTATACATGAATACTCGCCTGCTACTATCTCTTGTTTGCTCGTTCTTAATAGTACGTAACAATGTAATGTTGGGAGTTACCAAGCGTGTAAAAGTTTGGCCCCCCCCCCCCAGGATTGTTATCAATGACCCATCGAACAATATTAGAGGGGGGGGAAAGTTGAACGGCCGCCATCTTGTCCGCCATCTTGAAAATGCCCGCGAACCTATTTTTGGCTATATCTTAGCAACCGTATGTCCAAATCGAACGTACGTAGGCTCTAATTGCACAGTTTTGTATTCCTAAGATAAATTGTTATATAACCGAAATTGATAATCCTAGCGGATTTAATGTTTTTAGGCTTAAAAGCTTAAATTATGGAATATGTAAAAAAAACGCTAAAAAACATATCACTTTTTATTTTATTATTATTAGTCTTTTAGATCTCGCTTTTATGAATAAAATGCAAAAACAATCAACGAAATCCGAGCACTGGTTACGAAAATATACAAGAATTAGGAATAGGTAGCGCACCTTTGCTGAGCACAATAATTGGTAGTTACAGGTCAAATTAAAAATTTCATAAGTTTGCTCTCTACAAAATATGCGAATTACTACTAAATACATGCATTAATTAAGTGTAATCAATTTTTGAAGGTTTATGCCCTATTCGCGATTCCCTCGCCCTCATAAGAGTAATGATCGCCATGACATGACATGAATCAGATCGGAAAAACCGTACCGGTGAATAAATCGAAAATACCCGAATTAATACAAATTTTATAATTTAATAATTTTTTTGTGCCGCACCTTCTCGTTTATTTAATTAATTAATTTAATGTAGGCTTTTAGGAAGAAAAGGTGAACATCAAATGACAATTATTATTATACGAATTAATTTACACAAGGGCATTTGCAAAGAGCAGTGTAGTTTGCACGTCCATTGTTTGTCACACTTATGGGTTGTGACTCCACTTCCTCACTGAGAGGACGCTCTAAAAGTCTAAAAGGACGGAATTCAGTGCCTGGAAAAGGAACCCAGACACTGTAATTCAGGTCAACGTCCAAATGATGGAAAATCCATTCGCAGTGGTGAAATTTGGGGTCTACAAAGTTCAAAGCTTTGAAGCCTTTCTTTATTCAAGTTTATGGAGGCGGTGCAGAATCCATTAATCAACAACGAAAGTTAATATTCTGTCACCGAAACAAAAGTTTACAAATGATGCATCCGACACAAGACGCTCTCCTATTACACTGCAAGAGAGCAGCTTACCAAGCTACCATTTGGAGCAGGGCACATAAGGCTGAGCTTCAAGCCCCACATCCAATTCAACATGGGTGGAAGAAACTCGATCACAGATTCCTTCCCGTGTGGATAACAATTCCGGAAGTCAGCTCCGCTTGCATTGAGATTCTTAAATGTGGTTACAAGCAGAATTGTGGAAACTGATGCAATTCAAGAAAAAAATCATTAAATTACACTGCTCTTTGCAAATGTCTGCGTAAAGTGTTCCGTATAATAATACTTGTCATTTGATGGTCACCTCTTCTCCCTAAAAGCCCAAATTAAATTAATTAATTAAAAAAACGACAAGGTGCGAAACGCATAAAACTTTTTAAAAAGATATAAAAAAATGATTCATTTATAAAATTTGTATTAATTCGGTTATTTGCGATTTATTCACCGGTACGGTTTTTCGGATCTGATTCATGTCATGGCGATCATTACTCTTATGAGGGCGAGGGAATCGCGAATGGGGCATAAGCCTTCAAAAATTTATGTATGTATTTAGTATTAATTTGCACATTTTGTAGAGAACAAACTTATGAAATTTTCAATTTGACCTGTAACTCCCAATTATTGTGTGCTGAGCAAAGGTGCGGTACCTATTCCTAAATCTTGTATAATTTGGTAACCAGTGCTCGGATTTCGTTGATTGTTTTTGCATCTTATTCATAAAAGCGAGATCTAAAAGATTAATAATAATAAAATAAAAAGTGATATGTTTTTTAGCGTTTTTTTAAATATTCCATAATTTAAGCTTTTAAGCCCAAAAACATTAAATCCGCTAGGATTATCAATTTCGGTTATATAACACTTTATCTTAGGAATACAAAACTGTGCAATTAGAGTCTACGTACGTTCGATTTGGACATACGGTTGCTAAGATATAGCCAAAAATAGGTTCGCGGGTATTTTCAAGATGGCGGACAAGATGGCGGCCGTTCAACTTTTCCCCCCCTCTAATATTGTTCAGTGGGTCATTGATAACAATCCTGGAGGGGGGGGCAAACTTTTACACGCTTGGTAACTCCCAATGAAAATTATATGGAGATTGTTACGTACTATAACACGTAAATGTTGTACCATTTTCTACGCTTATTCCCCCACTAAAGCGTCTAGGTTATTTGCAGGTTTAGTATATTTTTTTCAATTGATACTAAAATAGTGGCATGGCACACAGGTTTACAAAACTGAAGTTATTTAAACAAGAATTTTCTTAATTGCTTATTTTTTCAAAAATTACGGCGGGAAATTGACCGACGGGATTTTGTCATGGCGGGCATTTTACCGGCGAACATTTCACCGCGCGGGGTTTTTACCAGGCGAACAATTTACCGGCGGGCAATTGACCGGCGGGATTTTTTCGGCGGGGAAATGACCGGATACCGAATAATATGTAATAAAAATCTAGATAAACGAGGTAAATGAAAAAAAAAAACAAATTCTTAAAAGGATAACGGCTGTATACGGAGATGGATCGTCGATGAATTTTATTTATTAGTAATTAATTTTGATAGGGAAGGAAATCAGTACAAGACTGAACTGAAAGTGTGGAAGGTATGTAGAGATAAGCACAAAGAAAAAGCTTAAAGAATTTGAGGATTTAGTGTTGATAGATCTAACGAAGGAAGCGTTTCCTTTTTGATTAATTAACTATGTTCGATGTTGAGATATAGGTAACAATGGTAAGAACGAATACGATCGAAATAAAGTATCTGCATTACGCATTAGCTTATCTCGTAAATACTGTATTGCCGTTGTCCGTTGTACTTTAGAAAATTCAGTAACATTCTTTGAAACGAAATTTCTCGAAAGGAGTGCTTTCTTTCTGTATTTGTTAAGGATCGTGAAGATTATCTTCGATCAGTTATCAGTTATCTTTGATCTATTTGAGTACACACTACAAATGGCGTAAATATTTGCATGTCTCGTTATGATTAATAAATGTTGAAGAAGGAACGTCGCTTTGAGAATAATTCCTTTACAAAAAAACTCCAGTATTATAATGGTATAACAAACAGTCAAACAGGAACTTCAAAGGTATCGAACAAAGGGAAAGTGGTTCACAATGCTCTCAGATTTTAAGGGACTACCTCTGCAAAAGATATACATATAGGTGTTACATAACGAGAGATTTAAAATTGTGTTATCAAAATTGTAACAAAGCACAAAGCTCTTGAATTCGTCAACTGGACACTGATAACGATAAGGTACATGTACCAATTTTAAGACGAGTTCGTGTTAGTAAATAAAATTTGGGTCTAATCTACGTTTATAAAAGTAGGTATATAATTAAAGAGATGTTACAATGCAATTAAAGTTATAATCCAATTACAGTAATAGTACATTAATTAACGTACATATAACCTTTCACACAATGCTTCGCAACTTTTCGAATATAACATAAAAACAGCCAAGATGAGCTAAAAGCTCAAGTTATTGGAATTTAAATTAGGAAAAAATTTTAAATTATTTCACAGAAAAACGTACATTGGAGGAGGGGGGGGGGGGTACTAATTACAAAGTTTCCTAATCGGTGTAATTTTCGTTTCTTAAGAGGGGAGGAAATACCATTATGTAAAATTCCTAAGAGATGTTAAATCGCTTATGAATTTCTAAGTTTCTGAAATAATCGAGTTGAAACTTAAAAGTTAAGTAAGTAATTTGTATGAAAATTAAGTATAGAGATCTTCTGTGTCTTACTTGATAATTAACTTGAAATGGATTTGGAATTAGGTTAGTATGTCAGTAAGGATTGTTAATATTTTATACCACTAAATGAGAAAGATCGTTTTCGTGTTCTGAATAATTGAACATTTTTGCAGTGGAGCATAAGGCTTCTTTACGTACCTATTTAACAAACACGACACTTTTTGTGCCATAATAACGAATATAACTTCTAATTCTAATAAATCGTGTCCTTTCTTTTCTTGATAGGTTCGTTCAGCTTTTAAATCTGACGAAACATTCCTTTGGTATTAATTCATGACGTCACTAGACGTCTTTGTCTTATTCGTTACAAAC
Source organism: Pyrocoelia pectoralis (assembly GCA_036250285.1). Lineage (NCBI taxonomy): Eukaryota > Metazoa > Arthropoda > Insecta > Coleoptera > Lampyridae > Pyrocoelia > Pyrocoelia pectoralis. The sequence goes on from CM070074.1 coordinate 41,209,156, forward strand.
CATTCCTCCTTGTCTGCCGATTTTCCCGGTATTTGAAACTGCTGCGGTATATGCGTGTGGAAAACTAATAACTGCGGTATCAATTAACGTATTCATTTGCACCATATAGCGCTTGCATAATAGTTTTATCTATAATGACATTTGAAGAATTTTAAAATATATTGAATTTGAGTGAAAGTTAAGCGCTGAATTCTGAAGCTAATAATGGTGATAGTATGGTTATAATAAACTACAACAAATATAGGAACGTAATTCGTACGTTTCAAATGTCATTGTGACATTGTAGATAAAACTATTATGCAAGCGTTATATGGTGCACCATCGAGTAATATACAAGGTGATCTACCTAAGACGATAGGTCGAGAGCTACTTAATACTGAAACTAGAAAAAAACTGTTTCGTAAAAGTATTTGGTAGTACCAATTTATCTATTTACCTTCTATACTTAACTAACTTCTTTATTTTAAATCAATTATCTTGCTTCAATGATTGTTTAAAATAATTAGATTTGTTGTTCTTTTTGTTTTAATAAATTTTCAAAATGTAACGTTTTGACAAGCCCATACTGACAATTTTTTGTATCGCATCACGATTAGCTTTAATTTCTTACACACCAGCTATTATCATGAATTCATGACCAACAGTAATTTCTCATTTTCAATTGGAGTATCGTACACATGATACTTCATTTCACTCCACCGAAAGAAGTCCAGAGCAGATGTAACCACACTTGAAGGATGCACAGGCCCACTGCGTCAGTTCACATAATCTGCTAGCACGATCTAAAGAAATTGCGTAGACTTTACCGGCATTCCGATTTGGTAGTATGCACGGTTTAATAAGAAGACTACTAATTAATTCCATCCAAACGTTTATTGAAAATTTATCCAGGAGTCTTTTTATAATATGATCGTGAGGAGTTTCGTGATCCCAAACTTAATTCTTCTGTGAAATGAATACGGTTCAAGAAGTTGCTTTGATTAAAACCATCTACAAAAATTTACACTGGATTGAAAATCGGCCCCTTGGAGACGTTGCTTCTGAAGGTGATAAGGAAGCAACCTACAGTATTTGCTGTAGCGTGTTCAGCAAACTCAGCAAAAATTTCCTCACAATCTACGAATGACAGCGAACATTTAGAGCAATTGAAATAAAGAAAATAGTGTAATGGTGTGATATAGTTGTCATGCCATAAAGTTAAGCGAACAATACAAAAAGTATCTTATCGCGCTAAATTATAAAAAAATGTTTGAAGCAAAATATACTCATATACTCATTCTTTAATTAATACAATAAAAAATAGTTATTTTTGTATCTAGTGCGCGAAATGCCACTTTGGTGATCGAGATCACCAAAAGTATTTCGCGCACGAGTTGAAAACAAAATTTTTTCTACAAATGCAAACGAAACGTGAAGAATTTGACAATTATTTTAACGTTAAAATACAAAACTCTCATCTAGTTTGCGTGCAGTGCGTTCTTCGCGCCTGGCGTCATTTCGGGCACGCTGTCATGGTAACGTAGGTAAGTGAAAAAAAGGGTCACTTCGCGTATTGTTATCGATGCGCAAACCTTGTCATTTTTTGACGTTTGTAGAAAAAAACCTTTTTTAAAATCCATGGAACCATTGTTCGTTTAATATACGCAATAAAGTTTTTATATCGCCATCGTATTGTTATTACACATTTTGGAAAAAAATGTTATAACAAAAGTTCTATTATGTATATGTATATTTTCTTTTCAAATCAGCACACAAATAAGGGAAATATACTGAATTATATTTTAATACAAATTATTTACTCCATCGTCTGTTTTTGGCAATTTATAATCGAACCTTTGCATTGTTTGATTACATTATAAATTACAGTTCTATATACAGTGTGACTCATTTAGATTGGAAACACGCATGTAAAATCTGAAATTATTTACCGATTTTAACCAAATTTTTTTTTAAATGTCGAATAATGAAACATCTACTTCGGGACAAAATTTTAAATGTTTATTCCAATTTTCAGGGCATACTACGATAACTTTTTCGTACTGAAAATGGAGAATTGTTATTAGCGATTTGTTTATAAAAAAAATATCTACGCCACTGGATTCAGAATGCTTCCAAATAGCTGTCACCAAAATTTTACAAAAATATATTTATTAATAACAAAGTTATGACAACTTAAAGTTCGAAAACTTTCTACGCTAACAGTTACAAAACAACACCCTGTATCAATAGATGGCCATTGAAATTATGTTAATAATTCTTAAATTAAACTATTTAAACCGTCAGTGGAGAAAAAAATATTTAAAGTAATAATATAAGTAATAATAATAATAAAATAAAAATCTATCATAACTGTTAAGTTAAACAGTAACATAATTTCCATGGTAACTAAGATTTAAATGGAAATGTTAGGTCTTATTATTTACTCAATCGCGCGATTCCGTTACTTTTATTAAATATTACGTTACTTTAAATATTTTTTTCTCCACTGACGGTTTAAATAGTTTAATTTAAGAATTATTAACATAATTTCAATGGCCATCTATTGATACAGAGTGTTGTTTTGTAACTGTTAGCGTAGAAAGTTTTCGAACTTTAAGTTGTCATAACTTTGTTATTAATAAATATATTTTTGTAAAATTTTGGTGACAGATATTTGGAAGCATTCTGAATCCAGTGGCGTAGATTTTTTTTTATAAGCAAATCGCTAATAACAATTCTCCATTCCGAGTACGAAAAAGTTATCGTAGTATGCCCTGAAAATTGGAATAAACATTTAAAATTTTGTCCCGAAGTAGATGTTTCATTATTTGACATTTTAAAAAAAAATTGGTTAAAATCGGTATATAACTTCAGATTTTACATGCGTGTTTCCAATCTAAATGAGTCACACTGTATGTAATAGTAATAATAATAATAATGACTTTTATTAGCTCACGTACATGTACAATAATAATTACACTATAAGTATAATTTCTAAAAAAGAACTAAATTAAATTTAAAAGAAAAAAGTACGATAAAAATTAGAAATGAAACAATAAGTATAAAAGTACCTACACCAGTGCGCAACCTAACTGGGAGAAGTTCAAGGTTTATTAAAATAAACCTTGGGAGAAGTTCAGATCCTAACAGAAAAATTCATTAGCGATCTATGGTATATTGTCACTAGGCGGTTATATGTATTAATAAACTATTATTATAACTTTTTTTTTAAATTGTAAGTTCAGAAGTTTTTTTTGAAATTTAATTTTAATTTATATTTTTATTTTGGCCCCTTAGTAAATTAGTCAAACAATTTTTAAAACTATTCATAGATTTCTTTTTGAGATCGTCTGATATATTATTATATGCTTTTGACACATTATAAGAAAAAGAGATTTCAAACAATGCAGTTTTATGGAGAGGAGGTGTAATTAATGCATAAAATCATTGACTAAAGAGTTTATTCAACGATAAAATCTTGGATTTTTGTTGAATAGGTACAATTTTATTGAGCAAGTACCTACGGAGGCATATCGTGTTATAATTTTATCACATAACACGGCAGAATGTACTGTACATATTATCTCCTATTGTCCATATTTAGCCATTTTATTTCATTTAGCTTATGCGATATATGATTATATTTTCTAAGGCCAATTATAAGACGGAGACACGAATTTTGCATTTTTTGAATACTATTTTTACCTATCTTTGAAATCCGAGCATGATCCATAGATACTGTCGCACGTAATTGAATTGCGACAAAGCTAAGGCTTCACACAGTGTTACTTTTAACTGTTGACTACAAATATTTCTATTCTGATATATAAGGGTCTCTATGATATATGAGTTTTAAATTTATGAACGCTTTGCGTAAGCAATCCGAAACATGTTGCTTAAATCAAAGAATGGTATTAGGTTAGCATGTAAATTGTTAATCCCAGATTTTTAACAGAATCTTTTATCAGCAACACTGCATTTTTTATTTTAATACTTATTTTGTTTTTGGTGTCATCCTGAAATCTACCTCGATCAAAAATTATGACAGCGGACTTTAATAGATTGACGCAGCCCATGATTTTCAGAATCGTGCTTTCATTAAAATTGCCCAGAAAGTCATATATTACTTAAGAAACGGGTTTTCATCGTACACTGATCATAAAAACTCAGATAATAGCAAATTAAATATAAGGCATATTGCTTACAAAGTAACTTTTATTTAAATCACAGAAGTTGCCACCAAATTGACTTGAGCGATGTTACTTAATTTTAATCGTTATGTCATTATTACACGCCGAAATCTCATCAAGTTAGTTTCATCCATTAAGGGCGCGGAAAATTTAATGACATCGAATATACGTCTTAAATTCACAAACAGACTAAATGGTAATACGAGACACTCTAATCAATTTAAAATTATAATTTTCAAGAAATTTTTCTAATGCTTCCTTCTTCCGTATAATGCTTTCATGTTTAAAATTATTTTATATGTCGTGTTTTCATTAAAAAAGGTGACATTTAAAAATTCACATACGAAACTTCCCGGATGATTAATTTACTCAGACAACTAATTACATATTACTTAATACCCTTGAGATTCAATGTAAAAATTCGAGGAGAAAGTGAAATAAACTTTATTAACTTACAAAAGTACAGCCGTGAAATAAATCATTTCATTTCAGTCACGTTTACTTTCGCCATTGATTTCTTATTTGTCTATTTGCATCGTGGTATATGACAAGATCTGACTTACGTCTAATGCAATGCATTGCGTAATAATTTAAAGACATTTGACCAAAAAAAATTGGGTCTTTATGGAATTTAAAGATCTTTCGAAGTAGTTGTCACGTAATAGTGGCTGCATGTAAAATTTTAGCTTTAGGCATGTAGCATCACGATAATAAACTAAGTTTGATAGTCTACGTCTACGCCCTCTTTCACACTTACGGTTTTGCAACGGCACCCGCGCCGTTGCAGTCGTTGCGCCGTGCTGCGACGGCAGCCGTGTACGGCTCCGGCATAAAACCGTTAGTGCGAAAGCATACATTTAAGACAATGTGCTACCATTACACACGGCACCGTTTCCGTACACGGTCACGTTAAGAAAACCGTAAGTGTGAAAGAGGGCTACGTGTTTCAAGAGTTCTCGCAATATGCGCAAAGAAAACATATTTATAATTGACAGGTTTTCTATCATAACGTATTTGTACAATGAACTAGTGTCGTTTTATATTTTCCACAACAGCAAACAATACTTACTTTCCTATATTAAGAGTCAATAAGTGAAAACAGTTTCTAAATTTAACACGTTTCGTGTTAACTTCCATAATAAAAAGTAATTACTCTTTAGACGAGCTAGTGAAGTTAGAAAGATACTTAAAGTTTTCTAGTTAAGATCCTTAATCCAAGTAGGCGAAGAAGAAAAAACAGAACGTTTGGATAATTGTTTTATTTTTTTATTGTTTAAATTGTCAGCCACACTTTATTGAAATGGATGTTATTACACGTAGTTTACTTTGAAAAATTTAATTGAAGATAACCAATAATGAACTACAACCAGACGTCTTTGTGGCACGATCAAACGTGAACAACTTTACCAACAAAAATTAAAGCTCTTAGATAACAAACCAGTATAATACCTAGTAGATAGCTAAGCTATAACTAAACAGTTGCCAAGGTCTTCGCAAAAGGAAGAAAAATGACTTTTACAAAATTTGCTTACATGCCAAACCAAATTTGTGCGAATCCCTTCACACATGTAATTAACATGTATTATGTGAATACGAAGCGTATAATTGGATTATTGAATTAGAATATTGTGATAGGTATTTGTTCCACTAAATATAAGTAGTTATTTATACTATTCGCAAAAGAAAGCTTCAATTCCTACTACTTTATATTGGAATATTTCTCTCAATCAGAACAAGATTTAATTAATTATCGCCCCTTGTCGATGGTTTAAGTTTAAATTTGGAATTCTGAACAATAAAAGGATAAGAGAAATATGATTGAAAAACTTTCTTATCAAATAATTGAATGGTATGAAAGCAGAATAATTTATTTAATTCAGTTTCGTAGGTTCACACGGGCCGATTGTATGTAAATGTACGGGTATTTTTCGAATTACTTTAAAATGTCTTTAGAACGGAAGGCAATGAAAGAACTAAAGAAGAACAAAAAGATCTAGTAGCACAGATATTGTTGTGTATGGACCTAACCAGTGAATGCGTATACCATTAAAACCTTCGTTTTATATTATTAAAATAGAGGGTGGCTTACATCGCACAGCTTTTATGCCGTCATTTTAATTGATGTGGCGGGTGTATGTAGGTATTACTTACCTAGAATTTTACACTCAAATGGGTCTAATTAGTAGATAGTGGAATAGGAGTAGTACTTCAGGTAAACAATATTAAAATAACAAAGGAATATATTCAAACTTAGCAGCCAAATATTTTCCGCTGAGAATATTTCTGTACGTCTTTCAAGTATCCGACATCTATTAGATACTATAACTTTCTGTATCAGCAAATACAAACCACAATGTTTGTAACACAAGGGATATTGTCCATTTGCCAAGCTTATTCAGCAGGCCATAATTAAGTACAGCAAAACAGTGACGATTGGTAATGATACCAATTCATGTTATTGTACTTTTCCTGTGTAAATTCTTTTTCTAAGTAGGAATATGAATAGTACGCTATTATTTCATACTAGTTCCAGTGCAAGGTGGTGTACCCAACATAGCAGGTATAAAACTTGTAACGGAGAACATCAATGAAGTGAAATTTAGCTATAATTTCCAAGTAAATAACTGGCACTTAATAATCATCGCAATATAAGACATTATGTACCTACTACCATATAAGTATTTGATACTTATTCATTTTAGAATAATAATTTAAGCAATTAAGGTTTTTTTGCCGGTAATCATTTTCTTACGCAAAATTACATTCAATTTTATTTAAAACAAGGGTTGCCCTCCTACAACACGGTAGATAGGTTCCTACAAAACGGCGTGTTGTAAGAAACCGTGTTATACGAGACCCAAAGCTGAGTTAAGTTCCTAAAATTGCTTAAATTCAATATACATATACGTACATAATTGTAAAAATCACAATGAGCTATGTATTTACCTCATAATATACGTAACTGTCAACAGTTCTAATTATTCCACATAGAATGTCTGTTATGAGATACCCACGTACTATGTATAGACTGCACAAAAGTAAACACAAGAATAAGCAAAACGTTGATGAATAAGGCGTAGAGTTAGTGTCCGCGTGACGCATGAAATATTATGTTACATATGTACATACGATGTATGTATTTATGCTACTGTTGGTCTTACAGCGGTACCGTGTTATAGAGGAGTTTAGCGCAAATTTCTAATTGTGTTAGAGCGAATCCGTGCTAGCAGATACCGTGTTGTATGAGGGCAACCTGTATCAAAAGGCGCCAATTTAATATCAACCAACTTCAAATCTGTAACTAATTATGGCATGTACTATATACAATATAAATGTATATAACTACCCCCCCCCCCCCCCCCCCTCCCAGACACAATCGCATCGGATTCTGCACAAATGAGCCATTATTTTTCTTTCCACTCTTAAGGGAGATGGGAGCGGGGAGAGTAAATCACGAAAAAATGTTGGAGGCAAAAAGTAAAAAAAAAACGTTTTTCTCCCCCTTTCGCCCAAAAAAGGGGTTGCAGTTGGGGGTGAAATTTGTAATTTGAGATAGTTTTTATGGAGAATCCAAAAGTGCAATAAAAATAGGTGTTCCAATTTAAGTTTTCAAACCTCACCCCCGCTCCACCCCGCAGGGGACTGGAGGTGATGTTTACGTTACGTTACGTTAATAGGTTTCAAAAAATAAAGGAAACGTGTTTTTTCGTTTTTGTAATTGGATGTGTCGTTCTCGAGATATTTAAGGGTGTATATTTTCACTTTAATGGCGTCCCGACGGCGAACGGGTGATCCGATCAAAAAATTTACCAGAGATTTGGAATCAGTAAACAATTTCCTATAAGATGACACCACTTCCAACTTTCTAAGCCCTGTATGTAACATAGACCAACGCATAGACACACAGACATCCTGACGAATTTAGTATAGGGAAAGCCAAACAAACTTGCGTGCACGTCATCGGCGTTTGATGACGTTTACATTGATCAGGACATTTAATTTCCCAGCAAATATTTCTTATTCAACCACAAATAAATATTAATTACTATTACAAATTGTTGACGACAAAAATCAATTAAATATGCTTGTCAGAATGCTGCTGTCATCCGTAACCTCAAAATATCGATGAATCGATTAATAAAAGATTATAAATAACACAGCACCATTCCCTGACAGTGGCTAGGTTTACGTCCGTTGCTTACAGGCCTGTTGATTAAAATTTTATCACAAAATTTTACATTGAGAGGCGTCTAAACCCAACAAAAACAAGCTTGCGCTTTATCTCAAAAGTCTTATATTAATTGCATCGCCTTTAGAGTTGTTTTTTTTACAAATTTTATGATACAGTTAGCGATGGAAACTTAGCCACAAAAGACATGGAAATACGTCATTGATGACGTGCACGCAAGTTTGTTTGGCTTTCCCTACAACCAACTTTTTGAAGTTGGTTCAAAAATTTAACCCTTATTCGCGCCAAACCGGACAAATACATAAAACTTCAATATTTCTATTAAAAAATACAATTTGACCTAACGGTTTCCAGAATTCCTCATTGTTCGTTACTCATTAAAAAACCATGCAGTTTGTTCCCCTAATATTAATTTTGTCGACTAATTTCAATTATTATATTAATTATATTAACGGACAAGTGGAACTTTACATCCTCAACAAATATAATTGCTTTTGTTTATCTAATGACGTATCGACATAATTACAAAGTTCTTTGTGTAAAAGTATTCAGAGAGCCTTTACAATAAAAGAAAACTTATGTGTAATAAACGTTGTTATTTTAATTGTAACACCCTGTATATTGTTATGTAGGTCGATAAAGCTTTTCAATCTCTCCAATTCATGTCTGTACTGTGTGTTTTCTAAAAGAAGTAGTTTTTACTGGCGTTCCATTTAAAATATCAAAGCTTTTCCTATTCGAAATTTACAAAACTTTACGAAATTCACTAAAATTTACTAATTTGTGTACTAAAAATTGACTCAAAATTTTAAAACTGAACAGGCCTAAGCATTTTTTAATCAGACCATGTTTTTTCAGAAAAATCATAAAAAAAATTCATAACTTTTGAAAACAAAAATATGTACATAGAGTAATTTAAGAGAGCAATCGAAATATGACATCAAACATAGGGTGTTCCATTTAAAAAAATCGGTCGGCACGGAGCCACGATTTTTCGAACCACCCTGTATGTTTATAAATATTTTACAAGTATGTAATGGTTCGTATCCTACAACTTTTATTTGAAACATTTTTTAATCCCTATGATATTGAATGAAATATTGAACATCCTCGCACTAATGGGCTACCCTGTACCCCTGCAGTAAATATTATAGTAAATGTTTAAGAAATTGATTTTTTCCCTTTTCATAATTTCACGTTATTGTTCTCGGTTACAGGTTTTATACGTGCTGTGTTGGGTACACCACCTGTAGCGTTCTTGCACTGGAACCTTACTCACACCACTAAAACCTCAAAAAGTTTGTCTCGATTTTTTTCAATGTGCTTATAGCGACATCTATCATAGTGAATCGTGCGCTAATGTATAGAATAGTTTGTTCCTTTGATAATGAAGTCGCTTGTCGGCTTGTCAGAAAAATAAATTGTATTTGGAACGTTTTATTACGTTACTAGCTTTATGAGAATTACTTAAACTTACTTTTGTGTGTGAAAATGCTTCTGGGAGAGGCCTGCACAAATTGCCTGTTGGCGTCCAAAATCTATGATCATAATATTGCGAAAATTGGAACTATATGCCGTAGGGTACATTATCCTCACATGTTTTGGGCAGTTTGGGAGTTAGTAGTGACATTCCAGTGTAGTCCGCGCTATCTACCGAAATACCTTGAATATTCAAACTCCGCTCAGTTACGAGAAAGGAGTTACACTCTAAAATATGAATTAAACATTAGAAGTACAAAATAAAGCAAACTTTTAATTTATGTTAAACCACAGATGTAATATGGAATTGTTAGACGCAGTCAAAATATACCTTCCCGAAATAATTGAATATGTATTAAAATAATACGAAGTTGCTGCTCAGGATTAAAATATACCTTTTATATACCTAACCTAATAACGTATTCAGTTACTGCCTTACCCTCAAAATACATAAAACGTGTTCATGTTAATTTGAGAGTATCGCAGATCTCAACTGTCCGATTTATATGCGTTAGTTTGTCCTGGTTTTATAGTCTAATCTCCTCATTCCATATTACCAACATTAGAGCAACAGTCGCAAATTTCGTAATTGAAATTTTAACATTCACCCTAGAGCTACTTCTACCTTTGGCTTTAGAGCTGATTTTCGCCTAATTAACCTTGTAAAGTTAGCGTGACTGAAATATTTTTACTCCCATTGGAGGATTTATTTGGCAAGTTCCGCGTACAGTTTACATTGAATTAAAGTAAAATTCATATCCTAAAATTTGAATGTATCGATAAACGTGGATACAATTTAAGATCATACATAACAGATTAGTTTTTTAATTAAAGAGTGGCAGCGCGAACGCCTTACAATATCAGCTATAAATATTAAATATGAACCACAACATTTTTTTAAACATTGAAACTGTCCTATTCCGTAGTATGCAATCGATGACTTCAAATATTTTAGAAATCTAGCGTGAGAATTTAATTTCGTGGCCACTTCCAAATTTTTCCAATTTTTTCAGAAATTCTTAAATCTTGCCACAGAGTGATCTTGCTAAATCTATCATGCTGCTGAACAATAAGATCACATTACGAAAAGGTGAATACGTCGAATATAAATCCTGCCGTTTGACATACATGTGATGTGTTTGTTTATGAAGTGAGTAAAAACTACTTATATTAATGACATTAATTTTTTACAGTTTGACAAATGTTCATTTCCATGTTAGTAATTTAAAATTTTCTAAGTATCTAAAAAAATTAAAATTTTTTTAATATTAAATAGTACGTGTACTACCTATTTAAAAAAATTAAACAATTGCCGGTATTTCAAATCATTTTCTTCGTAAACTAATAGTAAGGACGTGAAACTTCGATCCTGCACTGTGTAAGAGAAATTGTGTGATCGAATATCAATAGTCCATAAACGCAGCAAGTATCTATTGATTTTTCCATTTTAGACATGCGAATTCGTTCAGGGGTTACACATTTGGAATGGATTTGGTATTATTTTTCTAAAACAATTGGCCAAATAGTTCGTGTTACGTCTTTGTCATTCAGGCAAAATAGAAGTCCATTCCTGTTTTAAAGGTTTGAATAACATCTGCTAATTCTACATGCAATGTGGGGATAAACGGAGAGGTAGTACGTAGGGAGTACGTACCAAGAGTAATCTGTACTATTCCTGCATCGTTCGTATTGCATCGAGTATCCATTTAAAACTGAACCAACTTCCCAGTTTGACCTATCCGTAAATGTGGACGGCTTAAGCAGGATAAGTCGGGGTGGTGGTGGGCTACTTCCTCTTCGTCCTCCTCCTCCTTTTGTGTAATGTTGCAGAAAATTAGCCGTAACAGGCAATTGTTATTTTCTAGAAATTACTTGTTCGCTACAAATCTTCTTTGATATGTGTCGATTCCAAAACGTTTTCATTTTTGAGGAACAATCAAAATCCTTTTTAACCACTGGCGAAACATGACGAAGTGTGTCATCATTTTACGCATAGCGAAAAATATTTTGGATGCTCCCAACTATTGGACTAGGAAACTAGGAAACTCCTGCTATCCACTACAGTTTCCTTCCTTGGTCATATTGGGTCCATTATCTAACGCAATGAAAATGACTAAAACCTCTTGAAATTTATCGTTGATCACAAAGAAGATGATTGTTTAGAAGGCACTTTAATATTAAGAATATTTGAAAACTGGAACGACGTACAGAAGGAAAGTAAAATTTTGTGAATAATGTCAAATTATCTGCTCTTTGCTGCTCTACAACATTCATTGTCGGTATGGATACGTCGGTTTCTGAAAATATGATTATAAATATTGTGAAATAACTAGTACTGATACAGTGACCATTACTCCCATTGATTATGGATACTTTCTACTGCAAGAAACAGCAGTGGTAAGCTGTGAGCATGGAAGTAAGAAAGAAGCAATGAAACCATAATTTGATCAAATTTTATAAGCCCTGTAGAGGCGGAAACAGAAGAAGTATTTTATGTGGACGATGTAAATCCTCTTCAGCATCCACATGTTATTCTTGAAACAATACTATATCAGTTTATGCAGATTGTGTTATTATTATTATTTTTTGAGATAATAAAAAATTGAATGGCCGGATGTAACTTACAAAGTTGCGTAAGTTGATACCGTCCCTTCGTTGGTATTCCACTCCACAATATACCTACTCGAAGGTTAACGTAATCTAATAAATAAGATCATGGGGTTTCTGCAATTAAATAACCGTAAAAGAATGATAAAGAAAGATAAATTGATATAAAGTGACGTTGTGATTTCTGAGATAAATTGTGTACAGCAAAAGCTGTCAAGTGTTAATGAAGTCAAGTTAGAGTTTAATTTAATGGTGGAAAGTTTGCCGGCTGTTGTAAATGATTCAAAATGACCAATAATTAAAGTGTTTGTATTTTGTTTTAACTTTAGCCTGTAGATAAAAGATTAAATAAATTAAATAAATATTTAAAATTATATTCAATATCTATTGTTTTGAAATATTTAGTACACCATACCATTGACTTTATACACTATAAAGACAATGACCATACTATGCAAGTGTAATATAAACATGCAATAACATATACAATATTACACATTGTTATTCTTTGGATCTTGAAGTACCTATTACGTGAATTGTTTGATTCTCTTATTCCACTATTCATATTATTTGCATTTAGCAACTGCAAACAAATTTTGGAATTGACTACTCGCAATTATGAAACCTACCGTCATAATCTTCTGACGCGTGTAATTGTGATTATGGTTAGAGAATATGACGCAAAAGGTTGTAGTATAGAGATGTAAGAAATGTAGAGATGATTTAAAACTCTTGTATTTTCAGACTCTGTATTATGAACGCAATATAATAAAATAATATTATTTCTTTCTTCTCGTATTTGAATATAATTACATAGCGTTTATTCAATCTTTTCATGTCTCACATTAATCGTAACATACCGAAATGTGGGATAATTGGCAGTACGCCAAATCTATACCATTTATCTTTCAGGATTATTAATTACCTTTATATCTATTTCAACACGTTTAAATTAATTTTGGTTTTCGTGTTTACCATATAATTTAAATTTAATGAGATATATAAATACATCATCTCGTACAGGACTCAATTACGTTAATTCGTTTCAAATTAATCGTAGGTACATTAATTATTGGTACCATCGTAGGTTGGATTATATTTTTTCTTATTTTGAGACACGACTAGTCCTCCCCGGCAGCTATAATACCTAAGCTCTAAGCAAGTCTACGGCAATAGTACATATAATTTTTGGGCATGTGAATCAATTTGAACAAAATTACGATGTAAAACGTTATAGTTTAGTTTTATTAATAGCTAGTTGTCAAACTCAAATAAAATTTGTCTTGGGCGTTAACAATTTATTTTTCCTGAGCTGAAAATGAAAAGTTAGAGGACTTTCATTATTACCACAATAATGATTTAGTGTAAGTTCTTAATCGTCTCTTTCTAGAGAATTATGTACCTATATACAAACTTTATATAGATTGAACCAGTTGAAGTATTTATTATTAAGTTTGCTCTGTGCTCGTTTTGCAGAATAGCATTATTATATATCAAGGGGGTAACGTGATACGTGACCCGTACGTTTAAATTTAGATGTGTTATCTATGAAGTCTAGTTAAACTTTTCTGCCGCTAAGCCAAAATACAACATTTAAAAGTGGTGAACGCTGAGAAAGACGGAATTTATCGACTCCCTTCCTTCCTGGTTTGCGTAAATATTTCATTTTTGTAAATTAAATTTAATCCCAAGTGTAAATGTGTTGCATAATTCCTGAAGACAACCCTTTCACTACACTAATCCGTTGCATATTTGCCCGTATTTGAGATACCTAATTTAAATGGCAGAGTGACGAAGTATTTGGGGTTTTATTGCATGATCATACCGTTTAATATTAATAACCGCCCTGGTTTCTATTCACGCACAAAATATTTTCTTTACTATTTATATGTCTATCATTGATTTCCTTTTGGTTTTTCTCAGAGGAGAATTCGACGCGCAAGGTAGCGTAATCGATAGAATACAATTAAACTTTTAAGGAGATTTCGGAATATTTCATTGTATCAGGTTTGGAGGCAGTGGTAAATAATAGTCCCTATAAATCCTATAATAAAAAAACAAGTTTCAGAACGACGAATCTTGAAGCACGAATTCAAGTGTAAAAAGCGAGTTATTTCAAAGAATGCGTGCTTCAAGGTCTTATACTAGTTTTTGTAATTTACCCATTTTATGCCACTTTTATACAATTTTTTTTACTTTAGTCGATTTAGGGTGTTTTGTGGACGTTGGTAATTGCTTAATTTTAAAATTGACAAATCGATCTAGTCTCCTATTGTTTTGTCCAAATTCTGTCACAAAACACGAATATGGAAGATAATCTTGTAGGTACGTCCCCTGAAATAGGTGAACTTGCCAAAAATACGGTCGTAAGTTTACTTCCTAATAAATCCAGTGCAGAATGTTTTTGACACATTTTCCAATTTCAACTGTCATGCATGACAAGTAGTTCCGCATCAAAAGCATTGCCAACCTAAAAATGTTCGTAAAATGTCCATAAGGACATCGAAGATGATGACGTCGCGTTCGTTAATGTCTATTAAAGAATAAAAATGGAAGCAAATTACAATCGTAGTGGTCGATTTTAAATAACCTTTTAAATAAACGGAACTGGGACAACTAACTAGCTAGCTCCTAGAGGGAACCAACGCAACGGTCCCAGGTCAATAGTTTAAATTAACGTAAATATGTACTTCATTTCCGATCATACATATTTTTTATTATCTTGTTAGTAGTTCTTTATTTAGGTATTAGGGGCCCATCTATGTGGTACGACTTGAAAAAGGGTGCTTACAAGGGTATTCAATTTAAAGCGTCTCACTCATACATTTACGTACCTATTTACGCTAAACTAAATTGATTAAGTCTCGTATTGAACTTACCGTCAGCGTGGAGCAAAAGGTGTTCATGTATGTAGGGCTGTTGTTCTTCCGTTAGGTTTTGGAGCTCCGGGACATTTAGCTCACGCATGGCCCCACTGGCCGGGGGGGCTCACCAACCGCGATCATGTGTCAACTCCTCGTTTATGAATTGTTAGTGTTCAACCTGAAATTAAAAAACGAAACTAAAGTAATCGAAATGGATTATGAATGTATGTAAAGCATGGGCAAAATAGTAACACTGTAAAAATAACGATTATTATAGGCATCGTACAGGATTACTATGTGGTTAATAATAAAGCTATATAACCATTTCAAACCTTTAACCAAATATAGACACAGCGCATAGTAAATTACTAAAACATTGAATTACTATACTTCAGAGAAAGAAATGCAGGAATGAAAGGAACATTTTCTACACTTTTCGAAATATTATCTCAGTTTTTCTGTGGTAATTGAAGTGCCAACGTTTTCTTGAAAAATGTTGAAATGGCGCATACCTACCGTTATTTGAAGAAAATAATATTATACTCGTATAATTTATTATAAAATGACGTTATCCGCTCTCGACTTTCATAATACTAATTATTTCAATGCTTCTCAGAGGAGCGAAATCTTTAACCATACAGTGTGTCCTAAAATCCTCTTTATGAACGGTACTTATAAATCACGAAAATTTTGACGTACCCAATCATCCTTCAGAAGACATCTTGTTAGGTCTAAAACTTATACTAAATCTGACATTTTTTGACTCAGGCGACAATTTCGGCAGGTAAAAAACCAACATTCTTCGTATAGGTGAATCATTAGAATTTGACCGACAAAGTAACTCCATTGATGAAGCCTTTGGGTACAAAATCTTAGGTTTATAGAAAAACTATACGGCTGTTGGAATATTGTGGATATATGTCATGTTATCCAGAGTCCTTAACAACTTACTTTGGTGCACTTACGTCATAATGTGTGCAAGTTATGAGATTATCCTGTTTTACGGTAACATGCTCAAGGTATGTTACATAACACGACTTTTCTTTGGGGGCAGCGTATCTAAAAAACTTTAATAGGATATTCCTTTGGGTTGATCTCATTAATGTATGTTATATTAACCACCTTACAAATTTGGTCAAGAAATATACTTAAATGATAGGTATGTGGAGATTCTTATTTGTGAGGTCGGACGAGGTAGACGTGTTTTGTAGAGTTAAAGTGTTTTTCCTCAGGAAGAGGAATGAAATTGTAATGGTGAATGAGTGTATGAAAGAGATGAAAAAAAACGGATAAGGTATGGACAGGAGGAGAGGAGAATGTTTTATGAGAGAGTGGGCTATGCAAGGGAGGAGATGGAAAGAATAAGAAAGGAAGGAAGTGATATGGTGGAAGAGTTGGTAAGAAGAGATAAGGGTGTACAAGGTCAAGAAAGGAGTGAGAGGATAGGTGAGGGGAGGTATAATGAGGAATATTGGGAGATTATGGTAGAAGGCAAGGCCGAGTACCTGTTGGGGGATATGGGACTGAAGGAAAAAAGAATTTAGGTGCGGGAATGAGGAGAATGAAAATAGATATTGGTGGGAGGACTAGACAAAGGTTTGTAGAGTGTGCAGGGAAGGGAGGGAAAGTGTGTGTCATATGATGAGGGAATGTGAGGAGCTAAGAGAAGAGGTGAGAGAGAGAAAGGTGATTCTGGGAGGGGAGGGGGTAGGAGTGGGGTGGATGAAGGAGGTGTTATAGGGGAGGGAAAGAGTGAAACGTAGGAGACAGGAGTAAAGGAAGTTTTGGAGTAGTAGTTTTTAGTGGTAGGTTTGGGCGTTTTTTGGTGTTTTTATGTAGGTATATATTATGTTAGGTTATTCTGTTCAGTTTGTGGCATTGAACTGTATATACTACCTTCATGCAAGTGAGGCAAAAATTGAAGTTAGGCAACGCGCAAGTTTGATGTATAAACATCTCTTTCTATCTTATTTAGATATATGGGTTGCACTCAATTTCTCACCTTTTTTAAAGAATTATTTCGATGTTATTAAAGAAATTAATATATAGAATGGTATAAAATTGAATTTTTATTTTTTTAAAGTAAATTGTCCTTCATAAATAGAAGCTAAATGAGGAAAAAATTGTCAAAGAAAAATTTTTGTTGAAAGACAATAATAAATAACCATATTGTCCGTTTTACACGACATAAATTCAGCACACGAAAAATCGCTACCCAATAATTATTTATTGTACTTTATTCAAGCAAACTTATTACAACGAGATTGACAAAGACAGGTTACCGTCCTCTAAGGGTATCTTTTTCTGTTTGCACCTGACACAAAAACTGATTGTTGATATACGTAGTAATTAGTTTAGTATACAGTTCATTGGTTTGTGGTTATGGAGCGGGAATAAGAATCCTTTGTAGGTACATTTTCATTATGAATACAATAAATAAATATTGATTGATTGATTCATTGATAGGTAAGTGTTTAGAAGTGTTACTTTTACTAAAAAAGACAAAGCCATTTAACACCTCAATGATGTTCAATCATACACTCTGTTTGGTGTAAAAATTAATTTGGAATTCGTGACAAACATTTTTGAAACGAACATAGCATAGTAACGTTGCATCAACACTTTCAATGTTGATTAAATATTACAAAGATATCTGTAGAAAAACATGACACATTTAAATTAAAACGATGGTTAAAGGAACGAAATTATTAATAATGTTGACAAAAGGAGTAAATTGTCTTCATCATATTTTCGCTATTCGCTTTAAGTACATATATACTACTTATAAAGTTGAAATTACGATGTAAACTTTTCAAAAGCTTCCACTTTTTGATCCTAATAAAGGAATTTATCACGATGAAGTGGCTTTCCATTTTAAGAGACTTATTAGTACTCTCTACAAGAAGCTTTTCCTAAAATTTTCTTGTGGAACAGCCTTCCTTACTTTTACGTAGTCATAATTATAACCCAGTGCAATTAATTACTTTGAACGTGTTTGTCAACCAAATTTCTGTAAAGTCAGATGTTATATTTGACCACCTTTTAAATACACCTTTGCGTGCAATAATTAATTTAATTGCATATTTTTTACTTTTTATAATATATACTTTAATTAAGCTTATACATATATCAACATGCACTCACAAATGAAGTATGTATTACTAAAATCTAAGGTTTTCAGAGTTGTGGTAAAGCCAAACTAATATAAATTACGGATGGCGAAACCAATTGATTTGATAAGAACGACTGACAGTTTCATTTGTGGAAATTTAGTGAAAAGTCACCGAAACCTGATTACCTTTTCTCATCTATATCGATCGCAGTATGTACATAGGTACACCAACGCACGTTTTGGTTGAAAAATTTAGTAATCCATCTTACATATCACAAGGCAAACTGCAAGAAAGAAAATATGATATGCGAACATTTCACGTACGTATTTAAAACATTTAATTGAAAGTTTTCGAAATGTTAAAACAATTAAAGAATGAAAAGGTTACATTACATTTAATCAACATGTAAATGCTAAAACTTTATTTAAAGAATAATTTATCATTTACAATAAAGGTCAAAATTAGCATACCTTCACGATTAACTAACGCTGCGGTTGCGAGGCTTACAGAGATTTTAAGCTGTTGCTATGGTTTATACAGAAACGTAGAATTTTCAAACTTTTACTAAACAATGAATATTTTTCGAAGTGTTAGAATAAGTATTGTATAGAGAAAAGTTTTACTTTTATATTCTCTGCTCATTGTTATTGAGGGTGTCTTCAACATCAGTTATGAGTTTTGTAAGGGATTAGGAATGACTTAAGGAATAGCGGTAATCTCCTTTCGAAGTATAATGCATTATATTGTGTATTTTACGCCTTGATTTCTCAAAAATAAATACTGTTTCCTATTCGAGGATTTAACCCAAAGATCATTAATCTGTAATCTTCTAATACTTACAAATTGGAGTGAAACTAATTTAACGGGCAATCGACGAATTCCCAATCAAAGTTTCATAAAACGCAACGTTTTACGTGAGCAAAGTGTGTACACGTACTTACAATGATGAAACAATTAACCAACTTTAAGGACTGCCATTTATATCAGCTACAAATAAAGAGTAGGTGCTTGCAAATCACGAAAATATGAAATAGGTAGAGACCTAACTATTTTAGTAAATGCTGCATATCATATTTACACCTTTCTCTGAAAATAACGCCACAATTTGAAATCGATTCGTAAAAAAGGTACTTATCTCTTAAAAAATAAGTAATGTTTAAACAGTAGATAAGGGTAAGTAAAAAAAATAATGGTAGAGTAAAGTAGCCGATTGTGGAATACCATTTTGTTTTAATGGGGAAAAAAAATGAAAATAATAATTCTAATTTATGTCGTTTTGGGTATGGATGAACTAAGGGGTTGTTAATTTGTGGCCAAAAGTTTAGACAAATTGAATGACGTAAACTTGTTAAAAAAGAAAAAATTACAAGAAATGACTTTTACTGAACTCAAACAATGGGTCTGAAATGTGGAATACCAATATACTCTAAAGTGGGATAGGACTAATTTCAAAGTTAGAAATAAATATTGTGTTTATATTTGTTAATAATGAAAATAAAACTTTATTCCTCAATAAAGGTTAACAAAATAACAAAATACAGAAATAAACATAATTTTTAAAAATAAAGCGAAATAAAAAAATATCTAGATTTAAACTGATTTATCTAGTACAAAAATCACAAATGTATGGCTCCTTTTCTGCCCCGGCACATTCCTCATGTGCCCAACATTGGCACATTGCGCACATGATCCATATTCCTCCTCGAGTATCATTTGCAAATCTTTCACAAAACAGGCACATGGGGTTTTCATTTGGTTGCATTTCTCTCTGAAAAATGTTCACCATCAGAGTCATCCTGAACTGAAACGTCGGATGTAGGTATATTCCACATTCAAATACCCTTTCGTATTCCACAATACAGGCAAATCAATATTTTACTTTAAACAGTTGCAAATTCTTAACAACAAATTTTTCATCAAAATTAATCATAGGGTACATACAAACATTTATTACCTTATCAACACCCAAAATTGTCAATGAAAGATACTTGTGATATTTATCAAAACAAAACGTTTATGCACTCACCTCAAAAAAGTCGCACCACGATAAAATGACGTTCGTAAGAAAAATTTTAGGTTAGGAATAAATTCTGGTTTGCAGTTTACATTACAAGTAAAGGTACTTCAAGTAGTATATAACTACCACTATTGGAATATAGATGGGGCATATAGGCGAGTGTACTCCGATACTATGAATTACCAAATAGGTTCACCAGCTCTGCTGGTAGCCTTCTAGCGGAGTCGCTGGGTAGTGAAGTTTAGCAATACCAAAAACGATTGTACTTCTATGGGCCGACGTTTCGATTAGATCCTGGCTAATCTTTATCTAGGTCATAGACCCCCTTGGTGCGCCCCTATAGCATTTCTACTAAAAATAATGTCTCAGATTATGCCTTTTTTTTAAAGTGTTTGTGTTATCAAGTTGTTAATATGTTATTTGTAATTGTGAAAAATAGTTTTATATTAATTAGTTATATTAGTCACATATATCTTTATACAATGTTATTTTATGCACAGAAATTTTATATTGTTGAAACTAATTATTGTTCTCTATTCTCAATAAAGAAGCCTAGATAAAGATTAGCCAGGATCTAATCGAAACGTCGGCCCATAGAAGTACAATCGTTTTTGGTATTGCTAAACTTCACTACCCAGCGACTCCGCTAGAAGGCTACCAGCAGAGCTGGTGAACCTATTTGGTAATGGGGCATATAGTTTCCCCAAAATACAGTGACTCTATTACAAACAGTGACGACAAGCAGCGATTAGCTCCACCCATCCGCCATTAGGAGGCAAAATTTTGGGCGGGTTTCTATGAACTCAACGGTGGTATCCTAGCAACGTTCTAAATCCAAATAAAAATCACATGCTGATCAAAGGTAAACACAGTCAGGCCGCCATTAAGATGCAAAATATACCACGGCCAATAAAAATCGATACATCGCTTGTCGCCACTGTTTGTAATAGAGTCACTGTACCCCAAAACAGGGGTATTCCACATTCGGCAACCTATTCCACAATCGGTTACTTTACTCTACTAAATTGAATAAAAAAAGCTATATAGTTATTGTGACAATATTAAAAGAAAAGGTTAACACGTCTTAATAAAAAATTAACGTACATAAAATGTTTCGATGCGGTCTGTTCGCCGAGATACTATATTTTTGTAAAAACAGAAATTTTGTAAATGCGTGCTGCGAAATAAAATTTGTGTATATTTAAAAGCTTTTTTGGGATATTGAATTTTGAAAGTCGAGTGCTATTAAATGAAGTTCCAAGTTTTTATTTTCTAGTGACAATGTTTTTACTTCCCGAGTACGAAGTAAAAGGGAAGTATTGTATTAGTGTTCCAAAAAAAATTTGACCTATGCAAATTTTTACATATCTTTGCGTTTCTGAATACGTAGATTCAAAATATGGAAAAAAAAATTCCGTCTCGTCTGTAGTCTGTAGTCTGTCCGTACACATTCCTTGCAACGCTCTAAACTCAGTAGTACAGTCAATTTAAACACAAAAATATACAAACATTGCAAAAAATCCTATGTTAGGTTTGCTTTTTTCATGGTGTTAGGTTCGGTCCCAGTAGTAAATACTCAATTTTGCAACTTCGAAAAACTTGTGGAAACTGGGGGGGGCACCAAAAACCGCGATTTTTTCGGACTTTTTTCAGTTTTAGCCTCGTAGATCAAAAACTATGAGTTGTAGTGCAAAGAATATGATTATCTTTTATAAACTGGACTAAATTTTCTACCATTTGAGCCTAACCGGAAGTCTGTAAGTATAATAGTTTCCAAGATACAGCTCTTCAAAAATAGGCATTTTCCCTAAGTCTGTTTTTAACGTATCATCCATATTCGAGCCAGATATTGCCACAACGACGTGCCCTACGACCGTTGTCATGGAGGAAAAAATTGTAGGACATTTTATCACCTTTTATTTAAGCATAGATGCATTCCTGTAGGCCTAACAGTTCTCGAGAAAAAGACGGAAAACCGGAAAACGGTGAAATCGCTACGACTCCACATATATGTAATAGCATTAATATGATTAGAAGACATTTTCTGATTATTCTTATTTAGCCTAGCGAACGAACGCTCAAAAAGGGCTCGTAGACAGACTTTTTGATCCTAATGATTTTATTTCTGGGATGTGTTTGGTGATGAATTGATGATTATACGAAAAGTAGCGTAACAAAATGTGCGGATTTGTTTGGTTTTCCGTTTACATCTCTTGAACTGGCCATCGTAGGGGGAAATCGCTAATTATAAAAAAAAGCTGATTAAATTTTCTACAAGTTTTCTTCTATGCGTTTTTTCTCTATCTCTATCCGTTGAAGAGATATTCGCTGTCAAGAATTGACATTTTTTTTTAAAATCGCTTTTACACGACGTTTTTCGGGAAATATTGTGTCCTAGCTCCTAAAGTATTGGGTTTATAGCAAAAACTGTTGAAATAAAAGTTGTAGACCATAAAATTTCCTATAAAATACATATACCGTTTAATATTTTATCTCAAATAGATTAGATGTTATAGTTATTTAAAGAAAACGTTGAGTTGAAGATGGAATAGAGGGCACTAGAGAACAACTAATTTTGTGGGAGGTTTAGAGCTAAATCTGATATGTGAGTATTAAATACAGATTACCTGCATCCTTAGCCAAACAATTTCACTCTTATGCGCCACCATGTTTAATGGTCTCTAGTCTTTTCTAAATACATTTATGATAGGGTTAATGTTTGACGAAAAGAACAAAAGTATTTTCTCGAGGCAGCTTTTATTTTATAATTGGCCATTTCCCACTACGATCGCCTATTCAAGAGATACAAAGGGAAAACTTAACAAATCCGCAAATTTTGTTGCGCTACGGAGTTAGCTCATACGGTAGGGCCGGGGACTTTTCGTATAATTATCACCAAACACCTCCAAACACATCTTAGAAATAAAATCATTAGGATCAAAAAGTCTGTCTACAAGCCCTTTTTGAGCGTTCGTTCGCTAGGCTAAATAAGAATAATCAGAAAATGTCTTCTAATCATATTAATGCTATTACATACAGTGTGTCCCCGGATAGGTGAAACGACTCTTGTGAAAGATAAAAAATTTTCGATATAAAATTTCATTGTTTGGGGTTCAGCCCTGCTTAGTTAAAGACTAATTTCTGGCATAATTTTAGTTTTCTAAAATCATGTATGCCTTGGATATTTTCAAAAATCTGATTTTTGGTTCTAGTAAACTACCTTTGTTAGTGAAGATATAACAAAATTTGATTAACAAAAGTTGTTTAGAATCATGAAAGAGTCCTACTTCTAGAATTTCAAGCACCTAGGCCAACGTTGATGTTTTGGCAATTTACAATAATTTTTATCTGATGGTTTAATATTGTTTATCCCCGGATAGGTGATATGGCTGTTGTTAAAGAAATTCTTTTATTTATTTTGTTTATTTAGAATTTTATCGCTTTTACAAGAGTCATATCACCTAAATTATTGTAAATTGCCAAAACATCAACGCTTGAAATTCTAGAAGTAGGACTCTTTCATGATTCTAAACAACTTTTGTTAATCAAATTTTGTTATATCTTCACTAACAAAGGTAGTTTACTAGAACAAAAAATCAGATTTTTGAAAATATCCAAGGCATACATGATTTTAGAAAACTAAAATTATGCCAGAAATTAGTCTTTAACTAAGCAGGGCTGAACCCCAAACAATGAAATTTTATATCGAAAATTTTTTATTTTTCACAAGAGTCGTTTTTGCCAAAACATCAACGTTGGCCTAGGTGCTTGAAATTCTAGAAGTAGGACTCTTTCATGATTCTAAACAACTTTTGTTAATCAAATTTTGTTATATCTTCACTAACAAAGGTAGTTTACTAGAACCAAAAATCAGATTTTTGAAAATATCCAAGGCATACATGATTTTAGAAAACTAAAATTATGCCAGAAATTAGTCTTTAACTAAGCAGGGCTGAACCCCAAACAATGAAATTTTATATCGAAAATTTTTTGTCTTTCACAAGAGTCGTTTCACCTATCCGGGGACACACTGTATATGTGGAGGATTTCACTGTTTTCCGGTTTTCCGTCTTTTTCTCGAGAACTGTTAGGCCCACAGGAATGCATCTATGCTTAAATAAAAGGTGATAAAATGTCCTACAATTTTTCTCTCCATGACAAGAGTCGAAAATGCTAATATTACCTTTGATGAGGTCACTTCCGGTATAAGCTAAAATGGCGGCACTCATTTTTTTTATAAGGTAAAGTTGCAGTTTTTTTATGAAGTTTAAGAGTATTTTTTTCTGAATTCAGCAATATAATTGTGCTATATTTAAAAGTGTTAATACGAGGGAAGCCTGGTGACAACTTGCCAGATTTTTTTTATTTTTTCATGTACTTATAACAAACTTAAGCAAAACTGTTTCGTAGTAATCGCTAAGTTTTTTGTACGCTAATAAATCAGCTTTAACTGCAATTTTTTTGATTTTGTATAATTATTAAGGATAATTTGTAGTTTTGTACTCTTTTTTGTACCCTTTTTAGTAACGGTCAATCGTTTCGAAATTTGGTATGTGAGTTCTTTATACGTCAAGAAAGTCAACGAGAATAAAAGTTACAGGGGTTCGTGTAGATCGGAAACAATAAAAAAAAAATACTGATAATCGACATCCGAATTTTGCTAGATTATAGTTTGTGATCGTTAGATATGCAAATTTTCGATATAATTCCCATCCGGTTTCAAGTTTAAAAGTGATTGTTAAGTGCGATGGTGCGATGTTCTTCTTGTAGAGGGTCGGTGACGTACACCCCTACGACTTCTCCCGATATTACTACTTCTGAAGATTTTGGAAGTTCATTAGTTCTGTTAAGCCTAATGGACCTCCCTCATGATAAATGTGATTTGGAGGTTGTGCTATAGTTCAATTGTCTCTTTGCCATAACGGGGACTTCCACTGCCAGTGTCTGTAAAATAGAATCGGCTTCTTCAACGATCTGACCCAGGAAGTCGATCCTATTTTACAATGGCTTCATTGATAATGAGATTCACTCAACGCATGAAGTATTCAATCAAATATTAGTAAAATCAAATAGCTGCCGAACACCCCTTTACTAATTGCACGGCAAGGTCTAAATTCCCAACAACTTTCCTTATTATATAAATAATAATTGATGGTGTTAGATTTAAGAAAGGTACAACTTCAAAGTCTGTATATTTGATTAACTGTTTGTTAAGATATATATTTTTTTTATTTAACTGACGCTGAAATAGTTGAAGAAATTAAAAAAAAACGCTGGTACATATTATGAAATAGCCTATTTAGAAGACTTGTGATATGTCATTTACCGTCAAGCTTTAAATAATTGAAGTGTAAAGTAATGATGGAATGAAGTTAACAATATTGAAAACGGTGATTACAATACGAATTAGCAAACAGTATCATTTCATATTAACATCTTTGGAAATAAATATTAAATTAAATTAATAAAGATGTTTAACATTTAAAACTAACAATGAGGGAGGTGTGGTGATTTTAAATTTTTTCCAACTGTGTTTGTTGTATTGTTAACCCCATTTTGAGATTTAAGCTATAATCAATGGTATGTATTCATTATTAGATAAATAAACTTTAATACGTAGTTTAACGTCAAATTCGTATTGACAAACAAACAGTACAAAAAACAATTGCTGTAAAATTTTAAAATCAAGGGGTTGCTATTTAAAAAGTTTCATACTTTAAGTTAGTATTTTAAAATAATAAATCAGACTTTTAGTCTTACCAGTAGCATTATTTGAATCGCAATAATTTTCTCTTTCTGTTGATACTATTACCTTTTCTCTAAGTTAAATAGGCGAGCAACAATTGGCAAAAACGTTCAATACCATGTTAAATTCCTATGTTCGACTTTGAGAACGAACTCCCGGTATATCTTAGAAAAATAGGAGCGCGAAGTATACAGGGTGTTTTTTTTGGGAGCTTTAGTTTCATAGTTTCTTTAATTTCATAAATTTTGATACCAACATGTCAATATCTACAAGTTATGGTTTTTAAGTTATTTTCATTTATTTAAAAAAAATGGCGGATGCAGACCGTACTTTAAGAATTCATTACTTGAAAACGGTTGTAGCTACGGCAACCGAGTTTTCACCAGTGCATATAGGAAGAAAAGGGCTTTCTTTTGGTGTACTTAAAAAAAAGTTATGTTGTGTACGACGTCACCTATGAGGCTCCAAATTTAAAAAAATTCAAAGACTGAAAACTCAGTTTTTTTAAATGAAATGACCATTTTCTTACTATTGCATTTGATAGAGAATCAAAATGGGCATATTTTTGTATTACATGTTCCTATCCCTATCTTTAATAATTTCTGACTTATTCTCATTTCATTGCAATGATACCATTTTTTTCGGATTTTTTAGTAGTTGGCCATGACCTTATGGCAAACAAATTTTGAACAAATCAAGTGATACTAAACCGTCACCTGTTATAGGTTAACATAAGTTTTTCATTAATGGAAAAAAATGGCGCGCAATGGTTTTACATATTAAGATTTTTGGAATCTAATTGTTATTTATGGTGAAATGGACAGAATCGCGTCACATGCTTGTCATATGTTCATTGAGAGATATCCAGAAAGACCGCGTCCTAGTGAACGTACCTTCCGAACACTGCAATGAAATTGTTTGAATTTTGGAAGCTTTGTACCACCTACCTACAGTAAGAGTTTTACAAATAGCTAATGTTAAGGAACCAGGAATATTTTTTGGGGAACATTACTTGGACAGACAAGCCCAAATTTAGTAAAATATTGTTGTTCCTGCAACAGAAGAGCTGCCTCTGCAAGAATATGCTCAATACTAAATCACAAGTCATACAATACTCCACATGAGAACATTTACGAAAAAGAGTTTGTGTTTGGAACATGAAAGCGCCCATTTTGAGCATGTGTTAAAAAGAAGACAAGGTTTTAAATTGATTTGAAACTAACAGGTGATGGATTGATTGGTTTAAAATTCGTTTGCCATAATGTCATGGCCAACTACTAAAAAAAAAACGAAAAAAATGGTATCATTGCAATGAAATGAGAATAAGTCAGAAACTATTAAAGATAGGGATAGGAACATGTAATACCAAAATATGCCCATTTTGATTCTCTATCAAATGCAATAGTAAGAAAATGGTCATTTCATTTAAAAAAATTGAGTTTTCAGTCTTTGAATTTTCTTAAATTTGGAGCCTCATAGGTGACGTCGGTCGTACGCAACATAACTTTTTTTTAAGTACACCAAAAGAAAGCCCTACTCTTCCTCTATGCGCTGGTGAAAACTCGGTTTCAATAGCTACAACCGTTTTCAAGTAATGAATTCTTAAAGTACCGTCTGCATCCGCCATTTTTTTTTAAATAAATGAAAATAACTAAAAAACCATAACTTGTAGATATTGACATGTTGATATCAAAATTTATGAAATTTCACGTAGAATCCAAAAATGCAATAAAAAATAGGGGTTGCTATTTAAAATAACGAAGTTGGCAGCTACTTCCGGCATTTTCGGAAGTGCTGCCATTTTGAAAATATTTTACATCAATTCGGCTTTTTGAGTAACCCCTAAGTACAAATTTTCAAAAATGTACCTATAAAACTTTCCCAGAAACGTCTAACTAAAGCTCCCAAAAAAACACCCTGTAGAACTAAATAGTTTCTTTACGGCAAATTTTCCTATATAAATGAAATAATTGTTGATGTACTTCTCTAAAAGTCAAATTGATTTGAACAAAATTAAAAAGCATCGCGTGTAATTTAATCCATAGCACCAACCGGTAGGATTTTGTCTAAGGAAGATCATAAGGCGCTTTGTAAGAATGACAAAACCTTCACTGGATCCATAGTAATTTACCAAATAAAAGACGAGATACTTAAACGACTAATGAGATCAAGTTTTAGCTATAGAAGAATGCAATTTCTTAATTATTTTTATTAGTTTTCTTACTTTACCGTGTAATTAAGTAAAAAACGTAATTATCGGTTATAAAATTGGCGACATGTTTCGGGAAAAATTTCCCATTCTCAAGCCATTTCGAAAAATCGTAATTAAAAGTAGTATGACATTAAAGTAAAGCTAGAATAACAACAATCAGTACAAAAAACCATCATAAAAACAAGCTTACCTGAGGGGAGTAAAATTAAGGTTATAAAATAGCGAAATACTAATATTATATAAATCGCACAAATTTTGATATAAAACTAAAGGGGTTCTCTAAAAGAGAGAACCCAGGTTACAAAGAAGTCATGATGATCCGATGAAACGCAAATAAAATATGGAAAATTAAGGTGACCGCAAGTGAAACAAACTAATATGAATGAATGACAGTAAAATGACAGCGCACAGTAACCAACTGACCAAGACGGACTAGGGGAAAATTAAAAGTTACCAACAATAATTGTTGGTAACTTTTAATTTTCCCTGACCAAGACGGACTAAGTGGTAACTTTTAATTAACAATAATTGTTGGTAACTTTTAATTTTCCCTGACCAAGACGGACTAAGTGGTAACTTTTAATTTTCCCCTAGTCCGTCTTGGTCAGTTGGTTACTGTGCGCTGTCATTTTACTGTCATTCATTCATATTAGTTTGTTTCACTTGCGGTCACCTTAATTTTCCATATTTTATTTGCGTTTCATCGGATCATCATGACTTCTTTGTAACCTGGGTTCTCTCTTTTAGAGAACCCCTTTAGTTTTATATCAAAATTTGTGCGATTTATATAATATTAGTATTTCGCTATTTTATAACCTTAATTTTACTCCCCTCAGGTAAGCTTGTTTTTATGATGGTTTTTTGTACTGATTGTTGTTATTCTAGCTTTACTTTAATGTCATACTACTTTTAATTACGATTTTTCGAAATGGCTTGAGAATGGGAAATTTTTCCCGAAACATGTCGCCAATTTTATAACCGATAATTACGTTTTTTACTTAATTACACGGTAAAGTAAGGGGTCTGGTTGTGTGGTTTTATTTCATTATTCCATTCACCCCTTTGAGATCTTTCGGATTCCTTCAAGATTATTAGTTTTCAATAAGCTAATTTACGTATCACTATCTTAATATAATTCTACATTCAAAACTTAAGGTAGGTACCAATGACAAAGAATGGTAATGAGAATTGCCTATTTCAATTTATAAAGTAAAAAATCCCCAGTGGGATGGGTATGGAGAGATTAAGTAAATCAGACAAAAATTTCATTTGTAATAAAATCTCGCACAGGTGTACTCAAGAGCATCGTTACAAATTTTCTTTAATAAGGACGCCCAGAACTTTATTGAACAAAAAATATTATGGAACAAATACCGCTTTTAGAGTAAGTTTGGTGCAAATTATTATATATGTATAAGTACAATATTCAAATATGGTGGTAATTTTAGGTCGCACGTTCAGGAATAAAAGCAGGCGCTATTTTGCTTTTATAGGTAAATGGAGAGACGTACAAAACTAAAATTTAATTTTCATAGAAATGATTAACATAGCCTTGTAAAATGAGAACTAATTTTCTCATTATTTTTAGAGATTAATTAAACTGAACAATGCATGCGACAACGGTATACATATATATTAAGTACCTAGATATTATATCTAGGAAACAACAGTAATTGCAAGAGGAGTGCCATGTTTATTATCGTGTTATTTTATCCTTAATGACTAGGCAAAAATGAAGTATAATAATTATGATCCAAATTACATTAATATTATACATACACATAAGATCAATGAGCAACAAAGAATTAATTGGCTTTATTAGATCAAACGTTCTATTACAGATTGCATCATTATTTATAATTACTTTACTATAATTTTAGAAGTACAAATAGATATAATTTACTACTCTACCCCTTTCCCTCGTTTTAGTATATATGCGAAGGGACCTACTCCGTTAAGTCGACTTATGGTAATATTTCAGAATTTGTAACTTTTGGGGTTTAACATGGAAAATGGAATCGAGTAAACGAGAAGTAAAATCCAATATGAAAATGTAGCTACATAATACCTACGTCTACCTTAAATCGAAAAATATTTGCGTAATATACCATTTTCCAAAAAAAAAATTAGCAAGACTTTTAACTGGTTTCATTTTGTGTCATTAGCTTTATTATGTAACTATTACAGACTGGTAAGAAATTTTGTCTGAAAGCAAACTGCTAAATTGTATTTAAAGCATCCTTGTGTTAAACTATTTAACTTACGAATTAATCCACGCAGTTTTGGATATGACATGAATAAATTTCGGTTACGTCTGGTAAATTCCTTTGTAGGATTCTCTATACCCGAGGCAGTGACGCGAGCTTTTTTCATTAGGTATATGCGTATATATAGTGAAACAGTCGTTAGACGGAAGCGTGTTTACTCTAAAAAGTCTCCTAAAAAACTAAATGGGAACACAAAACGAACTTCTATAAACGCTAAGGTTATTTTCAGCTTTTTGCGGATGAATTTTGTTCAAAATACCCTCTTTATTCTTTACAACAAAACCATATGTACAGGAATGTAATTTATATTAATTCATTATTATGCAAGAAATATCATTTACCATAAAGTAACTGTTTTTAATTATCTACTAGTTTTTAAGAGCGAAAGGAATTACATTATACACTTGTTGTATTTAACGTGATATAACCGAGAAAAGTTATCAGTATCACTTTACCAGACTTTATTTAGGTATGTACCTACCGCATAAACGCTTCAACTAAGAGAAAAATGTCTATTTTCGTTATTTACCATTTGGCGTTCAAAATAATAATTTTTGATAATTACATCCTTATGTAAATAACTGGAGATTATAAATATGGCTTTCGTTAATTGATACAGATGCAGCAAATTACAATTAACTATGTGTACTTCTCCCCATCGCTCAATTAAATCAAACGGTTTATTATATTTATGAAACCTTGCTTTCAAAAAAAGTGAACGAATCTTTTCCAAAAGGACGGCGCATCTATAACGTATAGCAGGATTCAATGTTTATTCGACAAAGAATGTAAGTCCAGGGAGAAAATTAGTTGATTAAACAGTCACCAAAAGAAATCTGATTATAGGTACCTATACGTATTTCTGTGTTTTGAAAACCGTAAACGCTTTGCATATTCACATTTAAAAAGTTCAGTTGGTACTTTCCTCTAAATGATGAGACTACTACAGTTTCGATTAATGTGGTCCAAAATACACAGATATACAAAGATTCTTTGTTTCTGTCTTTTAGCTCATTCTGTTTTAAATTAAGAAAATGCATCTGTCTG
Source organism: Pyrocoelia pectoralis (assembly GCA_036250285.1). NCBI lineage: Eukaryota > Metazoa > Arthropoda > Insecta > Coleoptera > Lampyridae > Pyrocoelia > Pyrocoelia pectoralis. The sequence goes on from CM070074.1 coordinate 41,240,866, forward strand.
TGCTTCCGTGTGTTTGGTCATACTATTGCGGTTTTGAATTACTCAGCGGTGATCTGAACCTTTTTGCAGTGATATACCTTCAGTGTACGCCAGACCCTTTTTAAATATCGTCCTATAAGTATCATTTCTTGTAGAGCTGTTTTGATAACTACTATCCACAGGTGTCGATTGATTAGACTCGAATTACCAACACTCTCATTCTCTGTTATACAAAACTACCGGCCACAGAGCAAAAAACTATGACCCGGGTCTGGTAACGATGGATTACAATATCAAACCGTCCCGTGTGATGTAATGACCAAGGTGTGACTGTTGCTTTGAGGTGAACAGTTTTGTTTTTATCTGGAATGTATACAAAAGTTATGTCTCCATAACTAACGTAAGTAAGAGTACGAATTTTGTACCTGTACCATCGGTTTCAAAACTAATAAAATTTTCTCAGAAATATCTTCCATAAGGATCATAATTGATTTTTGGCTTATATGGAATAGCTTAACATGTCTGGTTCATTTTTTTTAGATATAAGTTATACATAACATCAATATTTCAATCACTAGGCAAATAATACTTATGGCCAATTGCACCGTAAAAATTAAGTAATGCTTAAAGTTAAGCAGAACTTAAATGCCATGATTGCTATGGCATTTAAGCTGTACTTAACTAAGCATGCCTTAATTTGTACGGTGCAACTGGCCATTAGTGCTGCTATAACGGGTATAATGGAAAACCTGCTTCGGTAAGCTATTTATATGCTCATGTAATTGCATCCATAAATTTTCGGGAATTGCAATGGGTCTGCACGAATACCGGCCTCGTTACATTAGTCGCTAGATGACTTGCAATGCGTTCAACCCGCTTTTTCCTTTTCCATGAAGAAGATACACAACCATTTTGCAAACTGCCAACTCAAAGACTCCTTTACTTAACTAAAAATAGGGATAAAGTATTATGATAAGTACTAGAAAAAATAACATGTTAACATGATTTCGTTGGTATAGCAGTCTAGCAAAGTGTTAAATTTTATTCATTTATTCTAATACAGCGCCTGTCAAAATTGTATTGACTTGTCTCAAAACTAAAAATGAATAACTGCGTGAAGCAAGACAAGCATGGAAAGAAAGAAAACTTCACACAGTGGCGGTCTATTATTATATGTGTAGAAATCCTAACGAAATAAGTCTTTGCTTCTATGTAATATTATAGTTTGTTTTTGTTTAAGGTGACTAGAATGTTGATTGTAAAATGGTGAAATGTCAAAAAATAAATTAAATTTTTTATTCATTAATTAAAAAATTTACATGGTGTCAGAAGTGTAAAACGGATAACAAGGTGAAGCGGAAGATACGGAGAAGTGAGTGCTATTGAAGAACACAACAGGAGTATTGAATACAGTGTAAAAAAAATTTGCATCAATATGGGTAAACATGATGACAATCAATTCCCAATTTTGGAAGTGGATGAGAATAACAAGTTGCCGGTGGCGTGGCAATTATGGAAGAGGTCCTTTCAAGTTTATATGTTGGACGTAGAGGACGCATTAGATAACGATGCGAAGAAAGTTGCAAGATTTATCAGGAAAATAGGACCAACGGGAGCAAAAATTTTCTGGACACTGTTTCCGGATGTTGATCCAGAAACATTAGGAACAGTAAAATTAACGGACGTGTACAAGAAATTCGATGAGCATTGTGTGCCGTTAAAAAACATTCCAATGGAGACACACATATTTCATAGTATTAAACAGAAGGAAGAACAGACTATTATGGAGTTTGTGACGGAGCTGAGGAAGCAGACAGCGGACTGTGAGTTTGTGTGTAAGGGATGTAAGGTCTCGTATCCAGAACGCGCTATAAGGGACAGGCTGATCACGGGAGTGTTTGATCACCAGTTAAGGAGACGTTTGCTGGATAAGAAGGAGGAGAGCTTAGTGAAGGTGATTGAGCTCTGTCAAAGTTATGAAATGGCGAAGGAGAGTGGTGCGGCCCTGCTGAACGAATACACTAATGTGTTAAAGACGTCAGTGGTTGGTACTTTGTCGCCAGGAGGTGACTTGGAGGCGGATGTGGCAGCAGTTAGAAGGGGCGTGAAGGAGAAAACGTGATACAGCTGTGGAGGTCCATTTAAAGAAGGACACAAAATAAATTGCCCAGCTCGAAATGTAGAGTGTTATGGATGTGGTATGAAGGGCCATTACCAGAAGTCCTGCAGAAGGAACCGGAGGAGAGTAAACGCCATTCAGAATAGCCGTAATGTACATATAAATACTTTAGAATTAGGGAAATGGTATAAGGAATATGTAGTTAATAACAAAGTAATCAAGTTTCAAGTAGATAGCGGAGCAGAAGTGAATTGTATTCCTATTACTTATGTGCAAAAGGGAATTTACAAAACAAAAACAAACTATAATATTACATTCTACAAGACAATTATAACATAAAGATTTCTTGTTCCTCTTCATCAGATAGTTTTTTAATTCATTCTGTTGCACATTTACATTCCTTTCTTATTTCCTTTCCGACACCATTCTTACCGTTGACACTGACTTGTAGGATTCCTCTCCAGCTGTTTCTAATATTTGGGCGTTTTTAGACCCCCCAGCTAAGTTTCCAATTTTTGCCGATCGAGGTTTTGAACACCACTTCCCTCGCCAATATTGTCCACATCTTGGTTTTCTACTGACACTCGAACCTTTCAATCAGAATAACTGTCTGACGATGGCCTATACTCGCTACCTGAACTTTGAAATGGTTCAATAAGCTCACTGTAACAGGTACGATGCACAATAATAAGTCATCTCTCCGATCTACCTAATTATTAAAATACGGATCGTTCTAGTAAAATACAGCATCCTGTCGAGAGTATACTGACTACGCATTAAAACGACAGATTTGCAGGTGAATGTGGAGTTATAATGCGCATAATTATATTTTGGCATTTGGCTGCACTATAAATGCACGGGAAAAAAGGGATAAACGACATGTAACATGTCCCCTTATATTTTTTTTTATTATCTTATTTTATTTTAATAGACATGCTTTCGCACTTAAAATGAGTTATTATAAACTAAGAATTATTGCATTAGATAATCCAATAACTCATTTTCTATTAAAACTACGTATCCTGTTCTGTTCTTGCAAATATTGGCACTAGATATTAATTCGATTTTGAAGATTTTGTTACTTATCTATCTCCTTACACAGGATCTTCATTGTCATTATTACATCCTTGATTTTATTATACTAATCAATAGCAATATTAACTGAATTCAGCAATATTGCCACTAATTGATCAAATTACGTATTATGTAATAAATTCGGTTCCGGTACTTAGTTTAACAATATTTCGATCTAAAATTATGCATTCACAATGAACTCCTGATTGATCGATGACTTTTGAATTTAAGACGATTTTTATTTTTGTGTTAGGCTTTTTAAATTGCAACTTGTAAATCTTTCATTGCTGCTCAGCGAAGTAGAGCGAATGGCACGATTATAATTATACACCTCACCGCTCCGTTGAACTCGATCCGTTTTGTACACATTTAATAAAGGTTTTCGTCACATAAACGATTAAGTAATATGTTATATGATTTACAGTGGTCTGATGATTATTGTATGTAAGTTAAATCAGCTGATTCATTTACAAGTAATACAACTTGGAAATCTGTGAATAAATGGTTGTTAATCAAAGGTCACTAAATTTGTATAAGGATGCTAAATTGTGTATGGAGCGGGGGGGGGGGGGGGGTAATAAGGTCGGCAATACACTTTCCAACATTTTGCAATTGATAGAAATGTTTGCATTCTAAATGCGTTACCTACCTTATCGATTTTATTAAAATGTGACCTTACAGTGGGAAGGAAATAAACATAATGGCCTCTAAAACTAAGATTTGTGTTAAATTTTATGTATAAAATATACTATACCACCGATAAAGATTTAAAGGGCATGTAATTATGATTATAAATTTGTATTACAGTTCTGACCGTTAAGCCTTGGTTTTACAAGCGAATATCATTGCTAAACTGATATTTTTAGCATCATTAAAATTGGGATTGCACTCAAATTCTGTATTTTACTATAATATTTTTACGACAGCAGGTAAACGAATATTTCAAGGCTGGTAGAGATAAAGTAAGGTTGGGAACACGTATTGATCGTCTTTTGCTATAAAACTTTTACTACGCTCAATGAAGGCTGGTTACATTAGTAATATCTATGTATAAAGAGTACAATTTTCAGAGATGTAAACGTGAAAAGTGTTTTAAGCATAGTGTTTTAAATGTAGTTCCAGTTTTAAGTCTAAAAGTTTAACGTATGCGAAAATATCTCCTGTAAAAGCTTTTATGCACATTCAATAAACAGATTTTAAAATACCTACTTTATAAAGAAAAAGTGAATATGTAAAGCATTTATATTGGTATAGAAAATACGCGCAATCACAATACGTACTTACTATCGGAGTAAAAATGCATGGCCCTTGACTTTCGAATAGAAGCTTGTATCTCATCAGTAATTAGTAAACATAATTTAATGAAATAAAGTGCATTTAAAAGATCATTTATTCCTACAAAAACGTGTACAGTTTTAGATTTGTGCAATAATTCATTAATTTTCTGTGTCAGTGTATGTGCAAAAAAGCGCTAATTATGACTGAAATCGTACAAGCCCTCGACTTTAAATTTAATTACGGCTATATTATTGAAACTGAGTGATAGATACTTATACAGGGTGCCTCACTGCTCCGTAATCGGTCCATAATGCAATTTGTTGAAGATACAGACAAAAGTTTCAAATAAAGGTTGCTTTGATTTGAATTGCGCATCTTTTAAAAATATTCTTGTATCTACAGTATGTTGCATTTTCACCTGGCAGGAAAATGTCACTTTTTTTTAAATGGCACACTCTGTATCTTTTCCCCTTCATGTATCGACCAACCATATTTATATCACGCCTGAAATTTTTTTGATGTTGGATGTGCGGTTGCCAGTTATTTGTCAAAATTTCGTACAATTCAAGGTCGGACTATAATATTCATAACTAAGTTATTCTTCAAAAAAGAGAAAATTTATTTGATGGATAATGTCGTGTTACTCCAATCGTGGTGTTACTCTATAAAAAAAACTAAGTGATTAAATTTATACCGAGTGTTTAAAATGAGACTTCAAACTTTGTGAACTTTAAATAGAATATATACAAATATTTTAAATGGAACACCCTGTATTTTTATTTACCATCAGATTCTCGACAAGAAACCCTATTCAACGGTGTATTATTTCCTGGTATTATTTTTTTATTTTTGTTAATATTTACAATTGTAGGAAAAACTTTCACAAAACGACAAAGGGGGCCAGAAGGACCTGTAAAACAATTAATAAAAGAACATAATTGAAAATAAACAATTGTCAAACAAGCACGGGAAGCGTGCAAGATGGCAACACACTGAAACGAAGGGGACAGCTCATGCGCGAAAGATTGTTTGTTGCTATCTTGCACGCTTCGCGTGTTTGTTTGACACTTGTTTATTTTCAATTATGTTTTCTTTTATTAATTGTTTTACGGGTCCTTCTGGTCCCAATATGGGGAAGGTTTTGTGAAAGTTTTTCCTACAATCTGCTTTCCACCTCATTTTGAGTTGAGTAACACCAAGTATGGACTCAATCAATATTTACGATTTATAAAATTTTACGTACAAAAAATTTGTTAAAAGTAATTTTAGTTTAATTATTATTACAAAATATAGTTTAAATAGTTGGTATCAATGCAAATGAACAAAATTCAAGTCCTGTGACTATCTTAATAGCGCATTTCCCTGGTAAATTCGAGTGAGAGGAAAGTTCTAAAATAATCTATCTTCTTTTATCAGTGCGACCAATATTAGAAACATAAAAATATCTAGAAGTTACCAAATTAGTGTAATTTTACCAGTGCGACCAATATAGAAACACCAAAACATCTAGAAGTTACCAAATCGATGTACAAATACAATCCTAACCTTATTTTTCGTGTGTATTCAGTAGTGTTCTTACTTTTCATTCGTTACATTCGTTTAAGGTAAGCTAAATAATTACTTATATTTATGTACCTTTATGAAATATTGTTTTAGGCCATGAATCCATCGAATGTAACTTTGTTGCGCCCTGTTGATGTACCAGGTGCTGTGTTACGAAGTGGTGTAGCTGTTCAGGATCATTCTAATATGGAGTTACAAAGATGGTTAGAGTGTAGAGGATTGAAAAAAACTGGAAATAAGTTGGTTTTAATCGACAGGTAATGATTAGCAATGGTTATTAAAATGTTAATAATAGGTTTGATAAATTACAGAGTTTTAAACTGCATTGATGCTGGTCGTGAAGAAGTAATCTTTTTAGGTGTTGATAATGGGAAATGGTATGATGCTAAGAGAAACCTTATTTCTGCTCCTGCAAGTTCAAAATTAGAAGGTGAAGAAATGAGACCAGATTGGAAGAAGTTTCCTTACTATCCTATTCCAAAGTATTTCAATAAGGGACACATTTATACATACATTGGAGGACCAGACATTGAAAATGACGAATACACAATGAATGTATCTGAAGGCTTAACAGAAAAACCTTTCAGACGAGGAAGTCAGTACGTAAGCAGTGACCATATACACGATGTAGAAGATAACAGCGATAAGAACTATTACAGTTTAAAATCTAAATGTTATTCATCTTTCCGCAAAGATGTTAAGTATAATGTTCAAGTCACATTAAACATGTTATCAGGTGCTGTGTTAAGGGGTATTTGCGAGTGCAAGCACTACTCTAGGAAAATGTAGCCATGTTACTGCTTTACTGTTATTTCTGTGGAAATTTGTACAGGAGAATGGTTGTGAAGGAGTTTCGACAACTAGTAAATTACGTGAGTGGGGTTTGGGATCGAAAAGAAAAAATCCAGGACCAGTTGCTTCGAAGTTATACCCAGTGAAACGTTTTCAACCATTAAAAAGAGGTGCAGGTAAATTGTTCGAATTCAATTGTTCGAAATCAATTGTTCGAAATCAGTTGTTCGAAAATCAATTGTTCGAAAATCAATTGTTCGAAAATCAATTGTTCGAAAGTAAATTGTTCGAAATCAATTGTTCGAAAAAAAAGGAGAATAATTTAGTTGGGTTTGGGACTATTCGCCGTCGCCGGTTCGCCTTCGCCGATTCGCCGTCGCCAATTCGCCGTCAGGACAGTTGGCCGTCAGTTAAATTCGCCGTAGGGACGATTCGCCGTCGGGGAATGATTTAGAGGAATTTATGAAATTAATTATTAATTAAATATACATTATTATTTGTATTTTCACTCTGTTATCATAGCTAATAAAATGGGTTCTTTTATTTTGTAATTAATGTTTAGTATTTTTTTTCAATTGATACAAAAAGTGAATATGATACTGAACTGCATTTCAAACTAAAAAAAATGCCAACCTAAACGTATATTGCCACTCAGGCGCTTAGGTTAGAAGTAGGTTTAGTATATTTTTTTTCAATTGATACAAAAACTGGAATATGATACTAAACAGCATTTGATAATTAAAAAAATGTCAACCTAAACGTATATTGCTACTCAGGCGCTTAGGTTAGAGGTAGGTTTAGTATATTTTTTTTCAATTGATACAAACACTGGAATATGATACTAAACAGCATTTGAAACTAAAAAAAATGTCAACCTAAACGTATATTGCTACTCAGGCGCTTAGGTTAGAGGTAGGTTTAGTATATTTTTTTTCAATTGATACAAACACTGGAATATGATACTAAACAGCATTTGAAACTAAAAAAAATGCCAACCTAAACGTATATTGCCACTCAGGCGCTTAGGTTAGAGGTAGGTTTAGTATATTTTTTTTCAATTGATAACAGTCCCTCAAGATTAAAAGTTAGTTTCAATTTTCGATTTGTACGGCGAATCGTCCCTACGGCGAATTTGACCGACGGCCATCTCTCCCGACGGCGAATTGGCGACGACGAATCGGCGAAGGCGAACCGGCGACGGCGAATAGTCCCAAACCCAACTAAATTATTCTCCTTTTTTTTTCGAACAATTGATTTCGAACAATTTACTTTCGAACAATTGATTTTCGAACAATTGATTTTCGAACAATTGATTTTCGAACAACTGATTTCGAACAATTGATTTCGAACAATTGAATTCGAACAATTTACCTAGACCCATTAAAAAGATCACAGTTTGATCCTAGACCTGCACAGTATACATGAAAGCTGTCGATTAATAATTTCATTGCTGATATTCAAAACATTAAGCACACCACTATGATTGAGACATTAATTCAATTACATTATGAAGATTTTGTTTTTAATGAAGGAGAATGTGACATAATAAAAGAGCAAGTACAAATGTTTATGTACAATATGAAACAATACATGAATACATCTAATACAGATGTGGTGCCAATCAAAGGAGCAGAGAAACAAGGATCAACACAATGGTTGAATCTACGTACATATTTTTTTACTGCATCTAATGCCAAAACTGCGGTATCATTAACAACAACTTCCGCAAAAACAAATTATATAAAGAAAAATTTATGGCAGCTTACACCAACATATTCACTTCCTGCATTCCGTTATGGTCAGAAGCATGAGGCTGTAGCAAGACAAGAGTATGCAAACCAGTGTTTAAGTGGCAGTGAAATATTAGTTGAAGTAGGCTTATATTCAAATAAAAAGTATCCGCATCTTGCATGCAGTGTTGATGGACTAGTGGTAGAAAATATACAATTTAAACGTATTATAGAGATTAAATGCCCAAAGGTGCTAGAAAATAAAAATGTGCATAACTTTGATACAGTGCTAACAAAAGTGCAAAAAAACAACTTCTTTTTATACAAACATAATGAAACAATTAAAATTAAACCGTATCACCCATATTTATATCAAATCACTACAAGTATGATAATTTTTGAAGTTACAGAATGTGATTTTATAGTTTGGTCAAATGTAAACATGCTTGTAGTTCGTATAAAATTAGAGGAAATCGATAAAAAAATTATTACCGACCTAATAAATCTGAAAGAACGATACTACACGATGTATACAGGGTATACCACGGAACCCGTTCATTAGAAGTTTCTGGGGTCCCTTATTAGTTATGAATTTGAAACTTTCAGGTTAAGGATAACCCATAGCATTCTTTTGTTCTAAAATATTGTCGATGTTGTACAACTTCCGGAAGGACCGGAAGTCGCCATTCATCTTCTTATTTTAAATGGAACCCCCTGTATATTATTGCATTTTTGGATTATACAATCGATTCTGCGTAACATTGTATTAGATTGTCCTATACCTATCTTCAACTGTTTTTGAGATATTATGATTTTTTTGAAAAATTTGCGCTTTGCGGAGGGGCGTTTAATAGCCCACCATTTGCTCTTCTTTGAACGCAAAAAATTCATACTTTACAAACACGAAGTAAAACCATAAGGGTTCACAAAATGCATTTGCAAACCTATCACAGATTATACAGGGCGTTCAAAATTAGTGGCAAAGTTAAAAAACTTCAAACACCAAAAAGTCATTTTTTTCAAATGGAACACCCCGTATATTTTTACATATTTGGAAGGCTATTTAATTTACGCATCGATAAACTATAGGTATCCCTATACCTATCTTTAGCGGTTTTGTAGTTATTAACACTTTTTATCTAATATTGATTAAAACTGCACTTAAAACCTATGCACATTTGAAAGCAGGCTGTGAGTATGACAACAGGAAAAACAATTACTTTTGCAAAACGAATTTAATTATCTTATTTATACAACAAACAAATAAAAATGACTTTAATGGATATAAAATAAATTCAAAATATCAGTACCTATTGGAATATGCGTTAACTGCTTCCATTTTATAAAATTGTTTACTGTTTACCACCTGTTTGCTTTAATGAGCATGACATCCAGATAAACATTCGTTTGTCTAATCATACTAATAATAATAATAATAATAATACTTACTTGATTTCGATCCGTGCGGTTAGTTAACCAGGCTTGGCCTAAGTATCGATAAAAACCGAAGTATAATAATAATAATACCTTTTATTGAGAGCAAACTATTAAATTACATAAGATTGTTCAAAATACGTTAAAACTGCACACTTGTTCTCAAAAGAAGGGAGTTCAGGTGTCTACAAAAAAAAGTAGAGACCTGTTCTTGCACTCAACCCTGTTAGACGTTCATTACCGTATTTTATTTTCGCATACTCACAGCCTACTTTCAAATGTGCATAGGTTTTGAGTGCAGTTTTAATCAATATTAGATAAAAAGTGTTAATAACTACAAAACCGCTAAAGATAGGTATAGGGATACCTATAGTTTATCGATGCGTAAATTAAATAGCCTTCCAAATATGTAAAAATATACGGGGTGTTCCATTTGAAAAAAATGACTTTTTGGTGTTTGAAGTTTTTTAACTTTGCCACTAATTTTGAACGCCCTGTATAATCTGTGATAGGTTTGCAAATGCATTTTGTGAACCCTTATGGTTTTACTTCGTGTTTGTAAAGTATGAATTTTTTGCGTTCAAAGAAGAGCAAATGGTGGGCTATTAAACACCCCTCCGCAAAGCGCAAATTTTTCAAAAAAATCATAATATCTCAAAAACAGTTGAAGATAGGTATAGGACAATCTAATACAATGTTACGCAGAATCGATTGTATAATCCAAAAATGCAATAATATACAGGGGGTTCCATTTAAAATAAGAAGATGAATGGCGACTTCCGGTCCTTCCGGAAGTTGTACAACATCGACAATATTTTAGAACAAAAGAAGGCTATGGGTTATCCTTAACCTAAAAGTTTCAAATTCATAACTAATAAGGGACCCCAGAAACTTCTAATGAACGGGTTCCGTGGTATACCCTGTATACCCGAAATGTTTATAATGAAGGTAGGTACCACGTCAATTACCTGTATATGAATTACCTGAGTAATTTTTGCTTATTTATTTGTATAAACAGTTTTATTTATTAAACAATTATGATGATGTACAAATAAGTTATGTAGCTTAGATATGTAATTAGAAAAGTAATACATAAGAAACAGTACTTGTATATTTTTTGCCATTTTAATTAACAAGTGGTTTTTCAAAATTCACTACAAAACAAATAATGCTAAATATATTTGAAATCAATGGTAGTATTGAAATTTTTATAGGTTTTGATAATATTTGATACATTTTTATCCTTTGAATAGATCTCTCTACATGGATTCTACACTTTGCAATTTTTTTTGTTAATAGTTCTTCCTCTGCAGTTAGTTTTGATCTACCTGCTAAAAATGGTGGTATAATCAATTTATATTTTTTTTTGTCACAAATGTCTTGTATGGTGAAACCTCTGTCTACCATGATTACATCATCCTCTTGCAGAAAAACTTCAATATCACTAGAGTTAAAAAGTTCATTATCCGATATTGCACCTTCGAATCCTTCACTATTATACACAATAGCACCTCTTGACGACACACATACAAGAAACTTTACTGAATTCTGATGTTTATAATTCGAGTGTGTATTGCCTTGCCGTTGAAAATTCCTAGACATTTCCATCTTAATTTCAGTGCTGTCCAAAATTATTGTAATTTTTTCTTCGAACGCCTGAAAGCATGCTGGCATATGATATCTTATGGTATCTCGTGATCTTTTGAAGAATGCATTTCGCATTCAACAAGATTGCAAATAAATAAATTGTACCCAGGTGTGAAAAATTCTTGACACATGTGCAATACTTATATTATAAAAAATCGATAGTTCCTTCAAAGAGTATCCTTTTTTTATTCGAATTAGTGTCATGCACAATTTGTCCTCATTGGATAAATGCCATAAACTTTTAAGTTTAGTTGGAGTTCTTGCTTTTACTGTGTACTTCAGTGATGGCATTACTGATGGATCCAAAAAATTATATAACGCTCGAAATCGAGGGGTAAACCGCTGGGAAGTTTGGTGTACAAAAGTTAGGAAGTAAAGGGAAATATGGGAAGTATCGGAGAAGTATAGGAAGTATGGGAAGTATAGAGGAAGTATGGGAAGTATCGAGGAAGTATCGAGGAACTACAGGAAATATCGAGGAAGTATCGAGGAAGTTACGAAAAAATATTAAAGTCACATTAAAGAAACAACATTAAAAGCCACATTAGAATAATTATTACACTATTTTGTATTGTAAATAATCATAGATATAAAAAAAGACTTTTTGCTATGCAGACGATATCTGTCTGCGCGCGCATGTTTGTCGCGACCACGTGACGGCATAATAATATAACCTCAAAATTATTGTTTCCAAATACGCTCGCAAATACGTCATTGCTGTGCAGAGGCGGATTTGCGAACATGCGCCAGGAGACGCTCGCCTCGGGCCCCGCGATGCGGGGCCCCCCAGGTATACTACGGTATATTTTTTTAAAATGTAATTTACAGTATAAATGTGTCTTGGGCCTTATGAATTTATTTTTTTACACTCTAATCACTTAATGGGTAATAGAGATTATTAGTTAGTGAACAGGAAATCTTAGAGGGTACTATGTTTTTGTCTGTTTTTGGTATAAAACCTATAAAATGATCTCTTCCACATTACTAACTTTATTATTTACACATATTTGAAATAAAAACATGAAAAAAAAGTAAAGGGAAATATAGGAAATACGGGAAGTATGGAGAAAGTACTGGAAGTATGAAGGAAGTACGGGAAGTATCAAAGAAGTACGGATGGAATAGAGGAAGTATAGGAAGAAGGGGAAGTTTATTGTATACTTCCTGGAAGTGAAGAAGTATTATCAATTAGGGAAGTTTAGTGTACACAATTGGGCCAGCGGTTTACCCCTCGCTCGAAATCCCTCAATACTTAAACCAGTAAAATATTCAAAGTGTTTATTTGTGGAAAATGAATCAAAATTAAAGAAATGTTTGTATTTGTCTAATTGATGACTAGGTGTTGACTTTATTCCTTCACTCATAATTAAACGTGAGATGTTTGGTGCTCCCAACATTTTAGTAAAACTTGAAGCATAAATATGATCTGTACCTTTATCTAATTCATGAAAACTGTTATCTAATGATTTCAGAATCTTTTCATATTGATCAAGACACTTTGCACTCGGAACTACTACGTATGACGCTACTTCCAAAGAATCTCCAGATAAGGTGGGGTAATATGCAGTCGGCACATCGTTTCCAGAAACAAAATGTCTATCACAAACATAAACATTTTGTGAAATGTTGTCGATATTTAACTTCTCATTTGCACAGTTCTGCAACCACAATAAGGTCTGAGCCATGTTTCGTGTAGGTTTCGGAAATGGGCGGTAGCGCACCTGACCTCTTCTGCTTCCACAGCCTTTATAATAACACTTTGGCATGTTACGATAGTCTAACGGAAGATCAGTTAATAATAAATTATATAAGTATCAAATGCTTACCTTAACCGAAAAATTCAAAAGCCTTCTTTAGTCTAGGTAAGGCCGTTTTTATACAGGAGACAAAAATAAAATTATGGTATGACTGATAAAATGAATGGAAAAATTAAAAACAAGAAATAACAGTAACTGAATACAAGAACAAAGAAAACAAGAAGTAAGAACACTGAATACACACGAAAAATAAGGTTAGGATTGTATTTGTACACCGATTTGGTAACTTCTAATATTGGTCGCACTGATAAAAGAAGATAGATTATTTTAGAACTTTCCTCTCACTCGAATTTACCAGGGAAATGCGCCATTTCTAATTAAATGAAACATTGAACTTGCTGGCATTAATTGGCTACCTTGTATGATGCAAAAAATTGAAATGAACCTTTATTAAAATACGATTTGGTGAGCACTTGTTATTTGTTAACACTTCATTTTGAGAAAAGTGAGCTTATGGCATTCACTGCCATATTTAATTGGATCTCACTTTTTTATGGAATATGTGGTTGGTGAGGAGAGGACATAATCTGCAATTCACTTGAAGTTATACAAAAATACATTGTATAAGTAAGCTCATATAGGCAACTAGGTATTATTTTACCCGAGGCCGTTCCTCTTTTTATTAATTTTCCTGTAGAAAACAATTCATTTAGTAGGTATACCTTTCTGCAAAATGAAGTGCCTTCAGAAGTCCTGATCTAATTTATACTAATTAAGGATTATCTTAATACAAAAGCCAATACGCGTGATTGGGTTCTACAAAATCTTATAGAGTCCTTCACTATGGTAATTAATGGAAAACATTACCTACTAACCGCCTCCTTAAGGGAGACGTAATTTATGTATAGCTTCATTAAAATTCTTTTGTCGAGAACACAGTTACATTCGTATAAAGGCCAAGTTAACTGAAATTTTTTTTGGTTATGTTTAGCTTTCGAGAGGGTTTGTTCTCTTTACAGCATAAAAGCCTTTTCATACACAATGTCGTCGCGTTGCGTCGTAAGGTTTCTAAAAAGTAGAAAACCACGACACTGTAAAAGTAATTACTGTTGAGGCAAATTTAATATGGTGGCAATAGTAGTGTCTAATATAGGTACTATGTGTCTAACAGTTGCTTTTACAAGTGTCTCATGTAATGTAACGAGTTTTCTTTTCATTGTCGCTAACATGTTCTCCTTGACTATCACAATTCACAACAATTACTAAACATTTTAGGTATATATTAAAATGTAAAATTTTAAAAATGAAAGGCGATATTTCGATGCATGATCCAATAACTTTTGCATTAAAAGTTTATTACGTGTATACCGGAAGGGCTTAAACCACCCTCATCAGGAAGTAAAATTTTAATGAAGTTATTGTTTAGTACAATCATTGAAGGAATGGCTAGTGTTAAAATAGAGAACCTTAAATTTCCAACTATAATGTCTGTTTATGAATGGAAAAATTTGTTCTTGTAACATACATATTATATACATAATATTATACATAGGATGCGTGTTCTAAAGTTGACTATTAAAAGGTGTATTTAACCGCACACGCATGCATGCTGATCTCAATCATTTTATAAATACTTATTGAATGCATTTTTACATGATAGCGTAATTATCATTCACTAACTTCGTGTAGTATTAATTTACCTCGCTATCAAATCTAAGTATTTAACTGGTTTAATACAAATAAACTATTAACAAAATCCAAATTTTAGTTTAGAATAAAAAATCAATATTAAAAATTAAACTGTAAATGCCTGAAAGTGTAAATCGTGTAGGTAACATATAGGGGGCCGTCTTAAATCGAAACTGGCATGACCACATAAAAAAATTGAATAAATCTATCTACACTGTCACGATGTAAACACTTCTGTGACAAAGCAGCAAAGTTTTAGGGAGTTTACCACGAAAATATGATTCGTCTGTTATTTCAAAAGGTGAATTAAAATTATCTGTTAGAAGAAACATCTAAGGCGTTTTCAACTGGTAATGTGAAATAAGAATTGATTAAATGGACTGAAAATTATGACGGAATCACATAAGAAACTGAAAGCCTTTATTAAAATTGTGTGTTGAGACTCTGGTTCTGACTTATACAGTTTTCTGTAAGCGAACGATTCCATGATAGACATGAATTGGATGATTGATGAAATAAATAACGGAGGAAAATCATTACTTCCTATCAGAAGAGTTTGTATATCTTGTTGTAATTTCTGATTGCGAAGGGGTGTGGTCAACAGCATCAATACATACCAGGTGTCAAGTTGAAAACTTGCCAGACTTCATATCTTCGAAACTATAACAGATAAGTAAAATTTCTCAAAACCGTTTCTAGGAGATGGAACCCGCAGAGCAATCTTATGCAACACACCCTTTAGGTTGCAGCCATTACATCCCTACTTTTTAAATTGCACCATCCCATGTGTGACATATAATTCGAAAGCCCTTTAAAAATGCTATTTATCAGTACTAAACAAAATGCTAATTAATCGAACTAAATGTAAACACAATCACGCGCTGTTCACGAAATCGACAGAAAGTGCAACATAAACATTGAAGGACCGTATTAAAAGTATTATGATCCTAATTATGATGAACTAGATTCTTTATCATCATCATCGTCAGCAGCAATAACAAGACGAAGCACAACGATAAAAGCCGCGAAGACAAGGGAGTACCTAATCAAAGCATACGCTATTTACCGCAATGGAAAACCATATAATGAATAGGTCTAATCGTCCCCATGATATCAAAAACGAATTTGTCCGGAAATAAGGAACAGGAGCACATACACATTTCAAATTGAATATTGCACGTAACAGAACTCCCATATTACACAAAAATCAAGGAAAAATTAAATCAAATTAAGGTTACAGAAATATTCTTAATTCATTTGATGTTCATGGCTAGTAATAGGTAGTTAGTATAAACTTTGAATGACAACTGTATGTACCTAACTACGAAAGTAAACAATAAAATATAATCAGTAATACGTTTTTGAGCAAGCTTTCGGAGTATAGTATTTATCGATAGACAAAAATGATAAAAATTAAAATTTTCGGAATCGAAGTTATTTGGTCTTATGGGACCTTGCTTGAGGTCTAACCGGAGTGCGACTGAAGTCGAAAGTCTATCGTCGTTTATCAGGTTATTAAAATTTGAGTTAAAGTGAGAAAGAAAAAAAAAAGAATTTAAAAAAGTGCTAAAGGAACACTTGACAAAATTTTGTTTTTATTCAATTAATGAGTACCTTGAACAATAATATATGTATTTAAAATGCTATATTTTCATGTTTTTGTTTATAAACCCTATCAAAATCTAGTCAGCCTATATTTTATAAGGTTATATTTTAATATCTAATTACTTACTTATTTTTACATAGTTTTATATTTACAACTAAAATAACTTATTATTATCGCATGTTTTTGTCAAATTTTGTTTTTGTATTTTTTATGTCTATATTACTTTTATTTTATGCATACATATATGTATATTTACAATATTTTCAATACCACTGGTCAAGAAATAAACTACTACTAATAATGACAAGATGCGCGCACGTCATAACTCTTTCATGACGTAATTTTGTAGTATGTGTAGATCTAAATTTTAGTTTAATTTTGTAAATATGCAACCCAACAAACAATAGCGTTTTAAATTTACACAAGCAATTTGTCGTTTGAAAGTGCAATACAATGAATCGTACTATGCACTGATAAAACTTAAAAAAAAATAAACCCCAAATTTCTAATGTTTTTGTCGTTTTCATTCAAAATAGATTGAGATAAATAAGTAATTAAAATCAAAAATTTAACTTTATTAGTAAATTTGATTAAGATTGTTTCTAATTAACATGATCACATTGAATTTAACCAACAAAAAAAAGATTTTAAGCAGTTGGTATAATCACCTAGTTAGAAAACGTCATTGATTACGTGCAAGCATCTTCTCTTTATTCTCACTTTATTAAATAATTACTTGGGAACCGTACGTCTATGGACGCTATAGTTTATAATAATACAAGCATATTAAAAATTTAACATTGAAATCGCTATGGTGCGTAAATCAATTCTACAGCCTGTATAGGCTTCATATTTTGGAAACGTTTTATTTCACAGGTAGGTTTAATAGGTGGATGGCTCATGGTGACCAATATGTTTCGTAACTGATTATTAAATGGATAATGTATCTATAAATCAAAAATTAACACAAAACCAATCTACGCTTTCTCAGTCTTGGATTTGGATTTGGAATAAAATATTGACATTGACCGGGAAAGTAGATTGGTTTGTGTTAATTTTTTCTAAACATTACTTTCTCTTTATGTGTATATAATGGAATTATGTAGGTACGGATAATATAAAAATGAGATTTAATCACTGCTTAACACTGAAATGAGTTTTATTTTGTGACTTAAGTATAACATTGTTTTTGACAATGTGCACTCATAATAGTATTTTGAAATCAAACCTGAGGTGATCTCTTTAAGGAGATTACAATATTGAATATGAAGCGTAATGACATTTAAATATGGACATATTTTTACAACATGCGCGAACAACGATTGTAAAACCAAAGCCAAACGTTTAATAAATACTTCAGTTATACGGAGCTATTGAGCCAAACAATCGATACGTTTACTTTGAAAATAATTACCTTTATTTTCCTACCTTTTAGGGAGTAGAATATTTGTAAACCAAATTACACCGTAACTGTTTGCGATGTTTTTAAAGCGAAAGGTCGCAAAGGTATGAATGATTTTAACTAATTAAACGCTTCAGTTACTGAAACATTAATTAAGAAAAATATACAATTAAAGCGTAATATTTTTTGAAAAGTTGTAAATCTTATTTAGGTAAAAGTCAAACGCAAATAGTGAGATCGTCAAGCTAAATAATCAAAGGACAATAATTAAAATGATGGTGGTATTTTTTTTTCTAATTA
Source organism: Pyrocoelia pectoralis (assembly GCA_036250285.1). Classification (NCBI taxonomy): domain Eukaryota; kingdom Metazoa; phylum Arthropoda; class Insecta; order Coleoptera; family Lampyridae; genus Pyrocoelia; species Pyrocoelia pectoralis. Next base: position 41,259,236 of record CM070074.1, read on the forward strand.
AATTTCGAATCAAGTTTGAACATATCGCACACAATTTTTTTGATCAGCATTCCGTTAGTTTGACATTAAACTTGTAACAATAGTGTCTGTTTGAGTGTGGAAGTATCATCAAAAACACACATATAATATTTAACAGTTTTTAGTTTATAGTCTCTTTTAAAAATTTAGGTCATTAAATGGCTCTGCTTGATATATACATATTTACCATAATTGAACCCCGCAAAGAAAAAGTCATTTTTGATTTTGATGTTAGATCAATGCTGTACATAAAAGAATTCGAAATTAAGATCAAATTAGTAAACGATGGGAGTCGAGATGTTGCTGCAAGTGTGATAGACAGCGGCAGTTTCCAATCCACATCCAATCGCTGAACAGAAACAATGCGGGAAAACAAAAGTCGATTTTTTGTAAGTTTCCTTGGAATTGCTTTTCATTACGACTCCAATGAAATGTTCAATATCTCTTTTTAGTAGGGAACTTAGCCAGTAGCTATATACCGGGCCATCACCGGGAAATCTCCAGGACGGCCGGAGGAGTATGTTATGTGTCTGAAGACCTACTACAGCATCTGAGGGAAAGAATTAATGTAGCAATTTCAACTGTGAGTTCTGAAATGCTTCAGAACACTTGGCGGGAAGTACACCATTGGCTATATGTCTGCCGTGCAACGGGGGGAGTTTACATTGAAGATTTTTAGATGCCATAAAAAAGTTTAAGATTTTCTGCGTGTTTTGATGTATAAATAAATATTCTACCATGAAGTTTTTTATTCCGTTTCAAAATCCCGACCACCATTTTCGATGACCCGGTACTTACCTTCATTTATGATTTCGTCTATCTGTCAATCTCAATGCCATACACTGAATATGAACAATCCTCTGCTGTAAATAATCGTACAAAGAGCTTTCCCGCACATTCCTGAAACGTTTTAGAAACGTATCTCTGAAACATGAAACATCTCCGAAACAGCGACAGAAACGTATCATACACATAACATAGATGTTGAATGTCCCAGTAATGTATCTTAGATGTTTCTTAGGAATGTTTCATTTGTAACCTTTACGCAACATTTAGAAACGTTTCATGGATGTTCAGTGGGGGATCACCCGTCCCGTTTGGGAACCTACAGCGAATCAACAGTTTCGGAGTCATACAAAATTCTTACCACAGTTTCATGTGCACCAGAAACAATTTGATCAACAACTCGTTTTTAGCCAGAAGGAGAGATAACTTCAGGCGCTTTTAAGACTTGCGAGACTCCGTCTCGTTTGTATTCACTATTTGAAACGGGACAAATTTGTAATTGTACCTACTCGTACACGTTAAACATATTAAATGCACTGACTCTTGCCTGGCTCGTACATATAACTTCGTATACATATACACGTCAGGAGTTTAGTGGTTTGTTATTCAACTGCATAGCATATTCAAAAGCAATTTCTTAGTGTTTTGGTAGGTAAGTCCATAATTCATTTATTAATAATTGAATTAGCCAATTTATTAATATGAGCGCGGCAATAGAAAATTGATACTGTTGCGAAATAAGATCTGTTACTACATTGTTTAAAGCAAGGAAGGTTTGTCGCTGTACAAAGATTACAAAGGAACAGAAAGAGATGTCTGAGTTGAAATTTCATTGCGACATTTTTGACGATCCGTGTCGTAGGTTTTACCTTCTTTTTAAAGAAATTATTAGTAGAACGGTGATGCAACAACGATTATAAAGTGCAGGATTTTTGGATGAAAACCTTGGATGCAAATTTTACAAACACACTATAAATGATTAAAATGTAAGGAGGCTCACTAGATGGCTAGTCGGTCTTAATTAGGTATGTAAATTCTTCAACCAACTTCAAAAAGTTGGTTACTAAATTTGTCCGGATGTCTGCGTGTCTGTGCGTTGGTCGATGATACGTAAACATCACCCTCACCCCCTTTGGGGTGGAGGGGGTGAGTTTTGAAAACTTAGATGGGAACACCTATTTTCTATTGCACTTTTGGATCCTCCATAAAAAACTATTCTCAAATTGCAAATTTCACCCTCAACTGCAACCCCATTTTTGGGGATGGAAAGGGGGAGTAAAACGATCTTTTTTAACTTTTTTTCCCTCTAACATCTTTTCGTGGTTTACAAATTGGCCGTCAACCTCTCCGCTCCCATTTCCCTTAAGGGCGGAAAGAAAAACAATGACTCATTTGTGCAGAATCCGGGGTGCTTATGTCTGAGGTGGGGGGTAGTTATATAAATATATATTGTTTATATTTTCTTCTGGAGTTTCTCCGTGTTGGTTTTTATGTAGAAAATGCCTACGTTTCGATTCCATCTGCGGAATCTTTATCAAGACTTTTTTATAAATTCTGAAGTTTATCAAATTTAAAGGTCTGTTGATTTTTATAATTTCAGTTGTTATCAACAGATCGTTGTAAACGAGCTTGACGTCGTGTAATAGGACCTACATTTCTCTGAATGCTTGTAGTTGGAAGATTAATATTGTTTACAGATCAATTTGAGAATACAATTCCCAGAGAAAGCCAAGGTGTATATGAGATTCAATGTTGTGATTGCTCGCAATCATACGTAGGCCAAAGTAACAGAAGGATATTATCTGCTAGAGCTAATGAACACAAATTAGCCAAAGCAAAAAGATATGTCTTCATCATTAGCAACACATGTAATTCAAACTGGCCACAAAATTGACACCAATGACATCAAACTTTTACATCCGGCAACCACATTAGAAAAAAGAATAATTAGGGAAGCTATTGAAATTGAAAAGAGGCCGAATTCAATGAATAAAAGAGATGATGGTCAACGCCTACCCACTATTTGGAGATCTATCATACACAAAATTCCAACACCAACTATTCGCGTCCAAAATTCTCCAAATTTATCTGTAAACAATATTAATCTTCCAACTACAAGCATTCAGAGAAATGTAGGTCCTATTACACGACGTCAACGATCTGTTGATAACAACTGAAATTATAAAAATCAACAGACCTTAAGTTAAATTTGATAAACTTCAGAATTGATAAAAAAAGTCTTGATAAAGATTCCGCAGATGGAATCGAAACGTAGGCATTTTCTACATAAAAACCAACACGGAGAAACTCCAGAAGAAAATATAAACAATGTATACATCCGTGGAAACCTTAAAGAAAATATAAATATATATTGTATATAGTATATGCCATAATTATAGTTACAGGTTTGAAGTTGCTTGAAATTAGAATTCTATGAGAATTCCCACCTTTTGATGTTGTTTTATTATCTTATAAACGGGGGTACACGCGATTCTCGCGTTTTGCGTGCTGGGGGGGGGGGGTATCTGTGATTGTAGGTTGTATAATAGCTTTTGTTTTAAAATATCACACATTGTTGAGCTGGCATAATGGCCCTTTCACAATGTTAATTACGTCTTTGCACATAGTCTTTGACCAAAAATTAACGAAAATATAACAAATTCCGTGTGAACTTCATAAGGATAGTTTAGAATGAATTTTGAATGTAAAAGAACTCAATTTGGACACCGGCAGCTTTTTGGGAATACGAATGGCCTTAGGGAGAACGTTTTAACATTCATCTTTAACTATAGTAAAACTAAAAATACCATAAAACATAAAATGTACAAATAGAAGCTGGTCTAACGTTGCATAACATCTGTTTTATAGAAAGACCTTCTCTACCTTAAACAGTTTCAAATTTTTGTTTATTTCATTAACTAAAGGCATCATTTACACGTATATGTACAGCAGTAAATATGGATTTTACTTCCTCTTAATTACAATATAAGTTGTATATTTAGAAGTATAGTCAAAGTATAGGTATTCTCTTTGGTATAGTGTAACGTAACAATACACTTGCCATGTAGACAAAAACATTTTTCTCGGTGAAAACATTCGACTATATATGTTACCTACAACATCGTCCATCGTTCAAAATCTCTAAATTCGAAATAAGCACACAAACATGTAGATTTCGAAAGTTACCGAAAGAAGGTATCGGGACACATAAATTAGTCTACGATGAATGCTGTTACTACTTTTTACATCATTTTAACCATGAAAATGTTAACGCGAGGCATAATAGAATCATTTTTCATCATTTGAATAACTTTTCAACTTGAAATAAGTAATTAAATTTCCATGTTACCGAGAAAAAGTTTCCGATACTTGTCATTTTGAAAATTTTCGCGAAAATACTTTCTGCCGTTGTTTTAATGTTCGAAATGGGTTAAGGACCTCGGACAGACAAATTTTTCATGTTTACACACAATTTTCACCCGAAAATAAGCACAAATAGCGAATTCTACTTTACACGTAGGTAATCTCCATAAGGAAACTTTAAACGTATTTTCTAAGTAAAGAAAATATATTTAGACACAAATACCGCTTGAATAAGATGACGGACTTTTATACTAAAATGTTTAAAACTTACTTTGAAAAAAATTAGTGCAGATATTTACGTGGTTTGCGGGGGTATCTATAATTGTAGCATTAATTATTAAGTAGGTTATAAATTTATAATAGCTTTGGTTTTAAAATATTACAACCGCATTCGTTAGGATTCGGCGACTGTCGGAAAAGTGCACAGCAACACATACATATACACATCTTTCGGTTATTATTATAGTGATTATTACAATAATTGTTGAAAAACCGTCGCCTAAAGGAAATATGAAAACTTCATGAGTTGCCAAAACACGTATTTGTAACCATTGAATACCGTTCTTGATAAACAGTTACCAAACAATTGAATTCGTTTAGAAACGACGAGAAAATTAAGGGAGATTTTAGGAGCGAGATATTTCATATAAATTTCTAGTCAATTAACTGCCTTATTATTAAGGGTTAGCAATGTAAAATTGAAGAGAGCAAAATAAAAGTCATTTAGAGAGAAAGAAATTTTATTGCAGAATTATCCTATATTTACTAAAAGCTTATCAAGTATGCTTTCTAAATGGAAGCATACTATACGCTATGCGTATAAAGTTTGCTTGGTAGTCCCAAAGATCAAGTACAACCACAAAGGTCAAGTTGACGCACGATAAATTGCTAGTATATAAAATTAATTCAAAAGATCAAGTCCAACAACAATATGGCACAGTAAAAGCAAAGTGTATGATTAGTCATTTGAAAATAGTGCAAAATAGGTAGGTACTGTATCCTTAATTAAATAGGTTAATAGTAAAAATGAACTGGACTGGACTGTTATCACAATTTAGAGATTCACAAAAATAATGGTTTTTTGTCGAAGTGGTTTAATTACGTTTCGAGGAATGTTTGCAATAAAATATAATTTTCATTGGTTATTCGTATGATAAGCTTGTGTTGCCTCATTTTAATTAATTTCCCTATTTCAACTTTTATTTGAAAGTCACTTATTGAAGCATAGTGGAATCTTACTAACTTAAATTCCAAACAAAAATTGACGTATCGAAGGATTCTAGCAATTTTAAAGGTTTTCTTTTAACCAGGAATATTCTATTAATTTGTATCACACCGACAGCATTTTCTGTTGAAAACAGGAAATATAATAATAATAATAATAATAATAATGTCTTTATTATTTGTTTGCATAAATAATGGATTACTACAAAAGAAAAAGAGAAACAACAACAACAACAAAATTTAAATAATAAGAATTCCAAACAAATAATCACAAGGCGCAGTTCAAATGAACTTTGCTCTTCCACTGGGCCTTGAATTAACTATAGTATTTTCGCTGTAGCTTTGCGGTTAAGTGATTAGCGCTTAATTTCAGAAATCACATACTCTTATAGTGTTGTCCTCTTCTAACATATATATACAATATATTATACCTACCTAAAATATTGGGCATGTCTAATCGCCTCGAGCAATAAACAGGTAAACAACACCATTAAGTATTGTTTGGTGACAATGGAATAATGAGCTCTGTTTTGTTCAAATGTAAACTTTTAAATAAAAAGTCGGGGGTTCTAAACCATTTATTTTTTATAATTGATTCATTATATTGATATCTCCTCATTATGTAGAAATTTTAAGTACCACTGACTTTCACAAATATTGAACCATACAGTTTGCAAGTAGGAATCCCTAATCACTTAACCGCAAAGCTACAGCGAAAATACTATAGTGAGGAAAATAGGCATTTGCATCACTAGTGAGGAAAGTTAATTTTCATAGAATACAAAATCAGAAACTACATTCTTGAAAAAATTGGAGTAAAATAATTATAAAGAAATTTAAAATGGAGATTCATTTTTGCGATTTGTGATGTTGGAAAAAATAGTGTACATATTATACACAATTTGTGATGAGAGTGCGATTTTTCAACTCGCAATACTATCCTCACTCGCTGTCGCTCGTGAATATATATAATGTATTGCTCGTTGAATAATCAGTAACTTTCATCACTTGTATTGTAATATACTATTCCCTTTACCATCCTATCTAACATTTGATAATATTCTAAGCACATTCGATGTTCTCTTACATCTAACTATAAAATTTTGAATATACGGTTCGCATGTCAACGTCCCATCTTAAGACTTACCATTCAGGTATACAGCCGGTGGTAGTAAATTGTATTATTTACATATTATGTAAAAGGAACAAATAATTTGCCTTTAAAATTGAAACTATTATTGAAAGTTTCTAATTGCCGGAATGTTTTTCTGAACGTCAGATTCGATTTATAATGACAGTATGTAATTTTTAGTATATTGTCAAAGAATCACGATAACTTAGCGTACAGCTTGGTCATTCTAACAGTACCTAATCCAACTAATAAAAACTAAAATTGCATATGGTACACTTGTTCCGTTCTAATGTAATTAAAATGTTTCAATTTGTAAAACAATGTAATATATTAGGAGTTAAAGAAAATAAACGTATTGATTAAAAAATACATTAGTTTACATTTCGCACATTTAGGTAAGCAAAAATTCATTTTTAATTAAATAGTTTGTGGTATATAAACCCACGATATTATTAATTTCAAACACCTGCCACGATCAACAATCCAGAAATAGGTGAATAACAAAAATAGGTACTGATTCGGGGAATTAATATATCGATATCTTTGTATTATTTTCGATGCAGATAACAATAATCATCATTCCCGAAAATTAGACACTCAATCGTATTTAATATAAACGGGGGTACACGCGATTCTCGCGTTTTGCGTGCTTTGGGGGGAGGGGGTATCTGTGATTGTAGGTTGTAATAGCTTTTGTTTTAAAATATCACACCTTGTTGAGCTGGCTTTGTTGCTTGAAAAAAGAAAAAAAATTTACATTTTTGTACCTTTTCAGATTTTTGACCCTGTAGGTATCTGTAATTTAGCAAGTTATTAAAGTAACTAAAATAAAGGATTACATTTAAATACTTTTTGGCAATACGAATGGCCTTAGGGAGAACGTTTTAACATTGATCTTTAACTATAGTAAAACTAAAAATACCATAAAACATAAAATGTACAAATAGAAGCTGGTATAACGTTGCATAACATCTGTTTTATAGAAAGACCTTCTCTACCTTAAACAGTTTCAAATTTTTGTTTATTTCACTAACTAAAGGCCACCATTTACACGTATATGTACAGCAGTAAATATGGATTTTACTTCCTCTTAATTACAATATAAGTTGTATATTTAGAAGTATAGTCAAAGTATAGGTATTCTCTTTGGTATAGTGTAACGTAACAATGCACTTGCCACCTACTTTCATCAATAGATATTAAGTTAAATATGTAGACAAAAACATTTTTCTCGGTGAAAACATTCGACTATATAGGTTACCTACGACATCGTTCATCGTTCAAAATCTCCAAATTCGAAATAAGCACACAAACATGTACATTTCGAAAGTTACCGAAAGAAGGTATCGGGACGCATAAATTAGTCTACGATGAATGCTGTTACTACTTTTTACATCATTTTAACCATGATAATTTTAACGCGAGGCATAATAGAATCATTTTTGATCATTTAAATAACTTTTCAACTTGAAATAATTAAATTTCATGTTATCGAGAAAAAGTTTCCGATAATTGTCATGTTGAAAATTTTCGCGAAAATACTTTCTGGCATCGTTTTAATGTTCGAAATGGGTTAAGGACCTCGGACAGACAAACTTTGCATAAGTATTTACACAAAATATTCACCGAAAAATAAGCGCAAATAGCGAATTCTATTTTACACGTAATCTCCATAAGGAAACTTTGAACGTATTTTCTAAGTAAAGAAAATGTATTTAGACACAAATACCGCTTGAATAAGATGACGGACTTTTATACTAAAATGTTTAAAACTTACTTTGAAAAAAATTAGTGCAGATATTTACGTGGTCTTTCGAAATATGTACAAACTTTGTAGAATGCTTGTTTGATTTAAAGACAATAATTTGCCTGGTAAAGAATTTTACTTATAATACATATATGCGCCATGAAAACAAATGAACGTAGGAAAACAGTGTTAGTATGACAATGGTCTGCTATTGACGGATGTCAGAAGTTGTATTGTGTTTTCCGCTTCGAACATATAACAAAAGGAAGGAATATCCCTATAGTTTAGTAGATGGTACAATGTAACGGAAGTTACGCAGGCTTTACGTCACAGTGACGTAACAGTAAACCATTTGTGATTGGTCAAACGCGTGTAGCGTGCAGTTTGTCGATTTAAAACAAAAAAATTACCAGTAGCGTAGAATTCATTATACGGTTAAGAACATAGAGAATGTGCAAAAAATTAGAAATATGCATACCAAATTAATTTTGTTTAAAGGGCAATAAAATTAAAAAAAAATTTTATGCATTTTATTTTGTTTACAGCAGGCGCGTAAACATACAAATGTTGGATTTACGACCCTGCTTAACAGTACACCAATGACTCGACGGAAAACGTCACAGTAGGTAGCCATATTGGTAAACCATTAATGTTACTCATTTTGCCATATACATGTTCCTTCCTTTTGTTATATGTTCGAAGGTTTTCCGAGATAATTTTTGTTTTATTTAAAATCTAAAGATACAGAAATGTCGATATGTTATTTGTTTATGCAAGAAATACGAGAAAAACGGTTCAAGCAGCTTTTAGTTATGTGAAAACATATCCATGTCGCCGGAATCTTCATCGGCCATCCAAGTTACGTAGAAGTGCCTTACGGAAGATCCAAAAAGCGATGAAAATGTTATTGTTATGCCAATTTAAAAAACGACAGCAACTCATATCTGATGTCTCTTAAAAAATAATTGAATTTTAGCCGTTGCTTTTGGGTAAAGCTCGTTTCACATAAAAAAAATCGTGTAACTGCCCACTGTTAATCACCAATTGATTGGCCTTCTCTATATCCCTATGCTAGGAATAAAGATGGATATAGAGTTCGTAACCTAACCACATTAAATGCTTGTATCCGCCCCGAACTCTATATCCATCTTTATTCCTAGCATAGAGATATAGAGAAGGTCAATCAATTGGTGATTAACAGTGGACAGTTACACGATTTTCCCCCGAATTTTTTTTAAGTGAAACGAGCTATAGTAATCCACCCATATGTTTTGAAACATAAATTCAATGCTTTTAATAAGGAACGTCCATTTCTGCTGGTGTACAAAAATCCTCGTAGGCCAACAAATTTTAAAATCGATTTAGTGTAAATGCCTGTTTAGGACTCTTAGAATAAACAGCTACTGGGCCTCATTTCTATAAGGTACGCTTGCTGCTGAACGTAAGTACCTGAATTTTCATCAAGAGTGCCAGTGGATGCATTTCGAGGAGATTTCAGCAGAATAATGTGCCGGCGTATAATTCACGAATTTGTACATCACTGAGGTGGCATGAACAGACCAGTCAGATGGCTAAGCCACCAGGTATCATTCTGTTTTTTTTATTTTGGGTGTACATAAAAGTTCAAAGCTAAGTGAATGCGCTAAAATTTTTGGAAAATATTCGAGTTAGCTTCCTTATTATAATTGTATCCAGGAGAGTTGGCGTGCACGTCATTACTTGTAATTGTATGTATTAAGATTAAAATTTGAAGTCAAGAAATAATGACGTCGGGAATGAAATCTGCCAAATCGTAATAAGGCAGTGTTGCAAATATGTAATACTTTAATTACCCACAGGTAGTTGCTTGTGCTACTTTAAAATTGTCATAGTAATATTTTACGTGCTTAATTAATCCATTACGTATAAAACGTATCTTAAAAAATTAATTAGAGCTTAGTAAAGCTTTGGTAAAGCTAAATGCGGAATTCTAATAAGTGCAATAAACATATTAACGTCTGCTGCGATTGAACTCGTTCTCTGGGCGGTAAGTTTGGCACTAATGTTATATTGGATTGTCAAAACATGCTGTTTTGTGGTTAAAAATATTGCAATTTTCGTAAATTCGTTCTAATAAGAACTGTTATTAATAATTTGATAATTTGAACAAAATAACTATAAAGGACGAGTAAATAAAAGGGCAAAACAACAACGAAAAGAAATAATACGAGACGGCGCGGCGTAAACTAAAAGAAAACGATGAGGTTATAAATTATGAATAAATTTGACAGATTCAAGTCCAATCAGAATCCGTGCAATATTAAGTTGAAGCGTTGATTAAAGTCAGCTGTTGGACATACGGACATACTCACTTCTCTCTTATTTTCACTGACGATCGCCTATACGTATCTCTTTACTTAAAACACATGCAAACTGTATTGCCATCTTTATCATAAACATGTATTAAGCTTTAATGATGGTTTAAAGGAATGTCGTGCATTCATTCGGAAACCTATAACGTGCACGCCAACTCCTCGTGGATGCAACTTTATAGTTTGAGTATTGTATACAAAATAATGAAAGAAATCTGGAGGAGCTGTTACAGAACTTAATGTTTCTTTTATTAGGTTATTCAGTTATGTTTAAGTGCTTAAATGCATAACGCTGTTCTATTAAGTATATTTTCATAGCAATGCTTGATCAATAATAATGAATAAAATAATAATATGCAGGGTGTCCAGAAATGAAGGTGACAAACGAAAATCCCAGTTAGTAGACATTATTTTATGTCGATTTAACCCAATTTACCTTAGTCCAAAAATGCTTCTTAAGCGAGCTGGAGCTCCTTATAGATGGTGCCATGAAGTACTTTTTTTTGTAATATCTCAAACACGTTTCAATCGAAAATGTCCAATCTTTGCACAATGACTTACCTTCTTATCACACATCGGTCGCTGTAAATAATACTTCCTTGCTACGGCCATTAGCGTCCCATGTGGGAGGGGCCGTAGACATTTTGGATTGTATTTTTTTACATTTATTTTTTTGACATTTTTTGTGTCAAATTCGAATTCTCTAGGGTCTCTTTTAAAAATAATGTGCTCTTGTTTCAAATCGTTAGAGACCCTTCTCGAGAAATAAATTTAAATAAATTACTAATTTATTAATTTATTTAACTAAACTACTTTTATATCAAGTTATATCAAAAACAACAAATTTTACAGTAAGTGCTCTACATGACGGCCGCCTGTTTCAATACACATTACAAAAAAAAGTACTTCATGGCACCATCTATAAGGAGCTCCAGCTCGCTTAAGAAGAATTTTTGGACTAAGGTAATTTGGGTTAAATCGACATAAAATAATGTCTACTAACTGGGATTTTCGTTTGGCACCTTCATTTCTATACACCCTGGATAAGTAAGCTCTTATATCAATAAGAAGAACAAAAATATTCAAGTTAATAAATACGAAATGAAACATTATTTTCATTTAGAAACATTTTTTTAAAATGTCCAAAACGGTAGATAAAGAAATGGACACTGTCACTGATTTTTTTGTAGAAATGTACATTTTTTCCTTTACTTTCTTGTGTGTCTTTCATAATAACAAAATGTTATTATACAACGCACACACACACACACACCCGCACAGGAAAAACACTAAACGTCGAATTCTTTAAAAGAAATGGTTACAACCAAACGTTAAAAAGGTTGAATTGTTATTCCGATTTAAAATTCAGTACGGTTCTTATAACATATTATCCAAACAGGAAATTACTGGAAAACCTTCCATACCATCATTACAGCTTTGCGAGGAATAATTAATTCCACCGTACGTAACACTAAATTTTTTATCAAACATAGGTACGACAATATCATAATTGTTGACACACTGTGCAATCAAAATGTTTATTAACAAATGTTAATACCTCAATTTACTTGTTGCTACTGGACAAACAAGGAACTTCGTTGGAACAAAACATGAGAAATCAGAATATTTTGAAACCACGAAGGGAATAAGATAGGAAAATACTAAAGGAAGCCAAGAAGCGATATACATGAAGATAAGCTTTAAGAAAACGAAAACAATGATAATAAACAACTCAAAGAAAAAACACCAAATAAATATGAACGTTAAAAGATTAGAACAAGTGAACAGATTTAATACCTAAGCACCTTTCTACAAAAAGAAGATACATAAACAAGAGAAAGCACAGATTGTCAAAAAAGTAATAACGCCAAATCTTACCTACGTATCTGAACCATGAACACGGAAAACTAGACAGAACCAAACCAGGTAACTTATAAGAAAGGTAAGTAAGACGAATTGTACATGTTATGAGAAATGCAGGAGAACAAGTCAGTATGAAGCCAGCATAGCACAGGTACAGGAAGTCAGGGAGCGGCAGAATGGAGGGGCATCAAGAGGCCACCCAGAATAACTCGACCGTTATGAAAACTAAAAAGAACTCGTGAAATATATTTTTTTATTAGTGTCCTATTTTAGCCTTTTAAATCACGCCCCAGCGTGTTTAAATCGCACTTTCAAAAACGCGCGTGTTTTAAAGTTGCCATGCCAACATCACCAATTTGAAAAACGTGAATTCTATTGGTTGTTGATCTGACAGGTGTACTTTATTACGTCAAATAAAATGACAGATTGCAAATTAATTTCCGTTTTTCTCATTTCCATGACAACGAAAAGTACACTGATTCCACATTAGGAATTCAACCATTTCACATTATTAGTTCTTATTTCCATTTTAATACCATATTTCAAAGTGAACTAATAAAAAAAATAGCGTAAAGTATTCGTGGATAACTGGGTTTTTAAAACGCTTGCTCTATTTCAAGCACTTCGGCTACGCCGTCGTGCTTCAAGACTCGCGCGTGTTTTAAAGACCTGTTTATCCACTTATACTTTAATATAGGTACTTATGTCAATTATAGAAAATACTTAAACTATAACTTGGTGTTGGCAACTCAATTATTCAATTCATTAATATTAAGATAAATGTAATTTATAATTTTAATCAAATAAATACACTCGTTGGTTACGAAACAACCTGGTCCTTTCGAAGAGTCGTAGATCGATCTAAGATCTCAAACAACATTCTCCTTCATGGGATGAGTTATATAAGGCTCAAGATGCAAACCATAAATATCAGCTTAACATAAAATTTATTTAACTGTTTTATGTTTTTTTATATTAAAATAGTGTGTAAGCTTTAAACAGGCGTGTGTTGTAAATTTTTTTCTGAGAATTGAAACAATATATTTGAAAACAGGGAACGAATTATGTTAATTTCCTATGGGAATGATAAAGCCGTATAAAAAATATATCTTGATGTGTTATTATGTTCATCTAAGTAATGGATGTTTTTTGCAACTATTATCAACAAATTTAATTAACTTTATTGAGCGAATAACAAAAAAATATTAAGATTCCGTAGCTATTAATATTCCTTTTATACGCTGAAATGTATAATATTAATAAATGGTTTTGAAAATATTTTGTATAAGATATAATGAGCAATCTTAAAGGGATGGTTCATCATTTTTGTTTTGACATTAATTTATGCAGAGTCTCTTTTCATTACAGTTTTTCATTTAGAGGTTATTAAAGGACCCCGCAGAATCCTTATGGAAATTGGCTCACGGTCAAAATTATTGAAACTTTGGGAATAGATAGTATTCGATAAATAGATAAAAAGTCTCCATGGGTAGAAACCGTGAAAATCTTCTCATCTCGAGATATTCATGTCGGAAGAAGGGCTTTCTTCCTCATGTGCATATACCTCATGGATGATATTCATGGTCATTGGAGTATACAGGGTGTAGAATTGACCGATGCACCATAGGGATTTTAATGTGAAAATCTTAATATTCGATTATTTGCTTCCCTAATTATTTTAGACACAAAGGTTATTTAACTTTTTTGTAGATTATAAAAATCTGCACCTGTACCAGTTGTTTATTTTTATTTTACTTACTATAGCATGAAGAAGAATTTAAAATTAAAAGTAATACTTTAGCAAAACTATAATGGAATGGTTGACATAAAAACAATATGTGAAAGTAACTTCATAACATGTTTCAATTTTATTGCAGTGACGCTCGTAGATAAAATGCCGTACAATGATGCTCATTGACAGACATTACGTCAACCATGTGTATACAGTGCGGTCCAAAGGTATGGAATAAATTCATTTTTAGCGTTATTATGTAATTTTGGGAAAAAACCTGAAACACGTCGATTTCTATTTATAATTTACCATTTTCTCGTATGAAAGTCTTACCACCCTCTTGCACCCCCTCGGAGATATGAGCAACCCTTAAAAAAATTTAAATACGAACGGGTGGCTTGTGGCACCTTTGTTTGAAAGGGATTTTAAATCTCTATTCAGCAATATAAAAATTTTTATAATTTGGTACGCTCGTAACTCAGAAATTGAATTTTGAAAAAGAAATAGTGTATTTTTAGATTAAGTGTTCAAAGTGACCACCAGTCATTTCTTGAAAAAAAAAAACTAAAGGCGATCATAAAATTATCTGTTTAATTTGAAATACTAATCAGGTATTTTCTTATTTGTTCTGATTCTGTTGAGGAAAAAAGCGTTTAACAAAAAATCTAACTACATAGTAGACTACTTCATATTTGTAGTTATTTTTGACAGACGCTTGTGTATTGCCAAATTTTGTTTGTGTGTGCATTTCAGTAAATAAATCATGGCTCAGAACAGAAACACAGAGAATAGACATTTTAATTATGATTGGATGTGGTAATAGAACAAGAACTCAAACGGAGGTTTGTGAACTATTTCTTTTTCAAAATTCAATTTCTGAGTTACGAGTGTATCAAATTTAAAATTTTTTATATTTCTGAATAGAGAGTTAAAATCCCTTTCAAACAAGGTGCCACAAGCCACCCGTTCGTATTTAAATTTTTTTAAGGGTTGCTCATATCTCCGAGGGGGTGCAAGAGGGTGGTAAGACTTTCATACGAGAAAATGGTAAATTATAAATAGAAATCGACGTGTTTCAGGTTTTTTCCCAAAATTACATAATAACGCTAAAAATGAATTTATTCCATACCTTTGGACCGCAGTGTATATGCGTACTACGAGAAGATATACAGGGTGATTCACCACTATTCCCTCGGTCTCTTGTGCCTAAAGGGTACAAGATATCAGTTTCATTTTTTGGTGACATATGTAAATTGATAACGACTATTTCTTAAAATTATTTTCACTTATACAGGATGCTTCACAAAATTGTAATATATCAAAGTTATGTTTTTTTAAATGCAACCCCCTGTATTTTATTACATTTTTAGATTATACGTTAAAAACTAAGGTAACTTTATTAAACGTTCCCTATACCTATCGCTTACCAATTTTGAGAAAATTGTGATTTTAAGAAAAATGTTCAATTTAAACAACCCCTAATAACACCGAAACCACTTACTTTTACTAATGCAAATTTATATCGATTTATCTTGACCTTTAAGGCTTTTATTTGCACTACGTAGGATTTCGATATTGTGTACAGGGTGTTTAGAAAAAGGATTCATATTTTATATTTTTCAAACATCAAAAACTCACTTAACTTAAATGGAACACCCTGTATGTTTTTATTCTATGTTGAATAACTTGTCATTTTCTATCAAAAACTATGAGTAATTGATATGTCTAAAATCAACGATTAAAAAGTTATTAAGAGTTTTCTCTAAAATTTGTATGGAAATGGTTTTGTTTGCATTCTAGTAGGCCATGATTGTTTTTTATTGTAGTTGATAATTAGATATGTGTACAAAACTTAATTAAAAATGAAATTAAAGCAATGGAAAAAATACTGTAGTAAATGCAATTTTTTCCTATGCATAACCGCACTCGATTTCATGAGATCTTTTAACGTTATGGTGCTATAGTAGCAAACGCAACCTTTATTCTAATCTTCGTGCCATCAGCGGTGGTAGGTGGAGTGTTGTAAACTAAATTTTTAATGATAATAATAATAATAATAATAATATCTAAACAAACTTCATCAAGAAGACTCGAAAAAGTGTTGTTCTAAAATCCGTAAAAATTTTACTCCGTTCAAGTTTCCATCAAAAAATCAAAATTCTCCCAATTACATTGAGGCTCCACCGGTTTTGGCGATCAACAGTGCGATACAGGTGACGAATTAGTAATGAAAGTTATGTCGGTTTACCAAGCCATTATGTTGTGGAAAGTGGATTCGTCGGTAAATAAAACATATTTAAAGAATTCATCTTCTTCTCCAACTTTTTCGAGACTCCATAAACAAAAATTCAACCTTCGTTGAAAGCCTCGTCCATATAAATTCTGGTGAAGTTGAATGTGATAAGGATGGTATTTATGTTTTTTTCAAAAATATTTAGATAGACAATTCCTCAATAAATGGATTGGAAGGTGGGGTCCACAACACTCCACCTACCACTGCTGATGGCATAAAGATTACAATAAAGGATGCGTTTACTACTAAACACCAGATATCCTGAGAAACGTTAGATCTTTTGAAAATCGAGTGCGGTTGTGCATAGAAGAAAATGGTCATCAAATTGAGCATTTACTATACCATTATTTTCCATAAATGATTACTTCTTGTTATTAATTTCATTTTTAATTAAGTTGTGATCCCATATCTAATTATCAACTACAATAAAAAAAATCATGGCCTACTAGAATGCAAACGAAACCATTTCCATACAAATTTTAGAGAAAAATCTTAATAACTTTTTAATCGTTGATTTTAGACATATCAATTACTCATAGTTTTTGATAGAAAATGAAAAGTTATTCAACATAGAATAAAAACATACAGGGTGTTCCATTTAAGTTAAGTGAGTTTTTGATGTTTGAAAAATATAAAATATGAATCCTTTTTCTAAACACCCTGTACAAAATATAAAAATCCTACGTAGTGCAAATAAAAGCCTTAAAGGTCAAGATAAATCGATATAAATTTGCGTTACTAAAAGTAAGTGGTTTCCGTGTTATTAGGGGTTGTTTAAATTGAATATTTTTCTTAAAATCACAATTTTCTCAAAATTGGTAAGCGATAGGTATAGGGAACGTTTAATAAAGTTACCTTAGTTTTTAACGTATAATCTAAAAATGTAATAAAATACAGGGGGTTGCATTTAAAAAAACATAACTTTGATATATTACAATTTTGTGAAGCATCCTGTATAAGTGAAAATAATTTTAAAAAATAGTCGTTATCAATTTACATATTTCACTAAAAAATGAAGCTGATATCTTGTACCCTTTAGGCATAAGAGACCGAGGGAATAGTGGTGAATCACCCTGTATGCGTAAATAGAGAAAATCACAGTTAAATTAATGAGGAAAAAAGCCCCTCTTCCGACATGAATATTTCGAGATGAGAAGTTTTTCACGGTTTCTACCCATGGAAACTTTTTATCAATTCATCGAATACTATCTATTCCCAAAGTTATAGTTTTGACCGATGCCAATTTGCATAAGAATTCTGCGGGGTCTTTTGTTCAGCAGTTGGAAGTAGGTACTAACTAAAATAGGTGCTATTATTATGTACTTTTGAAAGAAGGGGTTATAACTAGTGGTGGCAAATTTAATTTTTTTCGTATTCGAATATTCGTTAAAAAAATATTCGAATATAGAATTATTCGAATTCGAATAACAGTCAGAAAAAAATTCGTTTTATTCGTTGTATTCGTTGTATTCGTTTTATTCGTTTATTCGTTTTATTCGTTGTATTCGTTTTATTCGTTGTATTCGTTTTATTCGTTTTATTCGTTTATTCGTTTTATTCGTTGTATTCGTTGTATTCGTTGTATTCGTTGTATTCGTTTTATTCGTTTTATTCGTTGTATTCGTTTTATCCGTTTTATCGTTTTACTCATTTTATTCGTTGGGCTAGTTTTATACTATAAACGTAGTAGAGCATTCTCCAATGGAAGCTTCATTTAAGCATAAAAATTTGAAACCACGCTTAACCTTAATATATGCGTTAGTAAATTACTTGTTGCTCCATTAAATTTAAGGCACTTATTGCAAATTTTGCAAGTAACTACCGCATCACTCGTATTCTTCACGAAATATTTCCACACTTTACTCATAAATCACAGTATGTAATGTAGTCGTCTAGGCTGAGAAATAATTTGAACTACCTAAAGTAAACATTTGTATTTAAATGCTTAGATAATCCTTTAAAGGAATAAATTGTCATCAAAGGCGGGTAAAAAGCATAAACTTAAATAAACAAAGTCCAAGCTTTACAATACCATGAAAATAATTCCAGTTACAATCACCCTGCGTGTACTCTGTGCCTGCATGGTTAAGGATTATTGTAGGTAATGTTTAGAGAAACATGTTCACTGATTTACCGAAACCCTTTTACACTAACAAGTAACAAACAATAAATTACAGTTCATTTCGACTTGTAAAAGGGTGTTATTGAATAGTGAATAACTTTAAGCTGACAGAAAATAAATGCTAAAATAGCTATTTACAATACGAATATCTTACCTACAACGGTTCATCTCCTATTCATAAAATATTGTCGGTCGCAAGAAATTTGTAAATGAGAAACAATTCCATGAAATGAAAAGTAGTAGGCATACCTCTGCCTTCTGTCATCTCTCAATAATAAACCAAGGACGTTCTCTTTTTTCTTAATTTAACAATTTTCTTTGTTCTGGCCATTATTCGTTT
Organism: Pyrocoelia pectoralis; assembly: GCA_036250285.1. NCBI lineage: Eukaryota > Metazoa > Arthropoda > Insecta > Coleoptera > Lampyridae > Pyrocoelia > Pyrocoelia pectoralis. Next base: position 41,278,207 of record CM070074.1, read on the forward strand.
TATACGTTTTATTCGTTTCATTCGTTTTATTCGTTTCATTCGCTTTATTCGTTTCATTCGTTTTATTCGTTTTAATCGTTTCATTCGCTTTATTCGTTTCATTCGTTTTATTCGTTTTATTCGGTTTATTCGTTTTTATTCTAATTCGAATAGTGGTATTATTAAGTATTCGAATAATTCCGGATTATACATTCGAATATTCGAATATTCGAAAAAAATTGCCACTACTAGTTATAACGAAAGACATTTATAACATGGGGGAAGTGTTTATAAATTGGTTGCTAACCTTCATGGTATTTCTGCTTAGAGTAGTTGTTACAGACCAAAACCCTGTGTTAGCGAATTACACACAAGTAGGTCGCGAGCTGATTGCGAGCTCGACGTCTACACTAGAAATAAGTATGTGCAATGTGCAGAACGAAGCAAGGATTCAAGGACTCGCGAACTATCCCTTTGATGTACCGCTTCAAAAGCGAACCCACTGCGAACTCAAGAACTGTTCTAGAACGCCTCGCGAACGTACGTGCACACCAGGTTCGGCAACGGTTTGAGAACAGTTCGCTAACAGCTCGCGAACCTGGTCTGTATACCCACCTTAAGAGATACCTACTTCGAAACAATTTTATTCTCTTTTCCACGTATGCTTTTATGCCCAGTATCACCTTTCATATCAAAAATTATAATGAGGGAAAAGTTATGAAAAACTTCTAAATCCCGGCTGAATCTCCCATTTGTCGTAGATCTGATGTCTCTTGAAGACCAAAATGTAGGTAATAATTTACTTAGCGTATTTTTCTCGCAGTGGATGACAATATGTAAATAAATTAAGAGGCGATTATACTTCTGCTGTTAAGTCATTTGAATCAGATGTCTGATGGTTGAAGTTGAACCGGTGTTACAGTACGAAAGGTTGTCCCGATTTCTGAAAAATGGTCGCACGATAGTAAGATAAGAACCGCAAGAAATTGTCAGAAATTCGCCATAATGAGATGCAACGAGCGGAAGGGAAGTATAAACTCATTCAAAGAATTTTGGAAAACCATTATAGAAATAAAAAATTTTTCTTTAGAAAATGAGTGGAAACTATTTTGGACAAACGAAATAGTAGTTTACGTAACAAGTCCCGAAAGTGACCTTTTACTGGACAAGTGGGCAAATTACAGGACGAGCCGCAGGCGAGTCCTGCAAGCCTGCGAGTCCAGTAAAAGCACTTTTGGGACGTATTACGTACAATATTTTTTTAAAAATCGGCCAGAAACGGGAAGAACAATTGACCATTCTAGGCCGGAAAGTAAAAAATGAGTCCGGTAAAGTAAAAATGAGTCCGGTAAAACTTTTACCGGACTATCACAATAACTTTCCGGCTCAGTCCGTCAAAATGACATTTTTTGGCCTAAAAATAATCCGGAAACTACTACTTTCTGGCCGATTTTAAAAAAAGGTCTTTAATGTAGCTTTGGTTATGGACCCTACTAAATCCCTTCCTGGATTTCATCATTCTAGGATGATTTGGTCTAAATTAAATCGCATACGTACTGGTAATGGGCGATGTAATTTTATGTTATTTAAATGGGGTATAGTGCAAAATCCATTGTATGACAAGTGTGATAATGACTATGAGGAAACTATAGAACACATTGTTGATCATTGTCCAGTGACTAATAAAACATAAGATCGTGGATCAATTGATCAGGGATGTTCATCTGGACAATGGTCACGTAGGAGTTTAGTTTGTGTTGGGAAAGTTACGGGAAAGGGTATGGATAATTCAAGGACGTAAAGCAGTGAGATTAATTATATCTGCATGTCTACGCTGCAAACGCTACGCTGAAAAGAACCGGAAAATTGAGCCATCATCTTTACCTACATATTAACTACAGAGAATGCTTTGCAAGTTATTGCGAGTGGACTTTGCCGGACCCTTGTACATAAAAGGGGGTTAAAGATGGTTGGTTAGTTTCACTTGTGCGGTGTTTCATGGTGTTCATTTGCAGCTGGTAACGTCATTGAGACTAAGTTTTTCTCATGGCGCTTAGCAGAGCTGGGAAGTATTTCAAAATTTAAATACTTTCAAGTATTTAAATACTAAAAAGTATTTAAATACGTATATTTAAGATACTTTTTGAAAATAGTATTTATATTTGAAATTTTGAATACTTTTGAAAAGTATTTAGTATCTAGTATTAAAAAAAAATATTTAAATACTTCTAAAATATTTAAATACTTTTGGAAGTATTTAAATACTTTTAAAATATTTAAATACTTTTGGAAGTATTTAAATACTTTAATGACCTTACATGACCTTTTTAGTATTTAAATACTTTCAAGTATTTAAATACTAAAAAGTATTTAAATACTTATATTTAAGATACTTTTTGAAAATAGTATTTATATTTGAAATTTTGAATACTTTTGAAAAGTATTTAGTATATAGTATTAAAAAAAAATATTTAAATACTTCTAAAATATTTAAATACTTTTGGAAGTATTTAAATACTTTTAAAATATTTAAATACTTTTGGAAGTATTTAAATACTTTAATGACCTTACATGACCTCATCTCATCCAAGGCCAAAAAAATATATTAAAAATATTTCAATAGTAGTATTTAATACTTTTGATATTTAAATACTTGTCATATTTAAATACTTTTAGTATTTAAATAATTTAACTAAGTATTTAAATACTTTAACTAAGTATTTAAATACTTTAACTAAGTATTTAAATACTTTAACTAAGTATTTAAATATTTTTAGTACATATTTAAATACTTTCAGAAAGTATTTATTTTTCAAACAGTATTTAAATACTTTTGGATCTTTTATTTAAATACTTTTCTCTCAAAAAAGTATTTAATATTTAAATACTTTATTGATTGTAAAAGTATTTTGTATTTAATATTTAAATACTTTTTAAAAGTATCTTTCCCAGCTCTGGCGCTTAGTCGGTTCATCGATCGTAGAGACAGGATATGACTTGTGTACAGCGATAATGAACGGAATTCCTGGGGTACAACTAATTTATTTATGGAGATAAACTGGGATGACGTTGAACCGGAAGCTATCTCAAAACGGATTGAATGGCGTTTCAACCCGCCAACCGCAGCTTGGTGGGGTGGATTCTGGTACCGATTAATTCAGACCGTGAAAAACTAAAAAGGATGTTTAGAAATGCTACTCTTGATTTAGAATAATTGTTGAGATGATCTCATACCATTAACATCAGCTATATCCTTTCGAGATGTTTTTGATATGGGAATGCCCGATGAATATTTCGGGACAAAAGAAGGATTGACCAGAAAGTTATAGAGTTCAAGTTCAAGTGAACATTGGCCATTGCAGCCAATGAAGAGATGATTTTATGAAAAATAAAGTCAGTGTCATTACGTCATATTTGTTGTCAATTTTAGAGCAATTTTGTCATACTAACGTAAGTTGTAAAAGTCTGTCAGTTATCTTATCTGTAGCATTGCAACAGTATTGTGTAGATTCATAAGCTTTTTCTCGGGAAAGTTATAAGACGGGTAGTTTTATAGTCGCTTTCGAAACCCTGATTAATGTATATAATAAATAAAGACACGTTGCGCTACCACGCAAAAATTGTAGGTTTGTAAGTAAATTATATGTTTATTACAAACTATACTAATAAATAAAATGTGCAAAAGTTCTTTAGCTTTTCCACGCTTCACAAAATAGAAAAATATAATCTCATATTCGCTGTAATAAAAAAATTAACTGGATAAAGGAAGGCAGTGGAAAAAGAAAAAGGGATTTTAATAATTAAATTTAAACTATTAAAGAATTATATTATCATTCACGTAACACTTTTCTTTAAATATTTGAACTGTTATATCGTCAGCAAAACGTTTCTTTTAACCTAACATTATATGAAAATATCACACATAGGAATGAGCAAAAAGTTCCTAATGTTTTAGAAGAAAAATACCACAAAAGAAAACTAGATTAATGGATTGAAAACATTTATTGAACCTCTTAGTTTACAATACCGTAAAGTTCTAAGCGAGAAAAAGTAATGGAAGAATTTTTGTTTCTCAAAGTTTTCCATGGAACTTATTTTAAAGGATGTGGTGTGGACTTATTTATAAGAATAATTTGTTACAAAATTGGATATACTTCAAACCCAACGTTTAATACAATTTATCTTTGGATTAAATTAAACCTTAATCAGGAACGACCTAAAAACTGCCAAATAAAATTCCTTACCTTTTTCCTACAGAAGGAGAAGTTTATTCGGCCGTGGTAGGGTCTTGATACGAAATTGCATTAAGAATTTACCTGAAACAAACCAATAATCAATTGTTAGAAAATTGTGATTCAATTTGATTGTGTGAAAGTGTAATTAATGTAGGTAATTGAATTTTGGATGAACTTTCCATGTGCGCAAATCATAAAAAAGTGTATTTATGTTGCTGACGCATAATAATGATTAAATTCAAGTTGTATTTCTAAGGTGAAAGATAATATTTACGTGTTTAATTCTGATGCATTATGTGAGGTAGGTAAATACATGTTTAATAAGAAATTTATTATAATTAACTTACACAGTAAATAAATAACAGAAAATAAAAATCTGTGTGCATTATCGCACCAATTCAGAACCGTAGAACCAAGGCCTTAGGTGGCCTTGGTAGAACCGATGCCCGTCTTATCTCTGCAAAACCGCAACCATTGATTTGAGCGTTATGTACAGTGGAATCCTCAGATGACAATTGTTTGACATTCTGGATCTTATAGCAATTTTTAACTTCTGAATAGTGTTTTTCTATACATCTTCTGCAACATTGTGGCATTATACGTTTTTCACTAATCAATCGACATGATGGTGAACAATTTCTGCAAACAATGCTATAAAATAGTTTCTCGAGGAATAAAGATAATTTTTTTTATTGGTGTCAGCGTGTTTAAATCGCGTTTTTTAAAACGTGCGTGTTTTAAAGTTGCCATGCCAACATCAACAAATTTGAAAAAAATTAAATTCTATTGGTTATTGATCTGACAGGAGTACTTTGTTACGTCAAATAAAATGACAGATTGCAAATTAATTGCCGTTTATTGGTTATTGATCTGACAGGAGTACTTTGTTACGTCAAATAAAGTGACAGATTGCAAGTTAATTTCCGTTTTTCTCATTTCCATGACAACTAAAGGTATACTGATTTCACATTACGAATTCAACCATTTCACATTATTAGTTCTTATTTCCATTTTAATACTAGATTTCAAAGTGAACCAATAAAAAAAAATAGCGTAAAGTATTCGTGGATAACTGGTCTTTAAAACACTTGCTCTATTTCAAGCACTCCGGCTGCGCCACCGTGCTTGAAAACTCGCGCGTGTTTTAAAGACCTGTTTATCCACTTATACTTTAATATACTATTTCTCCTCTAAGACGTACTCCAACAAGGTGAGGCCCAACAAGATGCTTATTTAACAAACTGAGAAGCGGTGTTGATGATTTCCTACCACTATGTCATGAGTGGGTTTTGATGCGCCCAAGTGTGAGAAATGCGTGTGTAGTTAATACCATTTCTTGTAAATTGTGCCTCATCCGTAAAAAGTATAATAATACGAAATAACCTCAAAATTATTTTGAAGTCGTTTACAATATCTAACTCGGCCTTTTAAATCTTCAGGAAGCAAATGTCGGACTTTTTGTCAATAATGTAAAAATTCTTCATGATGAATTCTCCATACGTTACTGCGAAGTGATCGAGATGTCTCAGATATTCTACGAATACCTGCAGAAGGACTTTGTTAAACTTCAATTTGTTGATGATTTCCATTCCCTTCTCATTCTACACAACCATTTTGAATAGATCCTTTTTCTCTTAAACGACGAAAGATATTGAAAAATGTATGATGAGGAACAGCCCACTCCCATTGCATCAATCATAGACGAAAATAATATTGGTATTTTCGTCACTAGTAAAGTGAGGCATAATTGCATAAGTTAATAACGATTACTCTGTGTATTGTTATTAAGTTATGGAACAAGGGTATAAGCTGTCAAACAATTTGTTTATAAAGGCCGACTCACTGAAAATATGCCTTTTTTCCTGTTTACTTTTTTTGGTATCTCCCAAACGAAAAGGAATTCACCAATAGTTTACATGAAGTTTTTTGGTCAGAGTGACCTCTAGAATACATTTCGTCGGTCGAGTTCTGAGACACCCTGTATAATAACCACTGTCATTGTGTATTATACTTACTACGATCACAGAATGTGCTTTATTCTGTGCTACGGTGTTATGTATTTAACGGAAATGGCTTGAAACACCGCGAAGCACAATTTTAGAAAGCTAATTACGTTATACGCAATGCTTCATATACGCTTTAAGATGTGCAGTTGAGGTGAAGAAAATAATGTAAAACAGCTGTTGAATAACAGATCTTTATTCCTTTACAAATTATTACCCTAACAATATTAATGTTGCATTCAAATATTCAGTTCCTTATTTGATAATACAAAAGGAAGTCTAATTAATAGACATGAACCACTTGTAAATATTGCTATACCTATATAGAAACTAGAAGGTAAAAAAGTATAATCCTTTTAAGTTGTTGTAAACCTAATTATGCGTAGTAAAAGTGATTTAAAAGTCTACACTATATTGCAGTTACCTATACTTAACACGAATTAATGTGTGCAAACACCGAAGTTGATATCTGTACAATCGTTTTGAAAATATTTAATTTATAATCCCCCCTTTAAGCATTTCTAAAGCCTTGTGGCTTGTATTCAATTTGTTTTAACTCCAGCAATTGAAACTGACTTCATCTATAACAACTGGCTCTTTCAAAATGAGTTTAAGTAACTTTTTATATTACACGTTATGGAATTTTTTCACATATTGGGAGTAACAGAACTTTGAACTAATCTACCTCGAAGGCCTGTAGTGGTATAATCCCAAATTTGATAATACCGAAAGACGCCATACTTTCTATTCCAAAAGTAGGTAGGTAATACGCAATTTTCCATGATCTGCCAGGACGTTGAATGTTATTAAATTGTTTTTATATCCAATTTTGAAGAAGTAGAATTTCGCGTTTTCCATAATGAAGTGCTACCACCACACTAAACTTGAATTAGATCTACCCATCATGATTTTAAAACGTTCATATTCACGATTTCTACAAAAAGTTTCATTTGTCGTATAATGTTTTGCTCTTACGGGAACTGCGCGTTGGTGGCTATGAATTTGCCGTAACATTATTGTCTTACGAAATTTTTTGTTGAAGAATCCTTGACCTCATCACTTAATTCCTTTATATGGCATGTCTAGCTGTCTACTGTCTATGTAAAGTGAACGCCAAACAAAATTCGTTGCACGTCATATAATGTGAGTGACGTAATTGGGGGCAATGTTGCCAGATTGTAATTGAAAGAAGGAAACGCAAATAATACTTTTGAGTTCACTCGTAACTTTAGTTATAATATAATAAATAAAAAACAAAATCAAAACTTCAAAATTGTGACAGTCAAAACATAACCACAACAAATCATTACAAAATCGATACCTTATGGAATTGGCATTGGCAACGTTGCTGAAAACAATCCAATGTTACCAACGTGGCGATCATAAAATTCTGATGAAATTAATTTTTACAGGTCGAATTTTCACGATTTTTATGCCGTTACATTTACGACAGGGACGTAAATTATCAACTAATTGCTGACGTGCAACGGATTTTGCTTGGCGAGAACTTTAGCAGCTTGTGCTCAACCTCATTATTATTCTTTTTAATAATAACTCCAGTTAATTTGATAAAATGTATCTTTTTAAACAATAATTGTATTTCCACAACCAAAAATAAACCGTATTATTTAGTTCCAAGTGAAGCAAGTGAGCTTTACTGTAATGTAAAAGATTTTATGCAGTATATGGTAACAACAGTTTCAACGAAGACCTGATTTACTTCTCACGTCATTCCTTTGAAAAGGAATTGCCATTATAGGTTATCCAACGAAATTTCCTTTGCACGTCATAAATTTGATGACGTCACCGTAATGCAGCATGCAGTATAAGAACGATATGACGTCATAATGTGCAGACACCAATATCTTCGACGATCTCATTTTTGAAATTGTAGGGCAGCACAATACCTTGACAAATTTAATTTGTACAAAGTTTTTGTGATTATTGTTGTATTTACTTGTTTTGAACGATTTTTGTGTCGAAAATTGTATGACGTCATGTAGTTCTCATAAAAATTTTACTCTACTATCAGCAGAAAGGAACTAAACTATTACTGTAAATGAATTTGTATTCAGTGGTCGAATTCGGAAATAAATAGTGGGGGTATGGGTTAGTGTTGTTTTTCCAAAAAGGGGGGGGGGCAACATTCCAAATTGTCAATTCTATCTATATTTAGCTATTTTTCGTAGAATTAGCGCCATTTAGCTATTTTTCGTAGAATTAGCGCCAGGGTTCGGTTAGATTGTTATTTTTGCTAACAAGGGTTGGCAAGTTTTCTTCCAATTAAAATTAATAAGCAATACTTGATATTAGATATGACTATAATTCATTCACACCATCTGGCATTCTGGCAATACTGTGTGTGATGTTGCGTTCTTTGTTGCGAAGGGCTAAAGATAATTTGGTGTTGCCAATCAGTTTACGCCGGCCTTTAACTAAACTTAAAAATAAAAATTCCATTTGGATTTTCGTCTCTGTACACGTGTCAATGAATAACAATTTTTCACGAGGGGGAAAAATACGAGACAGGTACCTACACGTTTGTAAATTAAAAAAGTGGCGGTATGCAATACCCCCCAATTCGAACAGGGTTCCCCGGCGTCCTGCGTCACGAAAAGTAGGGGTACGCTTGTGTAATGTAAAAAAAGGGGAGAGTATACCCCCCTCCCCCTCCTCCCCAATTCGAGCACTGATTGCATTGAAGAATTACTACAAAATATTAAGGTTAGATCACCAAATTCTTGGACTACACGTAAAATCTAAAAGAAACAGGATTCAGTTTGGCATCGTTGGCTTTGAGTACCAACCTTACAGTTACAATGATAATGTTACTTGATTTATCCATTGACAAAGCATTGTTAGTGGAATTTTAAGTTTGGTACGTCAATTTATATACCATTTATGACGTGCATCGGAAATTTAGTTGAATTTTAGCTTATTCAACGAAATTTCCGATGCACGTCATAAATGGTATAGGTAAATTGACGTACCAAACTTAAAATTCCACTAACAATAACAATAAATAACTAACATTATACAATATAAAAAAAATATTTGCTATAGAAGAATTGCCGAACAGATGGAAACAGGCTCCTCCCACAAATGCGTTTATAATAGGTTAATTCAAAATACGCGGGAAAATTACATTGAAAGTCTGATGCACTTCCCCAAATTTAGTTTCTGTCACAAAACAAGTTTTGTGGTTTCTGTTAAAATACCTAACAACTAACAAAATAAATTATAGGTTAAGTAATAGGTATATTATGATGGATCTTTCGCCACCAAAAAAACCTATATCGAAACATTTATCAGTGTTTGATAAAGTGTATGTAAATCTGACTTAACATAATTCAGCCCCTTTTTGTAGTAGGAGGAGCCTGTTTCCATCTGTTCGGCAATTCTACTTATAGGAATGTAAATAGCTGGGTCGTCATGTATACATTTTGCGACCTCTGCTTTAAGTTTCCAGTTGACGAATAATTAAAAAAATTTCAGCAACATTAATTAACGGGAAAAGTAAATCGTAATCGTAAATAAAAGTTTAGCATTAAAACACCTCCAGAATGTGACCGTGTTCCTCAAAAGCTCGCCGACAGTCAACCTTTCTTGTCTTAAGAGAAATCTTACGGTTTGTGTTCCGTAGAACACTATCTCGGGGTGCTCACCCCCATCTTCTTACAACTGGAGACTGAGAGAGATTAATTTTAATATACACAAGGCATTGAGCATTCACTTCGTTGGATTAAGAGCACGAAGACGTTTTGGCACTCGAATCCTTTGACTTCAACTGTGGATATTGGGTGTTTATGATGATTAGTCTCCACCGTTTGAGAGTTATTTTATCTTCCCAGCGTAAATTTAGTTAACTTTTGGGTTTATGTGTTAATGACGAATTTCTAAAGGAATACGCGAGACCTTTAAACAGTTGTGCCTTGTATTATTTTATTTTTATAGTTTGATATTGTTTGTTTATAATAGCTAGTTAAGTTATAAAGTAGGGAAGTGACTTATTAAAGTACGAGTTTAAATGTATATGGACGAGGCGACAAAGGAACCAAGTTTGAAATTATTTTACGGATATGTATCACTCATTCCATTCCGGGACATTTGAAAACGTGTTATGTTAACTTTTAACTTGCAACAAAATTTAAAATGCAGCAAAGTCCATGGGTTACGTACAATAGATAACGAATTAAGGAGTTTTGCAGTAATAATTACAAGAAATGAGAAAAAGGGCGCCGCGTAGTTCCAAACGTACACAAAATTGAAGGTTAGAACTGCGAAGATATCTTCAATATGATAATGAATAATAATAAATACATAGCTGTAAAAGAAACGAGTAGTCAATAAATAAGAACTATGAAACGTTTTTTTGCACTGTGGGAAGGTAATATCAGCATTTTCGTCCTTGGCACGAATGCAATCGATTGGCGAAAACCGCATTTCGATAACTTTAATAGTGTTTAGTGTTTAGTGAGTTTAAAGGTTGGAAGGAATGTGTACGGACATACTACATACTACAGACTACAGACGACAGACGGAATTTTTTTTTTCATTTTTTGAATCTAAGTATTCAGAAACGCAAAGATATGTAAAAAATTGCATAGGTCAATTTTTTTTGGAATACTAATACAATACTTCCCTTTTACTTCGTACTCGGGAAGTAAAAATGATCAACTATCTGAACCTCATAAAAAGGCTGTTGACGACGCACATGTCAATACTGGAAAACAAAATGGTTTACCTTTTCTCTTTTTAGGCACGGTTTTATTCATTTGCGTTAATACCTACATCTATGTATTTACAGTAGAATGGGGTTCCTACAAAAAGAATAAAAGAAGATTTAATTTTCTAGAAACTAATTAGCCTTTCATAACAAACACTTCTGGAAACAAGGAACATTCCACTCTTCCGTCGTCATGTGGTTCCTCATTCAGATAAATGTAAGATATGTAAATAGTGGGGGAAGATTAATTAGATAAATGTAACTTATTGAATTATTGTTAAAACTTCCGCCAACATACAAAGAAAAACGGTGTTTCATGATTATAGAGATTTTTAGAGCAGATTATCTAGGACAGCGCCTTGTTACTTATTTGTATTAAGTTAATAGTTCAACTTCACTAAAATGGAAATTAATGAGCTGTCAACATAAATTGACATATGTATAATTATTTAATTAGTTTCAAAATTTCTCCTGAACAACAATAACCATTATTCTTGCTAAGACTTAGTAGTAAACAAAAGACTACATATTAACAAGCCATTATGTATATTACTGGCCATCAAGTTCACAGAACGATAATTTAAATGATTAATGCTTTAGTAGCTATGTTTTAGCATAAATTCGTAGAGAAAATACAGTCAGAGAGAATTATGAATAATGTAATTGTTGAAATTAACTTTCATTGCTCATTGTGAACTAGTGCAGCTTCTCGTTGATTACCGAAGCCTCAAATTGTTTTCTCTCTTTACAGCGACCTTTTGAAAATTGCGTATTTATTGCAATATATAATTCTTTTAAAAGCAAGTTTGAATTTGGCTACATTTATATGTATTAATACTATTAATGTACAATAATCAATAAATAGAGCATTTCATTACTTACTCTTGTTCTTCAAACACTATACTGACCTTTTGTAATCTTTTATGTTTATTCGCATGTTCGGATCTTAGAATATAAAAAAACAAGTTCGGATGCTCTTAATTGTTTAGTTATTATTTAATGAAACCGTTCATTAATTTAAAAAATGCCCAAAATGTTATATTTTCATATACGTATTGGTTTTCAGACATACCTTCCTAAATAATAATAATAATACTTTATCGCTTAACAAGAAAAAGATGCAAGGTTTACAAGGCAATGGTAACTACATATTATTAAAGCATAATGCAGATCCTGATCGTGATCACATTGTGGATCACGTAAAAAACATAGGTCATCTGTAAAGCCGTAATCTCTTTTTTTGGAAGGATGGTGTCTAACGAATTTCTTTTTAAATTTTGCTTGCGCAGATATCCTTTCGTTTACTTTACTATTTCACGAGAAGGGAGGAGCTCTCTGTTAATAACAATTTTTTTTTAATTTCCCTCCCCACGATTGAGGGCATCAAGAGCTGTGGTCATTAGCCATATACGCTTACAAACAGCCATGTCCGGATGTATTTTTATTCGAACCCGAGACCGCCAGGTGTAGTTTATTGGTACACCAACGGTACATCCACTACACCATGTCCGGTCATAACAATTCATTTTATGCAGGTATGTTATTTTTTCGACACGAGTATATTCAGATGCAATTGTCGAAGTAAAATTATGAGCAGAATTATTGTAATTCTGCGATGTGCATCTACTGTCAAATTGAAATATGAACCTTTTTCTAATGTTTCCATATATGCACCTATGAACTGACTATTAACATTGTGAAGCTGTTTTTTTCCATTTTCCTTTAAATATTTTCTGTTGTGTGAAGAAGTTGAGAAACAGTATAACGTTATTTTGGAACACGCAATATGTTTGTATACTCATATAAACAATAAGTGTAAGTACTTGAACGGTTATAAAACACACTCTACCCAAAATTTTTTCAAAATCTTACTTTCCATCTTTATAGTAGATTCTCAATTCTTTTGATTGAATAACTTTTTATAGCCCATGAGAATCTGAAGCCATATAAAGTATTACTTCTACATCTTTAAGTAATACAACAATCACATTCTCAAATACGTCAAAACATAAGACCTGAGAACTTTCACAATCGCAATTTTAACAAATTAAAATTAACGGTTATGGGGTGTAAAAGTAAGGCTGCATCCATAACTCGCTTTTTATTCCGTTTGTTTGCCCGGAATTGAATGAATACGTCTTTTTGATGGCTAAAATCCAAATAATAGCATCATGTCTTGTACTTTATATACCAACGGTTTTGTTGGGGTAACCTAGGAGATGGTGTAACAAATTTGCGTCCTGCTGCTCAATCGAAACCAATTTTTATGGTATCTCCTGCTTCTGGTTCAGAGGACAAAATTTGCCATAGTTGTCTATTTTGTTTCCTTCCCTAGTTCTATGGCCACTTCTTCTACTCCATTAAGCATCGCATCGCCTAGATGAACTGACAGTGTGTTCCCTTGTCTTTCTAATGGGATTTTGCCGGTTTTTTTTGATATTGCGTATTTATAGTGAATAATATAGCGCTATATCGTCTCCGTAACAGTAATGCCTCTATTCTGACTGGGTTAAAGTCTTTGTATCCTATAATCGTTTTTGGATTTCTGAGAAAATTCTTGCGTTCAAAATTTTGAATATCAGTATATCCTCCATTTTAACATTAGTGTTATTTGTAAGCCGTTCCAATCACTTGGCGCTATGCAGTCGGATAGACCAGAGTCAGTATATTAACAGAGTACCGCAAGTCTTTGACGCGACAAATGCCGCCCTGGCGGCCATTTTTAGTCCATATACATAACATAGACTTACGAAAGTGCGTAATTTTTAATAAAATGCCGTGTTGTTGTGCCGTTAAGTGTATTTGTTTTATTATATTCCGAAAAATTTAGTCAAAACGTCATCTACTTCACTGAGCGTGTAGTGAGTGAAGCGCGGAAAGAACTAAACATGGCGAAGGTTGCGGTACTCTGTTAATCTACTGACTCTGCGATAGACACAACATTTCAATTTTCTCAATATGAACCTTGTATCTCTATTTCTCCGTGTGTCTTTCAATTTTTGATGCTTTGATCTAAATACGTATATATCACAAAATTATTAATAAAATGGGAGTACCTGGAATTTATCTCCTGGGTAATAATATGCGGCGAAGCCCTACTGCTTCTATGCAAATATTCTCTACATATGTTCGAATTGAAACGTTTAAAAGCGGGACTATTATTATATTACGTTCAATGATACGTTACTGCATCGGTTAAGAATATGTCATGCACTTTTTCATATTTTAAAATTTGGGACTTTAGATTCAGATTCTTTTCATATAAGAAAGTGGTCATGAAAGTGGTTTTTGTTTTTTGATAATGTATCTATAGGTATTAGTATAGCGTTAATGAAGATGATTTGCTAACTTTCATTCCATCAAATACTACACATGTGTGGTACGACCCTCAATGTAGGGTAAAAAGTAAAAACAAATGAAAACATTTTAAAATTATTATTTCGAGTTCGAGTCAGATATAATTACAAAGAAATATTACATTTTCCATGACTTTTATGACAATGAGAATGAGGTAAACAGCAAGCGGATACATTAGCTGACGAAACGGGGTTTGTCATGGGTTACGCCGCCGCCGCGCCGCGCCGGTTTGTTAATCCAAGCAATTTAACGACATATATAGGTAACAAATACAAATAGCTTCTCTCTATTAAAATGTCTTAAGACTTTATACAAAATTGGAAAGATTCTCGTATTCAACATACCTAACATGGTTTCGTTATGATACAACTTTCTCTGAAGAGTAATTTTATTTCCTTTTTAACCTTTAAATTGCAAAACAACCTGCGTGGGAGTAATTAATTTTTCTATTTCGTTTACTTTATTAATTGGTTTGATTTTGATGTTAGTGTGCTATTTACATTCAATTCCGTTTGTGAAGCTTGTATTTCAATAAATCAACCCTTAAAACGTGAAACGTAATATTTTTTAGCCATTTCTCCTGGAATGTTACAATTACCCGTTCTTAAAGCAAGCCGCGCATTCTAGCAAGTTACGCAAATTTATATTACCATTGCTGTAACGATGCGGTTTGGCATAAATTTACGCTAACTCGATGTACAAAATTCTGTTAAATAAACGAAGTTGAAAAAATATCTGTTGTCAGCTCTATTTCATAACAGTACCAAAATTATATTAATTAAGCCCAAACATACTGTTGCGTAGAAGCAATAAACGTGAGACAAAAAATAATTTAGCATCTAACGGATCTCGATAGCCTTTGAACAATAGCCGGTATTTAATGGAATTGTTTGGATAATACCGTGATTTAATTCGTATACTACATTAGAGCTGCTACGAGTAAATGAATGAATTAATGAAAATGTAAATTTCTATTGCATCAATTCAACCATCGACGATTAAAAGGCAATTAATTAAAAGTTGACAATTTGCACACGTGACCTAACACATTTGTAATTACATTTCTTTTTTCATGCACGCAGTTGTTGAAATGAAGGTTTAACCGCCATACTTACTCCGAAAACGAATACGTCTAATCGTTTGTACGAAATACTATCGATACACCTTTTAGCAAAGTTAGAGTTACGAGATTTTTTAAATGATTGCCGAGAAAAATTATAAATAACAATGAAGTCCATGGTGGAGTCAGAGGCTCAAAAAGGGGTAGTGATTGAATTAATAAAACAACTTAAAACCTGTCCTTGGACGATGAATATTTAATAAATCCACATTTTTAATGAAGCGAAGGACGATGGTAGGGTTGGGCGATATTGAAAATTTTATATTCGATATATCTTCGGTGAAAATATCGCGATACGACTAAATATCGATATATCGTGAAATATCGCGATATATCGGGATAGTTGAATATATCGTTGTATGATTGTGTATCAGTGTTGGTAGGTCCAGATTGCGATAGCGATCCTATACAGGGTGATTCGGGAGGAAATGGAAGTATTTCAAAGACATGGTCAGGAAGCTAAAATAAGCAAAATAAGCTCATGTTCAAATCCGATTTTCATTTGTTTCAGAGATAATTAGGTTTTTCTTTTTATAAAGTTAATCAAGTTAAATATGACAACGTTGTCCTATTTGCCAATTTGAAACAAAAAATTAATTAGGTTAATGTCATAAAAAGTGACAGTTGTAGTTGTTTTACAAGATTTCAAAAATGCCTCATATTTTCAGTTATAGAGAATATGCAGATATGATGCTTGGCTATGGATTTTGTAAAAGCAATTCTGTTCATTCAGTAGAAGAGTATCGACGTCGTTTTTCGAATAGAAGAATTCCTAATAGGGAAGTGTTTCAAAATGTGTTTTTAGACGTGTTAGCGAAACTGGAATATTCCCAAGTGCACGTATTGCTTCTGAAAACTTGATTAACTTTATAAAAAGAAAAACCTAATTATCTCTGAAACAAATGAAAATCGGATTTGAACATATGAGCTTATTTTGCTTATTTTAGCTTCCTGAACATGTCTTTGAAATACTTCCATTTCCTTCCGAATCACCCTGTATATAATGTAACCCTCAACATTTTACCCTGGACGTCTTCTTAGAACCCCAAGATATGCACTCGCGGCGGCGGCAGGGGGGTATGTATGAATATAGGATGTGCTCAGGCCCTATATATTTCAGATTACAGAAATATCATACAAATTTTTTAAAAAAGAAGTACTTATAAATGTAGTGGGCTAGGCTAAAGGTATAAAAAAGCATACAAATAAAACCCCAATCGCAATATATCATTGCATTGCGGTATATCGTCATATCACGATATATCGTCATATCACGATATATCGTCATATCACGATATATCGTCATATCACGATATATCGTCATATTGAGATATATCGACTATGACGATATATCGATATTCCAAAATTCATGTGAATATTCATATCGTGGCTGAAAAATATCGCGAATATGACTAAATATCGATATCATGTCTTGGTATGTGAAAATTTGGAAATGTTGCAAAAAATTAAAACTTTAGCTTTAGCGGAAGTTAAAGAAAAAAAATTTGTTTCTGGTCTTGAGGTTGTTCGGTAAGCTATAATTGACAGACGATGAAAAAATCTCATTGAAATCTTGCTTAATTTACGAAAAATAGCACTTTTAGAATTTAGACAACTTCGAAAAACGCCATTTCCTAGCTAAGTAAAAATCACTCGGTATATCTGATAGGGGCTAAATAGGTTTTCAGACTAGCACAAATTATTGCCGTAAAAAGTTTTTTTAAAAAAACAAAAATAAAAAAAAATCCATTTGGTGCCGACTTTTTGGCGAGCACTGTATACCATGTGTCCCAAATTCGATGCTCACCATTGGTATCTCGATTATTAGAGACAAGCAACAGTTAAATGGGGAATGTTTTGCAGAATTTTTATACAGATTTCTGTATTACCGATAAACATGTTATAATAATTTAAGCAGATGTCGCTCATTTTATTTAATTTTTATTATTACAAATTAATTTACACTATTGTTTGAATTTTTGAAAACATAAGTAAAGTTAAATGCAGTTATTTATTTTTAATCGATAAAAGCATAAGAACTGTTTTTTATGTAATATATGAAGCAAAACGTATAAAGGGAAATTAAACCAACAATCAAAACAAAACGTCAAAATGGGGAATGTCAGAAAATTATATTGAGTGTCGACATACGATTATCACAGTCGCATATACATATTAACAAGGCAGACTTACGTTCCTTGATTCTGTTTTATTCTAGCACATATGAATTTAAAAAAAACGGAGCATTGTAAGAAAATTATTATAATAACGTACATAAGTACGCAACCTTAACTGATTTTAACTTTAGACTGATTTTGATGAAATTTAAAACTAAGGCCTATAAACAAATTTCATTTAATCTAGGGGGTTATTTTGGGAGCAAACATTCAAATTTTAACCCAAACTAATTTCCCTTGGTGGAAAGTTAGTAGGCATGGTTAGAAGTAAAACGTTTGTTTCTAAATTCAAAATAGCTCAAGAACCGTTTAATTTAATTAAAATTTGAAAATTGGAAATTATAGCCAAGGGATGGCCAGAACTATTACTTATAATTGGTAAAAAATAAAAATTAAACGTGGCCAATTTATTGGTGCCCAAAACTGGCCAAAAATTAAAAATCGATTTTCTCAAAATTTGCTGACCTTTTTTTATTTTTTTAAAATTCACATACATATTCATGAAAAACTATTGGCACTACATTTATTTCATTATTTCCCATAGGGGAAGGGGGATGAATGTTTGAATTTGAAAATTTTATATCTTCATAACATTTTGGCTAACAAAGATGAAGAACACCATATTGAGGGATTCTGACTCGAAAAGGGGGGTTCACAGGAACAGAATAAAAGACACTCAGCCTCCCCTTTGACCAATTTAATTATGAATGAGATCGGTTATACGTTATGCGACATGTTTCGGAACTAAAACCAGCTCCATTATCAAGCGATGTGTTAAAATTATGAAAAGATGAAGAAATAAAATTGTACAGTGAAGTAGAGGACATACGGCTCTTTTAATCGAGTATAATAAGTATACCTACCAATGAACATAATATTAAAAATATTTATGACATACCCTGTATATTATTTCATGAGAAAGGAGAACTAGTTTCCTGATTACAACAGTACACACAATATATTTTTTTGCTATCCGGAAATTAACAAAATATTAAACATTTTTACGACATACCCTGTATATTATTTCAGGAGAAAATAAAAAACGTTTTCTGATTACAAGTATGCTACACACAATACATTAACTTTTTTATTTTTTGGAGTTATTACGCAAAAAACTATTTTATTTAATACGTCATTGTAGTAAACACGGGAAAGTTTTGTACCAGTTTACTGGTCATTAAATTATTGGATAAAACGGTTCCCAGTTTAACCACATAACGTCATACACTGCGTTCAGAGTTCAGACTACCTTAGATATGATTACGCTTGACGCTATCTAGTCACACCTTTCTCATTGTTTCAATGTTTATTAAACTGTATTATGACAACAACAAAAAACTCAACGAATTCGTTATTTGATGAACCCAAATCCTATCATTTGTATTTAATAGAAAAACAATACAAAAGATTGAGCTTTTTTGCCAGAATCATAGGTATAAAAATCTCTTCCTAAATGATTGGAATTATACTGAACAGGTTCTTTAATTTCATTGTCTTTTGATCAATCCCGTAAATGTGATAGTTGCATGCAGTAATTTTGTTCAAACGTGCCGTTTAGTGGGTAGAATTGAATGAAAAGCTTCTATTTACTTAACAACTGCTATAAAAGATAGACAGTGCACAAGGATCGACAATAAATCTAATTTTTTCTGTCCAAAAATACATTTCTCTGTTGTTTAGTGCTCGTAAATTCCTACCTTGATAATAAATGAACAAAAACTGTGCGCCAATTCCTACACAAAACACGTATTTCTGGAGGTTAAGCTCTCGTAATAATTGAAAGAAAAAACAGTAGTGAAGTTGAAATAAACTACATTGTTTATAAAACATAATCCGCAATGACCTGCTGTTAGAAAAATATGCACATCGGGAAGTAGTTGCCATTTTTTAGAACATTGCTTTAATTTCGTTGTGACATATGGCCAATATATACCTACCTACTCCAACTCTATGTAAATGAGAAGATGGCGGTTGTTAGAAAGCCTTAGATCATATATTTTTAGAAAGCTGACATAAGCATCACAGGAACTTTGCAAATGACTTTGCGCAAATTGATCCGTATAATAATAATTGTCATTTGATGGTTCCTAAAAGCGTAAATTAATTAATTAAAAAAACGAGGTGTGAAACGCTTAAAACTTTTTAAAAAGATATAAAAAATTATTAATTTATAAAATTTGTATTAATTCGGGTATTTCCGATTACTTTACCGGTACGGTTTTTTCGATCTGATTTATGTCATGGCGATCATTACTCTTATGAGGGCGAGGGAGTCAGCAAAGCGGCGGTACCTATTCCTAAATCTTGTATGTTTTCGTAACCAGAGGTCGGATTTCGTTGATTGTTTTTGCATTTTATTCATAAAAGCGAGATGTAAAGGATTGATAATAATAAAATAAAACGTGATATGTCTTTTAGCGTTTTTTTTACATTTTCCATAATTTAAGGTTTTAAGCTCAAAAACATGAAATCCGCTGGGATTTATATAACAATTTATCTTAGGAATACAAAACTGTGCAAGAGTAGTCTACGTATGTTCGATTTGGACATACGGTCGCTAAGATATACAGGGTTATTAGAAAGTTTGGAGACGGCGATTTATTGTCGTTAATATTCATTTTAGGAAAAATTGTTCAATACAAAAGTTGTTTATGTAATTTTTATCCATACTTGGGAATACTTTAACTTTTTTGATCTGCAATTGTTTCTGAGTTACCCCGTTCCGCATAATTTTTTTAAATGCGAACATATTAGTTTTACCTCACTATTCGATAGAGGATTTTTTTCTCTATAAAACAGCACAAATGAAATTTTTTTTCAAATTTATTTTAAGAACATTTTTTTTCCAAAAAACGCCTACATCAAGTAGGTAGGTGGTTTTATAATTCGACTGAGCCATTGTCAAATGACAAATGGAGGACAATTTGAACACTTACTTTAAATTACTTAGTTATTACCTAATTTGTTTTTAGTGATAAGATTTTGATTCATAACTTTTTTTTGTTTCCATATAGCTACTTCATGTGAATACTTGTATCGGCGTATTTTTGAAAAAAATGTTATTAAAATAAATTTTAAAAAAATTTCTTTAGTGCTGTTTTAAAGAGTAAAAAATGCTGTATCGAATGGTGAGGTAAAAGTAATATGTTTGCATTTAAAAAAATTATGCGGAACGGGGTAACTCAGCAACAATTGCAGATCACAAAAATTGAAGTATTCCCAAGTATAGATAAAAATTACATAAACAACTTTTGTATTGAACAATTTTTCCTAAAATGAATATTAACGACAATAAATCGCCGTCTCCAAACTTTCTAATAACCCTGTAGTCAAAAATAGGTTCTCGGGTATTTTCAAGATGGCGGACAAGATGACGGCCGTTAACCCCCCCCCCCCTCTAAAATTGTTTAATAGGTCATTGATAACAATCCTGGAGGGGGGCCAAACTTTTACACGCTTGGTAACTTCCATCATTACATTGTGCGAATAAGCCCGTTTACAACCTTTCCTATAACCAAGATTTGCTATAATTTTTACGGCTTTTCTTTGGTACCTACCTAAATATTGTTTTCCAAATGGCAGAATGGCCCCATACAATTATTGAGTAAGATGCATGACAGTGAATCAAAGCAAATAAGCTGATCTTAGAACAATAGATGATACATTATTTGTTAGTCGTCTTAGAATGTATAAATTACTTACTACTAATTTTGGTGCTTACATAGTCGGCTTGAGCCGAAGAATAGGAATGTATATACTACAACACTACAGTTTTCGCCTGAAGAACAAAAATTACAAGTTTTGTTTGTGTTGTATACTTTGTCCCGCGCCCTACTGTCCTCGCGCCTTTATGGCCTCGCGCCCTTATGTCCTCGCGCCCTAACGGCGGCGCCGTTTCGGTCGCGCCCTATCGGCGGCGCCCCATCGGCGGCGCCCTAATGTCCTAGACCGTGCCTAGAAAGTAGGTACTATAGAATACAATCTCTAAACTATACGATCCTAGTGCCCCCCCCCCCCCAATCGGTATCCGATCCCCTACAAGTTAGTGATTTGTTTTCTGTGTTTTACTTTTGTTTAAAGTACTTTTCAACGGAAACTTATGCATAAGGATCCTGTGAAGATAAGTAAGGTAAAATTTTGATTTATCATTGCAATTACTGCCTTGTAAAATTTCGATCGTTTCCCCAATAATTTTTGTTTGTTGATTTAACGTCATTCAATCATTTTACTTACAATTTTTGATTCACCTAAAGGTAATTTAGATCCCGTATTTTGTGCTACAGAATTCGATATTTATTTGCATAAACCTTTTTTTTGTGTTTATAAAACCTGTCATTTTGTTAGATATTTTATTTGAATTTATTATTCATTATAACCACATCAAATTTATTGACATCGCTACTACTATAACTGTTAATACCTTCGTAATTCGGATTAGCAGCCCTATTTTCTCGAAGAATTACGTGGTGCCCTTTGGCTTTACTTAATTTTACCTATTTTCCTGCCCCAATTTTTAACGTCATTCGCTCATTGTGGCTAACCTACGACCACCTGCCTACTAGCACTGAGCTATTGCGGCCATTGCTTCTTTTAAATTTCGTTACGACCCATTTTTGTCGTAACGAGTTTAAGATACAATTTAACCCGTAACCTTAAATTGATTTCATTATTAACATAAGTAATTCAGTAATTCAAAAAACGCTTTACATTCAAAGTGGAGAAAACTATTGTTGCACGTAACATTTTGCATTTTTACTTGGTAATATTTAAATAATATAGGTAAGACCTATCGGTATCAAACAGTTTCATAGCATTTTTTAATACAGTTTCCTAGCGCATGCAAGTCAAAATAACGATATGTTCAATGAAATACCGTTATACAGTTTATTTTATGTCGTTTCAATGGAATTTATTATAAACTAGACATAATTAATGCGCTCTTTCACATATGCACCCAAACTCATCTGCCGTAGTTTTCTAGTTTAATTACGTCGCTCTAGTAGTGTCCTCGTACTTTATATTGTGAAGTGTGGGTTCATTTGCATGTGGTAATGAATGTGTATGAACTTTCGTTGCATATATTATATTAATAAAATAAGTAGATTTAGTAACATGCATTCCTAAAAGGTTACCATTAGGAAGAGTCAACGAAATTAGATTCGTGAAAGTGTAATGGAGCTTGTGCTTCTAAATGTATGTTTTCGAACAATCCATTGGGAAATACGAGGTTATCCTTAAAGTGAGAATGAAGTAAAAAGAAAAAAAGATGAAACAGGGAAGATAAAGTCACGTTTCTTATAAAAATAATTTGTAGAGCAAACAGGGATGTTACAAAGTATTTTTGCGCATTCTTTCGCCAAACTATTTTTTTAACTTGCAAATGTTTTAAATTCGGCTATTTCCAGAGTACTGCAATGGCAGTTGGTGTTCCATTTATAATATATTCTGTTGCCATTTTTTTAGGAGCGTCTTCTCCCAGAGTGGTGACGCGGCTGGCGACCAAACGAGCGGAGACCGGTAGTTAGTAGTAGCAGCTACGAAAACAGCAACATTCAAAATGAATTGGAGATGTCTCAACGGCTCGGTCGCGGCTACCCAGTCACAGTCGTCAGCGACTGCGAATTTTGGAGGAAACCGCTGCTTTATACAGGGTTCGGCAGAAAGAACTCCCCGATTTGAGAGGCAGTGGGAAGCGAGCAGCGACAGAGTAAAGTGATAGGGGGCGTGTCTTTGAGTAGCTACGTACGTGCCGTTTTCAGTATACGCCATGGCTTGGTTCAGTGAACATCGTTCTTTTGTCGTGAAGTAGTTTATTGAAAATGGCGGATCGCCAGACTTAACACCATGTGACTTTTTTCTGTGGGGCTATCTCAAGCTGAAGGTTTACCAGCATCGCCCTCAAAGTTTAGAAGCCCTTAAGGAAATGATAGTGCAAGAAGTTGCAGCAATCACACCCGACATGACCCGCAAAGTAATGGAAAACTACCCGGAACGGTTCAACCAATGCGTCAACCATGCCATTTGAGTGACATTTTGTTTAAAACACCTTGATATTGCATTGTGTTAAACGGCATTATGTGTGCTTTTAGTTAATAAAAATAAACATGTCCTATCTTACATGGTTTCATTTTGATTAGCTTTTCTAATAGGGGAGTTCTTTCTGCCGGACCCTGTACTTTATACCAGAGTACATTTTCTTGCCGTCTGTAAACATTTTCATTATTAAGTTAATTCGACATATTTTGAAATGTATGTACAGTGGGTAAAAAATCATTCATGTTTAAAAAAGTGTTATTACCGAAGGTGTGGGAAGGAATTGAAAAGTTCCCTGCTTATACAAGGAAACAAAAGAATATGGCATAAACACTTAAACAGTCACTTTATTTTTCAAGTTCAAGTCAATTCAACGATCTCCTGATGTTCTTGTACCGTCCTTGATCAGAATAGGCATTTGTGAAAGCAAGCACCTCTTGGTTGGATCAACACTTCTTACCAGCGTGAAATTTTTATGCCTAGGAATACACTATATTCTGAGGGAGGCAAGTCGGGCGAATATGGAGCCTGGGTGAAATAAAATTTTATTCTTCATAAGATGTTGCATTAATTGTTTTACTTTTTTAAGATAATCAACAAAAAACATAGACGATAACTTTTTCATTCAATGAGACCATTTTGGTCTTCTTCAGTGCAGGTTCTGATTTTGGTAGTCAACTGCTTGTGTTATTTCCGGCGAAGAATGGGAATCCACGTCTCATTTACAACGCCCAGCCTTTGAAAAATGGTTATATGGCAGACTTTACTTCAACGTTAGCAATGTACCCGCAATATCCATGAACTTAAATTGCCTATCATTTAAACCACTTTTCTGGAGTTTTCGACAATTTGTTGTTGAGCAGCGGTTATTGGCTTGACGTAGTGTCTCTAACCTGTTTTGGAAACGGCGTATGAAGTAGTAGGCTTGCGTAGTGTACCGTCTATCTTAACTTTTATTTCTTCTGAGGATAAACTTTTAATAGGTACAAAAATAATATTTAATCACTACACGAATCTTGACTGCTCCATTCTTTATAGCCAGTAAAACTTTATCAACTTCGACAAATCACAACCATTGTTATATTCGGAACCGTCAGACTGACAAAGGATGAAACAAGACAACCCCGTTCAAAAATAGCGTAAATTCTTATCCTATCTAGATTAGACCGGGGATATTTCCATTTATGCCCACCCATACTTTATTTAAATTCCCTCTCATTTTCTCGCCTAATATGAAGCTCGGTAAGGTTACAAAGCAGAACTGATCGCTTCGCTTAAATCTCTCTATATGAACGACAGATTTGAGCTCTCACACCCGAATCAGATATTTTTCGACACATCTTTCTTCTGTCCCACCAAATGGTTATACTCCCTGTTGTTGCATATAACTAGAGAGAATATTTATAAACATCTTAACCTTAAAAACTGTACCTACATTAGTAATCACAACAAATTTGCAAAACACCTGTATTTTGTGTAATTTAAAAACCAATACAAAAATTAATTTATTATTATTTGATAATTTAAAGATAATGTGCAAAGGTGAGTGTCTTTTTTGATCTGTCTGCAACTGAATTTTGAAAGATGAGAGAGCTTGGGATCGACTCTTGTTGAGATAGATAGTTTATTCATTACAGTAGTTTAGAACTATTCTTCCATCAAGTATAATAATACATTTCTTAAACATATGTCCAATGCGCCTTTTTGTGTTTATTTATAGTCATTTTTACTTTCCCGTGCATATACACACGTATATACAGGCTGATTCACGTAGCCCGACCATTCTGAATCCAAATAAAATATTTTCAAGATGGTGGCACTTCTGGAAATACCGGCAGTAGCTACCAACTTCGTTATTTTAAATGAAACTTCCAAATTTCCACTTTATGTAAAGTGTTTTATGTCTAAAATTTATCGCTTCCGAGTTGTTCCGGAAAATTCGAAAATTTCGACAGCTGCAAGCTCTCGCGGAAATCGGTAGGTACTGTGCCCTAACTGCTGCGAATATACACATAGAGAAAGTAATGTACTTAATCGAAAAAAAATCGTACTCGAGATTTTGACTAATCTCGACGTTTTGAGTCCCCCTGAGTCCAAAACCGCCATCTTTGAAAAATGTTTGTCTGTGGGTGCATACGTGACGGCTGTAGAGCCTAAACTGCTAAGCCGATTTTGATGAAATATAAAACTAATACCTATAAAAAACTTCATCGGTAAAACAAGCTTCTCTTCAAAATCGGCTCAAAGGGGCCCACACTACGGGCGTTATTTTAGGAGCAAACATTCAAATTTGAACCCAAACTAATTCCCTTAGTGAAGAGTTAGTAGACATGGTTACAAGTAAAACGCCGTTTTTCGTTTGTTTCTAAATTCAAAATGGCGGCCAATACAGCAATTCTCCATTTTTTTACTTCTTAGGGTCTAGTTCAAGAACCCTTTAACTTAATTAAAATTTGAAAATTGGAAATTGTAGCCAAAGGATGGGCAGAACTTTTACTTATATTTGATAAGGAACAAAAATTTGACGTGGTCATTTTATTGGTGCACAAAATTGTTCAAAAATTAAAAATCGATTTTCTCAAAATCTGCTCCAAGCATTTTTTTATTTTTTGAAATGTGATACGTATAGTTCATGAAAAACTATTGGCACTACATTTATTTCTTTATTTCCCATAGGGGAAGGGAGATGAATGTTTGAAGTTGAAAATTTTCTTCATAACTTTTTGCTAACAAAGATGAAGAAATAAAATTGTACAGTGAAGTAAGAGGACATACGATTCTTTTAATCGAGTATAATAAGTATACCAATTTACTTCCATCCTAGCCGGAAATTAGCAAAATATTAAAAATATTTATAACATACGCTCTATATTATTTCAGGAGAAAATCAGAAATCAACGGGCGAGGTACCGCGCGTATCTTAGAAAGTAATAGTCATATAGCCTTGGGGAGAAAAATTACTAGAGAAAAGTGACAAAGAGAAATTGCTAGAAATAATTTAAGTTCCCAATCATACTTCTAGTGGACATTATTGCTAATGTTTCACTCATATTGTATCACGAAGAATGCTTTAGTTTCCTAAATACAATACGATGGACAACATATAAAGTCTTACTGGCCATTTTTGAGTTTTCAGTTTCCTACTGGATAAATGTTGTTTCTGTAATCTTTCCTTTCGATGAATTGTTTGCGGGCTAATTTTCCTTTCGGTAAATTGTGTTTGAAAGTATTCCTTTCGGTGGATTTTCTAGACTCTAAAAGATCAACATTTTACCTCCTTTGGTTTAATCACATTAATTATTCAACGGTTACAATGTGCATCAGCCTTCCACTAGATTAACGTTAATTTGAATATAACCTTCAGTGTTCTTACAAACAAAAGATAAAAGCAACAAACTATTGCCCAAATCCACGTAATGCCCTTGAAAATTGTTGGCTAACTTGAAGATAAGATTGTCTTCTTGGAATTATCCTTAATGTTATTACGCCTCTTATACTGTGTAATCTACTCTACTGCTATTTAAAATTTTAAAAAACTACAGCATGAAAAGCTTGTTATAATGATAAAGGTGTTCACGAAACCTTATTCCTTACTTCCAGTTCCAGTCACTGAAACTTTTAATAGTGAGCACAACCTTTTTACTTTAGGAAATAGCTCTAACTTGTTAATCTTACTCACATATTTAATTTAAAAGCGAAGAAATGTTTATACATTATGGTTGTTGCATAATTCCTAAAGTTTCGTTAAAGAAACATTCTACCTTGGGTAGAACCCGTAGTACAATTTCATGTATAAGCGAATTTATATCCGCAGTTATTACCACAAAACTTTGTCGTCTCTATGAAACTAAAAGAATGCAAGTCTCTTGAGAAGCTTAACTTGATTCAAAACATTTCGTAGATTACTATTTCACAAATAGCGCTAATGTTTGAGTAGTAATTAGGTGACGTCGGGAATCATTAAATTTAATTGAAAAAAGTACAGCCCAAAGCAAACCGTATATAATTAGTGAGGAGTGAAAATAGCACCTACGCTACGTGACAAAGCCGTGCGTGTGTATAACACTTAAAGGGCATAACACCGTTGATACATATTTTCTGTATGGTAAAACGAAATTAATTATTCACAAACATTATATGATGGCGGAATCTATTATCCACATTACGCATGGCAATACAATAGCAAACTACTAATCATAATTTCTGTCTGTAAGCTAAATTAAATTATACAAAAATACAAATTTTTTCTATCTGTAAATAGGTGAATATGTCGGAACGTAGTAAAATCTGATAAAGGCCGTTAAATAACAGAAGTTCTCATTTTCTAAAAACAAACAGAACATTTAAAATAATAACTGATTAACTTTGGTATCAAGTTGTATCGTTCAAATGTCATAATTTGAGATTTCTTACAATTTGGCTTAACTTTTTCGGTCTGTATTTTTTTGTTCTTCTGATTAAGCTGTTAACAGCGTCTCGATTGTTGATGTGTTGATGTATTGAAATTGTTATTATCCATATTGTGCGACAAGAAAGTTAATTACCGTCAATTAACTTATTTTTAGTGGGAATAAGGGTTATCCTATGAGATTACCAACGGTTTAAAGTGATATGTCTGATGACATATAGGTCACAACTAGTATAACCCACACCACCTTAGCATTGGAGATCACAATTTAAATTGTGTAGCCTTAAACCAAAATCACACTTTGAGTGGCGTAGAGTGGTATTTAGTGATAGCCACGTGATAGCTGACGCAATCCGAAAAAATGTAGAGAAAGTTATAGCAATCACTTCTATGTAAGACGATCTGTGCACGTACTAGCTGTGGGGTAGTACGTTTTAATGCTAAGCGATATATCTCGCGATTTATTGTAAAAATGATAGAATTCAACGTCCTGCTCTTCTTACAACGCTCGACATGACCTTACAAACGTCTCCTGAAACATTTTCATGAACCCTATGGTAACATTTTGCGTTGGTTAGCTAATTAGTCCAAACTTGTTGCCAATCGAATATCTGTAAGGCAAGTCGGCAAGAAGATTCAGAAACATAGCTAACCCCCCTAAGACAATGGAAGCTCCCGTCATACATGTCAAGAAGACATAAACCGTTTACTGGAATGCAATCAAGGAGTGTTTAATGAAAAGCTTTTTTTTAAATTTTGTGGAAGTTTTATTATGAGTTTATCTAGCTCGCTATCTATGGATTTTTGTACACTTGGACTGACCGGGTCATAATTCTGTTTGATTAGGCATGCAATATGTTATTAAAAAAATTTGAAAAAAACGTTACTAATGAAATTATTTAATTGTAGTTGTTCATTTGATGTGACTGCTGAGTTAGACAACGGATAACATTAACCTCCATAGATTTCTTCAGTCGCAAACTTGCAAACGTTTTAGCTAACGTTGGGCACTATTTCCATATAAATCCAAAAATCTGAACCCAATATTAAATTGTGTCGTAAGGTTGTGATGATTAAAATATCCATAATTTTGGTTTTATCTTTTAGGTCAATAGGCGCATCAGTAATGTTGCCTAAAACGTCACACAAATTTCCATTAGCTATTGTGATTCGATTCACAGCCCCATTAGTTTAATGCCAAAAATGGAAATTTCCAAGTACGACCTTGTTATCAGTCTCATATTGAGAAAGTACAAAATGTAAAATCTATTTGGTTTTCTTAAGATACGTGGCTGTTTGTATAAAAGTTCCTTATTATTATTACTACTACAGAATTTGAAAAATAATGGAAATTCAGTGACTTGTAATAAATGATTGTGCTGAAAATATATAATCCAATTCCTCTTTCATTAAAAGAATTGGTGATTTGGAAAAAAAGTAATTTACCTGAATTGACATTAATACAATGAATGTAAGTAATAACAATATTATATTAGTCTAGTAATTGGATACGCAATTCTTGATTTATACAAATGAAATTCATAAATTAATTAAGGAATGTGGGCGATTAACGTAAATTCTCTACACCTCCAATAATGATAACCGATTTTACTTACAAATTGTAATTTAACTGCACGTTTGCTTTTTTTGGTAGAAAAGATAGGGTAAGTAGATGGTAATGTAAGGTATTTTGCTTTAACGAGGTTATATGCTCAAATGTAATTCAAGATGATAACTAAATGAGCTTAAAATAAGCAGCACATTATACATATTGATTTATTGAAGTAAATAAGCAAGACCTCTACAGTATTTTCGTCAAAGTTAAATCTATCAAGCTTTTTCGATATTTATCAAATGCATTGGAAGGGAAAAAACGATTTTATCTGATTGTTTCGTCAACAGAAGGTTCCTTTTAAATGCACGAGACTTTCAGAAACACGCATCTTTATTTTTGCAAACGTTTTCTTTTTTATAAAAAAAACTAATGTCGTATTTCAACAATAAAATTTATAATACACTTTAAACTATGGATGGTTGGTTGTATATGAAAACGTAAAATAAAACATTATTCGTTTTGCCGTTCTAATGTTAGAGGGAATAAAATTCTTCTAAAATCCGATTTAACAGAATTTAATCAATTTTGATTAGGTACGTCGTCGAAACCAAAGGGCATAAAGCGCCCAAATTGATTGATTTGTGACAATCCATTTAAACTGGAAAGAGTAGAGAATTTATTGGTTGCCGAAAATTTAGGTTTTGTTCTCTCTCAAATTTTACGTTTTACGTTACATTGGAATATCTATTAGGTACGTCTTTACCATTTCATCATCTTGTCGCACTTCAATCTCAAATTCATGTAGTATTTGCGCTTAAAAATGGTATATAAGTCGAAAATAATGAGGAAGCGTTTTATAAGGTGAAAAGGGACTTACATAGAATAGTATTTTGTAAGTAGTTAAAATCTGTGATGAAATAAGTATGATAGGTATATGGAAAAGTACACACAATTCGTATTTGACGAGATCCCGCCCACAGAGCAATTTCCAATACACGCCAACACTTCATAGCATGCAGTTGTACGTTTGACTTCATAAAAAGCCTTTGTTACAGACTTTAACGACCATATAAAATTCCCGTTTTCTAATCAATACAAAATTTTGATTACTTGAGTCTTGAATTGAGACAGTCCTGGATTTTTATCGCACTTCAAAGTATTTAATTTCATTCATGCGTAAAAAACTTATTAAACCTCGTTGTAAAAGAATGTGGAGGTTTCATTCCCCTTACGACATTTCATTTTTCATTGTTTACTGAATAAATTGCGCCCACATATAATGATTTTTCGTAAAACTCTTTACGACCGAAGCATACTTGATCTTTTTATTCATTCAACAAACACTTCTCTAACGTATATTACATATATTATTATATTCAGATGCTTCTACACATATTTTATGACTTCTTGAAATTTTCACGTACCTAATAAACTATTAACCCCAATGGCATTACTGCAAGTCATAGTTGGAAAACTTTAGACGCGCTCTGATGAACAGTTACGACTGAAAACTACAAATTAAGTTTATTCGTTCCATCATACAGAAGACCTTATGAGAAGGATGTAAGTGTAAGTAAATTAAGCCAATGGTGGTATATTTGTTAATCATTTGCCAAAAATGCAACTATACCTTAAACCTCTTGCAGGGGGCGAAACCTTGCAACTTAAACATCATAAATGATTCGCATACAGATAGTATTTTAAAATTATTGTATATAGTTCATGACTCACACAAAATTTGCGATTGTTTAATAAATAATCACAGAAGATTGAAAAAAAGATACATCTTACGTAGGTGACTGTTTCCTTCTAGGACTTCGTACAACATGAAAATAATTTGGTATTTTGTATGAATTCTGGATGGATGTATTATTCTGATGCTTTGAAGAGTATTTGGGCAATGCTCTTACCATTCCCCATATTATGTCGTTACATTACCGATAAATTCCCTCCCATATTGCACAGAATGTCAATGATTTTCTTGTTACACTTACTATGTTGCATTCCTAAACCAATGGTAATTCACTTTGAGGAATGCGCATTATTACGGAAAATTTTTTATCACCTATCACTGTTATAATTTCGAAGCTTGTGTCTTATCTTGCCATTTTTAATACATCACATCATTTTTTTAGTGGCTGTGAAGCCAAGGGACTGCACTTTTGGGTCATTTATAGCACACTAGTTGGTATTATTATGTTAAAACAAGGAATATGCAATGTATATGTACATAGTTTTACAGCTTTTTTCAGAAACAATGAAAACTGATTTTACAGAAAAAATTCTGGCAAGTTGCCACGAGACTTCCCTCGTATTAGCACCTTTTTCAAAAAATAAATTTATATTGCAGAATTCAGAAAAGATTCTCTTTTAAACTGCATAAAAAATCTGCAACTTTATATTATTAAAAAAATGATTGCCGCCATTTTAGCTTATACCGGAAGTGACGTCATCAAAGGTAATATCAGCATTTTCGTCCTTGGCCCGAATGCAATCCATTGGCGAAAACCGCATTTCGATAACTTTAATAGTTTCTGAGTATCGAGCGTTGCAGTCGATTTTTAATAATTATTTTTTTTAACACTTTTTTCAAAAAATAAGTAAGCACAATATATATTGCTGAATTCAGAAAAAAATTCTCTTTTAAACTACATAAAAAACTGCAACTTTATCTTATAAAAAAAATGAGTGCCGCCATTTTAGCTTACACCGGAAGTGACGTCATCAAAGGTAATATCAGAATTTTCGTCCTTGGCCCAAATGTAATTCATTAGCGAAAACCGCATTTCGATAACTTTAATAGTTTCTGAGTATCGAGCGTTGCAGTCATTTTTTAATAATTATTTTTTTTAACACTTTTTTCAAAAAATAAGTATAGCACAATATATATTGCTGAATTCAAAAAAAAAATTCTCTTTTAAACTACATAAAAAAAACTGCAACTTTATTTTATAAAAAAAATGAGTGCCGCCATTTTAGTTTATACCGGAAGTGACGTCATCAAAGGTAATAACAGCATTTTCGTCCTTGGCCCGAATGTAATCGATTGGCGAAAACCGTATTTCGATAACTTTAATAGTTTCTGAGTTTAGAGCGTTGCAAGGAATGTGTACGTACAGACTACAGACTACAGACTACAGACGGAAAATTTTTTTTTGCATATTTTGAATCTACGTGTTCGGAAACGCAAAGATATGTAAAAATTTCCATAGGTCAAATTTTTTTTTTTGGAAAACTAATACAATACTTCCCTTTTACTTCGTACTCGGGAAGTAAAAAATTATCACATTAATAAGTTTGATAAATAAATTTTATATTGTCATCTTAGGTTAAATAATTTATTTAACCTAAGATTGTCACGTTGACGTGAAGCATATAAAACTGATTTCAGAGCAGTGTATATAAAGTTAATTATTAGAACTAGTGGATGGGAAAATCCCTTTGCCATTCGTTAGTCGGTCGAATGTAGTAAGTCGCTAAGGAATCGTTGAGAAAGAGCAATATTTATTTGCGGAAAAACTTTACGTAGGTACAAATTTTTTGTATGCTGAGAATGGGTAGGTGTGAGTCGATAGCATAGAATTTGTACCATCTTACCGTACTGTACATTATACATAAATATAAATTGGCTAGCATTTTTGGGACGTTTTAAGTAAGTATTCTCACAAGACAACCTCGTAGCTTGTTATGGTAAACCAATTCTTCGCGGGGGTAGGTACATAATTCTTCCGTCATTTCGAGTCTCGGCAACTTGTAAAATTGACAAGTCGGGTTCAACAGTATTCGCCGGCAAATGAAAATATTTTAGCATTTTGACATTTTGAGAGTAGTTAAGAAATTGGTTAACGAACGCTTCGATTATTATTTTTTAATATACATAGAGAGCTATAAAATTGAGTAATCAATTTTTCGGCATGCTAGTGTGAATATCCGTTGTAAAATATAATCATCCGTACAACACTTTATCAGGTTTATGAAAATCATCGAAAATAATGTTATTCATATTGTCACTACCTACTAAGTTAACTATTACCAGGGCTATCGCAGTAAATTTTGCTTTTAGAGGGGCGAGTTGAGTTTTAATTGACCTTTTTCATTAATCTCAAGAGGTTATTTCTTTTAGCACTCGCTGAAATGGGCGTAGATAATTTATTATCTAATTCTGCACAGTGAGATGATTTCGGATAATAGCCTTCTAGCTCACTAACTGAATTTTCGAGAAATTGTGTCACCTTCTTTATTTATTGGGTTATCTGTCCCATCTGACGGAAGTCGCAGAAAACAGGAAATTCTGCGACGGCTGAAGGAGTAAACAAATGCAGATCACTCCTGTTCTACAAACTCGCTTCCAGAGGGTCATATGAATCACAAATGAAAAATATAAGGGTTGATGTCTACATCTATTGAACAAACCTTTGTTACAATTGGCAAATGTATTAAAAGTAATGCATGGAAAGGTCTTTAAACTGTAAAGAATTTATCTTGGTTTAACCACTGCATGGTAGATTGGAAGGTATAATAATATGGTTTTTTTTACAAACGTCAAAAAATGACAAGGTTTGCGCATTGAGAACAATACGCGAAGTGACTCTTTTTTTCACTTTCCTACGTTACTATGACACCGTGCGCGAAATGACGACGCCGTGCGCGAAATACTTACTTCGCGCACTGCATGTAAACTATATGAGAGTTTTGTATTTTAACGTTAAAATAATTGTCAACTTTTTCACGTTTGTAGAAAAAATTTTGTTTGCAACTCGTGCGCGAAATGCCACTTTGGTGATCGAGAACTGATTTTTTTAACGAGGCGCAAACTATTACTTGCTAGATCTAAAAACAAGGGTTCATATTATGTCACGTTCGCAATGATTAATTACAGGTGTCATGTAAGGTATATATATAAAAATAAACTGTATAGCTGATAACGTGATATGATATGACCCATAAATTAGACATGGTAGTTTACAAAAAATGTGATTTTAAGGTAAACTAGCAACTTGTAATCCAAAGTTATTCAACGTTTTCAATTAAAGCGTAGATATGTGGGCTCAGCTTTACGTCTTAAAGTTTTCTTTTATCTATAACGCAGATTTACCCTTCTTGTACTGCACAATGCACATAATGTGAAATTATATTCTCTGCTTATTTACGCTCAAATGTTTGACTGGTGTTTATTCTAAGAATAGATAATGCTGCTGTACTTAATTATGCTCCTGTAATAAGAGATTCGTTTTGATTCGTAATTTCATTAAAGGACGTGCAAATGGATAATTTCACATGTATCTACACCGCAGTAATATATACCTACCACCGTGATCTACACTAAAAGAATTTAAGTGTTTGTATTTTACAAAGAGAGCAACAGTGAAGTTTGTGATGGAGAATTCATAGAACATTGAAAACATTATAGCACTGTGACTGATGTTATGTTTCCAAAATGTGTTCACGCTTTGAGTAAAAACGATTCATAAAAACCGCGAGTAAACGATTTATTTTTGTTTTACACATGACCATTGCGCAATCTAAAAATATAGCAAGAAAATTTGCCAAGAATTTCTATGAAGTTTATTGTTTGTATAAATTGGTGAAACCGGATGTTATGGTTTTTCTACGAGTTTATTTCAATTTAAAAATTCCTATTCCATTTCATGTGTATACAGTTGGTAAATATTTAATTTCAAAATGAATGAATTTTGTGTTTTAATTAATGCGTACAATATGTATTTATTGTGTTTGCTAATTCCGTTATTTGTAGTTTAACGGCAATGGAAATATACTTACAGGGAAGTATTCAATATATTTATTTATGTTTGATACTACATTTAGATGAATGTTTTTGAGATACCAACTTCAGAGTAAGGAATATGTTTGCGAGAATTGTTTTAAACGCATGCACAAGTCCATAAAACCTTTGAGTTATTCAATTAGGTAAATAAAGTATAAAAGAATATCTGGAAAAGTAATAAACCAGTTTCCCCTAATGAATTTTTTCTTTCCTAGTTTTTGTAACCACTTAAAAAGTAGTCCTCTTATCCCTTAATTTTCTTTTCCAATTTTATAAATTTTAATTCGTTAATGAGTTCTGATAGTGTCACTTATTCAAGGTCACCCATCTCTTGGTCTAGTTCTCCTCCAAATTTGAAGCATTTACTATCGGAGTAAAAATGCAAGGCCTCTGACTTTAGAAGCTTGTATCTCAGTAATTAGCAATCATAATTTAATGAAATAAAGTGCACTTAAAAGACCATTTATTTCTACAAAAAGATGTAGAGTTTTAGATTTTTACAATACATCGTTAATTTTCTGTATCAATGTATGTGAGAAAAAGCGCTAATTATGACT
Source organism: Pyrocoelia pectoralis (assembly GCA_036250285.1). Classification (NCBI taxonomy): domain Eukaryota; kingdom Metazoa; phylum Arthropoda; class Insecta; order Coleoptera; family Lampyridae; genus Pyrocoelia; species Pyrocoelia pectoralis. Next base: position 41,314,142 of record CM070074.1, read on the forward strand.
CAAATCGCACAAGCGCTCCACTTTAAAAATTAATTACGGCTATATTATTGAAACTGAGTGGTAGATACTTATATATTTGAAAAATGTATACTTTTTTGTCAATGTGAGATGCTTTTGAGGCCAATTGGTTTATTAGTCTTAAAGCTATAATGAAAAAACGACATCTTGTGTAACTCAGTACCTGAACGTTCGATATTAACAATTTGACAGTAACATAACAAGGTTAAAGCAATTATATTGTGGTCTAACACGATTCACAAAAATAATGTCATTATACATCGTTTTTTTAAAAGAAATTTTGAAAAAAGGATGCATGCACCAGTTGGAGGGGGGAAGCGCGGCGCGCGGGGTAGCTGTTGTCGTACACTATTGCTATAAAGCGCATGGTTTTGTACAATGCAAAAGAATAATCACATTGTTGTGGGTTGCCGCTCGCTGCTTACGGTGTGGTAGATTACCTCTCGCGGGAATATGTGCGTCTTTCTTTCGCGATAAACATAACATTTACTTTGAATTACAAGAAAACAAATTTTATTTTCAATAAGTGAATAATGCAGTTAGATTTAAGTAATATCAAATTTAGCATTTAAAACAAGAATTTTTTCTTTAACTTCCGTAAATTGCAAAATAGCACATTTTCGGTTAGGGCTTATAAAACCAGTTAATCATATGAATAATCAATATTTATTGGCTGTCGACTTTTCAGAAGTATGTGTGCTACAACATTTGTAAATTTGGTAACAATTTATGAAACAATAACAATTTTATGATAAGTTTATGATAAGACTTTTCAGAAGTATGTGTGCTACAACATTTGTAAATTTGGTAACAATTTATGAAACAATAACAATTTTATGATAAGTTAAAACTGACCGTCAGCCAGGAAAATACTAAATACAGCGTTTTTATTGCTGTTAATTAAAATAAAAGTTAAACAACTGATTCTAGCATTTACGTTTTTACACATGTTAAACATATATAAATGACTAATGTACTGCCCAAAAATGAAGAAATTTCACCCTTCCGTTTTTTTGTTATGATCACTTAAAGTCAGAGGCCTTGCATTTTTACTCCGATAGTAGTTTCTGCCAAACGCATATTTCCAGTAACGCTTTCCTTTTGTTTTCATATGTCTTCTTTTCTATATATAGGACATAAAATCGTTTTTGTCCAACCACCAGGCATTCTTCCTAATTTTTAATGGGCATGCAATCATTTCATTGCCGGTTATCTTTTATCTCTTCAATTTCAATTAACTTCTTTTCATTAAATTTTCTTTTGCTGTATATTTTCTTCATCTCTCTTTTCTTCTCCTGACACTTATGATATTACTGTCTGTGCTATCGGTTTCAGTGGATTCCCATTTGACCTTGCACTGTTTTTTTCTGTTCATACTCATTTCTTATTTTCTCACCTTGCAAGGGACTCAAATTGTACGTACCTATATCTGTTTGTGATTCTATGTTCAAATCTCCTTCTTCAAGCCTTCCTTTCCTCTTCTCTCATTCTCCATATTCTTGTCGATTTCTTTGCACACGCTCGATCTTATTTATTTAATTCTTATCGCCTTAACTGTCTACCTCTTGTAACTATCCACCTGTTCATAGCGAAGCACATTATTCGTTTCATTATTTAATATATTTTTCTGTTACAGCTATCGCTTCTTTAAAGTTGATGGGATCCATATTTTAATGTTTAAAATGTAGCTCAAAATGGGGGAAAGCATATAATAGTGGTGAATTAAAAATCACAAAACCTTCCCCATATGGGGATGGGGAATAAGAAGTTGAAAGTTGAAGTTACGTTGAGCAAAGATTGAAATAGCAATAAACTTGGATTTGATTTTAATTGTTTCGGTGTTTATTAACCGTTAAGGTCTGGCCCTATCTAGGCCATGTAAGTCCCACCTTTCCTTCTCTTACTTTTGTTTAAACTGTGGCTTTCAGCGATATTAACCTAACGGCTTCGCTAATGTATTTTTTAATTTTATCAACTTTAAACTTCACCATCACTCACCCTCATTAGGTACCTCATTACTTCAACCATATCCAGATTTATTATCTTTAGTAAGTATGCTAATCGTAATTTAAGAATTTAGGTAATGCTTAACAATATTTGTTTTTAGCGTGATGATGACATTTATGTTATGTCGAAACATGTCGTAACTTAGCCCTACTTATTGTAATTTTTAACTGATTTATCATCAACTGTTTTTATTAATTTATTGCTATTTCAATCTTGGCTCCACGTAACTTCAACTTTCAACTTCTTATTTCAATTTAATTGTAATAAATTCCATATGGGGAAGGTTTTGTGATTTTTAATTCGCCACTATTATATCTCTTCTTTTCCTAGCATTACGATATTGATTTCACGCTTTGGCAGTATTTCATATTCATTTCACAATTAAAACAACCACACTTTTTATTGCAGTCAATATTTTGGTAATCGAAAAAATGAATTTTGGTCATGATAAGATTCGCGCGATTTGATTAACCGTATGAATTATGAATGCGATTTACAGAAATAGTCACCAGGGAAATTACTATAATACTAATTTCATTAATCTTTGTTCAGTTCTGTTAAATTCCTCTACACTACGTACCCCTCGCATTCTCACTTTGATGTGTGCATATATGTACGAGTATGTATAAGTATAAGTTTATCCGAACTTACCGTTGACCACTGAAATATAAGCAACCTGGAACGCTCACGGTGCATTTAACCTGTAGGAAATAAACCGAGCGTGCGATAGCAAAACGAAGGGACATTGTGTCCTTGTTGTACTCATTCACAGTTCAGCATTTTCATTGTTTTACGATTAATCAAACTAGTTTTTTATTACGTATACGATACAATAACATAATGAGTAAGACACTGACCGAATGTCCCTACAATAATTCCCTTTCTGTCGGCTCGGCTGTAAGTTAAGCGTAAGCGTTCCAGGTTGCTTATATTTCAGTGCCGTTGACAATACATGCATCAACTAATTGCAAGATGAGCACGAAGTAAGGCCATTTCTATTTCCATTGTTCGATAACCATTTAATAGACTGTGAGAGTGAAGAGAGCAATTCCACTAAACTTTGTATGAATTGGCACTAGGCACTAGAAACTAGGTAGAACTTTGGAAGTAATTTTGAGATCGATGCCTTTCGGCGTTACAAGTGGTATAAACGGAAATAAAATTTTTAGAAAAACAATTTGAAATTGTTATGAGACTTATTTTGAAATCAGCATAATTGCAGTTGCAACAGTATTCCACGCCAAAATGTGGCGCATCTGTTTAAAATCAAGCTTTACTGTCCTCAAATTACACCTGAAAGCTTACATTTCCATAAATTATATAAAACTGTCTAATGTGCTATATGGAAATGTCATTCTCTCTTTAAAACTGAGTTATTTGTACGAATAATTCAAAAATCAAAGATATTATTGTATTGAGCACAAAGCATAAAATAATTGCGCCAAAGTAATAGGAAATTTAATACTGAGCGGGTAAAAGTTTCCCCACGTTTCCCTCTTTCACATTAATTACGTTCCATAATAAAAAGTGTTATGAAACTTGATGCATATCTTAAAGAGCTAATATTTTGGCAAACAAATTCAGTTATCAGTCACAGGTGCAAAGTTTAAGCACGTCTCGTGCAATAACTCTCTGTAAGTAAAAATCTTTCCATGACACAGTAGATATAAACTTTATACTAATTTTACTTGTATATTTTAGATTCCCCTTGATAAATGTCTTACGGTAATAAGGTAGGTACTTAGGCGAAACTGTTAATGTCAATTAGGTAGATATACTGTTGGTTTTACTATCATTACAAAATGAAATCAAGGAATCGATTACGTGGCGAGCACAAAGGTATCGATAAAAGAGAGTTTACGTAGTGTATGCAAGAGAATCACTACGCTATAAACTAAAAAAATAGTAGGTACTAATTCACTTAATAGACCTTGGGTACTAGGTACTGTATTAAACTTTATTAAATTCATTTACTGTAAATCCGTTTACCTATTTGAGTTTAAATGTTGAATGGCCATTGCTTTACACGATTTGTGAAATATTTATTAATGGCGAGCTGTCGCGATATTTGTTTGCCTAGGATGCTCAGAAGTCAGAATGTAGTAATACCCATCACAAGTGGTCTATTCTATTAGGTATAGTAAAATGAAATCAATACTTGACAGTTAATTTATATAACAACTACGACTGAGTTTCAATATTTTGAAAAAGGTTATCCTTATTTCTGATCTTATGATTATAAACATGACTTCGAGTGTCACAAACTTGTTTATGTTGATTTACGTGTGGCTCATTGTACAATGTACAGCTATAATTTTTTAGGTCACAGTTAAGTTAAAGATATGGAGGTTTTAAGAATGAAAGATTTTTTTAACAATTTGGAGTATTTCAGTAGAAAAGCAAGATTAAAATCGTATTAGTTATTTGCGTGTTTGAAATCAAATAAATTGTGATCAGGTTTTTCCCATTTTTGTATATCTACCTACTATAATGGGTACCACTATGTATACTCTGAACAGTAATACGAGAACGTGAACCATGCGGCAATATTTCTCACTGGAACGCTACCTTTACACATTACCGAATATGCTAAGATTGGTCGTATTTGTTCTCCATGCAAACATTCTCGGGTAGCGTCAGCAAGGTGGGATGTTGGTTGCCTAAACAAATCGCGGGACATTACCTATGACCAAAACAGTATACCAGTACGACTCGTTTTCTAATCTCAGAAGCAAAGATTAGAAAGTTAAACTCAGAAGATTTATGTTATTGTTCATTCTTGTTTAATTCTCTATCTATGGCTTTTCGATTTTTCCAAACTCCCGCTGTTGGAGTCCGTTATTTGCCAAAATTCTACAAGGAAATCGCCTTTACCCCTTGAACTTTATAACGTAGGTACTCCAAATCGGTATTGTGAGGAAATATTGTAAGAATACTGTGATGTAACGCACCCAATAGCTTTGAATTTACCCGATTTGTAAATAGTATAGAAATGACAGTTACACCACTGGTACTGGAAGCGCAGAAGAATAATACAATGAGAGCTGAGAGCAAGTAGGTACGAAAAGAGTTGATGACTAATTACTTTTCATTTGTATGTTTATGAAACGTAGATACATACAATTAAAGGAAAGGTGGACTTAACAGGGGAATAAATTGGAGAGGCGTCGGAGAGAAATGGAAGCCATGGAATTTGAGGGGATCACAAAGTAAAGAAAAATAGAATAAACCTCAAAATGTCCTCGTAAGTATTGTATTCTACCAAGCAGCATTGATACAAAAACAGCGTACGTACTATTTGTGCAACTGTATTTTTTCTAATATCCAATTGCTATTATGACTTATCCGTGTATATACAGAAGTACCCAATTTGCAACCCTCGTATAAAGCTCCAGAAATCACGCCAAACTGTTTCCATACACTATTCTCTTGCATAACTAGTGGATTACCGCTGTCACCCTCAAAGGTTATATTATTCACGAATCAGCTAACACTTTATAATGTCTTACTTACAGAACATACTGATCCGTTTACTGGCTTAGCGCACACTTCACTATTCGGCACAAGATAACCAGTTTCTTTGTTACATTCATGGCTTTTCATAGTTATTAAGTCTATATAATAAAGTTGTATGCTTTCTCCTACTGTAGTATCTTGTGTATCACCAAATCAGAACACTTGTACATGAGATCGAGAAAAAAGTTGCTGTCCTAGAAATTATGGCACGAACGTTTTCTTCATTATAACTTTTCCTTCTTACCCGTATCCTGAACTCCTTCGATAAGCTTAACTAATGCAATGTCAATGTGCTCGTCGTTATAGTCTTCGTGTATGTAATAATGTAGTTATGTACTACTCTGACGAGCTCCTAGAAACTTCTTCACTTGTATTCGCCCCATCAATGGTTTCAAGCGATATGTCGATGTGTGTGGCTCTAGAACATCTGACTGTTAGTATACGAAAAGTATGGCATCGACGGTAATAGGTTAATTACCCACTTACATAAAGTCATCAAACTTAAAACAATGCGCAGAATTAACACCCACTGACTACGAATAAGGGAATCGCCACAGGTACCGTAGAAGATGAATGTTTAAAAGGATTCCGTCATATACCTGATACGTTTTTGGTGAGTATATCTCCACCCACAAGTGGCAGTGCTGCTGCAAGTAACGTACAAAATCACAAACAATTTCATTATATCTGTAAGTAATGAGAAAGCAGAAGTTTCTCGTCCATTTATAGCTGGTCATGTTAGTTAATTAGCTAAATAATACGAGATAAGTATTCATAGGTAATCCATGATAACATATCTTCATATCTATCCACTGTGTCCTTGATACAATAACGATACAGCTACTCCATTATGATAATCTTGGGTCTAGGACAATTCGCCGTCGCCGTTTCGCCGTCGCCGTTTCGCCATCGCCGATTCGCCGTCGGGACAGTTGGCCGTCGGTCAAATTCGCCGTAGAGACGATTCGCCGTACAAATCGAAAATTGAAACTAACTTTTAATCTTGAGGGACTGTTATCAATTGAAAAAAAATATACTAAACCTACCTCTAACCTAAGCGCCTGAGTGGCAATATACGTTTAGGTTGGCATTTTTTTAGTTTCAAATGCTGTTTAGTATCATATTCCAGTGTTTGTATCAATTGAAAAAAAATATACTAAACCTACCTCTAACCTAAGCGCCTGAGTGGCAATATACGTTTAGGTTGGCATTTTTTTAGTTTGAAATGCAGTTTAGTATCATATTCACCTTTTTGTATCAATTGAAAAAAAAATACTAAACATTAATTACAAAATAAAAGAATCCATTTTATTAGCTATAATAACAGAGTGAAAATACAAATAATAATGTATATTTAATTAATAATTAATTTCGTAAATTCCTCTAAAATATTATTTCATACACATTGACTTTTAATTATTCCATGTCACCATCCATTTTCCAAAAAGGCGAACACAATGTAGTCTTGAACATAACCGCAAAAGTAGTTCTAGTTCTAACTGAAAATTTTGTATATTTGTGGTAATATGAAATCATTGTATTTGGTCACCGTTTATTTAACATTTTTTAATTGGGGGGGAGTAGGATCGTTATTCAACTATACAATACCTTTTTTTCAACACCTCTTTAGGAAATTCGATTTTCCTCCCTAATTTTCGTGACGAAAGTACTGCTTTTCCTCCCTACGGAGGCAATACATAGTATATTACAATACAAGTGATGAAAGTGACTGTATTTGATTTTGTTCGATACCTCTTTAGATAGTGACTCTGTAACTTTGTATTACAATATCGTAATTATTTTATTTAAAAAAATCACACAGTCGTGAGGATCCGTTGCTATGAAACAAATAAAATACAATATAACTGCGACATGACAAATTGTATAAAGTCAATAAAGTAAAGTGCGTGTATTAATTATTATTAAAAATGGACAATAGAATAAGTAACAAAGAACATTAATATGATTTGCGAGTAGTAAAATTTAATATCTAATTGTACCTATACATTTTCTATTGATAACGTTGAAATTTATTAAATCGTTGTAATTATCCTTTTAACTTTCCTTTCTCTCATCCAACACAATAAAATATCGTAATCCTTTTCATACCCCAATCGTGAATTTTCGGGTAACAAACTTAAATTCATTAATTTAGCCTCTTCCATAATATCTGCAAGAACTGAATTTGCACCACTTTCTTCATTATCTTCCATTTTATTGAGAAATATGGAAGACAAAATTGAGAAACTTCAAAAAATTTTCAATTCTCAAATCGAATGTTTGTTATTCTGGAACCTTGGTTACAATCATAAAACCCACATGCTAGGTTCTGGATTTATTACCACTTTTTAATTCTTAGATGTTTTTATAGGGATGTTGAAAAAAATCATATGCATTACACTGGAGTAAAGTGTTTTTTCCTCTCAAATAGCTATTGTTACAATGTGTATGACAATATTTAAATAAATACTAATACATGAAATTATATAAGATAATTAATCTTTGGATACAAATTGTGCCTCTAACATAATGATAAATAAGGAATTTTCACGATAATACATGAAATAATGGTTGCAAATTTGCATCCTAATATGTAATAAAACTAATTACTCTTTTCATAGTAACATGTTTGGATAGAATTAATGAAATGAATGCATGATAAACTAAACAAATTTCATGATGCAAATTCAAATTTAAAATTCCCCGTTTGGTGTTTTACAAAATTTGTACCCTTATTATGTACTAGTAAAAATGTTCAAATAATTTAAATCGGGAATGTTATTAATGAAATATTTCCTTTGGATAATTTATGAGTATACAATTTGCAAAATTGGCATGGCTTTGGAGTTATTCGTCCACTCTATATACAGGGTATTTTTTGGGAGTTTTAGTTAGACGTTTCTGGGAAAGTTTTATAGGTAGGTTTCTAAAAATTTGTACCTGTTAGGGGTTACTCAGAAAGCCGAATCGATCTAAAATATTTTCAAAATGGCAGCACTTCCGGAAATGCCGGAAATAGCTACTAACTTCGTTATTTTAAATGGCAACCCCTATTTTTTATTGCATTTTTGGATTCTACGTGAAATTTCATAACCTTTGATATAAACATGTCAATATCTACAAGTTATGGTTTTTAAGTTATTTTCATTTATTTAAAAAAAATAGAATTCATTACTTGAAAACCGTTGTAGCTATGGCAACCGAGTTTTCACCAGCGCATAGAGGAAGAATAGGGCTTTCTTTTGGCGTACTTAAAAAAAGTTATGTTGCGTACGACGTCACCTATGGGGTTCCAAATTTAAGAAAATTCAAAGACTAAAAACTCAGTTTTTTTAACTTTTTTAACACAAGTTGAGTGGACCGATTTAAAGTAGTTAGCAAAGGCATCTGGAATTTCATAACCCTTAACTTTGATACCATCATACTTCATTTCATCCAGCAGTTTATATTTTGACTTTTGCTGTTTATAATACTTATAAAAGTTTCTTACATCACTACTTATAGACTCCTCAATAGATTTCACATATTTCGCAAATGCTTCACCTATTTTGAATTTTACAATTTTTCGAACGCAATTTGATATTCGTATATGGCGCGAAAATGCAAGTAGAAATGAAGTCAGGTTTGACATTTTTTTCATGAATTGTCTTAACTTTAAAAAAGCTGTTCAAGAATTTTTGATAAATATAGGTAAGCATACTCTGTTCAAGTCACCAGCCGTTGCACGTCATAGCTTAAAACTTACTAAATCAATGACGTGTAATCAGCGTTGTCAAGTGTACGTGCTGTTAGACTGATTTTTTATACTTATTTTTTTTTATTGGTGTCCTATTTTAACCTTTTAAACCACGCCCCAGCGTGTTTAAATCGAACTTTTTAAAACGTGCGTGTTTTAAAGTTGCCATGCCAACATCAGCAAATTTGAAAAACGGAAATTCTATTGGTTATTGATCTGACAGGAATAATTTGTTACGTCAAATAAAATGACAGATTGCATCACCAATTTGAAAAACGTGAATTCTATTGGTTATTGATCTGACAGGAGTACTTTGTTACGTCAAATAAAATGACAGATTGCAAATTAATTTCCGTTTTTCGCATTTCCATAAAATACAACAACTAATGTAGACATAAACGAAATAAGAGTACTGAAAGTACTGCTTTTAGTAAAGCAATTTAAAAAAAATAGGTTAAGTGCGTACCGGTGAATTTAACAAAGTACCTAAACAAAATTTGACGTGACAACATTGATATATTTTATGAGTTTATATTCGCACTACGTTTTAAATTGTAAATACGTACTGCAAAGTGTGCGACAAGGATAAAATATGGTGGCTAATCCTACACGATTAATGACTTTTAATACCAACTGTACTTACGATGACATTTTGGCTTTAATGCAAATTTTATTAAAGTTGCCTAGTGAATTATAATTATAGTATTGGTATACGAGTAATGACGTGCAACGGCTGATCACTTGAATAAGGTATATACAGTGTGTCTAGTTAAGTTGGCAACATATGGGAAACTTTTTTATTATTAATTTTACGAAAAAAAGTTATTCTTTATAAAAAGCTCTGCATGTTCTAAAATCTAAAATACAATCATCAGATATTAAATTTTTTCAGTCGTGTACGCGGTTTGTCAAAAAATATGAATTTTGCTCAAGAGTAAAGTACCTTTATTTTTGACAATATCGAAAATTGTTATTAAAAAAAGTTAATCAGAACTAAAAACTACGTTCAAATATGCAATTACATCCTGCTAGTAAAAAATGTTTTTTTACAACTTTTTCTCAAATTACTACCTACCGGAGATAGTAACTTATCTGTGATAATAGTATGTACCTACAAATCAACAAATGTATTTCATTTAATATTATATTCCAGACTGTTTAGTCGCTTAAAAAAGATAGTCTGAAAATGAGGTTTTGAGGTTAGCCCTGTGGTCTAATTAAGTTATATTGTATTTTATTTAATAAATAAATAATTAAATTAACAACAAAGTTAGAGATATTGGTCCAAATACTCATTAGGTATATAATAATAATAGTTCCATATGTATTAAGATGTCATACGGCATAAGTGTATTAGAGCCACTTTAACTACACCTGGGCCATATCAGGAATATATTCAGGAAGAGAATTCGTCCCTAACGACGTAGTAGTCTGGCGGGTGCCCATCAGGTTTTTAAACATTACCTATTCATTTTTTAGCCCAATACTCAATCCCCCCTAATCCACATGATTTCCATTAATTTAACATTTGATTTCAAATATCCTTTTATAAATAGATCAGTCAAGCGTTTGTGAAAGTGAGCGGCAATCAAATTCATCTATAAATTCAATAAACCGTTCCAATTTGTATGTACCGTAAAAATAATAACCGCTAAGCGAGTCATAACTAATGACTTCGACCATTCCAACGTAAACTTTAGAAATATAATTGGGAAACAAAAACATAGGTTTTCAAAGAGTATTTAAAATGGAATTTAAATTCTGTTGAAATACAAACCTCCGCTTATTTATATGACTGCGCGATGTAAATACATTTACTACTTCTCAACATAAATCTGCCAACCTTTAATGTAATTTTTAAAATGATGTGTAATACCCGTAATACTATTGCAAGAATATGTTTTGAGTAAAATGGTTTAACATATTCACATACTTAATTTTATTAAAATTGTTAAAGTAATAAATTTGATCATAATAGAAGTGCCTTCTCGCAGGCCATAAAGCATTAATTGTATTATCCGCTAAAAACACAAACTGAATGGCTTTACGCAACCACGTAAAAGAGCATTTAGTGCGCCAGCCTAAATAAACAATAGAACAAATCATTTTACCATACCATGTTATTAATATGTCGGAATGATACTGTTCAATAATAATGTTTACAAAGGAAAACAAGGTTAACGCATAGATCTAAACAGAGTAATGGAGTTTACTATTCTAATTCACGAAAATGCTTAAATCTCAGCTAATGAAGAAATTGCCGATGTATGAGAAATAATCAGAATACATGTTGTTTAAATCAAATTCTTATAACGTCCTTTGTCCTCTACTAACCCAACAAATACCTCATTCATTAATGTTTATTTTATATTTCGTCTTTTACAGCTTATTGTTAAGTTTATCTTAAAATGTATACCTACTTCCACAATTTCTTTCAAGCTAATCTGCTAATGAATTATTCAACGTTGTTTTCATTTTAAACTGTGCAACTACTTTTGTCGTGAATTGGCATTAGGAAGGGATAGATGTATTCGGTTTGTCGTCTGCGCACCTCAACGGCTCCTGTAGAATCTACTGGCTGTAAAAATATCTTAAAAGAAATCTCTAGCAAGCAACAAATTCTACCAACACATACAGACATCCTTAGTTATAACATTGAATATTAATTTACTCACCGGTTATAATTAATGACAATTCTGAAAATGACTTGACCCTCATTTGAGTTCGGTATACGTCTTTTCAGTACCTTTATCTCTGTTAAGCCTTTTTTATTAATTACTAATTCTATCATTTTCCAAGAAAATCGCGTGCTTCCGTCGTTCATTATGGATTTCAAAAAGAAAATGTTTCAAAGTTTGCGTTTAATTATCTAACTTTGCTAATATATTTTTCACCGAACAAATTTGTTCGGTGCCTGAATTCATTCTGAGTGTATGTAGCTGCTTTGTTATATAAGGATTTTTAACATTCTGACTTCAGCTTTTGATAGAACATTGAAAAGTAACCTTAGGGTTTGATGTCACCCGCCGTAATAACTCTTCAAGAACACTTTCAAAATGGCGTTTGAAATATGAAAATTGTATTATCTCGACATTTATGATAATAATATCAATTTTATGTGTTTTTTAACGTTATGTACGAATATACAATTTAAATTTTGATATCTCTTTTTGACTCGATAAATATTCTAGCAATGTTAAAAGGGCATTCTCAACTAGGTTTTTTTCTAAAATGTGTAATAAAATAAAATGACGGTGATATAAACACTTTATTATGTATCTAATATTGCAAAAATAACTATGGATTTTGAAATAGGTTTGTTTATTATTAGTATATTACATAGCAAGTATGGAAAGTGATAAATAACGCACAAGCGGGAAAGTTGCACACGAGGCGTTAGCCGAGTGCTTGCAATCCCGCGAGTGAGTTAGACACTTTCCTGCGAGTTTTGTACACTATTTTTCCCACGACCATAAAAAAAACCAATAAACTACTTGCTAACAAAATTAGTGACAGCGTGAATAAATTCAAACTGTCATTTTAGTTGTTTGATCCAGCCGCCTATTCGGGTGTGAATTGTGCGTTATATTTCTAAAGGTACGTTTTCGTAAGGACACGTCTCTGCGACCTGTTGGGCCGACATGTCTGCCGACCGACATGACGAAAAATTGACTGGTGTTTATGTTGCCATTTGTTTGCAACAGACATGTTGAATTATTTACAATTATGACACTACTTTGTTCAGACTGGGCAATGTCGGGAAATGCAAAAATCAACGAGTCGGCTGTTTACGTAGCAACAAATGACATCCAACTCGGCGTGTTGCGATAACTTTTACAACCGACTTCGACATGTCGTTCAACTACCCCGACATCAAATGTATTTCGTTTACGTTAATACAGCAAGTCGGCCCACAAGTCGGCCGACATGTTGTGTCCTTACGAAAACGTACCTTAACACACAGCGCGAAAACAAATCACACAGGTTTTTTACATCGGACGTTATCGTCAATTTTCGGACATACTACGTAATTGTGCGTTAGGAGTTGGTTTCGTATATGGTCGTGGGAAAATTAATTTAAGCATTGCGAGCAAGTTTTGTTTTTTGTTTTTATATAGGGAGAAAATGCTTCTCACATACTATGACCTATTAACAAGTCCATACTGACAACTTTTTGTTATTATCGCAATTGTGGCAACAGACATAAAACTCGCTATCAGTTGCAATTACCCTACAGAAAGATATCCAGACGCGGTTTAACCTGGCGATTGCGCGGCCCATGTAGTAGACCATTTCATTCCTATCCATTTGTTCAAAAATTGTATGTAAGTAGGTACATTTAGAACAGGTCTAATTAGCCTTGAAGTATGTTCGGGTGCACCGTCAGGTCAAACGATCCATTAGAATCGTATCTAATATGGTTGCGTAAACTTCCCTGACAAGCCGGTTTGACAGTATGTATGGTTCAATAAGTTGAATAATAATTTATCCCAACTGAACGTTTATCGAAAATTTAACTTGGTGATTTTATGATTAAGGACATTCGCGTAATAAGAATCTCATTACGACTAAACCAATGTGATTTTTTAGGTTGTTTTGCAAACCATGGACCTTCCTAGCCATAGATCTAGTACTTGCTGTACCAAATCTAGCAGGAATCCGGACTTCTTACTGCTCCATGAATTTCCATTGTAGGTTAACGACAAAAAGTCTAGTATCAGCTGGTACCAATGTGTGAACTTAATGTAAATGTTTATCTTTAGCTTAAACGTGGACATTGGACACCTCAAACGACGTGCCGTGTCGTATCAAAAGTGCAACATTTTTGGTACAAGTACATAAAACCACCCCCCAAAGTCCACAATTGTGATCGTGGAAGTAGTTGTCAATTGTTAAAAAAGAAGAACGAATTAGCAACAATTAGTCGAAAAACCTTCAGCTATTAATTGTCATGTATCTGAAATGTGTGTATTAATATCTTTTTTTTTCGATGTAATAACTACTAATTATATTAAAGATGTAATGTATGGTTAATATAATTCAGGAAGTTAGTATATCGAAAAAAAAATATTAATACACACATTTCAGTTACATTACAATAGCTGACGGTTTTTCGACAAATTGTTCTTCTTTTTTAATGATTGACATCTGACAACTACTTCCACGATCACAATTTGTAACATTGCATTTTATCATAGACGGTATTTTATAATTTTAAATAATACAACACTTTCCCTAATCATACTAATTTCAGCTTCGCCTGATGATTGCAGACTAAATTGCCGAAATCGATAGCCTTAGGAAAAAATAAAAAATTTTTAGCTTATGACATTTTTTTATTTAAGTAACAAACTTAAAAATATGGAGAACTTCATCAAATTAATTAATAAAGAGACTATCGTCTGAGACGTTTATGTTTCTAATTAGTATGCCTGATGAGGAGTTTTCAAAATCATACGAGCAAGTGAAATTTGAACTGAATTGCTACCAATAAAACCTCTATGTAGCAGATGACTGCTTCAAAAAATAATTACATTAATTACCATACTTTGAAAACATATACGATGAAAGGAGATAAACGACGCAATGTAGAAAGAACTCATCTCGCTTAATGGTAACAACACACATAGCGTAGAAATTTCTAGCACATTTTAAATTGGAAAAAACTGTAAAAGAAGAATTACAAAACGTAGACGCCATCCGAAAAGTTGTGGAACAAATGTCTTGTGCAAATTCTTTATTGTTTGTAGAGAAAATCGTTTCAAGTTCGCATCTGTCTGAATGTTAGAAATTTGAATAAAGCGATTTGTCGCTCATATTTCCAAACGCCGGCAAGAGAATCTCTCTTGGTATATGACATTACCCTTCTAACATTTGATAACGTTAGAAATTTAAAGCTTCATTTGGACAGACGTAATATTCACTGAACACGTTACGAGAAAACTCGCCAAACGCGCATGAATTTTAAATCGGTACCGCAACCCTCGTCTTTACGTTAAAAAAGTCATGTGAAACTTCTTTTTATGCCATTTCGCTAGACTTAATTCACAATCACTTTCTCATTTCACAAAGCTCAACCTATCAATTCGAAAGCTTAAAATTCATATTATTTAGAATAGATTATAAAATTAACTGGTGTGTTTCTCTCAAATGCATTAAATACAGTAGGCACAAAACGCTGTGAGTGAATTATGGTTGGCTTAAAGCAAAATGACTTAATGAAGGTAATTGATCTTTTCATTTAGCTCTTCACGAAGTATTATCGTTAATAGAATTGTAATACGTAGGTTTTATTTTAAATATAAGCGAGTTTCGCGGCAGGACGAATAGTATAAAAGTGCAGTGTGCCTTATCTCTAGACGTAAGATAACATTTATAAAATTGGTTATAAAGGCAGATGGTTCGAGTGAAGGATTATTAGTGTTGAAGTCCGCTAAGGCGTGAGGTATGTCCACTCCGTACCAAAATGTTGAAATTAAAAAGCAAATTTCGTGAACAAAGCGGCGTTAGGTACTAAAAAGTACCAATTAAGTGCGTGAAGTGTTTCACTACGGGGTAATAAAAGCGTAAATACGTTTAATAAACAATATTGTATCTGCGTGTATAACAGATGTGCAGTTAATGGCTTAAACTAAAGTGCGACTGCATTTAAAAATAAGTGACGCTAAATATTAGCACTGAAGAAAGGAGCCGCACAAAGTAAAAGGTGTGAGTATCCTAATGATTTTAAAAACGAACATTATTATAGGGTAACGAAAAATCTCCGTGTTGTTACCTCGTCCTGGGTTTATCAAACCGCTGTCTCGTTTATATACCTATTAAAAATATTAGCCTTGTTGTAAAATTGGAACATTTATATGTGAATTTTACACAATTAAAGAAGAAATTTATAAAGAAACTCGACTGGGAACGAACCACGAATTGAGATACCGCTAGAGGAGCTGTCCGATCAGCGCGTCATCGTTGCAATGGCCGAACGCAGGTTATCGTCAACGTTGTCGTACTAAGGTACAAAAACATTCAGGTACTGTCCTAAAAACTATTATTTATTTAAACTAACAGTGAACGAAAAACTGAATTTTTCTATAAACGTCAAAAAATGATAATGTTTGCGCATCGATAACAATACGCGAAGTGACCCTTTTTTTCACTTACCTACGTTACCATGACAGCGTGTCCGAAATATTTAACCTTAGTGAAGCGATAAAGTTTCACCTCTTAGAATTAACCCTTTTTATCCCTACTGAGCTAGCCTGGGAAGAAAAAAGTACGAAAGGTAGGTCCAAACGTACTACCAAGATAGAAAAATTACCGAACCATATTACCACGAACCTGAACATCTTTATCAACAATTGTAACTTCCGTTACAGCCTGATAACTGAAGGTAAGACTATATGAGCTTAACCATCAAGCAGACGAGCCAACGCATCATAATGGAAGACAAAGTTATTGTTTCCTTTGACATTCATAATTTGGTCCGAAACCAAAATTGCCATTCCGTGACCGTGATACCAGTTTTGAAAGAGGGAAAGTGAAGAACTACTTTGTGTGACCCCTTTCGAAAAGAGGCTTAGAAGATCAGGAGAGGGTAGTACAGAATATGATTTAGCGTTGAGTACACAGAAGAACGAAGAATAATGAAAGTAAATGTGGGAGTGCCCCCCCCCCCCCCCCCCCTTATTTTTACAGATTCCTAATTTCTAAACCTTCCAGTTAATGCAACGAGAGAGATGGGTGCCCCACCAAGACCACATAAAAGAACCATCGCTTCTGCATTAAGAATCTTTTTCTTGTGAATTTAATTAACATAAGTCACAACTATAAGGAATTGTAGATACCTACTTAGTTTCACCCACCTTTACTAACGTAACCCTTTCTTATTTATCGTTTAACGATCGCCATTAGTAACCGAGTTTTCAAGCTAGATAAGCCTGAACATTATTGGGGTTACTAACCTCGACAGTTTGTTGTCCAATTTGGCAACCGATGTATAGGAGGAAACGTAGGTTGTTTTTATTATAACCGTTTATTTCAAATTGAAATAGGGACGATTTTCCGGGATTACTTAACATTAGTAAATAGAAAGAGTTTATCACTTATGAATCAAACATTCCACCTGGTAAGTTTATTAAATACCATAAAAAAGGGCAGACCTGTTCCACCCTCAATATGAAAGTACAAATGCTTGAAGTTGCAAGCAATTTTATTAATATAGATAAAGCATTTTTTGTTATATTTTTATTCCGTGTAATATAAAATTAAGCCGCAAGTCTCATCGTATACTTACGAAACTTGTCCTTTGATAAAATTAAATCTGGCACTTTTTGATATAGTCGTTTATATCGAATTTTTCTATATCGTCCTCCACCCTCCACATAGTATGAATCTGTTGCAAATATCCGTTACAGGATGCGCATTGAAACCTACAGAATCCATTAGAAGATAGTTAGTAAGCAGTTTCGTTGTTTTGCTTATTGTTATTGTTTACAACAAAATTTTATTTTTGGGAAAACGTTTACAATTACAGCTATAATTGGCCTACCGCTGACGTTACCCCAAGATATATAATGCCACGAAATTGGTTTACAGTTTTTTCAACGATTGATAAAATGACGAAGAAGCAGATGAAGTGAACTCACTTGACATAAATTTGCAAGTTTTCGCACTCAATTGCATAAATTAGTTAGTTTATATTTTACAGTAGCAAATATATACTTTGGATGTCTTTCGGATGTTCGTAAATAACCTTTCTTTGTTTGACTCTGCTCACATTAAAATTTAAAAATCCGGTGTCCCTTCCTTATACATATGTGCAGTGGAAAATATAATACATGATTTATCTTCTATTGTACCTTCTACAGTGTTGGTGGTTTCATACTGCGTACCCTCTCTTGTAAATTTTAGTGCCTCATTTATTTCCACCTTCAACACAAACGAGCGATACTACCTCTAAAACGTAGAGATATCATCAGGAGAAAATGACAGTTGTACATACAAACGTGATATACAGTTGTTGCATGTGCAAACATGTTTCTAACAATTAAATTTTTCTATAGTGAAAATAAAAGTAAATAATTGTTTACTTCTTTAATATAAAATCAGATAATTTAGTGACGGTTAACGTTTATAATCCGTTATTAATGTTAAGTGCTTTTTTATATTAAAAGCTAGAGATTAGTTATAAAATTAAGCTTTGTCATGTTTATAAAATACTGCTATAGTTGTCCAATCGGTAATCTAGACATCATGCAATAAGTAAATTTTGATGTAAAAAAATTACCGAATAAAAAAAATTACTTTGGAAGGATTCGAACCCCTGCTTTATGAGGATAAACACACAAATAAACCGGATAGGGATTATATAGATTATATACGTCAGCCAATGAAATTACGAATAAAATAGACTGATATCCAGACAGACGAACGGCTTTATTATATTAGATGAGCCAATCAGTTGGTTATCTTATTTAAAAACTTATCAGAGTTTGTTGAAATGGAACAATATTGGCGAAGGTAAATAGGATAAACGAAATGTTATTTTAACTGAAATAGGTTGTCGTGATTTTGGGATTGGGAAGAAAAGATATAGAAACTGAAATTCTTTACACACTTGCAAAACCTCCAATGAATATTGGAGAAAAAGGTTGAAATGTTATTTTCTTTTGTTTTTTAAGCGAAACGGAGGGATTCTACAGTTATATTATATTGTCGAATTTTTCTTTTGAATGGCTTATGGATTAAATAAGAAAAACTAGATTTTTTTATTTGAATCATAGATTATACTTTCTGTTAGTAGGTAGGTATCATTCCTTTTTTCTCCATATGTGTAATCCTATACAGTTTAGACGTTTGTAATGAAATCCTATTAATAAAATTTGACTTTAACTTCATATTTAGGATTTTATTAGCCATTTTTTAGTCAATTTAACATGTATTTCAATTTGCATATTTTAATATTATTTCATTTTCCGTTTAACGCTCGATCTATTTTACATAGTAGCGAAATGGCGAGAACTTAAATTTGGAACGTCCTAAAATGTTATCTTGATTCTTCTGAGCTCTATTCATTGTTTACCATCTTGATCTACATAAACAAAGTTTTAAACTTAATCAAAAGGGGTGTTCTATTTGTCCCTGGTAGAGGTGATAAATTAGACGTCTAAATCGAATTTATAGTAAACCATTAAACTCGCATATTTGGAATTCCACACTGTGTTATGGTCATTAACAACGGCTGTGCCCATAGGCTTAGCTTATAATTAAAATTATGTAAAGATTTAGAAGTATAAATACATACATTTTTGTACTTTGTACTTTGTACTTTTTTATTCCTTTTACTCTTTATTTAACTATGTCATGCAGTTGGGTAACCTTGATGAATTCGTCGTTACCACAAGACTAAAAATACAATCTAGAATGAAATCAAGAAGAGAGGCCTATGTTCACGTATTATTTTCCTCATAATAAAATATTATAAAATGTTATTCTTTGTATGGGTTAATTAGTTAAGGTTTGTATTCTTGTGTAAGTAGGTATATAAAATAGCATAGTGTAAGCACAATTTTTTAATTTGTATAGTCACGTCGTAGTTTGCTGCCAAATAATGGTGTAAGATCATGATAAAAATATATTCCCTATATTAACAAATTTTATATTTCATTAATCCATGTCGCGAGGCTCTCGTCAGGGGTTCTCTAATGAACGTCCCTGACTTTTTCTGCTAGATATTTTTCCCCACCTTCTCAAATATTTGCTCTTTATAGCACCGTGTCGCCGAATATTTAGTTTACTTTGTCTCTACGAGAAGAAGAACTCCTTACATTCAAAATGAATGACTCTTACAAAAATTAAAATTTCATTAATTGTTCTTTATCTATTGTTAGAACGCACCCTATTTATTATTATTAACTACGTTTTGATATTCATTACGAGTACATTCGTGTATTTCCACCTACAAAAATGTTTCGCAGATATAACAAAATGAAAAGGTAAAGGATTCATTCGAAGAGAGAATCTATAACTTTCTATACATTATCAGTGGTTAAACTGAAATATGTGTAGAATTCTGAGTATCACTTTGATTCACTGAAGAAAATGAGGTTTAAATTTTAAACGACCAACAATAGACCAAATTTGTGTGAACAAAAGCCTTATTATGGTTTCAAAGGAGAATGGTTTTTGCCAAAATATCTAAAATATCAATTAAACGAAAGCTGATTGTTCATTGTTACTTGATAATTCGTTGTACCATGCAGGGAAAGTGAAAAGTGTCTTTCAAAGAATGGTGTAAATGAAAGACAACAAAATGTTAAATGGTCGAATTGTTGCAGTGAGTAAAAAACCATATAATTAATGCCGTTACTAAATGTGATCTCGATGAAATCGCCTGTCGCATAAATGCGCTAACATGGATCTTTAGATTAGGGATGAAATGGTAAAAAAGGTTTAAAAAACTGGGCGTAATGGCAGAGAGGGTTGTTTCATACTCCAGGTTAATTCTAATCTGCTACATCATTAAATGGAAAAACAGGGCAAAACCGACAATGTTATTCGTTGCCGAAGTGTATCAAAGAAGATTTGTCTTAAAATGATATTGCCAAAAAGTAAGCGCCTTTTGCAATTGATTAGCTCAAATACTAAAAACAGGGGATTGAGGAGGAACTATTGCTTCGGTTAATGTGGATTGAGCTTTCGACTGACTCGGAAGATATGAAAATTATGCATCTATTAATAAATTAATAAATGGATGATGTAAAATAATATATTAAATGTAATTTCTGTTGGTATTTTATAATAGACACAATAACTAGTGCAGTATTGTAGTAGGTAAATAAGTGATAGTAGATAAGTCATATGAATCACCAAAATAATAGTGCATAAAGTACATTACGGTGTCTGAGATGTAATGTAATTTGCTTGGATACAATTTATGGCATCCAATTTATCCTATGCTTTTAACAGCCCTTTCAACAAAGAGATTGCATGAAAATACCGAAACAGAGATAAATGTGTACTGATCCTATACCTACCTATTCTTATTTAAATATTATATTTCCAGAAAGTAATATTTTGTACATTAAAAATTGAATTATCGAATAAAAAATAGCAAAGTTTAATAAACTCTCTGCGATGAGAATGCTTAATTCAAAGTGTTATGGTTTAATTTTAGATCGATTTTAAGAATACGACGCTTTATCGTGTGAGTTGAGATTATAAGTTAATATTTTGCAGCTGTCTATAAATCCGACATATAACGTTTACCCTTTTCTGAGCTTTACTAAAGATAAATACCTTTTGACCGGTACGTAACTTGCTCACGTCTACTTAAAATGTGAAATTTGAAATAGGTACCCATTTTATATTGAAGAGGTATTATTTACAAAATGTTACAAACCTCTGTTCTTAACTATTAATGGGCGAATATAATTTTGTTATTTTACCTATGTTGATATTGGATATAGCAACGCTCTCAAATGGAAAACGGTTTACTCTTTGAATAGAGTAAATATCCACCATGTTATTATGAACCAGACCGAAAATGTTTGTTTATAAAATCAAGGCTATCAAATTTAACCGGTTCAAATTTTAGTAATGAATGAATTATTTTTTGTGATGTATAGGGAGTCCCAAGCTGAACAGAATTTTTATTCTTTCGTTCAGAAAAGTTTGAAATCATAATGAATCAGAAATTCTTTAAGAAAACGTAAAATTCCCGTTTATAAAAAATTAATTCAACCGAAAGTTTAACGATCTATGAGGCACACTTTACACAAGTTCAATTAAAGGTGGAAACTATTTTTTAAATTTGGGTACCTATATTCATTCAATACATGTTTCAATAAAAAACGACATCTTGTAAAAATGAAATTACTATTATAATATCTTGAAAGGACACTGACTTGTACCTACCATTGACATTATACAAAAGTCAAATGCTTGCACTAATGTTAGTCATTTCAGGCAATGTACTTAGGTACTGCGATTAAAACGGTTTTAATAATGAAAAATTATCTGTATTAAGCTACCTAAATTTAGAAAACCTTCTATCACGATGTCCCGTAGTGAAATTAAGACGATTACATTGTAGATTGACAATCCCTTCAGTGCATTTATTTGGTTACTGTTCAGTAAACTAAGTTTTCTAACGTGTATTGTGTTGTAAAATTCATGCTATGATCATAAATATGAAAACATCAAGTTTTATCATCATTCATCAGCAAACGTATCTGTTACAAAACAATGGTTCAGTTTTTTCAGACAAAATTGGCCGAAAGTAACTAGCTACAAACAAATGAAAATTAGTAACAACCATCAACCATTAAATAGTATTATCAAAGAACGTAATGTATATACTACGTTCTTTGGTATTACGTTCTTTGGTATTATTTATCTGTGGTATTACCATTGAAACTAATAT
The DNA here is from genome assembly GCA_036250285.1 of Pyrocoelia pectoralis. Lineage (NCBI taxonomy): Eukaryota > Metazoa > Arthropoda > Insecta > Coleoptera > Lampyridae > Pyrocoelia > Pyrocoelia pectoralis. The sequence goes on from CM070074.1 coordinate 41,336,836, forward strand.
TTTCGTAGCATGCAGTGAATGTTGCATAAACATTAATTAATCCGCTGCTTTTATCCGTTCTTCACGTTGCAGGTTCGCCTTGAATTTTATAAATATATATGTCATTCTTTGGTTATCGTAAGTCATCTAATCGCATATACCGGATGAGTCATTTAACCTGGAATTTGAAATATGTATCTCGAAAAATACGCATTGTATAGAAAAATTTGCCGAATCAAAACTAGAATATCTCCGCGGGGGAAATTCGTTAGTACTAAATTAGACCCCCACCCCCACCCCCTGTAGGTGGGGTGGGCGGCAAATTTGAAATCTTAAATAGGAACCCCTATTTTTTATCGCAGATTCGGATTCTACGTCGAAAGTTACGTAAATTTGTCCGAAACATTTTTTTCGATTCGCGACAGAAGGCGCTGTATTCGCAAGAAATGCAACAGAAGTCAAAAAACAGATAAACACGTAGTTATTTTGTAAGATTCGACAGGTTATTCAATGATGTTAGGGTTGTCTCCCCCTCTGCTGCGTGTGTTTGTGGGAGGGAGGGTGTTTGGTGAATAAAATGCTTTTAACGTAACCCAGGAACAACGACGAGGACGTAATAGTTTTATGTTCCATTTGGTGTGCTTGATTAAGAAGATAAAAGGAGGCAGAAGGGTTTAGCCTAAAATTATATTGTTGTCATTATTCCGTCTTTTTAGGGAAAATGCCAGAGGTGTTCTAGTGTATCCAAGAATGCGTCGTGAAACACCTTGCGATAGTCAATACAGACTCCATTTAGTCTCCCTCCGTCTTCCAGAATTGCATTGTAAATGTTTTCAAAAGCGCTGAGCTTTGCAATCATATAACTTTTCACACACTTTTTTCTACTGATGGGGAAGTTGCTTTTTTACAAATTATTAGTTAAATCAAGATGGAGGTCATTAGTTCATAAGTTTATAAGAGTGTGTCTTTTTTGTTTACCGTTTCACTGTATAAAATAAGTTACTCAATATGCCTTGTGCGCATGTGGTTCAAGCCTATGATATTATCTTCGTTTATATGTATACACATGCTCCTAAATAAGGGTATTATTATTAAGTAATATGACTTAAGAAATAAGGAAATTGTGGTTGAAACAATAAATCTTTCTTAAAAATTTATTTGAAAAACAAATTTTTCTGATGCAAAATTGTTTGTTTCACAAAAATATCCTCCCCATGCAGTTAAGGATATAAAATTTGTTTATAGTAAATAAAATATTACTTTTCATAATAAAACATTATTACTTTTTTAAATTGTCTTATTGCGTGCACTGCAAATATCCCAACAGCACGTAACATAAAATGGATAAATTAATAAACCTATTAAATAATTTAAACGTCCACATGTTAATTTTTGCAACCAATTAATTTTCCTTTGTAATTTAACTACATATAATATTAACAAATTATTAACCATAAAAGCAACTTGTGGAACCAAATATTAACTAGAAATGTAGGTGGATTGTAATTTGAATAAAAGATTTTGCGTTTCGCTTATCTTTCTAATTTATCAGTTAATATTCATAATACCTATAAATTCTACACTTTTATTGAGTAACATATTTCTGTTTCAGTTTACCATTCTATAGTACAAAAATGTCAGCCATTTCTATAGATTAGTTATCTACACTTTACCAACAATATCGATCTCACAATTGGTAGTAAAACACGAAGTTCATATTCAGCGTTCACGTATTGAAGTTTAATCTTGTTTAATAATCCGGGCATATCCATAATTACCATTGTGTATCTACTTTGACGCGAATTATTGCGCTAATGGAGTAGTAGTTATTGTTATTACTCCTTCTCTTATATAATCTTTTACAGATCAGTGCTAATTTTTGTCTTGTCAAATTTCTTCACAGAAAAAAGTAGTGAAACAGACACTTTTACACTAAATATAATTAACGTTTGTAATTTATAACGATTAGTATAGTCATGAGTAATTTACCGGAGAGGTCTTGCATTTAAGGGCATAACGTACCACAGAAAGTCTTCAATTAAAAGTGATAAACAATGGAGACGTGATGTAATAAACTTCGGCCTAAGTCGTAAATTTAAAATGATATAGGTAATAGTAAATGTACATACTACTCGTGAAAAGACCCAAGAAAGGTAAACGCTTAGGTAGTATAGTGTTAGGATCCCGGAAACCAAAAAAATTTGTTGCTGTATGATTTAGATATCGTTACAGTTAAATATCTTCTTCACTCGTATCAATTAACGCTATTGTGTCCATTGCAATGTAGGTACTCATAGAATTTAATTTATATCATGGGGGAATATCTTTGCCTTGCCTTAAACGAACTATACCTTGGAAACTTAATCCAGTAACCTAGCTGCAAAGTTTCAAATAATTACGATTACGGCTACGACGTAAAGTGGGTATAATGTTCTTTTAAGTAGTAAACTTTATATCTTCATTAAGAAAGAACGCCATAGCCATGTGGTTGGACGTTAATGCACATATTTCCGTTATATAAAAAGTCTCATAAATTAATTTTATTACTATTTCATACCCTAAATTACTCCAGATCGTCATTTGCTTTAGATTTTCCAGTTGGAAATATTTAAAACAAGGAAAGGCAATAGCTTTTGCTGTTGTTCTTATTTGTAGTAGTTTCTACAGACAGTGAATGCTAATTATTTCTATAATCTTATTGTGTAGGCTGTTTTTACAATCGAGGAAAATGAGAAAGAAGTCTCCTAAAGTAACTTGTCATTATACTGTAAAGGTTTTACAATAAGTTCAGTTCCTATACTAGGATTGTCAAAGCTACGTTACTAGGTGATTACTAGGTTAAAGGAATGAATATTTACGTTATTGTCACATTCACATAAGGGTTACAACTGTAATTAATGAATCAGCGTAACCACTAGTTAATTTCGAAGATTAAATTAATTATTTTCAAGGAAATTAATTATGGATCAAAAGTTTAATGAACGATAAATTGATTAGCTAACCACGGACAGAGCAAAGATTTGTGAAACCGGTTTTTTGACCAAAATGCTAATTTTTGTGGTACGTGGATTGCTGGAAATATAAACATATGGAAAAAAGCTAAGTATATGATTTTTGGCAAATCGCATGAGACTGATACATCTGAAATTAAGTACCGAAAGTTTCAACAGATGCGTCAGAATATGAAAATCTCTGACTCTTGTCACATTTTTACATTTTAACAGACGCGCTAAAGTGCGAGTAATTTGTGTAAAAATTGTAATTCACGGAATAGATAAATAAAACACAGAATCATAGATCATTTTTTTTGATACAGTGGGCGATAGATGCACTTATAGCATCAACTTTTTGAAGAGTTACCGTACAAATTGTACGATTAAGAATGGTTCATTGAAGTGAAAAAGATCATCATAACCGATCATCATTAGTATCTATTTCAATACGATCTTTTTCCCTTAAATGAACCATTCTTAATCGTACAATTTATTTCTATCAATTTGTTTGGCAACAGTTACCTACTAACCATAGATATATAAGTATCAGAATGTGACATATGCGAATGTTTTCCATAACAATGCATTAATAAAATTATTATTATTATTATTACTAGATAGTAAATAATAAATTCACCTATTGTTTAACTGTAAAGTGATTTATTTCTCGTTCTTACAAGTTATTTCCATTAAACTTAGTATGTACGGATTCGGAAAACAAGGTCTATTAAAATGTGCAAAAATATACAGGGCGTCCCATTTAAATGAAAAAAGTTGAGGATATTTCCGGTGAAAGTACAGTAGTAACAAAAAAGGGCATCAGATGCGTTATGCGCCATTGAATCTTCCTGCAAAATTTCATAAATATCGTCCCTATCGTTTTAAAGATATTTACTTGGTTCCATACTTTATCCCAACCCTGTATATGCTATCTAATTTTCCCCCATACTTCCAATTAAAAAAACATCCAAAAGTTATTTATTCTGAAAAATACCACGTTCGTCTCAATTTAAAATGTTTTGGCAGTAAACCGCCGTAGGAGGTCGACATTTGTTACTTTCTGTAACAATTTTAATTTTTTATTCTTATTGTTCTCCGCTTTTTATCTGCCCTTTTAAAACGTGATTAATTAATATTTCTTTAAATTTCAAAACCATCTGTTTTAAAAAGGCAGATTTACAAATGGGACGTGCTCCTGTATTTTTGGCTCTTTAAAAAAAGTTCAGTTAGAATCAGATAGGTATTGTTCAACTACGTGAAATTCAAAAACAAATTTATCAGTCATAGTCCCCTACCAATGTATATTGTGTTGACAACCAAATCTTAGCATGCACTAAAAAATGTACGCTCATTTCAGAAAAGTATCACCACTCACCATTAATTGATGATAACTGTGTTGAATGAAAGGGACCTGAAAAAAAGACTGCATTACTTTATTGTTTTTCAATTGATTCTTAACAATTTTATATTTAGACCACTTGTAAAAGTTACAAAAATTTGTTTGCAACTCGTGCGCGGAATACTTTGATGATCTCGACTATATTTTTTTAACTCGGCTGCGCCTCGTTAAAAAATCAGTTCTCAATTACGAAAGTCGCATTTCGCGCACTAGATACAAAAATAACTGTCGTTGACTGTAAACTCTTTTTTGTGACAAAATTAGAAATTAATTCGAAAATAACGTCAACTGCATACATTTTCAATTTCACGTAAATTGTTAAAAAAAGTTGTCATTGTGAAAAAGTGATTGTAAATTCGTATGTGCAGTTATGGAGCTAGAAAACCTTGCTGAATTGCTTGCTGCAATGTTGGCAAGTGCAAACAATGCAGCAGGTATCAAAACATCATCAAAACGTCAAAATCACAAAACAGTTACTTAATGAAAAAGAGTGTATTAATGAGGTCTATTAATACATCCTTTTTGAAACAAAAGAATTCATTAATATCGAAATTAAAAAACGGTCAACGAAAAACCAAATTAAAGTTAGTTTTCTGTACCTACAGGGCGTATATAACAATTACAACCTTCGACATTCAAATATATTTCAGCAAGGTAAATATCCTAAAGCGAACGTATATATTCACAATTTACTTTCCCATCTGTAGAGCTACGGTCCATATGAATACAGTGCTCACAAATTCTATTTTATATGTTAGGAAAAGCAATTGAGGCGGATGGCAGTTAATTTGTTTTTATTAGGTATTGGAATATTTTTTATTCCTATGAATTATTTAAGTACCTACAAATAATTGTATGAGATCCGAATCTGGAAACCGCCATTGCCAACATTAAATAGTAAATCCATTTATTGTAGATTTCAACACATTACTTGCGAATACCGACATGTTTAATTCGCTCAATCTTTGCAACAAATCCAAATTTACTATAATAACTCATCATCACGAAATTCAATGGGATGAAGCGAACGCTAGGTATCGATTATGGCTTAACTGACAAAGACAGATTTATATTCAACTGATTAGTGGATAGTTGACAATTTTGCAAATTTTTGATTTGAATTAAAAAATTTTGGCATGTTGCCACGAGTCCTTCCCTCGTATTAACACTTTTTTCAGAAAATAAATATAGTTGAATTTAAAAAAAATTCTCTTAAACTACATAAGAAAACTGCAACTTTATCTTATAAAAAAATGAGTGCCGCCATTGTAGCTTATACCGCAAGTGTAAGTGTAAGTGTAAGTATAGAAATATAAAATATAATATAATATTATATAATATAAATATAAACATAGAATTCAGAAAAAAATACTTTTAAACTACATAAAAAGCTGTAACTTTATCTTATAAACAACATGAGTGCCGCCATTTTAGCTTATAATGGAAGTGACGTCATCAAAGGTATGTAATATCAGAATTTTCGTCCTTGGCCCGAATGCAATCGATTGACGAAAACCGCATTTCGATAACTTTAATAGTTTCTGAGTTTAGAGCGTTGCAAGGAATGTGTACAGACAGACTAGACTACAGACGACAGACGTAATTTTTTTTTACTTCCCGAGTACGAAGTAAAAGGGAAGTTTTGTATTAGTGTTCCAAAAAAAATTGACCTATGCAAATTTTTACATATCTGCGTTTCTGAATGCGTAGATTCAAAATATGAAATAAAAATTCCATCTGTCGTCTGTAGTCTGTAGTCCGTAGTCTGTCCGTACACATTCCTTGCAACGCTCTAAACTCAGAAACTATTTAAAGTTATCGAAATGCGGTTTTCGCCAATCGATTGCATTCGGGCCAAGGACGAAAATTATATATAAGAAAATTAGAAAATTAGAGATACACCGGCGCTTAGAGAGAGAAGCGTAATATTCTAATGAACTGGCACGCCACACGCTCGCTGTTTGTAACCGAAGCGAAGGTGAAAAACTGCAATTAATTAAAAATTGTTTTCCAAAAATGTGACACAATTTTGGTTTCTAAATGAGTCTCATTTTATTATTCATATTACAACGAAGACGTTCGTGTAAGTCTAATGTTCCTACGACCTACCATTCATGAGAATGTGATGTGCTACAATATCGTCTGTAGCGCCTATAAAAATCAAATTTTGATAATACAATTTTACAATCGTATTAACAAAGGTTGAATCTACAACATACTAAAATTTCGTTCCATTTGAGCGAGTGGTTTTGTTTTTATGTAACTCTAAACTTAGCTAACGTGTCGCAAACCCCGAAAACGGGCACTTTGCATCGTTTGGCCGTAGAAATGGCCCTTAAAGTGCTTTTTAAAAAAAAGTTGTTGCTTCTAAATAACGTAGAAATAAATAGGCTTTAATTTGATACCAAGCTCATTCGAATCAGCCCAATGGTTATTTTTTTAGTCAGCTTCAAACTCGAGTATATATGCGCCGACGCGACAGTAGTTTAAATGACATGATTTAAAAACTAGTCGCCTATAAGCTTAATAAAATTAATCAATTCATTATTATATTAAATCATAATGGGGAAGGTTGCGTGATTTTTCATCTTCTATTGTGTAACATTACACCCTATTTCGAGCTTTCAACATCTTTACAACCACTATGGACCCTATCAATTTATTTCATATATAATTTTTTTACGCTGTTTTCCTTCCCTAACCGTTTAGTAAAAGCAAAAATTGGGAATAAGTCCACACCATAATAGGAAGCAACTGAACTAGTCCGGAGCAAAACGAAAATGGATATTCATGAAGTCCATCTACAAAAGTAAAAGCGTGCTTCGTGCTATTAAAATCCGCAACGTGTAAATGTAACTACCGTTACAAGACTCTGAATTTATTGCTAGAGTGCTTTGAAAAGCTGTTGATTCTTATTTTAACTTCGTTTTGACGGCAATTAGGTTTACGAATAGCACCCTTACTAATTACACCCTTACTTCTGCAGTTGATTCTTATATTTAGATCTCCTGACTAATATGTTATGTTCCTAGGTATAACGGTGTTAGAAATTTATAAATTTTATTAACAAAACTAACGATAAGTATATTATTATTCTCGAGTGGTAAGGTACTCAAGTGGTTAAAGGATTACCTGAGGAATACATCTCAATATGTTATAGTTGTAAGCGCCGTCCGGGAAGATAAAGGAGTCCCACAAGGTAGCAAGTTAGGTCCCCTTCTTTCTTTGTTGTTCATCAACAACTTACCAGAGGTAATGATTGACTGTATTAGTCACTTATTTGCTGATGATACTCTTATATTTTGCTCTGGTTCTAGTCTTAGAGAAGTAGAGGCGATATGTTAAATCTTTGTTTATGTCTTGTATTCTCATGGCGAAATAGTAATAAGTTGATGTTAACCGTAAATAAAGCTAAATGTATGACCATTGGTCGTGACAGTAGAGATAACAATGTAAATATAGAGTTAGACGGGGATAAAATGGAATGGGTAGAAAATGTTAAACATTTAGGAATTGTGGCAGACAGTAAATTAAGTTTTAAAGAGCATGTAATTAAGTACATAAAAAGTTTAGTAAAAAAATAGTGCTCCTGGGTAGGCTGTCAAGAAAAACCTTTCTCTCTGAGTGGTATTATTTAATTTTGGGAGCAGTATTGACCTAGAGGGCCAAGTCTGAAGGGTTTTTCGTTTTTAAAAAACTATAATACTACCTACTCATTTAAATTTAGAACTACAACACAATCTAATTTTATTTATTACAAGAAGACGTAAATTTCGCCCACGTAGTATTGAATTATTTTCGGAAAGGTACTCAAAATTAGTTTTCAATTCATTTTTTTCTTCGTTTGAAACATATCATTTAAAGAAAAAAATAAACTGCTAGAGCAAAAATAAAGTTTTTTCCTATGAGAACGGCGAAAAAATCTCGGCCAAACTGGTAGAGAAGATATGATATAAAATAATTCAACATTTAGAACAATTGTCGGAACAGATTATATTTGACAAGCGTTGCGTTATGTATGTGAATTACATGTACAGTACAGATACATCCAGGCCTTGTCATTAATTAGTGATAACTGTCAGATACAGGAACATCGTAAAATATTACACATTTTAAATTACATTCAGATAGAATACAATGAATAATAACCAAATGTTTGCTGCATGAAGGAGGAAATTACCATAAATTTGTCTGCACTACAAAGTTAATGAGTATATCGTATTGTGATTACAGTGAAATTAATATGTGCTATAATGAAAACATCCGTTCTTAGGGAAATTTAAGTGAAGGTCATATAGTATAGCACCATAATCTATAATTTTACTAAATAAACAATAAAATTGAGTTCTTTAAAAATTTAGTCGATGAATTAGGAGCTTGCACATGAGCTATTTAGTCTGTACACCACAAGACAGGCGAAGTGGGATATTAAAGGTACATATTTCGTTCATGGATATTAACTTTCACCCCAAAATGTAATAACGAAATAACTGCGTAGTTATTAAAATTGCTTTTTTAGAATTCGCGTCATTTGAGTGTTTTAATAGATCCTAAACCACTCAAATGACGTCATTTGTGTGCTTTAATAGAAATTTGGGTGTTTTAATAGAACTGGTATAATTTAATTGTACTAAGTTCGTATTATCAAGTTAATTCATGTAGTTAACCTTAAATAAATTTTGAATTGGCAATTTGAAAAGTAGTAGTTCCAATCTCTAAAAAATTCCCTAGATTTTTATGTCAAATATTTATTTAAAATTGTTTGTGAAAGGCGCAAATTCCAAATTAAAATAGTGTAAAAAATTCATTCATAAGGCCATAAAACTTATCCAATTATAGCAAGATACTGTTGCTTTTATAAAACATTTAATGTAACAAAACAATTTCTATTTTATAATACCATCGAAATCCAAAGTATTTACACTATCTTATAATAGAAAAGAACGCCTTGAGAGACACGAATAACATCATAGTAATGAGAAGATACCACGTAGGGGGAGACCACTACTGGTGACTAGCATGAAGATTGAAGCGATAGTTTATACTTGATAAGGAAGGGACTACAATTAAACAAATAGAAGTTAAATACCCAAATATTAAAATATACAAACCACAAGTAGAATGCGTAAGAAAACTTTATAAAGAAGTTACCGAAAAAATTTGGGTGCAAAGACGGCTTCTAGACATGGATGTAGTTTAAAACAGCAGCGATAAAATGTGCGGAATAACCAGAAATGGGAATACAAAAGACAAACAAGACGGTGGAATGCACATCTGAAGATATGGAAAAAGCAAATACTATAGGGATAATACCTAAATAACAACAGAAAGATAGAGACCTATCAGGAATACAAAGAATATAGAGAAACTGTAAAGAAACTAGTAAGAAAAGAAAGGGTCAGGTCGTAGGTGGAATTTGGGGAATAAATGGAGAAGATCGGCTCAGAAAGCACAGTAGGTACTCTAAAAGAATTAAAAAAAGAAAAAACACCCTACTAAAAAGTGTCAAGGCCAAGAAAGGAAAAATCTGAAACGCTTAAGAAATAGTAATGCAAATTAATGAGTTCTCTTCCAACATGGAAAAGGTAGGTGCCTAGGAATAAAACACCAAACACAAAAATCTTATTAGGTGTAAGTAGCTAAATAGCAATATCATTATTGACTAATTATAATTTATATTATACTAGCTGCTTACCTGCAGCTTTGCCCCCGGTCTGGGGAAATTTGTGTTTTTCGGGTTTCCCGGTGAAATTTTGGAACGGGACCTATTCTATGATCTTCTCCTGATCAAGTAAGGTATGTGTGCTAAATTTGGTGGAGATTGGTCACACGGTGTGGATTTGTATTAAGGACATAGACACACAAACTTTCTATTAGAAGATTTAAAATTAATAGGTACACTTTCAAAGACGACTTAAAAATTTGACCTTTTGTATTATACTTTCCCCAATAACTTAAAGACCAAAAGGCTAAATATGCGTGAATAATAGAAAACCGTTGTTAAAATAATCGCGAGAAAAATGTAATGTAAACTCCACTTATCTTCGTTTAAAATTAGGTTGATATATTGTAAGGGAAACCAGAGCGGAGAAAATTATTTCTGGCACTAAGCCATTAATCAAATTTTCTTCGCGTATTTCTGACCATAATTCTTAAAATGATGAAATTTTTGTAAAACATCCTTACAATGATCTCAAAGAGCAATTTTAACAGTATAACAGGACGGGTAATTAAAAGTGCTTTCATTTAATCCTATCGCCCGCCGAGGAGAAGCTTTTGTCTCTTTAACAATAAGTATAAACGTATAAATTCTAAGTAAAGCTGTAGCGTAGCTGATTCAGTTTTAACAAAAACTCGAAATAAAAGAGTTTATATTGAGGAGTGCTTAGTGGAAATAAAATTGCAAAAACCTCGAATGAAAAGCTTCTTAAAAAATAGAAGATTAAAGTCATAATCCCGCAAGCAAATAAATGACAGAATAAGTTCTACCTACCGGTTAATAGTCTTCGCATTAAAGGGAAATTGAAATACGATTAAGTTTGCGGTGTTTTAGATTACGAAAGTTTCTTAGATATTATAAAGTGGAATATTAAATCGGACATTAAAAATATGAATATAAACTCGATTCCACTAAAAGGCACCAGCGAGTGTTATTAAGTTCCCAAAGTGCTTGCGGAATAACGTGGAAAGCGTACGAATAAAAAACACTCGTGGACAACATATTATCAAACTTTTCGTATTTAATTTGTAGAATAGGTACCTACTTAGGTGCCCTTTGATGTGGAGGTTGCTCTAAAAAAATTTTTCTCCAATTCTACATTAAACTTGTGATATTCAGTGTCCCAAAATTTAAATGCACCGTTAACACTAAGAAAACATTTTAATTGATACTGATGAAAAATATTTGGTAAAAGTGATGTTTGGATCAAATTAACTCTTGATCTTGGGAGGGTAGTATACATTAAAATCGTCGCTGTGCAGGTCAAAAGGCCTGCGCAGGCGACCGGAGAAATATTGGAAATCGATTCGGTCGACCTGTGCCGTATCGCCGTACGGCGTATCTGAACGTGTGTGCCTACAGTGACTCTATTACAAACAGTGACGACAAGCAGCGATTAGCTCCACCCATCCGCCATTAGGAGGTAAAATTTTGGGCGGGTTTCTATGAACTCAACGGTGGTATCCTAGCAACTTGCTAAATCAAAATAAAAATCACACGCTGATCAAAGGTAAACACAGTCAGGCCGCCATTAAGATGCAAAATATACCACGGCCAATGAAAATCGATACATCGCTTGTCGCCACTGTTTGTAATAGAGTCACTGTATGTGTGCCTGAACGTGTGTGCCATCTAGCCTGCGCAGGTAGTGTTTTTTGTCAAACACGTGTTGTCAGTGATTTTTTAATGTTGATAAAATGGCGGTGAGTCCTGAAGACCAACGTAAAATTATGAGCGAATTTATAGAACTCTATAAATGTGAGCCCTGTATGTGGCGAATTAAATGTAAAGAGTACAACGATCGCGAGAAAAGAGAGGCAGCTTATATAAAAAGCTGCTCGAAACGCTGAAGGAAATAAACCCTACCGCCAATAAGGAATCGGTTGTAAAAAAAGTTAATAATTTACGAAGCAATGTCAGAAAAGAAAAGAAGAGATATGAAGATTCAATTTTTTTCGTTTTTTCTTACGCTTCGCACGTTTTTTTAAAACTAATAACAGGCCTAGCACTGCCAGCGCGTCGTTATCTTCCGATAACATCATCATTAAAACTGAGGAAAGCTAGAATTTCACCATAGCGTGTGTGGGCTTTTCAGGTCTCCGGTATACCTGCGCAGTCTTACCTGTACAGATGAACCTGCATAAGTCTACCGGAACGTGAGTGGCCGGGTTTAGGTAAATATAAAAAAAAACAATATTAAAATAAATATTTAACAAAATTATAATCAAAACAAGCAAATATACACATAGCTTATAGCAGTTTATATAGATGAAGAAAATAAAATTAAATATGGTACTCGTAAGTGCGCCGGATGCTCCATGAACATAACTTGAAAGACCTGCATTTCCGAAGATTTTGTACACTAAGTATTTTGAATTCCTTTGGCATTACACATTTTTGATATGTTATAGCTGGTACAAGCTTGCATGCTTAGAATGGTCGCATGTAGGACATTACGTCGCACAAAAAGTATTTGTAAGTGGTTACAAAAGTGGGCTGATAATTTGAAGGTATGTCACATAACGAAACGTCATCGAGATTCTGCAGGAGAAAGTCTTAAAGGACCTTTATAAATGTAGTACGTAACAATCTCCATATAATTTTCATTGGGAGTTACCAAGCGTGTAAAAGTTTGGCCCCCCCTCCAGGATTGTTATCAATGACTAATTGAACAATATTAGAGGGGGGGGAAGGTTGAACGGCCGCCATCTTGTCCGCCATCTTGAAAATGCCCGCGAACGTATTTTTGGCTATATCTTAGCAACCGTATGTCCAAATCGAACGTACGTAGACTCTAATTGCACAATTTTGTATTCCTAAGATAAATTGTTATATAACCGAAATTGATAATCCTAGCGGATTTAATGTTTTTTGGCTTAAAAGCTTAAATTATGGAATATGTAAAAAAAAACGCTAAACAACATATCACTTTTTATTTTATTATTATTAATCTTTTAGATCTCGCTTTTATGAATAAAATGCAAAAACAATCAACGAAATCCGAGCACTGGTTACGAAAATATACAGGATTTAGGAATAGGTAGCGCACCTTTGCTGAGCACAATAATTGGTAGTAACAGGTCAAATTGAAAATTTCATAAGTTTGTTCTCTACAAAATATGCGAATTACTACTAAATACATACATTAATTAAGTGTAATCAATTTTTGAAGGCTTATGCCCCCAATTCGCGAATCCCTCACCCTCGTAAGAGTAATAATCGCCATGACATGAATCACATCGGAAGGACCGTACCGGTGAATAAATCGAAAATACCCGAATTAATACAAATTTTATAAATTAATCATTTTTTATATCTTTTTAAAAAGTTTTTTTAAAAATCGGCCAGAAAATAGTACTTTCCGGATTATTTTTAGGCCAGAAAATGTCATTTTGTCGGACCGAACCGGAAAGTTATTGTGATAGTCCGGTAAAAGTTTTACCGGACTCATTTTTACTTTCCGGCCTAGAACGGTCAATTGTTCTGCCCGTTTCTGGCCGATTTAAAAAAAAATATTGTACGTAATACGTCCCAAAAGTGCTTTTACTGGACTCGCAGTCCTGCGGCTCGTCCTGTAATTTGCCTACTTGTCCAGTAAAAGATCACTTTCGGGACTTGTTACGTAAACTACTATCATGCGTTTCGCACCTTCTCGTTTTTTTAATTAATTAATTTAATTTAGGCTTTTAGGAAGAAGCGGTGACCATCAAATGACAGTTATTATTATACGGACCACTTTACGCAGACATTTGCAAATAGCAATGCAATTTAATGATTTTTTCCTGCATCGGTTTCCACAATTCTGCTTGCAACCACATTTAAGAATCTCAATGCAAGCGGGGCTGACTTCCGGAATTGTTATCCACACGGGAAGGAATCTGTGATCGAGTTTCTTCCACCCATGTTGAATTGGATGTGGGGCTTGAAGCTCAGTCTTATGTGCCCTGCTCCAAATGGTAGCTAGGTAAGCTGCTCACTTGCAGTGTAATAGGAGAGCGTCTTGTGTCGGGTGCATCATTTCTAAACTTTTGTTTCGGTGACAGAATATAAACTTTCGTCGTTGATTAATGGATTCTGCACCGCCTGCATAAACTTGAATAAAGAAAGACTTGAAAGCTTTGAACTTTGTAGACTCCAAATTTCATCACTGCGAATGGATTTTCCATCATTTGGACGATGACCTGAATTATTGGGTTCCTTTTCCAGGCACTGAATTCCGTCCTTTTAGACTTTTAGAGCGTCCTCTCAGTGAGGAAGTGGAGTCACAACCCGTAAGTGTGACAAACAATGGACGTGCAAACTATAGGTACTGCTCTTTGCAAATGTCATTGTGTAAATTAATCCGTATAATAATTTTCATTTGATGTTCACCTCTTTTTCCTAAAAGCCTAAATTAAATTAATTAATTAAATAAACGAGAAGGTGCGGCACAAAAAATTATTAATTTATAAAATTTGTATTAATTCGGTTATTTTCGATTTCTTCACCGGTACGGTTTTTCCGATGTGATTCATGTCATGGCGACCATTACTGAGGGAATCGCGAATGGGGCATAAGCCTTCAAAAATTGATTACACTTATTTAATGTGTGTATTTAATAGTAATTCGCATATTTTGTAGAGAGCAAACTTATGAAATTTTCAATTTGACCTGTAACAACCAATTATTGTGCCAGCAAAGGTGCGCTACCTATATTCCTAAATCCTGTATATTTTCGTAACCAGTGCTCGGATTTCGTTGATTGTTTTTGCATTTTATTCATAAAAGCGAGATCTAAAAGATTAATAATAATAAAATAAAAAGTGATATGTTGTTTAGCGTTTTTTTACATATTCCGTAATTTAAGCTTTTAAGCCCAAAAACATTAAATCCGCTAGGATTATCAATTTCGGTTATATAACAATTTATCTTAGGAATACAAAACTGTGCAATTAGAGTCTACGTACGTTCGATTTGGACATACGGTTGCTAAGATATAGCCAAAAATAGGTTCGCGGGCATTTTCAAGATGGTGGACAAGATGGCGGCCGTTCAACTTTCCCCCCCCCTCTATTATTGTTCAATGGGTCATTGATAACAATCCTGGAGGGGGGGCCAAACTTTTACACGCTTGGTAACTCCCAACATTACATTGTTACGTACTAATGTAATTAATTATCTCTAAACTTACTTCTATTATAATTTTTCGCAGATATTGTGTTGAAATCTTCCAAGGAGCAGTTTTCAAACCAAAAGAAAGATAATTGATAAAATAACACGCAATATTGTGCTAGCTGAACATGACTTCAAAGCTTGAGAATTAAAAGAACTACGTATCATAAGAGGTTTCCATGAGTTTTTGTAGTTACTTTAACTTGTAATTGTGTTTAGGGACTTCGCAAATTTATCCCGTGTGCGTCTCATTCCTTAGGGAAAGCCTGGCTTGTGTTAAGTGATCTGATCAACGGGCCTATATTTATTTTCTCATTATATTTTACAGAAACAGAACAAGGACATAAAATCAATGGAAAAAAGCACAAGTAAGTAAATGCGCAACGGCCTCGTGGACTTTGTTAGAACAATTGCGTAAACAATTAACATTTTACATAAACCATTTCGTGAATTTTATAAATAGTAGGTGAATAATTTAAGTCCAGTTTAGATTGTGGGTCTGAAAGTTTGCTTTAATTACTTTGTTTTTTTTGTGAACAAAATTTGTACTCTTTGAATTTACGTATACGTTTCTATTTAACTTTTTCATTGACAAAATGCGTATCGTTCTGCAATTGAAAGATATTAAATATGCAAAACAAAGCAATTAGTTCACAATTTAGTATTTAATCAATGCATAACGGAATGTAACGCAGGCCTGTTTTTATGTATCGTTATTTTAAGCGAACTAACTTGATCAATTAATCAGTAGCATTGTTCATTCTTTGCAATACTCATAGCATTAGCCATCCTCAGAAAATCGGATTTCGACAAGTATGTAATGGCCATTTACATCCTAAACATTGAAGTTGCTGCTAAACACGAATGGTCTAAACATCGAAGTAACGACATACTTGAAATAGTCTAAAAATCTCCACAAACTTACTTATTAATCTTATTGTCAACGGCATTCTGTTATAGCTCTTGCTTAATTAGAGTAATTTGAAAGTGTTATATTCAAGTTAATTGAACTTTTTTTGTTCAAATCTAAAACAATAGAAAAAATAGCTTTATTGAATTTTAATGTACATTGATCAGTTGTTGCGTAGGAGTATAATATTTATAGGTGCTTATGACTGTTAACCTTAATTAATTCAATAGATTAACGCCTACATGATATGTATTGATCGTTTGACCGACATTTACATATAAAAAATTTACACGCTCTAATGGGCGCGTTCTCTATTTCATATTCCCAGTTTGAATTGAATTTGTTTTTTTTTATTACAGCGAAAGCCTTTCATAAATGACTTGTTCAATTTGCATACTTTCTGTACAGCTTCAACAATCAAGAACATTCCATTCGATTGAATCGTTACTACTTTACTTTGGCACTTTGATTAGGCGCTCCAAAAGTAAAATTGTAAGGTAACAATACAGTTGGCACAGCCTGTAGTTTTTTACAAATAAATTTACATCAAAACATTTTCACTCAAACTCCCATCACTTCGTTGAGTGATTGAGATACAAAGGTCAAAGGCTAATACATTTTGTTATACCATACACGGCAGTATGGCACATAATAAATCATTGAACGTGATACGTTTTATAGAAACTGGGTAGAAAAAATGAAAATCTAACACCTCTCGGAACACACCAGGAATTATACAGTAATTAGCTCATAAATTCTTCAAATGCACACAGATGTGTAAACTAGCATTTCCACCAAATGATAAAGTTGGCTATCGAATATTATCCTCGTTTGTTAGATTTACATATTTAAAATATTTACTTTCTTAGATTAGGCATACAATTTGATTTGATAGCGGCAGTTAATAGCCAACTACATATTGTCATCGCGTGACCCGACATTTTATGGTCCTTAATTTTGGTTATTGTTAATAAATATAAGTGCGAAAAGGGGTGATTTGTGCAATCATGATAGTTAATTAAAGTTCTAGAATCAATCCTCCGTTCCCCATTTTGCTTTCATGGTTTTTGGTTCCTTTTCCCAACTTTTGATTTCCTGTCCTACCATAAAACACGGCATCACCCTGCAACATCAACTAGGGGTAAGTGGATTCAATCTAATTGTAAAATTATACCAAAAGTCCATTGCAAAACCATCGTTATGTACTGTGAATGTCACATTGTGCAAAGGAAGGTGTCTACAATAAACCTGATGTTAAACTGAAGTTGTAAAACAGTAAAAAACGCACATTGCGATTGACCATAAAGTATTATACAAGTATAACTAAATTAGTTAGCCGTACACGAACGGATATTTTTGACGTGCCACGGATTTTTCTTGGAAAAAAGGTAAAACCCCACGGGTTTTACTCGGCCTGCTCGTTAGTGGAGCAGAGCCCGACATGTCTGGCGGACGGGCGATTATGCGGAACGGCGTAACTCAGTAACAACTGCAGATCACAAAAATTGAAGTATTCCCAAGTGTAGATAAAAATTCCACAAACAACCCAGCAAACACATTTATATACAAAATACATATAAATGAT
This sequence comes from Pyrocoelia pectoralis, assembly GCA_036250285.1. NCBI lineage: Eukaryota > Metazoa > Arthropoda > Insecta > Coleoptera > Lampyridae > Pyrocoelia > Pyrocoelia pectoralis. Next base: position 41,354,572 of record CM070074.1, read on the forward strand.
GAGCTTTTTAGATTTATATAAAACTGGAAGAAAAATAAGAGATATTTAATGTCAGGATGTCAGCAATTTTCAAAATAATATATATGTCTATTAGATGTAAATTCTTCTACATGAATTTATATACGTTTTATGTATATTTTATGTAATATTTACATAAAAAATATTCGTTGTAAAAGCGTTGCGATGACCAAAATGGCAGCTACTCGAGCATAATGTAATTATTATCAATGTAAAAAATTATTTAAGCAGTTCCATACAAACAATGGAAAAACTACATTTTACGTGCAACTGTAGGTACTTTTAATTATATTTAAGTTAATTCTTGCACGAACCCGTTTTCACCTGAACTGAAAGCCGACTGTTTATTATGATATACTTGCTTGAAAAGTGTCCCTTAACCGGATTCAAACGTTTGCGGGTGGGCGTTGCAAATTCTGAAATCCGACATTGTACCACTGCGCTAATCTGTAACATCCCTTTTTTTTATTTCGTACTTCGTAATTTTGCGCTGTTTCGCGTTATTAGTTTAAATTTTGTTTGATTATACCGTTGAGTGAAGTCTTATTCAATAATTATACCTATCTTTAACTTTATGTTAAAAATGACCAGGATTTAATTTATTTTATATTATTTATTTTCTATATAAATTAGACGCATTTTAGTCGATACGGATCTAATACCGCCGTTAGTCGCTATATGAGGGATTCCCTCATCTTATTGAAATATTTCGCATAACTTTAATGTTTCACGAAATAAAGCGTAGAGAATCCATCATATCCACAAACAATCCTTCTGTTACAACGTCATTGTTTAAATTTTTTGATACGCCCTACCATAACGTAATGAGACCCTATTCAAGCGGGTAAGGCGCGGATTCGCTCACTTAGCGACTATTCGTCCAACAACTTCTTTTAACTTAACACATGCAATATATGTAAATGGTTTTGAAAATTTCGTTAGATATATTTTTTATGATTTTGAACCAATTTCTTTATGTGCATCGACATTCTATATCATGTGTAATATACGAGCCCCGTCCCGTTTCAATTGGCACACCTCTAAAATTTTTAGTAAGTAACATTTTAGAAGAAGAAATCCGGTTCATAAATATGTTAAAAGTTTTTTATTTTTCATAAAGCATTTTTGCCAACAATTACAAACTAGTTTACAACGTATTTCGAAAAAAAAATCAATAATAATAATAATTATATATAAATAAACTTCAGACGAACAACCTTTGACAAACATTAACGAATCTTTACCATTGCGTTACATCACCTTTAGCTTTGATAACAACATGGATTCTCCTGGGCATTGTATTTACAAGTTCTTGGCAATCTTGTGCCGTGAATCCATGCCATATTTCTCGAAGCCTGGTTTTCAATTCTCCCACTGATCTTGCAGGAGCTGCGCGCAAGGCCTTTTTCATTTTATGCCATAGAGTCTCTATGGGCGATAGGTCAGGGCTGCTTGAGACCCATTCTAACAATGGAATATTATTGTCCTTCAACCATTTTAATGCTTTTTTTGACGTATGACACGCAGCCCCGTCTTGCTGGAATATAAAATCATCCCCCGAATTCAAAGTTTCTTCCATCGTGGGTAACAAACATTCCTTAAGAATGGTTAAATATTTATCGGTATTGACAATACCATCTATAAAATATAACCGGCCGACACCTTTTGCCGACATCGACCCCCACACCATAACGGATGCCGGAAATTTAACTTTTCGTTTCAGACAATCTGTATGAAATGCCTCATTTCTTTCACGGAGGACTCTACTCCGACTGTCACCTATACAGACTTCAAAACGAGACTCATCACTCCAATGTATTTTGTTCCACTGTTCCAAGTCCCAATTACTATGGTCTCTGGCCCATTTCAATCTATTTTTTTTTTGTGTTGAGGTCAATAACGGTTTTTCTTTGGCCTAGACAAAAAGATAGTTCACAAAAAAAATTAGTATTTTCAAAATGTCACCTTGTACGACCCAAATCCAAGTTTCTTAGCTTCTCTGTGACATGTGGATCTTGAAACACGTCTTCCTACAGCATCACTCCATAGTACACTCAACTGGCCATAATTAGCACGCCTATTTTTTTTTATTATTCGTTTCAAAGCTCTTCTGTCGTTATCAGTGAGTTTGCTTTTCTTTGTATTACGGGGTTTTGGGGTCACTGAACTGTTTTTCTTGTAAAATTTTATTACATTTCTAACACTGTACCTTGCTATGTCCAACAATTTTCCAATTTCAGAATATGAATCCCCTTCATTCGATAGTTTTATAATAATTGACCTAATTTTTTCATCAATTGCTTTACCTCTTGCCATTTTTTATTTAATTACAATAACTATTGCGTATAATAACAATATTTACTGCCCACAATATAAACTAACAATGAATTAATGGAAGTTTTGACATATCTTCCATAGCTACCTCGATTTTTACCATTTTTTATGCGTTAAGAATATATGAACAAATCAGATACAAATGGTTAACTGGTGAATTTTGTTTTTATCTAATATATTTTATTTGAATTACATATTTAACATATATTTTCCAACGATTAAGAGTGTTATCCTTTTATTTTTCAGTTAAAAATATAGATAGTAACCGCTTTTCAAACATGTTTTGAGTAAAATTTAAAATTTTAGTAGGTGTGCCAATTGAAACGGGACGGGGCTCGTATGGTAGTTAACAATTTACAGGTACCTACTAAAAATAATAATAATTTGACAGAATATGTGAAGGTGAGGGAATCCCTCACGCGCGACTAACCGCGTAACAATTGGTGTAGCGACTAACGCCGGGTTAAAGGTAAGTGAATTACAATTTTTGGCGTTATAGAAAACACGCGCGTGCGATTACTTATGTGGCGCAAATAGAAACGGACTTTATTGTCGACCATACACTATATGTAATGTAATGATATTTTCTAATTATATTTACAGAAGGCATACATAAAAAATAAGTAATATTACATATAATATTTTACATATAACGTACATAAATCTAATCAAGTAAATATGACAGCACATGAATTTCATGAGTGATATGTAATTATCTATATGTATTGTATATATTATATGAATTTCTGTATACAGAATATCCGTAAGTTTCTATACTATTATGTAAAATATACGTAATTGTGTGACATACGGTTTATATAACTTTATTAAAGAATACTTACATACTTGATATATGAAAAAGCATATGTAGGGGTATTTACTTCAATGTATATATGTTGTATGTATATTTTATATGTGTGTTTGGTGGGAACTTATGTATTGAACAATTTTTCCTAAAATCAATATTAACGACAATAAATCGCCGTCTCCATACCGTATACTGTATATTTACGGACTGTACCGACGTATCTTTCCCGCAGATTTATTTCTAGCTTTCCTTGTCTTCACAAAACACATGCTTGTCGTATGTTGTGGTGATTTAGTCTTTCGGCAATCCATAATTTTTCCCATTTTGAGCGTTTTTTTTAGAAATATAAACCCACATAGCATACACTCCTCCTGCAACTGCCACTTCTTCCTATCGTCCATACCATATATTTTACAATTAATATGAATATAATTAAAATACTGCACTACACACCGAAAACCGTGGCTCCTGCCTGTGGACTTTTATGCATGCACAAAAGTTCTGCCCTCGCGGATAATTACTAAAAAATCGGCGGATTTACACCATACACGAGCGGATCTCGACCGCTGCTGACGAATTTGACAACAGAAAGTTTGACGGAGGCAGCCTGCATGTTAGTGGGCGACAGACAGGCCAAGTATCCGCGGATCAGACTCGCGGGTTTTTCAGCGGATCTGACCCGCGGGTTTGGCCCGCCTAGAAATCTGTTCGTGTATGGCTAACTAATGACTATACAAACAACGTTCCAAATTCTACATACCCAGATACAATATAGTTTGATGTATACTATAAACCGATAAAAAGAGATTTGGAACTTTGTTGCACATTTTTGCTTTTATAAATATTTTTCAATAAACGCCATAAATATTTACATTTACTAGTGAACCAAACTCCCCCCCCCCCCCCCCCAAAGTCCCATAATACGGCGGAATAACTTCTGACATGGCTTCGCTGATCCTTAACGTCCGTTTCGGTATGTATAGGGTTCAACATCAAACACTATATTATATGTATTTTACTAAATAATTTGACGATTTAAGATAAGTTCTCCAAATTTTTTGCTAAAATGCCATCATGTTCACTGCTAGACGATGATATTTGGTATAGGCAAATATATGACTTATGCTCGTATTTTGTCATAAATAAATTCATGTTCGGCCCGGAGAATACTTACAGTTTCATGAATCCGGAATAAGCATTACAAGCCAAATGTTATGCACTAATGTACCAGTCGGATGTTCAGCATCAGCTACAAGCAACTAAAGAGAAAGCCATCACTTCTGATGAAGTGGGCGAGTGGTGCTGTGGGCTAAGTAGATCAGTCTGACTAAATGGATTGCGAACATTTTCTTATATGTTTAGATCATTTCATCAATAATATGGGAAACTTAAGCAAGAACACCAAGTGATATTGATTTTAAACGGCCAAATCGGCCACAGACAGTCGGAAGCTCTTTCAACACTGCTTCCTGACTACAGTTTAGTCCATTGAAGAAATAATATTCACGTGAGTGTGACTTTGATATGACTGCACATTGCACATGCTGGTGAAAGAGCAACAATTTACGAAACTGTAGATCTATGCTGCAAAGGTTTCCAGGTAGTCGCTACAGCGGGGAATGGCACCAAAGGATATCCATATAACAGGGATGTACTTGACACGAACTTTCTACCTTAGAAAATTCCCAACTAAGTCCACCTCTCGAAACTTCACATGTATCAACATCACAACAGCTTTCCTCGGTCTGGTACCAGCCGGTAGAATGACTCTCCTCACCCTCTACACCATTCGGCAAGAAACTTTGACACGCATACCAGTAGGTGATCCTATAAAACACAAGGAAAGTGAGATAACGAAACCAAAACCACGCAAGGAATTACAGAAGTAACTGAAATGTTCAAAGAAAATAACAGAAATCAATTGAAAGCAGTGGGAGCAGAGATTATGATTCAGAGTGTATACAGGGTGATTCACCACTATTCCCTCGGTCTCTTGTGCCTAAAGGGTACAAGATATCAGCTTCATTTTTTGGTGACATATGTAAATTGATAACGACTATTTTTAAAATTATTTTCACTTATACAGGATGCTTCACAAAATTGTAATATATCAAAGTTATGTTTTTTTAAATGCAACCCCCTGTATTTTATTACATTTTTAGATTATACGTTAAAAACTAAGGTAACTTTATTAAACGTTCCCTATACCTATCGCTTACCAATTTTGAGAAAATTGTGATTTTAAGAAAAATGTTCAATTTAAACAACCCCTAATAACACCGAAACCACTTACTTTTACTAATGCAAATTTATATAGATTTATCTTGACCTTTAAGGCTTTTATTTGCACTACGTAGGATTTCGATATTTTGTACAGGGTGTTTAGAAAAAGGATTCATATTTTATATTTTTCAAACATCAAAAACTCACTTAACTTAAATGGAACACCCTGTATGTTTTTATTCTATGTTGAATAACTTGTCATTTTCTATCAAAAACTATGAGTAATTGATATGTCTAAAATCAACGATTAAAAAGTTATTAATAGTTTTCTCTAAAATTTGTATGGAAATGGTTTTGTTTGCATTCTAGTAGGCCATGATTGTTTTTTATTGTAGTTGATAATTAGATATGTGATCAAAACTTAATTAAAAATGAAATTAAAGCAATGGAAAAAATACTGTAGTAAATGCCATTTTTTCCTATGCATAACCGCACTCGTTTTCATGAGATCTTTTAACGTTATGATGTTATAGTAGCAAACGCATCCTTTATTCTAATCTTCATGCCATCAGCGGTGGTAGGTGGAGTGTTGTAAACTAAATTTTTAATGATAATAATAATAATAATATCTAAACAAACTTCATCAAGAAGACTCGAAAAAGTGTTGTTCTAAAATCCGTAAAAATTTTACTCCGTTCAAGTTTCCATCAAAAAATCAAAATTCTCCCAAATACATTGAGGCTCCACCGGTTTTGGCGATCAACAGTGCGATACAGGTGACGATTTAGTAATGAAAGTTATGTTGGTTTACCAAGCCATTATGTTGTGGAAAGTGAATTCGTCGGTAAATAAAACATATTTAAAGAATTCATCTTCTTCTCCAACTTTTTCGAGACTCCATAAACAAAAATTCAACCTTCGTTGAAAGCCTCGTCCATATAAATTCTGGTGAAGTTGAATGTGATAAGGATGGTATTTAAGGTTTTTTCAAAAATATTTAGATAGACAATTCCTCAATAAATGGATTGGAAGGAGGGGTCCACAACACTCCACCTACCACTGCTGATGGCATAAAGATTACAATAAAGGATGCGTTTACTACTGTAACACCAGATATCCTGAGAAACGTTAGATCTTTTGAAAATCGAGTGCGGTTGTGCATAGAAGAAAATGGTCATCATATTGAGCATTTACTATACCATTTTTTTCCATAAATTATTACTTCTTGTTATTAATTTCAATTTTAATTAAGTTATGATCCCATATCTAATTATCAACTACAATAAAAAAAATCATGGCCTACTAGAATGCAAACGAAACCATTTCCATACAAATTTTAGAGAAAAATCTTAATAACTTTTTAATCGTTGATTTTAGGCATATCAATTACTCATAGTTTTTGATAGAAAATGAAAAGTTATTCAACATAGAATAAAAACATACAGGGTGTTCCATTTAAGTTAAGTGAGTTTTTGATGTTTGAAAGATATAAAATATGAATCCTTTTTCTAAACACCCTGTACAAAGAGTCGAAATCCTACGTAGTCCAAATGAAAGCCTTAAAGGTCAAGATAAATCGATATAAATTTTTGTTACTGAAAGTAAGTGGTTTCCGTATTATTAGGGGTTGTTTAAATTGAATATTTTTCTTAAAATCACAATTTTCTCAAAATTGGTAAGCGATAGGTATAGGGAACGTTTAATAAAGTTACCTTAGTTTTTAAAGTATAATCTAAAAATGTAATAAAATACAGGGGGTTGCATTTAAAAAAACCTAACTTTGATATATTACAATTTTGTGAAGCATCCTGTATAATTGAAAATAATTTTAAAAAATAGTCGTTATCAATTTACATATGTCACCAAAAAATGAAGCTGATATCTTGTACCCTTTAGGCACAGGAGACCGAGGGAATAGTCGTGAATCACCCTTATATCGTATATAGTATAATATGCCATAATTAGTTACAGATTTGAAGTTGGTTGAAATTAAAATTCTATAAGAATTTGCGCCTTTTGATACTTGTTTTAATTAGTTATGTCTACGAAACCAAACCTTCATATTTAGTCAACCCTAATATTTCTTAAATTATTACCTTAACACTAATAAATTGTAGTCTACCCTTTGTTAAAAAAGGTCAATCATACTTAAGTACGTGTTGCCGATTAGTTCTCAGATTGCATGAATCTAAGTACCCACCAATCAGAATATTGTATTTTCCACCCTTTATTGTTTGTACCGATGTATAAAATACGGTGTAATATGCATTTCAAGAGGATTCTTAACTCTAATTTTTACGGGATTCTTACTCCAATCTTTTAATGTAAATTCACTTGTTAATCAATTATTAAATCAAACTTATACAATAGATATAGGTATAAATACAATTAAACATATGAAGTGTGAAGTGTTTTACTTACAATAAACTTTATTATGCATTGTGCCACAACTACATCATCCGCAACAATCACGTCGCCGTTAAAATGATTTTGCTAAACGACAGAGTGGACATAAAGGATTGCAGAGATGAAAGTTACAACGGCGCATCTATGATAAGACACGGAAGCCCAGAAACGAATGTTAAAACTTAACCTTAAAGCACAGTGTAGGTATGTCTTGTTCAAATCGTTGTATGAATCTTACGTGGCCTTTCTGAAGTGAATTCTATTACGTTTATTTGCTTACTTCTAATCGTCTACTTACCAGAGTGGAATGTGTTCCGTGAGTAGTGTATTAATTCTTCTCAAGAAATTTGTGTAATGAAGGGAACTGTAAAATCGGCAAACTAGAAAGGAATACTCCCTCGACACGTAAGGAAATTTTCGATGCCTTGGAACGAAAGATGTTTCAAAATTTGTTGGCCCAAATGGGGTTAAGAACCAAGGTTTTGAGCCTCATTTAGAAGAATATGATTTTGATGAAGAAGTTGCGTTGTTATTAAAATCACCCAACAAATGAAAGACTTTTGTCGTCGACCGGAATTGATAATCCTTTAAGCATTCTAAAATATAATTTATTTATTAATCTTTGTACGTTTTACCGCCACACCCAATTGCATTTAACATAACGCAGTAGATTACAATTTATTAATAAAAGCAGGGAAATGTACCGCATCGGCAGACGAAGAACACTATATCTACACAATATTAGTTGAAAAACATAATGATCATGCCAAAGGAAACATAGTTATATAAACTAACGTTTTAGCATTTATAACCATATAAATCGCACATTATATGCTTTATTACATTATCAAGGGCCAAAGTGATTACATGCTAAAGTTTGATTTTTGAGAAGGTGCGTGTACGTCATAGACATTTTTCTTAGTTACTATTGTTATTATATTGTTGACAACAATTGTAACTATGTAAAATGTCTATGACGTACACGCACCTTCTCGAAAATCAAACTTTACTAAAAAATTCTAGAACATAATGAAATTATGATTTATACAATAAATTTATGTGTGTAATTATACATATAAGTACTTATAATTGAGGCAGTTATATTGCAAACAAAAACATGACATACTTATGAAATATTAAATAGTTTCAGTGTTGGTAACATTAACCGTTGCATTATATATAGCATTAGTAAATTGGATATAAAATTTACATCTCTCCTTTTTTTCAGAAAAAGTAGAGTTCATGTTGGCAACTTGAATACGTTAAAACTCGTTAAAATCATCATCATCAATCTTCAACAGTTCGAAGTTTAGTGTAATTCTTATGGTATATTTATAGCGAGTAAATTTCATTAGATTCTGTTTTTAAATAAACTGAAACGATGGAATGTGCATTTAGAGAAAGCGTTATAGTAATCCAATAATGTCGTTTATTTTTAGTAATTTGAAATATTATGTGATGGCGCCTACAAAAATTATCTAACCAGAAACTTCTACAATGATACAACACAGTACACATAAAATTAGAATCAACAATTTTCTGTAAATTTTTTAGCGACTTAATTCTGTTACTTCGTTATGGAAAAGGAACTTATAACGCTCCATAAAAATCTACTTCCTCTACCCATTTTTTCTCTGTATGTAATTACAGATTACGCCGCTTTTCCGATAAAGACATTAGACCACTGACCTGTATCATAAAGGACTGAGCATTCTTCAATACAACATTGAAGCAAACAAGCCCCACCTAAATATTAGTTACTTCAGGTGCCAACTAGTGCGTTAGTTATATAATGATGGTAGCTCGGTGTTTATAATGTGTTGGTAGTACTGGTATCAGCTGTTACAGTTTAGCTTGTTCTAATCTATATGCTTAATATCTGGTGAAAAGTAGTATAATTACAAGCTCATAATTATTTAAAAACGTAAATGATTAAAAATTGTATTTTATTGCAATGCATAAACGTAGTTTATACTACGTATGAAACAAGGTTATGTTTATGTAAATAAAAACATTAGTTACAGTGTTACCAATAATCACCAACACAACAAACCTAAATTACTAATTGGCACCTTAAAACACCGGTTTTCAATTTGCTTCAAAAATAGTGGAGGGGATCATTAGAATGCTCAGTCCTTTAAGATACAGGTCAGTGCATTAGACGTTCTCCCTTTCGCTCTATTTTCTATTGCTTCTATATAAATTGGTTGTATTTAGTGATTTCTTTTATGACTTACTATGTAAATATATTGATATCTTACATAATCACTTTTTGCCACGGCATGTCAAAAAAGTGTCTCAGAGGAATCAGTCTGACGTAACGTTTACTATAAGAACGTAGAACGAAAGTAAAACTGAAACGGAGCGAATATGAATGAAGTAATCCATTGCAGAAATTAAGTCAAAGGTTTGTTGGAAGGTTATACGTGCGGAGTCCTTTGTGACATTGCTAGGGAACTCAATAAATACACATCGCTGCCAACCTCAATGTGGTTTTTGTAGATCGGCGTATTATGTAGGGTCAGTTAGAAGTAAAACGTTTTTGTATAATGTCAGTCAAAGTGAAGAATCACAATATTGATTTTTCCTATATTAAATTGAATGAAAGGAAAGCAATCTACTCAAGTAATGCTATTGCTTTAGGGTTTATTCCTAAATATTAATATTAGTAAATTCATTAATTGAGAAATTCAATTACAGCATCTTAATCGTATTGGTCGGTTAATATTAAATGTTTCCATTAATGATGTTCATTTTAAAGGCGAACTTCGATTATACCTACTCCTTGAAGTATTTCAATTAACTTTTCAGCGTTAGTTCCCCAATCTTATACCGATCCTTCATAAAATAACATATAGTATGCAGTTATTGACCTAACGAGCTAAATTACTTTTAATATTAGAACCGTGAGTTGCCTTGTAAAAGTATGATAGGAATGTTAAAGGTTATTGAAACAGAAAAGAATCCACATTATCTATTTTTAAAATGCATTTTGGTTTCATCTTAGTTTATTAAAATTTTAACAACCATGGGGGAGTTGAATTTAAATGTATAACAAAAGGGCATCTGTATTAATTTGTAATCAACATCGAATAATGTACAAATAGAAATAAGGAACGGAACGATAACTAATCTATTCCTTTTTGACTCCAGGAAACCAATAAATCGAAGTAAAGTATAGAAAAAATTAAGGTCGAGGTAGCTTAGAAACCCTGGAGAATATAAGTAACCCCTCTTAATATTCTTTCATTCCTTTTGGTCTTAAATTTCTTTTGAGAATAAAAATTTAATGTAGATGTTCGATGTAATTAACTTGTTGACATTATTTAATATCTAACTCAAATTATTTTTATTTTACGTTCGACGACAATACTCTTGAGAGGAAAAGAGAATAATTTATGTAAGAATTCATTTTTTATTTATCTCCAGATCGTAAATGGAACGTAATTGATTTTTTATTGGGGAGTTAGAAACATTGTTATGATCCAAATAAATTGACCAAGTGGAAATAAATTGGAAGTGGCAAAAATGTCGGAAAAAAGGCGTCAATAGTAAAGTGATATCAAAGAGAAAATGGGATTTATTTGGGGATATTAGGACAAGTTTATTTTGGCAAACAATTCCATTACGAACCATAAATCTTTATTCAATAAGGTGTATTAGTTCAGATGCTAGCTATTATACATAAACATATTTTCACATTCATATGCCAAGGCGCCTGTTTATTTCTCACTAATAATTCCATCAACATTTGAATTAAAGGTCGTTTAAAACAAGTTTTCTTCATTGAAGTGTATAACAAGTTTGTAAATACAACTATTAGAATATTTTAGACCTGGTCATCTTCAGGTTTTATTCATAAACCTGCTATTTTATGAGGGGAGGTCTAGAGATTTCATATTAATATTTTGATTCATTATACACCATTCGGAAATTGATCATCATCACTTCATTAGTCGCCATATTGCTATTTGATTTCTTTTGTGATTTTTTGTGGTTCAATTGCGGATTAAAATTGACTACTTTAGCTCCTAGAATTAAAAGTAAATACGATATGTTTAAACGACATGTTTAAATCTTTGGTTGAAAGCTGTATCACCTACGGATCTGAAGTATAGACGATGAATAAAGCAATAAAAAATAGAATAACAGCGGTAGAGAATGGTTATTGGCGAAGATGTTGTGGGCTAACGCTAAAGGACGGTGTGATAAGTGAAACAATAAAACAAAAAATGGGGGTACAACACTCCTTGATTGACACCATTGAAAAGAAACAACTATCTTGGTATGGCCATATGAAAAGAATGAACGATGAAAGAATACCGAAACAAGCATTCGAATGGATTCCGAAACGACGCAGGAAAAGAGGAAGGCCGCGAACGCGCTGGAATGAAGGAATCCAGGCAGCGATGAAAAAAAGAGAACTGGAAGAAGAATCGTGGCAGGACAAGAGGCAATAGAGAATAGCATGCGACAAACGGCCAAGGCTGTAAAGCAGTCGCTATTATAAAAAAAATACCATACTTATGTTTGTTGCTAAGATACCATTTCTTTTCTCAGTAAAGAAAATGTCAACCTTACAGAATCCTGACAGTTAAAGGATCTCATACATTTAATCCACCTCGGAGGAAAAACAATGTATTAAAATTCTATAGGTTTTGAAGAGTGAACTGTAGAATATTCAGTATCTTTATTAATGTTACTTGAACTAGCTAGAATGTGCTTCTTCGTAGATACCTGCACACAATTGTTTGGGCACTTGAATCTTGTTTGCCATCGATTCTACAATATAACTCTCAGCAGCCGTTGAACTTTTCCACCCACCGTGCCTCTTAAATTCTACCAAATCGCCTCCATCCTGAATAACGAGAGTTGCTGCAGTTCTTCGTAAGCAATGGTGAGTGTACGCAGTTGAGGTTCTGGCAGGTTTAAAAGTTCTCTCTTGGGTACATTATAAAACGTATGAATGGTGCACCTCTCGTTTCTGTAATTTAAGAAAAATCTGTTGGTTTCCACATGCACAGGTCTTAAATTTAAGTGAGCTCGATAATAGTTCAAAAGTTTAATATGGGTATCTGCCATTGCAAATGATCTTGTTGTATGCGTTTTTGTATCGTCCAATGTTGCATACAATAATCTATCCTTATCTTGGATATTATACACCGTTAGTCTGACTAAATCGTCTCCTGTACAAGCACCATAAACACCAAATATGAGCGCAACCTATAAAACAAGAAATCATCAAAAAGTTTCCTTCAAAAGTAGAACTGGGACGCTTGCCCCCCCCCCCCCGTTTTGACGTCATAGCGGGGGGGGATGGCCCACGTGAGCGGCGTAATTTAGGCACCCCGCTTTGGCGGGGGGCGAAACCCCACGTGGGGGCGTGGTTTATCCTTAGGGATATCCTTTTGGCTTACCTGGATGACCTCCTGAAAGCCCTTTTGGTTTTTCTGGATGATTTCCTCAATGCCCTTTTGGTTTTTCTCTTGATGTTTTTCTTAATGCCTTTTTGGCTTTCCTGGATGATTTTCTAAATGCCTTTGCGGCTTTTATGGATGTTTTTTCTTAATACCCTTTTGGCTTTCCTGGATGACTTTCTGGATGCGCTTTAGGCTTTTCTGGATGACTTCCTTAATGCCTTTTTGGCTTCAGAATGATCTTGGGGTTGACCTTGCGGATGACCTTGAAGGTGACCTTGTAAACTGCAGTGAACTTCTGAGCCCGTGACTGTTTTCCACGTAATTTGACCTTCCGATAATGTACTAACTGTATTGCTTGTAAATTAAGTTTTTTTCATTTTAGGAATACCATCAGATTTGACCCGTCAGGGTTTGTTCAAAAACAGGACTTATTTAAATTAAATCAAAAATACAACAAATAGTGGGGATTTTTAAAAAATTGGAGCATGAGGTGGTTGTGTTATAGTGAAGAGGATTGGTGGAGAGCCACATACAGTGTTTTAGCTGTAAAAAGATTATTGCAGCAATTCGACACTTTAATAGAAATTGCAGAAGATGAAAAGGTTTACGGACGTGGGCTGCATAGTGACAAATTTTTAAAGGACCGATTACAAAAATATACCGATGGACATAAGTTTTGTCAAGAATTTTTGACGAAGAAGCATAAACAACTTGGTGCAAGGTTTGACATCTATCGAATTAAAAAATTTTGAGAACAAAATTAATCAATATTTACCAAATCTTGCATAATGAAAGATCTGATAATCCATTTTTATTTTAAAGAAAATTGCTTAGAAATTATTTGTAAAAATGTAAAATTTGAATAGATAAATAAAAGGAATTCAAATATTAGTTTGTTTAACTTGTTCTTTATAAAATAATTGTTTCTTGCATTTGGTCTTACATAAAAGATCTGGAAGAAAAATAAATTCTTTCTTAATAATTGTATGCATTTGTAAAACAAAATGCAGCAGCGGTGGCTATCTCCCTGTTACACATGTGAGGGTATTCCACTATCTCCCTTACAACCATATTACTTTAAATGATACAAGATCAGCAATAAACAAACAAAAGGACCTATACTTCAAACTAAGCGTTTCTAATTGGTGGATTCTAAACTGCTAATTTTGAACTTTGTATGGCGTGAGATTTGAAATGTGGATCTCAGCTGATCTGTTCGATCTTGGTGCGAGGTTCGGGTAATTTCGGTTTAATAAGAAATTGGTGCTCGTTAATCTCCGTCGATCTATATACAGAGTGATACATGTTCAATCATACATATGGTGTGTTTGAAAAATAGGTTATGGTGCCCATATTGGAACTGCTAAAATCCAAGATCGGTAGTACTCCAATCGTTTTCGATTAAACATTTCTTCAAAATCTAGTAGAAAAACAGTTTTTAATTTCTTTTTAAAGCTTCCTGATCAGCCATTTTATGTACACAATGTACGGTGCGCACAATGCAATTTACCGTGCGCACAACATAATTTTGGGTGCGGTACGCAACACCAAATTTATAGTGCGCATTCGAAGTATAAAAACGTAAATGGACAGCTATGCTATAATTTTTGGATGCCTGCAAATAGTATATTATATAACAAGCTTATAATCTTGGTGTTTAATGCACGAGAGAATGTTTAACGTACGAGCGAGCGCAGCGAGCGAGTCACGCTAATGTATACATACTTTCCTATGACAAACATTTCTTCAACATTCAATATTGCGAGAGTAGAACTTGCGCCTGCACTCTTTCCCACAATATATGCCAACACTATTTCTTTGCTAATTCCTTGAACTTTCTTATTCCCTTGCCAGTCTTTGAATTTTCTATACTCCTTTTCATATCTACTGCAGATTTTCGCGGCATCAAACTCGCAGTGGCGATAGCTGCTGCATTCGCAATATCCGAAAATGCAACGTTTGTTTAAAACTTGACATTTGAATATGTTGCCTTGGTTTATGTCACATCAGCCAACTACATAGTATTATAAGTCTTTTTACTCTTTTTAATCTGTCATGTATTTTACCTTTAAATATGTTCTCAGCAAACTTTACAAAGTATTATTACCTACCTTTAAATTTACGTAAATTATAAAGATTTGATTTTAAGTGTTTATTTGAACAATATGTTGGTACCTAACAGGAAAAATGTTGCACATTATTCCTTGGGGAATCTAAGTTTTTCCTGATTCGCAACTGGCAAACTTTTGCTCAGCAGGAAAAACTCTTGTTTCCGGCCTTATAATGTAAATAACTACCTATATAAAATAAATAAATAAAAGGCTATAGCAGTATTGTAAAGTTGATGTAACTGCCGCTTATTTCAAAAAAATGTCTCTAATTGTACCGTTTTGAAAAATGAACCTATAACGAATATATCAAATGGAAGGAAACTGCCTTTTCTTTCTGTAGTAATATTCGGGCGGGATATTTCATTTAAAAAAGCGCAAGTTTGTATCACATCTTAAAAACAAAAGACTAAAAGAGACTCAAACTTTATGTTATTTATTGACACACAGTTTGAGAACGTATAAACCTTTTTCCTTTGTAGTATCTTGATATAGGTATAACATATTATAACTTGCAACCGTTAGACATAGGTTATGCACTTCTTATGCCAAATTTTCATAGAGAAAATAAAAGATTGCACTGTAATTTAGCGACAAATTTTAAAAGCAATCAGTCAACATTTTTTTGGATTACTTCCAGTTACGGTGTATAGGTACTACTACGTAATCATTATTTCCCAAATTAATAATATTATTTAGCTTGACTTTCCTGCAGTTAATTTTTAAAACGGAAAATCACATTTAAATTATGAAAATTACTTACATTTATTGTACTGTAGTAATTCAAGATTTTTATATCAGATCCGTTTTATTCAACTGCTTTTCGTTACTTTAAAGTTGAGAAATCTGCAATTCTTCTGACCTTCCGCTGGATATTGATTAGGATGAAAAGAGAAGGAATATACAATAATGACAAGAGGGAACATCCTTTTGTAGACTTTCAAACTTACAGCCTACAGGATACTATTCGTAGACTATGTAAGTATTCAAGAGGAAATAAACGGCAACAGGAAATTTGAAGGAACAATTAATTATAGAATCTGATATCGACAAAGGAGTAATCGGAGAACTTTAAACGAAAATCCCGAAATTAATATTACTTTTATAGATTAGGTACATAGATGACGTAATACGTAGATTGAACTATAAAACTGTCAGAGGTGTACAAACACAATAACCTTACACTAATTTTTGAAAAAAGAAACGAACTCCTTGCACTTACTACTACTACTACTACTAAACAATATTTACGAAGACTACGATATGAAACTACATGTACCTACATGAAACAAAAGAAATGGCCTTTAAAGGAAGATATATGGAACGCCGTTTTACTTTTTATTGTCAGTTTTTATACTCAATATATAAAATAACTTCTTTCTTAAGTTTACAATTTTAGTTATAATTTGTAATGTTTGTTTAATAAACTTCAAGTATTTATACTGATAGTTGATTTAAAATGTTACGTGAATAAAAATGTACATTGAAAATTAAAGAAGTAACTTTATAATTTCTTAAATTTTAATGAATAAGTTTAAATGTTAGGATACTTTTAACCAACTAACATTTTAAATGGTAGAATTAAAATGTTTGTTGATAATTTTAATTGGTCGCTTCGATCGGTGGTGTTATTTTGAACTATAATTTACATGTGTTTCCTTATACTGGCGTAGTTTCAATAACTGCCACCGATCGAAGCGACCAATTAAAATTATCAACAAACATTTTAATTCTACCATTTAAAATGTTAGTTGCTTAAAAATATCCTAACATTTAAACTTATTCATTAAAAAAGAAATTATAAAGTTACTTCTTTTATTTTCAATGTACATTTTTATTCAAGTACATTTTAAATCATCTATCGGTATAAATACTTGAAGTTTTTTAAACAAACACAAAAATTGTGGTAAAAATTAATATTATACATTTAAATTCATTCTATTAAATATTTGCTTGCCCTTAGTATTAAATATTAAATTTTGTTTATAGCATTTCAGGCAAACTTTAATTTTTATTAAGTATATTTTTACGACTCTCCATTTATTTTAGTATATTAAAAGTGTTTGTTAAAAAAACTCCACACATTTAAATTGTTAGATGAAAATGAGTTTCTTGATTTAATATATTTCACACAAAAATTTTTAACACTCGTTTTAAAACCTTTCATTTAAATTGAGAAGCAAAATATATGAAGAAACATTCGAATTCGTGGAACATTTTTATTTAACAAACAAAAAATAGCAACTAATTTAAATGAAAGAATTAAAATGTATGTCGAATTAAAGTGTTACATGAATTAAAATGTTTGTTAATAATTAACAATCATATTAATTCTGAATTAAAATGTTTGTTGATAATTTTAATTGGGCGCTGTAGGTTGCGGAAGTTGTGTGAACTACACACCATAAATTCACTTGGCAACATCGCCTAATGTAATTAAATTTATAACTCCAGAAAAGGCGCGAAAAATAAAACAGCGTTGTCAAATTGATGTGATGTGGTACTGAAAACCTCCGCAACCTACAGCGCCCAATTAAAATTATCAAGAAACATTTTTATTCAGAATTAATATGATTGTTGATCATTTTAATTCATTATTTGAAATTAAAGAACAAATATTATTAACAAACATTTTAATTCATGTAACACTTTAATTCGACATACATTTTAATTCTTGCATTTAAATTAGTTGCTATTTTTTGTTTGTTAAATAAAAATGTTACACAAATTCAAGGTTTATTAACACGAATTCCAATTTTTGTTCATATATTTTGCTTCTCAATTTAAATGAAAGGTTTTAAAACGAGTGTTACAAATTTTTGTGTGAAATATATTAAATCAAGAAACTCATTTTCATCTAACAATTTCAATGTGTGAAGTTTTTTTAACAAACATTTTTAATATACTAAAATAAATAGAGAGTCATACAAATTTACATAATAAAAATCGAAGTTTGTTTAAATGGGACGAAATTAACTTTAGTAATAAAAAGTAAAACGGCCTTCCATAAAGATACCAGGCAAAAACAAAAATTTTCATCAACAATAATGTCTTAGAGCAAAATTCTATTATACCGTGGCATTTCCCATTGTAATGTATGGAAACGATTCTTAGATGGCAAACAGGATAAGAATCACAGCACTTCGTTATGACTTAGATATCTTCAGTGTAAATGATAAACTAGAAAAAACAGAAATCGATGAAAAGATAATATTCAGAAATACAGGAAATCTTTGTTAGTTAATTACAGATTTAAGAAGAGACCTACACGAACGCCGAGCCAAAAACAGACTAAATTGGCTAATACGACAAACGAGGTAATAGAAAACTTATTTAGATTGCAATGATTATTGGAGCAAGTTGATACTTTAAGAAGTATTGCCGTAGGTAGGTAATGCAAATCTAATTGATGAGTCTGGGTGTTACTTATCAGTTATCATAGAAATGAGGATCTTGTGTAGGTATAACACAACTTAATAATATTATGTTGACTAACTTATTTCATTCTTGTATTTATAATAATGTGGAAAATATAATATATACGTATTTACGTTAATTAATTTCAATTAATTTAAAAATACGCTCCTTATGAAATACGTAGTCCCAATGGATGTATAAATTTCATGGTTCTTTATAAAAATACTTATTTTAACAGGCATTCTCTAATAAATTAATTATAAATACAAGTATAATTTAATATAAATGAGTAAAGCAATATGCAAAAGCATAAATTTCTTTTTCGAATTCTCTTAAATAAGTAACGCAATTTTTATAAAGTATTACAAAAGATGTACCCCTAAAGCACTTCATCAACTTAATAAGATCTCAATTTAATTAAATCCGTCAAACTACGGTCGCTATATAACAATTTATTTTAATGCAAGAGATAAACAAAAATAAAATTTACGAATAGCAACTGGTTTTCTTTTTTAAATTTCACCTAATTTATTTCTTATTCCCTTTGGATTATAATTCTAACTTCTGGTATTTTCAATTACAAGAACATTCAGATTGAACTCTACATTGAAGCATTATAAGTAAGCGATACGACAAAGTAATAGAAAGACACAAGGATAATATTACTGAACAATTGGATATTAGGCGTTTTTAATGTAGCTACAACCTACTTAAATTGTGCAAATTCTTAGCCGGAGATCAACTTGTTAGCAAAAACGAATAAATTGCATGGTGTAGAAAGTGATATCTATTTTGACAGGTTATTACACTAACTTCAAGTAGCTCCAAGAACAATTTAAGAAAAACCCCACCTTTATTTCCCATTTTGTAGATGTCTCAGGATCTGAACGTTCTGCAGTAACGGTGTCCCCTACCGTAGGGGCACTGCGTGTCGCAAGAGGCAACTTATCAACGGTTAGGGATTGTATCTCCTTCTTCTTCTTCTTCTTCTTCTTCTTCTTCTTCTTCTTCTTCTTCTTCTTCTTCTTCTTCTTCTTCTTCCTCTTCTTCTTGATCTTGTTAATATGACTTTTGTGGAAGGAGGTATAAACATGATACCGATTGTGACATTATAATTTTGTAGATATGGGGATTGGGTTGAGTAGACTTAGGAACCGGCTACTTACCATTTAAACCTGCCAGGTTTAAGTTAGTTCTGTTGTTGAAGATACCGAGTAGCAGTAGGAATTACGCAATGTAAATTCCTCTGCCATTATTTGGTGTATATACACTGCTGTGATTAGGTATATGTAATTGGATTGTGTGAAAGTAATATTTTTCAAAGCTGAGGTTCCAGCTAGTAGGTTTCAGACAAATCGCGCTGCTTCACAGCAATCTAGTGTCAATCAAGGTCCAGGTTGCTGCCTCTCCCCTTTTCCAAATTGCGGAGGTTTCTCTTCGAGTAATAGGTTTACAACAACCAAAGAAAGCAAGTAATATTAGGGGTTTGCTGAATGGGCACTTCATTTCATGTATGAGTATTTTAGTTATTTTAATTATTCATTTTTTTTCCGGTTACCACAATCATAATAATTACATTAGTCATTGGTTGTAAATAAAGAATAAACTTGTCGATTAAGTTTTTTAATAGAGCATATAGGGGTGTCTTTTAAAAACTTGTTTTAGGTTTGACTCTTTATTGGTTATAAATAATTACAATTTTTTAACAAATGAATTCTCATTCCTTCCTACTTAAACAAAATCAATTCTACCCCAGTTAACCGCCTTAATTTCCTTCTCTTTTCTATTCCTACCTCCCTCAATTCATCCTATCCCTTCCCCCGCCCTTAAATTCCTCCCCCTTTGTCTCCATACCGCCTCCTCCGCTCTCAGCCCCCTTATTTCTACGTTCCAGTTATTTTTAATCTTTGCAATTATCTGCAATGGTAACATTGAATTACGCTAGTGTGGTTTAGAAGCTGGAAATGTTGATTAAAATGCTCCTCTATTACATTAATACCATCGCATACCTACAGAATGTCGTGAGACGTTAAATAAACTCAATTTCAGGAACTGCATTACATAAAGAAATAAAGAAAAAGTAGAAAACGTATCGCAACGAAATAAAGTTTTTAGAAAAACCTTTGTGTGTATCATAGATATTGATGAGTTAGGCAACGTTTGTAAAAATATCCGATGTATTCATAATTGAACCATATTCGGATAATCCCAAAAACTATGTTACACACCTTACTTTCTACTATACAATGCCTTTAAATCGCAATTTAACAGAATTGGTATTATGTCAGAAGTTCTCAAGGGGAATCGGGATAGCTTGTTAAATTTATCCCCCGTCGTTAGCACTAATTACTTTCATTCAAAGTCAAATATTAAAGAAAACTGATTTCCTTCCCCAAATTAAAATCATTAATAACATTAATTATTGTCTACATCTAATCAATATGTTATTGGCTAATGTGGCTGATCCCTTTTTCATACTGGTAATTTTAAAACACCAATGCATTTCTGCAATTACGTATATCTGTAATTGATGGTTACGTCTTGTTATTTCAACACGCCTTTAGCGTTTCAGGCAGATGTAATTTAACATACAGGTCTGTGTTATATATGTTTTATGTTTGACCTAGAAAATCAAGTCGATTAAACTTTGCGGGTATAGCTTGTCCACTGTTGGAATTCAATTTGTGCTTTATATTACGTCAAGTAACGAAAATATTCAATAATAACTACGTTTATGGAAAAATGCTCGGGCTCGTCGATTATTTTTATTTTTTGTTTAGAGCTTTTTCTTCAGAAACTAAAATATACTTGGAAAAAGGTAGTACTATACATATCTATTAATATCTATTAATGTAAATAAAAATATATGTGGAAGCTACAGGTAGGTTGTTGATGAAGGACTTTACTTATTTAAAATTGAGTGAAACATACATATTGATTACGTCATTCCTGTTGATTCCCAGTAATTGTTTGAAACATACACGGTGTCATGTCTTCGTAACACCTTCCATTGTGAAAACATCAGCATTATTCGTGAAGGTTTTCGTTGAATGATTTGTTACGATTTTCCTAAAGCCTTAACTTAACAACAATGCACAGAATCACTTCGTTCAACTTTTGGTAATGAAGAACCATCAGAAAAGACCGTTTATAATTTGCAGAATTTCGTTGTGGTCGTGCGATAGTGATGATTCTCGTAGAGGTTGTGATTATGCTGTGCTGTGCGCTACGCCGCTACATGATTGCAGATGATAGGCATGTGACATACCATGAGAGAGGGGCATGACTTGGTATGTTACAGACTGCAGTACATTGGATTTTGAAACAAAAATTAGCTGTCAGCAAGATTTGCTCCTGATGAATTTCGACTAATTTGACTGAAGCTTAAAAACAGGCTCCCGTTAATTAAAAAAATGCATTCGAGGAACTGCAAAATACGTCTATACAGGTAACAAACTTAGATTAGATATACTCCTACAGTGTGACTCATTTAGATTGGAAACACACATGTAACATCTGAAGTTATTTACCGATTTTAACCAATTTTTTTTTTAAATGTCAAACAATGAAAAATCTACTTTGGGACAAAATTTTAAATGTTTGTTCCAATTTTCAGGGCATACTGCGATAACTTTTTCGTACTCGGAATGGAGAATTGTTATTAGCGATTTGTTTATAAAAAAAATATCTACGCCACTGGATGCAGAATGCTTCCAAATAGCTGTCACCAAAATTTTACAAAAATATATTTATTAATAACAAAGTTATGACAACTTAAAGTTCGAAAATTTCTAAGCTAACAGTTAAAAAACAACACCCTGTATCAATAGATGGCCATAGAAACTATGTTAATGATTCTTAAATTAACCTATTTAAACCATTAGTGGAGAAAAAAATATTTAAAGTAACGTAATATTCAATAAAAATCTATCATAACTGTTAAACAGTAACATAATTTCCATGGTAACTAAGATTTAAATGGAAATGTTAGGTCTAATTATTTACTCAATTGTGCGATTCCGTTACTTTTATTAAATATAAACGGGGGTACACGCGATTCTCGCGTTTTGCGTGCTTTGGGGGGAGGGGGTATCTGTGATTGTAGGTTGTAATAGCTTTTGTTTTAAAGTATCACACCTTGTTGAGCTGACTTAGTTGGTTGAAAAAAGAAAAAAATTTACGTTTTTGTACCTTTTCAGATTTTTGACGCTGTAGGTATCTGTAATTTAGCAAGTTATAAAAGTAACTAAAATAAAGGATTACATTTACTTACATTTGAAGTAAAAATCACAAAAATGGGTTGATATTTGGTAAAGATATATGAATTCGTTCCTACCTACTTATAGTAAATTTTTACCAATTATTTAAAAAAATGTAAAATGCAAACTTTTTGGAATAGATTTGAGACCAAAAATACATAATGGCCCTTTCACAATGTTAATTACGTCTTTGCACATAGTCTTTGCCCAAAAATTAACGAAAATATAACAAATTCCGTGTGAACTTCATAAGGATAGTTTAGAATGAATTTTGAATGTAAAAGAACTCAATTTGGACACTGGCAACTTTTTGGGAATACGAATGGCCTTAGGGAGAACGTTTTAACATTTTTCTTTAACTATAGTAAAACTAAAAATACCATAAAACATAAAATGTACAAATAGAAGCTGGTCTAACGTTGCATAACATCTGTTTTATAGAAAGACCTTCTCTACCTTAAACAGTTTCAAATTTTTGTTTATTTCACTAACTAAAGGCCGCCATTTACACGTATATGTACAGCAGTAAATATGGATTTTACTTCCTCTTAATTACAATATAAGTTGTATATTTAGAAGTATAGTCCAAGTATAGGTATTCTCTTTGGTATAGTGTAACGTAACAATACACTTGCCACCTACTTTCATCAATACATATTAAGTTAAATATGTAGACAAAAACATTTTTCTCGGTGAAAACATTCGACTATATATGTTACCTACGACATCGTTCATCGTTCAAAATCTCTAAATTCGAAATAAGCACACAAACATGTACATTTCGAAAGTTACCGAAAGAAGGTATCGGGACACATAATTTAGTCTACGATGAATGCTGTTTTACTACTTTTTACATCATTTTAACCATGATAATGTTAACGTGAGGCATAATAGAATCATTTTTCATCATTTAAATAACTTTTCAACTTGAAATAATTAAATTTCCATGTTATCGAGAAAAAGCTTCCGATACTTCTCATTTTGAAAATTTTCGCGAAAATACTTTCTGGCATTGTTTTAATGTTCGAAATGGGTTAAAGACCTCGGACAGACAAACTTTGCATGTTTACACAAAATTTTCACCCAAAAATAAGCACAAATAGCGAATTCTATTTAACACGTAATCTCCATAAGGAAACTTTGAACGTATTTTCTAAGTAAAGAAAATATATTTAGACACAAATACCGCTTGAATAAGATGACGGACTTTTATACTAAAATGTTTAAAACTTACTTTGAAAAAAATTAGTGCAGATATTTACGTAGTTTGCGGGGTATCTATAATTGTAGCTTGTAGCATTAATTTGTAGGTTATAAATTTATAATAGCTTTGGTTTTAAAATATCACATCCGCATTCGTCGGGATTCGGCGACTGTCGGAAAAGTGCACAGCAACACAAACATATACACACGTCTCGGTTATTATACAGTGTGTCCAAAATTCGATGCTCACCATTGGTATTTTGGAAACGGTAAGAGTTACAGGGTCGGTTAAATGGAACAATATGGAGGTATTTATCTTACCTCTTCAGACCTTCTCTTGTTTTTCCAAAGAAATGCGTTGCCTACTAGATATTGCAAAAAAAGTGAAAATCGGCATTTTCTTCAAACTTGCGTAGAATCCACACTATTTATCCTATCAAAAATATGTAAATACAAAAGTTGTAGATATTTAAATATTGAATAATATGCGCCATAAAAATATTTTTTTTCTTGCATCAGTAGCGAGATATGACCCAAAGTTGTTCCATTTTTTTAAATGGAAATGATAATTTATTTTTATACAGTTGAATTACTTGATTTTTTTCCTTTTCAACGATATAAGGTTCGAGCTATTTATCTTGTGTACTTTAGAAGATATAAAGAAAAATCGTTTTTGAGGCAGGTGACGATCCTGGAATTATGGGCCGGGGCGCCGTCTTGCTGAAACAAAATACTTCTTTCTTCTTGAATAGGTAGCTCATCCAATGCATCTTCGACTTCGGTTTGCAGCAGTTGAAGATATCTAGTCGAATTAAGCGTTTGATTAAAAATAAATGGACCTATCAAACGATTTCCCAAAATACCGCACCACACGTTAAATCCGAATCGTTCCTGGAAACGCGATTCTCGAACTATTTTCGGATTTTCATTGTTCCAATAATGATAATTATGCCGATTGTAAATGCCGTTGTTTGTGAATCTACTTTCATCGCTCCAAAGAATTTTTTTAGAAAAAGAATGATCGTTTGCAACTTCATCCAGGTACCACCTACAAAATGTAACTCTTCGAGCATAATCATTCTCTTTGATGTGATGGCATATCATTGGCTTATAAGTTATAAGGATGAAATTTATTCTTTTTTAAAACATAATGTATGGAACTTCTTGCCATACCGCACTCATTTGAAATTTTTCTTACTGAAACGGAAGGCTCAACATTAACAGCGGCTAGAACAGCTATTTCAGCATCCTCATTGTCTTTTTGATAGGTTGTAAGACGAATTGCGGTGAAGGATCCACCTTGTCGAAGATTTTGCTCGAGTCGGGAAAACAAAGTTCTGTGAGGTTGCCTTCTTTCGGGATAAGTTGTGATATTCATTTGCTGCCGCAGTTGAATTACGATGGCATCTTATGTAGACAACAAACATGTCCGTTTTTTCATGTTTTGAAAACTGCATCATCAATTTTGAATATGAATAGCTTACTACAACAACTACAAGTTCTGACACGATACTACTGTAATTATTGACAGATTTGATGTGCAGTTGTTTGTTTCTTAAAAATTTGTAATCATGGATAGTGTGATGTGCTTTAAAATACGTATACAGATCTCAAAAACGATTTTTCTTTATATCTTCTAAAGTACACAAGATAAATAGCTCGAACCTTATATCGTTGAAAAGGAAAAAAATCAAGTAATTCAACTGTATAAAAATAAATTATCATTTCCATTTAAAACTAGTTGAAATCCCTGGATTACAAAACGAACTTCGAATACCGCAGTAACGAAAGTATAAAAAAATCTGGCCTAATCAACAAGACAAAATTTGATAATTTCGAAATTTCGACTTTAAAGTCGAATATTTCGAAAAGTATTTGAGATATCGGAAAATTGGGACCGGATCTTGAATCAGCATAAAATTTCACATAAGATCCATATCTTAACTCGGTTGTAGACAATACGCATCTCTTGCAACGCACGGACGCACGGACGGAATATTGATTCCAGTAACGAACGAAGTTCGTTGAAAATATTTTTATGGCGCATATTATTCAATATTTAAATATCTACAACTTTTGTATTTACATATTTTTGATAGGATAAATAGTGTGGATTCTACGCAAGTTTGAAGAAAATGCCGATTTTCACTTTTTTTGCAATATCTAGTAGGCAACGCATTTCTTTGGAAAAACAAGAGAAGGTCTGAAGAGGTAAGATAAATACCTCCATATTGTTTCATTTAACCGACCCTGTAACTCTTACCGTTTCCAAAATACCAATGGTGAGCATCGAATTTTGGACACACTGTATAGTGATTACGTTACTTTAAATATTTTTTTCTCCACTGATGGTTTAAATAGTTTAATTTAAGAATCATTAATATAATTTCCATGGCCATCTATTGATACAGGGTGTTGTTTTGTAAATGTTAACTTAGAAATTTTCGAACTTTAAGTTGTCATAACTTTGTTATTAATAAATATATTTTTGTAAAATTTTGATGACAGCTATTTGGAAGCATTCTGCATCCTGTGGCGTAGATATTTTTTTTATAAACAAATCGCTAATAACAATTCTCCATTCCGAGTACGAAAAAGTTATCGTAGTATGCCCTGAAAATTGGAATAAACATTTAAAATTTTGTCCCAAAGTAGATTTTTCATTGTTTGACATTAAAAAAAAAATTGGTTAAAATCAGTAAATAACTTCAGATTTTACATGTGTGTTTCCAATCTAAATGAGTCACACTGTATAAACCGGAAACCAAGCAACAATCCACTGTTTGGGTGTACCAAGACGAAACGAATCCCACCTCGTAGGTAACTTGTACTTGAAAATACAACACACAAGTCATATTGGTATAGATAGGACACTACTCGCAGATAAAGCTGTATGTAACAATAGGCCAGATATAACACTTACAGATAAAACACAAAAAATCATATACATATATAATAGATATTACCATTCCCAACACAAACAATTATTAGCCAATACACAATCAGGGAAACACCGCAAATACACTCAGGGACTTTAAAGCGCAATGGTGAATGGGAACTTCTCTTACAGTACCCAGTTATATTTATGTGTGATACTGATAAGTTTTAATTGGTTCGACCCATTCCAATTTTCTATGGCATACTTGACATTCAAGGGCGGATCCAGGGGGGGGGGGGGGGCATGAGGGTCATGCCCCCCCCCCATGGGACATTTTTTGTTTCATGATTTTATTCGATTTTAGGAAAAAGCAATTATGTGTTGCGGAAGGCCTATCTATCTGTTGCGGAAATGTTTAGAATGTGCAACGCAGACATTTATCCTAATTATTGTAAACTACTGTTACACATTTTCTTGAGTTTTCCAATTAGCATGGCTTCTGCAAAAAGAAGTTTTTCAGCCCTGCTTCGGCTGAAATGGTGGCTCAGAAGCCACATGACCCAAGTTCGTCTAATGTTACTCGCGTTAATTGCACTGAACTCGTTAATTGTTACATAATTATTCAAATATTCTGTTTATAAATATATCTGAAAATCTGATTCATTTAACCCTCTTCTATTCCCCGGTCTAAATAAAATCGCCCAGTTGAGCAGAGCAGATCGGATTTGATTTGCAAGAGCTCCTTAATTACACCACCGTATAACCGACCCTTGCATTTTGGTTGCCTAAACACTGAACGCAGCATAATGCAAAAATCGTACGAATACCGGGCACATCCCGCACACCTTCGGATTATGTTATAAGATAATTACATTACAATTATAAATATTATATAAAATTGCAAAAAAAGGTTTTTAGCGTTCCACCACCTTTTTTTACAAAAAGAGCACTGGTACTGAGTACTGAGTAGTCGGCATCGTCGGTACTGGATACCGACCCTATTCAATTCAATACACAATAATTTGAACATTTTTCAAAATTTTTCAAAAAAGGTATGTATGAAACTGAACTGAAACGAAACGATACTGAATTAACAGAAACCGTCGGTACGTGAGGGGTTCAAGTCTTGTTGGGCCAAAAAAAAATATATTGCCCCCCCCCCCTCCCCATAGACAATTTCTGCATCCGCCCTTGACATAGTTTAGCACTTTTGTTTCCATTCTTTTGGTATTTTGTGTATATGCTAAGAGAAAAAAGGGAGCATTAATGAGTGATAAATTATAGAGCCTTCAGACAAGTATACCCCAGCCGATAGATAGTGTTTATTGTCACTTTTCAGATCAGTTTTATGTGGTTTAGCAAGTAACAATTTAATGAACATCGAATATTTAAAAAAACAAAATTGCACCAGGTTGTTATAGTAGATACAGCTTAGCAAATTGGAGGGTAAAATAACCCTTAGCTTTTAATGCATTTATTAAATGGATAAAATTTTACTACCATTTATTGCAAGGATAACGTTCAACAGTAGAACAAAGGTTTGTAATTGTGCAGTAATTCTGAAATTGTTAACAATGGTGTGGTGTTAGTGAACAATTTGTGAAACCACCTACTATAATATCTATAAGAATTTCGCTGTTTCTTGTAAGGTCACTTAGAAACGCGGTTGTTGTTATTAAAAGCAATAACTATTGCAGTGAGTTATTAAAATTGTTTTCAAACCACGTGACCATGCTGTTTACTCAACACGCATAGCTCAACTTATTTACGAAATATTATCCCTTTATGGATGGTGAAAGGTGTGTAAAATGTTATTTGTTAATCAAACGTAAATTGAGATTAAGCATGTGTTACAGAATAATATAATTAGCCGATGAATATAATTATGTACCTTTTTTTGTAGCGGTGCAGATCCCAAAGTAATCATTCCTGAAGCGCTCAAGTCGGTTTTTGCTAAGATCATTTTCGAACGACAAATCAAACGACGTGACGTAAGGTGTAGATATACATATCCCAGCCTCTAATCTATGGCTTAAATTATTCCATAATTGGAGTAAACAATGACGCAAATTTACATTACGCTTTCACATAAATCTTTGTTCTTCTTATACTTCAATTCTCTTCTTGTCAGCAATTTTATCGTAACTCATTAAAAGTACTTTGATTTCATAGAGATAAACGATAAACTCTTTGTTCGGTTTTATTAAAATCAAAAGTTTTTGAATTCACTCGGTTTTCATTTACATTTCTGTGAAAGAAAAACCCACATCAGGTACATACGTTAACGATAGTAGTTATACAATCGATCGTTTCAAATCCGAGAAGTTCTTTTGTAGAAAATTTGCTTAACTATATCTAACCTAATAAGGTTAAACAAAGCGTACCTAATATAGTTACTTTTAGTCCTTTACTTTAAGATATTCTATTTAAAAGGAAATCTATGAACCGTAAAATGACTGTGTCAGAAGAACCGATTAGGCAAAAGGTGATGAAGTATAAAATTAATTTTTATACCTACTAGGTATATTATAATACATAGTATACCATGCTCGAGGAACTTTCAAGAGTTCTACCTATGGAAAATGGAACCATTTCAAACTAAATATCGAGCATGCAACACACACAAATTTGTTTCACAAATGAATTGAGATACTAAAAAGTTTCAAAAATCTCCGATAAATAATAAATTACATTAATTTAATATCATTAAAATTGATGGGAGATATATTTTTTGGCGAGTACTCGTTTTCAAAACATTACGATGGTTATTATTATGGCAGGACATTGATCTCGAACAGTCTATTTTTGGGTCAAAAATGAACGTTAAATAATAATAGACAGCTTATTTTTATAGTAAGGTTTGAAGCTTTCAGAATTAAATTCGTCAATTTCGCAATTTTATACTAAATATCGATTTTGTTGCAATGTAATTGTTGTGTTAAAAATAGATGCAACAAATACTGGCAGAATAACCATGTTCGAACCACGCATTACTTCAGGTTCTTACGACGGATTTTGAGGACAACGACAAATTCATTCAATAAATAACCTAATTATGGCATACGTACGTACGAGCCCAGAATCATAACATTTGGCCCAGTCATTGTTTTATCATTAAATTTAGTGTTCTGTGCATATCTCTAGCTTTCTAATATTAGTTTTTATGAATTGCTCCATGATTAGCTCCTATATTTGTATACATTAAAAAACCTTTTGAGCTAAAATTTTATTTTTATTTTTCTAATGGCTATCGATTTCGGTCTACACGTAGACCATATTCAGGCCGTGCTGAAATTGACATTAATGAGTAACAAGGTAAGTGGAGTATTATGATTATATGTTACTCATTAATGTCAATTTCAGCACAGCCTGAAGATGGTCTACGTGTAGACCGAAATCGATAGGCATTAGAAAAATAAAAATAAAATTTTAGCTCAAAAGGTTTTTTAATTTATACTTTCTAATATTAGTTTTAGTCAAAAATTTTTATATGAATGTTTCAATTGACAATAATAATAGTTGCATTCAACAGATTTTTCTTTTCGTGTTCATCAAAGTCTTCTAATATACAATAAAAAGGAAAACAATGACTGGGCCAAATGATATGGTTCTGGGCTCGTATAACGTTGTACGAGAGATGAGCACCACTGACCATATTATAAGACAGTGTGGTCGTCTTTGCTCATTCGCTTAAATCTTAATTTATCTACTCAAATATTTCTTTTCTTATTTTGCTTCTGTAGCGCTCTTAGGCACAACAAACGGTCCTAGCTTTGTTTCGTTACATTTGGTCGGATTGCCATACGTAGTCACATATAACTCTCTACCATACTAATTAAGTAGTGGCACTAAAAACATTGTTACATGAATGAGTACAATCATGCTCATTTAGGTCACAAAGCCTTACCTAGTATTTTGTTCTCCACATTGATTTCTTATATGAAACGCACACTGTGGAATATACCGGGTGAATGAGACCACCCGTATCAGTCTTTTATTTAAAGAACGGTTAGTCGTAGAGAGGTGGGGTAAAAAAATCGACTTTTAAAATCTAGTTACCAATGTTTCATGTGTTCAAACTATCTTCCATTTACTGTTAAGCACTGTTGAGCTCTTCTAGGTAGGTACACTATCAGTCGCTTTAATAAGTACTTCTTGAAAGGGAAGAACACATGTAACATTGGTAACTAGATTTTAAAAGTCGACTTTTCAATGTTTCTTGTTAACAGTGAATTTCAAATTTAATAACTTTAGTCGAATATTACTTAAAAGGGGTGGCAGTCATAAAATAATTTTTCCTATAAAACTTTCTTCTTTTTTAACAATCTTTCAAACAACACCTTTTTCAACTTATGGTGCCATTTAAAATTTTGGGGTTGGAGGCCTTCTGGAGGAATGCTGACTTTTCCGAGAAATAATGATATCACCATTCGATGCTTTATTATGGCTTTTATAATCACTTTTTTTACCCCACCTCTCTACGACTCACCGTTCTTTAAATAAAAGACTGATACGGGTGGTCTCATTCACCCGGTATAAGTTACTTTTTTCCTTACCACTAATACAGCAAAAAATAATACGAGGCTATGGGGCTGCCATTTAGACGAGCTTACCACATCAATTATTATCTAACAGAATTTATGCGAGGACGAATGGCACCTGATTGCAAATAAGTTACAATAGATGGCGTTAATTTAATCTTGTGACTGTTATAGGGACTCTACTTGTGACCTAAAACTTTGACAAACGTGAAGCCACAGATAATTACTTATCTGTGGTGAAGCGGAATTTAGAGGTGGGCGGTTTTGCCTATGACAAAAATCTACTCTAATAAAAAAGGAAGTAAGGAATCAAGAAGTAAGCTTACAGTTCGTTAAAAAACAAGCGTACTCACATTGAAATAATAACTATGAAATTACTATACGGTTAAGCGACATCAAGGATTACACTAGGAAATTCCCTATCAAAAGAATTCCTCGTTAATACATTTTTGTGACGAGGATGCTGTCTATATCAATTTCTGTTCAAAATATATCCAAACTAAGCATTGAAAAGTAGAGATCATACTCAGGAATTAGGGCTAAACTAAATAACGATACAGAATGCAAACGATGGCCAAACATAAGAAATTTAGATTATTTGCAGACAAAACAAAAACACAGTACTTAGTGAGTACCTCAGTTCCAACCCAAGCCGCCGTTATAAGGCACATTGAAGATCTTTTCAAAATTCCACCAATTCAGATCAAATTCTCGTAAAGAAGTATTAATAACGTAGTTGATTGGAAATTCGGTGTTCCTAGATCTCCTCAGATATAATACAAATTCTCATGCATTAGAAATAAGGAGAAAACATAATAGTAGGTAAACTACAACCAATGAATGATGTGTGAAGGATATACGTATCCGAGAGCAGCAATCAATAATAGTGCCCATTTGGAAAATAAGATCTAACCTAAAATTTCAGATGTTTAAGCTCAATCCTGTAGTTAAAGGAAATAATAAAAGGAAGAAAACATCTTGGGTCTATTGGCATTAGAAAGAAATTTTTGGCGAAGATCTGCTACAAAATTCAGACGAGACAAAATTCTTAATGACTAAATCCTGGAAGAGGCGTAAAATCAAAAATTGAATGCACACAACTTTTATGATAAGAGCATGTTCAATAAATGGGGAATGAGAAGCAATAGGCGGAGGCCAAAGTAGCCACACGACACCATAAAACGGTGCGAAATTGGAGATTGTATATGCTTCATTAATGGATATACGGGGTGCGGAAAAATTACGAACAAAAAATTTAAGGATGAAAAGTACGTTGAAGTGTTTTAAGGATAGGAACCGGGGGTCGCAGAAGCTTAGTTACAGCGCCACAGGCATAATCATGGCAAAAAATGTGCTTTGTGAAATTACACCACCTTGCTTTTATTTTGTGTGTACAGATTAATGCACAACATGCCTAAATAAATGTTCAAATACACCACCGTTGACATTGTGACAGGTAACATATCGGTGCAACGGTGCAACAAACTTTGGAGAGTTCTGTGGAAGATACCAGGATTCGTTTGAATTACTTCTGCTGCAGCCATTATACGCTGTATTAAGGCGTGTTCATTTTCAACTGGAGTATCGTACACTAAATCCTTCATGGCACCCCAGAGGAAAAAATTACAAGGTGTCAGGTCAGGTGAACGCAGAGGTCATGCTACTGGTCCACCGCGCCCAAACCACCTCGCGGGAAATGTTGCATTTATTATTATTTATTATTATGTTTATGCCTGTGGCCCTGTAACTAAGCTTCTGCGACCCCCGGTTCCTATCCTTAAAACACTTCATTTTCAACGTACTCTTCATCCTTAAATTTTTTGTTCGTAATTTTTCCGAAACAATAACCATAACACTTTCAAAACATACATATTATGTTCATTTTTTCTTTTCTATAAAAAGTCACTAAGTCACGAATAAGTGACGCCAACGGAGAAGCCTAGGAATATAGGGTCTCTTTTTGTTATTGATGCGCGACGCTGCGTTCATGTTAATGCCTTCGCGGAAAGAGGGTCGACGGGACGTGGCTTTTACAAATTGGGATCAAATACACCGAGGCTTCTCAAACAAATACATTATCTAAAATGTGATCAGCGTTGGTTTTATCAACGTCATTTAATTTAATGAACATAATATGTGTATAGTATTTAACATTTTTAACAGCAACTTCAAATTTATATTGTATAGATATATGTATTAGTAGGACTAATCGTTACTTGATTTCGATCTGTGCGATTAGTTAACCAGACTTGGCCTGAGTATCGATAACAATCGAAGTACATAATATGATTTGATATTAACTTAACTTAGTACTATTTCATAAACATTTTCAAAAATTTTACTACGTTCACGCAGTATACCAACAATATTAAATAAATTTACGAAAAACTACAAAGGTTTCTAAAAATTTTAAATCTACCCATACTAGTGAAGTGAACCATTTGGAAATTTGCAATTGATAAGTAATTAAAGTTTTACTTAAGAAGCTCGTACCTTATACACGACAAGAACAAGCATCAGGGCATGTTTGTTTTGTGTTTCTAACATAATTAATGAACTAAGAACGAAATTTTCATTTTAAACGAGTTCCAAATATTTTTAAAAACAGGGAATGATGGCCCATTTGCTAAATTATTCAAATAATCTATTTTTTTCTGTATGATAAACGATATCGCCACATATCTTGACAAAAATGTTCAAGGTTTCCTCAATGTTTTCTGGTAAACTTGAAAATTTGTTTCCAGTAGAAATTTATTCTCGGTGTTAGAGGAAAAATGTAATTTAATAACACTAATTCGATCGGCCTATTGTCATGTAGAAACAAAATATTTTGCTGAGCACAGGTTGTTGGTTTTGTATATAGACGTTTGGCCATATTTATTGAACTGAATGTGAGATTCGTACTTATTTTTCTGTCCTACTAATAAAAACGAACTGGTCTGTATTTTCTTCTATTCTCTAGCAACATAGTTGCAACACGAACCTGTAATCCGATTATAAAAGGTTAAATTTCTAAGCATTATTGCTTCGTTCACCTACTATAATATTGAAAGTATTTTCGCTGTAAAACGTGTTGTATGGTATAATAAAAGGAAAAATCATTTCATCGTCGGTTTCCTCAAAGAAATTGAATTAATTCCGTAGGGAACGGAAGCAGAATGCTATCATACTTTTTTGGGTTTATGGAGTAATATTTTATTCGTCATTTTACAAATAAATAACTCAGGTATAAGTGACAACGCTTATTGTGTATTTCAGTTGTGCCAATAACCCGGTTAATAAACACAGAAATCGATTGTGCTAAGCTGACCTCATTTTAGATTATATACAATTTTCACAGCAATTTAGTTGTTACAGCTCAAAAGCCTACCTATACCTCGCATGTTCTCTCCTATTTATATATTCTATTAAAAAAAAACGCATATCATCGTAATAAATTATTTCGAATTATGGAAATATTTTGAGAATGGTACTCGAAATATGCAAATATTTATTTTAACTTCACGATCAATTTATCTTACCCTTGTTATTTTCTTAGCTTGTTGATTCTAATTGCTTATGTACACTAATCCTTTCTAGAAGATATACAAACATAAATACAGAACACGTACCTACATTACGTTCACTGAGCCGAGTAGAATCAATATTTTTGTAATTCCACATGAATCAATTTCTACTTGTATGATGAAAATTATATACGATTTTCTGTTATATATTATTGACTAGTGATTCCTTTGTTCACTAATAATAACAAAATTCATCGACTTGCACTATAGTACTTATTTATTAGATACAGTGGGCATGTACATTCTGGAAACATATCAATACAAATTTTCTTTTTCCTTTTATTAACAATGACTCGGACCCCCAAGTTTGTTTTCTGTCTTTGTAGATATAATATTGTGTAATTATGTTCTTTTATATAGGGTATCCAAGGAACCAGGACAGTGTACAACTTTTATATTTTAAATAAAACACCAGGTATATTATTACATTTTGAGATTTATCAAAAATCTGGAAATATTTTTGAATAAAAATTTTTTCTAATTCGAATCGTTCTTGATACGATTAAAGTTTTTTAATAGGTTAAAATGCTTATTAAGGCTACAACAGTTGAATCGTTTGATACAGTTTTGAATAATATTCACATCAACTATCTGGTCTAGATGAATGCGTTGGGGTAGAGTCTTACTGGAACTGGAACCATACAGTCTAATTAGGAATGTCATTACCTACTTCATTATGAAAACTCAATTCCTTGGGTTCTCACTCAAGTAAACCATTTCAACAAAAGTAAAAAAATTATAGTATAAAATTTTCTAGATTTTTCATGATTCTTAAAATGTAATATTATAGGTGGTGTCCTATTTAAAATTTTAAAGTTGAACATTTGTCCCGGGTTCTTGGGACACCCTGTATAACAGAAAATAATTTGAAAATAAAGACAAAAAACAAAATCAACGATTCAGTGCGATTTTTAATAAAACGAACAGGAAAATTTTTAATGGCGTGTCTCCAGACTTTAACCACAGAATAAAGCACAGCTTTATTCTGTGCTTTAACCTTTTTAAATTGTGTGTTTAAATACTACAATAGCGATTAATCTAATAAAAATAATTGTTCATATGTGAATCGCAATCGAATAAGGAAGACCTGTTTTTCTCAGTATAATTTGGAGAGACCGACCTATGAAATTATTCCGTGGATTAGGAATGAAAAATTTAACTTTTTGTGCTTCAGAAAGAAAATTATTGAAAATGTGCAAATATTGGTTTATTGACTCATTAGGAACATATAAGAGCAAAAATAATCAATTAAGGTAGAGGCCGTTCACTAGCGGTTGGCGAGACTACCTGACTGTTGTGATCCTAATTAAGACCTAATTACTCATTGTTATGCTTCTTAGGATAATTGACATTAACGTAAAAGTGCAAGTTGAGGAAATCCAGTGGCGTCATAGCGATTACACCAAATTTTTAAATTACCTAACAGATTTTTTACTTTTTATTAGATGCTTATAATGACAATGATTAACGTGAAAACAGTAAATGTACGTTAGTTGCCCTTATCTATGTATGTATATAAGTAGTAGTTTGTATAATAGCATCTAATAGAAAGTAAAAAATCTGTTAATTTAAAAATTTGGTGTAATCACTATGACGCCACTGGATTTCCTCAACTTGCACTTTTACGTTAATGTCAATTATCCTAAGAAGCATAACAATGAGTAATTAGGTGTTACTTAGGATCACAACAGTCAGGTAGTCTCGCCAACCGCTAGTGAACGGCCTCTATGTGTTCGAAAAATCGACATCGTGGAAAAAGCACTAGCCTTACATTATTATTATATAATCGTTGAAACCGAGAACCTTTTAAACTTCTCAGATGGCCCCGCGTTATGTTATGCATAAAGAATCTTTAAAGGATATGATAAAAAAGTTATATATAAATTAAAAGGACAACTGTTAAAAATAAATAACTGTTATTTAATCATGTGTTTGAAGTGACCACCATTAACATTCGGGCAATAGTAAAGTCTATTTTCAAATTCCTGTCGCACTTTTTGGAATATTTATTTTTTTATATCTCTGCAACTTGAATAATACGCTGTATTAAATCATTTAAATCATGAAGAGGCGTTTTCAAAAGGGAGAAGATGAATCTGACTGTTTGATATGAGTGTCAGAAAGTACCCACTCAAATTAAAAATTGTAGACGTCTATCTGTCATAACATAATCCGGGGGCATCCGAAAAGTTTAAGAGATTCAATTTTAAACAACGATTAATAAAGGATTTGGTTAAAAAGATCGTACAAAATTTCGAGTAATCCTGTTTTTTCCCGTAGGACAAAACATATCGATGTTAGCTGCCATTACGTAAGAAATCTTATAGAAAATAATTTTGGAGTATGTATATGCCTAATTCAGATATGTGTGTGATGTTTGTTCAAAGGCGTTGCTTTTTATTGTATCATGGGCGTTGCCTGTACAGAAACATGTTTTTTGCATGAATGAGTTAGGACTGAAGTAGTGTAAATTATTTTGTATTGATCTCGTATGATGTTAAAGGGGGGTATTGGAATAGTAACATCATGGGTAGAGTTTGGCGCAATAAAGGTGTAACTGTTTTTTTATGTAAAACGATTGTAATGACTAATAAGCATGCCATTACGTTAATGCATTTATGTTTGCATATGTGTAAAAGTACATTACATAACGAGAGTAAGTTGTAAGAAGCTTATTACATGCGAGTAGTAAATTCTACGAGCATGTAATAAGCTTACAACTCTAGTTGTGTACTATACTTTTCCTACGAACACCTTCATTCATAGAAATAAATACAAATAGTACTTTGTAATACAGTCACTGTAACAAATAGTTACACTGACAGCCATCTGACAGCTATCTTTATCAATTTTAATCTGTCAAAATATCGTCTGGTCTACTAATTCGTTTCCATAGTTACGCGAAGTAATTATCCAACAAGGCTAATGGACATGTTTTTATACATAGAACTGATACGTAATTTTTTTTCACTACTAGCTGTGAAGTTGACAATTATTGCGTATCCTAGCGAACTGAGAAGTTGAATTTCTCTAGTAGTGGTCAATAATTTTTTCTATTATTAACCTAGGTTAATACTGGACAAATTCAAACATTGTGAGAATCCAGGGATAGTTGTTTAACAAAGACTTGTGCAACATAATTTTGTATACCCAGGAGATTGTCTTTAACGTATTTGCTGCTTAAAATTACCTAACACGATAAAATTATTTGAATAAAAATGCCATTAGTTTAAAATTCGCGCTCAACCAATAATGACCGATAACATCCTCTAATTACAGCATGGCGGAATGCGGGAGCCGGATAGAGTTAATTTCTATTATTTCTAACATATCCATATTCAAAAAACACGATAATTACGATAATTACAAATGTTGTTTGAAAATAAGTTTTTTAGGCGGCTATTACATAAATAGTTGTTTTACGTATCTTTTGAAAGCCGTAAAGTATAACTTTTTTTTAACATCTGTCATAATCAACTTTACGACCGCATTTACTTTACAACCGCTTTTTGTTGTCCAGGTGATGGAGCAAAGCACTCTGTAAGTAACATGAATAATCAAATATATGATTGTATTTGTCAGGTAACTGTCACTGTCAAAATTATGAAATTGATTTTTAAATTAAAGTTTAAATCTTTTTGTGATAGTCGCCTAAAAATGTTGTGTGCACCTCGGTTAAAAGTTGTTTTTAGCCTCATCTGATTTGTTAGCCTCGGCTTTCGCTTCGGCTCCAATCAACAGATTCGGCCAAAAAAGATCACTTTTACAACCTTGATACACAAATAACTATTATTAGGTGTTTTCTTTTTGCATCGCCACAGGGTTAGGTCATGGTACAATGATCACGTAATTAAAGTGCCTTGCGTCATGTACACATTTCTGCCTCAGGTTAATATAGAACTCAAATAAAGCTTTTAAAACGAATAGGGTTATTGAGAACAGAGTCAAATTATTTTTATAAAACGAATGGTGTGTTATTGACAGAGCTGACTTAGGTCTACCAAAACGTGCAAAAAGAAAACACCTATTAATGGAAATGTCAATCTGCATCAGACTACTTGATTATTGTTTTATTAGCCCCTCGCGAAATAATCTTGGTGCTCGGTCAATATTAACAGTCTTCACCACCTTGGTGTATTGTATAATATACTATTATTACGTGCTAGTCATTACGTATCATTATCTGTTATGATCTATTTACTTAGCAACCCAATTAATAGTGGGTAATATGCAATTTACTAGCATGAAAGTAGAAAAAGATACTCGCCTACCTAAAATAAACTATTGGTCACGTTTGTATAACTAGATTTTATGCTACAGATATATTGGCAATAACGTATTGTAAGTTGTATATTAATTATTCTAATTATATCAACATTTTGTTTTCAAACTTATATCTACCTACTTATTATAGAAAAGCGCATTCTAAACGAATAATAATATACTCGAACAAAAGCGTACCTCAAGTGGAAAAAAAATGGTGTAACAAATCTCAAAGAAGTTTCTACGGGAAGCTTTTTCACAATAAGTGCTGCTAAGAACGCCATTTATTTGTATTACGAAAAATAGCACCATTGTATTGAGAGAACTTTGTGTGCAAAACTTTATGTATCTGTGAACATAAAGTTCTGTTAATCTTTCCAACAGATGCATTAGGTGCTTCTAAATTCAGAAGTAATCAATGAACTGTTGTTATTTGATGTACAAGTAGTTTGGGATTTCACTGTGAGTATAGATCTGTTGTGTAATTACACTTCGATTCCGGCGGTACTTTATTACAATTACTTTGAATTGTAAGGCAAAAATGTTATGTAAATTAGGAATGTTAGTATTCTTTTTTACGCTTGGTGTGGGTATTACATGTTTTCAAACTTTTATGTAGCACCAATGCTGAACTCTTAAATAAAAACAAAAGGTTGGTTTTTATTTTATGTGTAGATATCTATAAATAAGAAAAAGCCTTTATATTACTTTTCGGTAATGGAAGTAAAAACTAAAATCCCTGAAATAGCCAGTGGATAATATTGTTCTATATTTTCTGTTAGGCACTTGAAATCGAATAAAAGGAAACATTTTAAAGTAGTAAGTATGGCTTGCACGCCTATAAAATTGCCATTTATAGTACAAACTTAATTTTATTTAGATACTGTTTTCGATTTATTCTTGTTCAGTGTCATGAGACTAAAGGGGCCCACAGACTGCGTTTTTGTTCGACGGTTTTGTTCGACGAACAAAAATGATCGAACAAAACGGATGCAAAACTGAAGTGTAGGTGCGAAATCCGTCGTTCTTGCTCGATAAGAAAACCGATGGAAATAATCAAGCTGCGCCAGATTTTGTCTGCCGGTTTTGTTCGACGAACATTAAGTCGGAGGTGTGTGGCCAAAACAGTTTTTAAAACCGTCGTATTTCTCAGTGGCGGGCGTCTGGTTGTACTCGGGTGATACTGCACTGAGAAGTTTAATTCAAGAAATTTCGGATCGTCGTCAAATTAGTAGAAAGTTTTTATTAGAAATTATTAAAGTCTGTCGCAGTTCCCTTTGACCACCTTCTTCGTTTCTTTTTATTATTTTTAGATTTTGTGGCTAGTGCCGCCGCCACTGCACAAAGATACGTTGTCTTCATGTCACTAAATTTCAATATAAAACTGTTAACAAAACTGTAGTGTGTGTGCAAAGAACGTTTAACGTTTTTGTTCGATCATTTTTGTTCGTCGAACAAAACCGTGGAACAAAAACGCAGTCTGTGGGCCCCTTAATGAATTTATATCGTAAAACTGCAAAGCCGCACATATTTCCACATGATAAACTACCATTTCCTTCATATGATCAAAAGATACAGAAGATTTTTTCATAAATCTTTGACAATGTCCCTTGTTCCTTACCTAGCTTTAAAAAGTTCAAATGCTCGAACAAAACAATTAAAAAAATTACTTACACTTACAAACGATTTATAATACTTACGTTACTTCAAACGTAAGGTTCTTCGAGATCGAAAAGAGACTGGGTTTAATTCTCGTTGAGAGTCTCCAGTGGTCTCAAGAAGACTTTTCTAATCAACTCTGGACAACATTAAGAAGAGATACTATGACTGACGCAGATCCATCAGAACACCAGAAAATGTGCAGCTGGTGAGAGCAGCAGTTGAGAAATCGCCAAGACGTTTGCTCTAAGGCATGTTACTGCATTGGGGATTTCAGACCGCAGTTTGAAAAGAATTGAAATGTTGCAGCGAGTGATGCAAAACTTTCGTGCTAAACTTCAGGTATGCCAGCAGCGAGGTGGTCACTTGATTGATTCAGAAAATAAAATTGCCATGTTTCCTCAAGAACTGTTTGTTCCATTTTTTATTATTAACGATTACGACCATATAGAAAATAGATACTTCATTCTGCCTAACCCTGTATTTGTACGAAAGAGAATTAATAGTATAATATCGAAAATGGAGTCTAAATCTAAATATGGAGAAAACGCATTGGTGATCAATTAGCCAAAGAACTTTTCTTCTGAAATAAGGAAAACAAGAAGTGAGTATCTACCTGGGAATAAATCCGACAAAAACAGGAAAATGTAAGAACAAAATTGCAAAAGGAGAAAACCTATCAAGATAACTACTTTTCGGCTTATACCGGGTCGTTATGTTTGTTCCACAGCCTGCGTTAAAAGGCTTACATCTGCTTCACTCTGAACTTTTGGTATCACATGCAGTAGTCAAGCTTAGCAAACGTAAACATAACAGCTCACCACCATCGGGAGCTAAGAGGATAGATAATCATCCCAAAAATCCTTGCAGTGGCTCACAAGGAAAAAGACAAGGCAAACCTTTCAACGCAGGCTGTGGAGCAAGTATAATGACGCGGTATAAGCCGAAAACTAGTTATCTTGACAGTTCGAGGAACCCCGAAGGCCTCAAATTATTTAGGAGAAAAACTGTTTTAACATATGGGTCGGAAATACAACAAATGTCAACTAAATACAAAAATATACTCCCAGCACTAGAAATTAATGTTTAAAGGAAACCAGTGGGAAAATCTAGATTGTAATAAAGGGTGTTTCTAGCGACAACAATTTTTTTTATAATTTCAAAGAGACAATTTTTCTGAATTGAACAATGTATAAATTTCAAATTTTGATATGAAATTTATTTAAATAAACAATAATAGTTTAATGTTTTAATAACATATCAGCCTTTTCGTTATTTGTGAAATTCAATACCATAGTGATCGAATAATGACAAAATAAATCAACTTATTATGTTTTTGTTACTTAAAACATGAAAAATTTGTTGACAGATGATGTGCGGTTTTGTTTCATAGCATCCTATGTCAATGAAACAAATATTTCTTCTATTGCTATTTAAATAAATTCATGTCAAAATTTGAAAGTTATATATCGTTGAATTCATAAAAATTTTCTCTTTTTGAAATTATAAAAAAAACTGTTGTCGCTATTTAAAAAAAAATTTTTTTTGGGGGTCCAAAAATGGCTCAGTAAAAAAAAATTTTTTTTACCCTATAATATAGAATACGTAATACTCAATAACTTGTTATTAGTTTGGGAAATATCGTCTGGACATTGCAAGCCAAACCACCCTGTATAATAACTTTAATACAAAAATTTTTTTTACAAAAAAACTATGTCAATTTGTAAGAGATATTCAGCAAAGTAAGTGTGAAAAACAATATCTGGCATATGTCCACCACAAGCATGATGGCAAGCATTGATTCTCTCATTGAAATTTACCAAAACTCGTTCACACATCTCTGGATCTATTTCACTAATTACACGACCAATTTCTTCTTTTAAGTTCCTGAGTGTTTCGTGGCTTGTTTTTGTACAGTCGACTATCTCAAATTGCAGGAACAGCCGATGATAAAACTCATGATGTAAGAATACTACATCATGATAAAACTAATAAGATCAGACCTGCCAACCTTACGGAAAGGAAATGCCGCGCAATTCAAATTCGGCG
The DNA here is from genome assembly GCA_036250285.1 of Pyrocoelia pectoralis. NCBI lineage: Eukaryota > Metazoa > Arthropoda > Insecta > Coleoptera > Lampyridae > Pyrocoelia > Pyrocoelia pectoralis. The sequence continues at coordinate 41,397,724 of CM070074.1, forward strand.
TAGAAAATGAAACACCCTTTATATCAAAAACGAAACAATACTACAGCAAATGAATATAAAAAGAGGTGTAGTCTTTGGAGTCCCAGAGAGACGGAGGTAAGGTAAACCAGTAACTATTTGGAAACAAGGCCACGTCTGAAAGAAACGTAACCGTCTAACCGACCATGGTTTGCAAGATAGACGGGCATATAAATTAGGTGCCGAAAAGGGTGTATTAATGAATGATATTTAGAAGCAAATATTCATTATACTGCAACTTTAATTTACAAATCGATATATTGCAGGTAACGGCCATGCCCTTGTGTAACAGATATTTGCTATAAATAATAATATAGGTTAGTTATGTGTAACATTCATTTCAAGTTCGTTAAAATAGAAACATACGTTTTTATATTGCGCTTTACTTTTTCGCTTGTGAAAACCTTTTTCCGCAAGGGATAGGTAAGCTCGTTAAGAAAATTACATGGAGAAGTTCTTGTTTTTAATTTCAGTAACACTGCGTGTCAACATTTACATTATAAATTACGAGGTAGCTCACACAGTGAACTAATGTGATTATTCTTTGTGCTCTTCTCATTTATAGTGCAGATAGCTTCATTTGACATCCGATTGAATGTTACTGTTATTACAAATTGGCGCAAAGCACGTTTTGCTCCAGAAGCATGTTATAATTGAATAAATTTGGGCATAATTTCAGAATAATCGATTCTCCTATGCGTTGTATAAAGTATCACTGAAAAGTAACTACACATCTTTTGGAGTATTTCGTTCTAATCTCGATTAAATCAGTCCTTATGTAGTAAATTAATTGCTGTCATAGCAATACAATTTCAGCTTTCCTTCCAACCCATGAGATTTTAAATCACCGAATTTTCTTAGATTCGAAAGCTCAGACATTTAAAAGTTGTCCGCTAAAGTGAAAAACATTCTCTATTTCAGTAAATTTAATTCCAGGCGTATTTGAATGTTCGTGCGATTTAGGTCCATTTTAAAATAAATTTGTAGTTATGCAAATATGAATTGACAGAAGATTTCTCGCTTGATAAGATGCATTTCCCAAAGACAAATATCTGTTATTGCTATTGTATGCTATTTTATATTAATTTGAATTTCTACCCACTTTCGACTATTTTTCTTTTAAATGTCGCTAACGGTAATGTTACTGTCTTGACAACCTTAATCGTAGCTAAAACTCACAAAAATTACTTCCAATTTTTCGTAACTAACCAAGTCATGTACAATAAACAGAAGTAGGCTTTTAGTTTGTCGCATTTGGAAACCATCAAAAATTTGGTCAGTTCAATGAAAGCACTATAGGAAAACGGGTGATAAATATCAACAAATAAAATAATGAGAAGTAGAACTAAAACACATCAACAAAAAAGCAGTAAATTGAAATCAAGATACATCGAAATAAAAGGGTAAATCAAAGCAAACAACTTAAAAAAAGGAACAACTCCACGAAAGGAATGGAAAAGAGATCTATATCAAGCAGATACATAACGAATACATAGAAACACAAACTGTAGAGTGTAGACGATCAACCTTAGGTCCAATACTGAATTTATATAAACATGTAGAATAAAGGTAGAAGAAGACCTAACCATAACAACATAACAGAAGGACATATTGAAGAGTCAACAGTTACAATAGGAGAAACACAAGTAAAAACGGAGAGTAGAAAATTAAAAACTAGGATAGCGCCATAAAGGACAAAATCAATAACAATCTGTTAAAATGTAGAGGAGCACAACTTACAATAGAACTGACAAAATTATTTCCAATAATAATGGAAAAGAGAACAATGATTAACAATATAACGATCCCTATATTTAAAAGGAGATCAGGAAATCTAAGGAAACTATGGAGGAAAGCAATGATTGAAAAAGCATACGATTTTAGAAGCAGAAGTGAGAATATACAAAACAAGTATAAGATTTGTGGCATAACAACACTCAAACAAAATGATTGTTCAGAACAGCGGAAATGAGAACTCTAGGACATGATAAATGTATAGAGAGAAAAATAAGAGAAATAAGATATGGAATCTAAAACGTAATACTTTGAGCAAGGTAAGAATGAAATATAACAAGATTCAGGATCATTAAAGTAACGGTGGATAACACTACCAACACAAGAGTATTGTATCAAAATAGATGGGCTGATAATTGGGCGTGGACACTCCCCCCACACTAAAGAGACTCCCAAAGTGTAGTAAAACTAAGAAGTATAGCATTTACTGATCTTCACAATACTCAAAATAGTCCTTTGGTAATCATATTACCATGTTTTCTAGAGTCGTTTGGGTTGATTACGTCCTAAGTATTGTCATTGTCCTTGGTATTAAGCAATTTAACAAATTACCAAGTCCTGAAATTGGGATATCCTCTAGAATTTACTTGTCCTTTAAGTTTGATATTTTCTTCCCATAACGACGGGTGTTTCTGGGTAATTTTTTTTAGTTAGGATTGGTTGTAAAGTTTCTTTTATATCAATGCCGGCACGTTAGTTTCATATCTGACATACGAGTATTACGCCTGGTTTGTACTTAATTGTAAAATGTAAACGATCATGTGTGTGAAGGAATAAAGTATAAATAAAAGGTCAGTGATAGGTAAGACATAGAAATTTATACTGCTTTCATTTTAATGGTTTTATAATAATTAAACAAATAGAGAAGACAAAGAGTTTCTAAAACGGTTTATGCAATTATTATGAATGTAGTATGTCAAAAAGCAAAAAACGTTTCATATTCCCATTTAGAAACAATAACACAGTTTCTTTATCAAGATTTTGCTCTATTTACGTTTATTTGTTCTCTTAATAAATTTGATTAAAACCCTAGTTTAAAAGCAGTTTAAGTGTGAATTAAGTAAGGGAATAGTAAACGAATGTCTGCCTTTATAAATGAATGAGTCGATGTTGTATATTATTCTATCGTAATGCTCGAGAGAATAACTGGTTTGCAACTGAAATTGGTAAACCAATTATTCAATGTCCTACTTGTAATTATTAGATCGCATTGTTACATCACTTACAAAACATAGACCCACGCAGCAGAATGGCTTCTTTCTACCCTACATGTTAACGTCAACATGTCAATATCATTTTAAATCGTGGGTGTAATCCTCTCTGACGCTGTTATCCATTGACCGTTTGTAAATCGGTAGAGTGCTACCGCCTTTAGATGAATTTCCTAAAAATACCGTACTTTATTGATTTTAACTTCAAAGACGATAACTAAAGGAACCGTTTTTGTTGTTTAACAATTGTATAATGGAATTTCTCTATTGTTCGGTTAAATCTTAATTAAACTTAGCCTTTTCACTAGTTTTTGGTAAGTATTAAAGAATTTACCCGCATTTTTTTACAAACTCTGAGTGATTCCCTTGAACATGGTAATAATTTGATCCATTAATTTTAAAAGCATTTCTAATAATGTTACGTCGATACACTTTGTTAATTATAACATTGAACTTGAAGTCTGACAGTGTAATTCGATATGAAGTGGTTGATAATAAATTAAAGTACGAAAATGTAATAGTAATTGTATTTAAACCAGTAATGCTACAAATTATTGTATAACAAATTTTATCATTTTCAGAAAGTATCTAAACTGTTACAATCTTCCATGGGGATGTATGATTGCCATTATAATGAAAATCTTTTACATGCCTCTGTAGCAGTTGCAAGTATTCTGGAATTGTATATACATATTTCAAGCGTAGGTTGTTTCAAATTAGAAAACTTTTAATGTGCTTTCCGTTGCAATAACAACAGAATGGCTACATATAACATTAATACAAAGTAGAAAAGATAAAATTAATTTAGTTGTTATCTGTTCAAAATTCTATTGGAAAATGTAAAATAAGTTTTATAAATGCCAGAGAGTTATTTAACGTGGTAACGATGATTGTAGCAAAGTAGAATAATGGATATGGATAATGGAGAATGCTCTGTGACATCCACTTTTTAAAGTTCCTAGATATTAAAATTGAGGTATCACTTCTTTATGTAGTGCAGCGTGTTAAAAGAACAAAAAATTGCCGATCCCTTCAACTTGAAGAGTTTGCAGGTCGTCAAGTTTCCATTTCCTTCAAATATCGTGTAGTAGGTTTTGATTAAATCACATAATAAGCCATGACCCAGTTTACGGAATGGGTCAACCCAACCTGGAGAGACAATATCCGAAAGCACTGCATTGAAACTAACTCAATTACTAAATCGATATATTCATATTGTGATGGAAAGAATTGGGAACTGAATGTGGACAAGGGGCATGTGGAATACAGTGGTTTTAACTTTCTAATCTTTGACAGTGGTGATAGTGAAATCTGTAAAGATGCTCGTTCTATGTTTCTTTTTAATCTGTGGTTGGCTATTCAGTTTTCCGTAATTGAGCCACGAACTTTTAGCAACGAGTATATAATAGAAAGAGAGCTAAAGTAATGGGTTTTTTCGTAGGTTGCATTAGGTTGCATATCACTTTATATTTACATTTTTGTCCTAAAAGTAGTTTCAGGCTATTGAAAGACGGAGATAAAAGAATTCGTTTTTCTAAAAGGTCTTACAACGTTGCCATAACTAGTTTAGTGTTTTCAAAGATGTAGTAGGTAACATTATCTTTGAGTGTTAATCCCTTATTATTAAGCAGATTTGAATTGCATACACCTGACAACATTTCTTTTGAATTAAAAAGGTATGTTTGAAACCAAAACAATAAGTCCGCAAACAAGTTATCGTTAAAGCAAGAAAATCAAATGAATGGGCAGGTAAATGTCACAACACCGTAAAATAAAAACGGTAAAATTTTACAAGGAACTATTTTTTTTCGAGTTACATTACTTCGTTAGTCCTTTACTAGGGGGCCGACAGTAGCGCTCTAAAGCGGCGGACTAACTTTCATCATGACGTTGTTTTTAAAGGACATTGCTTCTCTTATCTATTATATACTCTTTGCTTTTAGTCTACATACTTATGAAAACGTGATACGTATCATTTTATAAGGATTCTGTTCTGTACTCTATTGCTACTGAGCAGTTGCGCTACAGAAAATTTTGTGCCCGCTGTATCTCAAAAATGTTGACTGACAACCATCAAACTCGCCTAATGGCTGCAGGTTTAGCCTTTCTTGACTATTATAATACTGATAGAGAAGATTTTTTAAAATTCATTGTGACAGGTGATGAGACCCTGAGTTCTATATGATACGTCGGAAACGAAACGACAATCACAACAATGGATGCACCCAAATCAAAACACATCAAGGTGATTATGTAGAGAAGTGGCCTTGATTGTACGCGATGCCCGACCGTGCCACATTGATTTAGAAAATTTAAAAATAAACATATTTTTAAGACCAACGAGAGCTTTCATAATCATGATACGAGGCAAAGGCAAAATTTACACCTGGTATTTCGTAAATGTAACATAGGTCAATGTTCACCGAATTAATACGGGGTAAAAATTTTTAACCATTGCCTGTACATTTGAAAAATATTTGTACCCTTCAAAAATTTAAAAAAGAAATAAAACTTTTTCTTCTTGATAGAAGCTTTTATGGCTTGGATGAATTTTTTAACTCACAACATTATTATATTTATTTATATTATTATATTATCATCTAATATTAACATTGCAGTATTATGACATGTTTGTTGTATATCTCTAGGATCTCTGCAATAAAACATATATTATTATTATTACTATTATTATTATTATTATTATTAAACGCCCTCTGGTGGCAATGGTAGGAAATTGAAAATAATTTCCGGCATTTTCTCTTGGGCACATTTATTATAAGATTTTTTATTTCACTGTTCTATCTGAAATAGTTTCCGAGTTATGGCCAGCCTCCTTTCTTAGTTGTACACCCTGTACATAGAGAATTAATACCCATTTCGACCAAAAAGAGAGAGAATCTTATGAATCTAGTAGCTACCAATAATAATAATAGAATAGGTTTAATTTTATAATTTGTAATGATATAAGTTCTTAACCAGGTCAGTATTGTCTCTATTTTGACAATACATGTGCACGTCAATTTTATTTTCCCTGCTCAACTTTATCATAAACCAAGATATACAGGTTATTTAGAATATTCTAAACAATCTGTAGGATGCTGAACTGTCCATGACAAATGGTAGGAAAATCATTATCGACATTATTTATTAATTTTGAATTTTACTATTCTTATCTTAAACCTACTGCACGGCGGCATGTCTTTCAAAGGTGTGGTTAACCAATTAATTATTAAAATGGGCAATTGGGGTCTTATAATATAATTTTTAAGCTAATTGGTATTTTTTAAGAAGAAAAGATTGGTTTAAAAATGGGATAATCACCTAATCAACTTTGACAGGAAATATTTTCACCTGAAATGAATCACATGAAATAATTCATATAATGGAAGAAATAATAAAGAACTTATACACGTATTATAGTCATATCCATTTGCCTAGAGACATGATTATTTAATGAGCCAAAGAAATATTTTAATGGATATGTTCTGCTTTCTACTGGAAATACTCGTTGAAAACGTATCTATTGCATAAAATATAACGTTCTGTTGTAATATAGCATAAACACGTACGAAACAGAGTACTAATCGCACTAAAAGTGTTTTCACCAGTTTCCTGTGAATAAAAATATAATGTTGAACAATGATTTGTTTCATATTTTATGTTTCGTCAAAAGAAATGTTCTATCTGCATTTTATCAAACTTGTATTTTGTATAATCAATGGAAAATAAAAAGAAGGTTACTTACGTGACACTGAAACACCGCACGCAGAAAGTTATAAAACCGCTAAAATATGATAATGAAAACCGCCCACGTCTTCGAAATGGAGGGTCCTTGCTGAAACAAAAGAGAAAAATATGTAAAGTAATTTTAAGTGAAGTATTAGTTATCATATCAAGATAATCTCTTTCTTGGTCTGTTTAAAACCGACAAATCATTTGCTATACGTTTTCGGTCTTAAATATCCTTCATTTATATGTATTTACGAGGAATATGGCGGGTGTGTCATTAATGGCTAGAGTCATTATTACACAGTTGAAATTGAAATATCATATTCGTACAATTTTGTAAGTATGAGAAAACTCTGTAAATTAAATATCAACCAGAACAAACCTCCTACATCACCTGAAAATGTGAAAAGTTAATCCACAGCCAACAAAACTCCTTCCTCTCCCTCAAAGCCGCGAAAACAACCACCTGCGTATCCTATAAACGTGCAGAATGACCCTTCGCCTTATTCAAATTTAATCGCAACTAATAAGGAAGCATCTGAATAAGCATCACCATCACAGATAAGGTATTATCCAAAGGCTCCTTTAAAGAAGGAAGGAATTGTAACGATGGAAATTGAAAAGGTTAATCTCGACTCTCGACGTGCATACACGAATAAAGAATGTCATTATTGAGGAGTGAAGAGTGAGAAAGATTCAAAGTGTAAGTCAAATAGTAAACTAAATCTATTAAATAATAGGTGTTTTCTTTTTGCACGTTATGGTTGACTTAACTCAGCCTGTCAATAACACACCATTCGTTTTATAAAAATAATTTGACTCAGTTCTCAATAACCCTATTCGTTTTAAAAGCTTTATTTAAGTTTTATATTAACCTGAAGCAGAAATGTCTTATGACGCAAGCTTGATGCAAGGCACTTCAATCACGTGATAATTGCAGAGGTGGGTAAAATGGTTTTCAAAAAGCATTTAAGATGGAAAATATAAGATAGGTTAGTTCAACATATTTAAAATACAAAATAGAAATAGAATTGACCGTTGTTATTTAAAATACAAAATGAAAAATAGGCATTTCAAATAAGTTTTTAAATAAAAAATGCTTTTCATGTATTTTTATTGTCTTGTGAAACCAAACGCAATTTAAAAAAGCATCATTAACTGCCGATGAGAGTGATAAATAATCTTTAAACCTATTTTGCAAGCTGTTTAATAATGTTGTCACAAGAACAGAGCAAAATTTAAAATATTTTACCTAATTCAAAAGTTTTTAAAATTTCATGTAAGCGAATTAAATGTGGAAGAAGCTCTCCATGATATGTATGCTTTGAACCTTGCAATTGATCTTAAAGTTTCAGTAATAGGTCGTAATTATTATACAACAGATGCTCAATACCTACACCAAAGAACGTAAACGTTCTTTGCCTACACTATAAATTATACTTAATCGAAAAAATATATTTCAAATAGAAAATACCTTTTCTATTTTAAATAATAAATATAAAATACTTTTACAAAACAGTATTTGAGATATAAAATACAAAATGCTATTATCTATTTTGAATAGGCATTTCAAATAGATTTATTTCAAATATTTACCCACCTCTGGATAATTGTAACTTTGACTAACCCTATGGCTGTCCAAAAAGAAAACACCTAATGAAAAAGAGTGACATGTTCATCTAAAGAAGAGGAGGAAGATGTGGGACACTGATCCACAATATGTTTCCCAAGATAACGACAACAGAAGTCTTGCGTTGACTCCTTTCCTGTGATTTCTGTACTCCTGAATGAATCGAACCGTACACTCATCTGCAGGTTTAGGTTCGATCGAAAATGAAATTGCTTGTATTGAAAGTAAAATCATTTTCTTAATACTATTTGACAACAAAAACCGAATCTAAAACTAGTGAAAAGCAACTCAAAAAGACAATCAAGTTGAAGTTTAAAACGTTTGATAGCCAAAATTACCCGTGTTCGACCAAAATACGGGCTGGGAGTTGGTCGTTTCTACATGTGTTGTTGTACCTACCTACAATTCGTAGTTCATATAATTAACCACCCTACGTATTTAACCTCCTTGTGTCTTTTTTGCTACCGAAACTAAAAATGCCATTGAAGGGTCGTAACGCGTAGCCTGAAAGTTACATCATCAGGTGAGCTGTAACCCTTTTTTAAGACAGCTTTACATCACCGTCGACGTTACATCGAGTCGAAAGAGGACTTAAGAAAAATAACGAAAAATCGCATTCATTTTTTTATTACACAATTCGTTATACAATATTTATGGTATAACATAAAGAAATTAGTTTTCTCAACGTGTTAGCTACGCTCCCCTGCGACGGCGGGGGGGGGGGTCAGGCTCTAGAGGGCGCTAGAGAATTTGCAGAATTTGCGCGCAAGCGTTTATTGCTGATATTTCTGCCTGTTAGTTATTCCGTTACGACACAAAGTGACTGACGATCTGCAAAACTTGTGCTCCACATATTTCGATTCCTATCCTTCTTCTGTGCTAAAAACATTTGTTTTCAGTTTTCAGACCATCTTGTCATTCGCTCATTCTATCCGTACAATTTTATCGCACGGTACCGTTTCTTTACTCTATCTGGAATAATTTCCATCACAGAATTCACAGATACGTTTGAGTAATGTAATGAATGACCTTCTCTAGAGTGTCTATATTTTAAGTGCATTGTTAACCTGTTTGTTCTTTTGCATGATTTTGGTCATCTAACAGATAAAAGCTTACAGTATTCAAGCAATTCAATTTGCAGAATGAAATGTGTTTTAAAAATGTAAGGACGAACACGATAATAAAAACTACATCGATTGCTTGCGATTATCTGAAACACAGATGAAGGCTTTACAGATATGGTTTTCACAGTATCTCTATTACCCCTAGATCTTGTCAAACTTCTCATTTCGTATCTAGTAGTGAGCGAGTAAAGATGTTTAACATAATAGAAGTGTGAGGTTGGTTTTCTTCATGCCGAGGGCATAACGGAACCGAAATTGAAGAACAAGCATGAGTTTGTAAAACGACATCACCTTATGATGTTGAATTATGTTAATTTAATAGGTACATATCTACTGTGTTCGACATAACAGATTATAAAGGCACAATAGCAAATCAGTACTCCTTGACTACTTGATTCCTTCTTGATATCAAAACTCCAAACTATCGTATTGTGAACAAGGAAACTAATTCTCCTCGGCCCCACTAAAAGCAATTTGGGTATCTTATTATGTTTTATACATATGGAATTTCTCGGCAAAGCATTCACTCTTTCGATCACAGACAATACTTTTCACTTACTTTATCGTATTTGGGACGGTTATTTGGTAACTATAGTTAAGACCCCGTATATTTATCTATGCATTCATATTCAATACATTTTTGACATTTTTACTATGTATTCTATTCATAGAAACAAAAAAAAATTGTTCCATAACAATGGCGTTTGGATGAGAGAAGAAATTAGTTGTACGTTTTGTTTGAATTACTTACACATTTCGCAGTTATAAAGAATTAAACCAAACAGTAACGTTAAAGCACCACAAATAGAAACGTGCCTCATTAATTTTAACGATGAGAGTATCGACTTTAGTTGCAATTTTTAATGGTTGTATTAGTAGATATGTATCCTTAAATAGCCATTTGTATATTTAATACTGATGGATTAAAATGTAGGTTTGGTAACACGTAATCAAGTTAAATAAATTATTCAAGATACGTGCAACTAGGAAATGGGATTGGTAATTAATAATTATTACATACGAACGGCATCTTTCTCTAAAATTTTTGTCGAATTAGGACCGTTACGTCTACTTATTCGCTCTACCCGCGTTTAATATGTATACTTCAGAGGGCGTTTTGGCACCTTGTGAGAAGGTCCGCCAATGAATTGGGACGATTATAGGTGACCCTGAGACAAAGTGGAGAAAACGTAGTGGGGGGGGGGGGGGGATTACTAGCGCGTCACCACCTGCACAGTCTACCATAATATATAGTCGCAATGGATCGTTGGACTTATGGACAACGCGACTACGCGGTGAAAGCGTATTATTAAAATGGGCGACAATCAATAAAGAATTAAATTTTGCAAAAAAAGCCTTAGGATTTTTGAAAAAAATGTCGACCAAGTGGATGAATGATGAGGGGCATTTTCATCTCTCAGGTTTCATTAACAAACAAAATTTCAGATACTGGACGAGAGAAAACCCCCGTTTCCTTCACGAGAAGCCTCTTCATGTGCAGAAAGTGACAGTGTGGTGCACAATTTCTGTGAGTGAAATCATCTGTCCATATTTTTTTCGATGATGAGGCTGATAACACGTTGAAATTACACGTAACGTTGAAATGTTTAACAACTTTCTCAGCACACAAATCAGACACAATCAGACACTTTTCCAACAAATTCCACAAGATTCTCAACGGATGCTGTAAATGCTTTGTTCCCGGGACGTGTCATTTCTCGTAACTTGGCCCGCCCGCTCGCCCGATTTTACTGTTTGCGACTTCGTTTTTATGGGTATAAACTCCAGGCAATGCTACAAGGATGCCTTAACAGCAATGGAAGGCATGGTAGACGTTACAAGGTGAGGTATATTTCATATTTAATTTAGGATAACTAAGTTGGAAGCATTTTAAACCAACTTAAAAAAGTTGGTTACTAAATTCGTCCGAATGTCTGCGTGTTGCACGATGTTACAGGGCTTAGAATGCTGGGTATGATGTCACCTTATAGGAAATTCTTTGCTGATTCCAATTCTCTGGTAGATTTTGTGAGCGGATCACCCGTTCGCCATCCGGAGGCCGCTAAAGTCAAAATATACACCCTTAGTATATCGAGAACGGCACATCTAATTACACAAGGATAAAAAACACGTGTTCCCTTATTTTCTGAAGCCAATTCAGCCATGATACGTAAACAATACCCTCACCTCCCTGGGGGTCGGACGGGGATAACTTTTGACAACTTAAATGGGAACACCTATTTTTATTGCACTTTCGGATTCTCTATAAAAAACTATGTATTCTCAAATTGCAAATTTCACCCCCAACTCCAATCCCTTTTTGGGGGTGGAACATGTTTTTGTGATTTACAAATTGTCCGTCACCCTCTCCGTTCCCAGAAAATGTGGCGGTTAAGTACTTAAGTAGTTAACTAGTTAACAGATTCATTTGTGTAGAATCGGCACTGCTTGTGTCTGTGGTGAGGGGGGGGGGTTAGTTATATACTATATAGTACAGTATATTGTCTGTAAAAGTTGGCAACATATGGGAAACTTTTTTATTATTAATTTTACGAAAAGAGTTATTCTTTATAAAAAGCTCTGCATGTTCTAAAATCTAAAATACAATTATCAGATATTAAATTAAATAGTTTTTAGTTCTGATTAACTTTTTTTAATAACAATTTTCGATATTGTCAAAAATAAAGGTACTTTACCCTTGAGCAAAATTCATATTTTTTGACAAACATGACTGAAACAATTTAATATCTGATGATTGCATTTTAGATTTTAGAACATGCAGAGCTTTTTATAAAGAATAACTTTTTTTCGTAAAATTAATAATAAAAAAGTTTCCCATATGTTGCCAACTTTTACAGACATACTGTATATGCTCCGCTTTGTACAGAAGAGGTCCAATTTCAGGTTTTAATAAGCTACAAAATGACCGTGAAATGCAGAAAGTTGTGGAAATAGTCAAAGACCCAAACGCGTCACAGGATTGCGTTGCAGCTGCAAAAGAGCAATTCATCGTCCATTTGTACGGGGGTAAACGTTGAGAGGGCCTATTCCAAAATAGAAACGTTTGACAACAACAGCACCTCCCTATGAGTGTCCATTACTCAGTTATTGCTTTTTTGGAGAAATCTAAGATAGCGGAGTTTATTTAAAATTTAAGTATCTTCCCCATGCACAATTTTTTGGGATTTTTCTGGGGAAGTACAGGGGGAGCTAAAGAATTTGGTACCCTTGAAGAATGAAACTTCGGCGTCTTCAAGTGTTGTGTACCCGAACCACAAACAAGGTTAACGCAATAAATCCTATATTTTGAGTGCATGTACACACAAACACAGATTGTAAAATTCGCTAAAACCTTGAGAGAAAGTAGTTTCATGTCGGCGGAATTACATATTTTGTATACCACACAGGCATAACAACAAATTTTAATTTACACACAAGGTGAATTGGCTAACCAATTGCCACCGGTAGCGAATATGAGTAGATAAGACAAGTATGTATTTATGAGGCAATAAATTATACATAATATTAGGCACATGATTTGGTGCACAAATTATTATCTGTAATAATTACTTACACAATTATACAATGGAATAAATATAATACCATTAAATGCGGTGTTGAATTTATCACAATTGTTTATTATGCGACATTACTAAAGAAGAAGCTTTAAGAAAAGCTTAAAAGAATATTTATTTTGAATAGACTCCATTTTTATTCAATTAGTGGTAAATACATAAAAATTATAGGGGACCTTCCAAGAAATAAATTACGTCTAATTTAAACAAAATTAATAGTTCCGCTGGAAAGTCTAACAAGTAGGTAATTTTCATAGCATTATCTAATTAGTTACAAAACATGCAATTATAATCAGTGCTTAATTATCCAAGCTCTTTTTGTTAGCACTGACTTCTCTTTTATCATTCTAAATGGAATTAAATTAAGGGTAAACATAACGGCAAACTACAATAAAGTATCTTTATTCACACTAATTCACACTTAGGAATTGATGTAGCAAATGGTATAAAACTCCTAATGTCAATGTGAGGTGAATAACGCTTTTCACTATTTCTATTAAGAATGTCAAAACACACGCTTAGAAATGAAGAACTAAAGAGTATTTACCCTTTCAGCACTCAAAACAAGTTTGAGGCCTTACAAATTCATTTGGTTCAATAGCTTAGTGAACATTTGTATTCGCCCACGTTTCATTTTTGCAAAATAATGATAACCAGTTAAACAAAGCGGAAAGCGCAACACCTTTTTAATATTTTCATTTAATATTGACAAGAGAAAATCATTTTATCATTTTGACTGTATTTCCTGAGACGTTGAAAAGACAAGCCCATTTGCAAATATTTTTGGTCCGCAGTCAAAAGAGGAGGAAAACCACTGTCACAAACTTTCGTGTAACCCAGTTTATGTATGATATTATAGGCAGACCTCACTTCAACATTTTCCTAACTAAAATTCGATAATATTCTGTAATCAGGGCGTGTCTGTTGATGTAATGCGCAATGGACCAGGTCGTAGTTTACCATTCCGCCCCTCATTTATATTCATAAATTTACTGAGACACTTTTTTTACAAAGACTACTATCGGAGTAAAAATGTAACTTTAAGTGGTCATAATAAAAAAACTGGGGGATGAATTTTTTTTCATTTTTGGACAGCTTATTAGTCATTTATATATGTTTAACATGTTTAAAAATCAAAATGGTAGAATCAATTGTTTAACTATTATTTTAATTTACAACAATAAAAACACTGTATTTAGCATTTTCCTGGCTGACGGTCAGTTTTAACTTATAATAAAATTGTTATTGTTCCAAATTTAAAAATGTTGTAGCACACATACTTCTCAAAAGTCGAAAGCCCATAAAATGTTGATTATTGATATAATTAACTGGTTTTATGAGGTATCATCGAAAATTTACTATTTTCCAATATAGGGAAACTAAAGAAAAATTCTTGTTTTAAATGCTAAATTTGCATTACTGAAATCAAGGTGCATTACTCCTTTATTGAAAACAAAATTTGTTTTCTTGTAATTCAAAGTAAATGTTATGATTATCGCGAAAAAAAGACGCACATAATCCCGCGAGAGGAAATCTACCACATCCTAAACAGCGATAGGAAAACCACAACAATGTGATTATTCTTTTGCATTGTACAAAACCATGTACCTCATAGCAATAGTGTACGACAACAGCTTCCCCGCACACTGCACTTCACCGCGTCAACCGAAGCACCCATCCTTTTTTCGAAATTTCTTAAAAAAAACGATGTATAATGACATTTTTTTAATCGTGTTATACTACACAACATAATTGGTTTAACTTTTTATGTTACTGCCAATATTATTAATATCGAACGTTGAGGTACTCAGTTACACCAGATGTCGTTTTCGTTATTACAGCTTTAAGACTAATAAACCAATTGGCCTCAAAAGCATCTCACACCGACAAATAAGTACACATATTTCAAATATATAAGTTCTACCACTCAGTTTCATTAATTTAGCTGTAATTAATTTTTAAAGTCGAGCGCTTGTGCGATTTGAGTCATAATTAGCGCTTTTTTGCACATACATTGATACAGAAAATTAACGACGTGTTGCAAAAATCTAAAACTATACATCTTTTTGTAGGAATAAATTATCATTTAAATGGACTTTATTTCATTAATTTATGATTGCTAATTACTGAGATACAAGCTTCTAAAGTGAGGGGCCTTGCATTTTTACTCCGATGTAGTAATTTTGCAAAACATCAGTTGAGTGATTATAATTCTATCCAAGGCTAAACTATCGCCACTATCTATTTCCACCAAAACCAAAAGACCAAAAAACCAAAAGAGTGTTACTTAATTAAGAGATTATTTGGATGGTTATTTTTATTCCTGAAACGTAATTGCGATAAAAAAGTATATAGCATCCAACCAGTTGATTTTTGTTGTCATTTATGCATTTTAAAGATAATTCTTTACGAATAATAAATAAACCCGCCAGCTCCATTTGTGATTTATATGAAAATGCAATAGTAAATATTTGCATATTCTACGCAGCAACTATAATGTAACGCGATTAATTTTAAATTCATACGGTGAGAAATAACAAGTAAGTATGCTCTTTGGAATTACTTGTATTTTTTTCCAATTTTCAAATACAACTTCAAACATTGGAAAAGGAAACAGACGCAGGTTGGAAATATTGATATTCAGGAAGAGAAACAGAAAACAAATGTAATCGAAAATCTAACACTCGATGGCTAAAGTGTAGGCCGCAATTTCAGCCCCAAAAGGCATATAGACAAATTGTTTGCCCTACATTGCTGACTCGCTTGTACGCTAACATAAAAGTAACTATCCGCATTTAGGTCAGCACATACCAAACAAAGGAAGAATTAACACTGCATAGCTACAGCATGCTCTCACGAATTAAAAGTGTATTGGACAACAAATGGCACACATTTTTAAGAAAGATCCAAGGAAAAAATATATAAGATAAAATCAGAGACCAAGTCTTCGGGCAAGAATTAAATATAAAAACAATAATTACAACAGCCCCACCTGATAGAAGAACTGGCAAAAGAAAACGAGGTAGATGGAATGGATAAGTAGGAAACGCAGCAGAGGTTGAGCAAAAATGGAGGAATGTATCATGAAGCGAACACAGTAAGAACCAGTGAACAGAGATGTGGGAACAGCGCCTACACCATAAGGGTGGCGGTACATGGATTAAGTAGGTAAGTAAGTAGTTGCACCAGAATCTTTACTTTAATACCCGTATAACCCACACTATTTATCTAATGAACAGTTCATCTTTTCAATGTAACACCCTGAAAACTGCTTCTGCCGATTCCTACATATTTCCATTAAATTCATTTTTGTAATACAAGACAATGCATGTGCAATTCTCAATATGTAGAGAAAAGTCTTGGTCATTCTAATTTGTGAAGTAATTGTGACGTTCAAACGAAATAGAAAGGCCTAGAGAGAGCATTACAGTTGAAACCATGGCGATAACGATGTTTCAGATTTTTTTAATAAATTAAAAACTAAATTTAAAGGAAAGAACGCAAAAGCTACAAATAGGCCTATTTTAACATCAACCTTAAAACAAATTAGGTTCACTAAGATGGCGACTTACGCGGTATATTTAATACGTGTATTAATGTTACAATGCTTCCTTCTATATTCTTCTACTTCGTTGGTGTAACTTTACTCTATATCTTTTGTGGTCTTATTATAAGCTCGCTAAGTATAACATAATTTAAATGAGGCATTCTATTTCACGATTTCAAATCCTTGTTACTTAGTTTGTTAAAACATTTTGAAATAAAAATGTCGATCACTCACTGTGTTATTCATTATTAATAAAGGTACATTGCATTAGGGAAGTAAATTATTCAACAAAAGTACTTTGAAACATTTCAACATTCAGAGTAGACATTTTCATTTACTCCTAGCTATCTGTGAATACATTCCATGAGAAATGTTTGCATGGCGAAGAATTTCACGAATTATATTGTGCATTATTTGGAAGGAAATCTATCTTAGAGTGCACATTTGAGAAAATATGTTAATGAAATAATTATCGTAGAAATAAAATACCAGCTGTAGTTGCAGGTACGATACACTACACGTATTACACTTCACATGAACCAGTAATATCCACGTTATCTTATCATTGACTGATATTAATAGGTAGTTAATATTGCATCAATCTTTTACCATCACACGTTTAATAATTGAAGGACAAAGGGTGATTTGAGAACTCAAGAAAATCTTCCAGGTAGCCCACTTACTTCGGTTTAACCTTTTTATTTGTTAAATATCATTTAATTCACATTCATTCAATAATAAATTTAAGGGTTTTTGCTTTAGTAGTTATTGTCAAACTTTTACAATGAGTAAAAGCTTAACTCCATTATTTACAATAACTTTCCTATTTGAGCATGCTTGTGCTTCATTATTATAGTTTGTTTCGTATACTTACCCCGTTATACTAACATATTTATGTAAGAACGTACTTAATAGTCTGTGAAAGTTGTGCTTTGTTCCAAGCCGTTAACTTTCAAAAGAACTTTTTGTACTATACCAAACCAAGTCTAGTGACATAATATTATACGTATACGTACTTAGACACAGTTGTGACTCCCATAAGAACATATTACTATATCTGTATGGATTTGTTTGGTATCACACAAAATTTGTTTGTAGCTTGTAATTTATAAGAAATGAAGGTATCCGAACACGGTTAAATAGCAACAGCAAACGAAATTACTTTAGGAAAATTACAGCTAGCGTCCGTCCACAGACAGTGTTAATAAAATAATTTAAAAAATGTTCTTCCCTTCTTGCTTTACTTGTTTATTCTAGTAACAAATGTATGTTGTATTAATAACACTTTGCATTGTTATGGAAACTTCTAGAACACCGAGATTAAACGAAAATTGAATTAATAGATAAAAAGATTAGATACCTAATATAGTTTGCTATGCTATCAGTTAAAAAGCGACTTTTTTGATTCCGAACGGTAAAATGATGTCTACCTACTTATATATTTTACTTCATTTTCCGCGAGTGCAATTGTATAAAAATGTACCTTCCGGTGAATAACAGTACTGAAAATGATACAGATTTAGATCATCATAATATTAATCCTATTATATATCTAGCGATTGCAATAATCTGTATTGGAGTGTTGGCATTGTGCTATATACGAGTATGTTATCGTCCACGTCGTATTGGTAAGTGAAAATTTAAATAAATTAATTTTCTTCAAACTTACTTTATGGAGGGTCTATATCACAACGGCCACTGATCATAACGGCCACCCCGGTTTTTGCTATTTCATAACGGCCACCTTGATCACAACGGCCACTTTTATTATTTGATCATAACGTGAACAAGGTGGCCGTTATGATCAAATAGTATTAAAGGCCGTATGTGATCAAAATGGCTGTTATTAAATAACAATAACCTAGGTGGCCGTTATGATCAGTGGCCGTTGTGATCAGGTCCCTTTATGGAACTCCATAAGCAGCAGTAATAATTGAGGTAGTAATAAAAACAAGTAATTCCACTAATTTTTTATTTTAAATGTAACCCAACGCGTAAAGTTTCAGTTGCTCCTCTAGCGAAAAATCTAAAATAGGAATAAAATAAAAAATTTGTGGAATTTCTTGTTTTTATTAGGTACCTATTGCTAAACTTACAAAGAGAGTGCAAATTTGACCTACATTTCTCTGCTTCTGCCGGAAACAAGCTATAAATTAATATTATATGTTTATCGTCCTTCAGAAAAGCAACATTTCTTTAAAATGAACTTGTACCGCTCCGACAGCTGCTGAATTCCGTTAGCAATAATAATCGCAGAAGGCAAGATTTGGACTGTGTGGGGGAAGAGACACTACTTGCTTACCAAGTTTAGCTGTTTAGCGGCTACTAATTAATTTGTATATGAGCTGGCGCTGTGCTACAGAAGAGCAAGTGCTTTCAGTCATACAGACTCTTCCTCACAGGTCACCTTTTGTATAAGTGAGCCTCCTTTGATAAAACTAATCCCTTTCTGGGCCAATTATATACATTGCTTTTGTAGTCAACTTTGAAGTAAATTAAATCAAATAGCTAATCTAATGTATTTGCTTTAGATATGACGTAACCTCATCAAATGTACATAGTATCTTGAGTTCATCAGTCAACTCAACAGTCCTACCATTCAACGAAAGACAGTTAAGATGATGACATCAAAGGAAAAAGTTTCGTAACATAATAGGGACAAATACAGAGGTCGATTTTTACGCGATCTGAACACTGTTTAAATGACATACTTACTTTACATTTGGAAATCTTGGACAGAGAATTAACCATCGTACATTTTACCCAAGAGAATGTTTAAAAATTAAATTAAAGCCAGCTTTATTTATTTGATATAAACAAATAATCTAAAAGCAGCTGTTACACTAAATTTAATTTTACATTTGGAAATCGTGGACAGAGAGCATCGTACATTTTACCCAAGGGAATGTTTAAAAATTCAATTAAAGCCAGCTTTATTTATTTGATATACAGTGTGTCTAGTTAAGTTGCCAACATATGGGAAACTTTTTTATTATTAATTTTACGAAAAAAAGTTATTCTTTATAAAAAGCTCTGCATGTTCTAAAATCTAAAATACAATCATCAGATATTAAATTTTTTCAGTCGTGTACGCGGTTTGTCAAAAAATATGAATTTTGCTCAAGAGTAAAGTACCTTTATTTTTGACAAAATCGAAAATTGTTATTAAAAGAAGTTGATCAGAACTAAAAACTACGTTCAAATATGCAATTACATCCTGCTAGTTAAAAAATTTTTTTTACAACTTTTCCCCAAATTACTACCTACCGATACTGATACGATATTTCCTATTTTTGTCTACAATAACAATGCAAATGTAAGTGTAGTTACGTGAAATCTTGGATGCACTGATAAACAAATGATTTGTATTATAGCAAGAAATGTTAATTGGCAGTGAGGTTTCTGAACGGAACGGAAATCGTATCAGTATCAGCAGGTAGTAAATTGAGAAAAAGTTGTAAAAAAAAATTTTTAACTAGCAGGATGTAATTGCATATTTGAACGTAGTTTTTAGTTCTGATTAACTTTCTTGAGCAAAATTCAAATTTTTTGACAAACCGCGTACACGACTGAAAAAATTTAATATCTGATGATTGTATTTTAAGTTTTAGAACATGCAGAACTTTTTATAAAGAATAACTTTTTTTCGTAAAATTAATAATAAAAAAGTTTTCCATATGGTGCGAACTTAAGCAGACACACTGTATAAATAGCTATTGTGTATTTAGGAGCTAAATATGTACATTTTAACAAAACCTTTGCTGTTAAAAAAATACTTTAGTTTGTAATTTTTTAGTCTTTGGGAATGTTTCATTTGATAATTTTCCAGATACAAACCAATATTCCTACGGAACATCGGGTAGTTCGCAGCCTATGGAGAAGTACACAAGAAAACGCCTCTTTTGCAGTTCATATGAAGATGATTTAGATATATAGATAGATCTATGCGCGCTAGAAGGTTTACCAAGAACTTAAAGTGTTTGTATTTGTATTTGAGAATAGTATATTACATTGTTTTTAGTCGTTGTTTAAATTGTTTTTTGATTTTGTGAAAAAAATAAGTTGTTCTATTGTTACATGGATAAGTTAAGAGTATAGGGTGTAGTTTTTTTTGTTTGTATGTCATGTTGTGAAGATTATATAATTGAGGAACCCAAGAATTGAGTGTAATAAGAGTTTCATTTGGTACGGGATTTTTGATTGAAATCTGGGTTTTGTATGTTCTAGTTTAAGGTTGAAAAAATTTTGGGAGTCAAATAAAAAAAATACACAACAATATACAACTATATAATAATTTCTTAGTTTTTACATTTTTGTAGTAGGTAGTCACGTTTTCCGAATCGTTTCCGCATGTTTTGCACATCCTATCCACATCCACGAGTCTTAAGGTCCTTTCAGACGACCATACTCTATGCGAGATATGGAATTGCATACAGCCAATACATGCGCTCAAATGGACCCTTTCACGCGTGGGTGCTGACCGGATACAGTATCCCGCTGCAAAATTTATGTATCTTGTACATTTAGGCGCTCGCGACGGTATCCGCCTCACGGATACAGATATGTATAAATGGAGTCTTTCAGACGGGGATACCGAAACAGCAGAATACATAGGCGGAGTATTATACTTATTGGTGATTGAACAGAAAAGCTCGCACCTTCACCAAATCCAACTAAAGTAAATTGTTTAATTGTACGTCCCTTTCTTCTTCCTCAATTTTACTATAAGGTGTACCGACATAGTACATCTCCTCTTCACTTGTTTCTTTTTATTCAAAAGGTACCACGACATCCACCCTATCTTCGCCACCCGCGCCGGCGGTTAATGAATGACTCGAAAGGCCGTATCTGGAAAGTATGCCGTAAATTTCAACCGCAGATTCCGTATCTCGCATACAGTATTCCCGTCTGAAAGGGCCTTTATTGCGCATTTAATTCGTGCATCTTATCCCTCGCTCGAATTCTGTTGCGAAGCAACTGGCATTCGACAATGACAAAATAGCAGCCTTAATAGCAATAAAAATTCAGATAAAATAACGCCATGTCGGATCGTCATTTCATTCGTGTGGTGTAGAGGGGCCTAATATGTATTTTGCACACAGGCCCGAAGTACTCTTACTACGCCACTGGCCACTCGTGAACGTTTTAAAAAATTATATCAAACTTTACTAGGTAATAAAGCTTCCTAATTATTAGATTAACTCAGAAATTAATATTCACATCAATTTCAATTTTTTATAACTATTTTCCTAGTAATAATGCGGACTTCATACAAACACGTACGTACAATATGTATGCAACTACCTTTGTAATCTTCCTCCGCCACGATTAACCAAATTGGCAAAACAAAGACATTTTATGTAATGATATTTAAATACGGATACCCAGATAAATAGATGTACCTACATGTTACATGGAATGGTTTACGCTTATGATTATTTAATTCTCGGTAGTTATTTAAAAACAATAAATTAGGTATTAAACATAGTAACTATAATTATTATTATTAAAGTAAATTTATTTTGCATCAAATTATTTTCATGTATTGCAAATCAAATAGGTATTATTTCAAAGAATAATAACACAGAACTTATCTTATCTGTGATAATAGCTTGCGTTGCGGAAACAATACCGTTATAACAGCTTGTAGACGGATGACGTCGACAAGGTCGTCATGACTCGTGCAGTCGAGTAATCAGTTCAGAAAATTTACAACGATGGCGTTAGTTTACAATGCAATAACTTGTAGATGGTGGGGAGCAGGGGTTCCATAAAAAACGCAATTTAACATTACACTTGCGTGTCTTTATAAACTCTTTAGTCAATGACTAAACTATTCCTCAATTGATACTATTGTACTACAAGTATATTTAATACACTCAATGTTGAACAATTCGATAAGACAACTAACCGTCTATGTGTCTAGACAACCACCTCGACGAATCTAATAATGAAGGAGGTATCAAAAGGAACGTATGAGGAGTACGAGCACGCGGACTGCCTCAACCTATCAGTATCTACCTTTTACCTACCTAGTACAGGGTGGCCGAACGATGTTTTAATAGGGAATCTCGTAAACTATAGGTCGTATGAAAAAATGAACCGCGCATCCTCGACCTCTTTTTTGAGAAAAACTCAATGGTGCATTTCAAATTTGGCTAACGTCATTTGTTTTCGAGTTATGGCCAAAAGTTCATATTTTCGAGTTTTCATTTTATGGCCATATCTCGCTTATTTATGAAAATATTTTTGATAAGAATGCAGTGGTGTAGTCAATTCTTTAAACATATTTTTGAAATTCGAGATATAGCAGAAAGTTGTATTTTTTTATATGGAACGCGTAGTTGGCTATGGCATCAAAAAATTACAAATTTTTTTTCTGATTCCAACGATATATATCATGTGGGGTCAAATTATTCACTCTGACTGCTTTTCAGCAAAAAATCATTTTTTAGGACATACTTTTTTATTCAAAGTAATAATTATTATTTTTAACAAACTCATACACTATGTGATTTTTTTACAAACCAAGAACAAATAACTATAATGTTGAGGATGCTAAACAAACTACAAGATATATTTAATAATTATATAACGGGTGGCCGATATATCTGAAGGCAGTGAAATAACTCGAAAACTACGGATCGAATCAAAAAAAGTCACGAAAAAAATTTGCTCGCCTGGAAAATGGTCTTCCAATGCTACTAAAGTTTACCTCCACACTCTCTCCCTGGGGTGGGGGCAGGGGCAACTGTGAAATCTTAAATGGGAACCCCCATCTTTTATTGCGGATTCGGATTCTCCATAAAAAATAAGTAAGGTTTATCAGAAAAAATTTAAATACCAGCCTACTTGAAAATTTAGTTTAAGTGGCTTTATACAGGGTGATCAAGCTCGTTGGAATAAAATTCATAAAATTGTAATAAATATGTTTTGGTCAAAATCCTCGAACACGTCGATTTTATTTTCTAAAAATACACATTTTAGCTACAAAGAAAAACAAATACATTCATTTGTTTTTTAGTAATGACGTCATCATCAATTTTTTTAAATTACAACTGACGCTTTTTTATTTTTTTTTGGATAGCCCGTATCATTTTGAATATAACCACATCCAAATTTTGACATCTTACATAAGAAAAATTTCGAGAAAAAAATGTCAAACAAAAAAATCAATATAAACCAAATTTATTTATGTTTAGTACCTACTTAGTTTAGTAATTAACTAATTTAAAAATGTTAACAAAAAATAAAAAAATACACAAAAACAAATAAAAACTTTTTATAGCAAATGTTCAAATTGCTGTCCATTCACTACTTGACAGTACCCAAGTCGATCAATGAATTCTTGTTGCACATTCTGAATGACTTCAGGAGTTATTGATCGAATTGTTTGCCTAATTCGAACTTTTAGGTCTTCAATACCATTTGGTCTTTTTTCGTACACTTTATTTTTCACATAACCCCACAGGAAAAAATCCAGCGGAGTTAAATCTGGCGATCTCGCTGGCCATTCTATGGTCCCCCGCCTACCAATCCATCTATTTTCAAAAATTTCATTTAAATATTGCCGAACAGGAAGTGAGTAATGCGGTGGGGCTCCATCTTGTTGGTACCAAATGCTATTATTAGGAACATCGGGATCTTCTTCGTTGGGAAATAGAACTGCCAAGGAAGGAACTAACTCAAATTGAAGAAACTCGAGGTAGCTATTTCCGGTCAAAGTTTCATTAAAAAAATAGGGCCCTAATATAATATTATCAACAATTCCTGCCCATACATTAACTTTTTGCGGGTATTGTGTATGCGATTCTAGCATCCAATGCCGATTTTCTGTCGACCAATAACGACAATTTTGTCTATTCACTGACCCATTAAGACAGAAAGTAGCCTCGTCTGAAAAAGTAATGCGTCGAATAAACGTTTCATCGATATTGTACATGTTTAATATTTGTTCGCAAAACTGCAATCTTCGGTCGAAGTCATCTTCTGAAAGTTCATGTACAAGATGTAATTTATACGGATGGTACTTTTCTTTCTTCAAAACGTTCAAAACTGTAGCCTGACTTACATTATTTTCTAATGCAACCTGTCTAGTCGAAACATGTGGGTTTTCTTGTACATTTAATAAAATATCTAACTGTCTGTGTTCTGCTAAAGAACGGTGTCCGACCGAACGATCTCTAACGTGCCCTAACTCTTCAAATTTATTACAAATTTTACTTACAGTCGATTGAACTAAGGGTGTACGATCTGGATATTTATCATTGAACAAATGACACACTTCTTCTTGGGAGCGCACTTTATTACCCACACCAACCAACATTAATATTTCAATTCGTTGTCTTTCGCTTAACGAATTCATGCTATTGACATAAACGTAAAAAAGATGACAACAGAATGCACTATTAAAATGACAATCCAAAACAAAAGAAGTCCCATCTTTTTTTTTTTTTTTTTCAAATGTTAGCAACCTCTTAACAACTTGTAATTTTCTTTTACATTTTTTTTCTCGAAATTTTTCTTATGTAAGATGTCAAAATTTGGATGTGGTTATATTCAAAATGATACGGGCTATTCAAAAAAAAATAAAAAAGCGTCAGTTGTAATTTAAAAAAATTGATGATGACGTCATTACTAAAAAACAAATGAATGTATTTGTTTTTCTTTGTAGCTAAAATGTGTATTTTTAGAAAATAAAATCGACGTGTTCGAGGATTTTGACCAAAACATATTTATTACAATTTTATGAATTTTATTCCAACGAGCTTGATCACCCTGTATATAATTATTAAATAATACATACATACATATATCTTGTAGTTTGTTTAGCATCTTTAACATGATAGTTATTTGTTCTTGGTTTGTAAAAGAGTCACATAGTGTATGAGTTTCTTTAAATAATTATTTATTATTACTTTGAATAAAAAATTATGTCCTAAAAAACGATTTTTTGCTGAAAAGCAGTAAAAGTGAATAATTTGACTCCACATGATATAATCGTTGGAATCAGAAAAAAATTAGTAATTTTTTGATGCCATAGCCTACTACGGGTTCCATATAAAAAATACAACTTTCTGCTATAACTCGAATTTCAAGAATATTTTTAAAGAATTGACTACACCACTGCATTCTTATCAAAAAAGTGCCTAAAGAACGTGGAAATTATTTCTTTCTATTTTCATAAATAAGCGAGATATGGGCATAAAATGAAAACTCGAAAATATGAACTTTTGGCCATAACTCGAAAACAAATGACGTTAGCCAAATTTGAAATGCACCATTGAATTTTTCTCAAAAAAAGAGGTCGAGGATGCGCGGTTCATTTTTTCATACGACCTATAGTTTACGAGATTCCCTATTAAAACATCGTTTGGCCACCCTGTACAGTAGAAACATTTTTAAGGCGATCGCTGAATAATAGATTATACAATGCATTCTTAAAATCGTTCTAGAAAAACTAGAAAATTCGATGTGATAGATGTATCGCCGGTAAGTTACTCAACGCTAAACGGCCAATCAACACTTTTACCGAGAGGTTCTTGAAAAACTTCGAAAAATGGTCATTCGTGTGAGACCAACCATCAAGAACATCTGGGTTTTCCATCACGATAATGCGCCTTGTCACACTGCAATGTCAATAAACGAGTTTTTGGCCAGTAAAAACATTTCTGTGGGTCCTCAGCCTCCTTATTCGCCTGACTGGAGTCCTTGTGATTTTTTCCTCGTCCCGAGATTCAAAAAACCATCTCAAGGAAACTCATTTTTGGACACACGAAAACTTTCAAACGGCTGTGACCGACCAGCTGAAGGCTATTCCATTATCCGAATACCAGCACTGCTATGAGGTTAGGAAGAACTGTCTGTAGCAGTGTGTGGCTTCCCAAGGAAGTTATTTTGAGGGAGAATTGTAATTCTATTCGAATAAAAATACTTAATTTACACACCTCGTACCTATACCTATATACAGGGTGTTTAAAAAAGTCATGCCAATATTCAAGGGGGCGGTTTCTGAGGTTATCTTAAGAAGTAAATTTCCTATAAATAGGGGTCCGGAAACAGTTCGTTTAGAAAATACACGGTCTTGAAGTTTTATTATTTTTCTAGTTTTTCTTTAAAACACCATTCATCTTCAGCGATCAAGGATGTGTGACTGTGTGTTCCTCATTCGATTGAGATTCTTTGTTGTCTCTTGCATTTTTCCGAGAAATGCATAGACTTCGATATAAATTTGACGAACTGTGATATAAAGAAACGGTCATTCTGTCCCTTAGAATACAATACAATGGGAATTGTATCACTCCGTAGATTATGTATTAGTAATTTTGGCCGACTCTTGAGTTTTCGTCGGATCATGCTTACTTTTCAAAATAAAAAATATAAACCAATTTAATGCAAGTATCTTCACAAAAAAAAACTTAAATATTTCAAACAAATTTTATACACACCCTAATTGAATTTCCATGAAACCGAAGAGTTCCTTCTTCCTTTGGCGTATGCATGGGATTATCTCAAAGTTCGTACAAAGAAAAGTGAATTAACTGAAATATTACAAATTGAAAATGATAACGTGATCTAATGGTTAAGTACAACTAACCGCAAAAATTTCATTTCGTATTAACGATGATACTACACTTAGTTCATTTCGTGAAATAAAATATAAAATTATTAACTTTCGTTATTATAAGCCCTTCGTGCATTTCATTTTCCACTGATTGAGGTCGACAGAAATACGATATCAACAGGTTATTTACTTCAATCAGCTTTTGTGGAATTATTAAACTTTTTCCTTTCATGTAATAAGTAATCGAATAAAAAAAAATCTTATGACTTTTTAAGTCACAAAAAATACAAATGCTGATATGAAATGCGCTTTACTTTAGTGAATGAGATCAATTTTAATTATCGAATATTTCCGTGCCATGGAGCGTAAAAAAATCTACCGCTTAAATTGTGAAGTTTACAGGTGGCATCCTTATTTTAGGCGACATGGTGTAATTTGGTTTGTTGGATTTAACATACCTACATTGATGAAATGAATGCAGTGTAAATAACAAAGTTCATGGGAAGGCTCATATTTGTTGTGTTGTAAAATGACATTGTAGTGGCATAAAAAAACATGACCTAACAAATTTGTGTCATGTAAACATTGTAAAGGCGTGTGAAGTGTCACGCCTGGAGTATGGCCGAAGGCGTGCAAAGTGACGAGCCGATGCGCATTTATTGCGGTTACTGTGAAATTCCGAAATTAGTGAATGTCCATATTCCTCGGTGAACGTCGACAAGCGTCAAATGCCTTGGGGAAAAACCGAATTTTTTATATTTTTTATTAAAAATTGGGACTTTCACCGGTGTATGTCGATAAACACAAATGAGCTCCGATAAATGTTCAGAAATGACAGGTTATGTAACAGGTGTCAGTTCTACGCAAGGTTTGACAGAGCCAGTAGATTAACAGAGTACCGCAACCTCGGCCATGTTTAGACCTTTCCGCGCTTCAGTACCTACACGCTCAGTAAGGTGACGATGTTTTGACTAAATTAGTCGGAATATAATGAAACAAATTGATATAAGAAGTATTATTTTACGATACTGGGGATTTACAAATTTTACTGTTTGATTTTGTTAATCTACTGGCTCTGGTAGACTTTACGAAAGTGCGCGTAATTTTTAATCAAGTGCCGTGTTGTTGTGCTGTTGAGTATTCCGAGAGATCGGATAAAGGTATGAGGTTATTTCTATTTCCTCAGGGACTAAATAATCAACTGAGAAGAAAGCAGTGGATAAGCAATCTCAACAGGAATGGTGATCTTCGTGACCGTGCTAACGTTTGCGATGTTAGAACGGTTTTTAAACTAGCTCTTTCTTTAGTTATCTATTTTTAATAAAAATCAAACAGTAAAATTTGTAAATCCACAGTATCGTAAAATAATACTTCTTCTATCAATTTGTTTTATTATATTCCGACTAATTTAGTTAAAACATCGTCTACCTTACGGAGCGGGTAGGGACTGAAGCGCGGAAAGGACTAAACATGGCCGAGGTTGCGGTACTCTGTTAATCTACTGGGTCTGAGGTTTGAAGGCGTGCAAGCTTGCTAATTTAATTGGTTTTATTTTGATATTGAAATTTGTGTGCAATGGCTACTGCAGTGAATCGTGAACAGTTTTTTGAAAAGTTAAATGGAAGTAAATGAGAAGATAATTGTTTTAACTTTTAACAACTTATATAAACTGACTGTTTTGCTGAGAGTGCATAAGACCAAGGAGGTTTTGGGGGTGTTGGACCATGGACACGGGACAAGGGGTGAGACGAGAGCCTTACCCAGGGTCTCGAAGAAGTTGACAATGCAGGGAATGAGGCACTGGACTTTCAGAGGGCCGGTATGGTATGGGGACCTTCCGGCGAACATATTGAATAACCCAACACAAATCCGTAGGAAAATTACTGACCACTTACTGAGTCTACCTACCTAAAACACTTAGCTACTCAATAACTAATCGCAAATGGACATAAAAGGAAAATATATTACATACATTATCCATGATACAAGAAAAATAAAGATATAGAGGTCTGAATGACCCTCCCGCGCTCTGGCTATGCCTTTGCGCGGGGGGGGGATTTCCATTGTAACATAATTGAAATTGATTTACTTAATGTTGTAGTTACACCTAAGAAGTATTCAATTTATTTAATTTATATGGGAAATAAAGGTATATTATATTTTCCTTAAGAAAGGTACTCTAAAGCGTGTTTGAAGTCATTTCTGCTAAAAGTTTTGACATTTTAAAAGTTAGTAATGAAGAAAAATTAATTGTGCCATAAAAACCAAAAGAATCGAATACTTTATCCAATGTTATGTTACAAATCAAGAGTTGTTTGGTATACTCACATAAGAACATGCCATGGAGGAAGAACACGAATGCTTAAAGAATTGCAAGTTAAACACAAAAATTATACTTGTCACGTTATAATGAGGTCTATTAAACTGATACAGCCAGTTTGGCACAATTACATGAGACATGCATAAAAATTTAATGCTCTTGTTGCTAATTAGTTGCCGTATTCCCGATTTTGTTGCTCTAACCGTTTAAAAAAATAAGGGTGTGCTGTCTTAAGACAAAGTTAGCACAGGATACGAAAATAAAACATTCTGGCATGTATTGCCACCAGACTTCGCTCGTATTAACACTTCTTTCGAAAAATAAGTATAGAAATATAAAATATAATATAATATTATATAATATAAATATAAACATAGAATTCAAAAAAAGATACTTTTAAACTACATAAAAAGCTGCAACTTTATCATATAAACAACATGAGTGCCGCCATTTTAGCTTATAATGGAAGTGACGTCATCAAAGGTATGTAATATCAGAATTGTCGTCCTTGGCCCGAATGCAATCGATTGGCGAAAACCGCATTTCGACAACTTTAATAGTTTCTGAATATAGAGCGTTGAAAGGAATGTGTAGGGACAGACTACAGACTACAGACGACAGACGGAATTTCACAGTAACATAATAATATACCAGGTGTCAATTTGAAAATTTGCCCGACCTCATACCTTCGAAACTATAACAGACAATTAAAATTTCTCGAAACAGCTTCTAGAACATGGAGGGGGAACCATTTTGACCCGCAGGGAAATCTTGTGCGACCCATCCCTTAGGTTCCAGCCATCTCACCCCTATTTTTTAAAATGCACATATCATTGGAAAGGCCTCTAAAAAATAATGCTATTGATCAGTACTAAACAAAATGTTAATTAAATGAAAAAAGCAAAAAAAGGCTTCAGTAACTTTGATTCTATGTTTTAGTATTTAAACGCTATTAATGTCAAATCAAATCACTACTTCAAAAAGATCATAAAAAGTTACAATCTGTAAGTCAAAATTACAAAATATTGTTTTATCAAGGGGCGAGCTGCAGAAGAATTCTCTATGAGTCGTAGGTAGGTATGTGTCCCCCTCAGGCCTCAATGTCCTAGAAACATTATCGAGAAATTTTACTTCCCTGTTACAGTTTCGAACGTATGAGTTCTGACAAGTTTTCAAATTGACACCTAGAACAAGTCTGCAAAAGTTGAGCATGCGATATTTTTACTCTTGCAACTGCACTAAAAATTATTCATTTAAAAACAACAAAAACAATCCCGTTTGTCTGAAGAAGCTGACACAAGTTTCAGCGACACATAACAAACTAATATCGTTGATTGAATAATAATATGTAGGTATATTGACAAGCCAAAACCAAAGCATACAATCTGGTAACCTTCTTCTAAACCTCAACAACATTAAGTACAAGGTTCTATATCTGGTTGTAATCGAAGTTTTAAAGATATTATTAGAAACTGTCGAAAACAATTTTGTACAAAGTTTTGGTGCCAAACATCCTCAATTATTTCTGAAAAAGAAGAAGTTAAGTAACACAATAGGAACAATTAAATAGCTGTCTTTTGCATATGTAAAATTATTCCGTCACATAAGGGTTTTATAAAAAGTCGGGGAGTGCGATTTAGTTATCAAAGTGTGCATCGTTCTTCAAAACACTAATTTTTCAATGATTCTCTCAAATGTAAGAATTTTGAATGGTGTATGTGTTGAAAGGAGATAATGACTTAACAAAAACCTTTATTGTTACACTGACTTTGTAATACGTAGTGATGAATTTAGTGTCACTCATAAGTTAACCAAATGCCAATTAAGGTCAGGTAAGTAGCGCAAACACATGCTATCAGTAATGAAATTTATTTAAAGTGCACGTTTTGAAATGCAAATGAAGCTAATATTTTCTTAAAAAGATTTAAAAAACATTCACTTTATTTTTTATAACCCTTTAATAACACAATACTACTGAATTTCTCTCCCTAAAGCGTATTGAGTCAAATCAATACCGGTGTGCGAAATACACGTCATACGATCTACTATTAACATGGAAAAAAGTGTTATTCCGTACTGCATTGCAATTAATTTCCTTACCTTTAAATTTGCTACGGATAAATTAAAAAACGTTGTTGATATAAGTGGGATTGGTAACTAAATCTTTGTTCAATAGTACGTCTACATCTTCGCACCAATAATTCGTTTTACAGTGACGGAACTCAATAAACCCAAATATCGAATATCAAACCCAAGAGCCTTTGAAAATACGCTTTAATAAAATTATCTTCTCTATAAGAAATGTCTATACAATTCTAACGGATAACTTTTCCTATATGTCTTAAAAGTATCATTTTCCGTAAGTAGGTAATACATCTGTTTTGAGACCAAGTTCCTTCTCTCATTTTTGTCAATGCCTTTCAATATATCAAGCTTATAATCCAATAAAGCTTCAATTATTTGTTTAGAATACCTCCAAACGCTATCTATGACACACATATTTTTTGCTGTAAACAATTTTCGGGAAACATATTGGAACGCTGAGAAGATATTTTGTAATCTGAATCCAATTTTCCTCAATTTAGTAACTTTTTGAAGTAATATAGGTATATGGAAGATAACATCTAGTTACGAAAGGAGTTATGAAAAAGGATATGGAATATTACAAAAGAATAAGAAATCGTGCACATTTCTTTCAATGGTTTGACATTTTATTATGCGAAGTCCCACCTTTATAAACATATAGGTACATACTACAAGGCTTTTTTTACCATAAAACCGATTCGTAGATGCAAATGATTTTTATTTTTAATGAAATAAGCATTGCGGCTATAATTAAGTGCTGAGATATGTATTTTATAATTTCCACATAGTATAAATACAAAATACATACTAATTTTATCAAGCAGCGGCGGAAATGTGGAAAATATAAACTCAAGGAAACATTCGGTTATTTAATTCACGCATGCTGTTACACGTTACCTACATCAACAATATTCTAAAAAGGAGCGACTAGAAATTTTAATGAAACAAAGGAATAAAATTCTGCCACGTTTTTAATTAAAAAATAAAAAAAAGTTCACAATAAATCTATTTCAAAATAACAATACACCAAACAAACATCAAACTTACAATTTTAAGAATTAATACTTAATGAAAAATCGGATTTCCTCAATTCATATTCACATTGTACACAAAAGCCTTTAGGCTAAACCAACGTGAGTGGTGTAAAACCACTTGTATCGCCCCGAAAAGCACGTGTGGACTAACACTGACTGACAAGTGGACACACTTGACATACGTACCCCACCTCGACGCCTCTCCCACCCAACGTCGCTTCCATCACGACGCTCTCATCAATGCGCCGACGCATGTATTCTGTGCTTTTTATACAATTCTATTATACAACTGTATGCAAAGTGACAGCAAAACCTTTCGCTTGGAAAGTTTTGATTAAAAAACCATTAAACAAATTTTGAAAGCTTTTGTTTTTAAAGCCATAAATAATATTTCCAAATTTTAGTTCAATTACACTATAAAGTGCACGGTGTGGTTGCATTCTTTAAGGCAAATCGTTTTCCCGCAAAAAATTTTCCTTCATTTTCTTTTTCATATTACCTCAAGCTGGTTTTACTATTTATGAAGGCGGGATAAGATTTTAGGATAACTTTAACAAAATTTGTAAATTTTTGCACATGTGCATAATTTTTGAATATATGCTGAGTATCCCTATATACCTGTAGTGTTGGTTTATCCAATTTCTGGATAGAATGCGCACGTTTTCTTTGTTAGGCAGAAATTCATTTTATAAGAATAGCGCCGTAAATTTATACAATATAATCTTAAAACATGATGGTAACATTTAATTTTTGGACTTCATAGGATAAAATAACTACAATACTTGTCTCTACACATTACTTCTCAAACCAATACTGGATAAAGGTTGAATGGATTTTACTGTGTAATAGCTTTTTGTCACAATTTCATCAACGGTGCCATCGACGCTAATTCATCTAGCTAGGCCAAAGGTTTAATCTTAGAGAATTATGACAATCCTTCGCACTGTTGCTAATGTATCGTATGTGCAGTCATGGATGCAGTGACACTAGTGCCCTTTAGTGTTTAGTGTAATTTGTATCTATGTATTTTCGTTGGTTTAGAGATTGTGCAGCAAGTAAATTATTTTACAATCCTTTCAGTTTTCAGAAAAAGATAGCTACGAAGTAGGAAGTATAATTTATAAATAACAGACTTGACAGGATTTGTTTTTCTTTTGGAGAAATTATATAATGTTTATTTCGGTTTAAAGCGTATTCTATGGGCGTATCATTATCTTGCAGTACGTTAACGTTTTTAGCTCTTTTTACAGCGGTACGTGAATTAACTGATAACTGAAAAGTAATAAGCGTATTTTAAGAAAGCACCGGTCACAGTACACATGTACTCATTTAGAAACAGTTAAGAAACAGTGCTACGGTGACAATAGGAAGGTCTGTAATTATGCAAATAGGTGCTAATTCTCAACAGTTATGAAACTCTTATGCGCAATATAACTGAGGTATCAAACATATGCTGTACTAATTTACACAATCCATAAACGACTTTAAAAGTTTTTCTGCGAATCGATAAGAGGTAATTAGTGATTTTCATTTATTAGCAGCCATATAGATGAAACAAAAAAAATCTACTAAATCCAATTTAAATAACTGCTCGAAACTTCGAAACTACCTATAGGTATGTTTTTGTTAACTCCGTACGTTTTTAAATGTAACAATGGTTGAAATGCCGTTTATTGCTTTGTGTTTTAATCAAAACAGTTTATATAATTGAAAACTGTTGCTGTAATCTATTGGAATTGCTTCTAATGGAATGTGCATGAGTTGTAGGTAGGATAGATACATTATTGCCTATTTAAAATTAGAAAAGTTCTTAACGTACCTACTTATTCAAAACATAATTAGTTAGAGCTTTATAGTTTGTCTGTTAGATTTACTTAATTAATTCAATTTCTTAATCGCGAAACGCCTTTTTGGGCATACTTCAATAATATTATGTTTTCATACTTTTAAATTTATTACCAATTAACAAATAGTGATGCTATAAGAAGAGACTAAGGGTTAGTACCGATTTCGAATCTTGATGTTAGTCTCGTCTTGTCTCGTCTCGATAGTCATCGATTAATAAATAGTTAAGTACTTTGGGAAATTAATGAAAATGTTTTAATGTTGAATCACCGAATCACCGAACTAATACATTAGTACATTTGGTTGAATAATTGGTAAATATTTAAGAGTAAATCAGTAACAATGGTTACCAAATGAATTCAATTTCCATTTAATATCCAATATCACATCCATTATTTTTCAAAGAAAGAGAACTAAGCGCAAATTTTCACAAAGGTTTAGGGCGTATACTACTAATCTGCAGTGTTGCATAATTCTTTATCGTAAATCATTAAGTAGTTGCCTTGGATGTTGTTTTATATACTGCTGACTGCTGATACGAAAGCACGAAGTCCAATGGCGAAAAATCTGATAATCTAGGAAGCCAGTCCTTAGTTCGCCATTTTCCAAT
Source organism: Pyrocoelia pectoralis (assembly GCA_036250285.1). Taxonomy (NCBI): domain Eukaryota; kingdom Metazoa; phylum Arthropoda; class Insecta; order Coleoptera; family Lampyridae; genus Pyrocoelia; species Pyrocoelia pectoralis. The sequence goes on from CM070074.1 coordinate 41,432,810, forward strand.
CTATTGATTTGAGAAATTCTGGTTGAACCACTCTCTTACTAACAAAACGCAGTGTGGTGGTGATGAAAATGCTGAAAACAAACTAGATGTTCATTCCATACTAGCTCCATTGACGGTATTTCCAAGTATTCTCTCGGGGTACTTCACATGTCAATAATGTTAAACTTGTTTATCAATTTCCCCAATTAGATGAAAAGTGTATTCATCACTGAAATAAATGTTTTTTACGAAACCAGGTTCAACGGTAATGGGATACCTATTAGTCAAACCCTTGGTCATTATAGCAAGTTTACGTACCTACAGTTAGCATTTTATACATATACACGAAATATGTCAGATTTTAGTACTTTTCTAACGGATTTTTGTTAATTCCGACGTGTTCTAAAGCGAGATAAGTTAGTTTCGTTTTTCCTCAAATTGTCTTTCGGTTTACATTTCATTCAGGATGTATTTAAATATTATTCGTAGTCATAAAAAACATTTCTTTGCATCCATATATGACAGTCATTTCAACCCTTTTGCCATCGAATACACCATTTTTGTATAATATTCAAACTTTTAGGCAATCCAATTAGGTACCTACACAACCAAATGTAGGGCCCCAGTTGAAACTGAGACATTTTAAACGTGATTATTCACTAAACGAAATGAGATGTGCGGTTTCAACAAATTTGCAATTTCGAAAAGTTATTTCCCAATCACATTAAACAAAATTTCCAGTTATACAGAGCGACGGAAAAAAATTACCTAACTACAAGTAACTTCACTTATTTAAATAGAAAACCATTCGAAATCTGAGTTCTTTAGCTTTTTAAAAATGTCAACATGCGCATTTAATGTTTACAAAACGTGTATAGGTGTGTGCGTGTGCGCGTGTGTATGTGGGTGGGTGGGTGGCTGCGTGCGTGCGTGCGTGCGTGTGTGAGTCGTATTTGCATTCTTGACATACACTGTGTCTACTATAAAATGATGTACCGGGTGGGCCAAATTGGACACTTTCTTATGAAATATCCATTATCTTAAAAGATAGAAAAAAATGGGACTAGGTGTTTTGAGCTCGATTTTAATGAGAAAATCGCTGGCGTAAACAGAATTCAGCTATCTCTAATCGTTTGACCACTAGGGGGCGTTTCTCGAATTTAGTCGAGTTCTTTAATCCCCCATAACTTTCTTATTATTAAAGATAGGTAAGTGATTTTGGCAAAATATTTCTTAGAGCACGTTTTACGTAGAATCCATTGCGATGGAGAATTTACAGGGTGTTTGGTTTTTTTGTTTACGACTCTAAACTACATTTTTTGATACGGTGCGCCCTATATATTTTGGGGTTTTTGAAAAGAGAGTAACATTTCCTAAATTTTGATGTAAGTATCATTTGTTATATTTATGTTAAATATTATTTTTATGCAATAAAATATTTTGCTTGCTGACATCTAGGTTTCCATGGTTAACAAAAAACGGTAGCATGATTTAAAACGACAATGTCTTAGTTATCTGGAAATTTTAATTAGCTCCAAGTATTTTTCATTTGAAATAACATTGTGTTAAATGAAATATTGCAAATAATGTTTAACATAAATATAACAAGACTATTTAGTGATACATCAAAATTTAGGAAATGGACAACTTCCTGTAATACAATTAAATATAATAGTGTGGCTACCTGATACTAATCCCATTATTATTCCAAATTCTTTCACCTTTCGTTCTTGGTTCTTACTATGTGTTCGTCACATGGAACATAAATCGCAAATTTTAACAATGCTTTTGGGGCGTAATCTCACCTAAAATAAAACTGTCCAGACTGAGCGAAATCTGTGAAGCAAAAATATTCCCGTGTTGGTTCCTCGTGCAACTATATGGTATCTGTACTGTAGACGATGTCTTTAGCATTATTTGATTCTTATTACTGGTTACAGTACCCACAAACCCGTGTTCCCGTGGATGCCCGCTGTTTCCAAACAAAGAGAGTGTCGACGTTATTTTGTATGCTCCCTTTCCTGGCGACGTCCCTACAATCAACTCTCATCTATATTGAATCTGGTTCCCATTGCCTTAATTTACATTTCAGGGGAAACTGGATCACATAAAAAGATTTAATAATCATTATAATAAAAATAATATAATTACTAAAAACAATACACAGAGTTTACACATCGTCAATACTTGCCACATAATTAGAAATATTCATAAAGTCCATTACCAACACACAACACTTCAACAACCACTCATGTCACACCTCTAACTTCACAAACTCAAAAACTATGTTGCGTACACAACATAGCATTACAGAAAGTTCATTACAAACACATAACACGTCAATAACCACTCATGTGACACCTTTAACTCGTTCACATACACTCAAACGCAAACACACAATACAGCGTGATTCAAAAAGAATACCACAATTTTAAACGTCTGTATTTAATCAAAGAAACATAATAGAACCTTGTGTTTTACTTGATTATAACGAGTATTTAAAAAAGTTTTTATCAAACAAGTTCACAAATGTTCAATATGACCCCCTCCAGACACTCGAGCGATATCAACCCGATAATGAAACTCGTTCCACACTCTCAGGGCCGGTTGTACATGTACATGCTTAGCTGAGCAGTAAACTTGCTAAACCAGTTTTGTACAATGACTTCGTGGCTTAAGCTCCACTTAACTTTAAACTTGGCCTAAACTGCATTTGTACAACCGGCCCTAAGTAGCATATCGGGCGTAACGGTAAAAGATTTCTGTTGCGCAGTCGCCATCTTAGTATCAACTGACAGCGAACAAATGAGCAACTAAATGAAACTTTTAGTGTTTCGTCAATTCGACGAAAGATAGTGCTTAGCTTTCCTTTTCTTTAAAGTCACTAAATATTCTAAAGTACCGCAACGTTCACCATTTTGGGGTTAAAATTTTGGCGGCAATTTCAAATATTGAAGACCTAGTCACTAGAAAATTTAATGACTATGAAGTGTTTGATAAAAACTATTATAACATTAGATACTTATCAATATATTTCTTAAAAGTTATTTGTCATTGTTATTAAAAGGTACAGTTTAATTGAAAGATAAAAAATTTGGACTTTGCCAAAGGAACCTAACATACGTTTTTAAAATTGACATTTTATTTTGTCGTGTTAATACTTCATTTAGAATCGTTATTTAAATCACAGAAAAGGATAACTAAAAAATACAGCAAGTAGTGTGTAAGAATAAGAAGACGAGCAACTTTATGATGTTTTTCAAATTGCCGCGTTTCAAACCAAGTGTCAAACGTCGAACTTAGTAATAGTAAATCCTTAGACCATATATGGTCTAAGAGTAAATCATTGAACTGTACGCTATTAGCGTATAGTTCAATGTAGTAAATACTAATTTTCATGGTATGTCAAACACAGATTTGTCATTTTTCCGCCATTTTGGGGTTAAAATTAGCTTTCTCTCTCTAACTCATTGGAACATAAGGTTGCGGTACTTTAGAATATTTAGTGACTTTATTAGAAGTAATACGAAAAACATGCTAATTCTAAGTGGCCTTTGGAGTAACGTTAAACGTACAAGATCTTCAAAATCGTATCACACAAGGCTGTAATGTTATTCGTAACAATCCTGGTATCTTCGAACGTATTCGGCAATCAATTAGACATCGAGCAGATGCTTGCATTTTAGCTGCAGGTGGACATTTTGAACATATTCTCTGAAATATACTATTTTTTCTTTATGTTTAAGACATGTTGTTGCTTCTAATAAAATAATAAAACACCCTGTATCTCATTAACAACAAGACTTATCACACATGTTTATATGAACTTTTCGTCTTAAAATTGAGTGACGAAGCGCCCCATATAATATTTTAGATTACCGACAACATTTTTATCTGATTCTCAAAGCTTTCCTACATCTGGCGACCTAAGCCGCCAATAACTTGTCCACCTCAGTTGATAAGATTAAATACATGGTGCAATTGTAAGGCATTCTGGTCTACCTCTACGTTATAGAGTGACGCAATGCGCAGAGTTCTGGAATTTAAGTATTTCAGGCTTGGGCTGTCCTTAGATGAGAAGCTATCGATTCCCAAACACTGTTGCAATATAGTGACAACAGTGAAACTTTGCTTCAACTACTCTACAAGGAGTTTTGATATGACCGGCTACAATATACACGCGCTGTCTGGAAACTTACCACGCTGCAGTCCGTATTCGTAAAGCCTTGGGCCATAAAGAACGGTATCCATCGATTCTTTGTACGTAATTGCCAAACATCCTTTTTTGCATAACCAACGTCTGTCACCTACTAGGTAGTAGGCTAACAAATCGAGATGCCCCTTTTCCCCTCTTTCTCCCTCCAATCTTTTAATATACCATCTTAAAGATCAAAGCATGTAGAGTATATTTTCTTAAAATGTGATATTTCTGACAGAGCTTTAAGGCTTCTATGTTACTTACGTTGATCGATGTTAAGGTCACTTAATTCTAAGTTTAGAAAAGTCGGTCCAATAGTATTGCGGCGTTAAAAACCAGAATAACACTTACAAACTGTGAACTGTCAAGAAAATAAGGAAGGCAAGACAGGACATTGTAAACAGACAATTATATTAATTAATACTTGAACAATTTCATAAGCTTTTGTTTGTCCATTTACAATGGCGAAGAAAATTACTTACATGCTGGTTTGAAATCCATACCTATTTGCGGAAACAAATAAAAGAGCTTACGTATACCGTTATTTGTGAAATAGTTTGAAATTATGTGGTTGAAGTAATGAACTAAGATTAAATATGTACTAGGTATATTCTCTGGAGCTATATACGAAATTAAACCATGAAATTTGTGAAATGAAGTATTTATTATCGTTTACGGCATAAATGCCCACATTTGCCCGCATAATCGTTTTGAGTAAATTACAATCTCTTCTATATATGTAGTTCAAAGTACGCAACGAAGTGATTATTTTTACATCACAAAACGTAGTAAAAACTTGAATGGGCCTCTATATAGGTACATGATTTGTGCGATAACACCGCTGCATGTGAACAGAATTTCTTATAGTTATTCTGACACTTTTGGGAGGAATGGAAATATCTCAAGAGATTGCATTCAGTACCAAAACTAAACTAGACGGTATACTCGAGAGATTTAGTGTCTGCATTTTACTGCTCTGCACTCTATTATTCGTTCCATACTTTGAGAACAAAAACGATAATGTAAGAATACAGGGTCCTTTGATACTTGGTCAAATGGGGATTCATTCATTGGAGGTTATTTTAAATAAATAAAACTACTTAAAACCTCCCCTTAGACAATGAATTTAATATGTGAATTAAGTCAGAACTTAGATGAAGAATGGGATGAGTGGTTATGTTTTTTAGATAAGTATACCGAAGTATACTGAAACATTAGCCCCGAAATTAATCGGCAACACTAATGGGTAATGACGTAAAACAATTAATTGGAAGTACCCCGCTACTCACTTTCACGAGGGTGACTATCCAGCATCGTGAAAGTGAGTAGCGGGGTACTTCCAATTAATTGTTTTACGTCATTACCCATTAGTGTTGCCGATTAATTTCGGGGCTAATGTTTCAGTATACTTCGGTATACTTATCTAAAAAACATAACCACTCATCCCATTCTTCATCTAAGTTCTGACTTAATTCACATATTAAATTCATTGTCTAAGGGGAGGTTTTAAGTAGTTTTATTTATTACCATTGACCCCCTTCGTGTATTACTGACTTATCATGGGTTATTTTAAGTTAGGGCATGGACATTCTAAAAGAATAAGTAATGTAAACACTACATGATACGATACAACAAAACGTAGAATAATTACGTGCATATAAACATTTTGATTGGTCATTGATAAATAATTTTACTTGCTAATATTTCAAAGGTGTTATTCGTAATCCTTTATGAAATATGAATAGTAAATTAATAATAAAAGAAAAGATTAGACCATATAGTAATTAGATCCATCCAATAGTAGAAATCAATGCGCGATTCTAACGTAGTCCAAGTCATGGCGTTCCTCCTTGAAAGCTGATCTCCAATAGCTAATGGGGGGCTTTCACCTTTGCTAAAATACGTTATGGTTAAGCAGTTCTTATCTTAGTTACTTTGGTTCGGATCTTAAGGGTGGGATTTCCTCCTATACTAGAACATGTATTCCTTTCTGAACACACAATTTGCTTAAAACATAATAGTTTTAAATCAAACTTGGTAATGATGTAGTTGAAAGTTTGATGTAGGACTTGTGCTATTTTATTTTACAAGCAAATGTGAAGCAATAGTTGCCTAATCACCTTCAAATTACTTTAAATTTGAAACACCTGCCACCATGACCACAACTTAGTTCTCAAAGTAACTAACGCGAGTCGTCGTGATCTTAAACAACGTTAGGATCGGATTTACTCGTTTGCAAATTACCCCAAAGGTAAATGTCTCAACGATAATAAAAGTCTACAAATGGTGTTTGAACCGCAAATTCCTCTTTAGGGAATGGCGTACATTGTACATAACTTTCTAGTACTATCCAAAGCAACTATGAAATCTACAAGGTGTCTATAAAATCTTGAATCATAGGAGAATGTTTGTTTAGAGGTAAATAATGTCACCGACGAAAGTACACGGTGTGGAAAGTGTGTTTGTCACAGGGGGACATGCAGACCGAGTTTAATAGGTAGGCAACCAGTGAAATCAGTAACACAAAGTGCAGTTGCAACAGAGATTGTCAAAGTGAGGTGTACGCAATAAAATTCTAGTAGTTTAGGAACATATGTTATATGTATACAACATTGTTATAGACAGTATATGGATCACAATATTTAGAACAGATTCAGGAATCTTTCCGATTACCAACAGCCAGTAATAAGGAATATTCTTTGGAGGTTCATATGTGCTTGTTGACACACAAGAGACAACGACATTGATCGGAATGTCCTAGAATTAGATTTTAATTATTCGGACATCCCGGTAAACATAATAGTGAATTAATTGGGAACGACGTCTTTCATTGGAAAAATCCTTTAAAATATCCATCGAATTCTAGAGTAAATTTGTAAATCTTTCTGTAACAGTTTGGTCACCTCCTGGCCTCAATTTAAGCTTAAATTAGCTACCGTTACGGTCGCTACTTGTATTGAAATTTACGCCAAGGCAATCCGTCGGGTGACACGTTCTTCAATCAGTAGTGTGGATAGTTATAAGATTAAATGCGCACCAGTAACTTATAAAATTACTAATGCTTTCGTACAGTGTGTCTCTGGAAATCAAACTTTAATGAAATTCCCTCAACTCGGCGCGGTTTTTTCCTTCTCGTTTCTCATTGCACACCTCCATCTTTTGTCGCATATAAATGCATAAATTCAAATAATATCTTATGCGCTCTGTAACGGTGTAAATGTGCATTTATTAGGTTTTTGATAATCAAGATCAATTTCGTGTCAATTTACTTAACTTAAAACTGCTGAACTGATTGTTTTCAATTTCAACTTAAGGAAGCCATGTAATATTTCTAACTTTAGCTTTATGAAACGGAAAAACAAGCAGCAATATGTTATCGCAACACCATTGAAAAGAATTGTACAAGAAATGCTTTAGGCACTTACTTCTTAAATTAAACTTTTATCCAGTCGCGAAAATAAGCATAACCTCAAATTTAATATACGTTTCTATATTAGAGTTTAGAATGAAAAATTCTTTCCCCAAGTGTACTATGATATATAGCATCTTCCTCCACACTCAGAGAAGGTAATTGTTTATGTGTAACAAAGGGCGTTTAGATGTAACGCCTTGACATTCCATTCTTGACACAGAAAACTAATTTTCAAAATGTATAAAGGGGGGTTGTTATCATACATTAAGCGGACTTTAACAACCAACGTCGTTCAAAATCTTCTGTTAAATCATCACACACACACACTCGCATCGGATAAATTATTTTTCATTGCACGCAAATTTTGTGCACATTTGTAGTGAAGTTGTAGCTTATAATGCAATTAATAATATACAGGGTGTATCTACTGACAATACTAATTATCGAGCTACTTCTGTTTTCCAGAAAAATATTTCGCTTATTTATGTGTGACACTGTGACTTCACTTTCTTTTTGTCAAAATGTGTAATAAAAAAATGGGAGCGATATAAAAATTTTATTATATAAATAAAATGGCTCCTTGTATTTTTAAAAAGCGTCTTTGTTATATTAACTGAAGCATTATGAGCAAAATTGTATTAATAAAAGCAAGTAAGTTCGCCAATTTTTAATTTCGTTGCCCTAATGATAAAAACACGTATCATCAAGTTTGATGAAATTGAGATTTTCCAGATTTAACATCAAACATTGCATTACACAGTCTATAAAAAGCACTGAACCAATTCGGAAACGAACATGGCCAATTTTACATAATATAACATAACATAATATAGCATAATATTGTTCGATGTGAGATAATAAAATATACACAAGTAAGAAAAAATGAAAATTTATTTCAAACCGTACAAGGGTACACTGTGAAGGAACCTTAAAGACTAAACTATATTTAGAACATTATTATTGAATTGTAGTTAAAATATCACATTTCAACCGCTTGCGTCGCCGGTCTCTATAAATTCTCCGAACTCCGAAAACTGTTTTTACTTAAAAATAATAATGGTTGAATATAATAATTCATTCCAACAAATATAACATAACGTAACGTAACGTAACGTAACGTAACGTACCATAACGTAACATAACATAACATAACATAACATAACATAGCATAAGAATGTAGTCTGTGAAATTCTCTGGATGATACCTCGTATTAAAAGTGGCTTGCATTTGTTGGTTAGGTAATGAATGCGCATGGCGCTTCGTTAGTTTAGATCAAAAGCTGTACGTTAATTATTATTATAATACATGTTAATGAGTTAGTATTACACGTCATTTATTAGTTTTGCATAATTTTTGAAATAGTATTGGGTATAAGAGAAGTAAGTTTAACATGATGTTACGTATTGTTTTAAAATATATCACGATCTGCCATTGTTTAAACTGGATGATGCAGTCCTAAGTTTCTGATAGAGTGGAGAAAATGCTGATTAACTTAATGTCATTAAGCCTTTCTGGATGACGTTTGTTAGGTAACGATCGAGTATAAGCTCTCTTTCAGACTGATGGAAAAACTGAATTTTTTAAACATTTGTTTAAATGTGCATCACATACCGAAGCATAAACAATTCACCTTGTCAATGTTGTGTAGGTATATCGTAAATTAGTCATTTCCGTGGGTATAACTTCAAGATGATTTTGAAATGCAATTGAATGTATTTTAAAGCTGTTTCCATCGCATAGTGTCCTCCATATGGACGAAATGTAATAAGTGAATTAACAGACCATTAGCGTGAGGGAAGGAACTAACTGAAAATGATTGTTCGTTCCGCTAACGTCAAATTCAACACTTGTGACCGAAATTATGATGTAAAATGAATTAATAAAATATTCTAAACGGAGATAGGTAATGATCGTATACGCAGGATTTACTTAAACGTTGCAAATAGTATTTCCATTCACAAAGCGATGAGCGGGTCACATAAAAGTTGTTTTAATAGTCAATTGAGCCCGTTAACAGCTTTTAGGCAATATCTAGAAAATTTCTTCTAAAATTGAATTTAATAAGCTAGTGTTAGGTGAGATGCTCATTTGTATAATTTTTTTAATATTAATCATTATTGTTAGTGAGGGTTTCCTTTTGTTAAAACAATAAATATAACTTAAATTTTTATTTCGACAGCTAAGACACCCAAAAACAAAATCGGCGTAACGTTACACACTACTGGATTACATAATATAGAAGGTGAAAGAAAGTACGCCGACTTGAATTATTTCTTTCGAATTATCTCTATGCTAACGAATTGCACGATAAAGTCTAACTACCACATGTTTTTGTAAATTGTCCTCCATACAGTAACACTAGAAGAAAACACATTAAGGATTGCCTAGAAATGAGGTTTATGTACCTAATAGAGATCCAGGTCTCCCAATTATGTAATCAATTCAACCACTTGTCGGTTGATATCCATGCAGTTGATTCTATTGAACCGAAGTTTAATATGCGCAGTATACATAAAATCTTATCAGCTCAGTTCTGAGCTTCGTCTTGATACAAATTAAAATATTTCAAGTCTAGGTATTTTTCGAATCAATCAAGAATAGAGAGCCATAACAGTATATTATACAATAAGTTTATAATCTTAGTGTTTATTGCACGAGAGAATGTTTAATGTACGAGCGAGCGCAGCGAGCGAGTCACGCTGAATTTCCCGAGTGCAATTTACACCAAGATTATAACGAGTTGTATACGCTTTTATGCTAGCATCATAAATTTGAAAAATTTTATTTTTAAACAGACACTTGCATGAATGTTGGACGTGATGACGATATCGTTTCGTTGGATGCGATAGTTGCTATGTGTCGTGTGTAAATACCGCGTATGTCAGATGAGGTAAAGATGACGTCGTTGTTTCTATGGTAGTTTCATTGCACGGGGCAATAAAACTGAAAATTATGAACGATTTTCTAGTTACCAAAAGAGCCGTTTATGATGGTAGCATAAAAAAAAATGTTAGGTATATGTGGTTATTAAAGTTGATAAAACATTGTTGCAATCTGGATATTGGTGACCTTTACGGAAGAACTTAAACGTAAAACTGAAGCTACGTGATAGCTTTGACTCAAAAAGTATGTGTTGCTTACAAAAATTGAGCTTTATATTTTCTAGTCTAGAGCATACACTCAATCCAATTTCCGTATAATGTACCACTTATTACATACAACTTGAATAATTAAGCTATGTTGAATACACACGGTGAATTTGTTAATCGAGTTGTCCCAGAACCCGGTCTCCATGTCGATCCTGTTATGCTACTTCTTTGAACAACAATGTGTGTACAGGCGTACAGTCACGTAAGAAGCCGAGCGCGGCAATGCGCAAACGACGAATTTACGCTGCTTGTAAAATTTGGCGTATCTATAAGTCAGTGTTGTTGTTGTAGATATGTTTATTCATCACTAAATATGAACATTAATGTTATTTATTGAATTATAATTACATGATAATTACATACTTTAGTGATATATCATCAAATTCGAATAAGTTATTGAAAAAAATGCACTTGTGTGAATGCATTTATTATGATACGCAACTGACTTGTATTTTTAAAGTACTCTGCTTTCGGAGTCATGAATCGGGTTGCGCCGGTGCGGTGCTCCCCTTCTTATGTGACTAAAACTGTATTTCTACAGCAACATAAAAGAATATAACAGGAAAATGAAAAATAAATGTACACCATTCGTAAGTTTTAAAGGTTTATTGAGAATGGGAAAGTTATCCATCCCAAGCGAATATTAGTTTAAAACCTCGGTTAGTCAGAAACGGTTTATTGATCAAATTTTACGTGTAAAAGTTGTAGAAACTTCATCGGATAATCTTTTCAATAAGGTAAAGTTTGAGGTAGAAAATAAATATACGTGATAAAATTACGGTCTGTGTAAAAATCCTGATTGAAGATGCATTAGTGGAGATTTTGGCCAAGTACAAAGATATTATATATCTTTGTAGTCTGAACTTTTTGTAAGTTTTGAGCATTGTAAATCATATGTGCATCATGGCTGATTACTGTAGCACATACAACCTCTTCTGAAGTAGGTACAGATACTAACAAGTAGAGAGTAGAGTAGATTGTCGGGACCAACGCAGTGGCGTACGCAGTCTACAGTCCTGGGGGGGGATAAAAGGTGCGGTGTGATCTACCGATTTAAAAAAAAACATTTGTTTTACAGAAAGTTATAAAACAAATATTATTATAACAGAAAATCCAATCTCCTTGGCTGTTGTGCAAGTTTCTCTATTATTTCGTCTTCTGAAATGGGTATAGTTCCCTATGAGTTGACATCCTTGGCAGTCCATTTAGTCTGTTCTGTGAGCTTGAATTTCTAAGATAGGTCTTTTTTAAGGATTAGTGGGACCAAGTTGTAAAGGTAGCCACTTATTTAATTTCTACGTGAAGGATATATTTGTAGAAAAAGCAGGTAAAAGCGTTGATAAAATACATGACACTAATAGTAAAAAACTCACAAAATTGCTTTTTAAGGAACTCAAATTTGATTATCATTTGGTAAAAACTCTCGAATCAACACCTCTATCTAAGGTTTTGATTCTCGAGTTTGTAACCATGGTAATAAAATTTTCGTGTAAAAAGCAATTTTATCGATAAAAAATCAACATCTTATGTATTTACCCCCGATAAAATACAAACCTCTTGTGCAATTATAAGTGATAACTGACTTCGTTTCACTAAAAAAACTATACTACTAGAACAATTTTATTGGAAGAGACCTTACTGATCACTTTTGTATACCATTTATCATACTTATACAAATGAAGTTAGACCTGTGCGGATACTGTAATACTGTAAAATTATAAATAGTATAGTATCGGTATTAAAATACGTAATGACATATATAGTTGCCAATAATTCAACTAAACAGAGTACAGCAGTGTGAATCTGTCCATTTTTCTGATTCGACAGTAAAAAACTGTATATTGCTCACTAATCGTGTATTTGTAATATCTTAAGCGATATAAATGATGCCGAAGCTCTCTCTCAACGTTTCCTTCAGTACCGCACCAAAATTTTGTATATTGAAGTATAATATTACAAAAAATTCTGGCAAGGTGCCACGAAACTTCCCTCGTATTAACACTTTTCAAAAAATAAGTACACTCACAATTGCATATTTTATAGCATATTTTATATATAGCATATTGCTGAATTCAGAAAAAAGTACTCTTAAACTAGATAAAAAAATTGCAACTTTATCTTATAAAAAAATGAGTGCCGCCATTTTAGCTTATAGCGGAAGTGACCTCATCAAAGGTAATATTAGCATTTTCGCGCTTGGCCCGAATCCAATCGATTGGCGAAAACCGCATTTCGATAACTTTAATAGTTTCTGAGTTTAGAGCGTTGCAAGGAATGTGTACGGACAGACTACAGACGACAGACGAAATTTTTTTTTCATATTTTGAATCTACACGTATTCAGAAACGCAAAGATATGTAAACATTTGCATAGATCAATTTTTTTTTGGAACACTAATCTTCCCTTTTACTTCGTACTCGGGAACTAAAAATTATATTTCGATAAAATAATTTCGTACTTTCTATTACCTTATAGTAGCAATTCCTTGCGTTTTTTGCACGAGAATATCATTTCATTATTCTGCTAGAGTTTTTGAAAATGAAATTGGGTCGAAGCTGATGAGATCGGGTTGAATATAGAACAAAAGGGTCTTAGAAAATATAGTTATAACAACAAAACGAGATTGCGCGCTAAGGGATTTGCACCGAAATCAAACCACATATATTTTGTTACGGTCTTACCATGAAATTGGTTTGTATTTCTCTTAATAAAATGTAAATGCGAATATGTACACGAAAATAAGTAATCAATTAGCCTTATAAAATCAAAGTTGAATTGCAAACATTTTTTTTTATTTCGAAGCTACGCAGATCATGTGAGATTCATGCTGTGAATGAACGGTTTTTTAAAATATGTAAAACACACGATGTAGTATTTTTGATAACACATTAATTTGATAACTTAACAGCGTGTATAAAATTTTAATCAAATAAATATGTATACACGAAAATTGTATGACTTATTCTGTTGTTTCTACTATACACTGTGTCCAAGATAAGGAGGGCCACTATGGGGATTTCGGAAACGGTAAGAGATAGAGTTTCGGTTAAATGGGAGAAAAGTTGGGCAATTTTGAGTTTAGTACAATGAAATTTTTAAACTTACGAAATTCCGAACCGTTCCGAAGTTATGCGACAAAAAGCGAATTTTCAGGATTTCGTTTTTGACAAATTGTTACTTTGTCGTTGATGTTAACTGAAAAGTAAAAGGACCTTCTACAGGTACTTTTTAACGTTCTTTAACATGGCATACAGCAAATTGGAATCCGACGTTTCGTTTTCGAGTAACCATCATCAACTTTATTTTTTAAATACGGTCCTGATTTTTTATGCATAATATTAGAAGAGCTTTTTATTCTGCATTCAAGCATGTATCACACTTTATGGTTTAATTGCGATTTTATACTTATTTTACTATTGTACTTAAATTTACTAGATTCTACTTTGGAAGATGCTCTTGATATTTTACCCTAAGCCGTAGTACGCAATTGTTGGTTTCAGCAGCATGGTGCACTTGCGCACAATTCACGGGTGGTTAAGGATTACCTTTCAAATAGGTTTGCCGAAAGAGTTTTAAGCGCCAATTCTGAAACGCCCTGGCCAACTCGTTCTTCCGAAATAACCCCGCTGGATTTTTTTCTTTGGGGGTACGTAAGAAATTATGTTTACAAAGATACCTTTGGAATAGAAGAAGAACTCCGAAAGCTTGTACTTAACCGATTCCAAACTGTAACACCTACAATGTTAAAGAATGCTTTGGAATCTACAGTTAGAAGATGCTATTGACGATTGGAGAACTAAGGAGGGCTTTGCGAGCATTTATTATAATTTTTTTCTAATTATTGGTATGTGTCATGTTTAAATTTTCGTTTCATAAAATGTTGTCTGTTCATTTATGACGTGTTAGTTGATTGTTTGTAATTATGTACACTTGGTTATAAAATTTGTGTTCAAAATTGAAAATTCTGTGTCATTTCATTAATTTGATGAGGAAAGCACAGTTAGCAAAAGTCCATTTATAAATAAAATTCAGTTTGAATGTTATTGAGGAAGGATACAGGTTCGTACTTAGGATTTTTTCCGCTAATCGTAAAGTAAGTATAAAATCGCAATAAAACCATAAAGTGTGATACATGCTTGAATGCAGAATAAAAGCTCTTCTAATATTATGCATAAAAAATCAGGACCGTATTTAAAAAAATAAAGTTGATGATGGTTACTCGAAAACGAAACGTCGGATTCCAATTTGCTGTATGCCATGTTAAAGAACGTTAAAAAGTACCTGTAGAAGGTCCTTTTACTTTTCAGTTAACATCAACGACAAAGTAACAATTTGTCAAAAACGAAATCCTGAAAATTCGCTTTTTGTCGCATAACTTCGGAACGGTTCGGAATTTCGTAAGTTTAAAAATTTCATTGTACTAAACTCAAAATTGCCCAACTTTTCTCCCATTTAACCGAAACTCTATCTCTTACCGTTTCCGAAATCCCCATAGTGGCCCTCCTTATCTTGGACACAGTGTATTATTTGGTGATTATTATACAGGGTGTTTCTACTCAAAGTAGACAACGTAATAGAGGTTATAGAACTCGTCAAAACGAACACGTTTTTCAAAATAATTTTTTTTCTGTTGGCTTTTGTTTTCGAATTATGGCCCTCTTTTTGTTTTTTTCTACACATTTGCATAATCTCCATTATTTGTAGTCGGATTTCAAAAAATCAAAATTCCTTGGAATCAACAGTTTAATATCTACAACGTTTGTTCGAAACTTTTTTACAAAAAATTTACAACAGCAAAATGGCAGTCATTTTAAATTTTGGAAATTGAATAACACAAAATTTACTCTACTACTATAATTTAATGACCACCATTTTGCTGTTCCTCATTTTTGTAAAAAAGTTTTGAACAAACGTTGTAGATATTAAACTGTTGATTCCAAAAAATTTTGATTTTTTGAAATTCGATTACAAATAATGGAGTTATAGAGATTTGTAAAAAACAAAAAAAGGTCCATAATTCGAAAACAAAAGCCAAAATGAAAAAAATTACTTAAACAAAAGTGTTAGTTTTGACGAGTTCTACAACCTCTATTACGTTGTCCACTTTGAGTAGAAACACCCTGTATAATAATCACCAAATAATATATTGAGACACTAAGTTGTATTACCAAAAAAATACACTAAACACCAAAAAACGAAACATGTACCAAAACAAGAAAGTCTAAAATTACAATGTTTCTAGCTGTTTTAGTAATGATTGCACCTTATATTCAAATACCAAATATAGTAAATGATCACCAAATCTTAGCGTGTAAATTAATGCGCTTTTATACCTAAATAAAGCACTATGATTGCCATAAAACGTAGGCATGTGTGAGTTTTCATTTAATATCAAGATGTTCATTTTACCTGTGCTGCGAATTCATGTCCAATGTAGTATTTACGAATTTTGTAGTCTATCGATGGCATTTTATAGCATATGTATAATTAGAATGTTTCTTATTGTGTTTACTGTTAAATATAAAACTTTTTTTGAGTATTTAGTTACTTTTGGAAAACCTATAGATATTAATTTACGGTCATGAAAAACTCGGACTTTAGTAAACATTTTACAATATTATAGAGTGGTATGCAAAAGTTATTTTCGCGTGTTTGTAACAACTACTGAAAATATGTTATGTTCCTTCAATTTATATAAAGAAATTACAACAATAATATAATTTATTATTATATAAATTGAAGGAATATAACATATTTTCAGTAGTTGTTACAAACACGCGAAAATAACTTTTGAATACCACCGTCAAAGGATTACAACAGGTAATTTAGTCTTTAAATAGACGCCTAAAATAAACATTACTATCTCCTTCTAACACACCTAACACAAATACAGATGTTTTAAACGTATAGTGTCTGTCTTAGTTCACCACCCGTGGCGACGATAATGTAGCATTCCGTTCTCTCTATTTCCAAATATTGTGTGTTAGAACGAAATAGATACAAACTACGAATGTGTACGCCAAATAAAGCGCTAAGCCGAAAATCGCAAACATTCATTTTACAGACTATATTAAATTTATCCTCATTCGGCATCTACTAAGTTGTATACAGCGTCTTAAACTTGAAATGCGTCGTTTATTTCTGCCATTGGTCCACTTTGTGTCTGTTAAAGCGATTATAAGTACATGCTTGCCAAATTAATAATTCAATTATGTCATATTTAATTCGCCATTATATTTAATACGTTAATGTTATAACTACTAAGTAAAGCATAAACTCTGAGGCGGGTGCTTTGTGAAAATCATTTCAAATTTATAAAGACATTAATATGATATAGCTACACATGAAGTTCATTGGTGGAGAAAATGTCTCGATTACACAGTACACTAAACAGTTCAACTTCAGTCTTACCTCAATGTGGGGAAATCCACTTTTGCATTACCTAACCTTAATATAAATTTCGATCTTCAACTGCCTATTCATATGCATTGAACTGTTAAACGTTGTTGCAAGTAACGATTTCAAAAGTACAGCTTGATACGATGTGCCTACGCTAATTATTTTGGCCTCCAATTAGCAATTAAACATTAGTGTGCCATTCGGCTCACGTTTCAAGTTGTTATAATAAAGAATTTCTGACACGCTGAAAAATACATAAACAAAGCTGCTCAGTAGAACAGAGGCACTTGCGCTTTCTCTTTTTGACGTCACTAACCCCACAATAGGTGTAATTTATTTTTAGGGCTGATGCTGGATGCTGGATGCTGGATGCTGGATGTTGGATGCTGGATGCTGGATGCCTTTCTGGCTAGACGCCATCTTGGATTTTGACGCCACTAACCCCACTATAGGCCCACGTGGGAGGGCGTGTTTTTTATCCTTAGGGCTGACGTAATAACGCCTTTTTGGCTTTTTGCCTTTCCTGAATGCCTTTTTGGCTTTTCTGTTTTCTTAACGCCTTTTTGCCTTTCCCGGATACTGAATGCCTTTTTGGCTTTTGGTTTCTTAATACCCTTTTGGCTTCTTAACGCCTTTTTGCCTTTCCCGGATGCCTTTTTGGCCTTAATACCCTTTTGGCTTCTTAACGCCTTTTTGCCTTTCCCGGATGCTGAATGCTGAATGCCTTTTTGGTTTTGCTTAATACCCTTTTGGCTTCTTAACGCCTTTTTGGCTTTTTGCCTTTCCTGAATGCCTTTTGGCTTTTCTGTTTTCTTAACGCCTTTTTGCCTTTCCCGGATGCTGAACGCCTTTTTGGCTTTTGGTTTCTTAATACGCTTTTGGTTTCTTAACGCCTTTTTGCCTTTCCCGGATGCTGAATGCCTTTTTGGCCTTAATACCCTTTTGGCTTCTTAACGCCTTTTTGCCTTTCCTGAATGCCTTTTTGGCCTTAATACCCTTTTGGCTTCTTAACGCCTTTTTGCCTTTCCTGAATGCCTTTTTGGCCTTAATACCCTTTTGGCTTCTTAACGCCTTTTTGCCTTTCCCGGGTGCTGAATGCCTTTTTGGCCTTAATACCCTTTTGGTTTCTTAACGCCTTTTTGCCTTTCCCGGGTGCTGAATGCCTTTTTGGCCTTAATACCCTTTTGGCTTCTTAACACCTTTTTGCCTTTTCCGGATGCTGAATGCCTTTTTGGCCTTAATACCCTTTTGGCTTCTTAACGCCTTTTTGCCTTTCCTGAATGCCTTTTTGGCTTTTGGTTTCTTAATACCCTTTTGGCTTCTTAACGCCTTTTTGCCTTTCCTGAATGCCTTTTTGGCTTTTGGTTTCTTAATACCCTTTTGGCTTCTTAACGCCTTTTTGCCTTTCCCGGGTGCTAAATGCCTTTTTGGCTTTTGGTTTCTTAATACCCTTTTAGCTTTTCGGGTTTCTTAACGCCTTTTTGCCTTTCTCGGATGCTGAATGCCTTTTTGGCTTTTGGTTTCTTAATACCCTTTTGGCTTTCTGGTTTCTGAATATGTGTTTCACTTTTTTAGTTTTAATTATTGCATAAAGTCCCGCTCAAGTAAACACGCAGAGGAGGAGGTGCTGGAAACTTCTACAGTGGAGGATTTCCGTATGGTAACGGTATACATTAGAAAAGCGCATTTACTAAAATTTATTTATTTTTATGATTGTGAAAACATTATACAGAAGCTTAATTATATTATCATTTTCAATTAGATTTACAGTAAACAAATTTTCAAAAAAACCTAAGTCGCTAAGTTTAAAATACAGAAACATTAAACAATAAAGTCCGCAAACGTTTGAATGGCAATCTTGAAATACTTTGTCGTTGTCGAATTCTTCTCCAAAAATCTCAGGTGCCTCCGGTGGTCGACCAAAGGAATCAAAATATTCTCCTCGTCCATTCCCATCAATGTCGATTGCAGTCCAATGTACCCCAGGCCTGTATGACGGATCGGTGTTTACACAAGGTCTTGGTGCGTGTTTCGGCAATTGATTACCAGCACATACAAGTCGAAATACATTTTTCTGACCCGGAATCAGATTTAGCAACTTGAGAATTTGACCCGTATTCATCCTTGGAATTTGCACATTCCCAATCTTGAAGTAGTAAAACGTTTTCTAAGGCACACATAGGCTCCTCAATAGTATGATGCATGCAGCGATAAGCTTGCGCTTCTTTCTTCAAATTTTTAAGCGATGGACATTCATTGTCTTCCAGATTCACGATTGGCTTGTTAAGAAATCCCAGTACCTGGCACTTTTCAATACCTTTCACATAAATTTTGTTGTAAGACTTCAGGACTTTTGCCTCTTCTCGTTCGAAATCTTGGAATGGGACATATCCCGAACTCCAACGAAGACCGTGGTGACGTGTCTCGAGATAATTTACAGTTTTCTTTGCATCAGGGGATAATGTCGAATAGGATGTTGGTGGTTTAAATAGGAAAACAGCCAGATTACCATCATCCGTAACTACGGCAAACTCTTTAGGAATGAATTTATTGTCATTCCCCCGAAACCCTTGCAAATCCACAAATGCAGCAGCGACCATTCTTCTCGACCCTATAACAGAAACTAGGGCTGCTAAAAACGGAACAGTATGGAAATATCCAATTTCGTAATAAGGATATAATTTGTTATGCCTAAGGGCATACAATTGTATACAGCAAATAAGGTCTAAGGCTAGAAAAATATTTATTAGATTTGATTAAATAAATAAATAAATCATTTAATGTCTTTTGTCTTTTTGGCTTTTCTGGATGTCCTTCTGTTGCAAAACATTTTATGCTTTTGTATACATTTTGTCATTTTGAAACAAAAACATCTTATCTCCTGAATTAGTTTTCTTAGAAGTATGTCCACGAATCAAAACTAAGAAACAAAAATACTTAAGTCGGAATCTATTTCTATTTTCACCTTAAATTGCGAAATGTTTGTAATTCTTTACGTTGTTGCATACTCCCTTTTTTCTGAAAATGTTGTGAGAAAACAATTTTTTAAAGTGTCTTGATCAGCCATTTTTTGTAAACAATGTGCGGGTGCGCCCAACATAATTTACGTTGCGCACAACATAATTTACGGTGCGCACAACAATATTTTCGGTGAGCCCTACCATCCTATGGTGCGCACAACACCAATTACGGTGCGCACGACAACCTTTTCGGTGCGCACAACACCATTTACGGTGCGCAATACCAAATCTTCGGTGCGCACATTAGTCATTTTACTTTCGGTGGGAATTTTGATTTATGTAGTCATTTTGGTTTTGTCGGTCATATTTAATGGCCAAGCAAGCTGCACTAATCGTGCGCACCGAAGATTTGGTATTGCGCACCGTAAATGGTGTTGTGCGCACCGAAAAGGTTGTCGTGCGCACCGTAATTGGTGTTGTGCGCACCATAGGATGGTAGGGCTCACCGAAAATATTGTTGTGCGCACCGTAAATTATGTTGTGCGCAACGTAAATTATGTTGGGCGCACCCGCACATTGTTTACAAAAAATGGCTGATCAAGACACTTTAAAAAATTGTTTTCTCACAACATTTTCAGAAAAAAGGGAGTATGCAACAACGTAAAGAATTACAAACATTTCGCAATTTAAGGTGAAAATAGAAATAGATTCCGACTTAAGTATTTTTGTTTCTTAGTTTTGATTCGTGGACATACTTCTAAGAAAACTAATTCAGGAGATAAGATGTTTTTGTTTCAAAATGACAAAATGTATACAAAAGCATAAAATGTTTTGCAACAGAAGGACATCCAGAAAAGCCAAAACGACAAAAGACATTAAATGATTTATTTATTTATTTAATCAAATCTAATAAATATTTTTCTAGCCTTAGACCTTATTTGCTGTATACAATTGTATGCCCTTAGGCATAACAAATTATATCCTTATTACGAAATTGGACATTTCCATACTGTTCCGTTTTTAGCAGCCCTAGTTTCTGTTATAGGGTCGAGAAGAATGGTCGCTGCTGCATTTGTGGATTTGCAGGGGTTTCGGGGGAATGACAATAAATTCATTCCTAAAGAGTTTGCCGTAGTTACGGATGATGGTAATCTGGCTGTTTTCCTATTTAAACCACCAACATCCTATTCGACATTATCCCCTGATGCAAAGAAAACTGTAAATTATCTCGAGACACGTCACCACGGTCTTCGTTGGAGTTCGGGATATGTCCCATTCCAAGATTTCGAACGAGAAGAGGCAAAAGTCCTGAAGTCTTACAACAAAATTTATGTGAAAGGTATTGAAAAGTGCCAGGTACTGGGATTTCTTAACAAGCCAATCGTGAATCTGGAAGACAATGAATGTCCATCGCTTAAAAATTTGAAGAAAGAAGCGCAAGCTTATCGCTGCATGCATCATACTATTGAGGAGCCTATGTGTGCCTTAGAAAACGTTTTACTACTTCAAGATTGGGAATGTGCAAATTCCAAGGATGAATACGGGTCAAATTCTCAAGTTGCTAAATCTGATTCCGGGTCAGAAAAATGTATTTCGACTTGTATGTGCTGGTAATCAATTGCCGAAACACGCACCAAGACCTTGTGTAAACACCGATCCGTCATACAGGCCTGGGGTACATTGGACTGCAATCGACATTGATGGGAATGGACGAGGAGAATATTTTGATTCCTTTGGTCGACCACCGGAGGCACCTGAGATTTTTGGAGAAGAATTCGACAACGACAAAGTACTTCAAGATTGCCATTCAAACGTTTGCGGACTTTATTGTTTAATTTTAAACTTAGCGACTTAGGTTTTTTTGAAAATTTGTTTACTGTAAATCTAATTGAAAATGATAATATAATTAAGCTTCTGTATAATGTTTTCACAATCATAAAAATAAATAAATTTTAGAAAATGCGCTTTTCTAATGTATACCGTTACCATACGGAAATCCTCCACTGTAGAAGTTTCCAGCACCTCCTCCTCTGCGTGTTTACTTGAGCGGGACTTTATGCAATAATTAAAACTAAAAAAGTGAAACACATATTCAGAAACCAGAAAGCCAAAAGGGTATTAAGAAACCAAAAGCCAAAAGGCATTAAGAAAACAGAAAAAGGACATTAAGACGCCAGAAACCAAAAGGGTATTAAGAAACCAAAAGCCAAAAAGGCATTCAGCATCCGAGAAAGGCAAAAAGGCGTTAAGAAACCCGAAAAGCTAAAAGGGTATTAAGAAACCAAAAGCCAAAAAGGCATTCAGCACCCGGGAAAGGCAAAAAGGCGTTAAGAAGCCAAAAGGGTATTTAGGCCAAAAAGGCATTCAGCACCCAGGAAAGGCAAAAAGGCGTTAAGAAGCCAAAAGGGTATTAAGGCCAAAAAGGCATTCAGCACCCGGGAAAGGCAAAAAGGCTTTAAGAAGCCAAAAGGGTATTAAGGCCAAAAAGGCATTCAGCACCCGGGAAAGGCAAAAAGGCGTTAAGAAGCCAAAAGGGTATTAAGGCCAAAAAGGCATTCAGCATCCGGGAAAGGCAAAAAGGCGTTAAGAAGCCAAAAGGGTATTAAGAAACCAAAAGCCAAAAAGGCATTCAGGAAAGGCAAAAAGGCGTTAAGAAGCCAAAAGGGTATTTAGGCCAAAAAGGCATTCAGCATCCGGAAAAGGCAAAAAGGTGTTAAGAAGCCAAAAGGGTATTAAGGCCAAAAAGGCATCCGGGAAAGGCAAAAAGGTGTTAAGAAACCAAAAGGGTATTAAGGCCAAAAAGGCATTCAGCACCCGGGAAAGGCAAAAAGGCGTTAAGAAACCAAAAGGGTATTAAGGCCAAAAAGGCATTCAGGACCCGGGAAAGGCAAAAAGGCGTTAAGAAGCCAAAAGGGTATTAAGAAACCAAAAGCCAAAAAGGCATTCAGGAAAGGCAAAAAGGCGTTAAGAAGCCAAAAGGGTATTTAGGCCAAAAAGGCATTCAGCATCCGGAAAAAGCAAAAAGGTGTTAAGAAGCCAAAAGGGTATTAAGGCCAAAAAGGCATCCGGGAAAGGCAAAAAGGCGTTAAGAAACCAAAAGGGTATTAAGGCCAAAAAGGCATTCAGCACCCGGGAAAGGCAAAAAGGCGTTAAGAAGCCAAAAGGGTATTAAGGCCAAAAAGGCATTCAGCACCCGGGAAAGGCAAAAAGGCGTTAAGAAGCCAAAAGGGTATTAAGAAACCAAAAGCCAAAAAGGCATCCGGGAAAGGCAAAAAGGCGTTAAGAAACCAAAAGGGTATTAAGGCCAAAAAGGCATTCAGCACCCGGGAAAGGCAAAAAGGCGTTAAGAAGCCAAAAGGGTATTAAGGCCAAAAAGGCATTCAGCACCCGGGAAAGGCAAAAAGGCGTTAAGAAGCCAAAAGGGTATTAAGAAACCAAAAGCCAAAAAGGCATCCGGGAAAGGCAAAAAGGCGTTAAGAAACCAAAAGGGTATTAAGGCCAAAAAGGCATTCAGCACCCGGGAAAGGCAAAAAGGCGTTAAGAAGCCAAAAGGGTATTAAGGCCAAAAAGGCATTCAGCACCCGGGAAAGGCAAAAAGGCGTTAAGAAGCCAAAAGGGTATTAAGAAACCAAAAGCCAAAAAGGCATTCAGGAAAGGCAAAAAGGCGTTAAGAAGCCAAAAGGGTATTTAGGCCAAAAAGGCATTCAGCATCCGGAAAAGGCAAAAAGGTGTTAAGAAGCCAAAAGGGTATTAAGGCCAAAAAGGCATCCGGGAAAGGCAAAAAGGCGTTAAGAAACCAAAAGGGTATTAAGGCCAAAAAGGCATTCAGCACCCGGGAAAGGCAAAAAGGCGTTAAGAAGCCAAAAGGGTATTAAGAAACCAAAAGCCAAAAAGGCATTCAGGAAAGGCAAAAAGGCGTTAAGAAGCCAAAAGGGTATTAAGAAACCAAAAGCCAAAAAGGCATTCAGGAAAGGCAAAAAGGCGTTCAGAAGCCAAAAGGGTATTAAGGCCAAAAAGGCATTCAGCATCCGGAAAAGGCAAAAAGGTGTTAAGAAGCCAAAAGGGTATTAAGGCCAAAAAGGCATTCAGCACCCGGGAAAGGCAAAAAGGCGTTAAGAAACCAAAAGGGTATTAAGGCCAAAAAGGCATTCAGCACCCGGGAAAGGCAAAAAGGCGTTAAGAAGCCAAAAGGGTATTAAGGCCAAAAAGGCATTCAGGAAAGGCAAAAAGGCGTTAAGAAGCCAAAAGGGTATTAAGGCCAAAAAGGCATTCAGGAAAGGCAAAAAGGCGTTAAGAAGCCAAAAGGGTATTAAGGCCAAAAAGGCATTCAGCACCCGGGAAAGGCAAAAAGGCGTTAAGAAGCCAAAAGGGTATTAAGAAACCAAAAGCCAAAAAGGCATCCGGGAAAGGCAAAAAGGCGTTAAGAAACCAAAAGGGTATTAAGGCCAAAAAGGCATTCAGCACCCGGGAAAGGCAAAAAGGCGTTAAGAAGCCAAAAGGGTATTAAGGCCAAAAAGGCATTCAGCACCCGGGAAAGGCAAAAAGGCGTTAAGAAGCCAAAAGGGTATTAAGAAACCAAAAGCCAAAAAGGCATTCAGGAAAGGCAAAAAGGCGTTAAGAAGCCAAAAGGGTATTTAGGCCAAAAAGGCATTCAGCATCCGGAAAAGGCAAAAAGGTGTTAAGAAGCCAAAAGGGTATTAAGGCCAAAAAGGCATCCGGGAAAGGCAAAAAGGCGTTAAGAAACCAAAAGGGTATTAAGGCCAAAAAGGCATTCAGCACCCGGGAAAGGCAAAAAGGCGTTAAGAAGCCAAAAGGGTATTAAGAAACCAAAAGCCAAAAAGGCATTCAGGAAAGGCAAAAAGGCGTTAAGAAGCCAAAAGGGTATTAAGAAACCAAAAGCCAAAAAGGCATTCAGGAAAGGCAAAAAGGCGTTCAGAAGCCAAAAGGGTATTAAGGCCAAAAAGGCATTCAGCATCCGGAAAAGGCAAAAAGGTGTTAAGAAGCCAAAAGGGTATTAAGGCCAAAAAGGCATTCAGCACCCGGGAAAGGCAAAAAGGCGTTAAGAAACCAAAAGGGTATTAAGGCCAAAAAGGCATTCAGCACCCGGGAAAGGCAAAAAGGCGTTAAGAAGCCAAAAGGGTATTAAGGCCAAAAAGGCATTCAGGAAAGGCAAAAAGGCGTTAAGAAGCCAAAAGGGTATTAAGGCCAAAAAGGCATTCAGGAAAGGCAAAAAGGCGTTAAGAAGCCAAAAGGGTATTAAGGCCAAAAAGGCATTCAGCATCCGGGAAAGGCAAAAAGGCGTTAAGAAACCAAAAGGGTATTAAGAAACCAAAAGCCAAAAAGGCGTTCAGCATCCGGGAAAGGCAAAAAGGCGTTAAGAAAACAGAAAAGCCAAAAAGGCATTCAGGAAAGGCAAAAAGCCAAAAACGCGTTAAGAAGCCAAAAGGGTATTAAGCAAAACCAAAAAGGCATTGAGCATTCAGCATCCGGGAAAGGCGAAAAGGCGTTAAGAAGCCAAAAGGGTATTAAGGCCAAAAAGGCATCCGGGAAAGGCAAAAAGGCGTTAAGAAGCCAAAAGGGTATTAAGAAACCAAAAGCCAAAAAGGCATTCAGTATCCGGGAAAGGCAAAAAGGCGTTAAGAAAACAGAAAAGCCAAAAAGGCATTCAGGAAAGGCAAAAAGCCAAAAAGGCGTTATTACGTCAGCCCTAAGGATAAAAAACACGCCCTCCCACGTGGGCCTATAGTGGGGTTAGTGACGTCAAAATCCAAGATGGCGTCTGGCCAGAAAGGCATCCAGCATCCAGCATCCAACATCCAGCATCCAGCATCCAGCATCCAGCATCAGCCCTAAAAATAAATTACACCCTCCAGGATCACCCCCTAAGCATAAAAAACATGTCGCCCACGTGGGCCTATTGTGGGGTTAGTGACGTCAATCAGCCCTAAGCATAAAAAACACGCCCCCCACGTGGGCCTATTGTGGGGTTAGTGACGTCAAAAAGAGAAAGCGCAAGTGCCTCTGTTCTACTCTGCTCAATTTAACCCTGTCGACAATACAATACAAAGTGATCTAAGCACATGTCATTCGATAAATTCGAGGCTCGTGGTGACTGGGTTCAAAACGGTTTCCGATAATCCGTTATATAGGCATTGTCGTTTGGCTATAAATATAAAATTATATGAATTAATAATCTAATTTTCCAAAAATCGGGGTTATTGTGTACTGAGAAAATAATAAAGTTTGCCACGTCTCTGTGCCACCTCAAGCCCAGTTTGAAAATTCTATCCTTAGTCGAAGAGTTATCAAAAAAAACCGCATAAATGTCCTGAAGGTGATAAAATACAGTGAAGTCTCGTGTCATTGACAACTATTTATTAATATAATTAGAGATAGTATAGGCACAGATAAAAATAATACACTTTTATCTGTGGTATAGGACTGGTTAAGGGAGGAAGAGGCCATTTTTGGGGTTTTCGATTATATCTCGGAAACGGTGGAGTCTAAAAAAATTGTTGTAAATGTAATCGAAAGCTAGAATCACATATAATAACCGAGACGTGTGTATATGTTTGTGTTGCTGTACACTTTTCCGACAGTCGCCGAATCCTGACGAATGCGGATGTGATATTTTAAAACCAAAGCTATTATAAATTTATAACCTACAAATTAATGCTACAATTACTTAACCTAAGAATTACAGATGCCCCCCAAACCTTTACCTAAATATTTTTTTCGAAGTAAGTTTTAAACATTTAGTATAAAAGTCTGTCATCTTATTCAAGCGGTATTTGTGTCTAAATATATTTTCTTTACTTAGAAAATACGTTCAAAGTTTCCTTATTGAGATTACGTGTAAAATAGAATTCGCTATTTGTGCTTATTTTTCGGTAAAATTTTTGTGTAAACATGCAAAGTTTGTCTGTCCGAGGTCCTTAACCCATTTCGAACATTAAAACAATGCCAGAAAGTATTTTCGTGAAAATTTTCAAAATGACAAGTATCGGAAACTTTTTCTCGGTAACATAGAAATTTAATTATTTCAAGTTGAAAAGTTATCCAAATGATGAAAAATGATTCTATTATGCCTCGCGTTTACATTTTCATCGTTAAAATGATGTAAAAAGCAGCAACAGCATTCATCGTAGACTAATTTATGTGTCCCGATACCTTCTTTCGGTAACTTTCGAAATGTACATGTTTGTGTGCTTATTTCGAATTTAGAGATTTTGAACGATGGACGATGTCGTCAGTAACATATATAGTCGAATGTTTTCACCGAGAAAAATGTTTTTGTCTACATATTTAACTTAATTAATATTGATGAAAGTAGGTGGCAAGTGTATGGTTACGTTACACTACACTTCTAAATATACAACTTATATTGTAATTAAGAGGAAGTAAAATCCATATTTAATGCTGCACATATGCGTGTAAATGATGCCTTTAGTTAGTGAAAAAAACAAAAATTTGAAACTGTTTAAGGTAGAGAAGGTCTCTCAATAAAACAGATGTTATGCAACGTTAGACCAACTTCTATTTGTACATTTTATGTTTTATGGTATTTTTAGTTTTACTATAGTTAAAGATGAATGTTAAAACGTTCTCCCTAAGGCCATTCGCATTCCCAAGAAGCTGCCAGTGTCCAAATTGAGTTCTTTTACATTCAAAATTCATTCTAAACTATCCTTATGAAGTTCACATGAATTTTGTCATATTTTCGTTAATATTTGGGCAAAAAGGACGTAATTAATATTGTGAAAGGCCCATTATGTATTTTTGGTATCAAATCTATTCCAAAAAGTTTTCATGTTACATTTTTTTAATAATTTGTGAAAATTTACTATAGGTACATAGATAGGTAGGTAGGTATAGAGTCGAGCGAATTCGTATCTATATCTTCATCAAATATGAACCGATTTTTGTAATTTTTACGTCAAATGAAAATAAAAATCCTTTATCTTAGTTACGTTAATAACTTGCTAAATTACAGATATCTACCGAGTCAAAAATCTGAAAAGGTACAAAAATGTACATTTTTTGCTTTTTCTCCCTTATCGAAAGGCCTAAATATCATTTTTTTAAAGTAACGATGACATTGATAATCTACGGAAAAAAGTAATTGAATTTGATTTTAAAGAAAAAACAACGAGAAAATTTCTCCGGGAAGTGTTTTTTTTCTTTTTTTGTTCGTCAAATTTGAAGCCTTTTTTTTAACACCCTGTATAAGTATCCGTTGTGGAAATGGTACGTTTCGAAACCGACATTAGTTGTCTTTGTACTGCCATCAAATTTTCTCTATATCTCTCTTATGTTCAAAGATACGAATGATCACTATATAATAACCGAGACGTGTGTATATGTTTGTGTTGCTGTGCACTTTTCCGACCGTCGCCGAATCCCGACGAATGCGGATGTGATATTTTAAAACCAAAGCTATTATAAATTTATAACCTACAAATTAATGCTACAAGCTACAATTACTTATAGATACCCCGCAAACTACGTAAATATCTGCACTAATTTTTTTCAAAGTAAGTTTTAAACATTTTAGTATAAAAGTCCGTCATCTTATTCAAGCGGTATTTGTGTCTAAATATATTTTCTTTACTTAGAAAATACGTTCAAAGTTTCCTTATGGAGATTACGTGTAAAATAGAATTCGCTATTTATTGTGCTTATTTTTTGGTGAAAATTTTGTGTAAACATGCAAAGTTTGTCTGTCCGAGGTCCTTAACCCATTTCGAACATTAAAACAAAGGCAGAAAGTATTTTCGCGAAAATTTTCAAAATGACAAGTATCGGAAACTTTTTCTCGGTAACATGGAAATTTAATTATTTCAAGTTGAAAAGTTATTCAAATGATGAAAAATGATTCTATTATACCTCGCGTTAACACTTTCATGGTTAAAATGATGTAAAAAGTAGTAACAGCATTCATCGTAGACTAATTTATGTGTCCCGATACCTTCTTTCGGTAACTTTCAAAATGTACATGTTTGTGTGCTTATTTCGAATTTAGAGATTTTGAACGATGGACGATGTCGTAGGTAACATATATAGTCGAATGTTTTCACCGAGAAAAATGTTTTTGTCTACATATTTAACTTCATATCACAAAGTAAAGGAATTATTGTCGTACAGACTTTATGTTATAACTCTCTCTTTCCTTCTAACTTAATATCTATTGATGAAAGTAGGTGGCAAGTGTATTGTTACGTTACACTATACCAAAGAGAATACCTATACTTGGACTATACTTCTAAATATACAACTTATATTGTAATTAAGAGGAAGTAAAATCCATATTTACTGCTGTACATATACGTGTAAATGGTGGCCTTTGGTTAGTGAAATAAACAAAAATTTGAAACTGTTTAAGGTAGAGAAGGTCTTTCTATAAAACAGATGTTATGCAACGTTAGACCAGCTTCTATTTGTACATTTTATGTTTTATGGTATTTTTAGTTTTACTATAGTTAAAGATGAATGTTAAAACGTTCTCCCTAAGGCCATTCGTATTCCCAAAAAGTTGCCAGTGTCCAAATTGAGTTCTTTTACATTCAAAATTCATTCTAAACTATCCTTATGAAGTTCACACGGAATTTGTTATATTTTCGTTAATTTTTGGGCAAAGACTATGTGCAAAGACGTAATTAACATTGTGAAAGGGCCATTATGTATTTTTGGTCTCAAATCTATTCCAAAAAGTTTGCATTTTACATTTTTTTTAATAATAATTGGTAAAAATTTACTTTAAGTAGGTAGGAACGAATTCGTATATCTTTACCAAATATCAACCCATTTTTGTGATTTTTACGTCAAATGTAAGTAAATGTAATCCTTTATTTTAGTTACTTTAATAACTTGCTAAATTACAGATACCTTCAGGGTCAAAAATCTGAAAAGGTACAAAAACGTAAATTTTTTTTCTTTTTTCAAGCAACTAAGCCAGCTCAACAAGGTGTGATATTTTAAAACAAACCTACAATCACAGATACCCCCTCCCCCCAAAGCACGCAAAACGCGAGAATCGCGTGTACCCCCGTTTATACTACAATATAAGTGATGAAAGTGACTAATTTTTCAACGAGCAATACATTGTATATTCACGAGCGAAAGCGAGTGCGGATAGTATAGCGAGTTGAAAAATCGCACTTTCATCACGAATTGTGTATACTATTTTTTCCAACATCGCAAAAATGAGCCTCAATTTTAAATTTCTTTATAATTATTTTACTCTCCTATTTCTTCAAGAATCTAGTTGCTGATTTTGTATTCTAACGTTGCTATTAGTACGTAACAATGTAATGCTGGGAGTTACCAAGCGTGAAAAAATTTGGCCCCCCCTCCAGTATTGTTATCAATGACCCCTTGACAAATATTAGAAGCCGTGAACCAATTTTTGGCTATATCTTAGCAACCGTACCTATGTCCAAATCGAACATACGTAGACTCTAATTGCACAGTTTTGTGTTCCTAAGATAAATTGTTATATAACCGAAATTGATAATCCTAGCGGATTTAATGTTTTTGGGCTTAAAATCTTAAATTATGGAATATGTAAAAAAAGCTACAAAACATATCAATTTTACTTCCCGAGTACGAAGTAAAAGGGAAGTATTGTATTAGTTTTCAAAAAAAAAAAATTTGACCTATGGAAATTTTTACATATCTTTGCGTTTCCGCATACGTAGATTCAAAATATGCAAAAAAAAAATTTCCGTCTGTCGTCTGTAGTCTGTAGTCTGTAGTCAGTAGTCTGTAGTCTGTAGTCTGTAGTCTGTAGTCTGTACGTACACATTCCTTGCAACGCTCTAAACTAAGAAACTATTAAAGTTATCGAAATGCGGTTTTCGCCAATCGATTACATTCGGGCCAAGGACGAAAATGCTGTTATTACCTTTGATGACGTCACTTCCGGTATAAGCTAAAATGGCGGCACTCATTTTTTTTATAAGATAAAATTGCAGTTTTTTTTATGTAGTTTAAAAGGGAATTTTTTTTTAATTCAGCAATATATATTGTGCTATACTTATTTTTTGAAAAAAGTGTTAAAAAAAATAATTATTAAAAAATGACTGCAACGCTCGATACTCAGAAACTAATAAAGTTATCGAAATGCGGTTTTCGCTAATGAATTACATTTGGGCCAAGGACGAAAATGCTGATATTACCTTTGATGACGTCACTTCCGGTGTAAGCTAAAATGGCGGCACTCATTTTTTTTATAAGATTAATACACTCCAGAAAAATAAACCAATGAAATTAATGAATTTCGTTTAAAACGACCAATCACATATGAATTACCAATAATCGATAAAAAGCTAGGTACATTTTTAATAAGTGATAAAAATTTTCACCTTGTTTCATCATCTCTCTCTTACGTACATTTTAGAACATACTTTCATTGCTTTTTATTTAACTATAAACTCGAAATTTAGCAGGCTTTGGCGCAATTCGTCAAACGTCAAAAATTTTTTTGAAATACTACAAGTAGTGCATTAATCTCCCTAAAATACATTCGATGTTAATTTTTTTCTTTCGATAAAATTGCTTTTTAAGGAACTCAAATTTGATTACCATTTGGTAAAAACTCTCGAATCCAACACCTTAGATAAATTCACTGGCGCTACGCGCTCGTGAATTTATCTAAGGTGTTGATTCTCGAGTTTGTAACCATGGTAATAAAATTTTCGTGTAAAAAGCAATTTTATCGATAAAAAATCAACATCTTATGTATTTACCCCCGATAAAGTTGCAGTTTTTTTATGTAGTTTAAAAGAGTATTTTTTTCTGAATTCAGCAATATATATTGTGCTATACTTATTTTTTGAAAAATGTGTTAAAAAAATCATTTTTAAAAAATGACTGCAACGCTCTATACTCAGAAACTATTAAAGTTATCGAAATGCAGTTTTCGCCAATTAGTCTAGGCATAGGTACCTACATTCGGAAAGTGAATGGTCAGAAGCATTTCATATAACAATTGCGGAAAGAACTTTTTTAGACTAATTCGACCCCGCTGAATGTGAAAATGCCTGTTTCCACCTCGAGATATTGACCGGAAGTCCGGGATTCAAGATGGCGATCGGGCCACGTTTGAGCATATCTCTGGTGTATTTTGGGTTAGAATCGTAATCCAAACGTCTATATCGGGGTTTTTAATGGTGGGGAATACAATAGAATAATACAAAATAAGACACCTAATGGTTTTAAATACTTAATTTAATATTAATCTATAAATACTGCTTTTAAAAGTTGCTTATGAGGTACGTTATTTTAAAAAATGGAAATATCTTTACAAACGACAGATTCTTATATTAGGTACACATAAATGGTGTTTTCTTAAATATTAGTTTAACTAAACGAAAATTAATTATTTTACTAGTTAAAGAACTTAAAATATTAAGGCTCGTCAAGACGCGAGAGTTAAGACATCGGCTTTTACAACCGCAAAATTTCGTACACATCAAAGTCTGATTTCTTGCAACCACACATTCTGTTTGTAAATTTGTTTTTTTCACTTTTGTAACTACAAGTTACAATGTCTATGCACGCCTTCGGTGCAGGGTCAAGCGTCATCAAAACGGGCACTGCTGTGTTGTTCTGTATTTTCCATCCATAGCTCTCTAGATCAGGAAGGAGGGGCCTTGGCTTCGTTGCCTTTTTCCCAAACATTGACCTGAGTAGAACATATTTAATTTTATCATGTAAATAGATATCAGCGTAACTGATTTTTCTGCTGAAATTATAAACTCTTACTATAAGGATAATTCAGTCAGCGGCATGGAACCGAAACCGCTGAGTAATCTACTGCCTCCTTCCTCAGAAAACGATCACGCTGACTTCTTGGACAAGCCAAAGATGTGCGATGTAGAGTCACATCCCGTCACCGCATATAAGGCTAGTATACTTCTTTGCTGTAAGGGAGTAAGACTGGCACAGAGTTCGTGGATGGGAACGAACTTCCTATCATTTGCAGTTCCACTCATGATGCACAGTTTTGAGCAAGGCATTCTATGGAAGTGATGAATCGCCAATAAGCAGATATCTGCGTCTCTGGCTTTGATGACTACCACATCAGCGTCGCTATGGGCTGCATGTAAGATAACGCGAGTGTCTGCTTCTTCGTGCGATGCTGCAAGAACTTGAACATTTCTGGTGTGGTTTGTTGATCTACATTCTTCTCCATCGAGAACACCTCCCGAGACAACTACTTCGGTGTTGCCAAAATCGGTGACAAGAAGTTCTTCCGATAAAAATCGCGCGAGATCTGCTTTGTTTTCCCCAAGAGATAGGAAGTTTTGCCAGACCTTAGGTAGAGGAACATTGGCGTTGGTGATGTCTCGCCTCACTGGAGTCGCTTTCCTTGTTCGCCTTTTTCGAATGCCGCTCTTGATAGACGTTGATCTGTAACGGTCGAAAATAACATCTACTCTTCCATAGGGTAACCCTAGATGTTTTATCTTTGAAACAAAAACGTTAGCGAGATCTGCAAAGGTATTGGCTTTAGCTGGCTTTCCCCTTGCCACAACTAAAGTTTGGTCGTCTATAATCAAGTGGGATGATCGTTCTTGAGTGTCTATACTTTCACAATGTTCGACTCTTCCATTTAATATTTGGAGTAACGATGCCTTCTCTGATGACCATTTCTGTAAGTGACATGACAAGGGAACAGGTAACAGCTCGTGCTTTAATATCGACTTCATATCTACTGGCCGCCCTGTCTCGTACGCCATGAGAAGACCCCGAAGAACATCCCGGTCTGCTTCAATCACTTTTTTACCATCTTTAGTTGATAGGACCTTATACAAGTCGGCCATAGTCTTCGCGTTGTTCTTGGGCAAAGATCATGGAAGCTCGCTGCTGGCTTTCCCGTGGACTCGACAGGAACGAGTCGCTCCTGAACAAACTTTACCACTGCGTCGAAACCCAGTTTTTTAGCGTTCAGGAGAAAGGATTGAATTTCTTCCGTGGCCCTATCCTTGGTTGCGATGTTGCAAACTCCTGAACGACTCAACTCGTTGACTTCAAGTAAGTGGAATGTTGCCATTGTGTTGAGAACAGCGTCGTTTAGTTAAATTAATATTTAAGAAATGAACATGTGTCCTAATATAAGAATCTGCCGTTTGTAAAGATACTTCCATTTTCTTGAAAGAACGGACCTCATAAGCAACTTTTAAAAGCAGTATTTATAGATTAATATTAAATTAAGTATTTAAAACCATTAGATGTCTTATTTTTTATTATTATATTGCATTCCCCACCATCAAAAACCCCGATCGTTGATTGAAATATTAGTAAAGATGGGCAACTCATACATTAAGAGCTTATTAAGAGAGCAATTCATCCATGTATGTTTAGTTGCGTTTTTGTTTTTTTCTTTTGACTGTAAAGTAGCGCCATCGCCAAAATGTTATGAATAATAGTTCAATTTTCGCCGCAAATTAGAATTGGCGCTTCGAAAATACAAGTGAAAGCTATTATTAGTCATGCAATGTTGCAACATTTAACCACTAATTAATATAAAAAAATTACTCTACTCTGGAACTTAAAGAATTATAAAAAGCAATTAATTTCTATTATAAAATTTCTATACGATAAACATCGTTTTATTTTCATTAGTTATTTCCCCCAAAATTTGAACGATTCGCTTTTACAATTTCATAATTCATTTTAAAATAATTTACAAGTGCTTTAATCCCTCAGTAAGAAATATAAATAACGCCAAGAATTTCACATTAGAAATGGCCATTGCTAAAAAACATATAGAAAATGATTAATGAAAAACCTTTCATTCCTTAAAGTAGTTAGTGTCGACTGTCGATTTACATTGTTTTGCATCATCCTCATTTATTTTGATATTAAAAACCTCAAAATCAGTTAGAATGTCATTGTTAAAGTATAAATATAATATTTAATCTTACTGCTTATGGGATTCATGCGGATTTCCAATTTCCAGTCACATTTTGCTGACAAGGATTAATTGCTCTTTTATACATCGAATCAACTTAGACAGCACATTCTTTCATAAGTAGTATAGTACCTACGAAATAAACAAAACATAAGTGAAATTAAGTCAATGAGATACGGAAGTAAAGTGTTTCTGATTGTACAAAATGGAAAACCGCAAATTTTGGCTTTTTCAAGTTAGATACCGCTACGTCGCTGTCGCACCTATCTCGTATACACTATACAGGGTGTCCACGGCTGAGTGGAACATAGGGAGAATAAATCGGTTTTTGAGAATTAAGATAACAAAAATGATCAGGTGGTCTTAATAATGTTACTTAATTTCCAATTGTTTATTTAATTGAATTAATTCTTCTGTTATTTACCTACTATCAATTATCATGTTAGTGAAATTGTAAAAGGCAGAATACAATCATAAACAATCATCCTTAAAAACCAACAACAAAACCTCATTTTCTGGCTTTACAAAACGAATTTTTTTATGTAGAATTGTTCATTGTTAGCCCAGTTGTGTAATGCGGCGATTGAATTTGGATGAGGTAGTACTAGGGAGATAATATTCACCAAGAAACGGTTTTGTGTGTATTCTCCCTATGTCCCACTCAGCCGTGGACACCCTGTATAAATTTATTATAATATTACTTGTATTGGGTGTTAGGGCGGCTGCACACACACCGATATTATCGGTGTTGTGTTATCGGTACGGTATCGGTATCGGACATGCTTTTCACACACACCGATAAAAAGTATGTCGAAATTGGAATAGCGGTTATATCTTTGTTAGCATCACCAGTATCGCTGCGCCTTTTGAATGCCAGATTTGGAATCAGCAACCCAAAAACCTACGGATGAAATGTCTAGAATCATTTGAGAGCGAATTTGAGAAAAAGCTTCGCAGATGACGTTGCTCAGTCATGCTGAGCTCCAGAGGGGCGGTGAGCCAATTTGGAGGTCATATTCGGAATCAGCTACCTCGAAAACACCCTTCAACCCGAATTGACTCGATTGTAGAAGTTTACAACAAAGGTATAAATTTTTTCTATGAAAATGCATTTTTTAGGATGCCTTTTCCACTGCAGAAACGCAATTTCGGGAAAAACGACATGATCAAAAGTAGGTACAAAGTTTCCTATTGAATTTAGGAAGCGAATGAATCTCAATCCGTCTTAACTAAAAAAATTTGGTAGGTTCAGTGCTTTATTATTTCTTCGCCTATCATGCACTTTTCGCTTCTCTTCGTTTTTGAGGCCGGTGCACCTGTCCGACAAGGGCGCCGCCAAGGGACCCCCCTGGGAAAAAGAAAAAAGGCAAAAGTTATTAAAAATAAAAATAAATTTTATACCAAATCTTGAAAAAACGCCAGAGCTACGACACATCCGAATTGTCTGCAATTTTTTTTTCGTGACATACGCAAGAACATAAATCATTAACCTGAATTACAGATTTACAGACGCGCTCAAATCACTTTAAAACAGTGATTTTTTATCAACAAATTTGAACATGTTATCCCCAGGTTCAGAACTTGCGACCATTTTTATGCTCTTATATTTTACATCATCTTCAACGTAGTATGATTCGCACATAAGACGGAGAAATGGTAGAATAAAAAATTGTTTTGACTTTTCCAAGTATCGGAAGTTATTCTCTGATCATTTCTGAGTAAATTTATCATAGGATCACATTTTTTATACTACCTTTTCTTCGTCTCAAAAGTAGCTACAATGTCTGTAAAAATTAAACATTACCTGCATCTTCAATCGTCAGTTTCTCGTCGTTGTTTACAGAAAAACATACGCGACCAAGTGTTTTTTATAGGAAATGTTGTAAGCTTTCAATTAGTTTATATAAAAGTTTGTCCTAAAATAAATGGAAACGAAGATATTTAAGAAAAACTGAATACAAATACAAATACACATTTTACTTAAATTCTGTGAAAATATATAGTTTTCAAAGTAGCCCAGGGACAATCCGATCAAACCTTGAACAAATTAGAGACAAGCTGAAATTTTGTATATAAGTTTGTATTGGGGTCCTTTATGTAGCACCAAAACCCCCCGGTAATCCGCCGTGCCTGTCACCCCTAAAAACCACCCCAAAGGTGGGAAATCGGGACTTTTTTTATTTTTTTTATAGTATCTTAAAAACGAAGCAATTTACTAAAAAAATTATAGATAGAAAAATTAAAGCACATAAAATTTCCTATAAAACCACATTTAGTTGATATATTTTGCTTTACCAGTGGCGGAGTTATGACATTTTTAATAAACGGATATTTTGTAAAAATACACTCTGTCATTAATTATTGCATTTATCGTTAAAAATATGCTTAAAATTATATAAACATGTTTTGGTTGTCTATAAATTATTTTCATATTCTCATAGAATAAAGTATAAACCAAAAAAAAACATACCAGTGGCGTGCTACAACTCTAATACGTATTACCAATGCATAATTTTGTATTAACATGGAGATGTTATTTGACACGTATATTGAGTTACAACGTAATTATTAATATTATTATAGTGTTTATAAATCATCATCTGCCTGTAAATCTTCAACAGCCTTATTAAAACAGGTGACACCATTACACTATCCATATGCCAAGGTACACTTTGGGCCCATTTTCCGACATGAGCAATGAGCATGCTTTTTTGCAGCCATCAGATAAATAGTTGCAAAGCCCCATTGAGGGGCTATGCCTTGATCCGTCTGGACTGGAGAGACCACAGAATCATTTAAATTTTATCCCCAGTCCTGAAGTGGTAAACCTTTATTCAGCCGTGCTTGAACCTAAAAGATAATCAAACATATATCTAAGCAAACCGATGAAATCGAAAGAAAGAAGCCAAGTTAAAATCTTTGTTTAAGCCTTGTTTTGTGATAAACTGCTGATAGAGAATATATATGACGCTGTTTAAATCGGAAGTTGTTAGATTTTTGACGTAGATGGAAATTAGAAATGTGGATATTATACTCCTTAATCTGTCTTTGGTTAAATCAGGATTATAAAATTCTTCAAGAAGCTTAAATATTTTTTTCTTTTTCACAATGTTGACCAAATTAATTTTTCCCCTGCTAAGCAAGCCAGATGTAGTATCGCACCCTGAAATAGCGTGCATGCAGAGACGGATTTAAGGTTTTGCCGCCTGTAGGCGAACTTCGTAAAAAAGAAATTTTATGGATTCGAATAATATTAATAATTACGTTGTAACTCAATATACGAGTCAAATAACATCTCCACGTTAATACAAAATACTACATAATATTAGAGTTGTAACACGCCACTGGTATGTTTTTTTTGGTTTATACTTTATTCTATGAGAATATGAAAATAATTTATAGATAACCAAAACTTGTTTATATAATTTTAAGCATATTTTTAACGATAAATGCAATAATTAATGACCAGAGTGTATTTTTACAAAATATCCGTTTATTAAAAATATCATAACTCCGCCACTGGTAACGCAAAATATATCAACTAAATGTGATTTTATAGGAAATTTTATGTGCTTTAATTTTTCTATCTATAATTTTTTTATTAAATTGGTTTGTTTTTAAGATAATGCAAAAAAACTAAAAAAAGTCCCGATTTCCCACCTTTGGGGGGGTTTTTAGGGGTGACGGGCACGTCGGATTACCGGGGGGTTTTGGTGGTATTTAAAGGACTCCCATATAAACTTATATACAAAATTTCAGCTTGTCTCTAATTTGTTCAAGGTTGCCCCTATGACGCCTTCCGATTGTCCCTGGGCTAAAGATGTATTTTTACAATAAAGTGCAACTTGCGAACGATTTATTGTATTGTATTACCTTTGTATATATATAAAGTACCTACTGTAAATAGGATAAAACCAA
Source organism: Pyrocoelia pectoralis (assembly GCA_036250285.1). Lineage (NCBI taxonomy): Eukaryota > Metazoa > Arthropoda > Insecta > Coleoptera > Lampyridae > Pyrocoelia > Pyrocoelia pectoralis. Next base: position 41,471,742 of record CM070074.1, read on the forward strand.
TTTTTAACGGCCATTTTTTAGCGGAAATCGGGATTCTTAATAAAATGTCAATTTTTGAGTATATCTTCAAACAGCTGTAACTACCGAACTATTTGTCGTACGAATTTCTGCTGACGCTTAGTTTACAGGTACATTAATTATCAGATTATCACTTATAATTGCACAAGAGGTTTGTATTTTACCGAGTAAATTTGGGTTGTTTAATAAGAATCTGTTGCCTAGCAAATAGGTTCAGACTGAATTCTAAGAACATATTTTCAAGAACCTACCTATAAAACTTTCCTAGAAACGTCTAACTAAATCTCCCAAAAAAACACCCCGTATGCGTATAGGTATTTTTGTATTTCAAATATTGTATTTGTATTTTGTATTTTTAAAAATAATGTAAAAGTATGTATCTCGTATTTTATATTTCAAATACATTTCTAGAAGTATTTTGTAATTTGTATTTGAAATACGTTAGTGCATGTATTTTGCCCAGCCCTGCATATAGATTCAAAATTTAATTCTCTACAACTTTCATTATATACACTAAGTACGTAGAATCACTAGTTTTCGACTTATTATTGATTTTATTATGCAAAACGAGCAGCGATTGTGTCTTAGAAAAAGGTTTAAATGATTATATCTCGGAAATGTTTAAAAACGAAAATTGTTCGTAATTAAATTCTCTACAACTTTTATTTGAAGCATTTTGCGATACAAATGGCCATTCTCGAGATACAAGCGAAATACGCGCGATGCGCACACGTGTTACTGTTTCGCCGCAAAACAGTCGACACTTTAAAAAAATCTATCTCCGCTCCTATTGGTCGTAGAGACAAAAATAAAACATGAAAATGTGCGGAATTTTGTCGGCTACAATTTTCTTAACGTTTTTGTTTTTGATAAAATTGATACTTTTTCAGTTATTTACGATAACCTGTTTTTTTTGACACTTTTTGGCCCACAATTTCTCTCGGAGGGGGGGTACGGGTGGGGACTTTTGAACACTTCAAAGCGAACACAAAACAAGCCTGTTTCCAAATTTTCAAAGCTGTAACCATTTTTTCATCCAAATTTCTTTATTTTACTGGGCTATACTTAAAATGACACTGGGCTGCCGCCCTAAACAAACAAGCGCAGCGAGTGGGTTTTGGAATCATCCTAGTGAATATTAGCCATTGGTACACAAGTAAAAGACCTCGTAAAAGACTATACTTTCTCCACGACTATGCATAAAAAAAATTCTTCCATTGGGAATCGAATGTCGATGTCCCGCGTTAAGAGTCAAGTATCTCTACTACTGAGCTATTTACCACATTTATTTACGAAAATTCACTCAAAATTAGCGTGATTTCTGATAATCATAGAATGTGATTGGCTAACGAGAGTGAATTCTTTTTCATTCTTCACTGGTGTGAAGTCATCATAATTGTTCGGAATTTGCATTACTAAGCACTAAGGTCAAGTAATATTATGACTCAATTAGATTCTGCCGTTGATGCAAATATTCGGTATACATATTTCAATCAATGATACGGCCTTTAAAAAAAATTATTTACACAAAACTAGTTCAAAGTACTTTTATAGTAAATTAAATAATGTAATTTGGTCGTGGTAACAATCTATATTATGTAGGTTGACATTTGAAATTGAATTAAAACTGTCGCGTCGGGTGAGGATATCATATATAATTTCTCCTGTAAAAGAAAATAAAGTTATACTTATATAAAGAAAAATCCTAACATGGCATAACGCGCTAATATATTTATTTTTATTGTATTGTATTGTATTCATTTAAAAGTCCCGGGTTCAAATATTCTTTTACTGGCAACATTGTTAAGAATGTACACGAATACTAGCATAATTACAGAATTCTATCATAAAAGTCAGGTTACACACTACTTGAGTACGAGCGACCGCAACGACCCCTGATGCCTTGTACGACAATGGGGTCGTATATTACCGTAAGGTTGTCTATCTTTATTAATATTTCAATCAACGCCCCGATATAGATGTTTGGATTACGATTCTAACCCAAAAGACACCAAAGATATGCTCAAGCGTGGTCCGATCGTCATCTTGGCTGCCATCTTGAATCCCGGACTTCCGGTCAAAATCTCGAGGTGGAAACAGGCATTTTCGGATTCAGCGGACTCAAATTAGTCTAAAAAAGTTGTTTCCGCAATTGTTATACGAAATGCTTCTGACATTCTTATTTTTAAACTTTTTAGAAATGTGTCCTAGTCTAAATCGATTGCATTCGGGCCAAGAACGAAAATGCTGATATTACCTTTGATTACGCCACTTGCGGTGTAAGCTAAAATGGCGGCACTCATTTTTTTATAAGATAAAATTGCAGTTTTTTATGTAGTTTAAGAGTATTTTTTTCTGAATGCAGTACCTAGTATTTATTTTTTGAAAAAAGTGTTAATACGAGGGAAGTCTCGTGGCAACTTGCCAGAATTTTTTATTTTATTATTATCAATCTTTTAGATCTCGCTTTTACGAATAAAATGAAAAAACAATCAACGAAATCCGAGCACCGGTTACGAAAACATACAAGATTTAGGAATAGATACCGCACCTTTGCTGAGCACACATGTAGTTACAGATGAAATTGAAAATTTCATAAATTTGTTCTCTACACAATATGCGAATTACTACTAAATAGATACATTAATTAAGTGTAATCAATGTTTGAAGGCTTATGCCCCAGTCACGATTCCCTCGCCCTCATAAGAGTAATGATCGCTATGACATGAATGCGATCGGAGAAACCGTACCGGTGAAGAAATCGAAAATACCCGACTTAATACAAATTTTATAAATTAATATTTTTTTGTTTCGCACCTTCTCGTTTATTTAATTAATTAATTTAATTTAGGCTTTTAATGACAATTATTATTATATACGGATTAATTTACACGAGGACATTTGCAAAGAGCAGTGTAGTTTGCACGTCCATTGTTTGTCACACTTACGGGTTGTGACTCCACTTCCTCACTGACAGGACACTCTAAAAGTCTAAAAGGACGGAATTCAGTGCCTGGAAAAGGAACCCAGAAACTGTAATTCAGGTCATGGTCCAAATGATGGAAAATCCATTCGCAGTGATGAAATTTGGAGTCTACAAAGTTCAAAGCTTAGAAGTCCTTTATTCAAGTTTATGGAGGCGGTGCAGAATTCATTAATCAACAACGAAAATTAATATTCTGTCACCGAAACCAAAATTTAGAAATGATGCCCCCGACACAAGGCGCTCTCCTATTACACTGCAAGTGAGCAGCTTACCTAGCTACCATTTGGAGCAGGGCACATAAGACTGAGCTTCAAGCCCCACATCCAATTCAACATGGGTGGAAGAAACTCTATCACAGATTCCTTCCCGTGTGGATAACAATTCCGGAAGTCAGCGCCGCTTGCATTGAGAGAAAAAATCATTAAATTGCACTGCTCTCTGCAAATGTCTGCGTAAAGTGGTCCGTATAATAATAACTGTCATTTGGTGGTCACCTCTTCTTCCTAAAAGCCTAAATTTAATTAATTAATTAAAAAAACGAGAAGGTGCGAAAGGCATAAAATTTTTAAAAAGATATAAAAAATTATTAATTTATAAAATTTGTACTAATTCTGGTATTTTCGATTTCTTCATCGGTACGGTTCTTCCGATCTCATTCATGTCATGGCGATCATTACTCTTATGAGGGCGAGACTTCAAAAATTGATTACACTTAATTAATGTATGTATTTAGTAGTAATTCGCATATTTTGTAGAGAACAAACTTATGACATTTTCAATTTGAGCTGTAACTACCAATAATTGTGTGCTCAGCAAAGGTGCGGTACCTATTCCTAAATCTTGTATATTTTCGTAACCAGTGTTCGGATTTCGTTGATTGTTTTTGCATTTTATTCATAAAAGCGAGATCTAAAAGATTGATAATAATAAAATAAAAAGTGATATGTTTTTAGGGTTTTTTTACATATTCCATAATTTAAGATTTTAAGCCCAAAAACATTAAATCCGCTAGGATTATCAATTTCGGTTATATAACAATTTATCTTAGGAATAGAAAACTGTGTAATTAGAGTCTACGTATGTTCGATTTGGACATACGGTTGCTAAGATATAGCCAAAAATAGGTTCGCGGGAATTTTCACGATGGCGGACAAGATGGCGGCCGTTCAACTGCCCCCCTCCCCTCTAATATTGATCAATGGGTCATTGATAACAATCCTGGAGGGGGGGGCCAAACTTTTACACGCTTGGTAACTAACAATGAAAATTCTATGGAGATTGTTACGTACTATGTGGAAATGAATAAATCATAAATTTTAATGTGATTAATATAGAAAATTTATACAGGGTTATTAAAAAGTATGGAGACGGCGATTTATTGTCGTTAATATTCATTTTAGGAAAAATTATTCAATACAAAAGTTGTTTACGTAATTTTTATCTATACTTGGGAATATGTACTTCAATTTTCGTGATGTGCAATTGTTTCTGAGTTACCCCGTTCCGCATAATTTTTTTAAATGAGAACATATTACTTTTACCTCACCATTCGATAGAGCATTTTTTGCTCTTTAAAACAGCACTAAAGAAAATTTTTTAAAATTTATTTTAATAACATTTTTTTCAAAAATACGCCGATTCAAGTATTTACATGAAGTAGGTATATGGAAGACAAAAAAAAAGTTATGAGTTGTGTCCTTTAGCTTTGTAAATTTGTAAATTTCAGCATTAAATCTGAGACGACGGCGAATTCTTAAGGAAGGGTATGATTTTTCCATATTTGCCGAAAAAAATAGTTTTTCTCCGCAACGAGTGGAAGAGTAAAAAAAAATATTTAAGGGCAACATAACACTGACAAAGGTTCTTACAATGTAAAAAGAGTTTGGTCATTTCATTTGAAAAAAAGTAAGTCGTTTGTCTACCTTAGTGTTGGACCACCCTGTATATATGAAAATAATTTTAAAATATTTGCTTTTGACCACCAGTAATAAATACCTTTCAAATAAATGTGGAAGTATTATACAATAAGGGTTATAGAACAACGACAGAGGTTTGCCCTACCCTGTAAAATATCCTGGAAAAAGTACTCACTTTTTTCTCGGGGAAAAAAGTAATTTTATAAAAGTGATATTTTGTTACCTGGCAACAGAGATAAAATGTCAAACTTTTTTCCCGTCACAGAAAAATGGTGGATTATTTTATGTGGCGGAAAAGTACGACTTTTCATGGCGCGCCCCTGTTTAGAAGGCAAATAAAATATGCTATTTTTTCTTAAACTTCCTCAAATTTACGCAAAACATTTATTTTTAATGTCAAGTAGGTATTTGTTTTCACGAATGGGTAAGTAAATGCTGTTTCCTTGGTAACGCAGTAAATAATCTTTAATTATTGAATGAGATTTACATTGTTGTGTTGCCATAGCAACACATCCCTCCGGCGCGGCGGCAGGAAAAGGAAAAGTAAAATTATACGATCAAACGAACTTACCTGTGAAGTTCGATCGTAATTATATGAAGCGTCCAGTCCGAATATATTATCTTGAGTATTTACTATGTAGTACGCTTCAGCGTCATCCTACTTGCACCGTTTAAATAAGTAAAGCTAAAAATAAGCTCCCGAGTCTCCCCCGCCCAGTCCCGTCTACTTACGACGGTACTTAGTCATTCCTTTAAAGAGTGTACTGTTCATTATCAGCAACGAACGGGGTTAGGGCGGGAGGGAAGATAATATATTCGGACTGGACGCTTCATATAATTACGATCGAACTTCACAGGTAAGTTCGTTTGATCGTATAATTATATTTGCGTCCAGTCCGAATATATTATCTTGAGTATTTACTATGTAGTTGTTCAAAGAAATCGAATTGCTGATAAGTGAACAGGCAACAATGTATCGATAACCCCAAAAAAGCAACAGGGATGAACTAATGTATTGAATTGGGGATGTATTTTACATCAAACCATTGAATACGTTCACTCAACGATCAAACTAACACAATTGACAATAGTGTTGACTGTTGAATGCGTCATCGTAATCATAAGAGTACGGTAAAACGAAATAAGAAACTCTTTTAAAACTGAAAGAATTCGTCCTTGTAGTAAAATATTGCATTTTGCATTCTATAACCTCGCTATAACGAAGAAAAACAAACTAGAGCCACAGTATATAAACGAACAGAGCCTTGTAATTATACATAAGAGTAATGTATCATCACAAATGTATACAACTCGTAAAATCTGTGGTATCATATTACTTAGCATAATATAGTATTGTTCGTAGTGACTAATATTGGATTTCAAACTGTGGCAAGATTAAAAATATCTTTGCCAAAATCGGTTTCGTTTGAAAGAGGATGGTTATAGAATTTCGCAAAAGTTGAAAATCGTTGCGACCAGCCGGCTGTTTTACATAATGTGTATAAGGGTACACTTTGTCGAAAAACAGCGGAAGTAGATGCGTGTCTCGTGGAATGAGGCAGAAATTTATAGTGTCGATAACAGCTGAGCTGACGATAACAGCTGAGCTGACGATAACAGCTTCCTAACCTATTTACTCAACGCATGCTTATTGGCATACTGTATGTGGCTTTTTTATTTCCGAAAAGGAAAACCTTACTTTGTTTCCCTGAACTCCTTTGTCGCATCGATATATTGGTTTGAGGTCGTTGCCTCGCATAGATTGGGTTTTGTAAGGTTCAATTTTGACGTTCCTTTCATGAAACCTTTTATTATTGGGTCTGCAGCTAAATTGTTGGCAAGAATGAGATTAAGGGCTGGTCGATAGGAATTCATTAGTCCCTATCTGCAACTATGAACTTCATAACTTTTCTGTAAATGTGTTCTGTTTCGTATGAGAAAATCAAAATTCGGTTTTCTTTACAGAAGTCCCACCAAAGACAGGGGGTTGTAAAATACTGCTTAATTGTTGATGTGGTGATAGATGAAAGAATCGTTGAAAGTTGAAATACTTTCTTTAGGAAGGCCTTTTGCTAAAATCGAGTCCCACATGATTTGCTGGACACCAGGATAAGTTGACGAGATAGCGAGTGAATCTTCCTGACGGCGAAATTAACAAATTTGGTAACGGAGAAAACGATGGGTACCAAGGTAGTGTGACCAATAAGGTACCATCATAATTCCTACAGATTTGTCCGTGAGTATTTTTGGAGGACCTGTAAGATGAGATTGAAAGAGGCATAAAAGCTAAAGGCATCCCATCACAAAAGTAGCGCATTAACAGCGCTAGAATCTGGATCCTGTCGCCTCAAGATACATATTGTTGATATTTGTGAGTAAGATAAGAAGCAAAAATAACCACCTCAGGTACGCCAAAATGCTCCGTGATAGTAGATATTGTACCTACTTATACTGCCCATGCGAATAATGCTTTGATAGCAGTGTTGTTGTCGCATTTGATAAGAATATTGCAATTCGAGAGATAGCTGGCGAAACATTATAGACCGTAAGGTATACCTTGTAATTGTAAGAAGTTAATATGTAATTATTTATCTAAGCTCTCTCAGAAGCCAAGAGTTCTTTCCTTGCCACAATACCCACAGCCTGCTAAAGAGGCATCAGTAAACGTTTCAGTTTGAAGGGTATCAGATTTAATGTACTTGAATGATTCAGAAATATTTTGCACCCACCAAAGTAGGTGTTCATGGACAAACCCCGCAATATGTATATTGTGCAGCGTACAGCCACCCCATTTGATGGCTGGGCAAGCTAAAATGCCAATGAACTTAGCGGTCTTGTTAATATTCTGAATTTTTCCCCGACGATAATGTTAATCCCATTTCAGATGTGGCAAAAAGAAATCCTAAAAATTTTTATTTCCTAATCGGATTAAGAGCCCTCGTGTCCCTGATTATGGTGACACCTAGTGACTCCAAGAGGGTGATTTTCCGACGTTGTTCAAGGATTTTCCCGATGATATGAAAATCGTCTAAAAAGTTCCAGCCAGAATGCCCTGTTGGTGTAAATTTGAAAGCACTGGCTTCATTAATTTTGTGAGACCAAAATTCCAAAGGGCACGCACGTGAATTCATAGAGACCGCTTTCGAAATGAAATCGTAAGTATTTACGATGGTCAGGATGAATCGGATTCACAAGTATGCGCCCTTTAAGTGGATGGCAATCATGTAGGTACATATTATTCGGGCTTAATAGCCTTAACACAGTCCTGCAGACCTCGATTTTAAAATGTGGTGCAAGCACAAGAGATTATTATTTTAATAAGGTTTAAAAGAAATCTCTTCTGCCATTAGGTTTTTCGGCTAGAAAATTTGGAGAAATGAACTGATTATCTCTCTGCTTGCATTTTACCACGGCTCAAAGGTCGAGGAGTGCTGCCAGAGCTAAATCCATTAACATCTTTTCCCTTTTTACATAGTTTTCGACAAGAACAGTATGCGGGGGGAGGTGATCCACGGAAGGGAATTTGTAACCTTGTATCCAAGACAAAACGTTGTCATCCTGGACCAATGTTTGTCAAGTACTACTAAAGTACGTGAGGCGGCCAGAAACCAAAACGCTTGTATGGATGGCATTTCGGGAAGGAGGGTCGCCCTTGTGCCCTCACATCCCTCCTCGTCCGTGTTGTTGCACAGGACTGGTCTCCCCCCCCCCCCTCCCCCCGTTTTCCAGCGAAAACATCCGAAGGACTGCGACGATGTCAAACGGGAGGTAGATGGCTCGCTTATAATGGAACTCAAAGCGATACAGACTTTGTCCCGTGTTGTAGCGGCCTATATTTTTTCCCACAAATCAGGACCAAATAGCAATGCGCTCGAGGGTAAATTTTTCCCCAGCACAGGTAAGTGACTTAGTCAGGAAGGGAAATAAGAGTTCCCTGCGCTTTGCGACATTACGTAGAATGTATTGCAAACCATGCGCCCTGAGCCAAAATGTAAGCACGTACTGATATGGATATACCTGAATCGTCGTTCAATAAAACAGTTATTGAAGGTCTCAAAGCTGATAAAACTTTGCTCAACGTAACCCTGGGTTAACTGCCCGGTCGTCTTTGGATAAACCAAAGTCAAAATCTAGGCTACATTGGTTCTACTGCTGCGAGTAAAAAGGAAGCAAATTTTTCCCATTTATTACTCGTAACCCAAAGTAATCAGGGTTGCTACCGAAAAAACGAAGTTCGGCTCCTAAAAACCAGGCGTCTCATATACTAGTAGCATTCCTCCGCGAACATCGAGAGGAACGGTACTCCTTTTGCTAAAGAGCGAGATAGCAACACTATGGTTTGCGACTATGCCGCCAACAACTTCAGCATCAAGCGTGAACTCTCGGTTCACTAGGCAACCGAGTGTGTCGGCAAACGCCCTAGTACTTAGTGCGTTTCCGCGAAATCGAACCACACAGGGACCGACTTTCGCATTAGGAAGATAGAACTCTCTGAGAAGTCATCCCACGTGGAGAATGACCTTCACGGAGACGAGATCTAGCGCAGTATTCTCCTCGTTAACTCGAACTACTCGGAGGACGACAGACACGAGAACGAGAATAGCGGGATTGATTGCCGTCTTTCCCCTGCTGCCAGATCCAAATCTACGTCTCCATGGTACAATATGGAAGAGAGAACTCTCCGAGAAGTCATCTCGCGAGGAGAATGACCTTCACGGTGACGAGATCTAGCGCAATATTCTCCTCGTTAACTCGAACTACTCAGAGAACGACAGACACGAGAACGAGAATAGCGGGATTGCTTTTCCTTCTTTCCCCTGCTGCCAGATCCAAATCTACGTCTCCATGGTACAATATGGAAGATAGAACTCTCCGAGAAGTCATCTCACGAGGAGAATGACCTTCACGGTGACGAGATCTAGCGCAATATTCTCCTCGTGAACTCGAACTACTCAGAGAACGACAGACACGAGAACGAGAATAGCGGGATTGCTCTTCGGGAGGATCTCTCCGACAACCCATCTCACGAGGAGAATGACCTTGCCGGTGACGAGATCGAGAGCGGTAGTCTCTATGCCTATTATAAAGGAACGCAAAGTCGTCAAGTTTGGGCAGATGCGTTTGTATCCCAATGTGTTGAGAAGGTTGTAAGAACAACGTGCAAAAAGCTCCATAAACATCCACTATTTTCGTTGTCCAAGATACACTTTTATTAAGTGGTAGGACTACACAAACGCCACTACTTTATTGAAGTGGTAGAGCCCGGAGACCTCAATGACGTCACGAACAGATGCGTATAGGCATAGCTTGTCTGATTGTACCATGCTTTTACCTAAATTGTGCTAAAACTGTCTATAAAAGTTAGGTATACTTACATCTATGCAGTATTGAACCTAAAACTGCAAAAAAACGCACGTAGTTCGACGAGTGCGATCACAATCGACCGCAACGTAGGATGCACCAAAAACGAATGACTAAGTACCGTCGTAAGTAGACGGGACTGGGCGGGGGAGACTCGGGAGCTTATTTTTAGCTTTACTTATTTAAACGGTGCAAGTAGGATGACGCTGAAGCGTACTACATAGTAAATACTCAAGATAATATATTCGGACTGGACGCAAATATAATCTGCTCTAGCGATAATACATATCAAACTTTGCCGCCTACTATTCAGTCTAATATCTTGACGTTTGAAGAAAAAATATATTTTTGTGCAAAAATTCGTTAAAAATGGGGCAATGAAGATTTCATAACATTCTTCAATAATAATACAGTCGATTAACAATTTAAATGGATATAAATTTATATAATTTTTTTCCAGTGATTAATGGTTAACCTGATATTTTATGCCTCTCGGAGCATCAATTATATCTAATACGTGTAGATGTAGTGTAGACCTCCTTCGAGCTCCATTAATTAGCATACAATGCGGTCAAATAGAATGCTATTACAACGATAAGTTGCATTTAAAAGCTCTTCCCCAACCTATCGTAGAAGCAAATTACAATTGCTTCATTTTCGCTCGTACAAGAAAAATTCTGAAATTCCGCACACACGACTTAAAACAAAAATACGCCAGCAATCAATTTATTCTATTATTATTTAGTTGATAAATTTAACTTGTAAAAAATTACTGGTCAATTATCGCTCATTATGTGCCATTTCCTTCATTATGGAGTTAGACGATTTTTTCACGAGCCTGACCACACTGAAATGGTTACTCTTTTTTTAATATTTAGAGTGTGAATGAACTATTTGAGAGCATCATATTCATAAATTTCAATAAAACAGAGTATAATTTAAAAGAACTCATAGAGAGCATATTTAAGGTAAATCTCTCTGAAGAGAGGTTTATTTTCGTTTATAGGTACAGTGTGACTCATTTAGATTGGAAACACATGTAAAATCTGAAGTTATTTACCGATTTTAACCAATTTTTTTTTTAAATGTCAAATAATGAAACATCTACTTTGGAACAAAATTTTAAATGTTTATTCCAATTTTCAGGGCATACTATACGATAACTTTTTCGTACTCTGAACGGAGAATTGTTATTAGCGATTTGTTTATAAAAAAAATATCTACGTCACTGGATTCAGAATGCTTCCAAATAGCTGTCACCAAAATTTTACAAAAATATATTTATTAATAACAAAGTTATGACAACTTAAAGTTCGAAAACTTTCTAAGGTAACAGTCACAAAACAACACCCTGTATCAATAGATGGCCATGGAAATTATGTTAATGGTTCTTAAATTAAACTATTTAAACTATCAGTGAAGAAAAAATATTTAAAGTAACGTAATATTTAATAAAAATCTTCATAACTGTTAAACAGTAACATAATTTCCATGGTAACTAAGATTTAAATGGAAATGTTAGGTCTTATTATTCACTCAATTGTGCGATTCCGTTACTTTTATTAAATATTACCTTACTTTTTTTTCTCCACTAGCAGGTTGTTGAGTTCCAATGGTGGTGGTAGGTTGGATGTGCCGGTTGTAAAGATTACAGTTGTTATTGAATAAAATGTTGTTGACTAAAGACCTCGGAAAATTGATAGGTATGAACATTGCAGACAGTCTTCTTAAATTTTTCTGTTGGAAGGTGACGTGGGAAATTTTTAGGACGCGGTTCTTCATCCCTTTAAGAGGGAACCATTGGAACTCAACAACCTGCTGCCATCTCCATTCCCAGATACTCAAGACTCCCCTACATTCCGGAAATCACCCATCAACTCACCAACATCTTAAAGCATGCTGATACGAAATTTGCTTTCTACAACCCTTCTCCACTCAACCAACTTTTTACGAAGCTCAAAGATAAAACACCTACATTACTCCAATCGGGTGTCATCTACAATGTTCCCTGTACGACCTGCAACAAAGTCTACATCGGGTTAACCAACTGTTGGCTGAAATCTCGAATCTCAACTCATAGAAGTGACATTAAAACCAAAAAAACCAGATGTGCTTTAACCAACCATGCCCTAAATTTGGGACACCAATTTGATTTTGAAAATGTTTCCATCTTAAACCGGTCCAATAACAGAACAACCCTCAGATTAATGGAGATGGTTGAAATTAATAAGTATCTTAAACAATCCGTGAACTTTAGATCTGATGTAGATCATCTACATGTCATTTACGCCAATCTACTTGCCATGCATAACTCGACCAACTCTAATTAGCTACCAACAGTTTTTACAATTATAACGTGTTTGTTTCCTATCATCTTTTATTATGTTACGAATTAATTCTTAAATAATTAATTTACATTCCACCACCTTGAAACTTACTATCCAACTTTATATGGTGAACGATCTTGTTTACAACTTTACGTTGGCTGCACCTTATGCAGGTTGATAACCGCATACATACTGCCATTTTGACTTCATTGTTCGTCTACCTGTTGGACGTTACTCATCTCTTCGAGAATTTTATCATGAAATCCTTATTTAATTACGTTCACTTGAAGTTCCTATGGTATTACTTAATTAACAACTAGTTTTATAGTAAGTAATTTTTGTTAGATTTTTCACTGTAATTGTCATTGTTCTAATTTTTTAGTTCCTGATGAAGCTAATATCTGATTAGCGAAATATTGAATAATAAAAAAACATTGTTAATAGACGTTTTATGGTCTACACCCAATAACACGCTTTTCTTTAATTTAAGAATTATTAACATAATTTCCATGCCCATCTATTGATACAGGGTGTTGTTTTGTAACTGTTAGCTTAGAAAGTTTTCGAACTTTAAGTTGTCATAACTTTGTTATTAATAAATATATTTTTGTAAAATTTTGGTGACAGCTATTTGGAAGCATTCTGAATCCAGTGGCGTAGATATTTTTTTATAAAAAATCGCTAATAACAATTCTCCATTCCGAGTACGAAAAAGTTATCGTAGTATGCCCTGAAAGTTGGAATAAACATTTAAAATTTTGTCCCAAAGTAGATGTTTCATTATTTGACATTTTAAAAAAAAATTGGTTAAAATCGGTAAATAACTTCAGATTTTACATGTGTGTTTCCAATCTAAATGAGTCACACTGTAGAAAGAAGGAACCTGTTCCAAATTTCCCAGTTTTTTAGAGACCTCGCAACTGTAAGGGTATCCATTATTTTTAGTCGCCATACCAAATGTTCATATTAAACACTAATAGAAGTTAATATGTGTGAATATAAGGGAAATGTGAGAATTTATACAAAGGATTGTGTAATGTACTAAAGCGATAAAACTCTCGCTGGAAGGGTAAAGTTGTTTAATGCGTTAAGTAGCGTATTATTCTAGTTACATCCTCAAAGTTTAAAGCCTTTGCAATTTCATTACTAACTTTTCTCTGTTAGAAACCTAAATGTTCTATAAATTAAAATTAAAAACGTATGTAGTTCTAAATACCTTTACTGTAACATTGTAGCTATATACGCTTACGCAATTAATTAAATAACGAAACGGCTCGCTTCAAATTCATATCTGTGCGAATAATATGCCTACGTTTCATCAGCTAGTTTAAGATCCCCATATAAAACGAATTCATGAAAGACGAGGGGAAACTAGGAAATTACTGAAATGAAGTAATTTATGTGTGATTTCCTACCTCATTATTATGCAGCTACCTACCCAAATATCAACAGAATTATGATGACATTTATAAAACCCTGAAATAATCAAGATCAGGGGATTTAGCTTCATAATGGATTTAATTAAATTTAGGGGACGTATAATTTCTTTTATTTAAACATAAATGAACAGTTAATAATGTTTCCGCTTTGGATAATTTAGTTAATTTTTTCTTTCTGTATGAACTTATGTTTTATAGTCATCATTAAATATAATGAAAAATGTAAGAAACTGAATTAACAATACCCAAACTATTATAAACCATTTCCTTGGTGTAGGGAGGGGGAGTTCTTTTTTTGCATCTTCTTTAGATTTTGCCATAGAGAATATAGTCTATAAACAAGTTTCATAAGGTAGGTTTTATGGCACGAATCATGCATATAAAAGCCTTATGAATGAGTTTTTCATACTATTTTGTAGAATTTGCGCCTTTTGCAAACAATTCAAAATAAATAAGTATTTGGCAAAATAAATAAGTATTTGGCAAAATAAATAAATATTTGGCTTTATAAAAATCTAGGGAATTTTTTAGAGATTGGAACTACTATACTTTTCAAATAATTGTCAATTCAAAATTTATTTAAGGTTAACTACAGTATTTGCTATGAATTACCTCCGTAATACCAACTTAGTAAAATTAAATAATACCACTTCTATTAAAACACCCAAATTTCTATTAAAGCACGCAAATGACGTCATTTGAGTGCTTTAATAGGATCTATTTTTTAGAATTTGCGTCATTTGAGTGCTTTAATTCACAGCAAATACTGAGGTAGTTGTAGGGAATATGCCCATGTTGGTAATACGCCCACCTACGTCCAGTATCTCATTGGTTTGGCATTTTCTCAATCAGCGACTGTCACGCCATCTGTACACATCCGTAACATCCATCTCAAATAAATCCGATCTCGGTTGCATTCACGAAGGCGTTAAGAACACGTGGTTTGTGCTTGGAAAATACCCCTTATAAAAAAACGTGAGCTTAAATAGTTTTGTATAGTATTGAAAATTAACCAATGATTTAAGGTAAATAAATAATTAGAAAGCTTGTTTTTTTGACTTTAGTTTACTATATATTTTATTGATAAATAATTTGAAGTTTTGCCTAAAAAAATTGAAAACCTCGTTCACGTGACTTGCAGGTAATATGCCCCTATACCTATACGTGAA
Source organism: Pyrocoelia pectoralis (assembly GCA_036250285.1). NCBI lineage: Eukaryota > Metazoa > Arthropoda > Insecta > Coleoptera > Lampyridae > Pyrocoelia > Pyrocoelia pectoralis. Next base: position 41,486,958 of record CM070074.1, read on the forward strand.
GTTAATATGCTCCTGGGCATATTACCTGCAGCCAAGTATTATCAGGAAATTGATTTAGTTTTGATAATTACTTTTAATATGTTTTCAATCATTAAAGCTAAATAAACAATAATAATGTTTCTCTTAATTTACAAGTTTATTTTTATGTTTGAACAATTTTATATGTAAAGGTAATATGCCCATAGTATGGGCATATAAACAGCAAGGGTTGGTAATATGTCCAGAATAATAAATTTTTAATTGTCTCACTATAAAGGACCTAAACATAATATAGCTTAGTTCTTCTATTTGTGGTCACTTGTCGTGTGTTTATGTACACACTCAGCATAAATGGGCACAAAAATATGGTAAGTCTGCTTTTTATCAATAGTTTTTCTTAGCATGGGCATATTCCCTACAACTACCTTGTAGTATAAAATACTGTAGTATAAAAAACTCATTCATAAGGCTTTTATGGCACTAATTCTTAAGAACACTCGTGGCTACGCCACTCGTTTTCTAAACTTTGATTCGTACCATAAAACCTACCATATGAAACTTGTTTTTCAATATATATACTATTTTTCTCTATGGATTCTGCATAGCATGATGTACGAAATTCTGTTTCCCAATTCATCTATGTTCGGTATGCTTGATTGGTTCTTCCACCTATTGAATTGTTTCTATCTATCTACTTACTTATTCTGTGCATTATTTAATAATCTTTGTTCAATACTGAAAATAAGGAATCTCCTTTATTCACCATTCTTAAAAATGTAATGGAAGGTGTGGAAAAAGCAGGATAATTCGCCACCTACTATAACCCTTTTAATTAATTCGTGATAAGCGAATGACAATGTAAAAATTATAGTCATGTTTAGTGTAATTTTAATCTGGACAATCATTTATAAAAAATCGCATAAGCCGCAGTGCAATTGTCACTTTGACAGCGGTAAAAGTTATTATACCTACAACTTTTACAGCAAAAAATACACTAATAGTCCAAAGAGCGGCATTTGCAACGACGGGGTTGCTATTATATTCATTCATTCAGGAAGAAGGCGACGACGACGACGACATCGAATACTATCAGTTCATGTAAATTCCTTCATTATATGATTCGTAATAATATACTGTAAGCTAATTATAAAAAATGTTGTGTGTCCATTGCAACTATCTTATTTCTATTGTTAAAATGTTGTTATTCATCATGGTAGAGTAGTTTCAAAATCTCGTGGCACTCGAGATGTGCGGCGGGATTTATTTAAACGCGATACTACGATACTAATATGAAGTTCTATAAATAATTACACCTATATTTATTTACTCTACATATTTAGGATGGCATTTTACCTACCAATGTATTTGGCCGTATAATGTCGTGCCTATTTTCCGAAATTGTTTTAAATCCCGCCGCGCATTTCGAGTGCCACGAGATTTTGAACCTACTCTAGCTTCAACATATTCATTTCTAGAGGAACATCGAAATTGAGAGTGCATGCTAGAAATTCTATAACGTTTAAATGGTTGAAGATAAAGTAGCAAAAGCGCTTTCACCTTCTGTATCCAAGTAAGAAACTAAGTACAAGTTTCAATGGAAGGATTGAACAAAAGTTATATCAAATTTTTTTCTGAGAAATGTTCGTGGGAGGCACGAGAAACAAATACCGTTACGTAATAGTTATTACATAACTACTTCCCGTAACTGTGATAAAACGGTTGTGAAAAAGGTGACGTTACGTAATGTCAAAAACGACGTAAACTTTAACTTTTATTAACGGAATTGGATAAAAATGGTTTTTTTGAAAATTATCGATATTCAATAAACGTATATCTCGAAAACCGTTGAAATTAGACAAAAATGTATGGAAGCAATGTTATAGAAAATTTAATTGGTTTTCATTTTGATTTAGAATAATATTTTCTAGAGTTATCACGCTCGAAAAATCCAAAAATGGCCGTCCCTTCCCCTCTTTTCCCCTCAAGCTCACCTCCCAGGACCGGGAAATTTTAGTATGTTTACCTACTAACTACTCCTAACAAACAAAGTCCTGAAGACAAAATGTCTCGCATATTTCATGCACTCTATGAGTAATATATTCATTGCCTGGACTATAGTGGTTTTTTTCACTTATTCATTTTCTAATCAATTATCTCAGCAATAGTCTGACATTTGACAATAATTGACTGTATCATGGTGAATTTGGTGAATTTATACGAACGATCAAATCATTCACAGTTGCGATTCAATCAAAAATCTCGCGACAATTTTCTACTTTTGCGACGCGAGAGGATAGAAATTTGAGCGAAATACTTCCATCGGTAAATTGAATGCTATATTGCAAGATTGGATATTTAATATGCGAAAACGTAATGGAGAAGACTACAAAGAAGCGGTAGTTGAAACAATGTGGAACACAACTGCGAAAATGCTACAAAGTAAATATTATAACGAATTTAATATTGTATTTAACCCTTTCGCCGACGTACAGTTTAATTCATCAGGAGCTGCACGCAAAACTAAACGTAAAATCGTACAAGCACAACCCGAAAAGAGAAAATCCAGTGTATCAGCTGAAGTATCTGAAGTATTTGCAATGACCAGATTATACGACGAAAATGAACCTGGCGGACTTCAAAAGAAATTATATCACATTGTAGCGTTTGCGCTTGGCGCGGAGGAGAAGCAACTTGCTGCAAAACTATTTATCTCGAAAATAATAGAAAAGAAGCTGGACATTCGAATATAGGTAATACTCTATTTTCGAAAACGAGACAAGGCGCTGACGACAAATTATGTGACAAACAAATTACCCCTAATATTTTAGAACAGTACCTATTCTACCTACGTTTATTTAAAAAGTTAATGGGGAATGGGGGCGCTTCTGTTAACACTGGACAGATAATTTCTTACGCCAAATTAAAATTTATTACAAATCACCCAAATTGAGTGGAAGCAGTTAGCGAATTAAGTAAAAGTGGAATAGAAGAACAAGCTCTAATAAAAATAACACGACACAGTAATTCATCATCAATAAAAAGTTCAAGCATTCATTATTTTAATCGATTCGTTTGGAAAAAGAACAATCTTCAACATCTATAATTACAGAAACGGTTAATAATAATAATAATAATAATTTATTTTCTTGCTTGGTATACATAAATACTCACAATCGTCTGAGGAGATGCACTTATTGCTCTACATGTTTAAATTAGAGAAACACACTACAATAGGCCATTAATACTACTATTAAAGAATTCATTGTAATTATAGTATGGGTTACATATTAAAAATGATTTTATTCTATTTTTAAAGGTCAAATGATTTAGTTCCTTTATATTGTCAGGTAAACGATTGAAGATCCTTAAACCCATTATGACACTACTATTCTGCGTTTTATTTAACCGACAGAAAGGTAGACGATATTGCAATTTATTCCTCGTATCATATCTATGAATATTGGATTGTTGTAAGAAATTATTTACATTTAGTCGTATGTGGCAAACACATAATAACATATACAGACAAGGTAAAGTAAGTACTTTTAAATGTATGAAAGCGTTTCGACAGTCATCTCTGTAACGTAAATTTGCCAGCCAAATTAGCTGTAGCACCCGTAGGCATATTTACATATCCTCCTATACAACGGCACCAAGGTGCTGAAATCTGTTAGTCTTTGTGGCGTATAATTGAGCTACAAACGCTCATTGATTTAGGCACCAACGCGAAATGTTTTACTTATTTTAACACTTTCAGGTGAATAAGCATCCAGAGTAAAATAATATAAACACATGTTGGAATAAATAGTTATTTATTTATTTAAATAATATATTACTGCGATTGTATGATATAAGATATACCTACACTACTATCGGAGTAAAAATGCAAGGCCTCTGACTTTAAGTGGTCACTCATAACGAAAAAACTGAAGGGTGAAATTTCTTCATTTTTGGGCAGTACATTAGTCATTTATATATGTTTAACATGTGTAAAAATCAAAATGGTAGAATCAGTTGTTTAACTTTTATTTTAATTAACAGCAATAAACACAAGATGTCGTTTTTTCATTATAGCTTTAAGACTAATAAACCAATTGGCCTGAAAAGCATCTCACATCGACAAATAAGTATACATTTTTGAAATATATAAGTATCTACCACTCAGTTTCAATAATATAGCCGTAATTAATTTTTAAAGTGGAACGCTTGTGCGATTTGAGCCATAATTAGCGCTTTTTCGCACATACACTGATACAAAAAATTAACGATGTATTGTAAAAATTTAAAACTGTACACCTTTTTGTAGAAATAAAGGGTCTTTTAAGTGCACTTTATTTCATTAAATTATGATTGCTAATTACTGAGATACAAGCTTCTAAAGTCAGAGGCCTTGCATTTTTACTCCGATAGTAGTATGTCTCCGTAAGTTGAAACCATATGGAAAACTATTTTATTATTAACTTTAAGGAAAAAAGGTACTCTGCATAAAAGTTCCGCATGGTCTAAAATTTAAAATACAACCATCAGATATTAATTTTTTTCATTCGTATACGAGGTTTGTCAACAAATGTGATTTGTGAATGTGAAATGTGCAAGTAAAATACTCCTATTTGGAAAATTGTTATAAAGAAAAGTTGATCAGAATTGAAAACTACGTTCAGATATGCAATCATATCCATTAAAAAACAAGTTTATATTTTTTTGAAACTGTTCTCTACAATAACATATTTTATTTTAGAACGATATTTGATGATAAATGATAAAATGTTACTTAAATAGACATGGTTAAATACAGTTTTCACTTCTAAATAACTTTTTTTATAATACTTTTTGATATTTTCAGTAATAAAGGTACCTACTTTACTGTTGCGCAAAATTCTTATTTTTTTACCAACCTCGTATACGACTGAATGAAATTGATATCTGATGGTGGTATTTTAAAAAGTTTAGCTCTAAACCATACAGAACTTTTTAAATCAAGGTTTTTTTAAGTCAGTATCTGTTTCTACCGAGTGTTTTTTTATCTAATGTTTGTATTCGTTTTCATAGTCGTCAGAAAATTTTGTTTTTACTTCCACAGTATATTTATCTTCCTTTATAATCGTACTTAACACGATCTTACACGACGCTGGATCAACACCATGTAAAAAGGACTTTATGTTTTTAACATATTCCTCCTCAATTGTAGTGTATAAATAACAAACGTGCATTTCACTCTAATATTAAGAACTAGGAACGGAAATATAACGGCCAAATTCTCATATGTATTGTAGTAATTTCAGCGCTCGGAGAGGTGCCTAAATCAATGAGCTTTTGTAGCTCAATTGTACACCACAAAGACTAACAGATTTCAGCACCTTGGTGCCGTTGTATAGGAGGATATGTAAATATGCCACCCGTAGTAGGTACCTAACATTAGTGTTCCTGGTAATAAATTCAATAACTGTGTGTTTAACAACTGTACGTTCAAATAAAAATACTACTCGCACATTTCTTGTTCGTTAAATTGTCCTACCAAATTACACTCGAGGTTTGTATTTTTACCGAGTAAATTTGAGTTGTTTAAATTCTAATCTGTTTCCTTTAACATTTTAACTCAAAAAACTGTCAATGTAAGGTGGAGCATTTTTATTAGTTGACAGTTTTTCTCGCCTAATTGCTAGGCAACACATTTCTATTAAACAACCCAAATTTACTCGATAAAATACAAACCTCTTGTGCAATATTATAAGTGAATACTTTTATAACTGTAAATCAGGTATTTCCTCAACTCAATCTGAGAATACCTCTACGGAATCGTTGTGAAGTAAAAAATAAACATAATAAAACTTTTTAAAAGTAACCGAACAACTTTTTAGAATATCGTTTACCCTTATCAAAATATTGGTTAAAGAAGTTAATGTGATTCATTCTTAGAATTTACTGAACGTCAATCATTTTTATTGGAAATGAAATAGGATACAGTTAACTCTATGTAAACTTACATATTTACAGGGTGACATTGAAAAAACTACAATGCATATTACCACGCGATAGAGGGCTAAGAAATAATTAAAAAAATCCTATGCACTAATGTCCGATCACCTTTTGTTGTTAAGATAGAGCATCTTGACTACGACATTATGACACCTGTCAAATTAATATTGTAATAATTTATTCAAGTTTCTCGTGTTCCTGATTACGTTTTTGTTTGATTATTTTGCTTCTCGTTTTTAAAATTGCTTTTAAAAATGGTTCTCTACACGTTTGAAGATTACAGAGACATGATTATGTGTTAAATTTAATTATTGTTGTTCTTATGTCATGATATGTTGCTGTTTTTAAAGCTCCTGCCGACTAAGTAGCGATTTTTTTTGTTATAAGATGTTGAAGAGCAATAAATTTTCGAATAAAAAATGTTAAAATAATTTTCAAAGCGACAAAAAAAAACAAAAACCTTTAAGATCCTATAACTTAAAAACAAAAGGCGATCGGACATTAGTGTATAGGAATTTTTTTTATTATTTCATGGCCCTCTATCGCGTGGTAATATGTATTGTAGTTTATTCAATTTCACCCTGTATAATACCAAGTCATTTCACTGATACATTTTTATATGAGATATCCCAACGCTTATAAAGGGTTACGGGTTACAGATTGCATTTGGTTAAAAATTAAACAAGGGTTGCTTAACTAACAACCTTTTATCCTTTAGCAAATTTTCTCTAAAGGTTTGAGTTTTGAAAATGCCTTTAAACTGAAGACACAATATGAAATACTGTTATTGATAGAATTTTCAAACGTATGAGAGGACAAAGTGTTTTGAAGAACTTAGCAACTTAATTTTTTATTGAAATGCATTTTAGGCAGACTATAAAGTAGCAAATAAAGTAGCAATTATTATTAGCCATTTATAATCTATACCTACAATTATTTTCTCGTCTGTTTTTGCTTGATATAATGAAACCAGTACAGGTTTCGAAACATGTCGCCAATTTACATTAGCCTTAAATTTTAATTCAAATTTTACGATTAATTACTTGTATCGAGACAGATTATGAAACGTCAACATTTTATTACCTACCTGCTTTTTGCATTTGAGCTGTTTTACTACTACTTAAAGAAATAACGGTAGTATTTATAAAGTTGGACGTAGCTGTTGTAGTAATTTTTGGTACAGGTGAAGAAATAAGCAAATAAAAATCATGGCAATTATATTTACCATCTAGTATTTTATTATTGGAAATTGGCGAAACGTCAATTTCCAACAATAAAATACTAGATGGTAAATATAATTGCCTTGATTTTTAGCTGCTTATTTCTTCACCTGTACCTAAAAAAATAACCATCGTTTTCCAATGTTTCATCCTCTTAAATCATTGGTAAAGGGGAGGTTGAAAGTGTTTTATTAATTATCCCTTAAGCGTTTTTGAAAGTGAGAACGATACACCATATCTTTATCATGGTGGTACTAAAAGTTGCGTCCGCACATGTCTGTCCGATGGATATGCCTGAAGAAGCTGTAAGAGCTGGAAAGAAATTTAGTATTTTGCAAGCAGATATGTTAGATAAATGGCATGGTTTGTGACCAATGGCATGATCCAGGTAACATCTGGTTTTCTCGGGGTCAAAGATCGCCAAGTTACAAATTGAATTTTTGGAGCAGTGTTTAGTCCTATCCGATAGAGCTTGATGCGCTGATCATGTGTGTCATAAGGGTCAAGTTACGCTGATGCACCGTTTGGCCACCAGAGGGTCTAGAAGATTGAAATTATTTTAAATGTCCATGAATTTTTAGTGGTAAAAGTGACTCATTGAGCCGCATTTTTACTCTTGTTTACTATAAATCTATCCCTCAAATGAAATTTTCTGTGCTACTTACGCGTTGTGGTTACATATTTATATTTGGTCTTTAAAGAAAAAGTAAATGTGATGAACAAACTTTAAAAACCTACCTCACGAATATGGTGAACGGATGCAGGTGAATATCATGAGATGCTCTTATGGTTCACCTACTAATTTATGTGTTACATTACGATTTCGTTACTTCATTCAAAGCGAACTTTAATGAATATAAGTGATATGAATGGGAAATAAAGCATTTTCCGTAACATTAATTCGTATTTTTAATTTTCATTTTAATTTCCTGGCAGATGGATCGGTGATTATTTTTAGTATTTCAGTTCGCGTTATGCTTTTAAATAATTTTGTAATGGCTTTTGTTTTTCACATATTAATGTAAAATAAAAATGTTTAAATTTCAAGTTTTGTTGATTTGAAATGATGAAAATTGAAAATAGGCAGCCAATTATAAACAATCTGAAATAAATTTTAAACTTATCGCAGTTTGTAACGACAAATTTGTATTCAACATACCATGCGCTTGTTATCGTCAGCATTCTTGAAGTTGCACCATTCAAATATTGTATTTGTAAATGTTTGCGACTTTTAGATAGCAGGTGCAGATGTTACTGGAATACAAAATTACGTTTTCGTTATACATATTCTTTCGATAACATGAATTTCTGCAGATGGTAGGTGTCCATTCGGTCTGTGGCGTCGTGTCACTGAAATACTTCAATGTTATTTTTAAAGGATCTTTCTCAAACGTACGTTACGTAACAACAATATGAAATCAGTGGCACAGGCAAACTATAAAACTTAAGTAACAGGTGGTAAAGTTGGTAATAACAATGAACAGTTGTTGTGAATATAGAAAAAATAATCACAGGCAACAAAAAATATATCTACGTTGATTAATTCTTACTTAAAGCTGTTTTAAACAATCATCGCACTATCGCGTTCTTACACGCGTTTCTCGTCGTGTTGCTTTTCTGGTCTTGCCATAAATTTTTCAATAAATAATAATACATATTTATTTTCATATAAAAACTAAGTATTTATAAACTAGACACGTATGTAAGGCACCACTGTGTCACTTTTTTCAAATAATCGATCTTACGTTTACCTTCTGTCTTCAAATTCGCCTAAAATTGTTTCCTTTTTTACTCATTTTTTATATTTTTGGCTTCAAATCACACAAAAAATCTCAAGACGACTATCCAAATACTCTTTCTAATATTATTTCAGTTGTTTTTGTAAGCCTCCGGTTCTTACACTTTCAACGGAAAACAAATTTTGTAGAGGTTTGCAAAGCATCTAAAGCGGCCGTCTTAAGGATATAGGATCATATAAAAGAATGTAAAACATAGTTGCTGCTAATATGAATTCAATTACAAAAAATAACAACGGCTCATATAGATACGTATTTCAATTTAGGTATGTACTTTCTTCACAAACACTTCTCCACCATCTGTACTTCCCCGTGCATATACAGACGTGCATCGAACTCGAGGTTTTGATGAATCTCAACGTTTTGGGTCCTCCTGACACCAAAACCTTTGAGAAATGGTTGTCTGTGGGTACGTTCGTTATGACCATGGAGCCTAAACTACTAGGCCGATTTTGATGAAATTTCAAACTAAGGCCTATAAAAAAACTTCATCGGTAAAACAAGCATGTCATCAAAATCATCCCAAACGAGCCCAAACTGGAGGCGTTATTCAAATTATAACACAAACTAATTTTCCTTGGTGAAAAGTTAGTAGACATGGTTACGAGTAAAACGCGGTTTTTCGTTTGTTTCTAAATTGAAAATGGCGGCCAATATAGCAATTCTCCAAGTTTTTACTTTTTAGGGTCAGAAACCGTTTAACTTAACGTTTGAAAATTGCAGCCAAAGGATGGCGAGAACTTTTACTTATAATTGATAAAGAACAAAAATTCAACGCGGCCAATTTATTGATGCCCAAAATTGGTCAAAAATTAAAAATCGATTTTCTCAAAATCTGCTGCAAGCATTTTTTTGAAATGTTATACATGTTCATGAAAAACTATTGGCACTACATTTATTTCTCTATTTCCCATAGGGGAAGGGGGATGAATTTTTGAAGTTGAAAACTTTAAACGAAGAGAGATAAAAAATTTAGTAAAACAGGTATAGAGAGCAAGACGATTGTTAGGGTAGTTTTGAGGTTTTTTTTGGGGGTATCTGATCCTGTACTTCGAACAAGAAACACGTCTATTATTCTCTTTGTAAATTTGGTAACTTTTGTGGTGTTTCTTTTGCTTCTTCAAAAGGTAATTACTTACTGAATTTAAATTGTGTTATTTGATGGTTATGTAATATGTTTCAAGCAGTGAACTCTATGTTACTATAGAGTTCAATTTCAATGGTTTCAAGCAACCCTTTTTGTTCTTTTATTTTAATCCATTGTTTGTAAATGTAACTGTAAACTGTACCGTTATGGCATCCATTTTTATGTTTTGTGTCCACGTGTTGATATTATGCATATTTTCAACAACCTGGGGCGAGGGAATTGCTTTATATGTGAATATTTTGAATTTGGTTATATTTAATTGTAATTTATCAATTTACTATTTCATCATTAGGCTCCCCATAAGCACCACTTGCTTGTAGCATAAACTATTAGAATCTTACTTTGCTTCCTCATGGATGATTTTGTGGATGTAACTAATGATGTTTTTTTTTTCTCCCGTGTCAGAGTCGACTGCTGGGTTTTTATTAGCAATTTAGTACTCGTGCTCGAATTACAACTGTAGCCGTAAGCGCCGAATCCAGGCCTGCGTGTACCTTTCGAATTGGATAAGGTTCGGTACTTAATGTCTCTCTACCGAATGTAGTATAGTAGTAGTCGAGAACAAGGGAGGAAATTTATAGGTACTGTACATAGTCAACCGTGGCCTTGACTACCGAGTGTCAGTAATGTACTTTTACGCCTTAACTTATATAACTGAATTCAATTGCCGCTTCTATTTGGTTTCAGTGTTTGTTCTTACTAATGTTATTGTCCCTCTCACCTTATCGGATTGCTTTGTGTGGTTTATGCTTTATTTTGTGGATTAATTGCATGAGGACGTAACCGAGGGTTTCTTGCTCGTTCTTCCTTCGACTATTTTAAGGGAACACGGCACTCTCCTTTTGCCTTGAATTGAGCTCCTACCAAAATGTTAGAATGTGTTTTTTTTTTCTTTGATTGGGAGCACTAAATATAAACGTTCACTTTCTTTGTTGTTTTGTTTCCCTACTTCCTACCATTTCATAGGTCTCGGTAAGCGACATCATTAGTAGTTACACAACGTAGGGTAAGGTAACGGTGTGTACGTTTTTCGTACGTGGCTGGTGCACCTTGTGGGTAAGCACGCGAAGCCTGGTGTCTGTTACATCACAAAACCCACAATATGCACATTTCTTTTTCGAATTAACATACGCTACGTTCCTCCATCGTTCGCAATAAAGACAAGATCAGTCCGCTCAATTCCTCGGGAGTTTATAAACTTCACTGTAATACTTGTCCTTGGTTTTATGTTGGACAAACGGGGAGATCGTTCTCCACCAGATTTAAAGAACATTTCAATTATATTAAAAATAATAATCTTGATCACAAATCGGCCTTGGGTGAACACATACTTACGACAGGCCATTCATTTGATTACACACGCGATTTTACCATCGTTCATCAATGTAAGAAAGGTCCTTTACTTAATATACTTGAGATGGTCGAAATTAATCGACTGTGGGTTATTGAATGAAATTGTTGATTTCCAGAACTTTTTCATCAGTTTACACTGTACATAATTTCTAGTTATTTTATTCTTACCCTTGCCCGCTTGGGTTATTGGCTGCTTGTTGTTTGTCTTAAATTTTGCTGTCAAATATTTCAGCTGTCATTTTCATTTCATCTTTCATTTGCTTTCGTTTAAGTTACACCATAATTTTATCTCATCCTTCGACATCATGTCATCCTTCGACATCATGTCATCCTTCGACATCATGACTCGTCTAGCCCAATATAGGGATTTCTTGTGAACCCCCTTTAAGTTTTTTTATCAATTTAACTTCTGATTACGTTATTCTATTTATTTTAATTCACAATCTTAACAACCCAGCAAACACATTTATATATAAAATACATATAAATTGTGTAAGAGCTTTTTAGATTTATATAAAACTGGAAGAAAAATAAGAGATATTTAATGTCAGGATGTCAGCAATTTTCAAAATAATATATATGTCTATTAGATGTAAATTCTTCTACATGAATTTATATACGTTTTATGTATATTTTATGTAATATTTACATAAAAAATATTAGTTGTAAAAGCGTTGCGATGACCAAATGGCAGCTGCTCGAGCATAATGTAATTATTATCAATGTAAAAAATTATTTAAGCAGTTCCATACAAAAAATGGAAAAACTACATTTTACGTGCGACTGTACTTTTAATTATATTTAACTTAATTCTTGCACGAACCCGTTTTTACCTGAACTGAAAGCCGACAGTTTATTATGATATACTTGCTTGAAAAGTGTCCCTTAACCGGATTCGTACTTTTGGGAGTGGGCGTTGCAAATTCCGAAATCCGACATGTGTTTTCATTGTCTCCGACATTGTACCACTGCGCTAATCTGTAACATCTCTTTTTTTTTATTTCGTACTTCGTAACTTTGCGCTGTTTCGCGTTATTAGTTTAAATTTTGTTTGATTATACCGTTGAGTGAAGTTTTATTCAATAATTTATACCTATCTTTAACTTTATGTTAAAAATGACCAGGATTTAATTTATTTTATATTATTTATTTTCTATAAATTAGACGCATTTTAGTCGATACGGATCTAATATTAAAGGTACGTGAACTACAATTTTTGGCGTTGTAGAAAACACGCGCGTTCGAATACTTATGTGGCGCAAATAGAAACGGACTTTATTTTCAACCATACAATATAATTATGCAATGTTAATTTCTAATTATCTTTACAGAAGGCATACATAAAAAATGAGTAATATTACATATAATATTTTACATATAATAACGTACATAAATCTAATCATGTAAATATACAGCACATGAATTTCAAGAGTGATATGTAATTATATATATGTATATATTATATGAATTTCTGTATACAGAATATCCGTAAGTTTCTATACTATTATGTAAAATATACGTAATTGTGTGACATACGGTTTATATAACTTATTAAAGAATACTTACATACTTGATATATAAAAAAGCATATGTAGGGGTTTTTACTTCAATTTACATATGTTGTATGTATATTTTATATGTGTGTTTGCTGGGAAGTATGTGTTTTCCCTTCAGGTAAGCACCCTTTACATTTAATTGTCTCCTAATCATGCCTATTATTTTAGTTTGTAATTTAATATGTGAAGATACAATAATTATCGAACTATATAGCCTCTGGCTTGAGAATGGAAACAGTGTATCGCGAAACATGTTGCCACACTAACTAATGTTTATATAATTCTAATTTGCACTGAATTAAAAGATGAAGGGGAAGGTTGTGTGTTATTTAAGATTTATTTATCTACAACCCCTTTTAGAACATTGGACGTCATTATGGGTTTAATTGCTATTTTAATTCAAATTGTTTGAACAGGTAAGATTAATTTATTTATTTCTGACAGTGATATTATAAGCTTATATTGTCATAGTTACGATACCAATAAAGAGTGTCATAACTCAAGCATAACTCCCTTGGGATATAAAGTTGTATAAAGACGCTATAATTCGCTCTACGGCTCTTTTATGAACCTAGTAACCTAGCAACAACCAAACCTGCAATCGACGATACCGGAATCAAATATACCGGAAATGAACAAATTTTATTAAACTCGGTCAGAAATAAAACTATCTATGTATCATGGGAATTAATAGGTCTCAATTACCTCGGGTAATTGCTGTCCCTCGGGCGCAAGGCCCTCGGGACGCAAACTATACCCTCGGTAATTAAGACCCTTATAATTCCCTTGATACATAAATAACTATTCCTATGTCATTCCTCACCTCTTAAGTTCCAAGTGAATATTTGCCTCATATAAGCACAGACAATATTGTTGTTTGTGATATAAGTATCGGTTCGTTCTTGGCCAACGCATTCCGGTTAATTCCTGTTTCAACGAGCAATTTGTATCTAACTTTCGTTAATTATTTGGCATGTTACGATAGCAGGAAAATACACATGAAGCTTAAATGAAACTGCAGAAAGGGTCAATACATTTCTCGTATATCTCAAAGACAATATTTTAATTCAACTTGACATATTTAATCCCCTACATTCGCAAATCTTAGACCTAAGTTGTCTATAAAAATGGGTGAACGAACAATATTTACGTGGAATAAATCCGAATTAGAGAAATCGGAAGAACATTCACGCAGCGTGATGGAATTATAAATAAGGTTTCCCTTTGCGATTAGAATATAGTAAATAGGTTAGTGTAAAGCAGGTTATATTGAAACGTTCAAAAGGGTAATTTAGTCAATCCTCTTTGATGTTCGAACACCAACGCACAGTGTGAAATTAATATTATAGAATTTAACTAAAATGTGGAATATCGCCAGATATTTGGCTAATTTTGCGTAATTCCGCAATTATCGTTATTTCAATAATGATTTTTCAAAGTAACATTTCTTATAGCACTACAATATTTTCGTTAGCATTTTCATATAAAAGCTACCGAAATATAGTTTAAATTTAAAATTATTGCACTCTCCTAAACTTAACTTAAGATACGATGGTCTCAACATGGAAACCAAGATTCCTGTTTGTCCATTATTATTTATACCTATGTGTAGTAAGCAATTTTTTGAGAGGAGAAACTACGAAACTAACCTGCTAATTTGTGAAATTTTCTCCAACAATGTTAATTGAAAATTAAGTTTCTCCAGGGGTTTCGAAGACCTTCTCGTGGAGTGCTGATGGTAAACGTTAGAGATAACCTGCTAATATTTAGGATCAATCAATGTACCAGCAATGTGTTTTTAACTTATTTTCACTATATCTTTCAGTTACAATGCTTTGACAAACATAATTAAATATAAGTGAAACATTGCGCACCTGCAAAATTACATTCGGTTGAAATTGTATAAAACACGGCTATGTAAAAGATAAGCAAGAATGTACGGCTTTAACACTGAATATTTTGTAACTTATTCATGCGATTACGCCCTATAGACCATCCATATTAATCGTTCTCTCTTTTTTAGATCGCAGTTGAGAAGCTAACCGTTTTTCTTTGTGCTATTGTCAACTCACCCATCGGAAAATTAAATGAAAGATGCATTTTTAATAGTATAAAACGTTTAAGATTGTTATGTGGTACCTATTATAGGTATCTGTATGGAATAATGAAGGATTTTTAATGGCGCAAATTTTACAAACTTTTTTGTCGCTAAAGGACAGTGTGATAAAAAAACATATTTTGCTTATGGTACACTCTGTGCATATGTTAATTTTTGGATTTTACGTTCAACATTATGAGCTCGTGTAATCCATATAATATATGTATAAAAATATACTAAAACCATTAATGTAATCCACATTAGAAGAGTCTTAGAATGGAACCTAGAAAACAAACATTAACTTATATCAAAGAGGGATATTCTTTGCTTATATGAAGGGATGATAGAAATTGAATTAATTTAAAACATCCTCACCCAACCTTCCCCATAAATATTTAATTCTTGAAATTAATAGTAGCAATAAGATGAAGTATCGTTATATGTTTCGGCTATAAAGTCATCATCAGACGATAAATTACAAGTTTTTATGTTAACATAGAAGTTGTGTCGAACCAAAAGTGAATACTTACTAATAACTGATTAAATTAAAATTATGTTAAGGTATGACCAATTCCATTACAGGTACAAATTGCACAGACTAAATTATACATTTGAGGTTGACATGTTGAATATAGAATATAACATATTCATGCTAAAAAACCACCATGAAAATATTATTGATATACTCACCGACAAAATTAAGGGGTAATGTAAAAAAATACGTTTTCTTGCAAAACAATAGATTAATTTGCAACTGTATATAATATATTTATTTATTATCGCATTTATTATCGCAAATCAAGAAAGAAGATGTTGTGGAAAGAATTGAAAATTTTTGGTTGTATTTTTTTCTGGTAAGTACTTTAAATGTTCTTCTTTATTTCAGTAGCGAAATATTGGTGATGTATTACTATTAAACAGCATTCATTGTGCCTCTGTCTATTACCACCAAAGCTGTGCGCGCTCCCGAACATACTCCACCCCAGATCATAACTGAGCCTCCACGAAATGCAACTGTGGGAGTGAAATTCAATGAGCTATATCTTTCTCCTCGGCGTCTCCATATTTTTTCTCTCCCGTCCATCGAGTTTACACAGAAACGGCATTTGTCCGTGAACAAAACGCGACCTCATTGATCCATATCGCATTCCTGATGTTCATTCCCAAAAGCAAGTCGCGCTAATCGATGACGTACCGTAAGTTTTGGAGCTTTTGCTGGCACGTATGAACCTAATTCGACTTACTTGTGCCTTCTTCTTACTGTTCCACTGTTTCACTTATTTGTACAGCTCGCACCTCTTGAAGAGCTATTTTGGTCTGTACTGCCATTTGCCGTCTGTTTCTCAAAGTTTGTAGTACCTACTATGAAACGATCATTCTTGGCTGTAGTTCACCGTTCATTCTTATCACTTATCAGGTGGCATAACCATTGCAGTCTTCTGTTTTTGACAAATTCCCCTATTGATTTTTCTCCGCACATATGGTATAGCTCGTTATTCGTTCTTCTTTCCCAGCCCATTATTGACTTCTTGCCACCAAGTATTCTTCTTAGGATTTTTCTCTCTCAGGTCTCTATCTTCATCTGATTTTTTTGGTTCACAGTCCAAGTTTCGCATCCATAAGTTACAGTTGGCCTTAGTATTGTTTTGTAAGTCCTAAATTTTGTACTTCTGGATAACTCCTTTCCCTTTAATATTTTATTCAGAGTTCCTGCACAACTGTTTCCTTTTGCTATTCTTAGGTCCACCTTCTTTTCTTCTTCACATTTATTGGTCACCCAGATACATATGTAGTTAAATTGCGTCTGCAGAATTCATTACCTTCTTAGTGACCTCTTTAAGTTCTTTTCCACTTCTAGCCATTAGCACCACATCGTCCGCGTAGGGGAGGCACTGATGACTCCTATTAAGCAAAGTCCCTTTTCTATTTATCCCGCTTTTCTAATTACGGTTTCTGATGCCAAATTAAATAACACGCATGATAATTAAATTAAAAATTACTTGAGATAATCAAATTTCCATTTTGTGAATACATGTTAAGGATCGACCATAAATGTGAACAGCTGAGCATGAAGTACGCGCGTCATGAGATGATAATAAAAATAAAAATTGACAGAATGAAATTAGTTAAGGATATGGGGGTCCGGTTGGGAATTAATATTAGGTTAATTTTTAACTAATATCAATAATTTATGTTACGAATAATAGGTTATTTTTGTCCTTGATAACTTCATTAAGAGACAAATGAGGATCTTTTTTATTATGACAAACAATTTCTTCGATTTGGAGCAAATTAAGTTTCGTACTTTCAGAACATACCTACGTGGAAAAAAGAACCTCATTTGTCTCTTAACGAAGTTATCAACGATAACGACAACCTATTATTCTTAACTTAGCCGGCAGTACGACAGAATGTATATATTTTAGCTACAATTGTATTGACAGTTAAGCAACTCGCGCTCTGGTCAGTACCTACTTGGATGGGTGACCCGTTTATTCTGTGGCTCAGCAGGGGTAGTACAAAGGGCCCGAATGAGGCCTACGTACGCGTGGACTTAGGTTCCATCCTCCATCCTAATTTACATTTATAAACTGAATGAAGTTAATAAAAGTACGAAACTTAATTTGCTCGAAATTGTTTATTTCATGTTCAAATGTAGGTACTGTTTACGACTTTATTTCTTTTGCACATGCTCTATATACGAGCTTGTTTTCAAAGTACGTGACTTCGCAAACACTGTCATATGGCATACATAATTTTACTTAAATTGTATCTGCAACGCACAGCTAAACTTTACTTGATCGTTGAAACATTCTGTACTGCTGTATACTTGTTTAGAATCCGGAACCAGGCACCAAGCCTATCCTATAAGGGTGGTCAGTCAACTAAGAAAAGCTATAACATAATGGGCGCAAGTCACTAAATTGTTTAAAAATTCAATAAATTAATAATAGCAAAATGTCAAAACTTGGTGGATTTTTCCATAGGGGGCGATGTAATAAAAATGGACCGATATTTACAAGCCAACTATTGCATTAACATTTATGTGCAGAACAGCGACTCCTACAGGTTATCCTCGAGTATATAAGGCCAGGTAAATGCCACTGTTTATGTAGAGCTAATCTTCAACTAACGAAACTAAATGCCACTCTTTAATCTGTGCTTAGGTTGAGAAGAGGATTCAATTCGCTAAAATCATTTTTATTTATTGCTCGCATTTACATGTTTACATTAAACACGTGTCTTTATGTATTGAATACGACGTACTTTACTGAGCACCATCTTGAATAATTTTTTTAAATAGAACACCCCGTATATTATTACATTTTTGAAATCTGCTCATAATTCTTAACATGTTCAACATTTGAAAAGTGACATTATAGTTACTTCAAACCCAACCAAAAGCACGAATGGTGCTTCCAATCAAGTTTGCATTGGAAAAAACCGTTGTCGTGGTAATACTTCTTTGAATACAAACTTGATTGAAAGTAACATTCGTGTTTTTGGTTACCTACACACTTCAAGTTGACACGACGTCGATTCCATGCATATTTTAATGTGCCTATAGGCACAATATCGATTCCTGCTCGTCAGCCGATTTTACAGTGAGTGATGAAGCTTGAAGAAAGCGGCAGTGTACAAAACATTATAACATGGTACAACCAAAACTATACGTACCTACAGAAGTCATTGTCTTCTGTCTTAAACATCTCTAGAAGAAGCTTACAGAAGATTGCTCATGAATTAAAATAGCACCCTTACAAGATACAGATCGTCCAAACACTATTCGAGGTAGATAAGCAATCCCCATTAATTTTCTGCAATACGTTGTTGGACATTTTGAAAAATGAATACATTAATGAGGCACATTTCCATTTGTCGGGGTTTGTTAACAAGGAGAGTATGAAGTGTTCGTCAAAAGAAATACGAAAGAAATGCATACGAAGTCATCGCATTCGCCAAAAGTTACTGCGTGGTTATGGTGACAACGTCAGTAGTCTTGGGACCATATTTTATCAAAGACGAACTTGGACACAAAGTTACTGTTACCTTTAACGCCTTAACAGTTTCAAAATTTTACAAACATGTTATAGTTTTTTCATTGTTAGTTGTTTTTGGCTCTTGAAACATCTCGAAAATAGTAACGTGCCACCAAAGCAAATTTGGGTGAACTATTATGTTATAATGTTGCACTAATCCCTGTCACTCTATTAATATCTTTCTAATAATTTTAATGGTAAAAATTGTTTAAAAACCTAATCTTTTAATGTCCCTTTGCATTTCAAAATTGAAGTTATCAGTGGACATCGCCACAAATTACCCACTCGGCGGACCCCTATATCACAACTGAACAAAATGTTAGTAACACATTACGTGAAAGGTCACAAAGATTAAGTATCCAGCTTTATTAAATTCCTTACACAGATAGAACCCGAAAAACTTACCTCCTCTCATTCCGTAGTAATTAAGAGATTAAAACGACTTCAAATGAGCAACAGCTCCTGTAACGTGTCGCCAGAACGAAAGAACCGTAGAAATAGTAACGGCCCTTGTTGAGAACCTTGATGAATGTGCTTGGTCCTTTTTAGATCTTCATGTTGAAAACCCTATAGACATGCTGAAGTAGTTGCTATTAGAAATTAAACCAAGCTTATCTAATGGTCTCTTGTCCTAAAAAGTCGAGATGGAAAGGAATCGTCAAGGATGTTTCAGATCTGTCAGTCTACAGGAGGGAGGAGATTCTTATTAGAAACTTTATAGAGCATAATACGACAGGCAACTAGGTGTACTGCGTAAAATTACGACAAAATATTAAGGAGAAAAGACATGAAAATCACACCAGAGGTGTGCGCTTGTTGCACAACGATCTAACCGTGCATACTGTTGGAACTATGCAAGCCGCAATAATTGACTGCGTTTTGAACAAATCGATCACCCTTCGTGTATAGCCTCCAGCAACTAATATTTCAAAGACGCTTCTACATCATAGTGAGGCCGTATTCATTGCTAACCGTGGTCTAAAATCTTGGCTGATGACTGATCACTGAAGGATAGAATAGGATAGAAGAGAACTCTTTTTGAAGAAAATCGAATTTGTTCAAATTTGAATGGAAAACTTAATCATAGAAATGAGAACACCTTTAGCTTTTTACGCTAAACTGATAAAAATAATAACGGACCTGCACACAATAGAAATAATCGGTTACGAAAGGCAGAGTGGAGAAATATTGCACATTACATCTATTAGAGAAGTAGTGAACTGTAATCACGCGGGACGGTACAGGAAATAAAAGTGTTTGTACTAAAGGGCTTGTGTTTTCAGATACCTTAAGTGTTATTACACTAAGGAGATGTCTGGTATCATTCTCAATAAAAGCTTAATTAACAAAAACGTTAAAGTAAATTTAATTATTTCTTCCCCTTTAAGTCTGAATTTGCAAAAACATGAGCTCTAAAAGGTATCATTTTTGTGTTGACAAAATTTGATCTTATTATTGAGTAAAATAAATCAATTTGTGCGTTTGAATATACGCCAAATTTATTTCATTGGTAAGTGGAATTGAAATTCAATCCGAAAGGAGGAATATTTAAACAAAATTAAATCACTAACATATACTCAACACAATTTTGAATGAAAATGGCTTTCTGTCGACATAAATATGACTCGGTTTCGAATTTATTGCACTACCCCTTGTTGTGCAAACTGACTGCGTAGATGAGCCACCAGATAAGACCTAAACTCTAACAGTGTGCAATCACATAATACAGTGCAATTAGCGTAATGAGCTTGTTGAAAACAGTTTGTCGTTCGTTCTATTTTAAGTAATATTACAGTTCATATTCCTTACTGAATATGACTGAACATTTTGCTGAAAGTAAGTTTCGTCTCTGTATTCAATTTTGTACTTTAATAAAAAAAAAGGTTGCGCGTACCTTTATTATACACCCTTTGATATAGGCCGTTTTATGTAAGACTTTCGACTAAGCAGTAACAAACATACATACCTATATAAACGTGAACGCTTTGTGATGGCGTTTCTTAAACTTACGGATCTGGAACAAGAAAGAATATAAACCCAAAACTCTAGAACACTAGGATTGTTTGGTAATCTTTCAATAGCTTTGTCGCTACTGTCCACAAACAGTTTTGGTTTACTTGTTCATAGATTTCAGCATTGTATATTTCAATTTTTTATTTAATTCTGTATAAAAATATAGTATAACATTGTCAATTCTAATTTTATCTTTTTGAAGGCGACTGCGCCATTTATCGTGGATCGGTGGATCCACTTCGAATTTAACTATTAAAAAATCATTTAAATTTGAATTTTCCCATTCAAGTATCAGTAATGTACATTGTACAGGGTGATTGTGAGAGAGATACTTGTCGTATGAACCTGAATAAATAGATGCAGACGTGAAATCAGGAACAATAAGGGGTACAGAATACACACCCTGGCCCTGATAGCTTCAATGTACCAACGGCATTAGAATATTCGGTATTGGGTTTGTGCTTTTATAGTGGAGTGGATTAGGAGGTAAGTAGCAGGATGTGTAGGGAATATGCATGGTAGGAGGGTGTGATTTTGAATGGGTTATAATCACGACTTTGTATTGTTGTTTTTTTAAAGCAATTATTATGAATTGTTAACTTTTATTTCCCTTTTATTCGACATGGTGTACGAATAGTACGGGTTCGAATTCATAAATGGGGTCATTAGGAAATTGGAATCGAAATCAAACCACACAACCTCCCCTTTCTCCCAATTTAATGTCTTCATATTAGTTTGTAACTTCTTGTTCATGTCGTTTTTACAACTGTTTGTTAATTTTCAGTTAAACATGTCGCCTCAATAAGCCTTTTGAATTAATTTTAATGATTAGAAACAACTTAGGCTCGAATATTGCCGAAAAGTTGTCATAATTGTCAAAATTTTTATCCCTGCTTTTTATATATGGCAGTTTAAATTCTTAGTTAAAATAACCATCATTTCATTCATTAAATTGACAGAAAGGGGAGGTTGGTTGGTTTGATTTCAATTCCGTTTTATACGTTATCCACCCCCTTTTCAGTATTCTGCAAGGTCGCCAAGATCTTGAGTTAGGTATCGATTATGTACAACGACTCTTACAGGTTATATCCGCTAGTATATAAATTGTACGGCCATGTAAATGCCACTGTTTTACTTATTTAGAAGTAACTCTCGAGCAAGCGATATTAAGGATAAATTCTACACATTGATCTGTGCCTTGAGATGACGATTACTTTCGACTATTTTAGTATGTCAAATTAATGAAGTACTGTTCTTTCAATTTAGGTATATAATAAACAGTTATCCAGTCTCCTTCCTTTCTTGATTTATGAATTATGTGTTGATTAGGTACTACTTTATAATTTTCGGTATTCTTCATTTATGCATTTTTTAATAACACATTCTACAGTGACTTTATTTTACACATTCATACCTATAACGCCACCTATTGAACAGTAGACTGTAGCTCTACGATTAAGTGGTTAACGAAACATTTTTTTTAATGAGTCGTTTTTCATTTTTGCTATAAGAGACCCCTTCCCTATCATTCGTAAAAAATTTACCCGAAATTGGTATGGAGCCGGTTGCTAAACTGCTACCAAGTTACAAATTAGTATACTTCTGCTGTAATCCATCAAGAAATAGATTAACTGCCGCTGTTATGTTACAGATCACGAGCGAAGCATGTCTTTGACATGAGATTTGTGTTTATATTAGTATTTTAGCTTAGGGCCTTTGATCGAACATACCCGGTCCACACTATATAATTATTTCATAAGAGGGTAGGTATTAAGGACATTTGATTAATATGAGTACATATTAGTTTTAGGGCCCATCACATAATATAGTTGTTAAAAATGCACTCGTGCATATATTACGAAGTAATTCCACCTCGTCGGTTTTAGGTAGACTCATGAAAATTACGTGAATGCATCTACAAACCTCTTAGGAGCCGTAATCGTGCATTACTTCTTTTGGAGGAGTCAAATTAATTCATGATCAAATTCCTTAAAGAGCAGTGAACTTCTTGTTGAAACTTTTATATGTTATGCCGTTATGGTAACATCATGAAATCTGTTCCAAATTCCATGATATTTTCATGAAGACATTCTTTAAGAGATAATATTAGCGTGTTACAGTTTACAGTATTTGTAAAGCTGGCTAAAGCTATCATCATTAGCGAACAGCCCACTGAACACAGTACATCCATGAAACGTTTCTAAATGTTGCATAAGGGTTACAAATGAAACATTTCTAAGAAACATCTAAGACACATTACTGGTACATTCCTGTCGAAAGCGAATAAATGGTAATGTCTAATAAACGTTTCAATTGATATGTTACATAAAATACAAAACATACACATTACAACACGAACGTTTTAGATATGTATCCAAAAATACATCTTTGTGATGTATTTTTTGGAATGTGATAACGTATAACATTTTAGAAACGTTACAAATGTGATGTTTCGTTTGAAACAAAATAGTCATATCTCAAAGTTAACGTTACGGAGTTGTGTTTAGTAGTGTTGTACCAGAAACCTATCAGTTGAAACATATCGTAAGAAACACATCATACACGTTTCGGTGTGAACGTTTTAGATATGTATCCAAAATACATCTCTGTGATGCATTTTTTGGAATGTGATAACGTATAACATTTTAGAAACGTTACAAATGTGATGTTTCGTTTGAAACAAAATAGTCATATCTCAAAGTTAACGTTACGGAGTTGTGTTTAGTAGTGTTGTACCAGAAACCTCATCAGTTGAAACATATCGTAAGAAACACATCATACACGTTTCGGTGTGAACGTTTTAGATATGTATCCAAAAATACATCTCTGTGATGCATTTTTTGGAATGTGATAACGTATAACATTTTAGAAACGTTACAAATGTGATGTTTCGTTTGAAACAAAATAGTCATATCTCAAAGTTAACGTTACGGAGTTGTGTTTAGTAGTGTTGTACCAGAAACCTCATCAGTTGAAACATATCGTAAGAAACACATCATACACGTTTCGGTGTGAACGTTTTAGATATGTATCCAAAAATATATCTCTGTGATATATTTTTTGGAATGTGATAACTAAAGCTAGGATGCCTTTTTTTATAAATGGACAAACATAAGGCAGATCCTATTTAAGTAAGTATTTTTTAATTTTTAGATTTTATATAGGTATATTTTTCTGGGTAATTTCTAAGAAAGCAAATTGTTTGAAAGGGAAAGGAATTTGGTATACAAACTGAATACAAACTTTGTCTATAATATTTAAGCCTTTTACAATAATAACTCGGATGAGTCATTTTCCTTACTTTGAAATATTTCCCATTGTATTATTTCTACCTGCAAGTTAAGCGTATTTTAATTAGCCAGAAAACTTTATTGAAAAAGAATACCAGCAACTTTAATTACTTTTTCAAATAAATATTTGTTTATCTATACTTAAATTGATTATGTATGTGTTGATTTTATCTCGACAGTTTTCGCTTTTCCGTGCCATTTTTCTCCTTTTTTGTCTTTTTAGATGCTTTTTTTAAATTATTTTTTATGCCTTTTGCCTGCCTTTTTTAAACTTTCATTTTGTCTAACTATCCCAGCTTTAGTGATAACGTATAACATTTTAGAAACTTCATTAAAAATGTGATGTTTCGTTTGAAGTCATCTTTCAAAGTTAATGTTACTTGTATTTAGTAGCGTTGTACTAGAAACCTAATCACTTGAAACATATCGTAAGAAACTAAAAATACACGTTTCAATGTGAGTGTTTTACATATTTATCCAAAATTACAATTTAGTGTTTAATTGGAACGAAAAATTTCCGTTTCCAAAAATAGATTTATTCATCATAAGTAGATGGGTAATATTGCACATCTAAATGGCTTATTTGCCAGCGAGTCAGTGGCTCAGGTAGTTGCGTAGCTGTTTTCTGAATTCCTAAAGAAGCGACCGATGTTCGAATCCCACTTGAAGCAAAACGATTTTTCAGCATCACCGATCTCCTTCGAGTCTACACTAAAAGAATTTCGGGGGCCCTGGAGAACAAGCCACCGGAGTACATGGGGCCCTGCATACTTGGAAAAGAGCCCCTCAGAGCAGTTGGGGCTCTCGGTACCATAGTTTCTACCACATCTCAATTTTTTTATTTTTTATACTCAGGTATGTTTCAAATGAAACATATATGAGACATTTCAAATATTCACGTATGAAACATTTATAAGGACACATTTCTCCTACATATCAATAAATTACTCTCCGATATGTTTCTTGAAACATATATAAAATGTTTCGATGTAACGTTTCTGTGTTGTTTCAAATCTAGGTTTCTGAAGGCGGACATTAAACATCTATGTTATGTGTATGATACGTTTCTGTCGCTGTTTCAGAGATGTTTCATGTTTCAGAGATACGTTTCTAAAACATTTCAGAAACGTTTTTTTGCACTGTGGGAGGTTGTTCAGTTGTTCGCTGATCATGACAGCTTCGTTGCTGAATCGCGTTCAATTTAATAAATTTGTATTTTGGTTTTTTATGATGTCAGTTTTTGTGTAGTTCAACGGCCACAAGAGTTCCAGTCCCCATTTGTTATTTATGTAGATTAGTGATGAATACAGTTTGCGCTTTCATCTAAGTATTTATCGCAAACACTTCTCCCCCATCTGCTGTAAATTACTTCAGTTTTTACTTTCCCGTGCATATGCACACTTGTATCCATATAGATAGGGAAAGTATTGTAATCGAAAAAAAATCGAACTCGAGATTTTGATCAATGTTAACGTTTTGGATCCAAAACTAACACTTTTGAAAAATGTTTGTCTGTGAGTGCGTACGTGACGGCTGTGGAGCCTAAACTACTATAATAGGCCGATTTTGATGAAATTTAAAACTAAGGCCTATAAAATAACTTCATTGGTAAAACAAACTTCAAAAGTTCAAATTTTATCTCAAACTAATTTCGCTTGGTAAAAGTTAGTAGACGTTGTAGTAGGTAGTAAGTAAAACGCCGTTTTTCGTTTGTTGCTAAATTCAAAATGGTGACCAATATAGCAATTCTTCAAGTTTTTACTTTTTAGGGTTTAGCTCAATCGAGTATAATAAGTACACCAATTTACTTCCGCTCTAACCGGAAATTAACAAAATATTAAAAATATTTATTACATACCCTGTATATTATTTCAGGAGAAAATCAGAAATCATTTTCTGATTACTACACTACGCACTATAAGTATGTATATTTATTTTTTTGAGTTATTACGCAAAAACCATTTTATTTTGAGTTATTATGCAAAAAAAAACTATTTTATTTAATACGTCATTATAATAAACACGGGAAAGTTGTGTGCCAGTTTACTGGTCGTTTATTTTAATTTCTGTATGGGACTTTGTTGTTCCCTTGTTTATTATAAACAAGGGTTGTTCTGAACAATAATGTGTTTTCTTTTTGTGTTCATTTAAATAAATGAAAAATATAATGTAAAAATATGATGCTGATAGCGTCAATGTGACTTTGCCGTACTTTAATGTTAATAGTCGTATTAATGACGAAAAGAAACAGGAATAGGAAATAGAATTATTTTGCAAGGAAAGTCGAACTATGGGAGAGTTAGTACAATTTTTATTTGCCTCAATACAGTAAAAGAAAATGTTCTTTTGTAATACTTGTTTGATATTGTGTAGGAAGTTCGTCAACGAAAAATACGTTTCACGTGCACGTATAAACATAAAGTAGGAAGGTGATCATTTATAAAATAATCGTGATGATCTTAAAACTTCGCGTTACATTTAACTATTTCAGTAGAAAATGTAAAAATAATAATAAATTGCTCCTTTAACAGTTCACGTCAAAGTGAACACTTTTATTACTTAAAAGTACAAGGCAACAGATAACAGCTGTACAAGTACGTGGTTGCGTGTTGTATCGTCTTTGATTAAAGAAGGTCATGCAAGAACAAAGCTATATCTGATTTGGTTCATTAATTTTTGTAAAGAAGTCAGTAAGTATTTTTAAGTATGTAGGTACTTCTAGTATCGCAAAGAATAGTTGCATCATCATCATCATCATAGAAATGAAACCCATTTACATTTTAAGCGGCAGAGGAAAGATTATTTCACGGTAGACACCTTAGAATATTTTCTTTTGAATAGTAGACCTCTTGACGTAGGGCCGTATACCGAAATGTAACATAGGATAAACTTACATCATGATTTCTTTATGTATGACATTAGTTTGTATAATACTAAACTGTGTATTTATTTTTTGTAAATAGTTACTATATATACAGTGTGTCTAATTTTCGACACTGTAAAATATCTCCGTTATTAACAAAGATAGAGATGTGCTACTTTTTTTCGCCCTTTTCATTTTGAGCTACATAATAACACTCCTGTATTTCGGTTATTATACAATTTATAAGTTTAAATCGGTTTTTGTTAGCCTTTTTATGTAGATTTTGATAATCGCATTTGTTTTATCGTAACTTTATATACTTTTCAGGTATCATTCAACTATTCGACTCGCCATGTCAATGAATTAAAAAATGAAAGCTCATTTTTCATTCGTGCGACAGTAATATTTGTAAACTTTTCTTTAACTCTTTTCAAACTGTTCGGAAATATAAATTTTGTTTTTATGAAGTTAGAATTTTGATAGTATTTTAAGAGAGTTATTTATAGTGGTTGCTCTAAAACAAATCTCACTATTCGTCTTACTGCATTTCAGAATATCATTAATCGTCCACGCAAATTTAACAAGCAAGAGTTTAATTCAAATTTTACTAGTACATATTATATATTATATTTTTGAAAAGCTAAATATAAGACGAGTTGAATAATATAACGTTAGTTGGTATCACAAATTTAATAAATTCTATAATAACGGTTATACGGGAGAGTGCCACATTTTTTAAAAGTCGTTTTAGAGCTCAAAAATTAGGAGGCCCGTGAAAGTTCAATTAACAGTATTTTACGTTTCACGAAAAGCAGTCCGAAATCAAACAATGACAAGCGTAATGAAATTGTAAAAGTTCGTTCCTGCCCCTCGATGCAATACGTTTGGAAAACAAGGTCTCATACCAAAATGTGAAATGTAATTACTGCATGCAACCGAAAATAATTTGACTATCTACAATCGATCAACGCGAGGGCCAAGCCATTATTATTGGGAATGAAGAATTTTGGTAGGGCATGGAAAACAAAAAATGTAGCCTCAGGTAGAGCAACTGTTTACTTGACATTTGTCGGTTCATTTGTTAATATATTTTAGAATTTGAAAAAGATAGTTTTAAGTTTCGCAAGGGTAGTGAAAAAAATTGATTTAAGCCGAGAACATTTTCGCATAATGATTTATTAAGACTGCAAGGTCGCCAGAGTCGCTCGGCTGTAGCCGTTGCAGTCACGTGATTGACACTCGACCTTTAGAAAGTGCTGTTAGTCTAGTCAAATTAGACAAAAAAAGAGTGTTTATGAAAAAGTGATGCTAACTTTACGGGACTTTTTCAGGGTTGTTTGGGAAGTTAAGGAGAGCTTAAATCCAAGTTTGCGTATACCCAGACCCCGTGGGATTTTTTTAAAGGGGGGGAAAAGGTAAAAATTTTGATTTCGCTATAACTCGACAGCAATTGATCGTACAGAAAAAATAAAAAAAGGATTTTGTAGGTTTGTTGAAGCTCTACAAGTTTCCTTTGGACGACTTTTACCGAAAATTAATATTTAACGATTTATCGTAAAAAAACAGTAAAAAAAAGTAAACTTTTTTGGTCAACAAGTAGAATTTGTTCATGTATGAGAAAGTTGTAGAACAAAATCACCGTGTCAGATTTTTCGATCGGTTGAAAAATAAGGTCGAAGGGAGCGTCTGAAGGTGTGCTATCTATTCGCGCCCCTCCGGCACCGGTACGGCGGCGGCGGCGGCAGCTCGACGCTGCGGCACGCGCTCTGATCTCAGCGCGTTTGTCGCTTATATCTCTGTGCCAATGAATCGGAATTAAAAGTAAAAATCGTAAAAAACAGTAAAAAATAAGTAAACTTTTTTGGTTAACAAATAGAATTTCCTCATGTATGAGAAAATTGTAGAGCTTGAAAAAACGAACAAAATCGAAAAAAAGTTTATTATTCATTTCGATTCATTGGCACAGAGATATATTAGCGACAAACGCGCCGAGATCCGAGCGCATGCCGCAGCGTCGAGCCGCCGCACCGGTTGCCGGAGGGGCGCGAATAGATAGCACACCTTCAGACGCTCCCTTCGACCTTATTTTTCAACCGATCAAAAAATCTGACACGGTGATTTTGTTCTACAACTTTCTCATACATGAACAAATTCTATTTGTTGACCAAAAAAGTTTACTTTTTTTACTGTTTTTTTACGATAAATCGTTAAATATTAATTTTCGGGAAAAGTCATCCAAAGGAAACTTGTAGAGCTTCAACAAACCTAAAAAACCCTTTTTTTATTTTTTCTGTACGATCAATTGCTGCCGAGTTATAGCGAAATCAAAATTTTTACCTTTTCCCCCCCTTTAAAAAAATCCCACGGGGTCTGGGTATACGAAAACTTGGATTTAAGCTCTCCTTAACTTCTCAAACAACCCTGAAAAAGTTCCGTAAAGTTAGCATCACTTTTTCACCAAAAGTCTAATTTGACTGGACTATGTGACAGAGGAAAATATTGCTGCCGTGAGGAAGATTATGGAACAAGATAACAGAACTAGTTACGCCGTAATAGAGGCTCAACTTGGAGTTGCATCATCATTTGTAAAAACTATAATACACCACCACCTTCATCTGAAAAAAGCCGTAAGCCGTTTTGTACCACATCATCTTAAAGAAAAATAACAGAACGAATACGAATTTGCAACCATTTGAACCCATGAAGACACAACCACACCAACAATCATCAGAAATCAGCGAGCAATGCAGAAGTAATGTATATGCTGTGTTCTTTAGAAGTACCAATCTAGTGAGCGCTATTAAGCTAACTTTTTTTGGTAGTAGTAATTCCAGGGGGGGGTCAACTGCCCCACCCTGCTCCCCCCCTAAATAACGCCCCTGTAAGAGGATCAGAAAAATGTCACAGCTAAATGGTACGCCGACCACTGTTTACCGAAAGTGTTCAATAAAGTGCCCAAGAAGGGAATTATGGTACACCACGATAATGCTTCTTCTCACACGGCAGTCTTTGGCTGCGAACAAGATTAATGTAATCGACCCCCCCCCCTCCAAATTATAAAAGACCATACGAGGAAGAAGGTTTTTTGAGGAGGAGATCGATGCTGCTCTTTCGTGTTATTTTTATAGTATTAGTGAAGCTGCTTGGGTTGAAGCACTGAAAAAGTTCCACTGGTTCTTTTATTCTCAATAATAATGGCTTGTCCCTCCCTCGTATTAACGTTTCAGTTGGTAGTTTCGCTTTTTAAACACGAACATTGGAGGGTCTCGCCTACAAGTAGAAAACTACTGCACTCCACATAATTATTCCATTTGAAAAAATTTTTTTTCTTAATCACAATTACTCTACCTAATAATATAATGCGCTTAAAACATTACTAACTTCATTTTTGATCATTATTAATTTATTTTTATTATAAATTATATTATTACTTATATTGAAATAGCTACCTAAACTGCAATTAAAATTCATCTCGTTTAATCAAAATCGGGATGATAGCTTTTGATGTATACTAGTTTACAGTGAGGGGACTGAACTTTTTACTGTGAAAGTAGGCTGTTGATGGATTTATTACAGGAATACACCCTATAAATTAGATTTAGGTAAAGTTTGTAATATGCAAACACAAAACGACAAAGGGGAGTTCATAGTACCTACGCATGTACGCAATAGTCAACTCATAAACAAAGATTGTTAGTTCATGTAGCACTTGATGAGAACCGAATCTGAACAAAACACATAATGAACGAACAGTACATATAACTCTAAAGTACACAAGCACTTTAAAATAGAAACTAAATACTATTGAATGCCTAATTATCAAGATATATGACTTCCGTTTTTCGGAATATTATATAAACTTATTAAGATTGTTTAAATCTAGACATGTTGATTACAATTGAACAAAATTAAATGCAGTGGAGAGCAAACATTTGCAAACAAATATATTTACAAATTTGTTTTTGTAAAACTTTAGTCCCCAGAGAATTTGCATTTAATGGAGAGAACAGCCATCCTTCGCGGATATTTTGTTTTGAATTACCTAAAGTTTGAATTGTGTCAGTGTTTTTTCATATACATTTACATTTTTAATATGTGGCTAATAACAAACGTAATTTAAAATTTAGAGTTTCATACCTACATTTTTCTGAGCTTTTGGTAATTATTTTACTATAAAGTTATTGATCAATTTATTAAGTGAAGTTTAAATACCAAATTCTCTAAAGGGAATTTCGTGTTTATGCTATGCCATCATTTAAGGAACTTGATTGGCAAAGTCTCAATAATTTTTAGTATAATTAGGTAGGTACAGCCAAATTGCTGTAAACATTGCGTATTACTTTTTATTAGTACGCCCACTAAAACTGGTTGCGTTACAGACCATGTAATGAGAATTACAATTTTAAATGGGGTATCAATAATGTTTCTAGTAGTGGTATGAAAAATGTTGTGTATAAAGTGGCAACATTAATTCCTTTTAGAGAGAATAATTATGTTATCCCACTGGGTAAGTTTACAAGTTACAAAGTCACCTGTTTAAACGTTTTTGACCAGCATCTTTGACCACATCGGGTTCTATTGTAGCACCCAGATTCAATTGTACGCGGGCGATATTTGAATTATCTCGTGTGAGAACTACCTTTTCCTTGAAGGGTTCCTTCCAAATCTGCAATTGGGTTGCAGGGGATACGAAGACCACCACCAGGTCTTCGTGTTAGCCAAGCGCAAGCGGTACCTGGATGTGCAGAAAACCTGGACAAGAGTAGGGAGTTCGTATGTCAACCTCAAACGAGGCTGATAGTTTTCTGCATTGACGAAGACCAGACCAAGCTAAACGCCAAGGGAAGGTTTTTAGGTACGGGCATCACTCTCACTATACCGGGTGAATAAGACTAAAGTTATTAAATTTGAAATTCATTGTTAAACAAAATTGAAAAGTCGACTTTTAAAATCTAGTTACCAATGTTACATGTGTTCTTCCCTTTCAAGAAGTACTTAAAGCCACTGATAGTGTACTTAGAAGAGCTCAACAGTGTGTAGCCGTAATGGAAGATATTTTGAACACATAATAACTCACCGTTTTTTAAATAATAGCGAAAGAAGCAAAATACACAGGAATTTCCCCACTTTTTTATCAATGTTTCGCTTTTCCCGGACGTTTTCTTTTCCTGCAAATTTGGATTTAGTACTTGGGGTACTACCTAAATCTAAATATTCGGTTTGCAGGGGTAATTAAAAAGTTCGATTTCAGCCGTTCATTGACTGGACTATTTGCGACTACTGCGACGGTATGACTCATAGTCATAGGTCACGAGAAAGTGCATTACCTCTACCAATGGTGAGTATCGAATTTTTGACACAATGTATAAAATAAATAATAAAGACTGTTATGAAGTGGCTCTTACAATTTTCAGGTTAATGCTCCATTTTCAACGAACTTCAAAAAGTTGGTTACCTACTAAATTCGTCCGGACGTCTGTATGTCTGTGCATTGGTCGATGTTATAGGGTTTAGAAAGTTGGAAGTGGTGTCATCATATAGGAAATTCTTTACTCATTCCAAATCGCTGGTAAATTTTTTGATCGGATCACCCGATCGCCGTCGGGACGCCATTAAAGTCAAAATATACACCCTTGAATATCTCGAGAACGACACATCCAATTACAAAAAGGAAAAACACGTTTCCTTTATTTTTTAAAACCTATACGTAAACATCATCCTCACTCCCCTGTGGGGTGGAGCGGGGGTGAGTTTTGAAAACTTAAATGGGATCACCTATATTTTATTGCACTTTTGAAAACTATTCTCACCCCCAACTGCAACCCCTTTTTTGGGGGTGGAAAGGGGGAGAGAAACGATCTTTTTTAACTTTTTTTCCTCCAACATTTTTTCGTGATTTACAAATTGTCCGTCACCCTCTCCGCTCCCACCTTCCTTAAGGGTGGAAAGAAAAGCAATGGCTCATTTGTGCAGAATCTGGTGTGCTGAGGAGGGGGGGGGGGGTAGTTACATACATATATATTGTATATAGTACATGCCATAATTAGTTACAGATTTGAAGTTGGTTGAAATTAGAATTCTATAAGAATTGGCGCCTTTTGATACTTGTTTAATTTTTAATTTACTCAAGAAACTATAACTATTGCGACATGAATTCGTTGTTTTTACATAACTTCGGTACGTTTAAATACAAATTTTATCTTTTAATTCAGTATAATGAAGAAAATAGAATAGATATCCTATTTAATTTAAAACGATACCATTATATGTATACCTTTGCAAGCCCCATTTCAATCCGATATTATGAATTCTTTTACTTTACATTCAGGTTGCTGCTGCTCGTAAAGTATTGATTGAATCGTAAGGAACCTTTGAAAAGTCTATACCTATTAAATTTCAATTGCCAGGTTTCAATGCGAACTGGGAGATGTTCAGGTTTATCGAAGCACTTATAAAAATCTGCCAACAAGTGATAAGATTTCTTTGTTCAAGCGAATCTAATTATTGTCTCGTAAGCATTTGTGTATAATCAGCATTCGGTAACACAGGTCATTTGCTTTACGGAATTATCAAGGTTTATTTCCGTGAATACTATTTATGAGTAAATTGGCTTTTCCGCCCATTCAAAGTTAAAAAGCTGGACGGATTGGAATAACAAAGTTATACAAAATTTACGTTCAATGTCCTATAAAACTTGGTATAAAATTTTTATGGATAGCAATTCCATATCCCAAAAAAAATGTATATTCTGGTCATCGCTTGTCGTTATTTGCAATTACCAATGTTTATGACATCTAAGTCAGCATAGAATTTCAATAAGTTACGCATATGTCGAAGTTATCAGCGTTATATTAATCTTCATATTAATATCTTTGTGTATATTATTATTATTATCCTATCCTATTATTATATATTATTATCCTCATAGGTATAAGCTGAATAAAAGCAAG
This sequence comes from Pyrocoelia pectoralis, assembly GCA_036250285.1. Lineage (NCBI taxonomy): Eukaryota > Metazoa > Arthropoda > Insecta > Coleoptera > Lampyridae > Pyrocoelia > Pyrocoelia pectoralis. Next base: position 41,521,239 of record CM070074.1, read on the forward strand.
CACGATCACTTATTGATTGAATTCGTGATTGTGGAAAGGTTATTGGAACCGCGTGAATACTGTTTTACAAACATATATTTAGTTTATTCCCTCTATTTTACTGAATCAATAACAGCTACTAAGGAAGATGTCTACAAAAAAGGTTCAATTTAGGTGGCCACATGCTATAATATAACACCCGTATCTTTCTAATATTTAAAATGGAAACTCATTAAGTCATTAGTTATCCACCGAACAAACCATTTTAAATGCAATTTAATTCATTTTGAACAATTGGAATAATAATCGAAAATAAATTCGTCAAAAATATCATAATCTTACCGAACGGTTTTGTACACTACTTGTGATTGAAGAAAATATACTTTAGTTTACTTTAAAAGTACCTACCTTCCTTTGTAGACAAAGGCGTCGATATGAAAATGAGGTTCTTAAAACAAAATCAACAGGTATCAATTGTTTTAAGTGTACACACAGCATATTAGTATATTGTACACTAAGGTATAATAGAGAAGAATATGATTATTGACCGACTGCTAGATTATTTCGCGAGGTGCGAATACTCTCGCGAAATAAGGCGGGAGGTCAACAATGGTCTTCTCTACTGTGGTGTATGTATATGTATATAATGTATGTACAATACATAGTATTATTTTTTTCACTACTAGGTATTTATTTACACTAATACTTATATTAATTTATTACTAAATAAATTTTCATTTAAAATAAGTAGGTATTTTTTGTTACTATTTATTTCTGTCAATAAGTTTGGCAACAGTTACCTACTATAGCTAGTAAATAATAAATTCACCTATTCTTTAACTGTAAACTGATTTATTTCTCGTTTATACAAATTATTTCCACTAAACTTAGTATGTACGGATTCGGAAAAACATGCAAAAATATACGGGGTGTCCCATTTAAATTTTAAAAGTTGAGGGTATTTCCGGTGAAACTGGAAGTACAGTAGTAACAAGAAATATGGCATCAGATGCATTATGCGTCATTGAACTTGCCTGCAAAATTTCATAAATATCGTCCTTCTCGTTTTAAAGTTATTTACTTGGCTCCATACTTTATCCCAACCCTGTATATTATACAAATATGTTCTGGAAATATAATATTTAGTGAATATAACAACTTTGTAATATTTCGTAAATATTGCTTCTTAAATTTAATGTAAATTCAAATAGTGTATACATAAAATAATATACCAATATTGCGTGTACAATATTACTAAATTTTGAAAATCGATGGAATAACGGATTCTTCAAAGTTACCAATAAATGATATTATTATATTAATGGGAATGAGACCGTGCAACGGATAATTAATAATTTTTATTTTTCGATACCACCAAGCTAACGCCAATAAACGGTGCTATGGGATAGAACGAAATATGAGCTTTTAATTTACTGCAACGGTAAAGCAAAGACCATTTACATGAGAGGGAAAATTGTTAATCGCTATAATCGAAATATCCAAAGGAACCATTTTAAGACTTCCTTTGTAGCACAGATACTGGGCAATGAAATGTGATTGAGAGCCACAACCTATAGAGATTTAATTGAAGCAAAGCACTGCTATAGCTTTCAACGTGGAAGCTATACCATGAAACAACCTTTAATTTAAAAAAAAACTGGAAGTTTAACGTTTAATTGAATTTAAGTAAATGACTAATCCGCAGATTGATTTAGACAGAGTAAATGTTCCTAGACAGAATCAGTGACTTTTCCAGGTGAGAGTGTAAAAAGTTTCTTGATCATTTACATGGTTATGTAGTAACAAACATGGTTTACTGTAGCTGTTGCCTTTTGTTACTATACACTGTGTCCAAGATAAGGAGGGCCACTATGGGGATTTCGGAAACAGTAAGAGATAGAGTTTCGGTTAAATTGGAGAAAAGTTGTATCCCCCCTCAATAACATTCAAATTGAATTTTATTTATAAATGGACTTTTGCTAACTGTCATTTCATTAATTTGATGAGGAACATCAAATTAATGAAATGACACAGAATTTTCAATTTTGAACAGAAATTTTATAACCAAGTACATAATCACAAACAATCAACAACACGTCATAAATGAACAGAAAACATTTGATGAAACGAAAATTTAAACATGACACATACCAATAATTTAAAAAAAATTATAATAAATGCTCGAAAAGCCCTCCTTCGTTCTCCAATCGTAAACACCATCTTGTAACTGTAGAATCCAAAGCATTCTTTAACATTGCAGATGTTACAGTTAAACTTTCAGAGTTCTTCCTCTATTCCAAAGGTATCTTTGTAAACATAATTTCTTATGTACCCCCAAAGAAAAAAAACCCGCGGGGTTATTTCGGAAGAACGAGCTCGCCAGGGTGTTTCAGAATTGGTGCTTAAAACTCTTTCGGCAAACCTATTTCAAAGGTAATCCTTAACCGCCCGTGAATTGTGCGCAAGTGCACCATCCTGCTGAAACCAACAATTGCTTACTACGGCTTAGGGTAAAATATCAAGAGCATCTTCCAAAGTAGAATCTAGAAAATTTAAGTAAAATAGTAAAATAAGTATAAAATCGCAATTAAACCATAAAGTGTGATACATGTTTGAATCCAGAATAAAAAGCTCTTCTAATATTATGCATAAAAAAATCAGGACCGTATTTAAAAAAACAATGTTGATGATGGTTGCTCGAAAACGAAACATCGGATTCCAATTTGCTGTATGCCATGTTAAAGAACGTTAAAAAGTACCCGTAGAAGGTTCTTTTACTTTTTAGTTAACATCAACGACAAAGTAACAATTTGTCAAAAACGAAATACTGAAAATTCGCTTTCTGTCGCATAACTTCGGAACGGCTCAGAATTTCGTCAGTTTAAAAATTTAATTTTACTAAACTTAAAATTGCCCAATTTTTCTCCCATTTAACCGAAACTCTATCTCTTACCGTTTCCGAAATCCCCATAGTGGCCCTCCTTATCTTAGACACAGTGTATATCGGACTGATTAAAGATATGTAGGTATTTTTTATTTTAAAATACGTTTCAACAGTAGCGCAAAACATGATTGCTTATACAGGGTGTCCCCATGATTTGTGGGTGGAAGATTACGCTTATACTGTTAATTTAAAAATATTCTAATATATGGCAGTCAAGAAAGAGGAGCATTTTGTAAAAATATTGTTGTATATACACTTATATACAGGATGATCCATTTTCGAGCACTCTACCAAACTTGTGTTTTTTAAATGGTACACGCTTTTTATTTATTTTGATATATTTAAATTCTCTGCTAAATGCTCAGCAAAAACATATAACCAACGGTTCCTGAGTTAAATGGAAAAATGACACCTCCACCATCCTATCATGTTTCAAATCAGTCATTTGAACCAAACTTGGAGATGATACTCTAAAATTTCGTAGAAGCTTGAAAGTATCTCAACGGCATATTGTTTTCCTAGCAAGCTAGGTAATACAAAAAACTCTCTTCATATTTGCAATTGAAATTAACGATGCTGGTGCTGCAAATGAAGGTAGGTAAACGTGTTGTGTACTTTCAAGTGTTACCTTTAAATAGTTACCTTTACTTAATGACGTTTTAGCTAATTAAAACAAAAATAAGTTTTTTAAATTTAAAGACTATCTACCTACTTACAATAATTACATAAATTGCCACCAGAGATATACAGGGTGGTTTGGCTTGTAATGTCCAGACGATATTTCCTAAACTAATAACTTTAGGAAAAACATTTAAATTGAAAGTTATTGAGTATTACGTATTCTATATTATAGGGCAAAACAAAATTTTTTTTGTTGAGCCATTTTTGGTGAACAAAAAAATTTTTTTTTAAATAGGGACAACAATTTTTTTTATATTTTCAAAAAGAAAAAAAATTTCTGAATTCAACAATGCATAAATTTCAAATTTTGATATGGAATTTATTTATTAGTTTAAGAAATATCGTCTGGACATTGCAAGGCAAACCACCCTGTAGAGGTAGAGGTAAGTGCTACTCCACTAGAATCAAAAAAAACACCTCGAAGTAATATGTTTATTTTTACTTACATCCTACTATAAAAGGTTTTCATAAATAAATTTTGTTTACAAATTCTCGATTGTATCTACACATGAACACGTAAAAGTTGTAATTAAGATCAATTTTACACTCGCTGCCAATTTAGGTAATCACCTTAGAATGCACAAGTTCCTCATTATTGATTATTTGAAGTAGCTACACATTTTTCAGTTTTCGTTATTAATAAAAAAAGGGACGTATTTATTAAAACATGCAAATTATTAAGACCGAATATAAATACAAAAGGAATTTCTTCAGAATTTTCATCTAATAAAAGCTGCGGTGAAATGAAGTGTTGTTATATAAAAAATATATTTCTATAGACTACAGTATGTTTCACACTCAACTTAATACCAAACTAAGCAAAGACGAAAAACGTGTTATGTTCTTTTGATCATAAATTTGCTTTGTTGTTCAATGTATCTATATTTTATTTATTTCACATCTCGAGTAATTTGTCTAAAAAGCGTTAAGTAATCAACGATGCGACAAGTATACTTTCAAAAAGTTCAAATATAAATAATCCTGCAGCGTGTTCTATATTACACGGTCAAGTGCTTAAATCTCGTGTACTTTCAACCAAGAAATTGTTTAAAATCAATGTTGTGTGAGAGTTTTATAATGATTTTCAAAAGGTATTAAATTATGTAAGCGGCACAAAGCATCGGTATATCGCGGATGGTTAGTCAAAGCTTACATATTGACACGAACTGTATACATATGAACTAAGACCTATTAAGATGCTTCACAAAACATCAAAGTATTGTTTCTCTTAATGAAATTAAGCCACATTGCTCCCGCAAATATAAGCTGGCGTAAATTATTGGTCAAACGTGTGCATATACGTATGTATACAGCGTCTTACACATCGTTGCGTACGGAAGCGTCGGTTCGAGGACGTGCCCCTCCCATTATCGACGTTCCTACTTACACGCTTTAATTCAAGCTTAATAAAGGATTAAATGCGTTTGCTGTTGCTTTGTTACAGTAAATTATTGGATAGTTATCGGTTTGCTTTCACCCCTTTGATGAAACATTTGTTCCTCAGAGAAACCATAAATTTTCTCTTTAAAGGGTAAAAAATTTAATTAAAATTTTATAAACTTAAATATTTCACCTTAATTGCATAAGAAGAGCGTTATTGCATCTTATTACCTACACTTATAGTAACGTAATTTATTTCTACGAAAAGGTAAAACATCTGGAAGCGAACGTGGAATTATATCTTTTTAGAAAAAATCAATAAGAACGATAATTTTGCAACAGCTGTGCCTCGAGATCGAGTATTGTTAAAATTTATAGATGAAAGCGTCGTTTAACTTGAATGGGCCAAGAATGGAAATTATGCATGGCTATTAAACGTAGACATAAATGTGTTGACTTCACGTACCTACTATACCTTTTAAACACTTTGTATAGCATCAAATTGGGTATGATCATGATCTCAACCTCAAGTTCTCAAGTGGAGATCTAGATCTGGACCATCTGGCTGAAAACCTATATCGCAACTTACGTCTTGGTATAGCGTTAGTATAGATACTGAGTGTATCGTTTTCACATTGACAGATGGGTTTATAATAAAAGTAATTACTGGATAAATATTTTTCAAGCTAAAAGTGATGCTAATTAATATTGGGAAGCGAATCACTAAAGTAAAAATCACTTATGAAAAAGAAAAGGTTTAGTAATAAGAATTATAATTCCTGATTTATTTGTTTCTGGACAGCAACAATATTAAACATGTACTTGATATTCCTACTACAACTCAGGTATTATTGTATAAATCTACGCATACTTTTTTCAACGCTCTATAGGTACTCAGAAACTATTAAAGTTATCGAAATGCGGTTTTCGCCAATCGACTGCATATACAGGGTGATTCACGACTATTCCCTCGGTCTCTTATGCCTAAAGGGTACAAGATATCAGCTTAATTTTTTGGTGACATATGTAAATTGATAACGACTATTTTTTAAAATTATTTTCACTTATACAGGATGCTTGACAAAATTGTAATATATCAAAGTTAGGTTTTTTTAAATGCAACCCCCTATATTTTATTACATTTTTAGATTATACGTTAAAAACTAAGGTAACTTTATTAAACGTTCCCTATACCTATCTCTTACCAATTTTGAGAAAATTGTGATTTTAAGAAAAATATTCAATTTAAACAACCCCTAATAACACGGAAACCACTTACTTTTAGTAACGCACATTTATATCGATTTATTTTGACCTTTAAGGCTTTTATTTGCACTACGTAGGATTTCGATATTTTGTACAAGGTGTTTAGAAAAAGGATTCATATATTATATTTTTCAAACATCAAAAACTCACTTAACTTAAATGGAACACCCTGTATGTTTTTATTCTATGTTGAATAACTTTTCATTTTCTATCACAAACTATGAGTAATTGATGTGTCTAAAATCAACGATTAAAAAGTTATTAAGATTTTTCTCTAAAATTTGTATGGAAATGGTTTTGTTTGCATTCTAGTAAGTAGGCCATGATTTTTTTTATTGTAGTTGATAATTAGATATGGGATCATAACTTAATTAAAAATGAAATTAATAACAAGAAGTAATCATTTATGGAGAAAATGGTATAGTAAATGGTCAATATGATGACCATTTTCTTCTAAGCACAACCGCACTCGATTTTAAAAAGATCTAACGTTTCTTAGGATATCTGGTGTTATAGTAGCAAACGCATCCTTTATTGTAATCTTTATGTCATCAGCAGTGGTAGGTGGAGTGTTGTGGACCCCTCCTTACAATCCATTTATTGAGGAATTGTCTATCTAAATATTTTTGAAAAAAACATAAATACCATCCTTATCACATTCAACTTCACCAGAATTTATATGGACGAGGCTTTCAACGAAGGTTGAATTTTTGTTTATGGAGTCTCGAAAAAGTTGGAGAAGAAGATGAATTGTTTAAATATGTTTTATTTACCGACGAATCCACTTTCCACAACATAACGCCTTGGTAAACCCACATAACTTCCATTACTAAATCGTCACCTGTATCGCACTGTTGACCGCCAAAACCGGTGGAGCCTCAATGAATTTGGGAGAATTTTGATTTTTTGATGGAAACTTGAACGGAGTAAAATTTTTACGGATTTTAGAACAACACTTTTTCGAGTCTTCTTGATGAAGTTTGTTTAGACATTATTATTATTATTATTATTATCATTAAAAATTTAGTTTACAACACTTCACCTACCACTGCTGATGACATGAAGATTAGAATAAAGGATGCGTTTGCTACTATAACACCATAAGGTTCGAAGATCTCTTGAAAACGAGTGCGGTTATGCATAGGAAAAAATGGCATTTAGGTACTACAGTATTTTTTCCATTGCTTCAATTTCATTTTTAATTAAGTTTTGATCACATATCTAATTATCAACTACAATAAAAAAAAATCATGGCCTACTAGAATGCAAACAAAACCATTTCCATACAAATTTTAGAGAAAAATCTTAATAACTTTTTAATCGTTGATTTTAGACATATCAATTACTCATAGTTTTTGATAGAAAATGAAAAGTTATTCAACATAGAATAAAAACATACAGGGTGTTCCATTTAAGTTAAGTGAGTTTTTGATGTTTGAAAAATATAAAATATGAATCCTTTTTCTAAACACCCTGTACAAAATATCGAAATCCTACGTAGTGCAAATAAAAGCCTTAAAGGTCAAGATAAGTCGATATAAATGTGCGTTACTAAAAGTCAGCGGTTTCCGTGTTATTAGAGGTTGTTTAAATTGAATATTTTTCTTAAAATCACAATTTTCTCAAAATTGGGAAGCGATAGGTATAGGGAACGTTTAATAAAGTTACCTTAGTTTTTAACGTATAATCTAAAAATGTAATAAAATATAGGGGGTTGCATTTAAAAAACCTAACTTTGATATATTACAATTTTGTGAAGCATCCTGTATAAGTGAAAATAATTTTAAAGAATAGTCGTTATCAATTTACATATGTCACCAAAAAATGAAGCTGATATCTTGTACCCTTTAGGCACAAGAGACCGAGGGAATAGTGGTGAATCACCCTGTATATTGTGCTATACTTATTTTTTGAATCTCGTGGCAATACATGCCAGAATATCTTTTGGTTCTTGGCAGACCATGTTTTGTAAAGTATGTAATTATAAATTTAAATAGAAAAATTTAAATACATAACTCTGTAATCGTCGATTTTAGGTATAGGAACATGGTATATCAATTTAAAGGAAATTTATTTCTGCATCGAATGGGCTGATAATTAAATAGGCATTCCATTTGAAAAAAGAGACTTTTTAAAGTTTTTCTTAAGTCTGGAAATAACGTCTAATTATTAGACGTTATTTCCAGACTTTTAGACTCTAATAGATCAGTAACCGCGGTATTTCCGGTATTTCCGGAAGTGCTGCCATTTGGAAAATATTTTTATTTAATAGATTAAACACTCCATGTCGCATGTGTAAAATTTCAAATTTCTAGGTTTTCCGTTCTTGATATACTTCTAACCGACGGTCACCGTGAGACACCCTGTATATGACTGAGCGTCGTGTGTTCTATCTTAAAAACAGTTAATCGTACAAAAAAATATCAGAAACACACATTGTAGAGAATTTTATGCTCTACAACTTTTATAATAAATGCGAATACCATTTAACGCACAGTAAGCGAGATGTTTGCGAAAAACTGATTTTTGACCTTTGACCTTTAATATCTTAAGACGCGGACACGAGATAATATTTGACTTTTTATGCATCATGCAAAATGTCAAAGCAAAGGTTTGTGCAAACTTTCACCTTATTACCTCTCATTGACCTATTTTTTTGCCTTATTTGACTATACATATTGCTTTCTTGTGTGAGCCTAATTTGCGAATAGGGTATTTAATTGACCCTCCCTAAGTAAACCTTTTATGATGACATCTAAAATCTTTGCACTGCCGACTGTGCGCTGGTAACTTTACGGGGTTCATTATACGTAATATGTCATGTGTGTCTAGTGTCTACAGTCAAACAAGAGGGCATGAATGCTTAAATCCATTAATATTTTACCAAAATAAGCCATTTCGCTACGATACAATAACAACACGTGTTCTTACAATGTAAAATAATATCCTACATTTGTTCCAGAGAAAATGTCAGAAGGTAATAAATAATGCGTATAAAGATAAAAAAAATGAATTTCGTGCGGACCGCTTCGTTGTCAAATACTTGTATCTTCGCCATTATATTTATGTAACTTAATAGAGGTTATAGAGTAGATAATCCAAAGTTAAGGCCAAACCTCATTTGACTTTTACATTTTGGGAAATACGTGTCACATACCTATGAGACGATATACATTATCTGCATTTCATTCGTTCGATTAATGGTAATAGCCATTCGTCTTTTGGAATTTCACGAACGAGAAATATTCGAAAAATATATTAGTTTGCTGTTTTTCTTGTTACTAAAGACGACTAAAAGCAGCCCGCACATAGAGAACGGAACGTACCAGCACAGCACGGAACGTCACAACACCCCCGCACACTGGGAACGGCAACGACATTCAGCAGTGTACTTCTTAATAAATAATAACAATGGATAATTAATTTTAAACTTCAATTAATACATAAAATAAATTGCATACATTACAATTTTTGAAAGTTGCAAGGACTGGTTGTTTTTAAATTTACAATGTAATGTAAAATACCTGTTAATTTTACGTTTTCGGAAATGCCTTCCCACTTCCCATGAATTTCCTTTACGCTAATTATCATGATACTATTTATCAGAGGGATCGTAGATTATGGGATATTTCCGAACTAATTCAATGATAGTTTCGTCTATTGAGCACATTCTGCAAGTGTCATACCTGTCACCTAGTATTGAAATGAAAGTGAGTCATCTGTAATCATCCGACACCGGCAAAGTTGCCCAGAATATTTGCCGTTGCCGTTGGCTGCAGGTCGTTGCTGTACGCTCCCTGCTGTTCTGTATGTGCGGTTCCCCATTTGATTCATTCAATGTAAAGCAACGCTACCGGCAGCATATTTACATATCCTCCTATACAACGGCACCATGGTGCTAAAATCTGTTAGTCTTTGTGGCGTACAATTGACCTGTAAACGCTCATTGATTTAGGCACCTCCGCGAATTGTTTAACTTATTTTCAGACTTCCAGGTGAAATAAAGTAGCCAGAGTAAAATAATATAAACACATGTTGAAATAATTAGTTATTTATTTATTTAAAAAATATATTACTGAGATTGTATGGTATACACTAGTATGTCTCCGTAAGTTGAAACCATATGGAAAACATTTTTATTATTAATTTTAAGGAAAAAAGGCATTCTACATAAAATGTTCGGCATGATCCAAAACTCAAAACACAACCATCAGATATCAATTTTTTTCATTCAAAATACGAGGTTTGTCAAAAAATGTGATTTGTGATTGTGAAATGTGCAAGTAAAATACTCCTATTTCGAAAATTGTTATAAAGAAAAGTTGGTCAGAATTTAAAACTACGTTCAGATATGCAATCACATCCATTTGTATTAAATTATTTTATTATATTTACATTTTAGTTTTATTTTAGAACGATATTTGATGATAAAATGTTACTTAAATCGACATGGTTAAATATTTAAAACAGTTTTTAATTCTAAATAATATTGTCAAAAATAAAGGTACTTTACTGTTGCGCAAAATTCATATTTTTTGACCAACCTCGTCTACGACTGAAAAAAATTAATATCTACCTGATGGTTGCATTTTGAAAGTTTTAGATCATGCAAAACTTTTTAAATCAAGTTCTTTCAGTACGTGTTTCTACAGAGTATTTTTGTATCCAATATTTGCATTCGCTTTCATAGTCGTCAGAAAATTTTGTTTTTACTTCCATTATTTATCTTCATTTATAATCGTATTTAACACGATCTTACACGCTGGATCAACACGATGTAAAAGGGACTTTATCTTTGTAACATATTCCTCCTCCATTGTGGCGTATACGGTATAAATAACAAACGTGCACTTCACTCACTCTGATATGTACCTATTAACGATTAGGAACGGAAATATAACGGCCAAATTTTTAACGTATGGGTATGGTGTAGGTATGCACAAGCTTGCAGTGATTTCAGCTCTCGGAGAGGTGCCTAAATCAATGAGCTTTTGTAGCTCAATTGTACGCCACAAAGACTAACAGATTTCAGCACCCTGGTGCCATTGTATAGGAGGATGTGTAAATATGCCTACCGGCAGTGCAGTGTCTGTACGTTCCGTTCCGTTCCGTTCCGTTCTCTATGTGCGGGCTGCTTTAAGTTTAAACACAGATGAGAACTAAAACTTAAAATGTTGAGAAAACTTATTTACCTAGTTATTTTGGAACAAAGTTTCCACTCAAATTTTGTTTGTTTTCTACGATAATGATAAAACATAAAGTAAGAGGCACAAAACATGCGTTGCAATGATATGCCGTTCTTCAAATTTCAGCATTTTAATAAACACCGTTTTACGGAACGTATATATTAAAAAGAAGTAATGCACGGTTACAGACAAACAGCTATTTATTAATATACCACTTTAATGAAATTCTAAATTTCAGTGCGATGTGAAACTGAATGACCTACTTTCGCATAGATTCATATAATAAAAAGCAAGCAAAACAGTCTTCAACTTGATATTAAACATGCATCGCAACATAAAAGCATTTCATCCCCCGTAGGCTATGAATACCATATCTATGTATTCAACTCCCACCTGCATCCTGTTTGCTAAAATACCGGTTACCGAGATTATGCTTATGTATAAAATGTATTTCATCTTACATCCAATCACATAATTTCTTCACAAAGCTTCATCTAAAATTTAATGAAATCGTTTCAGTTAACGGCTAGTTTACTTCATTCAATTTTCTTACATTGAAATTTCTTTTGTTGTTATACTTATCTATAAACTTGCAGATTAATGTAAATGTAGGTTTTGATTGGAAGGACGATGAAATAACTCAATAAAAACCATTTCGGTTTAATGTGATTCAAAATCATATCGTGCGTATTATAATTTTGTACAAATTCTTACCGAAACCTTAACAAGGTCTTTTTGATTCATTTGTAAATTTGCAAAAAAATTAGTGCCAAAGAAAATTAAACGATCTAATCAAATTTTCGTTGATACGGTATGAAAGTTTCGAATCCAAAGATATTCAATTTTTCGCTTAATCTGAAATATGTGTATAAACTTTTCTAATATAAGATTCATAGTACTGCGATTTTATCATGGGAAGACCATAACGAAGCAGGATTTTAGTTTAGTGATATGTATAAATTAAGTAAAGTTTCCACCCCCATAGTGTACGTATTTTGTAACTCCACACCACTCTGCAATTCTCTCCCCTCTCTGTGTTGTTCCTATCTGTTATCTGGACTGATTCTGTTTGATAGTCAACCAGGTCCAGGCTGATTGACACGCATTTTCCCCTGCTTAGCATTACCCAGGAATCAACTCCCATTTAAAAAAATGGCCGCCATGATGAAATCTCTAAAGTGGCGCCATCTACAATTAAATTGGTAATGTCATCATCTTTCCCCCTCAAAGCCACAAAACTTTCATCTGAAACATTTTTTGAAAAAAATTCTTCTTTTCGAGATATTCGCGTGTATCACTTAAAATGGTCTACCCTGTATAAATAATTACGCAATGGACTCTATACGTTGAATAATTCCATAATTATTTCTAATATAATTGTCCATACACAAATCAATAAAAAAAATTGAACTGTGACAAGCGAGCGTCCAGGAGTAACGGGAGGAAATTAATCGTTTAATCTGTAATTTGGAAAAAATAGCAAATCTGATTTTATACGGTCACCCGCAAAAGGTGTGAGCAGTGTATCAATATCATTTAAGGGATAACAAATAAAATTTTAGTGTAAAAGAAAATAGGAAAACAAAGGCTTTGTAACACTGCTCTTCATCAGAAAACTAACAAAGTACCTATACATACATATACAAGTAGCAGATAATAATTTGCGATCTAAAATCGATCGATTCCTTATTATATTAGAATTTCCCTTACAAAACCACAATCTCGTGGCTGTAACATACAAGGCTTGTCTCTCAGTTCGTAACCAATACTTGCAAGTGTACAAAGTTCCCTAACGTTAATAACTAGCGACGACTTATAAGTAATGGCTAACATACGTTTTTGTAAATTACACAAAATTCAAATTTTAAAATAAAATTCAGAAAAACCAGTGTCAATCTGCAACAAGTTTTTCTTTTATTGTTGAGTTAATTAAATTGGGAAATTAATTAATTGATTTCAAAATTTGAAAAATAAATAAATAACCATATAAACTTTAGTTAAAGAGGCACATAAGATTTGTTGCACTCAAGTCAATCTGTCGCTGAGGCACTGGCCAGTTACCTCATCTTACTGGCTGTCACTGGTATTGAGGTAAGTACACACATGCAAATGTGAGATCAATAAAACAAGGAACAAAAAAAGTTAAATCCTAAATTTTTAATATCTGATAAGATACGAAGCTACAAGTAAAAATCAGTGAATAACCAAAAAATTTCAAAATTCTAATTCTAAACAAGAAATTTACTAAATAAATGTGCAAGCTTCGCTTGGATAAATAATGCATAAAATAGTAGGTAAATAACCACAATTAAATTCAAGCCAAATACGAATACGTTTTAAATAAAGGTCTTCATAATCAAAAATTAAAAAAATTAAGGCTTGTTGATGTTTCGTAGCAAACGAAAGAGTACGGTACTGTTTCACTTTCACAGTAGTGACGATGCCGGAACAAGTATTTCGTAAAATATCTGAACCTCAATCTGACGCATTTAATTGTACATATGGTAAGCAACTCCGCAAAAAGATTCAGGACTGAATTATTAGGAATAAGGTTAGGAAGTTCTTGTAAGGGGAATGATTAGAAGGTAAATTTATAAAAAACGGAAACCTTAACGGGGTGACTGAAGGACTGGAGTGCAAAAGTTTTACGCTGTCTAATACTCGAAGTTCATCCACAAGGGCATCTTTTAGAATTAACAGACATAATATTACTATCCTAACAAACTACTTCCACGGCAACATGTAGGATATGCGCTCAAAAAGAGAATTTCGGTTCCAAATACCAATTTTCATCGTGCATACTTAAATTAATACAGTTTGGGCTCAAATTTTTTTGTAAAACTCCCTCCATAAACTCTGAATAGTACGACCACTAATACTACTCTCGTTTGGTATTTAACCAAGAATTTTGTAATTACAATGTATGTACTTCAATCGCATCTCTTATATTTGCAATTCTATTTAAGAAAGGGAAAGTGTACAGGAACATTTAAATACATAATAAGTTTCATAAGGGACAATTTTAGCCCACGAGACCAAAGTTTAGAAAATGACCCGCGAAGCGGGGAGTTTTCTAATGATCGAGTGCGCCAAAATGTCGTATGAAACGTGTACTTTATACTATTTTTGTCTATTTTGGAACTTACTAGTAAAAATAACTTTAATAGGTACGTAATTTCTAAAAGAATTTGATACATAATCAAAATTTAACAGACAGTTTGTTATATATGTATAGGTTAACAGCATTGCCAATCTAACAAACCACATTTCGGGTGCTATAAAGTGTTACTTTAGACAACCCAAACGAGTTCTTTAAAGTACTTGTTAGAGTACCAAAATAGAAAAAATAAATAACACAACATACGTTATGCATCTACGTGCTTCCTTTTCCATTATTACTTATTTTCCAGAAGGTTAAGAGAGAGGAATGAGGTTGCTTTAATTTTTCATGGTAACGAATTAATTATGAAAAGGAAAGCGACATGAATATTAACGAAATCTAGCACAACTATCCTAATAATTCCGTGTTTTACAAAACAGTCTACGTCAAGAGTGGTTTACAAGTATATCTAACCTTAAAAAGAATTTGTTCAAAAACCAAAGGAATTCTCAATGCTTTGTGGATTAAGTACATACATCTTTTAGTAAATACGCTAACATGCATATTTTAAATTCTTTGATAGGTTTTATATCCTTTTTTTTTGAGAGGGAATGTTAGTATCATAAAAAACCGTGACTCGAATACATTTACATTCACAGAACATAATAATGCTACCGTTTCGTATATTCAAGAGATTCTATTATGACATTAACCATTAATAAAAACGCAAAATCCAAATTTAAGGGGAGTTCTATAATTCATATCATAAATAGTTAAATGCAAGCAAAAAGGAAACCTCTATTCAAACTTATCATTATAGAAATACGGTTCAAGTGTTGAAATTAATAGTTGTAACCAAACTGATCTTAAAGAGGGTATTAAAATAAGAATTAATGTAGCTGCTCTACGGAAAATAATAAATTGATGAAATAATGGTAGCCACCCACCCTACTGGTACCTAGGCTTGGTGACAGTCAAGCTCGGGATATGGGATTGATGTTGAAATCGTTGCTAAATAAAGCCTCAATAAAATTATTATACATTTTTAAACCAAATATGTTTACGGGAACTGGGAAGACGTAGTCTCTGATATAGGGAGGCTAACATGGCATTTTTGGTTTTACTCTGTATGGCTTCGTTGTGGTGATTGGAGTATCTAATAATGCAATCAATGGAATAATACTAGATAAATAATAGGCGTCATTAACGCTTTACGCGAGCTGAAAAGCAGTTTAAATTTGGTGGTTATGTTGACACCTTTCGTGCGGAACTATAAAAGCGAAAGTGTAAGTAAAGTGATTTTTAATAATAACTGAAATCTTTACAATCTCACTAGAGATAAAAAATATAACTTAACTTAAGGTATAGATACAAACTGGGGTGTTGAAGATAAGCACTTCTATAGAAATGGTTTACACATGAAACTGATAGGACGAATAATTTTATTTGTTTAGAAACACATAAATCTTCCAATAATAACAATTTAATTTATGTGCTTATTAGGGATAGTTCGTCGGCACAGAGCGCTTTTGAACATGTATTTTCACGTGAGGTATCTACACAACAATTGTATATTTAAAAAATCTTGCAATATTATATTGGGAACGTATCATTATTTACTACCCTAACTCGAAAATAATAAGATTTAAGATACAGAAGTATAAAAACGTGTATAGAATTTTAGATGCGTTCAGTTCAGTGTAAAACGCTAAAAGTAAAACTAATTTAAAAGGTGATATTCTTTTAGGTACGTACGTGCATTTAATACTAGGCTAGCCGCCCTTTAGGTATATATATTTAATGGTAAAAGATTTAAATTATATGATACGGAATTTGATGCAAATATATCAACTTTTAAATAAGACTCCCTTGGAGTGTTCGGGAATGTAGATTCCCACTACAGTCGGCAAATTTCGCAATAAAATAGAAATAAAAGTAGCAAATATGGTGACAAATTAATTGTAGAACAATTACACAGATAGTTTTTAAAAATAGGTAGGTACGTATAAACAGTTAGCACTGTGAAAATTAAATGACCAGTAAACTGGCACACAACTTTCCCGTGTTTACTACTATGACGATTAAATAATAGTATATTATACACCAAGGTGGTGAAGACTGTTATTATTGACCGAGCACCAAGATTATTTCGCGAGGGGCTTTGCCCCGAGCGGAATAAGGTGCGAGGTCTATAAATGGCTTCACCACCGTGGTGTATATACAATTTTTTCCACTACTAGTCAAATTTAAGACACAAATTAAAAATAAAAAAATTTCTTGTAAAAATCAAGTAGGTAGCACAGGAATGCAAATTCCCATTATTAACCTAGGTGAATAATATAATAGATTATTGACCACGGTAGAGAAATTAAACTTCTCAGTTGTCTAGGATACGCAATAATTGTCAACTTCACAGCTAGTAGTGGAAAAAATGGTTTTTTGCGTAATAACTCAAAAAAATTAATATACACCGTGTCCGTTTTTCGAGTGCCACTATGGGGATCTCGCTTATCTTAAGAGATACGAAGTTGGTTAAATTAGGGCAAAGTTGTCCATTTTCATGCCAAACAATAATCTGTTTTCAGATTTGACTGATCTTTATGGAACGCCGTTTTACTTTTTATTACTAAAGTTAATTTCATCCCATTTAAACAAACTTCAATTTTTATTATCTAAATTTGTATGACTCTCTATTCATTTTAGTGTATTAAAAATGTTTATTAAAAAAACTTCACACATTTAAATTGTTAGATGAAAATGAGTTTCTTGATTGAATATATTTCACACAAAAATTTGTAACACTCGTTTTAAAACCTTTCATTTAAATTGAGAAGCAAAATATATGAACAAACATTGGAATTCGTGTAACATTTTTATTTAACAAACAAAAAATAGCAACTAATTTAAATGAAAGAATTAAAATGTATGTCGAATTAAAGTGTTACATGAATTAAAATGTTTGTTAATAATATTTGTTCTTTAATTTCAAATAAAGAATTAAAATTATCAACAATCATATTAATTCTGAATTAAAATGTTTGTTGATAATTTTAATTGGTCGCTTCGATCGGTGGTGTTATTTTGAACTATAATTTACATGTGTTTCCTTATACTGATGTAGTTTCAATAACTGCCACCGATCGAAAAGGGCATTTTCGCGATATAACTATCATAAACGTAAAGACAAAATTGATACAAGATTCAAACTATCAAAGTTTTGTTGAAAACAAAAGAGCGTTGACATTTTCTTCAAAGCACTCTGCACACAACATGAAAAACTTTATTTTGTTCAAACATGTAATAATGAAATAACATGTGTGATACATCGTTGTAAAGAGAAAAATAAACGTAATCTAAAAATGGAAAAATTCAAAATGGTGCCCATAAGAAAAAATGAAGTTGACAGTTGTTAGTCCGCCATCTTGAAGAGTATTGAAAAGTCGATGCCATATTCTAATTCTACATAAAAAAGTGCCTGAAGAATGTCTTGGTTAGAAAAGACAATCTTAATTGGTTTTTGATTTAAAACAGAAAAACGAAAATCGTAATTTTTCGTTTTTTTGCGATATGTCGTAAACTGTCAAAGATAAGTCAAATCTGAAAACAGATTATTGTTTGGCATGAAAATGGACAATTTTGCCCTAATTTAACCAACTTCGTATCTCTTAAGATAAGCGAGATCCCCATAGTGGCACTCGAAAAACGGACACGGTGTATAGTGTGTAGTATAGTTGTAATCAGAAAACGATTTCTGATTTTCTCCTGAAATAATATACAGGGTATGTCATAAATATTTTTAACATTTTGGTAATTTCCGGATAGAAAAAAAAAATACGTAGTGTGTGGTATAATTGTAATCCGAAAACGATTGCTGATTTTCCCCTGAAATAATATACAGGGTAGGTACATCATAAATATTTTTCATATTTTGTTAATTTCCTGCTAAGCCGGAAGTAAATTGGTATACTTATTATACTCGATTAAAAGACTCGTATGTCCTCTACTTCACTGTACAATTTTATTTCTTCATCTTTGTTAGCAAAAAAGTTATGAAGATTTAAAATGTTCACCTTCAAACATTCATCCCCCTTTCCCTATGGGAAATAAAGAACTAAATGTAGTGCCAATATTTCTTCATGAACTATGTGTAGGTATAACATTTCAAAAAGTAACAAAAAGGTCGGGCCAGAGTTTGAGAAAATCGATTTTTAATTTTTGGTCAATTTTGGGCACCAATAAATTTTAATTTTTGTTCTTTACCAATTACAAGTAAAAGTTCTAACCATCCTTTGGCTATAATATTCCAATTTTCAAATTTTAATTAAGTTAAATGGTTCTTGAGCTACACCCTAAAAAGTAAAAACTTGGAGAATTTCTATAGTGGCCGCCATCTTGAATTTAGAAACAAACGAATGTAACCATGTCTACTAACTTTTCATCAAGAGAAATTAGTTTAGGTTAAAATTTGAATGTTTGCTCCCAAAATAACGCTCCTAGTTTAGGACCCTTTGGGCCGATTGTGATGAGAAGCTTGTTTTACCGATGAAGTTTTTTTATAGGCCTTAGTTTTAAATTTCATCAAAGCAGTTTGGGCTCCACAGCCATAACGTACGCGCCCACCGACCGACGCACCCACAGACAAACATTTTTCAAAGATGATGGTTTCGGACTCAGGGGGGCTCAAAACGTCGAAATTCATCAAAATCTCGAGTTCGATTTTTTTTTCGATTACATTACTTTCACGTGTGTATATGCACGGGAAAGTAAAAATGAATGGCACACATTTTTAATTTATTATATTTACGTAATTTATTATGTGTTTCTTTACGGGTGTTTTGTTATTAAAGCGTGTAACGAACTAAACTTGATCTGAATTATTTTGAATTGTTCGGGAACGGGCCTGAGTCAATTCTGCGAATGTACCACGTTTCTATTCTGTTTAAATGATTTATGTAGATCTACAACGTAAAATTGAAACGTAATTTGATGTACCTACCTACCATCAGCAAATAAATTGTGTTTGTTCTCTAACTTGTTTTCATAGATAGATAGTTCCCTCGTATACGTGCATGCTTTGCTTATAGATCTATCCTAGATGTAACTGGAAGCAACTTATCTATGTATGTACATATATTCATAATTTGAATGGTTAGAAATTTCTCATCACATAGTGTATTCTTCAAATATGGAACATTTACACTATACAATTATGACGGTCTTGCGTAAGCTAAGTAGTATACAATTAATATAATACAGGATTTAACTCACAATTTGTCCACCACTGAAATTGTATGCTTTAATACTTCTGGATGTTATGATGACTTATTTTTAAACAGAACCAGTGAACAATGCATTTTAAGACAAAATGGAATTGTTTCAATTGTATTCATAACCGCTCTATAGCTCTGCTTAACAACTGTTGTGGTAATGAAATTTGTCAGATTCTGTATATCTGCTACAAAGCAGGGATTAAGTTTATAATCTCCAACATTCTGCTTGAATCATAGAAGGGAGTGAAGACAAAAGGTCATTGTGTTTAACTCAAACACACGAACCTTAATTTTTCAATTATTATATAGACGCTCTAAATTTGCTCCTATAACAGAATTAATTAAGTGATTGATAACAATAATCTTAAGCAACGATCCTACAAAGCTTTCACAAATTATTTGTATTTCAAATAAAGCACACATATTATAATTATAATAATTATAATGTAAACTGTTATTATAATATTATAAATAAATTTGTAATCATCCTTTGGATTTGAGTAAAGAACATTTATTTCGCCAGACCCTTTAAACACGAACATGTGGTTTGTGGTAAGTAATTGCAGACCGCACACCGGAATGGGAGAAGTCAGCGCCGCCGACTCATCGCGGCCGATTCATCGCGGCCATCTCATCGCCGAGCCATCTCAGCGCCGGCCAACTCATCGCCGATTTTATTTTCGATAAATTCAGCACATTCTTACCTACCCTCTTTTACTTGCTTGTATAAATACCGATACCGATCATCAAGATATTACATTAACATCCCTTAAATCTTAATCAACTGATAATCAGCTTTACAGAGCTTTAAATCGATAATGATAGCGTTAATAGACAATGAATCATACTTACCTGATATTAACATTCATATTATATAAAAAGTTTGGAAATAAAAGTAATGCTAAACTTAAACGTAGATTACCATTAAAGCGCCTAGGTTATTTGCAGGTGTATATAGTATATTTTTTTTAAATTGATACAAAATGGCAACACTAAACAAAATTTGGAAGTAAAAAAAATGCTAAACTTTTGTATCGTATAATATATTATGATTATTAGTTATTTATAAGTAATTAACGGATATTGATGACTTTTTGTATGATATGCTGTTCCACTACTAACAATTTTTAATTTTAAAGAGATGGGTCGGCGATGCGTTGGCCGGCGATGAGTTGGCCGGCGATGTGATGGCCGCGATGAATCGGCCGCGATGAGTCGGCGGCGCTGACTTGTCCTAGACCGTCAGAGATTCTGTCTCATCATATAAAAATTGAAATTTTCCGTAGGTGTAAGAAATAAGATAATAATTAATGTACAAACTGAATGTATGTGTATAAACAGCACATAGGTAACAGCCAATAACGATAACATTTCTCAAATTTGAAACTTTCATTTTGTACAAGTTACTAATACCATCTTCGACAAGAAGCAGTTTTTCAGCTTATCAATAGTGATATTAATTCTGTAGCTACTGCCAGCATTACATAATATAACCTATACATATCTAAACAAACCGTACAAAGAAGATTTTTTCACTTTTTTGTGAATAAACGGGTAAAGAGAGCCATCAAAAGGATTTCCAACAATGAAAATCCATTGAATTTATTTATTTTCCACGCTACAATGCATTAGAGCTTTTTTGTAGAAATTGGAACACTACTAGACCCTACAAGAAAATCAAAAGTTTGCCTTTGCGATATAACCCTTGAGGAAACATTTCTTATTTTAACTTCCGTAGTCTCTCACTTAGAGATTAATTTTGTGTCAATAGACTATTTTAAAGAAGCTATTAAATACAATAGCAATCTGAATAGGTTGTTACTTGGATTTTACCTAATATATTAAGTCAGTACTTTGTAAATGCATTAATATTTGTTCCCAGTTTCATAATTACACCATCTGTACAAACCTTTATATCAGTGGTTTTGCTCATCATAAGGGACTGACAGAATGACAGAACTTGAGATTACATTGGCTTCAATGTAAGTAATTCTGTAAGGCAGGCTTTATCGACCACATTTCTAATTAACTAATTGCGGTAATTCAGATAGTATTTAGAACATCCCGCGTTCTGTGTTGATGGTTGTAATATAACATCTAAATAATATGTTTTAATGACAATATCCCTTATAAATAGATTTCAGCAGTTATACTTGTTTCCTTACATAACATCCTTTTTAATGTTTAATCGTACTAATAATGTAAAGATAGCATACCACACTTTTGGAAATGCACATTAATGAAACTAATAAGAGGGACAAGTCATTATTATTGAGAATGAAGACATTAGGTAGGCCATATGTAGCCGCTTCATTTGCTAATTTATCTTAAATAGCATTTGAAGAGGATAATTTTAGGTTTCGCAGTTTTGTAGTGAGAAATGGAATTAACTATAGTACGTTTTCGCATAATGATTTATTATGACATTAAGTAATGTTTAAGTACGTATAACTGCGAATAAGGTTTGAAATCAATATTTGGCGGTTAGGCCCCTTCCTTGGCAACAATTTATGGATGGCAAAAGAAATTCGAAAGTAAAAGAACAACAGTTGATCACCAGAAAGGCGCATGCCCTTCCATTACCACTGTGACAGAGGAAAACATTGCTGTTCTGTAGAAGATTATGGAAGAACAGAACTAGTTACGCCGTAATAGAGGTTCAACTGGGGCTTGGATCCTCATCTGTGAAAACAATAATACACGACCACCTTCATCTAATAGTCATAAATTGTTCTGTATCCCGTCATCTTATAGATTTTCGAAAAGCAGAACGACTAACTCGGCAGTATGTGACTGCAAACAAGATTAATGTAGTCGACCCCCCCCCCCCCCCCCCCCCCCTACTCACCGGATCTGGAAATGTGCGACTGTTGGCTGTTTTTTTGGACTAAAAAAGAACTTACGAGAAAAAAGATTTTTTCAGAGGAAGAGATTGATACTGCTGTTCGGTGTTATTGCAATAGTATTCCTAATGCTTGGCTTGAAGCATTTAAGCAGTGATCGTGACAGCTTCGCTGTTGAATTCGATTTAATAAATTTCTATTGTGGTTTTTAGTGTGTTTAGTGTTGTGTATCTTCCTTGACTTCTGTGTCAGTCATACTTTAAGATGTGAATCACTGTCCATTTTCGTAAATAACACTTAGTGTACCACTCTAGGTTATATTATGTTGCTTTTTCACCTCTATCTTTATCACTTTGGAAAAAGAACTCTCATTCAGATACAGAACATTATTCAATAAATCAGTCTATAGTTCAATGTTGTATTTTAATAAATGCATAACGTTAACCAAATATTTGTCCTATATTATACCCTTATATGTTGTGGAGACATGCATATCCCCCTTAGAGATGTCTTTTTTCGTCGTTATTCTACTTTTTTCGATCCCCTTTTGTTGACAGTCGATTCGTGAACCAATTTTCTATATCATTACTTAGCTATAAATGTAAACAAACAGCGCTAATACCAAATATATAAATTGTTATCAAAGAAAACCCTTTATCATAACTAAGGGTGGTTATAAATGAGGGTAGGTACCTACTATTTTTGTACTCGAACAGATTTATTGGAACAAGCAGTTTTTTGTAAGCACTCTGTTTGCAATGACTAACTTTAGTGACATTTAGTAGTTCACATAAATTAAGGATATGTTTATGATATTCATTCGTAATTCATTTTCTGTAAATAATGAGAATACGACAGTTTCTCATAACGCGTTAAAATCGAAGAGTTCGAAATATGAGAAACAAATGTGTTAGGGTAAAGAAATGTGAAAAAGGCAATACAAAACCGCCATACTATCAATCTCAATTTTTTACTCTACATCCGATTATGAAAAAAATGCGTACCAGACAAACTCCGCCATATATCTTCCAGCAATATAACGCTGTTTCATAAACATAACGTATTTTCCTATTTGGTTCAGCAACGTAGATCAAATAAATCTTTGTTTTATATTGTTGCAGTGTAGCACGAGTGGTTAGACGTACCTACCTACTTTTAATAAATATTGTTGTTGCTTATTTCCAAAAATTTATTTTCGTCAGTGCGAATGTCTTTTAAAACAATCCTTCCACGTAGTGTAACGCACTTTAAAAATTTAATAATAAATGCTTAAATTTTTAGATAGATGGTTTACACGAGTGTAGCAAATAAGATGAAACGGAGAGGGGTCCAAATCGATCTATCAAATTCCATTACCTACATTGTTAGCTCAAACAACAATTTAATATTAATATTGTTACCTTTATTTCGATTGAGATTTTCTTTTAGAGCTTAAGATCTTCATTTAGTACATTAATTTATTTTTATTAATGATAAATAGTGCGAACAGTGCACTTCCTTAATCAAGCTTTCGAACTGACTTACCTATAAACGAAAAGTAAACATAAATGTCTTCCTACACTCTGTTCCCCCAACAGATATAGTAAAGCTCCTCCCCAAAAATTACCGCCACATTTAAATGCAACTTTTTTATTGGTCGAATCTTCGAAACCCGTAACATGTACGTAACATAAGCAATCACTCGATTTCAAATTGTTGTAGTTGGCGTAAATGAATTTGACACCTGTAACGTATTTATAATTTTGCTGGTGTAAAACTGGTCGCTGCTTACATTGGTCAAAATTTATTGGGAGGCGCTTTACTATATCTGTTGGGGGAACAGAGTATAGTGTTACCTAGTATAACCTTATTCGACTTTAATAAAATTTGCATTAAAGCCAAAATGTCATCGTAAGTACAGTTGGTATTAAAAGTCATTAATCGTGTAGGGTTAGCGAGCACATTTTATCCTTGTCGCACACTTTGCAGTACGTATTTACAACTTAAAACGTAGTGCGAATATAAACTCATAAAATATCTCGATGTTGTCACGTCAAATTTTGTTTACTTTGTTAAATTCACCGGTACGCCATTAACCTATTTTTTTTAAATTGTCTTACTCTTATTTCGTTTATGTCTACATTAGTGGTTGTATTTTATTATTACATAGGTATACAGTACTTATCTATTTAACCTAAAAATAAGTATAAGCAATCAGTCTGACAACACGTACACTTGACAACGCTGATTACCACGTCATTGATTTAGTAAGTTTTAAGCTATGACGTGCAACGGCTGGTGACCTGAACAGGGTTATATGTGGTTTATAAAGGTAAAGTCCCAAAAATCTACGTTATCATTTGGTAACAGTTAATTTAAGAATATATAATATCAATTCCATATTGGTAACTTCGCCTTTTAATAATAATAATAATAATGTTTTATTATTATGTAGGAGTTTAGCCATTGGGGTATATTTGTTGTAGATTGGTGGAAGAAAAATGTTTAGGCTAATAGTTTTGGTTGATTTATTATGTTATGACGTTTCGCCTAACATGGTAGGCTTATTCATATAAATAAGTAGGATTGACATCTGTAAATACAGGTTATTTTAACACATTGATCACATAAATATTAAAAAATTTTTAAAAAAATGAAATACAATTGAATATGATGGGTGAATACATGTTTTTATTTTTTTGTTAGTAAGTGGTATTTGGTTAATTAGTATTAATATTTATGTGATCAATGTGTTAAAATAACCTGTATTTACAGATGTCAATCCTACTTATTTATATGAATAAGCCTACCATGTTAGGCGAAACGTCATAACATAATAAATCAACCAAAACTATTAGCCTAAACATTTTTCTTCCACCAATCTACAACAAATAATAATAATAATACATTTATTTCGTGATCTGCAGTACAAACAAAATTGCTTACACTTGACAGATGAAAGAAACAATAATTATATCTATAGAGGTTAAACTATAGCATAGACCATACTCCTTAGACCTCTAATGTAAATGAAGCTTTGGTTTTATGGGAAATAGTGACAGTTAATTGCAGTAGATGGCAGTACATTTATGTATAGAAAATCTAGTCAAATAAATAGTTGAATAATATAAGAAGAAATATAGAAGAAAACTTTTGTCAACTCAACTGGTCTACAAATGCTTTTGTTGAAGGAGTATCACGTATCAGAACAAAATTCACCATTCAGCATTATTGTAGGTACTTGAAACATACGTTCATAAGTTTCATCATTTGTTCCTCTGACACAAATTAAATATGTTGACCGGCAGTAGGATTAATAATGAAGTTGGTTTTATAGGTTTCGGAACAAAGGGACGCGCCAAGTATTTTCGGCGCCGTCGTCGTACGAAATAATGATAGCGCGACTTTAACCAATATTGAACTAAAATTACCATTACCACCCTTCTCTCATAGTTGGCCGGCGCCTTATAAGTTATATACACACAATTCGCCTTCGCGAATTATCCCGCCCTGGCCGGATCACGCTGCTATCTTCTCTCTTACTCTAGGTCTAGCACATTCACACGGCGACGCGTCACACGCAGTGGTCCCAAGTCTCGAAATCTGAACAAAATCGTCACAATACGAAATAATGAATAAGGTACCTACTCTCTACGGCTTATGCGCCAAATTTTGCAAGTTTAAACCAGAAAGCAAAGGTGACATTCGGGGAATAAATTTGACGAAAAAAAGATTTGAAACGTGAAAGTTGTATTTACGCGAGAAAACACAAGTTAAAGTTCGGTCGGGTAAATCACCAAGTAAAGCAGAGAGAGGTAATATTCAAGCAAAGACGTTGGATCGCTTATCTTTGCGGAAATTGTGTCAGAAAAGTTTTCACCGGACCCCGCGCCGAACGCACTTGGGTTTTTTAGTTTTATGTTAATTTCTTGATAAGTTTCAAAAAATGCTTTTAATATTTTTAAAATTAGAGTATGGACGGCGCGGCTCGTCCCTGTCAGAACAGCATTGTGAATTAAACGTTCCTTCGAAATTCGAAGCGTCCATAAAAGCGGAAGTATCTAAGTTGCCTTCACAAATCAGTTCTTTTTTAATTTCTTTTTTGAAATACATATGTATATTAAGTAATGCTGCTTCTCCTGTAAAAAATAGTTACCTCAAAATCCTAATTGCATGTAATACCAGGCTTACAAACACAAGTAGTAGGAAGTTGACTCGAAGTCCGAAGACGTTCACAATCGACTAAAGTTCATTAAGTGTCACAAAAAATTTATGACAAAAACATTTAATATAAAATCTTCCGTTATGAGGATTACCAAAGCAACAATTGCGATTTTAACAAAAGGTTACACAATATGGAACATTTATTATTAACTTAACGGTGAGAAATTACGAATCAAATTACATTGAAACTGATATGGAAAAAATGATTACGTGGCATAACAGGCTCGGACACATAAACAAACATTAAGAAGTTTAGTTAGCAAAGGTGACATTCGGGGAATAAATTTGACGAAAAAAAGATTTGAAACGTGAAAGTTGTATTTACGCGAGAAAACACAAGTTAAAGTTCGGTCGGGTAAATCACCAAGTAAAGCAGAGAGAGGTAATATTCAAGCAAAGACGTTGGATCGCTTATCTTTGCGGAAATTGTGTCAAGGCCAGACATTGCATAAGGCCGGCTCCACACGTTGGTTCCAATATTGGCCCCAATGCCACTCGTCCAACGTGTGGATCGAGAAATTTGCATTGTCCCCAACGTTCGCGCGAACGTTGGAGATTGGCCGTCGCTTGTCGGTTTTATCAAAGGAATTAGCGCCAACGTTCGTGATCCCTCCACACGTTGGCGTACTGTAAAAGCACTTAGAGCAATTTCAAGTTCTGTATCGGACATCTTCACATTGGCTCTGACGAGACAGAACTACTATAATAGCCAACATGTGTACGCCTCACAAATCAAACGAGCAACGTTGTCACCAACGTTGGGAGCAACGTGTGCAGCGGGCGTAAGGAATGTGAATATCGTAACGGTAACAGATACTACACAAAAGCGTTGATTGTTTAGTCAATGACAAAAGTTATCCTTGCCGAGATTGAAACCACTTGACTTAGCTATACCTATTTCGCTCAAATACTCATCAAGCGGTAACGTACTTCGTGAATAGTAGCAGAGTTACATTCGGCATCCAAACGATGGTAGCACTCCAATGCGGGGAGCTCCAGTACTAACCAAATTTTGTAACCATTAGTGAGAGGTCTAAGGAGTATTTACTCTATGACTATAGCATTGTTGTCTAAATATTTCTCAATTGAGTAAAACACATTTTTTATTAGATAAAATTTGACTTTAGTTTTAAATAGTAACACGGGAAATTGTTTAACATTATCGGGTGTATTTTGCGATTTATTAATTCTACGAAAAAGTAAACGAAGCACAAACTTATTTCTTATGTATCTCTGATTGTAGAAAGAACTTATTTAGATTACTGACCTATCCTATTGGTCTTGATCATTTTCTTCGAGCACAGGCTCGAAGTTGTTAGTAATATTTTTATTAAATTATGCCCATCGTCCATTTGTATCTTAAGCTGTAAAGCTACCAGTTTTTCGTTCATTTTACCAAACTTCCACACACTTTGGTAGTTTTTTGTCTGTATTCTATCACCTACTTTACTAACGGTTTTATGCAGTCGCCTGCACAGGGAAAACAACATTCACTTAAATAAGGACAACTGCAAGTTTCTTAAACAAGAGATAAATTATCTGGGTCACGTAATCTCGTCAAATGGCCCGACCAAAGATAAGTCAAAGATATTAAAGCCATTGTTGAGGCACCTAGACCAACCAACATAGAACAAGTACAACAATTCCTAGGACCCGTTTTGTATTATGGGAAGTTTATTTCAAATATGCCTCCCACCTGCTTCAACTCTTGACTAAATTGTTGAGAAAGCGTGAAACTTTTCGTTGGTCGGCGATGTGTGAACATTCGTTTAAACAAGCAAAGCAAGAAATAACAAGACACCGAATTTTAATTCCATACACACAAAACCTACCTCTGCTCCTTGCAACTGATTTAATATTTTTTATCATTTGAATACTATAATAATCATTCTCTAACTGTAAGCAGTAACATACTACGATTGAAATACATAACAGACAGAGTAACAAAAAATGAAATAAACCTACTCCAAATGTTCTCGTAAGTATTGTATTTCACCAAGTAGTATTGATACAAAATAGCGCACTATTTGTGCAACCGTATTTTTTCTAAGATCCAATTTCTATAATAACTTACTCGTGTATGTACAGAAGTCTCCAATTTGCAACCTTGCGTAACTGCCGTTTTTGTACTATTTGTCAATCGGGCAAATTGAAGGCTGTTGGATACGTTACATCACAGTGTTCTTACAATCACTCCTCACAATCCCGATTTGGAGAATCATGGCAAATAAAGAACTCCAACAGCGGAAGTTTGGAAAAATCGAAAAGTTATAGAGAATTAAACAATAACATAAATCTTCTGAGGTTAGAAGACGGGTCTTACTGTTGTACTGTTTTGATCATAAGTAATGTCCGGCGATGTTTAGACAACCAACATCCCGACGCTACCCGACAGTGTTTGCATAATTTGTAATGTCACCGAAATTCCCGCTTTCAATTTCGTACAGCTAGCCACTTTCCAAACACTAGGAAAGGTTCTAGTATTCAGTGAAATATTAAATAGTTACATTAAAGTTTCGGCAAAAACGCTTATGCAATCCTATATCAAAAAGGTTGAAATTTGATTACTGCCCGTACCTCACTTGTCACCTCATCGATTGTTATGTGTTTAACGCTCACAATGGGTGCATTCTTTTAAGTTCAATATTGCGATGCATCTATCGGGGCAACCGGTTTATAAACTAAACTAAATTTTCGACTTTAGTCATATGAAAATGCCACATTAATTTGTGGCTTAATTAATTTTCGTAGGCGTTTGAATTCAATTAAATCATCACTTATCGAGTAGTTTCTAAATCTATGTAAGTATCTGGATAATAAAATAAAACACTCACAACTTTCCCTTTACCAATTTAATGAATTTATTAATTATGAGACTTCACAAAATCATTTCTGTCTTCCAATACTCTGTTTTAAACACGGAGCATAAATATTGGGGAGGTTGTGACGTTGTGAGTGTTTTATTATTCTTATTAAACCCAAACCCCTTTGAGAATTCAGTACGATAAAGTATGTTTAAGTATCTGAATTTAAGCTTTATATTAGTTCTAATGTCCGGAAATTTAGGAATATTTGACGAATTCTTTCTATGAGCAGACATAATCAAATGAAAAAGTGAGTAGCGATAATTAAAAAATGGATCACAAGGTGCATCAGAGTCAGAAATATTATACAATGCACTTCAATCAACACTAAGAAATCCATTATACAAATTAGTATAATCACCCTTGCTAAAATTATAGCGCCTCGCATCATTATTTACATGAAATTGTATTGCCAAATTCGGCATGCAACTCAGGATGATAATTAATAAAATTATCTTCTGTAGCTATGAGACATTCATCATACACCACAGAACACAGAACACATGGTGTTACTAACCACTAAATCTAAAGTTCGGATTTGAAAATTCACCAATTTGTTAGGTACATTGTGATAAATCAAAAAAATATATTAAAGTTGCGCATAAATGTTGATTTATTGTCCAAAGCGTTGCAATTATTAAATTGAGGTATATTAAAAAAGTCTCCTAAAATGATGAATTTTGTAGTTATTAGATCATTCGTTAACCGACTGAAATGTTTGAATGTTTCCCGTAATTTGTTAAAATGATTATTAGACCAATTGATTTGGTGATCTATTACGCGGCATTTTGTCAATATTTTTGTAAAAAGCTATTTTAAGTTCATTACAAAAGTAACTAAAAGATAAGTTAAATTTAAGGTTAGTGTCTATAGTGTTAGTGTTAGAGATTAAAATCACCAGAGTTTAAGGCGTGTCGGTACTTCTCCAAAGCGATTAAAATCCATCTACGATTTTCAAGAAATAATAAATTAAAGTGTGCTGTAGGTGATCTATAAAGAATAACGACTGCCTGCTACATCATAGTTAATACAATGAATTGCACAAACTTCATAATGGAATTTCAGGTTTATATTTTAGATGTGGTTTTATTAGTATCAAAAGTAGGAAAGACTAGCCGCAACGATCCAAGGAATAATCCATTTCTTAGTTCCACACGAGTCAACAAAAATGTTCTTTAATACATACAACATTAAAATGAGTGTGTAATGAAAGACTCCAAACCTCCCCCTATCAATTTAATAAATGATTATGTTACTTTTTGTAGTAATTAAACTGCTACAAGCAAGATAGCAGGTATTAAAATGTTGACAATTAATCGATCTGCTTCATGTTTCGAGACATGGACTAGTGTCATTTTCAAGCGATTTAAGTCACTGAGAAATGATGGCTAAAAACAATACAACAAGTATACAGTAAAATGTGGTAGTTTCAAGATCCACTCGCCTGAGGGGAAAAAAGAAGTGAAGAAGATGAAATTTACTTAAACTAACTTAAATAGCATATTGCTTAATACATAAGCCCCAAATGGGAAACTAAAAAAGTCAGAAGGGCTATTGATTACTTTCATAAAATTGAAAAATGTGCAACTTGAACATGCTTGGAGTTTTCTAAATTTTCTAGAATATTTAAGAGGTGACCTTTTTTACAGTAGGCAGTGGAGGATATTGAAATTGAAGTTGGGATTGAAGAAGTGATTTAGGTATATGCTCCTCGAAAACTGACTTATTATCAGAATCATGGTTTTAATAGAATTCATATTGTGTTCTTTGAAACAAGTTGTGAAAGATCTGCCTGTTTGGTCCACGTAGTATGAGGGACAAGATTGACAATAAAGCTTGTAGATGCCAGACTTATCTAACTTGTTAATTCTCTCTTTATTGATGACTAATGAGGTTTTTAAGGTATCTTTGTTGGAGAATGACATTTGTAGATTATGTCTATTAAAAATATTTTTTATATTATGAGAAATGTTGGGATAAAAAGTGAAACACCTATAGATGTGGGTTTTCTTATTTCATTGAGTGCGGGGTTAAAAGTGTGGGGTTGATAGAGCGTTTGATTTTATGGAAGGGTAACCATTAGTGACACCAATTTGTATTATTATGTTATATTCTTTTTTGTAATTGAGAGGTGACAAGGGGGTGGAGAACATTCTCCTCAGTAACGAGTTGTAGCCTGCGAGTTTGTGGGTGAAAGAATGTTCTGAGTCAAAGGGAATAAATAAGGGTGTCGGTGGTGGTGGGTTTCCTATAGATGCTGAACTCGATTTTGTGACTGGTTTTATGGAGTATTATACAAAAACGTTTGAAGTAAATCTTATTTATTTTTTATGCTATGCATATTAAGGTGAATTACTTGTGCTTACACATGTGCTACATTCTGCAACAAATTAATGTTTGCATCAATGCAATTAAAGTGCGAAACACGCTACTAAAATCTTCCCGCATCAACGTGCCGAGAGAGCGTTTTTTAACAGATTTCCTTCCTTCCTTTTGAAAGGATGTTAAATATTTTTAGTCGTTTGCCGTAACAACCAAACGCACCATTATTGACTTTTTGCAGAGTAAATTAATGATGCGAAATTATAAAGAAAAACTTTGTAACATTTTTGTCATTAAAGACACACGTTTCCCCTTTATAAATTGTTTAGTAGGACGCTAAAACACTAACTAAATACATTTTGAAACAAAAACACTTAAATACTTGGACTACCCACATTTTCTGCTTTGCTGTAATTAACTCAGTTTGATGTGCTTAATTCAGAATACAACAGAATACACAAAACACTCTATTACACAGTAATTATTATTTATTCGGCCAGTGGGATGCAACATGAAACTGTATTATTTAAATACAAACTAATTCAGGCAGTAACTGTTTCCTATTATAACTTTTTTCCTAAAACTGCATGTAAAATAATCATTTTTTCTTTCATTAAAACTAGTAGAAAATTGAATTTTCTCTCTAGAGATTAATGTTTACAATGCCACCGACCGTTTCTTTTCTCTTAACAAAATCTCAAAAAGGTTTATCGACCCTTTGCCTTTTGTTTATTGATTGCCACACTCAACAAACGACCGCAATGGGTGCGAGCAATTGTTGATGAAGTATAATTAAATGCATTGACATCGGTTTATAAAAGATCAAAAGATGGTTTCATTCCGCACTTTTAGGTGTGATTTGATGTTTTATAAGCAAAACAACCTACATCTGGGAATATGATGAATGTTATTTTTCCGATTCCTGTATATAGATTTAGTTTTGAATACACCGAAAGACATTGAGGTACACAATCGTAAAAGAAAAACCAAAAAGGGTCAAAGAAACGTCCAGATAACAAGAAGAAATGGGTTGTAAATAAAAAGACCAACAGTGATGATCCTTTAGACACCAATGACGAATCATAAGTTAGATAAGTAATCACTAATCAGTATATAACACTAAACTTCGGACAATTTTAGGTTATGTACCAACTTTCAATAAAATAAGAGGCATGCGCAATAAAATCAACTCGGATTAATCCAGGGTATCGGCATTGAATAATTTATTCAATGGTATCGGGTAGATTATTTGACGAGAGATTATTTTCGTAATAATCTAGGATTATATCGACTATTGGATACGTTTTATGTCAATCCGAGAATTAATCTTCGATCTCGGATGGACCTTGACGGCCATAGTAATTGATGCCCCGCGCCGTTAGATTACTTTATGTAGAGCTGGATGAAGTCGCAATTGTTCATTCTATATCTGTTATAGCTTATCTCAGGCGCCATGTTATCTGACGTTTCATAAAAGGCAGCATCTTGCAGTTTGGCATGATAGTAGAGGTAGTGAATTTTCTCGTGACTTATGAGCAGGGAAAGGAATAATATGCACTTGAACATGTAGAAATATGCGCATATATATGCATTAAAAATAGCCAAAATATGCATCATTTTCTTTTAAAATTACAGAGTGTTACCTGAAATTATGTATTTAAAACAACGGTTTTCGGCAACGGTGTGGTTTATTTAAAAAAAAAACATGAAATATAAATACATATAAACTTATTTTAATCAGACAATTTGTTTTTCAGAGTTCCCATAAGAATGTATTGTAATATAATAGACAAACGTATTAGTCATTTCCTAGAAAGTCATTAACGGATCCATCTGGATTCGGATAAAATGTCATTTTAAGAAATTCTTTACAAGCTTAGAACTACCTGAATTCTAAACACTTTCAAACAAAAGAGAATTTAAAACTTCTTAAGAATTTACTCGCTTCTTTTTAAAGTGAAAAATTTGCATTTTAGGAAAAGTAAAGACACAATCAAAATGATCGATGTTAAAATTTATGCACAAATATTCGTATAATCTTCTTAAAATTTTATTTTGGAGCAAATATGCTCAAATATGCTATTGATAACATTTTATGCAAAGGTGTCCTGAATTATGCAAAATATGCAAAAATGAATTGGCTTAATTAAATTTCATTTGCACAGATACGCGGAGATCCAAAAGCTCAGATCTGACATATTATTAATTTAAAACATGCATTTGCATAAAATCACTGCCTTGCTTATGAGTCATACCGTCGCAGTAGTCGCAAATGTGTCTATCTTGCTAACAACAAACCAACCTAAAATAGCTATTTATGATATAAGTGTTAAAAGTACTAGGTATTAGAAATTGTTGTAAGCCGTTTAATTTAAAAATTGTGTTATTTGAGCCTAAACTAGTTCTATATGGGGTTCAATTTACAGTGACTTCTCGATCATCTGTGCACATCAGTACTCCCGCGAGAAGCACATTTAACAAATTGTTCTTTTTTCTGTTCTGCTAAAGATTAATAATTCCCGTTTAAGCATGGTTTCTTCAAATTCTATGTCTTTTGCAGTTAACTATTTAACAATATCTGCTTTTTCTATGCGGTTGTTGGTAGTGCCTGGAATGGTAGCTTGCTTTACCCATTCAATTACAAATCCTTCTGAGATATACGATATCATCTGTTCAAAATATTCTTAAAATACATCGGCGTTCATTTCCTCGTGATAATCGCCTGTATGCTTAGATCACACGCAAGCAATCCATTTCTTAGGAAACCTCCCCTTGATCAGTAAGTTCCTGTTTTTATCTTCATGTTGAGGAAACCGGTTTCTTTAAAACACCCTCTTTTTTAACAGTCTATATACTGTTGATTTTGCCACACCTGTCACGTTAGAACACATTTGTACTACACAATCAACAACTCCACGTTGAATTTTGATGATTTAGGTATATGAACTCATTCTTGAATTTGTATCAAAGAACACATACCTAAATAGTGCCATACAATTCCGAAACGCCCAGTATAAGGTAGAGGTAGATTAAGGACAGTTAGGCAGTTAGACAGTAGCTAGTGTCACAGTTTCATAGCAAGACCAATATAGTTATTATAAAAGAAGTAATCAGAGGAATGTAATTATGATATAGTGTGCAGAAGTAACCAACATATAGGAAAACGTTACCATCATAGTAAAGGCATTTATATCTTCAAATTGTCTATATGTATTGAGTCACCTCCCCACTGAACACAGTACACTCATGAAAAGTTTCTAAATGTTGCGTAAAGGTTACAAATGAAACATTGCTAAGAAACATCTAACACACATTACTGGTACATTCCTCTCGAAAGCGAATAAACGATAATGTCTAATAAACGTTTCAATTGATATGTTACATAAAATACAAAACATACACATTACAACACGAACGTTTTAGATATGTATCTAAAAATACATCTCTGTGATGTATTTTTTGGAATGTGATAACGTATAACATTTTAGAAACTTTATAAGTGTGATATTTCGTTTGAAACAAAATAGTCATATCTCAAACTTAACGTTACGGAGTTGTGTTTACACAGGGTGTCTCACGGTGACCGTCGGTTAGAAGTATATCAAGAACTGTAAAAGCTAGAAATTTGAAATTTTGCACATGCGACACGGAGTGTTTAATCTATTAAATAAAAATATTTTCCAAATGGCAGCACTTCCGGAAATACCGGAAGTGACCATCAACTTCTTTATTTTAAATACAAACCAGGCAATTTTTTTTCACATTCTTATGTGTCATAAAATGTTTAGTAAGTATGCTGAAAATAATCGGCGTATCAATTTTAATTGTTGAGAAAAAACTTTTTTTTCACTGAAAAATGTCAAAATCGTGTTTAGGAAATAAAATTGAAAGTCGAAAGTGGTAAAAGTTAGGGAAATGGGATTTTAGGTTCTCAATGTCAAAAGATTGAGACACAATTGTCTGTAATGGATTATAAAAAATTGGCCGCGGTTACGTATCTATTCGACGTTATTTCCAGACTTAAGAAAAACTTTAAAAAGTCACTTTTTTTAAATGGAATGCCTATTTAATTATCATCCTATTCGATGCATAAATAAATTTCCTTTAAATTGATATACCATGTTCCTATACCTAAAATCAATGATTACAGAGTTATTTACATTTTTCTATTTAAATTTATAATTACATACTTTACAAAGCATGGTTGGCTTTGAAAATTTTCAAAAAATTTTTATTCAATTGTTTCTTATGATGACAGTTGTCAATTAGCTATCAGTTTGAAAGTTTACGCTACATTTACGTTTGTTATCAGTGTTATTTGTTTGAATTTTGATTTTTGCTCTTAATATTTGTTTTTAATTGGGAAATATGGAATACACAAACGCTGATATTCTAAATTTGTTTTACATTCATGGCGAGTCTGCTCGTATTACTTTTCGGACCTGCAGAACCTTTAACTATTAAATAAAGAATCACTCAACACTTTAACGAAAGATATCCGCATTTACCTACAATGACAGAACGAAAAATCAGGATGATTGAAAAGAATTTTCTAAATTTGGGCGAAGTAAATGCGCCACGAAATTTGGCAAAGCCGATTGTCCCCAATGACGCTGCAGAAACCAATGTTTTGAGATATTTTAATGTTTTCCCTGAAAGTTCTGTTCCTTGGACGGAAAGAGACCTTGGATAGTCACGAAGTTGCATAGATAGAATTTTAAATAATCATAAAAGCATAAGAAACATTTGAATACAAATTTTTTGAAAATTTTCAAAGCCAACCATGTTTTGTAAAGTATGTAATTATAAATTTAATTAGAAAAATGTAAATAACTCTGTAATCATTGATTTTAGGTATAGGAACATGGTATATCAATTTAAAGGAAATTTATTTCTGCATCGAATAGGATGATAATTAAATAGGCATTCCATTTAAAAAAAGTGACTTTTTAAAGTTTTTCTTAAGTCTGGAAATAACGTCAAATAGATACGTAACCGCGGCCAATTTTTTATAATCCATTACAGACAATTGTGTCTCAATCTTTTGACATTGAGAACCTAAAATCCCATTTCCCTAACTTTTACCACTTTCGACTTTCAATTTTATTTCCTAAACAAGATTTTGACATTTTTCAGTGAAAAAAAATTTTTTTCTCAACAATTAAAATTAATACGCCGATTATTTTCACCATACTTACTAAACATTTTATGACACATAAGAATGTGAAAAAAAATTGCCTGGTTTGTATTTAAAATAAAGAAGTTGATGGTCACTTCCGGTATTTCCGGAAGTGCTGCCATTTGGAAAATATTTTTATTTAATAGATTAAACACTCCATGTCGCATGTGCAAAATTTCAAATTTCTAGCTTTTACAGTTCTTGATATACTTCTAACCGACGGTCACCGTGAGACACCCTGTATAGTGTTGTACTAGAAACCTTATCACTTGAAACATATCGTAAGAAACAAATCATACACGTTTCAGTGGGAATGTTTTAGATATGTATCCAAAAATATATCTCTGTGATACATTTTTTGGAATGTGATAACTAAAGCTAGGATGCCTTTTTTTATAAATGGAGAAACTTAAGGCAGACCCTATTTAAAATCCGTTTTAGAGTACCCACTTTCCAAAAATGCAAACTTTATTTTGCCTTTTCTGCCTTTTTTGGTTTATTTTAGTTTTTTTGCCTATTTTACCTAATTTTTTGATATTATTGCCTATTTACTTAGTACCTTTTCTTTAAATTTTTTTTTTAGTTTTTATAACGTATTTCTTAATTTTTAGATTTTATACACATTTTCCTGGGTAATTTCTCAGAAAGCATAATTGTGTTGAAAGGCAAAGGAATTTGGTGTACAAACTTTCTCTTTAATATTTAAGCCTCTTATAATAATAACTAATAAGTCATTTTCCTTACTTTGAAATATTTCCCATTGTATTATTTCTACCTGCAGTCTGCACCTACATAGAGTCTTTCTTGAAACTGCGTCCCTTAAACATTATACCGTGTTAAGCGTATTTTAAATTAGCCAGAAAACTTTATTGAAAAAGAATGCCAACAGATAGGCAATAAAAAAAAATAGATTTATTCATCATTAATAGATGTGTGATATTGCACGTCTAAATGGCTTATTTACCAAGGAGTCGGTAGCTCAGGTGGTTTCCGTGGCTGTTGGCCGAGTTCCTAAACAAGCGACCGATGTTCGAATCCCACTTCAAGCAAAGAGGTTTTTTCAGCATCACCGATCTCCTTCGAGTTTACACGAAGAGAATTTGGGCCCTGGAGAACGAGCCACCGGAGTACATGGGGCCTTGTAGGGTTTGCGCACTGGGAAAAGAGCCCCTCCGAGCAGTTGGGGCTCTCGGTGCCGTACTTTCCACCACATCTGAATTTTTTATGCTCAGGTATGTTTCAAGTGAAACATATATAAGATATTTCAAATATTCACGTATTAAACATTTATAAGGACACATTTCTCCTACATATCAATAAATTACTCTCTGATATGTTACAAGAGACATATATAAAATGTTTCGATGTAACGTTTTTGTGTTGTTTCAAATCTAGGTTTCTGAAGGCGGACATTAAACATCTATGTTATGTGTATGATACATTTCTGTCGCTGTTTCGGAGATGTTTCATGTTTCAGAGATACGTTTCTAAAAGACTTCAGAAACGTTTTTTTGCATTGTTGGTCGTTTCCATTCTTACAAAAATAACATGTGAGACAACTTAATACCAATTTTTCTACAAGCTTTTAATATTTAGTCATATAAAACGGAAAGACCCTGTATATTGTATTAACAGATCGACCTGTCAAATAACTTAATAGGTCACTCACTCACAAGTAACTCAATTACGTGATCATGTAATAACTTTCTGAAAGTTTGATACCTACATTAGCATATGAACTATTATGTCTTAACGGTAAATACATTTGTTCTCTAACATTGACAATTAACAGAATGTAACGTTTCCGGAAACTATCCTACGACTTAACTTCATCTTTTTACCGTTAGTCCAACAGTCTACTAATGCACGCTTCGCCAATGATTGATGATTATAAGAAAGTGGCTACAATTTATTAAATCGGCGGCCTATCTTTTAAACGATTGAAGCACTGAACTTTATAGCGTTCAAGCTTTTATTCTATGTCGTAAAATATTTATTACTGTGATTAATGGAACATTTTTATACATCCTATAGATTATTGGATTGAAACATTTCGATGATCGTTCCAACTATAAAACATCAATTCCATATTTATTTTAAAGCGATCTAAATCACGTAAGCTCTATTATCAAGTTGCTCCTTCCATTTCAATTTTATTTATGTTAGAGAACATATTTTTTGAAATACGTTTTCCATACAATATTTCCAGAAGCCTCTAAAGTTAACGTGCGTTGAACTTCGACAGCTACAATAATTGAACTTTATTCTAGCTGATAGAGTATTGATTCGATAGGAAATGGAGTGCTTCCTACTAATAATGATGATACAGCATTTCATTGTTAATAACATTGCAAGTTTTCAAATTCCAAGTCCATTAATGTTAATAGGGATATCGAAAGCAATAAATAAATGCACGAGTAAACTCAATTATTTATCAAAACCTCTGTACTGTACATATTTAATTATCGTATTGTGATTTACGGTTCATTACTATATTATATTCTTATGATACTTGATAGATATTTTCGTAAAAGCTTTCTCTCTCAATTTTCCTAATATCTGACGCTTTTTCAGCTAACAGCTTTCACAATCGGTAAATAGCTGAACGTGTAACATTTGATTGTGAAAATGTGACACAAAAGAGCTTCTAATACGTATTTCCATTATCCGCCAGCTGAGGAAGGTGT
This sequence comes from Pyrocoelia pectoralis, assembly GCA_036250285.1. Taxonomy (NCBI): domain Eukaryota; kingdom Metazoa; phylum Arthropoda; class Insecta; order Coleoptera; family Lampyridae; genus Pyrocoelia; species Pyrocoelia pectoralis. The sequence goes on from CM070074.1 coordinate 41,561,143, forward strand.
TTTTGTTTGCCAAGAAATACAAGCTTTCAATGAAATATTTGTAAAACATTATTCATAAGAGGAACGTGTAACAAAACGAAAGAAAGTATGTATGCTCAGAAAATCAATACACGGGCACCGCCGGCAAACAAACCTGTAAAGCTTTTAAACAATTATACTTTCTAATGGATTAAACAAAAGACATTAGGTATTTTCTATATCGAATTGCAACTTATTAATGTTAATACCGGAAATTTTCTTACGCTTATCTATGATCATGACCGAACATGAATCCAAATCTTGGGATTTAATTTATGAAATACAGGACATTAATCCTTCTTGATGAACAACTTATAAGCTTATGAGATAAATATGCACCTTATGAAAGTTGGAGAATTGCAAGGAATAGTCGGGAATCAGCACCCCGAAATTCGATCACGTACTGTGCACTCGAAGATATAGATACTTTTTAAAAAATATGTACAGTGTGGAGAATGATCTTACGGATTCAAATCCGAGGGGCTCCATTAAATTCGTGATTGCAAAAAAGAATAAAAAAACATTTTCGGATTATTTTGAATGATCTTAAAAAAATTATTTTTAGTGTTTAACTCGCGATTGTGACGGCATTTTTTTAAATATTTTTTCAAAATTCTTTAAAAATTTTAACGATATATACAAAAGATTAGGAGAGGGAAGGTATAATGAGGGATATATGTAGATAGTGGTGGAAGGCAAGGTCGATTATTTATTAGGTGACATGGGTTTAAAGGAGAAAAGAATGGTGGCAAGGTTTAGGTGCGGAAACGAAGAAAACGAAAGCAGATATTGGTGGGAGGATGAGAAAAGGATGGGTGGAATGTGTGGGGAAGGGAGGGTAAATATATGGCATATGATGAGGAAATGTGTAGAGTTAAGGGAAGAGGAGAGAGAAAGAAAGGTGATCTTGGGCGTGAAGGAGGAAGGGGTGGAGTGTATCAAGGGGGTGTTGGAGAGAAGGGAAAGGGTAGAGAGAAGGGGACAAGAGTAGAAAGTTTTTATTTGTGGGTGGTAGGGGAAATAAAGAAGGAAGGAGTGGAGGAAATAAAGTTTTTTGTAAATGTACCTAGTTTTTATAGTACCTATGTAGTAGAATTAAGAATCTTTTGTTAAAATTGTGTATTAAGACAAATAATAATAAATAGAGATAGTAGGATTGAAGGTGTGGCATAGGAAGTTCCTTAGAAGAATATTGGGTGGTATATAAGTTAATTTAAGATGGCAGAGAAAAACAACCACGAAGTATACGAACTATCAGCGCTAATATCATGGGAGTCCTGAAAGCGCAAAGAATACCATGTAGTGAGAATGGACAGAGAAAGAATACCAAAGAAGATTTTTGGAGTGCAGAAATGGGTGGAAGAAGAAAAGGCAGGGGCGCAATGGAAACAAGCAGTGAAGGACGATCTACAAACATTACACGTTGACGCAAATGCTTCTTTCGGACCCAATCAACGAATGAATTTGTCAAACTTCTAGACCTTGAGATGTCCCACTTTTGGATACAGTTACTGAAGCCGGCAACTTGCAGCACAGTACCGCAATGAGGGCTACGTCACACCCCAAGAGGATCGTACTCTGTGGCACTGGCAATGTCTATGATACTCTAACGTAGCATATTTCATATTAGTCTGGATATATAAAAACAGCTGGAGTGGGTTTGAAAGGGATCTTTTTGCTTGAACGTTTGTAACTATTCTTAACATCGTGCAGCGTGTTAACTAGATTTGAATTTGTATTATTGTATTTGTATTTGCTTGTGTACCAACAGGTGTGCTTAATCCAGGTAATATCTCGTTATTCTAATATTTTTATTGCAATTATTTAACTATTTTAATATCCATAATTGTGTATCTGTAAAAGGTGTTGTACTGGTAGCGTTGCCGAAATATGATGGTAATTGATAGCCCTGTAGCTTGGTGGACGTGGGTCTGTCGATTGTACTGCTAACTTTAATTTCATTATGAAATCGAACCCTGGCATTACCAATAATTAACCGAGTCTGATTCTGAACTGCTGTGTATCTAACTAACCGCTTCGACCTCGAAGGCTTTGCATACGGTGAAAACTAATCATGTTAACTGTTATTAGGATTGCATTTTAATACTTTGTGCCGTGGTAGTCATGCTTTTGTCCCACGAATAGTTGGAGGCAGTTTCGATCCCCTAAATTTGTGATTGGTTAATCACCGTCTGGAGAGCTGAACTCCAACTTTAGTCTGCGTAACTCCCCGCACAAGGGGCCAGATATCCATGGGGGGGGGCCCCATTTACATTAATCTTTCTTACGTTTTAGAGCCTATGTTTGATAAGTAATGTATGCGAGGTAATTGGTGGAAATGCCAGGTGTCCTCCTTGATGCGCCTTTGTTTTCCTTTTGTTTGTTGTACAAAGTGGGAGACCTATTGTCTTCCAGATTACGGTGACTAACTGTGTCCTTTGTGTATTTTTACCTGATGTTGAACCCTTTTGTAACTTGTGCACATTCTATCTTTTTAAACTCTCTTGAACCCTTTATTTTAATATGCAATGAATTTGATTTGATTTTCTGTGTTTAATTTGATTATTTATTGTGCTATTTACAACTGCTGCATAAAATATTTAAAGATGATCGAAAAGTATCCACCATGAAATTGTAAATGTTTTGTCTTGATATTATTTAACAGTCTGCTGCTATAATTTTGTATTTGAATTGATGTCATGTATGTAATTAGGTCAGAGGAGGAGTTTTTTTAGTGTTCGCACTTTTTCTCCTCCGAATCGTCGAGTAACTGTCAATAAATGCATTATTTTGGTACAGTTAATGTTGGTTTTGTTTCTCCTTCCCGATCATAGTTCACGACCAGTGTATCCGTACCTATTACACGATAGAGGGCCTGTTAGACTATCACGACCTTATGTCATTTTGAGGGTTGCTGTGTTTTGGAGGGAAAGTTTAAATTTTGTCGGCCACGTTTAGGGATTCCCGCTTCCATTTGAAATTTGGTAAGGTGTAATGTGAAGTTAGCGCTCCGAAAGCCTCTTAGAAACACTACAACCTATTTGTAAACCATAATAAAATATTATTAAATTAAATAATTAAATAAACGTACAACTCAATACGTTAATTTAACAAATGTTATTAAGTATTACTTCTTTTTTAATACAATGTAGGATAGAGACAATAGTACCAATACCAATAGTTATCACATCAAGTCGAATGACTATTAAAAGCGTTGAGTGAATTCTTTATTCAATGCTACAACATACAAACGTCAAAAGACATATCATACTTGCATAACTCGAATTGCAACCTATCATGATCAATTACATTCCACGGTGAGCTACCAAATCTGTTATGTATTGCATTATACCGTTGAGTGAAAGTTTATTCCATGATTGTACCATTGAATTTTGCATAAAGAAGCTTTCACTCAACCATTATACTCGTAGTTTTCCAGATTTTAGACGTTCGTTTTAGGTGTCAGCAGAATAAGAGCATTACACATTTCATTCATAGGCTTATATAATTACACAAGAAGTAGGAATTTGAAATGGAAATTTTACCTAATCAAAATAAATAACACCAACTAAACATCGAAACCTACATTAATTTGTATCAATGATACTGGGATGTTTACGGAATAAGGAACGGCTTAACATCCCAAAACTTCATTTTAACTTACCTTGAAATAAAATCAATATTCTCCGCAACGCTTTTAAGACGTTTGATTGAAGTCAAAATTGATTCTGTTCTATACAAAAGTAGGTTTTCTGTCAGTTTCTCAAGATATAATGTATAATACGTCGCTTCGGCATGTTATGTAACAGGGACAGTTAAATAAATATTGAATTCAGTGTTGGAGACACAATGTAATGCTAATAAACAGTACCTACGGTGTACTTGAATCTCGGAGACAAGTAAGTGTCACACTCACAAACTTCATTCGGCTAATGTAATTAAAAGTGTCGAGTGTTCCTAAATTTAATCCATCCGGAATTACCTCCTTGTTTGAGGTATCTAATGTAATTTTAGCGAAAATATTAAAGTTTTATTTAACTTTTAAACAGCATACGAGGGTTAAAATGACAAGTTGAGGATATGAAGGAATTTAAATGAGTTACACCTTTTTAGATACGTTATTTAGATAAGACTTCTCGCCAACGAAATGAAAGAGGAGCGTTATATACATTCCCGTTTTGCAGGACATTTATTTCTTTTATATAGCTTTTGCTTCTTAAAGCCTACTAGCACGCCCTCTTGCTTATATAGCCTTTAGAGGGATCCGGAGCTTTTTGGAAATAGACATTTTACGATTTAGTTTATTCCGTTGAATGTTCATCGAAGCTTTTAATATTATAATTAAATCTTTACTAATAGGTACCCCCACATAATATAAATGTTTGCAGATTTACAGTGAGATATAAATTGTACTTTTATGTAGGTAATTTAGCTTATAAAAATTTTTAATTTTCCATTTAAAGCAAATGGCAGTGCAATTACAAACAGTTATTTTTATATAACCAACATTGAAGGCGTAGGTATACATTTTGGAGCGGAAATGAATTTGGCATTCGTTTAAGTTTTACAAGGCACTTGCACTTATATTATTTTTTCTAAGTCATGTCAGAAAGTTAAAAAAACGAAATGTACATAAGTGTAATTGTTGGACTCTACCAATAATAAGTTGATATTTTTATAAGGGAATTCATTTTTAATTATAACGTTGTAACTCTTAACTAAATATTCATCGATGGTACAATCGCATTTTATGTTGGTAATCACATGATTATGTGTGACAAATTTTTACATTTACATGGGTACATTTTCTACCCCTTTATACTTTGAAAATGGGCGAAAACAAACTTTCATTTATCTTTCATCTTTACTCAAAACTTCACCTTCAAGTTCAACTTTAATAAATTTCAATATAAACTTTTATTTCAAGTAAGTTTCTGAAGAATTCCACATTTATGTTACTGAGATGCTTAACTTTTACGGCTCAAAAAGATTGATTCGAATCAGCTAGTGAAACTACTACCTCAACAAAGGGTGTCACAAGGCAACGTATAGAAGCATTGCACCACCCACATACAACAATATTGAAACGAAAGACTTATCAACGAATACTCTCAGATGGCACCAAAACAAACAACCTTTCGAAAATAATCTTTAGAGTTGCATTAAAAGTGGGCTAATTAATAATTATTTGCAAGTAATAGGTATTAGTAGTTTACGTAACAAGTCCCGAAAGTGACCTTTTACTGGACAAGTAGGCAAATTACAGGACGAGCCGCAGGCGAGTCCTGCAAGCCTGCGAGTCCAGTAAAAGCACTTTTGGGACGTATTACGTACAATATTTTTTTTTAAATCGGCCAGAAACGGGAAGAACAATTGACCATTCTAGGCCGGAAAGTAAAAATGAGTCCGGTAAAACTTTTACCGGACTATCACAATAACTTTCTGGCTCAGTCCGTCAAAATGACATTTTCTGGCCTAAAAATAATCCGGAAAGTACTACTTTCTGGCCGATTTTAAAAAAAGTAATTTTTTAGAGACCGGTTTCTATAGTAAATAGGTTTATAATAGTATATTGTGTATCGAGTAGGAAAAGCGTAACATTCCCGGGCGATGTGAATATTGTTGGGCGAGGCGCCAGCCGAGCCCAGCAACACAGAGTCGGGGAATGTTGCTTTTCCTACGAGGTACACATACTATTTTTCCGCCGATTGTTAAAAAACGGACTGAAAACAGAAATTCTAAAAATTATTTATGAAGAAAAGAATAAGCGATGCATTGTAGTTATCAGGCGACGCGATTTGCAATTCCAATACTAATGTTAATAGTTTAATACCAATATCCCCTCAATAATCAACACTAGTAATAATTGTAATATAACAATAACTATTAATAAAACGATATAATTGAATATGACTTGTTAAATGTGTTTTCATTACCTTGTTGAATGTGCTATAATTACTGTAAGGAAATGAACATTTATTTCATACTGACTAGTAATCTGTGTTTTACCAGACTCATACGAGTCTGGTAAATGAAACTTTACCGTACTAGAAATTTTGTACCCGAATACAAAGGTTGCCATAGCAACATAATGTGACATGACTTTGGAAACGTCAAATTTTATATAAAGTTAATAGAAAAACTCTTAAGAAATGAATGTATGGCCAGTATGAAATAAAATGTTTTACATTATTTGTACGTTAAATCAGATTACGTTACTCGTTTCGAAATTCTTGCCTCAGCTACGCTTCGGCAATAAACATCTCACTCGTCAACGTAAACCTTGATTTACCGTACTCATATCTAAATAACTATTCTTTACAGTACAGAAATGAATATTTCCTTACAGCAATCGTTCGCTGCCTAGCAACGACTACATGCACCGGAATCTTGACCTTTTCCTTTCAAAATTCTGTCAGAAATGTCACAATTTTTGAACGATTGGCGGAAAAATGGATTTTCGACTTCAAACTATTCACTATTTAAAATTGACCATGGTACTATTTCTACATCAACGTCTAAATCCAAAATCAATGTACAACCTAATATTTCAAGAGCTACACGTTACGTAATCCTGGAACAAACGGGTTAGCAAAGAGACTTAAAAAAATGGAAAACCAGAACTACCGCTAGTCGCCAAAGTGCAAACAATTCTGTTACGTTACCGCTCATAGATGAAAAATCACCAGCCGAAAATTTTCTTTATAGGAAAATTCAAATTCCATTACAAGTAATTTGACCATATTTCGAAAATTTAACAAGTCTATCTATTCTGGTAAAATTCTTTTCGGTTATAACATGTTATGGCAGAGGCAGTAAAAAATTAGGAAAAGGGCACTATCTAGTGGAACTAAACAATGTGTATAAATTAAAGCGGCACATCAACTAGCTGCAAAAAAAGTAAACTGAAATCAATTAAATTTAACAAATCCTTCCGATATCCACCAGGCGAATAAGATCTACACATTTTCAAATAATGGCAGACATTTCAGTACGTACCAGACATTCTAGTCTCAAACTTTCCAGAATTAGGTACCTACATCGTTGTAAAAGGGAAATTAATCCGCCAACAAAATTAAAGGATTACCGAATTTTGTTTTATATTAGTTTAAGCCGATGACAAGCACATGTTTTTGTATTAATCAAAAGGTAAAAAGTGTCCCTTGTTCTATAAAGGATAATCATTTGACCGCACACAATACGAATTTTCTTTTTTATTGACGGAGGTAGAAGAATATAGGCTAATTTTTGTTTTAGGTATTTCTTATAAATACCCACTTTTTTCATTTATTCGTTAAATAGCAACAATTGGCGTTTCGCACCATCATAGGTGGGCTCATAATCTGTAAATAGTTTAATTGTTAAATCATTCATGTGTGGAATTGTAATAAGTTAGTATTCAGATTTAGTAATTACCTCCTGCAATCTATCAATTTCATGGTTAAAAAATAATATATTCTTATAAATTTCTTTTTTATTGTTAAATCTAGGTTACAAATTAAAAACTACTTTCTGCTTTGTCCAGGCTGAATTTCGTGAAGCTAGGAGGAGAATAAACCGCATATTTCAACTTTAAAACTAGTTGAAATCCCTGGATTACAGAACGAACTTCGAATACTTACCGCAGTAACGAAGGTATAAAAAAATCTGACCTTATCAAAAAGAGAAAATTTGATAATCTCGAAATTTCGACTTTAAAGTCGAATACCTCGAAAAGTATTTGAGTGAAAATTGGCACCGGATCTTGAATCAGCATAACATTTCACATAAAATCCATACCTTAACTCGGTTGTAGACATACGCATCTCTTGCAACCGTTGATTGAAATATTTCAATCAACGTTGCAACGCACGGACACACGGACGGATTATGAATACACTAACGAACCAAGTTCGTTGAGTACTTTAACAAAACTTGATTAATACGAAATAATATTCAGGAAATTTTTGTTAACGATAAACGTTTGTAAATTGAAATTTGGATAAAATAAGACATCTACATACAGTAGTCAATTTGTTTGTGTTAGCGAATTGGTTAGTCGTTTACTTAAGCGGCTTTCCTGGTTTCGCAAAAGCAATAACGTTTGATTGATGCAGTTTGATTTACTCCACCCTGAACAGTTACCAATTGATTTAATAGTGTTGCCACTGTCATACTGTGTTAAACTTAGTATAGAGTACTAAATCAATTGGACACTTCTTAGTTTCCTTGCTCTATGGAATTTCCATAAATCAAGCTTAAAGGTCAAAGGTGAATTAGAAGTTTTAAAGCTAGGTTTAGTTGAAAGGTGTTATAATTAACTTATGTTCTAGCCTTAAGGTTAGTGGACAATTGATCTAGTAATAGTTCAAAACGAAACAACCGCACATGAAAATTTAGTCCTTATGTGTACTAATGGTACTGAATACCTAATAGTTTTTTTTTTAATTTGGTTTAGTTTCCACACAAAAATCATAATGGCTTTGTTAATTGCACTTGAGAACATTCGATATACTCTTGTGATTCATATTTTTTGTAGATAATGAAATACTTTAAAACATTTAATGAAGTGTTGTTTTTGGTGACACAAATAATTCAATACAACACCTCTGGTACGTGTATAATATTTCCTGCATCTAAATAAGTATCTATGAATACGAATATCTTTGTTGTATTAGATAACCAACGCACCTAGGTACATAAGTTAACCATTGAGAGCATTTAATATAGTGGAATATTTGCCATTCCATTTCGCTAAATTACGTTTATTTTATGAATAAAAGTTAAATTTCAGGATCGCGAATTACTCAATCTTGCGGTGGGTAAGCATTTTGCAAAATGTAGCATTTCACGATGTGGGTGCGACATATTCAATATTGTTTCATGGAAAAGAGAAAATTGCTTTATAAATTTTTGTTACTCGTTAACCCTAATATGCACTGGTGTGTGTCAAGGTTAGAGTTATTTACATGTGTATTCAGAAGTTACTATCGCCTAATTATTAAATTGAATGAAGGCAACAACTACTTACTCTGACTTTGAAACAAACCTATAACAGATAAATAAAAAATCAATTTTTGTAGTTTCACAGTCTGTCGGAAACTATTTTGAAACAAAGTGTTAGATATGATATGACTACTAAATAACATCGGAGTAAAAGTGCAAGGACCCTATTTTAGAAGCTTGTGTCTCAGTAATTAACTAATTAGCAATAATAATTTAATGAATTAAAGTGCATTTAAAACATCATTTATTGTATTCCTACAGTTTAGAATTTTGTAATACTAATTTTCTGTACCAGTGTATGTGCAAAAAAGCCCTAATTATGACTCAAATCGCACAAACGCTCGACTTTAAACATTAATTACGGCTATATTATTGAAACTGAGTGGTAGATACTTATCTATATATTTGAAAATCTATACTTATTTGTGGATGTGAGATGCTTTTGAGGCCAATTCGATTTATAGCTTTAAAGCTAGATATAATAAAAAAACGACATCTTGTGTAACTTAGTACCTGACATTTCGATATTAACATTATTGACAGTAACATAAAAAGTTAAACCAATGATGTGGTCCAACACGATTCAAAATACTTTCCTTTTACTTCGTACTCGGGAAGTAAAAAATTCTGGCAAGTTGCCACGAGACTTCCCTCGTATTAACACTTTCTTCAAAAAATAAATATAGCACAATATATATTGCTGAATTCAGAAAAAATACTTTTAAACTACATAAAAAACTGCAAATTTATATTATAAAAAAATGAGTGCCGCCATTTTAGCTTATACCGGAAGTGACCTCATCAAAGGTAACATGTATTAGCATTTTCGCCCTTTCCCCGAATGCAATCGATTGGCGAAAACCGCATTTTGATAACTTTAATAGTTTCTGAGTATAGAGCGTTGCAAGAAAATGTGTACGGACAGACTACAGACGACAGACGGAATTTTTTTTCATTTTTTGAATCTACGTATTCAGAAACGCAAAGATATGTAAAAATTTGCATAGGTCAATTTTTTTTGGAACAGTAATACATTACTTCCCTTTTACTTCGTACTCGGGAAGTAGAAACAATGTCATGATACATGCTATTATTGAAAACAGATTTGGAAAGAAGGGTCCACGCGGTGAAGTCTAGTGCGCGGGAAAGCTAAATGTGCTAAATTCTTCATTCCTGCATCCTATAACTTCGTTAGGGAGATATAAACAAATACACGTTTTCAAATACATTCATCTATTGCTAGTATTTTTACTAAATAATTTTTTTTCCTTTTCTGTTATCTTTTTAACATGGTTAATATTAATATTTTTATTCCTATGTTTTGACAAAAGAATATAAAATCATGTACGCAATTTTCAAATATTAAATTAGGTACCTACTGGTGCACTTCTCTGCGACAGAGTGAATAACATGACAAAAATCAAATAGTTTTGTAAACATTTACTCGTATTTACATCATTGGATAGTTTTTACCTAAAGCTTGGTGTAAGGAATGTTAAATAATTTTAACAGCATTTTCCGCTTATAGGTATATGTATTAGAAGAGGGGTAAAATGTTATGTCATTTTTTAGAAATTCTTGGAAATCAATAGACTTAAATGTGGAAACAAAACATTATTATATGAAGTGTACAAGTATGAAAAACGAATTTGAGACAACTCCAATGCGGTGTGTAGCAGAACCAGTAGATTAACAGAGTAGTGAACGCCTTTGACCCGAAAAAGCCGCCCCAACGGCCATATTTACTCCATGTGCTTTGTGCATAGGTTAGAAGTAAAAATCTACAGTATCTTATAATATATTTTTTATATGAATTTCTTTTATTGTATTCTGAAAACTAGGCTCAATAAAAGAAACATACACACAGTTTAGATCGATTACAAAAAAGCACTAATACCAATGCACGACGAAGAAATCGCTTTAGAAGACATCACCGACTCCATCAAACACCTACACAACTGGAAAAGTCCAGGAATTGATAACATTCATAATTTTTGGTGGAAATATTTCACCTGCACACACATATACCTCGCACAACACTTCACAACAATACTAAACGCACCACACACTACACCATCATTCTTTACACAGGGAATCACTTACATGCTTCCAAAAGATAACAATACACACGATCCCTCGAAATATAGACCCATTACATGCCTTCCTACTATATATAAAATTCTAACATCATTCTAACACATAAAATATACACACACTGCACTAAAAACAACATTTTATATAGAGGCTGTAAAGAATAGTTCATTATAGACTCTATAATACTTGAACAATCTAGACTCAATAAAAGAAACATTCACACAGATTACATCGATTACAAAAAAGCATTTGATTCAGTACCTTACTTAGCAACAACGTCACACAATTTCTCACTCACATAATGTCATGTTGGAACACCACCCTAACACTTACACTAAATGATACCCAACTCATCACAAACACAATACCAATTAAGAGGGGTATCCTTCAGGGTGACTCTTTGAGCTCACTTTGGTTTTGCCTTTCTCTTAATTCCTTTTCACACATGTTGAATAACACAAATATTGGTTATAACTTAAAACGCAATCACGAAATACATCACATTACACATTTATTTTACATTGATGATCTTAAATTATACGCCTCTACAAGCACAAAACTCAACCATTTATTACATATCACTGAAACATTTTCACATGATATACACATGGAGTTTGGTATTGACAAATGCAAAACACAACACATCACTACTGGTAAGAGGGAATTTGTAGATTTCGAGCTGGAACATGGTGACCATATAAGATCCATGGACGAGAATGAAACTTACAAATATCTTGGTTTTCAGCAAAACACACACATAAAACATACACAAATAAAACGAAATCTAATCACACCATATTTACACAGATTACGCAGTATGCTTAAAACACAACTATACTGTAGAAACACTGTCAAAGCTATTAACACATATTATGCTACACCGGCCCTTACTTATTCCTTTGGAATAATAAAGTGGACCAATATAGATTTAGAACAGATACAACGAAACACACGTACATTACTCACTAAACATCGAATACATCATCCACACGCCTCAACAGTAAGACTATACCTTCCTCGTTCACGAGGAGGTAGAGGATTAACAGACATAGCCCTGTTACACCAAACACAAATATACAAACTACGAGAATACTTTAATAACAAATCACACATTTCAGCGCTACACAAAACAGTCACGCATGCAGACAAATCTTACACACCCTTAAATATGAGTAATAGAATCATCACACCACTAATGAACAGAGACACGTCCACCACACAACATGCAAACTTGGACACAAAAGACTTTACACGGACGATATCCACAGGAGATTAACAGAGACTGTGTTGATACTATAGCAACGCATGTTTGGTTAACCAAATGTGATATTTTCCCAGAGTCAGAGGGTTTCATATTTGCCATACAAGATCAGGTCATTTACACACGGAATTACAGAAAACACATAATTAAAGATACAACACATTATATCAGCATGTACACGTCTAGCACAAACAGAATACAAACACAGACACGATCAGGTAGCTAAGATAATGCACCAAAAACTCGCCACAAAACATAACCTTTCTACTGATAACACACCCTATTACAAATATACACCGCAAGTTGTACTTGAAAACACCACACACAAACTATATTGGGATAGGACACTACTCACAGATAAAACTGTATATAACAATAGGCCAGATATAACACTTATAGATAAAACACAAAAAATCATATACATAATAGGGTGTGCGGTCAATTCGCCCCGGCACTTCGCCCTCGGACACTTCGCCCCGGACATTTCGCCCTCGGACATATCGCCCCCAAGACATTTCGCCCCCTGATATATCGCCCCCAAGATATTTCGCCTAAAAACATTTCGCCCCCGAAACATATCGCCCCCAAGACATTTCGCCTCCGAACATTTCGCCCCCGAAACATATCGCCCCCAAGAGATTTCGCCTTTATATATTTCGCCCCCGAAACATCGCCCCAATATTCCATTATCCATTGTCTATTAGCTTATACAGTGGTCCAAATTTCGACGCTCACCATCGGTATCTCGGTTATTAGAAGAGGTAGAGCAGCGGTTAAATAGGAAATGTTTTTTAGAATTCAATTCTCGCGATAAATCTCATTTCTAATTCTCTTCAATGTCTTTAGATTTTCGAAAACATTTTCAAGACAAACTTATTGATGTAATCAGAAAACCACCGTTCTATTTTTAATTTTTTAAGTAATGTGTGCCAGCAATCGTTTTCATACGGCAGATGTTATAGAATTTTTATTAGTTAATTGCCTTTGAAAAGAGATTTTCAAAAATGTATAACATGCCTGAAAAATATTTATTTATGGGAGAGATATTAACAAAAACATGTATTTATCTATAGCACATGAGAAATATAACCTTAAAGGTATGCAAGTGCTAAGTAAAACTGTGAAATACAGAAACCAGAACTGTGTTTTTGAAAATCTACGAAAATTATGGAGAATTTGAATGTCACGGGTATTAAACCCTGAAAAACATTCCCTAAGTATTTAACCTCTGCTCTACTTCTTCTTATAGCTCTACAAATGGTGAGCATCGAAATGTGGACACACTGTATAACGGATGAAGGCGATGTGAGGGCGATATGTTTTGGTGGCGAAATTATTGTCGGGGGCGATATGTCCTGGGAGGCGAAGTGTATGGGGGCGATATATCTTGGAGGCGAAGTGTCAGGTGGCGAAATGTCCGGGGGCGAACTGTCCGGGGGGAGAAATGTCCGGGGGCGAACTGTCCGGGGGGCGAAATGTCCGGGGGCGAACGGTCCGTGGGGCGAAGTGACGGGGCGAAAAGTCCGGGGGCGATGTGTCATGGGGCGATTTGCCCTACAACCACATAATAGATATTGCCGTTCCCAACACAAACAATTTAGACAATACACACGCAGAGAAACACCGGAAATACACTGATATAGCTCAGGAACTTAAAGCGCAATGGAGAATGGGAACTGCTCTTGCAGTACCCATTGTTCTTAGTGCAACCGGAGTTGTACCAAAAACAATACATCACAGTTTACACATTTTAGGTTTAGATAAGAACGTAACATACAATTACAAAAGGCAGTCATCATCAACACTTGCCACATAGTTAGAAAATTTCTAAACATAACGGAAGATACCACACATCACTCAGAACCACATCACACACTTTCAACTAATACCATTCAAACACAAAATGAAACACAACACTCAATCCTCCCTCCGCAAAATGAAACTATGTTGCATACACAACATAACATTACAGAAAGTCCATTACCAACACACAACACTTCAACAGCCACTCATGTGATACCCCTAACTCGTTCACATACACCCAAACTCAAACACACAATACACTCACAATTAGCACAAAACACAAACAATACATTACCCACTCGAGTGCAACCTATGCGCCGAGCTAAACAACAAACATTTACACAATAAACATAATACATATGTTTTTTTACAGCTTTATTTTATATAGGTATATGTATCTATTAGTAAACTAATCGTTACTTGATTCCGATCCGTGCGGTTACTTAATCAGGCTTGGCCTGAGTATCGATAAGAACCGAAGTACAATAATAATAATAATAACTTCACTTGAACTAAGTGAAGAATTGTTTTATTGGTTGGCCACAATTGCCGATGAAGTGGAAAACGTTCACTTCTCGCGTTTAAACTGAATACTTTTATTAATTTCTGACCTATCTCTACATATAAGTATAAAAAGGATAAAGTGATGACTGACTCACTGACTCAGTCACTGATCTATCAACGCCCAGGCCAAACCAATGAATCTAGAAACTTTAAATTTTCAGTGAACCTACTAAAAAGCGGGTTTTGAAATTCATCCCCTAAGTGGGTCAAAATAAGGGTTGAAGTTAGGGAGTTTTGATTTGATTAGTAAACCTTGTAAACAAAAGCGCAATGTTATTACTGTCAAACTTAAAATATGTAATGTACTTTGGAAGTTCAGACAACTTTTATTGGCGCTACGAAGTTCGCCGGGTGAGCTGGTATTTGTATAATGTAGGTATATAAAATTGAATTCCCTATGTGAAAATTGAATGAACAAAATGTTGTACAGTAATAAAAGCTACACGCAAAGTGAAAAAAATTAACCAAACGGAATTGTGTTCCTTGATGATTTTTTTAACGCCGGCGCCGGTAGGTAAACAATTTCTACATTTTATTACACAGAGCCACAAAAATTAAAAGTCTGTACTTTTGCGACGGAAAAAATATATTTTTTTAATTAACACATAAAAACTTGAAATGAAATGTAAAGTAGTTTGATGCAAATCAAAATCGTAAACATATTGGGCAACACATTGTCTATAATATTTCTCGAGATATTTCTATGCAAATCGCAATTTAAAATTATAGTCTTTAGAATCTTTTTTCAACAAATTGTCAATACACATTTTATTGTATGTTAAACATGATTCTTATGTGATACATGTATACATATACTAGGGCGGCAGCCCAGCGTCATTTTAGGTAGTGATAAAAGCGCGTCTGCAAATCATACTACGTTGAAGATGATGTAAAATATAAGAGCATAAAAATGGTCGCAAGTTCTGAACCTGGGGTTAACATGTTCAAATTTGTGCATAAAAAATCACTGTATTAAAGTGATTTGAGCGCGTCTGCAATTCAGGTTAATGATTAATGTTCTTGCGTATTTCACAAAAAAAAATTGCAGACAATTCGGATGTGGATAATTAGTATGTTAATTAAACAATTGAAGTACCATTTTTGTAGCAAACTATGATTTACGCGCTCAAATCACTTTAAAACAGTGATTTTTTATGCACAATTTGAACATGTTATCCCCAAGTTCAGAACTTGCGACCATTTTTATGCTCTTATATTTCATATAATCTTCAACGTAGTATGATTTGCAGACGCGCTTTTATCACTACATAAAATGACGCTGGGCTGCCGCCCTCTATACCATACACAATATAATTATGATGCAGATTATACTTAACTCCATTATCCTTAGCTTTCCATTTTAATAGATTTCCAAAAGCATCGAACGTGACATGTCGATCGATAATAATTCTCATTTTACACTCTTCATTAAGTTCTGGCTTCAACGACATAGTTTGTAATTAGTGTTACTCTCATAATTGCAGTTGGAATTTACGTCTTATTCGTATTTCACAGTTTAAACCAACAATTACATATACCTATATCAGATTAAGATTATAATTACGATGAAGAGATGGTAGCCTCGCCCTAAAATTAATGTAACTTTGTTAATTTTGTAACGTTAAGTGCATTACTAAAGGGTTGGTAGTGTTTTTAATTGAAAATGTGTGGCACTTTTATTTCAGTGGTTCTTGGAATTACGGTAGAGAAGTAGTGAGATGTTCCTTGATTAAATTACGTGCCATATTACATGTAGTAAATCGTAACATTGTCTTTGTGAAGAATGAAACAGAGTTAATGGTATAAACAATTATACTTTAACGTCCTTTGAACAATTATAATCCTAACTTTTAAATTATAAATGAAAATCCTGCTATGCTACACATAAAATCGATTTTATTCGGAAATGTGTTACATGCAACAGTTGAGTGTTCATTACTGGATGAAAATATAATATTAGATGTTGGTATCCTTTTGTACCATAACAAGGGATCAGTCCAACAAAATGCCTTCTTTTTTCACTTCTCCTGTTTAAACTTACTTGAACAGGTAAAAAGTATATATAACTAATGTATTGTACTTATTTGTGTAAGAAGAGCTCTAGGAATAGCGAATTCTCAAATATCCTTATGTGTACCAACAACTCTGATTATGAGTACTTCTCAAACTCGATGAAAAGTCAGCCTCTGTCGACGAACGGGGAGCTTGCGAATTAAGCCATGGCAGATAAGCGGAAAAACTATTGTGTATACAAAATACACGTGGTTCAAAGAAATAGTATATTATTTTATGTGGAAAAGTACTACTTTTCATGGCGCGCCGTGTTTATGAGGCAAGCCATGAAAAGTAACTTCTCCTCCAAATAAAATATGCTATTTTTTCTTCAAACTTCCTCAAATTTTCGCAAAACATTTGTTTTTAAATGTTTTTAAGGGATATTATTAGCGGCGTTCGGTAAATTAAACGCCATTGTCAAGTAGGATTTCTTTTCACGAATGGGTAGTTAAATGCTGTTTCCTTGGTAACATTACTTTTACATCCGTTGCGAGCGGATGCAAAAGTCTTTTGCAGCCGCCGGTGAAAATATAAAACTTTAACGTTGTCAGTTGAAGTTTAAAATGTCATCTTTTATTGATGTTTGAAGAAAAATGGTAGGTACATTACAATACAAATGAGGAAAGTGACTGATTTTTCAACGAGCGATACTACGTTATACAAGGTGTCTCACGGTAAGCGTCGGTTAGAAGTATATCAAGAACTGTAAAAGTTAGAAATTTGAAATTTTGCACATGCGACATGGAGTGTTTAATCTATTAAATAAAAATATTTTCCAAATGGCAGCACTTCCGGAAATACCGGAAGTGGGCATCAACTTCTTTATTTTAAATACAAACTGGGCAATTTTTTTTTCACATTCTGATTTGTCATAAAATGTTTAGTAAGTATGCTTAAAATAATCGGCGTATCAATTTTTATTGTTGAGAAAAAAAAATTTTTTCACTGAAAAATGTCAAAATCTTGTTTAGGAAATAAAATTGAAAATCGAAAGTGGTAAAAGTTACGGAAATGGGTTTTTAGGTTCTCAATGTCAAAAGATTGAGACACAATTGTCTGTAATGGATAATAAAAAATTGCCCCCGGTTACGTATCTATTTGACGTTATTTCCAGACTTAAGAAAAACTTTAAAAAGTTTCTTTTTTTAAATCGAATGCCTATTTAATTATCAGCCCATTCGATGCAGAAATAAATTTCCTTTAAATTGATATACCATGTTCCTATACCTAAAATCAATGATTACAGAGTTATTTACATCTTTCTAATTAAATTTATAATTACATACTTTTCAAAACATGGTTGGCTTTGAAAATTTTCAAAAAAATTTTATTCAAATGTTACGAAACTCGATTAGCCAAGAAATTGTCTTTTTCTGTAACGTACAGTAAGCTAGAGGGCGTTGACTTAGCTACGATTTTAACAAACGTGCCCATAACTTTTAAAGGACTCTGTATAACGTAGCAAAACCTTATATCAAAAGACTCGAAAAAATGTGGGCAATCCGAATTTGGCATAATATGCAGCGGCTCTCATTTAAAAAATCATATGTTTGGTTTGTAACGGAGTTATGCAATACCCTGTATAGTTCAACATAATTTAGAAATATGGTCCTTAAAGACATCTATTATTTTCCTTAGCAACATTTTTTTGATATCTCTTGAAATAAGCCATATACCGAACGCATATTTACATATCCTCCTATACAACGGCACCAGGGTGCTGAAATCTGTTAGTCTTTGTGGCGTACAATTGAGCTGTAAACGCTCACTGATTTAGGCACCTCCGCGAATTGTTTAACTTATTTTCACACTTCCAGGTGAAATAAAGTAGCCAGAGTAAAATAATATAAACACAAGTTGAAATAATTAGTTATTTATTTATTTAAAAAATATTACTGAGATTGTATGGTATACACTAGTATGTCTCCGTAAGTTGAAACCATATGGAAAACCTGTTTATTATTAATTTTAAGGAAAAAAGGCATTCTACATAAAATGTTCGGCATGATCTAAAACTCAAAATACAACCATCAGATATCAATTTTTTTCATTCGAAATACGAGGTTTGTCAAAAAATGTGATTTGTGATTGTGAAATGTGCAAGTAAAATACTCCTATTTCGAAAATTGTTATAAAGAAAAGTTGGTCAGAATTGAAAACTACGTTCAGATATGCAATCATATCCATTTGTATTAAATTATTTTATTATATTTACATTTTAGTTTTATTTTAGAACGATATTTGATGATAAAATGTTACTTAAATCGACATGGTTAAATATTTAAAACACAGTTTTTAATTCCAAATAATATTGTCAAAAATAAAGGTACTTTACTGTTGCGCAAAATTAATATTTTTTGGCCAACCTCGTATACGACTGAAAAAAATTAATACCTGATGGTTGCATTTTGAAAGTTTATATCATGCAGAACTTTTTAAATCAAGTTTTTTCAGTACGTGTTTCTACAGAGTATTTTTGTATTCAATGTTTGCATTCGCTTTCATAGTCGTCAGAAAATTTTGCTTTTACTTCCACAGTATATTTATCTTCATTTATAATCGTATTTAACACCATCTTACACGCTGGATCAACACGATGTAAAAGGGACTTTATCTTTATAACATATTCCTCCTCCATTGTGGCGTATACCTAAATAACAAACGTGCACTTCACTCACTCTGATATGTATTAACGATTAGGAACGGAAATATAACGGCCAAATTTTTAACGTGTGGGTATGGTGTAAGTATGCACAAGCTTGCAGTGATTTCAGGTCTCGGAGAGGTGCCTAAATCAATGAGCTTTTGTAGCTCAATTGTACGCCACAAAGACTAACAGATTTCAGCACCCTGGTGCCATTGTATAGGAGGATATGTAAATATGCATACCGAACAATGTCGTAAGATTGGTACAGTATGTATAACATTTCAAAAAATGAAAAAAGCTTGGAGCAGATTTTGAGAAAATCGATTTTTATTTTTTGACAAATTTTGGGTACCATTAAATTGGCTACATTTAATTTTTGTTCTTTACCAATTATAAGTACATAATAGTTCTAGCCATCCCTTGGCTATAATTCCAATTTTCAAAATTTAATCTTATTGTTTTCTCTTCTTTTCGGCATCGTCGGTACTGGATACCGACCTTATTGAATTCAATATCCAATAATTTGAACATTTTTCAATATTTTTCAAAAAAGGTATGTATGAAACCAAACGATACTGAATTAAAAGAGCCGTCGCGTCGGTACGTGAGGGGTTCAAGTCATGTTGGACCAAAAAAAAGTGTTGGTGTTTGCACCCCCCCCCCCTTCCATAGACAATTTCTGGATCCAACCTTGGACAGAGGAAAGTCTAGAGAAGCAAAACTAAAGATACAAAAAGACCGGATAAGGAAATAGACATTGTATTAACTGTACCCCTGTACCTAGTACCTACATACATTTTGCATAGTATAGCTACTTTTTCTTAGGTTTTTCCATAATATAGTTTACAAGGGTATAGAAGTAACATATTTGCTTTACGTTTCAACAAGAAATACATTTGCAATTAGAAAATACCTCGTTAGGCTTAGCATAATGAGACATTTTCATGAATCATTTTTGCAATATGCACTGCGAAATCCTATTTCAAATCACTACCATCCTTTACCCTGAAAGGTTCGGTGAGTTTCGGTGGTTTATTTAGTCTAGCTGAAAAACTTTTTTTGAAGAATGAAGGAACTATCTGCAGGTGAATATAAATGGTATGTTTGCTATATTTTGTAAATGCGATAAATATAGAGTAAGAGTTTTTGTTTTTTGTTTACTAATACTAGGCTTACTTATGAGAAGCAACAAGCTTCCTTGGAAGCCCTAATGGCCGAGAAGTCTGGTTCTAGCGATGTTGAATATGATAATCAGGAGTCTGAGGACATTTTTACTGTCCTGGGACCTTCCATAGTAGGGGCACTGAAACAAAATGCGTTCTAAATCCCAAAAGAAATGAAGAAAAGTAGGGAGAATGGAAAACATTCTTTGACATTTGGGTTCAGTGAGTATGGCAAAGTTAACATTTGCTCCTATGTGCCAAAAAAAGAACGGATAGTGACGTTGTTGTCATCTATGCACAACAATACCAATATAACAAAAATCAAAGCTAACATATAAAGCAGTTCATTCGTGAAAAAATATACAGGGTGTTCTATTTAAAATAGTCGACTCTTGGCATTTCATCTGTGGTCGTTAGAAAAAATTCAGTACGGCCCTTGTGCAACAAATTTCGTTCAAAATCAGCCTATCGAGAAATAATACGCTCTTTTGTTTATGATGATCTACAATTTGATTGCTCTGCTGCCAAAGATTGAATAGTTATGATTTTTTTACTGATTGTTGATTTCGGCGACAATTTTTAAAAAACATTTATTTTCTCCTAAATGAGTTGACTTAAGTAGGTGAAAGGCCAAACAAACTTGGTCTAGAATCGAATATTGATTTCAAAAATACAAAATTCTATAGGATGTTCCATATTTAAAATAATCGAATACGATCCTGTACAGACGAAACGGAGAGCAGTGTGGGCCTCAAAATATTTTTAGGTTGTATACAAGGAACATCTGAATAAGAAATGCCTCTTGACCTTTTGTCCTAAAATCAATATAAAAGGTACTACCGAGGAACGAAGGGCAAGTGGGCAACCCTGTAGATAACATATACCTACATTCTTCTACTCCAGCGCTTGGATTCCTCTATATCTTAATTTAGACAGCAAATTTTTCTTTTTCAATAATCATTTCCCATTTATTTTAACAAACTCAATATTTCTGACAAATAAAATTTTTATAATTTGTTTCCTTTTCTAGATTCCTTAAATTACCCCTTTATTTAACTTCTAAAATCATTCAAAGTCTCTAAATTATAGTTCAATTAAATTTTCGTACCTACACGCACACATGTCCTTTTGTGATTTACAAAGTTTCTTTTTCTTAATAAATCCACTGATACAAAAATTATAGTCGTGTTACTTACATTCAGTACAACTGCTTGCTTATTCCACTTAAAAGAACCTTTAATTTTAAAATCTTGAACTCAAACACATTTGCTTAAAACAAATAACTTACCACTTCTCATTTAAATCACTTAACAAAAAATCAATCCCGAAACGTGCGTTCCTATATCATTTTCTTTTAAAACCCGAACTAAAACCCGACTTTTCCTTAACATTTTCATACAAATTCCTTTATCACAATTTCTATTATACACCTTTTCTATTAACTAGACAATCAAGTACCTACAACTTCGTCCTCTACAACCAAAAATAATAGATATTAAAAATTTTACATAAAATCCCCAACTTTCTTATTTACTATTATAAACCACACACCTGTTCTAAATCATGTTATCACATCACATCAGCCAGTATCCTACATTGTACTTGCTTACGACAAAAATTTTTATTTTTCTAATTTCCCTTTAGAATTTCCAAATTTTAACACAACAAACCACAACACTATTTATGTGCGTTAGTACCTACACATCAATTTGCTTGTCATTTGAGTGAATTTTGTTAAAATTGTTTTTTTTAACGTATAAATGGTGTATATTTACAATATTAATCATGCGTAACAAAGTTCAAATCGATCGATTTCAACAAATACGATAAGTACTTCTATTAATTGGAGCTAATAAGGCGAAACAACTCATTATGTTTTGAAATAAACAACTTTTATTCTTTTGATGGTATTCGCAAAGATATATAACTGAATAACTTTTTCTATTTCAGAATTCAATTTAGCGTTGAAGAAACTTTGAAGTTCGACTAACCTTTAACAGTAGCTTTGTAATATCGACTGTTAAACGAATATAAAACTTTTTATGTATTTTTGCTTAAGGCGTACGAGATCGAAGTGAAGCTAAAAAAAATAGTAATTCTAATGTGGAGAAACTAGAAAGGATACTTTCGTTGAATCTTATTTTGTGTTAGTACCTACATTTTGTGTTAGTATATTATGCCTACTGAAAACCATGTTCGTTTTTGGTGGTCAAAAGTGTATTTTTGTTATGAATTTGGTGCGTAAACTTTTTGGATCTTAACTATATCCTTGAATAAGAGAATAGGTATATTGTATACCCTGTTCAAGTGACCAGCCGTTGCACGTCATTATTCGTGTACCAATACCATAATTATAAT
Source organism: Pyrocoelia pectoralis (assembly GCA_036250285.1). Lineage (NCBI taxonomy): Eukaryota > Metazoa > Arthropoda > Insecta > Coleoptera > Lampyridae > Pyrocoelia > Pyrocoelia pectoralis. The sequence continues at coordinate 41,584,091 of CM070074.1, forward strand.
TTACTAAACAACTTTAATAAAATTTGCATTAAAGCCAAAATGTCATCGTAAGTACAGTTGGTATTAAAAGTCATTAATCGTGTAGGGTTAGCGACCATATTTTATCCACGAACTTCATAAATAAAAATGGACTGATAATCACATGTATTCGAAATGACACCTTACAGCGTCCGCCATGATGAGCGCAACTTCAACCTGATTCAACCGCGAAAATTTGAAATCTAATTCGGATCACGTAAAAAAATACTTTTCTCAGTTCATAGCTGAAATTCACACTTCAATTTGATAAAACGAATATTATAAACAACTTTATTGTCTTCTTAACTGTTAAAATCTAAAGGTATTTAAGACTAAAAATTTTCAGGTTATATCACGTTTGACACAAGAAAATAAAAATGCGATCAGCTGCTAGCAGAGGTACCAACCATGACCGATCTACAACACAAATATGCAAATGTTACCAGAATGTTACTAATATTTGCGCTCATCATGGCGGATCCTTGGTGGCGTCAAAAGCGAAGAAGTAGGCATATGCTATTAGCAGTCCATTTTTATTTATGAAGTTCGTGATTTTATCCTTGTCGCAGACTTTGCAGTTCGTACTTACAACTTAAAACGTAGTGCGAACATAAACTCATAAAATATCTCGATGTTGTCACGTCACGTTTTGTTTACTTTGTTAAATTCACCGGTACGCCCTTAAGCTATTTTTTTTTAAATTGCCTTACTAAAAACAGTACTTATCAGTACTCTTATTTTGTTTATGTCTACATTAGTTGTTGTATTTTATTATTACATAGGTATACAGTATCTATTTGTTCCTAACCTAAAAATGTCAGTCTGACAACACGTACATTTGACAACGCTGATTACACGTCATTGATTTAGTAAGTTTTAAGCTATGACGTGCAACGGCTGGTGACTTGAACAGGGTATATTTGATATTACTTCCCGAGTACGAAGTAAAAGGGAAAAAAATAGTCGAGATCGCCAAAAGTATTTCGCGCACGAGTTGCAAACAAAATTTTTTCTACAAACGCAAACGAAACGTGGAGAATTTGACAATTATTTTAAAGTTAAAATACAAAACTCTCATCTAGTTTACGTGCAGTGCGCACTTCGCGCCTGGCGTCGTCATTTCGGGCACGCTGTCATGGTAACGTAGGTAAGTGAAAAAAAGGGTCACTTCGCGTATTGTTATCGATGCGCAAACCTTGTCATTTTTTGACGTTTGTAGAAAAAAAAATTCCGTCTGTCGTCTGTAGCCTGTAGTCTGTTCGTACACATTCCTTGTAACGGTCTATACTCAGAAACTACGAAAGTTATCGAAATGCGGTTTTCGCACACACAAAAATTCCGATATTACCTTTGATGAGGTCACTTCCGGTATAAGCTAAAATGGCGGCGCTCATTTTTTTTAAAGAAAAAGTTGCAGTTTTTTGGTACGATGAAAGTCTCGTGGCAATACTTAGCTGCATTTTTACTTAACTTGTAATATTACATATTTCAATCATATTCAAAGATGCGGCGATTGTCCTTGTGCATCTTGCATGCTAAGACATACTATTTATTTTGATCTAGGGGTGATCCCGAGTCCCGATTAGTTTCTGCGCTGCGACCTTTTGGTTTATTATGCTCCCCGCTATTGTCTTCCCTTCGATACTACCTGTATCTTCAACAAAGTACAGGATTTTAGGAGGGCAACTCTTCATTACTTCCTCTTGTGTAATCTATTCATTTCCAAGTAGGTTTTTTTTCCGAGGTTTAGTGGGACAATGTACCGTAGCAAATAAATTGCCATGTGTCGGACTAAAAAGAAAAACCCCAATCCTCTGTGGCCTTATGATTCTCCCGCGGAACCATCGCTAAGTATAACATCGCGAGAGAGGCCTTAGCCGTAGCTCTTCCTGCGGTATTATCAGAAGACCTTACATCCCCCATCCCATTCGTAATGTTATAAGTGTTTTAGGTGTTCGTGTTGCTTGCTTCCTCTAAGACTGCCTGGTCTTCTGGCGTTTTCTTCCTCGCGCGTTCAGCACGTTGCAACTTCTTCATTACAGCGGCACCATAAGCTGATACCGCTGTCGATGTGTCTGTTGACTTCAGCATCAACTCTACCAGTTTGTCCGGGGGGGATGCATCCCTCCAGCTGTTCCTCAACTATCGCGCGGAAGGCACTGTAACTTGGGCCATTGGAACAATGCATGTTCAGCGTTCTCCTCAACTGCTACACATATTAGTCAGTCCGGGGAACCTTCACAATTAATCTTATAAAGATAATCCCGAAAGCAGCCATGTTCGGAGATCACTTGAGTGAGATAATAGTTAAGCTCTCCATGTGAGCGGTACACCCATACTTATCTCCTCCTTCGGGATTAGTCGGAATGTCCACCTTCCCTTGTTAGAGATGAAATCTTACTTAAAATTATGTTATTAGCTGCATCGATATTACGAGGCTAATCTCAGAAATTGGTCTTACACAATTATTCTTATGTAGAGAAGGGGACTGCTAAACGCTTTTAATCTGTCCTAGTAAATTTCTTTACCCAGGAGCTTTATGATTCAATGGTTCTTGAATAATTTATTCAGTATAAACACAATATTAAATATTAAACAAAAAAAACACTAAATGTTATCGATCTTCAAATGTTCGCTAATGTTCCCAACTTTATTACACAGCAATAGGTGTTTTCTTTTTGCATCTCCACAGGGTTAGGTAAAGTCACAATTATCACGTGATTGAAGTGCCTTGCGTCATAAGACATTTCTGCCTCAGGTTAATATAAAACTTAAATAAAGCTTTTAAAACGAATAGGATTATTGAGAACTGAGTCAAATTATTTTTATAAAACGAATGGTGTGTTATTGACAGGGCTGACTTAAGTCAACCATAACGTGGAAAAAGAAAACACCTAATACGTTTTTGTAGCGAAATTTGATGACCTATTGTTTAGTTTACTATCACAAAGAAAATCTGTTTTATGAATTTAGAACTATCTAAACTAACTACATAGATGCAAATACTTGGAATAGCAGAAATCTTATAAAGATACTCGTTGGTAATTGGTATAAATCAGTAATACACTTAAATCAAATAAAGTGCTTCCTTTACTGAAATATTAAGAGCAACAACGAAATGGAGAATTTAAAAAAAACTGCGTGTACGTGGGTCTTGGACAGCTGAGAAACCGAAATTTTCCTTGCTTACATCTAATAAAAATGTTATTAGTGATAATATAATTATGTTGTCAAGTTGTTACTTTCGTGTAGGTAATGTGTCATTGCACTGCATAATACAGTTCTAAATAATTGCGTGTCAGCCGCTTTGAACAGGATCCGTTTATTAGAGAATGTTGAAATTTTACTAAACGTAAGTCATGGGATATGATAAACGGTTTCAATATATGAGATGTTTTAGTGTAATTTGACAACGTCAAGTGTCGTGAACTTCATCTTCTAATTTTCTAATTTATCTCGCTGAATAGGACCAAGTACTTATTCTAAGGCATATCTTTGCAAATTCCTTGACATTTAATCCCCTAAACCTTATACCTAACCATACATTAACTTACTAACTTTCCTAGTTTCAATAACGGATTCCTCTCCTTTTGATGTTCCTCGATAAAACTAGATACTTACTAACATATCGTGTGTGTTCCATATACTATAAGAATTGAGTTTCAATATTTGGTGTAGGTTGCTAGACACAGTACACCTTCCTATTGAGAAATCTAAGTATATTTACATGAAAAGTGGCGTGCTTTGTGGGAAGAAATACAATGACATTCGTCAAATTGCAATTCTATATGTCTCTTACAAACAACAAACGCCGAAATAAAAAGGTAAGTACGCAAACAATATGTGATTATTAACTTCCATTTTTAAGGATAGCTAATGCTGTTAGTAATCACCCATTAATATAAAATTGATATAAGGTTCCCGAATATTAATGATGGGAGTCGATAAGACTGTGATTTGGGAATGTAAGGGATAACTCAAAATATTGGCAAAATCTCTTTTTGTTATAATCAAAAATGTGCAGTAACAGCGAGTCAATGAAGTCAACTTCCTCGTTCATTAAAGGTGCGACGCCCGGTGCCTTCTTATTCGTAGCCCAATGACTCAAAGTACATTTTTTTAATTTTTGTTTGCTTCCAAATCAATATATCGATGCAATACTTATCAAGTATAAAAGAAGCTGCAATACGAGTGAAGTATTTATTCAATTTACAAACATGGGACAAACACGAGATTCGCATAGTTAAAGAATATCTCCAGTTAAAGAAGATAACGTCACTTCAAATTTTGGAAGTCACGTGGGAAACTCTAAATTAATCCGCTCCTGTCGAATACATGGATACAAAAATAGTCTGCGGAATTTAAGCCTTGCAGATCTTCTGCAAAACACGAAACGATGCTTGGGCGTCTAACATATTGTCACAATATGTGATGTAACGAAACGAAGATTACTTCAAGTTTATCCTACCATCCTCTTTTACCGGTTTCCCCTACACACGGGCCGCACAGATTAGGAGAAAATTCGAATGGAGAGGAATATAAATGGGCTTGTGTTTAACTTATTACCAGATATAGTAAAATATAACCTCAAAAAAGCACTTTTACTGCCAAAAATAGTAAATGATCACCAAAATTAAAACTCCATTTTAATGTGAAATTATCACCAAAAATTTAACATTTTGCTATCCTATTAAAGCAAATGACTCCAAACTAATCATTTTTAACTCAAAAATAGTCAATGATCACCAAAAGTTTAACCATATTTTAATTTAAATTGATATCCAAATATTTAAAATTATCCTATAAAAGTAAATTACTGCAGACAAAGTTCACCCAAACAGTAAATGAACTCCTAAAATTTCGCTCTTATAATATTGTAAAATGTTTACTAAAGTCCGAGTTTTTCATGACCGTAAACTAATATCTATAGGTTTTCCAAAAGTAACTAAATACTCAAAAAAAGTTTTATATTTAACAGGAAACACAATAAGAAACATTCTAATTATATGCTATAAAATTCCATGCATAGACTACAAAATTCATAAATATGTACTACATTGGACATGAATTTAGCAGCACAGGTAAAATGAACATCTTGATATTAATAATGAAAACTCACACTTGTAATATGTTTACGTTTTATGGCAATCATAGTGCTTTATTTAGGTATTAAAAGCGCATTAATTTACTCGCTAAGATTTGGTGATCATTTACTATATTTGGTATTTGAATGCAATATAAAGTGCAATCATTACTAAAACAGCTAGAAACATTATAGTTTTAGACTTTCTTGTTTTGGTACATGTTTCGTTTTTTGGTGTTTAGTGTATTTTTTCGGTAATAGTCAATGTAGCCTAGGGGGAATTCATAAGAATCGTGCACTACGGTTTTAGAAAACCATCGCAAGCAACTTCTGCGCCACCTCTGATGGCCTGTTTACTATAAATGTAATATGGTCGCCATTTGTATTGGTATTTTTAATAGATGATCTTCTATTAGACATAATATATGATTGAGTAAGTGCTCTCCGACACAATTCCAAGGTCAATTATGCACACGTTCAGTAATCGGGCGCCTGTGAATCTTAACAAGGGTCCCAGTAAGCACAACCGCAGACTGACAAAGATGACTCCGCTCCGCTTTTCTTGGACGTCTTCCTGGTATGTCTGGCCCAGCACGCTCTCAATCATCCAGAGGCATATATCAGTGCTTGTACTGGATATGCCGGCAGTTATTCATATTATAAAACCAACCACAGCGTGCCAAAGTTTTCGGGGAATATACAAATATGTACCTACTGCCATTTATAGAAAGCAAAATGACGCCTAACACCACGAGAGTAGATGCAGTATGGTACACATATCACGATGCCAGTCTTAAATCACAAACCTGGGACAAACGAAGTGACACTTCTACAAAACCGCCTATACCACAGGGTTCAGAATGGGTGAAATTCTTATCAAACTCCAACAATAAACAAGACTTATTTAACTTCCTCAGCGAGAAATTGGCTGAACTTACCAATGGTGGTTCGTGCATCACAAAGGATAATCAGATGCTAAGCAACAGAACAAGTGACATATCAACTATGTCTCCAAGCCAGCAAGAAGAAGCCGACACCAGAATGATCTTGCACACGTAGTTGAGCAAGGACATGCCATAGCGTACCTCATTACAGTGGAGACAGATGTGGTTGTTCTGGCCATCTATCACTTCAAACGGTCGAATATGTCAGAGTTATGGATAGGTTTTGGATCGGGAAAGATCTGTAAAGAGATTACAATCCATCACATCTGTCAACAGCTTGGACCTGAACGCTCGATGTAACATCATCGATGTTTGGAATAGTTAAAAGGACGGCAAAAGGGCTGCTTATCTTGAGGTCACGTACACGTTCATTCACATCACAAATACACAGAATAGTTTCGCGTTGGAATCACAGCGCATGTCTCATCTTGAACGCTTTACAGTTCTGATTTACAGCAAAAACTGCGTTGCAGATTCAGTGAATGCTGCAAGGAAGTTGATGTTTACCGAAGACCCAAAGTCTCTGGAAGTCACTGTCCAAATCGCCTGATATCCCTGATTACAGTAAATGGGGTTGGGAATGGAATGACAGAACCAAAGAATGGGTACCCTACTGGACTGATCTTCCAGATGCAAGCCATGGATGTTCATTGCTACTTAATTGTGGTTATTTGGTCTCATGCACAGGCAGATGTAAATGTTATCGAGCCGCGGTTCTCTGCAGCCCATTATGCAAGTGCGAAGAAAGTTTCACAAACAACTCACATGATACATGAAGTAACAAGTATCATATCATGTTGCAGAGCTATAATTTAAGTCAGATTCTATCGTATAGGTGCCAACCATTCATGCTTCATCATATTTTGTAATTAATAAATAACATTATTGTCTAAGCTGTCATATAAAAATACGTAATGACCTTGAAATTGATTTTGAAATACATATTAGATCTGAAAAATGGATTCCTCCCTTCCTAAAACCCACAACAAGTGCTATTACTCAAGATTTTGTGTCTAATAGAAGCCCATCTATTAAAAATACCAATAAAGATGGCGGTCATATTGGATTTATAGCAAACAGGACACCAGAGGTAGCGAACAAGTTGCTTACGACAGGCTTACGATGGTTTCCTAAAACTTTAAGACCATACCTGAGACTATATCAAACTTGAAAGACTTGGCACAAAGTGCACGATACTTATAAATTTTCAATAATTCCTGCTTCGCTAAATTCGCTAAATACATGATTCTATTCCCCATCGTAAAGCTACTCCCGCCTGTCCTTCCCCCTACTTTCCACCTTTTCCCTCCTTTCTAACACTTCCTTCATCCATCCCAACCCTTCTCCCATCGCTCCTAGTATCTCCTTTCTTACCCTTCTCTCATCTCCTCGCATTCCCTTAGCATATGAGCCATGCTCTCCCTCCCCTGCCTACACATTCTGCAAACTCTCCTCCTCCTCCTCCCGCCAATACCTATTCTCTCTCTCCTCGTTTCCACACCTAAACCTCGCTACAATTCTTTTCTCCTTCAGACCCATCTCCCCTGTCAGGTACTTGGCCTTGCCCTCTGCCATGATCTCTCCATATCCCTCATTATACCTCCATCCGGCTATCTTCTCTCTCCTTTCCTGCCCTTGCAATTCCTTATCCCTCATGGCCACCTCCTCTACAATCTCTTCTTCCTCCCTCCTTCTTTCTACCTACTCCCTCGCATACCCCACCCTCTCGTAATATAGTCTCATGTCCTTTTGCCCATACTTTATCCGCTTCCCCCTCATCTCCTTCATACATTCATTCACCATTATTATTTCTGCCTTCTTCCTGACCTCCTCCTCGTACTTCACTGCCCTCCTTCCCGCCTGCACTCTCAATTTTTCCACTTTCGCCTCTTCCCCCACAATGTACCCCAGTGTCTCCCTGTCCAAACCCAGCGTCCATCTCCAATACTTCTCTTGCACCTTTTCCAAACTCTCCCACTCCTTCCACCCCCATATTTATTTGATTTATTTGATATTTATCTCGCTAACAATCTAGCCTCGTACGACATTCGTTATGCCATTTTATTAGAATCGACTAGTGGCTTCAAATAATAAAATAACGCTCTTTTTTTGTTCATTTGTGTAATATATTACTAAATTTGTAATAAAAATTGCCATAAACCACAAGGTATATTTGTGGTTAATTAAAACAGACCAACAATCTGACGATGGTTTCTTGGGAAAATGTCGGAAGTTCTGTGAACGCCATGTTATTTACTTATAGAGCTTAAAAGTTAAAAGGTTGAAATGCGAGGACTTCCAAAATAAATTAAAAATTAGAACGAAAATATAAAAGAAAACTTATTTTAAATCTCAAAAATTAAAAAAAGATATGTAAAATTAGCCCATGGAAATTCTTCATAAATTATGCATCTTTTCTAATATAAACAACTTCCTATAGGTGTTATCGTTCCCACATACCCTTTGTTGTTCATGTTTTTTTTGGACGCTGTGTACAATTAATCGGGTACATTGAACAGGCTAATATTAAGTAATTAAGCCAAGGAATCGGTCAAAAACAAATGGCTTTTATTGTCAGCAATAAAATACCTATTTATTTGAAAAAGGTCACATAAAAATAAAAAATTGCAACATGAGGGTTACGTTCAGCCATGAATTCTGTTTTACAGATTATAATTAGTTTACCAAAACCTCAAACAGCATCAATTGGGAGCATGTTTTGTCAAGTTTAATGCAATGTTTGTAATTATAATGGATATTTCATTATTGGCATTAATCATAACCATAAGTGAGTTAAGTATAGGAACAACTGCTTACAGAGATATTGGAATATAAAGTTTAGGATACCGTTGTTAATGAGATGTGAAGTTCTTAACGTTTACAAATTCCAAATGCAATAAATTATAAGATAATTTACAGCAAACTTGAAACATTAATTTTGTCCAAACTCACTGCTAGCTTTATAATTGGGAAAATTAATTAAATTTTAAAGTGAAGTCTATTTAAACTGTACTCGACCAATTTTAACTTAATGAAGCAATTTTAAATATAACGTAAAGTTATTTGATTTATACAAATTATACAAAATATACTTCCACAATTTTGCGAATATATCAAATGTTGAGAGTTTACTATAAAACACCGATACATATTATCATCTCAAATTTTGAAATGCAATACATGTAAAGTGAAAAGCTAAATTATCCACAAATCAATTCAAATTGCCGTAAAGCCATAAATTTAATTTAAATTGGATTTTAAACGCACGTTTGCATCTTTTTTTTCAATTTATCGGAAACACTGGAACTTGTCCAGATATAAAATGTGAACAGTAGAAGTAATAAATCAAAAGTATGTTTGAACATTTAGAAAACTCAATAAGCTTTGTTCCCATTTTATTTCACTTGAAATAAACTTCCTTAAAAAAAATTTACACTGTTTCATTGCGTTATACATTATTTATCAAAGTTCTTCCTCTTATTACCTCATTTTTACTACTAAAAAATGAGTTAAGTTACTTTAACACACAAAAAGGTCGAATGATAGTTCTGAAATATTTCAAAATTTTAAGAAAAAACAACTAGTACTATCGGAGTAAAAATGCAAGGCCTCTGACTTTAAGTGATCATAACAAAAAAACTGAGGGGTGAAATTTCTTCATTTTTGGGCAGTACATTAGTCATTTATATATGTTTAACATGTGTAAAAACCAAAATGGTAGAATCAGTTGTTTAACTTTTATTTTAATTAACAGCAATAAAAACGCTGTAGGTATTTAGTATTTTCCTGGCTGACGGTCAGTTTTAACTTATCATAAAATTGTTATTGTTTCATAAATTGTTACCAAATTTACAAATGTTGTAGCACACATACTTCTGAAAAGTCGACAGCCAATAAATATTGATTAATCATATGAACTGGTTTTATAAGCCCTAACCGAAAATGTGCTATTTGCAATTTACGGAAGTTAAAGAAAAAATTCTTGTTTTAAATGCTAAATTTGATATTACTTAAATCTAACTGCATTATTCTCTTATTGAAAATAAAATTTGTTTCTTGTAATTCAAAGTAAATGTTATGTTTATCGCGAAAGAAAGACGCACATATTCCCGCGAGAGGTAATCTACCACATCGTAAGCAGCGAGCGGCAACCCACAACAATGTGATTATTCTTTTGCATTGTACAAAACCATGCGCTTTATAGCAATAGTGTACGACAACAGTTGCCCCGCGCGCCGCGCTTCTCCCCTCCAACTGGTGCATACATCCTTTTTTCAAAATTTCTTTTAAAAAAAAACGATGTATAATGACATTATTTTTGTGAATCGTGTTAGACCACAATATAATTGCTTTAACCTTGTTATGTTACTGTCAAATTGTTAATATCGAACGTTCAGGTACTGAGTTACACAAGATGTCGTTTTTTCATTATAGCTTTAAGACTAATAAACCAATTGGCCTCAAAAGCATCTCACATTGACAAAAAAGTATACATTTTTCAAATATATAAGTATCTACCACTCAGTTTCAATAATATAGCCGTAATTGATTTTTAAAGTGGAGCGCTTGTGCGATTTGAGTCATAATTAGCGCTTTTTCTCACATACACTGATACAGAAAATTAACGATGTATTGTAAAAATCTAAAACTGTACACCTTTTTGTAGAAATAAATGGTCTTTTAAGTGCACTTTATTTCATTAAATTATGATTGCTAATTACTGAGATACAAGCTTCTAAAGTCAGAGGCCTTGCATTTTTACTCCAATAGTAGGTGGACACACAACATCTTTTTTAGCTGTGAAAGCTAACATATTTCTGATTTCTATACTTATGGACCTCGTGAAGGTAGCAGAACCTTGATGACACTGATATCATCGGACCAACACGAAACCGAATTGAGAGAGAATATCTATAATGCTCATGAATTGGCTTTTATACTAAGGCAGAACATTGTACGTTGTGAACTTCTACGCAAACTACGAATTAGCCAAATAATTATTGATGACGCACACATGTTGTTGGCACCTAAAAAAACCGATAGAAAAGGTTTTCGAAATGGGTGGAGAGGGGCTATGTGGATGTGAAAACTTCTTTTAGGAATACCTGTTGTCAACGCATGGATTTTCTATTAGATGGCGGCAAAAAAAGAAGATTGAGATTCTTGCTTTTCGAGAAGAGTTGGCTTGGCTATGCGATGTCTGAATATTATGGATAGAAAGGGGAATCGTCTAAAATCTTGCACGGTCGAGACCTATAAATTGGCATCGGATAATTCCAAGATGCAACGAATTATAAAATAAAAGATTCTTGCGGTTGCATGATAGCTGATTCTTCGAAGAGTTTGGCTTTATCGTATGTGGCGCAAATTCAGTCATCATGAGGTTTACACGTAAATGATTTATATAATACAAGTAATTGACGAAGGAGTAGTGAAACGCTAAAAAATTGAGGTTGCAGCAATAAAAATTGACAAAGACATACTTACAGCATATTTGGTACGCCACTGTCCACTTTCATCTATGAACATGTTACAGAAATGATAATTACTAGATTTTTACAATTTCGATTTAATATCTTTTGCTGTTATTTAGGTAGCTGTTTTGACGATCCTTTAGTATCCTTTTCTTATGTCCGAATTTCGATATGCATCAAAATTTTCTGTAAGATTCTGTAAATTTTTCTTTAAGCTGAAATGTATTTTTTTTATTTTTACTTTCCCGTATATACAGGTTAGTCCATTAGTACGAGGAAGTCAAATATTTCATTCAATATCATACGGATTAAAAAATGTTTCAAAAAAGAGTTGTAGGATACGAACCATTGCATATTTGTAAAATATTTATAAACATACAGGGTGCTTCTAATAATCGTGGCTCCGTGCCAACCGGGTTTTTCAAGTGGAACACCCTACATTTCATGTCATATTCCGATTGATCTCTTAAAATGCTCTATGCCCATATTTTTGTTTTAAATTAAGCGTTCCAAAGTTAAGAATTTTTTTCATGATTTTTCTGAAAAAATATAGTCTGATTATAAATACTTAGGCCCGTTCAGTTTTAAAATTTTGAGTCAATTTTTGGTACACAAATTAGTAAAGGTCGTTCCTTAGTGAATATACAAATATTTGTCGATTTAATTATACAGGGTGTTTTGCAATAATTCGTAAAGGTTTGTAAATTTCAAATAGGAAAAACTTTGTTCTTTTAAATGGAACACCCTATATATTATTATGTAGGCCGATAAAGCTTTTCAATCTCTCCAATTCATGTCTGTACTATGTGTCTTCTAATAGTAGTAGTGGTGTTCCATTTAAAATAACAAAGCTTTTTCTTGTGAAGGTTGGACGAGAGAAACACAGCTAGAGTTGAATGGTATTTTATTTTGAAGGGAGAAGAATTCTTCTTTCTCCAATCTTTTTTAAATACCTTCCCTTGAAGTTACATGAATACAAAAATTATTATTTTAACGTTTCGCCCTTATAATATGAGCTTTTTCAAAACAAGTCATTATTTAAAATTAATAGGAATAATATTCAGTTATTCAATTATTCAACCATAACGTTTAACGTATGAATACTTGATTGTTTTTTTATTTTAATAATTGTTTCAAGAATTATAACAAATGCAACATGTTAACCATATCATAGGAGGCGTCCTTTTCCCTCCTTTTATAACTGAATATTATTCCTATTATTGACTCAAAATTTTAAAACTGAACGGGCCTAAGCATTTTTTAATCAGACCATGTTTTTTCATGAATAAAATTCATAACTTGAGAACGCTGCATTTAATACAAAAAAGAAAAATATGAATATAGAGCATATTAAGAGAGCAATCGGAATATAACATTAAATATAGTGTTCCCTTTAAAAAAACAGATCGGCACGGAGCCACGATTATTCGAAGCAATTATTATTGAAATTTACACAATGGATATAGAAGATGTGACAGATAAACAAATGCAATTCTGTATAACAACGTACTAATAAACTAAGTTTACAGCTTACTGCGATAAAAGTAAGAACTTGTTAACCACAGAAAGCTGCCTAACAATAAATTATATTACCTAAGAGAAAACGTTAATACCTATCATTGAATTAACTAAATTTGTTACATAAACCTACTAAAATGAAAAATTATTTTACAGTAACGTACAAAAATTTATGTGTATGTTAACACCACATCATTAATTGATAAATCAGAAATATGTTTTTTATAAGCCTGTAAGTAACTGATATTTAAAAGAGCGTATTATATATTTATAGTTTGTTGGAGACAGTTATAAACCTTAACCGACCTATAATGAAAATTATTTTGAGCAATAGCTTTTTTAGTTATGAAATTAAATGAAAGATTGGAGGAGTGAGCACGAGTAGGATAGCTATGATTAATTAGGTGAACTACCTCACCCTTCTTTTTATATACAGGGTGTCTCACGGTGACCGTCGGTTAGAAGTATATCAAGAACTGTAAAAGCTAGAAATTTGAAATTTTGCACATGCGACATGGAGTGTTTAATCTATTAAATAAAAATATTTTTCAAATGGCAGCACTTCCGGAAATACCGGAAGTGAGCATCAACTTCTTTATTTTAAATACAAACTGGGCAATTTTTTTTCACATTCTGATGTGTCATAAAATGTTTAGTAAGTATGCTTAAAATAATCGGCGTATCAATTTTTATTGTTAAGAAAAAAAATTTTTTTCACTGAAAAATGTCAAAATCTTGTTTAGGAAATAAAATTGAAAGTCGAAAGTGGTAAAAGTTAGGGAAATGGGATTTTAGGTTCTCAATGTCAAAAGATTGAGACACAATTGTCTGTAATGGATAATAAAAAATTGCCCTCGGTTAAGTATCTATTTGACGTTATTTCCAGACTTAAGAAAAACTTTAAAAAGTCTCTTTTTTTAAATGGAATTCCTATTTAATTATCGGCCCATTCGATGCAGAAATAAATTTCCTTTAAATTGATATACCATGTTCCTATACCTAAAATCAATCATTACAGAGTTATTTACATTTTTCTAATTAAATTTATAATTACATACTTTACAAAACATAGTTGGCTTTGAAAATTTTCAAAAAATTTTTATTCAAATGTTTCTTATGCTTTTATGATTATTTAAAATTCTATCTATGGAACTTCTTGAGTATTCAAGATATCCGCCGAACGAACAGAACTTTCAGGGAAAACATTAAAATATCCCAATACATTGGTTTCTGCAGCGTCATTGGGGGCAATTGGCTTTGCCAAATTTCGTGGCGCATTTACTTCGCCCAAATTTAGAAAATTCTTTTCAATCATCCTGATTTTTCGTTCTGTCATTGTAGGTAAATTAAATGCGGATATCTTTCGTTAAAGTGTTGAGTGATTCTTTATTCAATGGTTAAAGGTTCTGCAGGTCCGAAAAGTAATACGAGCAGACTCGCCATGAATGTAAAACAAATTTAGAATATCAGCGTTTGTGTATTCCATATTTCCCAATTAAAAATAAATATTAAGCGCAAAAATCAAAATTCAAACAGATAACACTGATAACAAACGTAAATGTAGCGTAAACTAACTGATAGCTAACTGACAACTGTCATAAGAAACAATTGAATAAACATTTTTTGAAAATTTTCAAAGCCAACTATGTTTTGTAAAGTATGTAATTATAAATTTAATTAGAAAAATGTAAATAACTCTGTGATCATTGATTTTAGGTATAGGAACATGATATATCAATTTAAATTTTAAAGGAAATTTATTTCTCCATCGAATAGGCTGATAATTAAATAGGCATTCCATTAAAAAAAAGAGACTTTTTAAAGTTTTTCTTAAGTCTGGAAATAACGTCAAATAGATACTTAACCGCGGGAAATTTTTTATTATCCATTACAGACAATTGTGTCTCAATCTTTTGACATTAAGAACCTAAAATCCCATTTCCCTAACTGTTACCACTTTCGACTTTCAATTTTATTTCCTAAACAAGATTTTGACATTTTTCAGTGAAAAAATTTTTTTTTCTCAACAATCAAAATTGATACGCCGATTATTTTAAACACACTTACTAAACATTTTATGACACATCAGAATGTGAAAAAAAATTGCCTGGTTTGTATTTAAAATAAAGAAGTTGATGTTCACTTCCGGTATTTCCGGAAGTGCTGCCATTTGGAAAATATTTTTATTTAATAGATTAAACACTCCATGTCGCATCTGCAAAATTTCAAATTTCTAGCTTTTACAGTTCTTGATATACTTCTAACCGACGGTCACCGTGAGACACCCTGTATATGCCGACATATCGACAGTAAATAAAGATGGTAAATTGTATTTACACCTAAAGTGCAAAATAATTGTGCTGACGGGAATAAAAATGTCTTATTAAAGGCAATTTTAAGTAACAATTTTTGTACTATGTATACTTGCTTAATGTATTTTTGTGCCGCTCCGCCCCAAAACAGTATACCATAATTTAATACCGATTGACAAAGACCATAATAAATTTGCTTTATCGAATTATTGTCCATGATATTTTTAATTGAATTGAAAGTGTAAATCAGACTACGAATTTTCTTTACCACCATACTAATGTGCAGATCCCATCTAAGATGGCTATCTACTAGAACTCCCAGATATTTAACAACTTTGGAATTTTTTATTTGCATATCACACTTGCAATTAATTTGGAGACAAGTTTTATCATGTACAGGTATGTTAGGAAGTTCCTCACTTGATGTACTATAACAAGAAAATTTCAAGTAATATGTTTTGGAGTGATTTAAAACTAAATAGTGGTTTGTAAGCCAGTCGTTGATTAATGATACATTTTGGGCTGTAAGTTTATAAAGATCAGTATTTGATTTAGCCGAGATTAATAATACCGTATCATCAGCGTACGATATTAGTATAGAATTTTTCAAATGAGCATCCAATAAATCATTTAAATAGATTATAAATAATAATGGCCCCAAAATGGACCCTTGCGGTACACCACTAGTTACTAATAATTCATCACTAAAGATTCCATTAATTTTTACTTTTTGCGTTCTATCCGTTAAATAACTATCAATTACATCTAAACAAGTTCCTCTTATACCATATCTTTCTAGTTTGTTCATTAGGACTTTGTGATTAATTGTGTCAAAGGCCTTTGCTAAATCCAGAAATACCGCAAGTACTTGATCACTATCATCCAAAGCCTTGTAAACTTTAGTTAAAAGCACAGATAATGCATCCTCCGTAGACTTGCCCATTCTAAAACCGAACAATAGAGTCTTAAAAAAATTTTTACACGTATTTTTTCTTTTTTCAATGCGTTTTGTATTTCGCGAGATATTTGGGCGGTACGGGTGGTCTGAAACACCCTGTATAGTATATACCATAATTAGTTACAGATTTGAAGTTGGTTGAAGTTAGAATTCTATAAGAATTTGCGCCTTTTGATACTTGTTTAAATCTGTCATACTTAATGTGGCAATACTGTTTTTCCCGGCACGTGACGCACGATGCTCAACACGAACTTATTTTTAATGCTTGAGAACTTGAGAGCTTGAATGATGGCTAAACGTCACGGTTCAGAATTGTGTAATATTCTTCCAACTCTACCATTTGACTGGTGCAGATTATACAAGCAAGTTGGAACCAAATTTAGTGCTCTTGGTGCTAGTCCAGTAAAATTTTTCGGCAGCTTTGCTAAAGGTCAAAATGAATATTCTTGTTTGAAATACATTTTACTAGCATAACTGTTACAGGTACATCTGAAAAGGTAATCGAACTGAGGCTATTAGCACTTTTCGAACTCAGGCATTAGAATTATTCGCTTTTTTAAATCTATATACAGGGTGAGTATAAAGTAAGGAACCGCTGTTATTTTGTCGTTATTAGAAATTTTACAAAAAAACAGTTTATACAAAAGTTGTTCAGGATATTCTGGTCGACATAACTGACACAAAATATTTTATTTTGGTTCAACTGTTTATTAGATATGACGTCATCTGACTTTTTTTTAAATACGAACCCTAACTTGTTTTGTCTATTCGATGGAGTATAAAGCCCTCTTTTCAGTAAATAAAAATATCATGGGGTTACATTACAATTTTTTTGATAAAATACCGTTTAAAGCCTAAAAGTAAGATAGCCACTTTTCGGTAAATCTTTAACAGCATCATGGTTTGTAAATTTTAAATGTATTTTCTTGACAGTACACCGCGTAATGGGTTCGCGATTTGGATATTCCGCATTAAATAAACCGCAGACCTCTACATGGGATCATCTCCTGTCACCGAGCCCAATCATCAAAATTTCGATACATTCCCTTTCACTTTAATGTGCCATAATTTTTTTAAATTCACACTCACTGTCACTGTCAAAGTCGTAATACGTGCGTTCTGTCAATCGTAACTTTTGTTTGTTTATTTTATTTGTGTTTCCATGGATCTCTTAGTTTTAGGCTTTAAACGGTCAAAGGTTTTTCCCAAACAACACCCCCATCTTAGTTAATCTAGAGGGTGCTTTTCATGGGGGCGAAAAAAAATTGAATACAACTAATTTTCATTCATACTGTCGAATAGAGAATTAAAAGACGCTTCAAATGAGGGGTCGCTCGACTCCCTTTCCCTATTTAAATTCTTGAGTTAGGAGTGGCTGGGGCTAGGGGTTGACTTGGCAAAGTCAAATTTGACATCAAAAGTTGTCCCCCATAAATAGAAAAGCGACGTGTCCGAGCGTTTTTTTTTAAGAAACTGGTCTAAGTGTCCCAAAACAGGGGTGTTTCCTTTTCAATGGGCCACCCTGTATATATTTTGCACCACCGTCTATAATACCAATGACATAAATATTTTATAGATATACATATTGTAAATTCTATTCCACGCTGACAACACATACAAACTCACATCTTGAGTAAATGAAGAACATTTGTATGCGAATACCGTATTTTTAGTTTTAATACGTGACCACCCTGTTTAAACCCAAAGTGGCCATTTTTGGGCCTGTTAACCAAATGATACTAAATATGTACGTCTCAGACAGCATAATGCCACAAATATAATTCGTGGACCTCTGAAAAACGCAGGATGTTACCTAGCGTATGGACTAACAAGCTTCTTATTATTAAAGATAAGTGATTTTGGCAAAGTCTTTCTTAGAGCATTTTTTACGTAGAATCCATTGCGATGGACAATTTTTATACAGAGTGTTTGTTTTTTTGTGTACCACCCTAAACTACATTTTTTCATACACACCACCCTATATATTTTAGGGTTTTTGAAAAGAAGGTGAAATTTCCTAAATTTTGATGTATAATTTGTTATATTTATGTTAAATATTATTTTTATGCATTAAAATATTTTGCTTGCAGACATCTAGGTTTCCTTGGCTATCAAAAAACGGTAGTATGATTTAAAATGACAATGTCTTAGTTATCTGGAAATTTTAATTAGCTCCAAATATTTTAAGAAAGAGTTTTCCAAAATCACCTATCTTCAAAAATAAGAAAGTTATGCAGCATTAAAGTAGGTAATCGACCAAATTCGACAAACGCCCCCTAGCGTCCAAACGATTAAAGATAGCTGAATTTTGTGTGCGCCAGTGATTTTCTCATTAAAATTGAGCTCCAGACACCTTGGTCCATTTTTGTCTATCTCTTAAAATAAAGGGTGTTGCCATAAGAAAGTGTCCAATTTGAACCACCCTGTACATTCTTGAGCTTCTATGCCTTGTCCATAAGAACCAAAACCAGTTTAAAAAAAACTCAGACTTTCATTTGTACAATACAAGAAAAAAGAATGATTATCGTAATCCTCTTAATAAAACCAATATTACCGCAAAAGCTCCTTCCTCGTCTGGTGTAAAGCTTTACAATTACTTGCCACAAACTTTAAAGCAATGTGGCTCTCTTAAACAATTTAAAGGCAAAACAAAAGCACTTTTAAAGCAACATTGTGTTTACAATGTAGAAGAATTTTTACTACTACAAAACAATAAATCTTAATTCTGTTTGCTACGCTAGCTGTAATGTTTTGTCTTATACACATTGTATTTATATTTAATTTTTTATGTACACTGTTTGTTTTTTAACTAATGACTTAAATTTAATTTAATTGTATGTACCTACAATCTATTTATGACTTAATCTATACCACTTTTGTGGTCTAACGATCAAATAAATATTATTATTATTATATTATTATTACCAACATAATTGACAAACTTGATTTTTATGGAATTTGTAAACATTTTTCAAAAATTTGTAAATTTCGTCTTTTAATACAAAAGATGTCAGTAAAATCTCTTACTTGACTCGGAGCTTTAAAATAAGTGGCACAAAGGCAATTTAGCTCCTCTTCAGTAATGTGACTTTTATGTAAATAACTATTACCTAGTATTTGAAGTATTTGAATATGATTTTGATATAAAAGCAAGATTAAAAAAGAGCAAGTAGATACGAAAAGAGTTTGGTTGGATTTGATGACTAACTACTTTTGATTGGTGTATTTATGAAACGTTTATGAAACTATTAAGGAACGCAATGAATGGAAAGATTTTTACGATAGGAGCTGAGAGGACTGAGGAACATGGACTTAACAGGGGAATAGATTGGAGAGGATTCAGAGAGATATTAGGAATTATTACTAAATGCAAAGTCATAGAATTTGAAGGGATGATAGAATAACAAAAAAAAAGAATAAACCTTCAAATGTTCGCGTAAGTATTGTATTTTACCAAGTAGCATTGATACAAAATAGAATAACAAAAAAAAAAGAATAAACCTTCAAATGTTCGCGTAAGTATTGTATTTTACCAAGTAGCATTGATACAAAAATACCGTACTATGCATGCAACTGTATTGTTTGTAAGATCCATTTGGTAAAATGACTTATCCGTAAATATACAGAAGTACCCAAATGGCAACCTCTGTATAAAGTGCCAAAAGTCACACCATATTGTTTCCATTTACCATTATCTTGCATAACTAGCGGACCACCGCTGTCGCCCTGAAAGGTTATTAATCACGAATCAGCTATAACCTTATAACGTCTTACTTACAGGACATACTGATCCAACTACTGGCTTAGCGCACGCTTCATTATCGGGCATAAAAAAACCCGATTCTTTTTTACAGTCAAAGTTTTTGATCGTTTTTAAGTCTGCATAATAAAGTCTTGTACTTGCTTCTACTGCAGTATCTTGTATTCGACCAAATCCGGACACTTGTACATTAGAATCAGGAAAAAGTTGCCCTCCTAGAGCTATGGCACTAACGTTTTCTACAATTATAACTTAAATTCTCTTTCAAATAACCTTCTTTTTCTCTTACCCGTATCCGCAACTCCTTCGTTAAGCTTAACTAATGCAATGTCATTATAGTGCGTGGTCACGTTATAGTCTTCGTGTATGTAGTACTCTGACGAGTTCCGAGAAACTGCTTCACTTGCATTCGCTCCATAAATAGTTCCAAGCGATATGGCGATGTGGGTGGCTGTCGAATTTCTCCTGTTGGTATATGGAAAGCATGGAATCGACGTTAATAAATTAAAAGGTCAATTATCTACTTACAGCTCAGGATGCTTAAGACAATGCGCAGCAGTTAGCACCCATTGACTACCAATAAGGGAACCGCTACATGTACCGTGAATGGAATTAAAAAATATGGTAAGAAACGCATGCCAAGGGAACTGTCTTATTTTTGCCTCATGTCCATTAATTATACGCAAATCGAGGGCTAAATTATATACATAATTAATAAGGAATGAAGATGAATGTTTAAAAGAATTCCGTTACATACCTGATACTTCTTTGATGGCCACACCTTCACTCTCAAGTGGCAGTAAGTAAGCGGCTATAACTAACGTACAAATCACAAACAATTTCATTGTAAATAACAAGATAGCAGAAGTTGCTCGTCAATTTATAGCTGTTCATCTTAGTTAATTGACTAGGTAATACAAGATAAGTATTGATAGGTAATCCATGACAATGTATCCTCATATTTTTCACCTGTGTCCTTGATACAATAACGATAATGATTATGATAATCTTAAGTAGCGTGGGAGACGCTACTTACTTTTTGATTTTTATTGTAGGTATATTTAAAAGGTAATAATCTGCGCACTTTAATATTATTTGATGCTCGTGGACTTTTAATTTTCCATGTCACCACCGTTTTTCCAAAAAAGCAAACACTTAAACATAACTGCAAAAGTACTACCTACCTGACAAATTTTTATATTTGTGGTAATATGAACTTGGATATTAAGTCCATCAACATCTCCCAGAATAAATGGTACCGAAATTTAATTATCGTTTGTTTTTTAATTCATGTAATTTAAATGTTCATCATTAAAGAGTCAAGCAAGCTCCATATCGATTTTGTAAATGACTAAATATAAAAAGATATTGTTGTAACTGCCGGAAAAATGTTTGTATTCGTGCTCGTACCTTGTTCGGCGTATTTCTGAGCGAAACATTATATCTTTCATCATACCCCAAATATTATATGCATCAGGCGCTGTCAGATCCGGTGAATGAGAAGGATATTCAAAGTCTGTTCTTCGGGCAATGATTCTATCATCTTGTTGAAACCATTGTGTGCGCATGAATTCCGTGCATGGCAAAAGTTATGTAAATCTCTCACAAAAGGTACAATAATGTCCTCTGTAACGCTCTTGGTTGTCAGTAAGTGGATTCTGATTATAGTGATTATCATCTTCAATGAAATATCAAATATGCACAAATGCATATTACGAAAGCAACTGCATGGCACCCCCCAACTTTCGGTACTGTTTATTCTGGCGGATACCGTAGCTGATAAATGAGATTATATAACATAATATTAATCTTTGGATACCGATTCGCACCTCTAACTTAATGATAAATAGGTAAGGACTTTTGGAAAATAATGGTTGCAAATTTGTATTCTGATAGTTACCCTTTTTCATAGTAACATGTTTGGATAGAATTAATGAAATGAATGCCTGATAAACTAAAACAAATTTAATAAATTAAAATTTAAAATATCCCGATTAGTGTTTTGACAGAATTTGCACCCTTATTTGTATTAGTAGGTAAAGGTTCAAATAATTTAAATCGGCAAATTATTAAAGTTATTATACTTTAACGTAGAAGGTGTATAGATCATTTGAGTGAAATTTGAAAATAAATCGTACAGAATCCATCTAAGAACTACAATGGCGTTTTCCAAAATTTTCATTTAGATCCCTCACTGAACATGGAATGGAGTTAGAGACGATTGGAGAAATCGTCCATTTTCTACCGAGAACCTTGAAGAGGTTCGAACACTCGTCACCCAAGCGATATTTAATCACGTGCTCCTTTGGACCATTGCGGTGTCCACTTCATGATCATTATTATTAAAAGATCGCTCTCTGTATCATAACAGTATCTTCATACAGCTTATCATCAATTGTATTGTCACAACATGCATAGCATATGAGCATGGCGCTTGAATAAATTAGGTACCTTCAGTAAGCGGTGAAAAAGGTTAAATTTAATGACGAGAAAATGTCCTGAGCTACAAGCTCACAACCAACTGTAAAATAGCAACGCCAATTTAAATTGTGATGAAACGAGAATTTCTGTTTTTCCTGATAATGTCATCAAAGTTATCTCTCAAAAAGGGACACGACAAAAGTCTTTCCAGAAGAATGGAAGCAGCCTTTGCTGTGTAAGGACACACGCTAAGACAAAAGGCTGTCCGGTGCTGCTTTGTGTACCACGAGATAATTTTGACCTTCTCAAGGCTATGGTGACGACATTCTTCCTCTAAATTTAGCCAAGTGGAATAAATTTCATCGTTATCACTTGATCTTCGATTTTAGGTGTGACTTAATTGCTTTGTTTGTCATTTTTGTCTTATCATTACCTTACTATCAAATGTTGTTGTTTAATTAATTAATTCGGCCACAGGTTAGGACGCCAGTTTAACGCTCGAATTTCATTTAAAACGCAAGATTATTATTTTTATGCAAGATTACTACAAAACAACAAAAACGTATAAGTATGACATCAATTAGAAAACGTTCACGACTACTATTTTATATCACACACACTTGATTATTGTCACAACTATTGTTTACAAAAATGAAAGATAAAACCTTCACTGTTTTAATGGAAAATAATAATCATTAAGTCTTCGATACCATCAGCTAATAATATATTTTATAGAACCATTGACGTCGCGATTATGTAAGGATTGCAAAATGAACCCTAGTTTCGGGGTTTCAGTGATGTACTCTCAGGTCACATCCCCAGAGGTTTTCAACTTAAAGCAGTTAAATTCTCTTCGCAAATTTGTCGCCCACACAGTTTTTCTTCGCGGCTGAATTGATTGGTATCCATGATATTTCATCGTGCCGACACACTGCTCATTTCCAAATCTTCGTAAAGAATTAAAAATTGATTGCGGCTACTTGCATCCCCAGGGCAGCAGTGGCGTACCAAGGCTACTTGGCGCCCGGGGCTAACCAGATGGTAGCCGCCCCCTAGCACAAAAAGGTTCAAGCTTCAATTAGTTTAATTTAAACACAGTTTAATGTTTAAAATAAATTTTTATTTATTGTTAATAAGTAGTACAGCTCTACTCAGCAAACAAGATAGTTGGAGAGGAGATACCGGCGCTAGAGTAGCTTTTAAGGTACAATCCGGAAAGAAATATTTGGGCGCTTAATTTAAATGTGTATTGTTGGATACACATAAATGTATTGTATGCTGCATGAGAAGTCATCAGAAAGACTGATTTTAACAAACAAGAGTAACACAATAAAAGGATTAAGTAATAAAACGCACGCGGAAAATGTCAGCTGTAAACTGTAATAATTTACTTTCAGCTGTGAATGTACACCTTAGAATTCTCAAATATGATTGGACAAATAATTTGCCGCGTCAAAAATTTCAAATACATTATTTTAGTTGACATATTTTCCGACTATCTTGTTTGCTGAGTGGAGCTGTAGGTATGTTACTTTATATTTATACGTATACCGAATTAGATCTAATTATGGACTGCATATTGCATAATCTGTACATAGTCGGGCTATGAAAGCCCTACTAATTCAACTTTACACAACGTGAAGCATAAAGGCAGCAATTCTGAATGATGTAAACGAAAGTCAAGATCCTTCTTTAAACAAATATGAATTAGCAGTAAAATCAAGAATTCGCTAACCTTGATTGAAACGTTTTTATAATAGAGTTGAAGTCTTAGCAGTATCCACATCTCGTTCAATTGATAAAATTGCTAAATCACTTAAAAAAGATGTTCTTCAATTTTGGCGCCCTCCATCTTTAGGGCGCCGGGAGCGACCGCCCCGTTCACCCTCACCCCTAAGTACGCCACTGCAGGGTAGGTTTCCAGATGTTCACTAATCTTTGTGCATCATCTCTGGTGTTCTTGTCTGATAGTCGTTTTTCAATTTTGATGATTTTTCAAGTTTTTTGCACTCGTTTGATATCCCCAGTTTTTCCAATTTTCACAAACTGTAAACATCCCCACTGCAAATGTTAATTTGGGTTCCTGGAATCCGTATCATTTCCCAAAAATCGACCTATCACTGTCTGTTCTTGCTTGGTCTGATATGCTGCGGGTTTTTAATCAGATTTAACTAACGTTCCAGTCATCAGTCCATTCATCGAGTCTGCTTCCCGAAGTCTGGCACATCGTCGCCTCATTATGCCAAAGCTGCTAAACTTTTCCAGAGTTTTATCCTCCTAAATCTGGGTGTCTTCCCACATACATGTTCCGAATCGAGTCCTTGTCACAAAAGAGAAAAATTGGTAAGGTCAGCTCGGTGTCATTCGGTACTATCTGTGAGTCTCTTCTGCAGCCACTCTGCATCCAAACAGACAGTGTCTTATCTTAATCACGGCTCGTTCTTTATCACGGTTACCGTCAAATAGTACTCGAGAATTTGAAATTGGACTTTCCGGACAGACATGACGGGATCTTTCTTGTAGTACCTATATTATACCTTTTCGGCGACTTCCAATATTTGTCGATCTGGACAAGACAAGCAAACAGGCCTTTTGCTTATTTTGTTACTGTCTCTCTCTAGTGTCATCTTCTGCGCCAGGTTGCCTTCAGGTACGGTACTGACGAGAACCGCAGCGGTGGCACCCATCACTACTTGAATTTTGAGGAAGTAGTGTGACCTTTTCTGACTCCATTTATTGAGGACGTCGTGGGGTAGAATATGATGGCATACCTACTTCTCATTGGAAACTTCCAATGTCTCTAACGATCGCCGTTGAGTTTTTAGTTTATCATATATGTTAGTAATGTGCGTTCTTTCTTGTCATGTTGGTCGAGAACGAGACACAGTAGTTCTCGACGTACACTTTCACCAACATATCATCGCAGTCGAATCGTTTCTTTAGGTAACTAATTACTTTCTGTCTTTCTGGTATGTATTTGTACGAATCCCTCAACAATTTCTCGAGCTTTCATTTTCTCCACTTATTATACTGTGAACGAACTTTCCAGAATCTTTTTCCCTGACATCCTGCATTCTGAACGAACACTCAACAGTTGTTCTTCTTTGAGATGCCCTTTTTAACGAATTACGTTTCTTGATTTCTGTTTAAGCGATTTGTTATTTGCTTCAAAAAACTTAAAATAACTGCCTTTTTGCCTCAACAAGTATTTTTTGTTACAGTATGGCCTTGGTACTTCGTTTTGGCAATGTAATCGCCATGCTTTTGAATCATATCTTTCAAGTGTTTTGCTATCGAACACGTCAAAATAAGATCAATTAATATTTATTCCAAAATGCGTACGCCCTAAATTATTATTTTTTTACCCACTAAATATTCGTCATCTTCTAATTGGAAATACATTGATATTTGTATTGAACTCAAAGGTTTAAAACACCAAGATTCTGAAAATAACAACCACTTCTACAGAAGTTTTGAAATGAAGAAAAACTTTTGGGGTCTCCTCTTTTCCCTTCTTCAATGAACTATCCTTTTTTGATTTCTGTTTAAGCGATTTAAGATTTTCTGGAACGAACCTAAATTTTCAATCTTTTTGCGCAATTAATATTTTCAATCACAACGGAAGATAACCTTGATCCTGGCAATCACCATCCTTATCATACCATTCAAGTATTTTGTTTACATTAATGATTGATTTATTGCGATTTAGGTCGATTTAGATACGCCCATTTACAAAATTATACCACAGTTGAACACAGATTCAAATTTCACACATAAAACATTTCAGTACCAAAGAAGATTCAACAGAAATGATAGTTTAACATAATTATATTCAATACTGCATTTTAAAAACCCGTTGTAACTATAAAACGGGTTCCTCAGTAAAAAATTGTAATTATGCTAAGAAATTTTGATACTAGCAACGATATATAATTTCAGGTGGGATTATATGTATTAAAAAATCTTATTCCACTGAAGAGTGAAAACTCTTTCTCGATCTACTCACTCGAATATTGTTAGTACCTGTAGTGAAGTTATGAAATAAAGCTGTAATAAACCAATACTAAATGTGACCTTTATTACAAAAAAGAAAAAGTGAAATAAATAAATTAATTGTTTTTAAAGTAGAAGATTAAATCAAAAATAGATACTTATAATAAAATAGCGGTTGGTGTGTTACCTGACCTTCAATTAAACAATGGAAATCCGTCGGAGCAATGGTCTCAACAAATTGCACAATTGGGATTGGAGAGAGAATTTTCGACAGGGACGTGAGGAGGAGAGGATGGTTATACGAAAATGTAGTTAAGAGTGTCGTGACGTATGGAGCGGAGTTATGAGGATGAAGGAAGAGAGAGGTGCTGGGAAGGGTACAGGAGAGATATTGGAGATGGGTAATGGGTTTGGAGAGGGAGACCCCAGGTTACATTGTGATGGAGGAGGTGAATGGAGAAAAATTGATAGTGCAAGCGGGGAAAATGGCGATGAAGTACGACGAGGGCCTGGAGAGGGGTAGAGATGGGGAGTTCTGCAATGTTGGTAGGAGGAGGTAAAAAATGGAAAATTAAAGTATGATCGGGAAGACAGGCGCAACGGATGGGGGGGGGGGGGGATATGCGACAAATGAGTTACAGAGGAGAAGAGAGAGGGGGTTAGAAGACATCACGAGGGAAAAGACAATAGAAAGAGATAGGGAGGGGATGATGCAAGAAAGGCGAGAAAAGTGAAGTGAAATTTCTTTATTAGGCAGAAAAAACGTTTACATTGAATCTACTTCTATAAATGTATTAGGGGGTAAGACTTAAGACTAATAAAGTTTGCATCCCGAGGCTTCAGTGAACCTGTTTATACACATGAAACTTAAACTGAAAATAGAAGCGTTAGGGGGGCTGAAGGCTGGTCAACAAATTTTTACTAAAGTTCGTTCATGTCTAGCTGAGGGATATAGGATTAAACACCTACAACAAGTAGAGAAGGTAAAATAGACATTCGTACCTTGTCTTACTAGTTATGTTTACCTGTGGTTGTTTTGAATGGGAGGTTCTAACCGCAGGTAAACATAACTAGTAAGACAAGGTACGAATGTCTATTTTACCTTCTCTACTTGTTGTAGGTGTTTTAAATCCTATATCCCTCAGCTAGACATGAACGAACTTTATTGACAAACAAGAGATAGATATTATATAAATTTAAGATACTAGTGTATAAATTACTCACACTTGCTGCACTAAATACACTGCTATCAAAAGATTTAGGAATCACACCAGGCATAGTCCAGTCAACGAACGGCTGAAATCGAAATTTTTAATCACCCCTGCAAACCAGATATTTAGATTTAGGTAGTACGCCAGGTACTAAATCCAAATTTGCAGGAAAAAAAACATCCGGGAAAGGTGAAAAATTGATAAAACAGTGTGGAAATTCATGTGTATTTTGCTTCTTTCACTATTATTTAAAAAACGGTAAGGTATTTCGACCGAGAATTCCAAGGCGGCAGCAGCACTAGCTACTGTACATTAAAGTCACTAAATATTCTAAAGTACCGCAACCTTATGTTCCAATGAGTTAGAGAGAGAAAGCTAATTTTAACCCCAAAATGGCGGAAAAATGACATCTCAGACATCTGTGTTTGACATACGATGAAAATTAGTATTTTACTCTTAGACCATTGGTCTAAAATTTTACTATTACTAAGTTTGACGTTTGACACTTGGTTTGAAACGCGGCAATTTGAAAAACATCATAAACTTGTAGTTTTCCCATAGACAGGCTCGTCTTCTTATTCTTACACACTACTTGCTGTATTTTTTAGTTATCCTTTTCTGTGATTTAAATAACGATTCTAAATGAAGTATTAACACGACAAAATAAAATGTCAATTTTAAAAACGTATTTAGGTTCGTTTGCAAAGTTCCAAATTTTTTATCTTTCAATTAAACTGTACCTTTTAATAACAATGGCAAATCATTTTTAAGAAATATATTGATAAGTATCTAATGTTAGTTTAGTTTTTATCAAACACTTCATAAAGTCATTAAATTTTCTAGTGACTAGGTCTTCAATATTTGAAATTGCCGCCAAAATTTTAACCCCAAAATGGCGAACGTTGCGGTACTTTAGATATCTAGTGACTTTACTGTACATTATTCTATCCTTTTCTATACATTATACGACACTGTCTGCAGAAGCGAGTAAGAAGCGTCGCATCGAAAAGGATAGAATGATCAGTAGGGTAGCACCGTTGCCGCTTTGGAGTTGTCAGTCGTAGTATGCTTTTAAGACGACAGTTCGGGAAATTCGTTGTTACGTCGGAAATACCGTACCGAAATTATCATGTAATGACTTATTTCAACGTAGAATCTTCCGCTCTACAACTTTTATACTGAAAATTTTTCGGTATAACTTACCGTTTTTTAAATAATAGCGAAAGAAGCAAAATACACATGAATTTCCACACTGTTTTATCAATTTTTCACCTTTCCCGGATGTTTTTTTTCCTGGAAATTTGGATTTAGTACCTGGCGTACTACCTAAATCTAAATATCTGATTTGCAGGGGTGATTAAAAATTTCGATTTCAGCCGTTCGTTGACTGGACTAGCAGTCGTAAAATATACTGAGATTTTCGTGGAAAAGGGGGTATCCTTTTAACTTTCTCAAAAAAGTAGTTTCCTTCCGGATGGTTATTAAATTATTTGGTAGGCAGTTATAAAATTTCGGTGCGAGAAATGTAAAGAATTTCTTATTGCCTAGGTGTCGGTACGTAAGAATTCAGCCTACTTCTCAGACCCATAGTAGTGTTTCGGACATTGCTACGCTGCTGTTTGTTGCGCATGTTATAATAAACTTTCAATGCTTTACTTTATACACATACAAGTTATATTTTAAGTTTTCTAAATATAGGTAATCATGCTCAGTCCTTCAACTATTGTTTATTATTTCCACAAATTGTTCCTGTTGAGTTACAATATTATGTTCAGTGTAGAATTATACGTTCCGCCCCATAACGTTAAAGCATATTCTATTTTTGAAATGATAAAGGCAAAATATATCTTTCCAGTAAGTCAGCATCACAAAAAGGTCTGATTAGGTAGAAAATCCTGGTGTATTTTAGGATTTTGTCCTTCATATAATTGACATGGGTCTTCCAGCTTAATTTACCATCTACAAATAAACCTAAATATTTAATACTATCCACTATTTGTATGTCTGCGCAGCTACAATTCTGTAACGAACAAGTTGTTTCGTGATATTTTAGTGATAAGTCTTTCCTATTTCTAGCACCTAAACTAAATACTAATGCTTGAGTATTTGGACTCATTACTAAACAGTAATCTGTAAACCAAATTCTAAGTAAATTAATATCATTCTGAATTATATTCTTCAAAATCCAGAGGTGAGTGTGAGCTGTAGAACAGTGAAGTGTCATCACTCATCAGCAAAGGCTATCAACATTCCGTTAAACTTTCCGTCACATAGACTGTTTACATAGATAAGGAATAGAGGCCCGGACATCACTGATCCTTGCGGAATGCCATACATCATCTACTTCCTCGCTAAGAACGTCTCCGACCCTTACTCGCTGCTTCCGCCCAGTGAGGTAGGATCGAAACCACTGGTGGGCTACTCCTCTTATTCCGACTTTATACATTTTTTCTAGAACAATAGCTTGATAGGATCCATATAAGGTGTAAACGATTCTCCAAATGGGGTAGAGGCGAATTAAGTAAATAAAATCACACAACCTTCCTCATGTAAATTTAATTGTAAGTTGAAGTTAACGATGAATTTAAATTGTTATAATTAAATCAGACAGGCCATAATCATTACAATTCCACAGTGGGAAAGCCTTGATAAAAATATATACAAATTTGATAAACATGATAAACTGGGAACAACCATGGGGACAAGGTCTTCACCAGGAACAAAGCATTAAATGAGGTTACCAAATAGCATTGCTACTGCTTTGGTTATTAGCACTACCCTTACTAGATTTTGCCTGACCAAGGGAATTCCACCCTCAACCATCAGGGATGTGTGGGTAATGTATTTTTTGTGTCTTGTAATTGTGAGTGTATTATGTGTTTGCGTTTGGATGTATTGTAAGGTGAGAAAATTTCCATATTTTTCATTTAGGATTTGGAATACAGAATCCTGCAAAAATATCAAATTGTAGTTACAAGAGGGCAGGACCAGCAGGTAAACATACAAGTATCCCCACCTTGAGTAGAAATAACATATCCCCCCCTCGATCCTGACACAATATAAACGAAAACCTCCGCATTTACAGGAGATTCCTATAGAGATCCTCTATTAGAAACTTCCAGATTACCTGATACCGAAACCGAACCTTATCCCTGTAAACAAATCATTAATCTCATACCGCATCGTCCGTTTCATAAAAAACTGTCATCCATTAACAAACATTTATCCATTCATCGTAGTAGTAAATTCCGTCAGTTATAATTATACAGCTAAGAAAAGGTTGCGAGAGTGGAAACTCTGTGCTAACTAGCCCTTAGCTCCCTTTGGGGACAATCGTATTGGATTGTGTTGATTTTCTTTTGATTCAATTAGCCGTGGGCTGTGCAAACACTCACGATAACTGGAATAGTATATTACAGTACAAGTGAAGAAACTAAGAATTTCGCTCACGCATATGCCGTTTCGCAAACGAGGCGTTAGCCGAGTTTGCGAATGCATAAAGTGAGCGAAATAGTTTCTTCACGCGTGCTGTATAGCGTTTTGTTCAATCCTGCTACTAGAATTTAAAAATCTGCTTTTTAAATTTCGTAATTTTGACAATTTTATCTGTCAACACGTTATTCCAGTGGGCGAATTTTTTTCACCCACAAGTGAGTGTAATAATATTTTCGCCCACCCGTTGCTATGAGTGAGGAAAACAAACGCTTTCGCGTTCCGTATCCAAGTAAGAAACTACAAGTTTCCATGGTAGGATTGAACAATAGTATATTACAATACAAGTGAAGAAACTAAGAATTTCGCTCACGCATATGCCGTTTCGCAAACGAGGCGTTAGCCGAGTTTGCGAATGCATAAAGTGAGCGAAATAGTTTCTTCACGCGTGCTGTATAGCGTTTTGTTCAATCCTGCTACTAGAATTTCAAAAATCTGCTTTTTAAATTTCGTAATTTTGACAATTTTATCTGTCAACACGTTATTCCAGTGGGCGAATTTTTTTTCACCCACAAGTGAGTGTAATAATATTTTCGCCCACCCGTTGCTATGAGTGAGGAAAACAAACGCTTTCGCGTTCCGTATCCAAGTAAGAAACTACAAGTTTCCATGGTAGGATTGAACAATAGTATATTACAATACAAGTGAAGAAACTAAGAATTTCGCTCACGCATATGCCGTTTCGCAAACGAGGCGTTAGCCGAGTTTGCGAATGCATAAAGTGAGCGAAATAGTTTCTTCACGCGTGCTGTATAGCGTTTTGTTCAATCCTGCTACTAGAATTTCAAAAATCTGCTTTTTAAATTTCGCAATTTTGACAATTTTATCTGTCAACACGTTATTCCAGTGGGCGAAATTTTTTTTCACCCACAAGTGAGTGAAATAATATTTTCGCCCACCCGTTGCTATGAGTGAGGAAAACAAACGCTTTCGCGTTCCGTATCCAAGTAAGAAACTACAAGTTTCCATGGTAGGATTGAACAAAAATAATTAAGCTCGCTAAGAACTCGTAGTATCTGTAATTAGACCTGTATTAACCGTGAGCTGTGCAAACACCCACCTTTCTAATTAAAGTTAATGCGAAGCCGGATTGTAAATATTACATTTTCATTCATCCATTTTGTACATAATTAATATCATTTAAGCCTACTTAACCTCATTGTTACATACCTGTAAATAAACATTAATTCCGATATATCCGATATCCAGTTTCCTGCAATCACCGTAATAATACCCGTAATTAAAACCACCTACCCGTTTGATTAATCAATTTACCCAATAGCAACACGTGATAATTTAACCTGTACCTTTAATTATTTTTAGAGCATTAACCCAACCATAACCACTGCTTATGCGCAGTCGAGGGCCAACGTCTACCCATAGAGGGCAATGGCGATAAAAATTCAAATATTTCATTTTTATTAAGTAAATATTTGTTAAATACAATACATTATAAAATAAACTGTTCAATATTTCGTACGACACTGTATTTACTGAAAAGGGACCCTGATCTACGTCTGAAGTTACTCCGGTATAAACCGTACCTAAAAGCGACCCTAGTCCTTGTAACCGCCGATTTTGAAGTTCTACAAGGATTGTGCACAGGGAAGCTTACAGTATGTGAACGAGTTAGAGGTGTCACATGATTGGTTTTTGATGTCTTATGTGTTGGTAACGGACTTTGTGTAATGCTATGTTGTGTATGCAATGCAAGAGAGTTTCAATTTGTGAAGGGAAGATTGAACGTTGTGTTTCAATTTGTGTTTGAATGGTAACTATTAGTTGAAAGTGAGTGATGTGATTCTGAGTGATGTGCAGTATCTTCAGTTATGTATTATGTTCCTGAGCTATATCAGTGTATTTGCGGTGTTTCTCTGAGTGAGTATTGGCTAAATTGTTTGTGTTGAGAACGGCAATATCTATTATGTATACGATTTGTTGTGTTTATCTATAAGTGTTATATCTAGCCTATTGTTATATACAGTGTTATCTGTGAGTAGTGTCCTATCGCAATATAGTTTGTGTGTGGTGTTTTCAAGTACAACTTGCGGTGTATATTTGTAATAGGGTGTGTTATCAGTAGAAAGGTTGTGTTTTGTGGCGAGTTTTTGGTGTATTATCTTAGCTACCTGATCGTGTCGTACTCTGTTTGTGCTACTGCTAGACGTCTACATGCTGATATAATGTGTTGTATGGTTTCTGGTCTTTGCGAACATTATCTACAATGATCATGTGTAACTGTCCTATCTTTAATTATGTGTTTTCTGTAATTTCGTGTGTAAATGACCTGATCTTGTATGGCAAACATGAAACCCTCTGATTCTGGGAAAATATCACATTTGGTTAACCAAGCATGCGTTGCTATAGTATTAACACAGTCTCCGTTAATCTCCTGTGGACATATTGTCCATGTAAAGTCTTTTATTATTATTATTATTAAAGCTTTCAGTTCGCTAAGATAGAGTTTGATTCCTCAATTATAGAAATTCCTGAGCGCTCACATAATTATTCTCTAAATTTTGCTTTAAAATATTCTATTCTGTTAATGGCTTCTATAGTTCTTTCAACTCTAATAATCCTCCTCTCTTTTGCTCTTCCAATGTTTTCGTCCGTTAGGCTGATTTTTAAAAATAATGTAACATTCTGTCTCACTCTAGGCAATGAAATAACTTATCCGTCGTCCCATGTAGCAGTTATGATTACAAATCTTTTCGCAAAATGTCTATACAAATCACTGAACCTTTTGATGGTACAAAATTTGCGCGATGAATATTTTAGCCACAATTGTAACAATTTTTAATTTTTTGGAAGTCGAAAAACGGTGGTGTGACGTATAATACAAGGTGAGGTTGGTTATAAAATTCCTCATCTAATAATAACCCACATGACATATTTCAGGTTAATGGGGGGGGGGGGGGGGGGGGGGGGGGTCAACCACCCGGAATACACAGATGCTAATCATTCATAAATGACTTCCAATTGTGCGCTTACATTTACATTTATCTGTCCTAGTATCCCTCCTAAAATTAAACGCATTACGGCTTAAGATCCTTCGCTGCAATACTTTTAGGCTACATGATTTATGAATATTTCATACATTTATTTAATCTCCATCCCACCTGCTTTCGGTGCTTACATTATCTCCTTTTTAAACTGTAACGCGCTTAATCTTTAAACTCAAAGATTTCCATCTATTGATCTACTAAAAAGTATTATTCCCCAAAAAGTTTTACGTTACATTTAAGCCCACAAATTAACAACTTCTGTAACCCTTTCTGAAACTTGGAACAGAAAATACATTTATAGAAGTAAAAGCACATTCATTGCAATATATCCTATGCTAATCAAACTTGGAAGTTGTAAAATGAAAGTCGTGCTACTTTTACAAATTACCCTGAAAGTTGGATAGGGTGGCACTGGGAATTTTATATCGCGTCCTTTTAGTAGGAATATGATAAATATAAAGAATATAAATATGATAAACCTTTTAGACAGTCAGTCATTTATTATCGAGAAACATATTATCATTCTGGATGACTTGTGCTTGCGGTTTCATTATGTGTGACCTTACTACACGGTGCAAATTCAGCAAGGAAACAATCAAGTTTACAGAGCTTTAGCGAATTTCTTGCATGGAATCTCAATCAAGTTTAACAGAAGGTTAAGAACGTTCAAGGATCGATGTCCGTTTGTACACACGTAATATGTTAGCGCGCAATTTATGGCCTGTTAAAGCTGCACAATATTTATTAGGTCCGTAAAGCATAGTTTTAGAAGTTAATTTATACTTGTAAAGGGTTAAAGGAATTTTCACAATCTATAAATTTGTGAAAAATTCATTTGTTTCCCGTCACTACAAAACACGTACCTATGTCACAATATGAGAACCTAATGTCTAAAATTGAATTTTCTATTTTAGAATTGACAATGTCGGGAACTTAAAAGATTGTCGATTTAAAAAACGTTTTTAATCATTTAGAATTAAATTAACGTAGGTAAAACGGAAATGAAATTGTTACAGTTCATAGATTTCATAAACGTACAAAAAGATCTCCAGATATAATCTATTATATTCTTTGGCGACCATTAAGAGATGGAGAAGTTACCGAAACGTGAAGATTATAAACATAAAACAGAATCACGGTATAATTACAAGCAACTAGTATTCAGTACCTACTGTGGATGTGTAATTGTGTACTCAAAGCTGAAATCTATAAATATGTATAGCTACTTTTACGTTAAATTTTTTCATTACAATAGAAAATATGAGATGCTATTGTAATTCACTACATAACGAGGTTATTAGAGCAGCATTTCAATTTCAACATAAATCTATGTTACAATGAAGAAATCATAATTGAAACTAACCTCCCTCATACCTATATTTATATTTATTTTGGTAAAAGCGACTATAGTTGCGAATTGGATAAATCATCCCCACGATTAAAGTCGATAATTCACAATACAAAGGTTGTTGATGGCTGATGAAATAAATATAGGTATGAGTCAGTTTTCTCAAAAATCTTCGAGAAAGTAAACTTCTCAAGGCTAAGTGATTTCATAAATAAACACCATTTGTTAAACAAAGTGCAATTTGAATTTCGGAATGGAAGGTAGACAAATGATGCAATGGTGAAAAGAAATATTAAATGCGTTAGATGGGCACGTTCCATCATGGTTTACTTCTATGAAGACTCGAAAGTCGAAAGGTATGGGGTACGTGAAATAGCATTAAAATGGATAAGCAGCTATCTAAAAAGGTGTGCTGGAGAAGAATGTTATCAACCCCGATCTGCAAACGAATCTAACTAATGAAAGTAGTCTCAGCTGGTGTGCAGAACGAAAGGATGATGTATGGGGCGAACTAAATTTATGGAGAAATTGTCACTCAAGTGAAACAAAATGGTGGTGGACAATGGATGGATAATAAAGTAAGTCTCAATTGGATCATAGACTCATAGACAGAGTCGATTAATAATTTCATTTTATTTCCCGAGTACGAAGTAAAAGGGAAGTATTGTATTAGTGTTCTGAATACGTAGATTCAAAAAATGAAAAAAAAAATCCGTTTGTCGTCTGTAGTCTGTAGTCTGTTCGTACACATTCCTTGCAACGCTCTAAACTCAGAAACTATTAAAGTTATATCGAAATGCGGTTTTCGCCAATTGATTGCATTCGGTCCAAGGGCGAAAATGCTGACATTACCTTTGAGGACGTCACTTCCGGTATAAGCTAAAATGGCGGCACTCATCTTTTTTATAAGATAAAGTTGCAGTTTTTTTTATGTAGTTTAAAAGAGTATTTTTTTCTGAATTCAGCAATATATATTGTGCTATACTTATTTTTCGAAAAAAGTGTTAAAAAAATAATTATTAAAAAATGACTGCAATGCTCGATACTCAGAAACTATTAAAGTTATCGAAATGCGGTTTTCGCCAATCGATTACATTCGGCCAAGAACGAAAATGCTGATATTACCTTTGATTACGTCACTTCCGGTGTAAGCTAACATGGCGGCACTCTTTGAATTAATAAAACAACTTAAAACTTCCCCTTAGACAATGAATATTTAATAAAATCAAAATTCTTAAGTTGTTTTATTAATTCAATCACTAGCCCTTTTTGAGCCTCTGACTCCACAATGGACTTACTCATTTTTTTATAAGATAAAATTGCAGTTTTTTTATGTAGTTTAAGAGTATTTTTTTCTGAATTCAGTAGTATTTATTTTTTCAAAAAAGTGTTAATACGAGGGAAGTCTCGTGGCAACTTGTCAGAATTTTTTTTATAAGATAAAGTTGCAGTTTTGTTATGTAGTTTAAGAGTATTTTTTCTGAATTCAGTAATATATATTGTGCCATATTTATTTTTTTGAAAAAAGTGTTAATACTAGGGACGTCTCGTGGCAACTTGCCAGAATTTTGTTTCCTATGTAAGGGAGAGACACAACAGCTATCAAGAGCGGAAGTACTAGAAGGAGTGACAGAAGCCAGACAATGTTTAGGAAGCATAAATTCTTAATAATTTTGAAAGGGTGGGCAACGTAGAACATTCAACCAAGTTCTTTATCAAGATAATCTACGTTTGTGTTCACCATAAATAGAATTGCAAAGGCTTGATTGCAAAGTACCTACATAAATAAGTACAAATTATCCACATGCGCAGAATAAACGCATTACCTACACGTGCAAAGTTTCATCCCTGTATCAAAATTCCATGAATATTTGAGGAGAATGCCTCTTTTTGAAATATTCTTATCGCCTCGATTGCGTTGTCTCTTTACATCTACCTTTATAACCAAAAAACTGACAGTCCGTTGTTTATTAGTTAATAATTACTGTAAATAAATGAAGATTGAATGAATTAATTTATTTCCATCATTCAAACTTTCATACCGGGTTTAGACTATCTTATATAAGCAATTTACAGTGCAAAGAATTCTCTTATGGATTCTTCAAAATTGATAAACCAATTGAAATCTGCACAATCATCAAATAAGAGCAAACTTTCGATGTTAGTTGTATGTTTTCTTATTAATATATTATTTTCTTGAGACAGGCAAATAGCCTACTACTGAATCATCTTTTAAATTATACTTTAAGTTGTTACTTTCGACGTCAAAAACGCCTTTAACTCGGCAAACTGGAAGCGTATCACGGATGCCTTAAATGCATTGGGTGTACCACGATATCTACGGAGAATAGTGGCGAGTTACCTATGTAATAGGTGGCTCATGCACGACACAGAGGATGTGGATCATCTTATACAATGCTCTGCTGCCATTGCAACTGCCAAACGGCGCGGCGTGTCCATAGTAGCGTTCGCAGATACTGCAATGCTTCTGCATTGGAAGCATTAGCACCTAACTTCACTACGTTAAACCATATTTTATTAATGACTAATGTTTTTTCAACAATTTTTCAACTTGATAAAGCCTATGTTCTATGGCGAAACGTCGATTTTTGTAACTAATGTACTATACTCTAGTAATAACTAGATAGTAAAAATTTGGCAAGAAATGGTACCCTTTTCATAAGTAATCTAAAGATTTACGTATTGATCATTAGTTTATAATGAATATACTTTTTTTAAATACATTACTGAGGAAAATTGCCAAAAAAATGGGAATTTCAAATTAAAATCAGTGAAACGCCCTCTGGCGCCAATGGGAGGTAATTGAAAATAATTTCCAGAATTTTCTCTTGGCCACATTTATTATAAGATTTTTTATGTCACTGCTTAATCTCAAATAGTTTCTGAGTTATGGCCGACCTCCTTCCTTAGTTGTACGCACCCTGCACAATTACTCGATAACACGGTGTTCCCGATTATGACCTTTGATTGGACTAGGTTAGGCATAGATTCTGTTAATACTTTATTGAGTAATGCTCATTTTAAATTATTGCCCAATATTTAAAATAATGTTAAAATTGAACGGTCACATTTTGTCTCAAAGTAGTCAATTCTTATTTTAATCTGGTATTCAATTGTAGAATTACCACAATTGAGTAATTACAATTGAATATTACAGACCGATATAATCTATATAAAATATGTATATATAATACTGAAATAAAAGTAATTTATCGGAATGTAGCAATTGGTTTCATCCAATTACTTATATAGCACACAAATACTTTAGGGAGATTATCGCGGCTTTTATTTAATCTGCAAAACTATTTCAAAGCCCGTTGGAATTAAATTTAGTTCATTTGCACATTTTGAGAGAGAACGTATTAAGTTAGTTTTAAATACCTTCCTACTATTTCAAATCGAGTGTAGCTACTACCTATTGCTTAATGAACGTTTTGAGACAGTAAAGTATAATTACTAAAACGACCGCAACTGTGAATTTTAAACACATCAAATTTAAACCATTCGCATCGTTTATATTCTTTAGGTCCAAATATCGGTAACATATTACACAATATACATAGATGCTCAGCCAATTTCTAAGATGAATATTAACGCAATAAGTACTTAACAATATCTTGTACCATGTAACTTCCAAGAATAGGCTTCATTATCTTAATATAATATCTGGATGTATATTGTATATCCTTGGAACAGTTTTCATCGGGAAAATGGCCTGAGAATAATCTATGTAAGGTGCACAGTAACGTTGCGTTGTAGTACTATTAAGCGACATCACACGCTTTCTGCATGGATTTCCTTTTAGTAATTACTAATTATTCAACAGCATAATTAGGTACGGTAATATAAGGGCAAAAAGATAGCATAAATTTAATCTAGAATGCAGTATAGCTACCTACCTACGCAGAAAATGTTTTCCAAATGTAATGAGTAAAATATTCTAAAATTTACTGTTACTGTTAAGTTTAAAGGACGTTTTATTTTATTTCATCTTATCGTCGAGTTGTATAATGAATAATAAAAGAAAAAGAATATAACAATGAAAAGGTGGTCCTTGTCCTACTTATGTTCATTATTCTCAAAATTCATACCTCTTTGTTTTTCTATATAGGTACATTCGTCGCATTTTTGCATACGATAGGGTTTGTAACTTTCACAAGGTGTACTTCGTATATGATACGACAGTATTTAAATACAAAACTCAAACTGCGCTCTACACATATCAATTTTGTCTTGTTTCGATTCCTTTTAGCGATTGAAAGTCCAACTAGTTCTTTACTTAGCTAGAGGCTGCTAATTGAAACTATGACCTTCACAATA
This sequence comes from Pyrocoelia pectoralis, assembly GCA_036250285.1. Lineage (NCBI taxonomy): Eukaryota > Metazoa > Arthropoda > Insecta > Coleoptera > Lampyridae > Pyrocoelia > Pyrocoelia pectoralis. The sequence continues at coordinate 41,623,969 of CM070074.1, forward strand.
AATTATGATTATTAACTAAAGGAAAAGAATCATATTTTACTTGCAATCCTTTCATGTAAGTAGGTACATTATACATATACATAATCGTAACAATCTCCATAGAGTTTTCCAAGCGTGTAAAAGTTTGGCCCCCCTCCAGGATTGTTATCAATGACCCATTGAACAATATTAGAGGGGAGAAATTTGAACGGCCGCCATATTGTCCGCCATCTTGAAAATGCCCGCGAACCTATTTTTGACTACCTATATCTTAGTAACCGTATGTCCAAATCGAACACACGTAAACTCTAATTGTACAGTTTTGTATTCCTAAGATAAATTGTTATATAACCGAAGTTGATAATCCTAGCAGATTTAATGTTTTTGGGCTTAAAATCTTAAATTATGGAATATGTAAAAAAACGCTAAAAAACATATCACTTTTTATTTTACTTATTATCAATCTTTTAGATTTCGCTTATATGAATAATATGCAAAAACAATCAACGAAATCCGAGCACTGGTTACGAAAACATACAAGATTTAGGAATAGGTACCGCACCTTTGCTGAGTATACAATAATATTGGTAGTTACAAGTCAAATTAAAAATTTCATAAGTTTGTTCTCTACAAAATATGCGAATTACTACACAATACATAGGTATATTAATTAAGTGTAATCAATTTTTGAAGGCTTATGCCCCATTCGCGATTCCCTCACCCTCATAAAAGTAATGATCGCCATGACATGATCGGAAAAACTGTACCAGTGAAGAAATCGAAAATACCCGAATTAATACAAATTTTATAAATTAATAATTCTTTATATCTTTTTAAAAACTTTTATGCGTTTCGCACCTTTCGTTTTTTTAATTAATTAATTAAATTTAGGCTTTTAAGAAGAAGAGGTGACCATCAAATGACAATTATTATTATACGGATTAATTTACACAAGGAAACTTGCAAAGAGCAGTGTAGTTTGCACGTCCATTGTTTGTCATACTTACGGGTTGGGTCTCCACTTCCTCACTGAGAGGACGCTCTAAGAGACTAAGAGGACGGGATTCAGTGCCTATCAATGTGTTCGTGTAAGCTTGTTCTCAAAACGGCAAGAATTTCACTTTGAAGTAGTGGTTGTGTTAATTGAACTACTATGTTACCTTCAAGTCACAATAAATTCGCAACCCGTTACCAGGAGTTTCACTAAAATTTCAAGCCTAGTGAACCGAAAATAATTTGTTGTTGCTAGGTTGGGGTTCCTCCAGGACCTCCATCCAGACCTGACCAGTAGATGGTAGATACCCCACCTGCAGAGGATGACATTGATGCCGCGGTGTGGTGCACCAGGTTTCCGTTAGAACGTATCCGATGCCAGATTCGATCTGAACCAACCAAAAAACTCCACAAACAATTTTCGGTTCCCTATAGGCTTGAAACTTCAGTAAAACTCCAGAGGATGACGTTGATGCCTGAATGCGTGACCAGGCACGCGGGGGACGGTTGCTAATGCCTGATTTGGAATCGGCAATCAAAAAATCCCCGGATGAGATGTGTACAATCATTTGAGAGTGAATTTCAGAAAAAGCTTCGAAGATGACGTTGCTCAGCCATCCTGAGCTCCAGGTGGGCGGTTTATAACGAAGTTATGCATTTTTTCTATAACAACGCATTTTTCAGGATGCATTTTCCACTGCACAAATGCAATTTCGAAAAAAGTAGGTACAAAGTTTTCTATTGCATTTAGGAAGCGAATGCAAAAAACCCCATCTCAATCTGTCTTACTACAAAAATTTGGTAGGTCAGTGCTTTATTTCCTTGTCTACATAGACAATTTGAGTTTTTAACTAGTTAACTCTCCAGAACACAAAACAGTGTTATACCTTTTAGCATAGGATTATCCGTTCAAATTTGGAAAAATACATACATATTTACAACATATTCACAATCAACATTTATACATTTAAATTTAACTGTACGAACAACGGTAGGGGTCATTTTTCTTACAATATTTCATACCGTAACAGAAAATTGTTCTCACCATAGGAGTTGTCGCTAGATAATGTCAACAAGTCAAATATAATTCTATATTTAACGTAAGGTCAGGACCTCCACCTTTGGTGGTTAACAACAATTGTAACCGTTTTAATACAAATATGTTGAATGTAAAAAATCAAAGTTGTTTATGTAATTTTTATCTTCATTTGGGAATACTTCAATTTTTGTGATCTGCAATTGTTTGAGTTACGCCGTTCCGCATAATTTTTTAAAATGAGAACATATTACTTTTACCTCACCATTCGATAGAGCATTTTTTCTCTTTAAAACGGCACTAAAGAAATTTTTTTTAATAAAATTTTTTTCAAAAATACGCCGATTCAAGTATTTACCTACATCAAGTAGGTACGTGGTTTTATAAATCGACTGAGTCATTGTCAAATGACAAATGGAGGACAATTTGAACACTTACTTTAAATTACTTAGTTATTAATTTGTTTTTAGTGATAAGATTTTGATTCAACTTTTTTTTGTCTTCCATATACCTACTTGATGTAAATACTTGAATCGGTGTATTTTTGAAAAAAAGGTTATTAAAATAAATTTTAAAAAATCCTCAGATTCATCTCACGTGTGGAATGGCTTGAGGGATGTTGCGGGGTCGGACGACTCTAATCTGGGAGGCAGCACAAAGGGCCCGAATAGGTGGTCTATGTGCAAGTAAACTTCTGACTACCCTCCCATCGAAATTCAGAATACAGTTTTCTGAAAGACCAGCAGTTTTACTGATGATGTATCATTCCTGTGTTCATTCGCACATTAGATATAATATTATCAATCGGCGTTTCTCTAACAGCGCCCAAAGAATACCTAATCAGACTAAAAAATGTGCCATACGCATACTGCGTAATTTGAGTCAGAATCAATTCTATAGGAAGGAAGCACTAAAATCCCAAACAGTTATGAACACCGCGATATTCTTGAAAAATGTAGATATGTACATACATCTATGTCCACATGAACAGGTTCAATACCCTTGATGAAGCATACAGAACCCGTCAAACAATTATTTCTAACCAACCTTCACAAATTATCCTTATTTCACAACATTTTTCGTGTTAGTAGAAACATTTATAATAAAGAAACAGTATCCAATAAAAGCTATTATGAAATTTAAAATAAGTAGTGGCAGCAAACTGCTTTTTTATGAAGTCGTACCTATGCCTATGTAATTATAGTAAGTGTACACTTTCAAACAATGTATTCCTAAACAGTCTTCTTCTTTCACCTCGCACTCTTCCTCCTATCTATTTGTGTGTGATTTGCAGCTCCCACTACTTCACAAGGACGTGTACCAGTATCCCAGGTTTAGGAGCGAATAACTCTACTCTCCGTAGGCTTCACAGTTCCATACAAAATTGATAAAGTACGGAATTGAACTAACTGTTGGACAAAACAAAGAATATGACTCACTACCACTAATAAAATTGATATTTATTAATGTTATCCAACTGTCATTCATTTGAGCCGTTCACTTTTGCTACTTATTTGAGACATTCGACAACAGATCAATGCACATAACTTTTCTTAAGTATCCGGGATCACATAACGTATATTTTATAGAAAAAAAGGCGTTTAATGCTCAAAGCAGGTTGATATAAAGGTGCAATTCAGGATAGGAACACAATATGAGTCCCACCATCGATACATTAATTACGAATTAATTGTTAAGTTTAAGACCTCTCAATTTTAAAATAAAATTTTTAATACCATCAATAGAGGATTCCTATTAAAAACTGGGCTTTGAAATTTCTTAATACCTACAGCTATTTGATTAAAATTAATTTGGTAAACATAATAGGTATTATACAAAGTCCGTTTCATCGGCAAATGACTATAATGACTCTTTCTAAAATGAGTCTTGTTCTTCCATAATTTGTAATTCTAAAGAATTCCTTCCATATTTGTATGCGGATGTATAGCGTAATTAATTTCAATTACAAATTCTTACTCGCAAAAACGCCATTATAGCTGATAATTATATTCTAGTAACCTACATCACATTACAAATAGAATTCCTTTTTCGTCATTCTGAATCATAGAAATATTTCCTGCAAAACTACGTTAGGTACTTTACACGACACAAGGAAATCATTTTATTAGTCTTACAAAAATTACGAAAATATACAAATAACGTTTTAATCACTCAAAGATATATAAATTTGATTCAATAAGAAAGTTCAATGAATTTCATAATGATTAGAAAAAACGTCTTACCTCAATAGATGGACGTTGGAAAGGTTTCACAAAAACGCACTATACAACAGTTCTCATTATTTTCAAAGTCATGTTTTCAGCGAAAGTGAAAATATTGAAAAACACATAAACGTCCGATCAATAAGTTAATTCTAGTACACCTTCACATTAAATATGAACAAAACGTTACATGTCCAAGACGCTCAACGTTCTACGGTTGTAGTAGACGTCAAACGTTTAAAAAAAATCTGAAAATCTTTAGGGGTAAGAAAACTCGGATTGCGAAGCTACACTGAGCATTACCTCGATACGAATGAACGCGCACAGAATCGCTAGCATGTTTTCCTGTATAATTCTAGCTTTCCTTTGTTATTGAAACCAAAACCAACTTTTTTGTAAGTACGGTCACCAATTTTTTGACATTTACGAAGCGTAATATTCTTAGTAATGGAAATTTGACGTGATAATATAAATATTTATGTAGCTCCATTACTAGAAATATTTCACTGAATTTTTCACGGACTGAAACGCATTTATATGAGCAAAGAAGTAATAATATCAATAACAAAAATAGTATAATCATCTTAGAAATAACCCAACTTGGTATTCTAGAGCGGTCGATTACACTTCTTGCTCTCTAGGTTGAGAAACTTCGTCTTCTACTTTCACTAATTTGAAATTTCATGCGCACGAGGGTTTAACTAATCTATCAAAATGAGTAAACTCAAATGATAATGAGATGTTGCACTTATTGCAATATGTAGCTAAATATTTGTGTGTTTATTACTGTTTTAAAGTAAAAGTGCGATACAAACCATTTCGTGTCTCTTCAAAGTAACCCTTATGTCAGTAGCAAAATTATATGTACTATACGATCAAATTTGAGTTATGTTATATACAACTCTACGTGTTATTCCTATTTGTAGTAAGCTTTGTATAAAGATAACAGGAATACACAACAGTATGCTTAGGTTGAATAATAGAGGGTATGCGTCCAGTTATAAGTACAGCATCATAACTTATATAAGAAGTATTTTGGAAAAAATGATGAAATAACGTTAGCCAAGTAAAGTCGGAAATAACTGGAAAATATCAATGTTAAATCAAAAAATTGTATACAAAAATCAATTTGATGGAAATGGTTTTCAAATTGAGATTTCATGTTAAAAGATAGATTACAGAGGATGACCATCAGTATTAAATAGTCTACCAAAAAAATTCAGAAAGAAAAATTTAATTTCACTTTCAAAGATGGAAAAGTAACATTTTTAATAAAGATGATAACGCTGATATAATAAAAGGTGTGTATCTAGTTTTGTTTAATCTGGGCTCTATAGTGCTAGTGTTGTGGATAACCAAGAATTAAGTAATGCATAAACGAATAAAGCATTCCTGTAAATACTCAGTAGTTATATCCCGAGTGCATGCCAAATACGCGAATCTTTATACGAGTGCACGAAGTGCACCAAGTGAAGTTAAACCTCGAGCAGTTGTTGGTTTCCCTACTCCACGTAACGTTCATGAATTATGTCTTTATTATGATGTAAAGATACCTTGTCAAGTTTTGTTACCTTAGCTCCTAGGATTAAAAGTGTTGCTAAGATACCTGCTTTTTCAATAAAACGTCATTTTTTAACCGATTCGGATAAAAAGTAATTTACAAGAGAAGCCCCCACGAATCACTTTTAGGCTATCGCCCAAACAAAATTTTAAATATAAAAAAATGGAAATTACCAAGATTCAGATTGAAACAAAAAATTGAATTACTAAAGGCATCATTATTCTACGAAAATTTAAAATCTGTTATCCATAGCAGCTAAAATATACACGATGTCTCAAAACGGTTATGGAAAAAAAATATTAGGCCACATCCAAAACTAAGAGGAGGGTATTTCCTACAAAAATGTGATTAATAACCATATAGGTAATACATAGTTAGATAAAATGCACGGTCTATATACTTAGACCGTGGATAAAATAAGCAAAAACTTAGGTTTAGTATTCTAATGTCCCTTATATTTTAGACAACTTTCAAATGTCTTCATAATGTTTGCTAAAATCATCTTGCTTGAAAATGGGATGTGTCCATCCCGAAACATGTCGCTAATAATAAACATATAATTTTATTAATCTCATCTCAATAAATCAACTTTGTAAAGGGGGAGATCGTGCGTTTTTTTGCTCATTTTACATATTAACCCCCTTCGTGAATGTCGAATCTCTCATACATATACATAGTTAGATAATAATCTAATTTGTTTAACAATTTTTGCTCTGTAGGTTTAGATAGATCAATCTGATGATTTTATAAAATAGGTACAATATCACATGGTTTTCATCATCAAACAATTTTGCAAGATATGTATAATTATGAGTAGGTAATATTGTGGTAACCGTCAAATAAATTATATAAGGTGATCATTTTAAGCGACCTGATGTGTTAAATTTATGGATTCATATTCGGGTAAGAAAACAGCTATTTTAAAATAATACATCTAACATTTTAATAAACCAGAAAAAATGAAAATGGGAACCACGGCGAAAAAGATAATGTGAATTACCTATGTCTTAACTACAGCCATATGTTTTACTCGTAGACACTTACGTCGTGTATTTGTGTATTAGCAAGTTAACTTGTTTTTACTTTTTAAGAATTATACCTACATTAAAATTTTTATTAAACATGTAATGAACGGGCAGCACCTGGCAGAACACGATTTGTAAGCCAATTTGTACATGCGATGGATTTTCATCCCTTCACAAGCACACAAATTTATAAACAATTTTCAACAGGTACCAAATGGTCGTACAATTGGAAGTTGTCTATCAAGCATAAAACATTATACTCGTTTTGTATTATAAATGTTATAATCATTTGTCTTACCAAATTTAATATTATAAATAAGATTTCAGATGCAAAATGCAACGTAATTTATTACCACTCTCGTGCTTGAGTCGTGCTAAGCAACTCATAATAGCGGACAATAGAGTCCGTTAATGTAGTTCCCAGTTTCCTCCTAAAGGATTGCGATCTCCAATATGCAGCAACGAATTTCTTTGGCATGAATTGGGTGTGGTTTTGAAAGACTGTAATGAACAGGTTGATTTGTAATTTTTTTGAACATTAAGTACGGTGTACGGATAATTACTGGTATTACAAAAATTAACAGAGAAAAAGCGTCCACTCGCGAGTTATTTGTTATATTCCCCTCACGCTAGTGACAGAAAACGAATCCCGTAGTTAATAATTGGTTAGTATATATGGTGTCCAAAAAGTATGGAAACCCTTGAATATCTCAAGAACGGCACATCCGATTACAAAATGAAAAAACACGTGTTCCTTTATTTTTTTAAACCTATCCACTCATGATCTGATCGTAAACATCACTCCCACCCTTTTGCACTTATGCATTCTTCATTAAAAAACCCATCCACCTCAAACACAAGAACCCCGGATTTTACAAAAATGAGTCATTGTTTTTCTTTTCACCCGTAAGGGTAAAAGTAAAGAAAGATCGTTTTTCTGCGGACATTTGCAATTTCCCCCTTTCCAGCCCCAAAAAAAAATGTCGTGGATTGGGGTGAAATTTTCAATTTGAGAACCGTTTTTTATGGAGAATGTGAAAGTGCAATAAAAAATAGGTGTTCCCATTTAACTTAACAAAGCTCACCACTGCTCCACCCTCCAAGGGGGCGAGGGTGATGTTTACGTATCATGACTGAATTATAGGTTTCAAAAAATAAAGGAACACTTGTTTTTCCTTTTTGTAATCGGATGTGTTGTTCTCGAGATATTCAAAGGTTTCCATACTTTTTGGACGCCGGGTATAATCAGTGGCGGATTTAGGGGGGGGGGGGGGGGGCTTTAGGGGCTCGTGCCCAGGGCGGCAAAAATTAGGGGGCGGCAAAATTACGGAGCACAAAAATTAATTGAAGGAATCTTTTTGAAAAAAATTGGAAAACAATGGAAAATAAAATTGAAGTAGAACTACGTCAATACGAGCTATTATTTTACGTGATAAAAATCCCAAACATCAGTTTATTCAGTCGGACTCATTTAAATATGGTCCTAATCAGATGCATAATCCTATTTAGCCACAGACTTTCTAAGATTTGCATAACCATTTGCCGCTTCTCGTAGTCCAGATGTAGTAGTATGTTTTATTAAATTGCAATACGCCGAAAATGAAATAAATTCGAATAAATTTGAAGATTAGGTACATACTACATGTTTCGACAATATTAAGAATTAATTCTTAATATTGTCGAAACATGTAGTATGTAATCTTCAAATTTATTCTTCAATTTGCAACTTTAATCAACTTCAGCTTTAACTTAAATATGTATTTGTCTATGGCGAAGGTTTTGTGAAGTTATTTCCTACATTCTACGTTCCACCCCATTTAGTGTTCTGATTAACACCCTGATGGATCCAATCAATTTGAAATAAATTCTATTTATTTTTAATAAAAAATGTTTTCTGCACATCAGACTTCCATAAATAAGTTCTGTTCCTGTGGTGAGGGATGTGATGGGGCGGCAGTTTTCTTGTGCCCCTAGGCGGCAGAAGCATAAATACGCCTCTGGGTATAATCAATGATTTTCGCTTTTCAGGACAGCCAAACCACAGAAAACTCGAACGATGAAGCAATGGCGGCCCCAGATGGTTAATACTACCATAATAGAAATTTACGTTTGAAGGTTACTCGAACGGTAGGAAAATTTTACATTCTTGAAAATTACCCACAGGTGTACCGGCGCTGTGACAAATTTTATAATTTGGAACATAAAATCTAATTAATTAATGATAATAAATGGGGCGCATCCAATTTATTGTGAAGATTAGAAATGAACACTAAACGTGTGATTTGAATTAAAGTTGAGATATCTACCTGAGTTAGTAGGTTTTCTGTACCAATCTAGAATAATGATGTTTTCTTTTAATCTAATAACTCTTGTATCTAAGAAAGGTACACTTGAATTTATTTCTTTTTCAATTGTGAATTGGATGTGTGGATCATATTGGTTAAAGCTGTTGAGTATTAACTGGTGTTGGTCTTCTTTTATTGTACAAATAATATCATCTACATAATGGAAAATAAAGGAAAATTCAAGGTTGCATTTATCTATCCTATCTTTTATTAAATCGTTCATGACTATATCTGCTAAAATTGGGCTAAGTTTAGAACCCATTGGTGTTCCAAAAATTTGTTTATAATAATTACCATTAAAGCTAAAATATGTTGCTTCAAATATAAAGTCAATTAGTTGAAGAAATCTATCTTCTGGAATGAACACTAAACATTATGAACGTCTCCTATATACCGGGTGTTAACGAATCTATTAGACAAGCCATAACTTCTAGAATAATAGGTGTATTAAAATGAGATTTGGTATAGGTGAATGGCATGTAAAGAGGAGAATTTTCGCGTATTTTTCACGGTCTGGTCACTTCCGGTTTCGCCCGAAATGGCTCCGGTTTTGAATTTTTAGATGAAACACCCTGTATATTGCTACATTTTTGGATTTCTGAGACAATTCTGAATCAGAATATGAATTAAAAAAAAAATTTTACGCCTACTTAATTTTTTTAGAGTCATTTTTAATATTGCATCTAGGTGGACATGATTGGACGTAAACTAATCTGAGGATCTCAGGTGATGTCAGAAAATTACAATCGCAAAATTTTAGTGACTAGTATGATCGATAGGAAATATAGGAATAAGACAAGTTGGAAAAATTACATTTTCATGTCTAACTATTATTTTTCAAATGGCGACCGTTTTTAGACAAGCACTTTCCGAAAAGAGGATTTTTTGACGAATTTAACGATACTAATTTATTTGCGATTGGATTAAAAATAAGAACATAAATAAGGAAAATACTGGATAATAATTTATTTACTTTTGTCAAGTGTGCCTTAAGAAACTTTTACTGTGATAAAGTGAGTGTTTTGTTCTCCAAAGAAGACTTAGTAAAAATACCTAGGTACAAAATATTATGCATCACGGCTATCCATGGCACACAAAACGCCTCCGAATAGATTTCAACAAGACTACAGGTGTTTTGAAGAGAGGAAAACAGACCAGATAATGCAACAATAATCCAACGTACTACGAATAAGGGGCAAATACAAAGCTTTAAGAATGTCGATATGATAAAAAGATTTTGAGTTACGTAGGTATAACAAAGCTTAGTGTGCGTGGTCCGGAACGAGACAGAGTATTAATGTGATATGTGAAAGTGAATTTATTGTCAAAATATACACCCAAATCTTTAACAAGGTTAGATCTATAAAGTTGAGCTGACTCTAGCGTATACATAAACTCGATAGGCCGAGTTTTCTTTGGTAAAGAAATAACCTTGTACTTGGAAACATGTAACGACAAATGGTTAACGCTGCACCACTGTGCAAGTAACTCAAGAAACAATAGAGATTCCAAGGTGAAGTCTTGAGGAACCCCGGGTGTGACTGTAATGTTATCAGATATGCGGTTATTGTAAACAACACGCTGCACTCGCAGTTTATTAAATATTATGTAAAAAAGTTAAGAAGGGAAGAATGAAATCGAAAGTTAGTAACCTTAACAATAATAAAGTCATGTGGAATTACACCAAAAGCTTTGCTGAAGTCCGTGTATTAACACCAACTCCACTTCTCGTTATAAAAGCGAGATTAGGGTAACAGTATAGTATAGGGGACCAACCTTATTTCGGGGAAAAATTTTTAGGAATGATAGGAAATGGGCCCCTTATAGAAAAAATGGAAAAACAATTTCTCGGAAAACAGCCGTTTTTTAAAAAAAATAATTTTGTAATTATAGAGGTACATGCTATTGTTCCATAGGTGGCGTTGTAGGTATGAATTCGTTACAGTGACTTTATTTTAGAACAGTGATGACAATGGGTGTCTCATTTTTTATTGGTTGTGATCCTGGCAGCCATGTTGCGACTAAAATTTGAATAGTTTGCATTACATTCTTATAGTGTCGGTTTAGTTTTTGTGTAAATTGTTAAAATCTAGACAATATAATGTGGTTTTAAGTGCTAGGATATTGAACGGTGTTTATGTTTTATCACCTGTTTGGACGTTTTTAAGTTTAACTTAGATTTTATAAGAAAAATTAAGTATCTGCTGTTTTTTAATTTCCCACCTACCTACTCCATTTTATTTATTTAACTTAAAATTAGGAACTGTATGTATATACACAATGCTTAAATATTTTCGTTAAGGTTTCCACGGATGTATATATTGTTTGTATTTTCTTCTGGAGTTTCTCCGTGTTGGTTTTTATGTAGAAAATGCCTACGTTTCGATTCCACAGACCTTAAATTAAATTTGAAAACTTCAGAATTGATAAAAAAGTCTTGATAAAGATTCCATAGATGGAATCGAAACGTAGGCATTTTCTACATAAAAACCAACACGGAGAAACTCCAGAAGAAAATACAAACAATGCTTAAATATCATATACAATTATACCTACATATAGATACAATTTCTGTAAAAATTAAACATTACCTGCATCTTCAATCGTCAGTTTCTCGCCGCTGTTTATAGAAAAACATACGCGCCAGTGTTTTTTATAGCAAATTTTATAAGCTTTCAATTAGTTTATATAAAAGTTTGTCGTAAAATAAATGGAAACGAAGATATTTAAGAAAAACTGAATACAAACATACATTATAGTTAAATTCTGTGAAAATATATAGTTTTCAAAGATGTATTTTTACAATAAAGTGCAACTTGCGAACGATTTATTGTATTGTATTACCTTTGTATACAGGGTGTCCCAGGCGGAGCTTACGCTAGACGTATCTTGGAAACCGAATGTCACAAAAATTTGAAATTTTAGGGCCAAAGTTACTTTTTCACTTACAATCGACTAAAAATATTTGCAAGGAAGTAGCACTTCCGGTTATACCGGAAGTAGACCATAACTTCGTTATTTTAAATAGCAACCCCGATTTTTTTTCTCTGATTCGAATTACCCCTTTTATTTGCTTTCCAAATCACCCTACATGTCAAATGTTTGCATGGCCACCTTGGCTTTATAAGTGATTTAATGGAAATTTTATGGAATGCAGAGGTTCACGCCAATGACTGTAACTTTTGAACACTTTAAGATAGAAATGCAAGTGATACATGGTTTTATAGAGGAAGAAGTGCTCTTTCTAGTCGTACCATAGCTTCTTCAAATGAAATGTTCCAAGGTCACGTTTTGCCTCCTTAAATATTCGACATTTCAAATGATGAAAACTCCATTTTTTTAAATGGCAACCCCATGGTTTGTTTTCATCATTGAACGCAGAATTTCATCAGCTTTCATTCGGTACCCATAAAGTATGGTGCGTGGAAAACATTTTTTTTCCATTGCTGGGTTGATATTTACCGAATTATCGCATTAAACATAAAGAGTTGCATTATTTTGACAAATGTTTTCCACGCACCATACTTTATGGGTACCGAATGAAAGGTAGTGAAATTCTGCGTTCAATGATGAAAACAAACCATGGGGTTGCCATTTAAAAAAATGGAGTTTTCATAATTTGAAATGTCGAATATTTAAGGAGGTAAAACGTGACCTGGGAACATTTCATTTGAAGAAGCTATGGTACGACTAGAAAGAGCACTTCTTCCTCTATAAAACCATGTATCACTTGCATTTCTATCTTAAAGTGTTCAAAAGTTACAGCCATTGGCGTGAACCTCTGCATTCCATAAAATTTCCATTAAATCACTAATAAAGTCAAGGTGGCCATGCAGACATTTGACATGTAGGGTGATTTGGAAACCAAACAAAAGGGGTAATTCGAATCAGAGAAAAAAAATCGGGGTTGCCATTTAAAATAACGAAGTTATGGCCTACTTCCGGTATAACCGGAAGTGCTACTTCCTTGAAAATATTTTTAGTCGATTGTAAGTGAAAAAGTAACTCTGGCCCCAAAATTTCACATTTTTGTGACATTCGGTTTTCAAGATACGTCTAGCGTAAGCTCCGCCTGGGACACCCTGTATATAAAGTACTGAAAATAGGATAAAACCAATTTTAACAAAAATTTAACGGCCATTTTTTAGCGAAAATCGGGATTCTTAATAAAATGTCAATTTTTGAGTAGGTATACCTTTAAAGAGCTGTAACTAGCGAACTGTTTGTCGTACGAACTTCTGCCTGCGCTTATTTTACAGGTCCATTATATCTTTAAAAAACTAATAAGGCACTTTACTGTCTACAAGTAGTCAAAATATAACTATTTGCAAAGAAACGCTGGAAAATGAGGAGAATTTTTCATTATTTCTTCCTCTATCGCCTTATATAAATTACCACAATGATATTTCGTGTATTCATATAGATTCAAAATTTAATTCTCTACAACTTTTATTATATGCACTAAGTACATAGAATCAATAGTTTTCGACTTATTATTGATTTTATTATGCAAAACGAGCAGCGATTGTGTCTTAGAAAAAGGTTTAAATGATTATATCTCTGTCAATATTAATCGTATGGAAATGTTTAAAAAAGAAAATTATTCGTAATGAAATTCTCTACAACTTTTATTTGAAGCATTTTGCGTTACGAATGGCTATTCTCGAGATATAAGCGAAATACGCGCGATGTGCGCACGTGTTACTGTTTCGCCGCAAAACAACATTTTAAAACAAATCTATCTCGGCTCCTATTGGTCGTAGAGACAAAAATAAAACACGAAAATGTGCGGAATTTTGTCAGCTACAATTTTCTTAACGTTTTTGTTTTTGATAAAATTGATACTTTTTCAGTTATTTACGAAAATCTGTTTTTTGACACTTTTTCGTCCCCTCCATTTATCTCGGAGGGGGGGTACGGGTGGGGACTTTTGAATACTTCAAAGGGAGCACAAATCAAGCCTGTTCCCAAATTTGCAAAGCTGTAACCATTATTTCATCCAAATCGTTAAATTTGGTCTTATTTTACTGGACTATTTACTAATACTGTTTGAATTTAGTCGCAACATGGCGCGGAGGCGGGACTTACGCTCTATTGTCGTCACTGTTCTAAAATAAAGTCACTGTAGAATTCGTATATTTAAATTGCATCAGTTTTTAGCACTCAATCAATAAACACACGTGTAGAATATTATGTTTACACTACCTTACATACTAAATTGAATTGGAAAAATGAATAGTATAAACATGTGAGTAGGTTAACCTAATTAAAGAGAAGGCCATTGTACTATTGCAGGAACACAATCCATAGGATAGGGTGACGAATGCTTGCTCACTAGCAACTAACTGTGACTGTTTAAATTCGTATTATTTGTAATAATAAACAACAAAAATAACCTATAACCTATAACTTTCCTTATATGAGCTCTATTAGTAACAATAAACAACAAAATAACGGTTCTTGACTGTGTATTATCGGACCGCAAAATTGAAAAAAAATATGCTAAACCTGCAATAACCTAAGCGCTTTCGTGACAATCTACGCTGTCGTAAGCATTACTTTGTTAGTTTCAAACGCCGTTGAGTGTCATATTTCGGTTTTTGTTTTCATTCAACGCTTTTACCGTCTTCTAACAATTATGGACGTGGACGATTTGAGTAAGGCAGGCATGCGCATATATATTTAAAACTCGTACAATTTTTTGATCGGTGGCGTGCGTGCATGCGCTATGATACCTATTCCCTTGTAAATATCGATCCGTGGAACTGTATTTTGCATTTTTTATGATAACGCCACCTATAGAGAAATCAACCAAGTTTTACATCAAGCTATTAAATTGCTACTATTTATTTATTGCATTTTTAAGCAATTGAGTGACTTGCGCCCATTATGTTATAGTTTTTCTTAGTTGTCTAGTAATCCTTTCTTATAGGGGAAAAGTTGAAACGGGTTGGTGCATGGTCCCCTATAATATATAATTACCGATACGAGAGTATAGAATGGTTTCGAAAAACCTTAGCGAAGTTGAGAATGCTTATGGGACGATAACTAGTGACTTCAAAAGCATGACCAATTTTTAATATGGGACAGATGTTAGGTACCTTCCAAATATCGGGAAAGACTTTTGGTAGCGCAATGACAAATTTTATAAAAAAGATAATGGAACCGCTAACAAGTGAGCACAGTCCTTAACTAGAAATGAAGGTACCAAATCCGAACCAGTTGTATTATTTTTTAATTTACGGATGGCCAGTGATACGGTCAACAACAATGTTCTGTTGATCACTACATTGGTTGAAGTGCAATGGTTCGTAATTATCCCTTGTTAATGCAATGATGCACGCTGTTAAAAGCACGAACCACAGATTCGGGAATCGGGACTTCGGAAAGACCTAGCTAAAGAACCTTTTCTTGAATGAATAAACTTCCAAAACTGCTTGGGATTAGTTCCAATAGACCTCCCTAAATTGATCACGTGGTTCCCATAAGATGTTTTTTAAGCAATTTACGTAAACGTTTAAACTCGGTTAAACAGTTCGCCAAGTCTAAACAAGCAAAGATTTTTCCTCCAGCTAGGTTCCGCAGATGATCACCGATGTTTGGAACTGGATAATTCATCTTAAGAGTCTGCGCATTAAGCCTCCTGTAATCCACCACAAGCCTTGGGTCTCCATTTTTTTTCTTACTAACAGAACTGGTGAAGCATAAGGGCTGTTGGTGTCTGTAACTAATCCATGCTTCTTCAATTCTGCTACTAGTTCTCCAATTGTTTCACGATCCGCAGCACTGGTTTTTTATGGGAGACTACGTACTGGCTTACCCTGGTCAATAATTTCCATTTCTATCGCATTTGTGCAACCTAATTCTTCCATTTCCAATGCAAAACAGTCGCGATATGCTGCCACCAACTCCACTAATTCTTCTTTCTTTTCGTCTGGCACATCTACTTCTATATTCAACATGTCCAAAGTGATATCTCCTCTACATTTTTCTATTGCAGGTAGCGATTTTTCATACCGGTCGTCCTGGATTACCGCCAATATCTCATCCTTCGCTTGCACTATATTTCGATCCGTCGCATTGTATATTCTAAGGACCATATCTTTTTCGTCTATTTTTACGTTCACATCGTTCACACAACGGCTCACTAAATTCACGTCTTCTGCTGTTCTGACCTTCATTCTGCTCGGATGCTCGGACATCGCTAACTCATCAATTTGATACAACGGATATTGATCAGTGTAGTTAAATAAGACACACTTGCCTCTTTTTGTAAAAGAGAGCCTCGGTCGCTCAAGTAATGTTTGGCCCACCAACAGATCCATATCTTGCGCATCATTTGGCACCACTAATACTTCCACTTTGTCTTCGCAAACTTTATCTACCTCTAGTCTAACAATGATTTTACTCCTGGTCAACATCGCTGGTTGATCAACGTTACCAAAACCGAACAATGGCTGCTGCTCATCCAACTTAAATTTATCCACAACACACTCTTTGATAGTGCACACCGAACTCCCAGTGTCAATAAACCCCTTCAGCACAATACACCCATTAATAAGGAAATTCATAGTTTCTCTTTTTACATTGCTGTTTTGCGATTGACTTGAAACTACGTTAATTCTTTCGTTGTTGGAGCAGTTGGTTGATATATGCCTCTCTTTCTTACACTTGAAACAGACAATGCTTTTCTTACACTGCGCTGCAAAATGTCCCAATTGTCCACACTTGTAACACCTGGTCACCTTCGTTTCTCTCTTAACACCGTTGGTGTTCACATCTTTCTCTTCAACTTTATTCATACTTTTCTCGGGTTTCTTCTCCAAACCTTGGCTTATTGAACTCTCACTTCTAGAATTTTTTACACGTTCCACACGTACGATGGCATGCAACAATGAATCATAGTCGTGGTAGTCATTAGTAACCAGACTCATCGCGACATCTTTTTGATAAAGACCTCCAAGTATTTCTTCCTTCGTCTCTTCCACTCCCAGGTTCAGACGTTTACACAGTTTCAATTTTTCATGAAAATAACTCGAAATTGGCTCATTCCTACTCTGTCTCCTTTTCTTCATCTCGTCCCATCTGTCCGCAAGTCTGATGGTTTTTACAAATGTTTTCCGAAATTCCGCTATAAAATCTGACCAACTGTTTATGAGGTCGCTCTTGCATGTGTACCAAGCCCTTGCTGCACCACGTAAATGTGCTCTTGCCGTTTCCTGAGTGTAACTATCAGGCCAACGATTTAAAGTTGCGCTTGTTTGCACATTTTCCAGCCATGATTCTGCCTCCGTACTGCACCTTTCTCCATCAAACGTGTCAATAACCTTCGACAAATCCTGGCATAACATGAAAAGTGCCCCTTTTCCCAGAAACTGGTGGTGTATTTGGATTTGGTGTTAACCGGTCAATTAATTTAGTCATTACCTCGTTACTGCGCCTACTCTCATTCACTAAGTATTCCATCATACGATGCATGAATTGTTGATCAGAATTTATGTTAAACGAACCTGCTCTATGTACATCAAAAGCACCTTCGAGACTATCATCGTGATCAGACATCGTTTACAACAATAATTTTTTAATACACAGCTAGTACACTTGTATTTTTGTTAATTCAAAACAACGTCACCATAATTTAAATGTTCACAACTAAAATCGTTTTTTTTTTCAGTCAATAACGCGCACATCTGCTTTTCGTATCACTCGCGATAACGTTCACGTTCCCGTGTTACTAACCTCTACGTAATTAGGTACCTACGCTAAAAATTAACCACAAAAATGTTTTTCTTATATGTGAGTGGAAAGTGGATGTATTTTCCCTATTTTGAGGGAGCAAAGTACCACTTTTTCTCCCTTGGGAATTTTGTTATACTTTTTCTCCCTTGTATTATAAGTCGCTTCATTAGCAGCTTCTAATATTTCGGCTGGTGTATTTTCTTATACATCAGAGTCTGAATTCTCATTAGACATTTCAAAAAGCGTTAATACCGATCTACAAATGATGAGATATTGATGAAATATATTTAATTAAAAATTGTGACACATGACAAAAGCCTTCTTGATGTATTTTTTAAAAATAACTAATGGTAACGTATAATTGTTGTGAACGGAAAATAAATTCACATATAAGAAAAAATCATATATCTACCGCGAGAACAAAGTGAAATTTTCTCCCGAGGGTGATTAATGCCCTCGCTTCGCGTCGGGCATTAAACTTCACCCGCGGGAGAAAATTAATCACTTTGTTCCCTTGGTAGATAAATAGCTATTTTACTCCCAGTACGTAAGTATCCTAAAACGTACGAAAATGCACCTTTGTATTAAATGTACAACAACCACTTGTTTTTTTGTTCGTTTATTCCTTCATTTATTTATCCCACTTCTGATTTGTAAGATAACTTCGCGGTCAAGGCCTTCCTTCAACGCAACTCAATGCTTAGTCGTCAAATAAAACGTCAAACTACCTTACTTAATTTTATTCACTAACTTAAGTAAAATAATAAACGCATTGGCGCATTGCGTTCGCTAAAACTAACTAACTCAAACGGTCAATGTCAATTCCCTGCCTATCCCTCCTAGTTCCTACACTACTCTCTCACTCATTCCCTCGCCCGCGTCCCACTGTCGCAACATGTCTCTTACAATCACTGACCTGTATCATAAAGGACTGAGCATTCTTCAATACAACATTGAAGCAAACAAGCCCCACCTAAATATTAGTTACTTCAGGTGCCAACTAGTGCGTTAGTTATATAATGATGGTAGCTCGGTGTTTATAATGTGTTGGTAGTACTGGTATCAGCTGTTACAGTTTAGCTTGTTCTAATCTATATGCTTAATATCTGGTGAAAAGTAGTATAATTACAGGCTCATAATTATTTAAAAACGTAAATTATTAAAAATTGTATTTTATTGCAATGCATAAACGTAGTTTATACTACGTATGAAACAAGGTTATGTTTATGTAAATAAAAACATTAGTTACAGTGTTACCAATAATCACCAACACAACAAACCTAAATTACTAATTGGCACCTTAAAACACCGGTTTTCAATTTGCTTCAAAAATAGTGGAGGGGATCATTAGAATGCTCAGTCCTTTAAGATACAGGTCAGTGCTTACAATATACATCTACACTACATCCTACAATATCAATGTATGAAATGGATAAATCCAACGGATGGCGAGTAGGTAATAACATTTTCCACAGCATTAATTAGCACCTTCGCCCTATTTTTGCTTGGTAATTGTCGATCGCACGAAAAAACATTAAAAGTATTGGGCAAGAGTTCATTGTTAGGCCCTTGTCCCACCAAAGCAACGCAACAGCGATACGACAGCGACACGATTTCGACATGACACAAGCAGGCGACATGGAGTTGTCCCACCAAAGCAACGTGTTTTCTACATTCAGTTTAGTGAATAATGTCATCAAGTGAAGACCACGATCTGATTGCAATGTACTGGTACATACTTACGAAATAGAAACCATTCTAAAAAGTCTAAGAAAAGGAAATGGTGGCGGTATCCTTTTATTGCAAGAAACTAAAAAACAGAATGTTTGTTGCTGCTAAAGAACTCGATGGACACCCAGTGAAATTTAAATTATTTTACCGTCAAAAGAACTGTTTCTTGAGCTGCTTGAAAAAGTCATTCCTGTTCATTATGTTTTGCAATGAAATTAATTTTCCTTTTCCTTAAACCATCGCACATACAGCTACAGTGTCGCTTCACAACTGACCTCTCGAGTCGCTCGGCAACAAGAAGCGGACACGCAGCTTGGATGTTTCTCTACCGGAGCGTTAGTGTGTGTACGGTGCATAGAAACCATGGGTTAAACACGAAAGATACACGCTAGCGACATCGTGTAGTTGTCGCGTCGCTGTTGCGCCGCTTTGGTGGGACAACGGCCTTAATGTTAGATATGTCAGGTGTAAGTACAGACTCGATGATACAAATAATATCGTAATCGCAAACACAGCCGAACAAATTCGCGCTGACCCGTTTTGATCTTAGACCTCAAGTGTTCTAAATATAGAAATTTTGCAATTTTTGGTCTTCCTTCATTTTATCCTCATTGCGACCTGTTGGTTCCTCGATTCCATAGATTATTATGCTAGTGATTTTGATAGATTATTGAGTTCATTCATTTCAGCAATTAAATTTTCTTTAAAGTGTACATCACTTCTTGGTTTTTTATTTGGGGAAATTGGTAACCCCGTAAATCGAAATCTACTGCAATGCGAGTGTGTCGTGCATGGTTTGAAGATGGGCAGGAACGTCGTAAAAGAGGATATGAAGAACGAATAAGCATTTAGATCGTCACTTAAGACAGCTGCAACTTAGAGAACGATTTTCCTCTACTGGGGCAATTGGTGACCAATGGTTCATTAAAGAAGGTCACCATGTCACTCTTAGAACAGTTTGTCGCCGAATCCGAAGTTCTTGGTTAACATCATATCGTCCGCAACTTGGGCTTCTTTTGACTGCGGAACATTATCAGCAACGAATAAAATGGTGCAATGAAAGATCCAATTTAAATCTTGAATGGCGTCGTGTTGTCTTTAGTAACGAATTTTGTTTAAGAGTGCACGACGGTACTGTGAGAGTTACAACGAAAGGGGTGAGCGACGGAATCTTTTTTACGGTTTACGGTTGAGAGGTACGTACACCGCACTGTGGGTGTCATGGTTTGGGGTCGCCCTTGATGCTCATTATACAGGGTGAGGCATTTATAGTGTCGTGGCCATTTTGCTCCGAAACGAAGGGGAAAATCGAAAAATGTTTCATACAACATTTGCAGTATTCACGAGGGGACATAAGATAGTGACATTAACCCGTCTTTAAAATGCCATTATCAAGGTCATTTCAAGGTCAAATTACTTTTTTAAATAGGATGATGTATTTTTTGCTACGGAAATGGAAAGAGCATTCAATTTTGAGTATAAAAGGTTTAGTAGTAGTTGTTTTTCTTGTGAAACGTCTCTTGCAGGTTATCCGCTAGTATATAAGGCCATTTAAATGCCACTGTTTTACTTATAACAGATTGGACACGTGTCTTTATGTAAGTATTGTGTACTACTTTACTGTTACGGCGAATCCTCCCACTGCTGCCAGAGTCAATATAAGATCAGACCCCCCCCCCCTCCCCCCGGAATTTTGAAAAATGAAGTTATTTTGCCGACCAATACCTTCGCCTTCAAAATTTAGCAATATTGCTGTACCGTAACTTTTCTCAAATATTTTTGACCCCCCCCCGAAACAAAAACCTGGGTACGCCCCTGGCTCCTATTACGCCTATTTTAAATTAATTACTGACTGGGTATGTGACCTGCAATGCCCAAGTGCGTTTACATTCGACAACCCAAATGTTATTTATACGTTCTTTCAATTCAGGTGTATCCACTCAACAGTGATTTGATTAGGATGTATAATAAATAGATATCCACTCTCTTTTGATTAGTCTTCAATTTCTTCACTTATCCATTATGCATTATGTGTTGAGTAATGCTTTACTATTTCTTTCATATTTATTTTTTAATTACAAATTCTATAGCCCGTATACACACATGGTAGCGACATCCTTTGATGTTTCCGACTGGAGTAAAATTGATTAGAAACACTAATAAATTCCCTAAGCGGATGAAGTGGGCGCATAGGAATAGAACCAGAGGGTCTTGATTTTATTTGCAAATGTCTACCAGATAATTGACAGAAGAAAACCACTGGAAAGGTGCACATTATGGGTCGTTCTCAGTAAGTGCATGTAGGTTCGACATTTTTCATAAATTTGTTAGGTTTAACGACTAAATAATATTCAATGGTTTAACTCAATTAATCTACTTTGGTTTCACATTCCGCAGTCAGGCCTGGAAAACCTAGTCTTGACCGCTCACACACAATCATCCCAAAAATCCTTGTTTTGGCTCACAAAGAAAAAGGTAAGGCAAGCCTTTCAATGAAGGTTGTAGAACAAATATAACGACTCGGTATAAGCATATACTAAGTAAGTAGGTATATGGGTATAAGCCGAAAACTAGTAACTTATCTTGACATTTTGAGGAACCGCGAGAATCTCAAATTATATTTATCATAATTATTTAGCTTAACAGTTAACTTAATTATGAAGTGAAGCCGGTAAGGTTTATGAAATCAGCAATAAATGAATGAATCTATGATTGTTCTAATATTAAAAATTCTCGTAATATTATCGGCCACGCTCCATTTCTAAAATTGTTCTAATTCAGAATCAGTACCAGAGTACCGCAAGCCTTTGATGCGACAAATGCCGCCCTAGCGGCCTTGTTTAGTCCATATACATAAGATAGACTTACGAAAGTGGGCGTAATTTTTAATAAAATGCCGTGTTGTTGTGCCGTTAAGTGTATTTGTTTTAGGTATTATATTCCGAAAAATTTAGTCAAAACATCATCTACTTTACTGAGCGTGTAGTGAGTGAAGGGCGGAAAGGACTAAAAATGGCGGAGGTTGTGGTACTCTGTTAATCTACTGACTCTGGTTCAAATTCAGAGTCAAGTTTTTCGGAATATAATAAAACAATAATACACTTAACGGCTCAACAACACGGCATTTTATTAAAAATTACGCCCACTTTCGTAAGTCTATCTATTAAAAATTACGCACTTCGTAAGTATATTTTATGTATATGGACTAAACATGGCCGCCAGGGCGGCATTTATCGCGTCAAAGGCTTGCGGTACTGACTTTCAAATTCAGAGTCAGTATATGAGTCAGTAGATTAATAGAGTACCGCAACCTCCGCCATTTTTAGTCCTTTCTGCGCTTCACTCACTACACGCTCAGTAAATTAGATGATGTTTTGACTAACTTTTTCGGAATATAATAAACAAAATACACTTAACGGCACAACATTACGGCATTTTATTAAAAATTACGC
Organism: Pyrocoelia pectoralis; assembly: GCA_036250285.1. Lineage (NCBI taxonomy): Eukaryota > Metazoa > Arthropoda > Insecta > Coleoptera > Lampyridae > Pyrocoelia > Pyrocoelia pectoralis. The sequence goes on from CM070074.1 coordinate 41,647,052, forward strand.
ACTTCGTAAGTATATTTTATGTATATGGACTAAAAATGGCCGCCAGGGCGGCATTTGTCGCGTCAAAGGCTTGCGGTACTCTATTAATCTACTGACTCTGTTCAAATTAAGATGTGTCCGGCATCTACAGACGATGAAGGGAAGTTAAGGAATGTGATTGACAAATTCCGCCTCATTACAGGGATCTGTTTGTATTAATTTATCGTTTCGTAGTTTTCCCAAAAAAAATACACACTTTAGAAGAGGAACTGTAATACCATTGAATAAATACCTTTACTTTTTAATCAATGGTAATACCAGCAATTAAAGATAAATTCTGCGACATCTATCAACTATTCTCCGTACTAAAATATTTTTTTTTATTATAGTTGCCTGTAAATTTGTGCTTTGACATTTCAATATAAATACAGCCCTGTGGATATTTTGATTTTTAAAGCGCTCATTTTTTAGTTCGTATTCGAGCGGTGCTGTTTATTAAAATATCCAATATATAAAAGTAAAATATACCTACTCGTTTTTATATAAATGTGTTCTATCATTGAATAACGAATAAATCTTTCACTCAACGGTTATATTTGGTAACTTTTGTTTGCAACCTCCATTTAATTCGACGGCCATCTTAAAAGTAAGTATTTGCCCATTACAAATTGGTATCTGCTGAAACTGGTAGTGTCGCTTCTGTATCCTATGTATACACTGTGTCCAAGATAAGGAGGGCCACTATATGGAGATTTCGGAAACGGTAAGAGATAGAGATTCGCTTAAATGGGAGAAAAGTTGCGCAATTTTCAGTTTAGTAAAATGATATTTTTAAAATGACGAAATTCCGAATGGTTCCGAAGTTATGCGACAAAAAGCGAATTTTCAGGATTTCGTTTTTGACAAATTGTTACATTGTCGTTGACAATGAACTGTATGTACAGCACGTACGGAGAAAGATTGCCCCAAGGTCGGATGCGCACTCGTATAATTGTAAATTTTCCAAGCCTGGCAATCATATGATACCAGTGGTGTCGCCACTAAATTCCGTTTAATTAGTAACATCTGGCTTGAATATTTAAAAAAAAAGATTTTTGTCTTAAATGAGTATATGTGATTTAATTTTACATGTACACGTATTTTTTCTTACTTGTTACTAAAATATAAATTTAAAAACACTGCGAGTTTTATTTCCTCATAAAAATCGACGCCACTGTTAAACGTGGAAAAAGCAGTTTACATGCCGATCGCTTCCGAATACACGAAGTTCACCTGCGCACCCGAAGCAATCTTTCTCCGAAGGTACGTGCTTGTAGTTAGTATACCGTTCATTGGTTGTTGATGTTAAAATAAAAAGTAATAGAAGCTTCTACAGGTATGGCTTGTCTCAATTTATATCGTCCCGAAACCCACCCCATAAAAGGATTTATTTTCAAATCCGCATTGTTAGTAGATAAACACGTTGTAAATGCCTACCAGCCCACTCAGGGTTGGGTTAGGTATGCGTCACCCAGTGCTATAACAATTCAAATTAATAATTACTAATTACTATCAGTCGTTAAGAATCCTTGTTGTTGTAAGTATAATACGAGTCATTTGTATATCGTATAATTTAGTTTAAAACTCGTAATTTATTTAAAATAAAACGGATGCCTTGAAAAGAAATTGCTACCTATGTATATTAATATTTTTACCTTAGTCCGCCTCTGATGCCCTGTCATAAAATACGGAAAGGTCCCCTTTGTTATGGCAATCAGGTAGGCATTTACAACGTGTTTATCTACTAACAATGCAGACCCGAAAGTAAATCCTTTTATAAGACAAGCTTCCAAGACGATATAAATTGCGACAAGCTATACTTTTTAACGTTCTTTAACATGGCATACAGCAAATTCCCAGCAAACACACATATAAAATATACATACAACATATATAAAATTGAAGTAAATACCCCTACATATACTTTTTCATATATCAAGAAGTATGTAAGTATTCTTTAATAAAGTTAGGTATATAAACCGTATGTCACACATTACATATATTTTACATAATAGTATAGAAACGGATATTCTATATACAGAAATTCATATAATATTTATAATATATAATTACATATTAAGTACTCATGAAATTCATGTGCTGTCATATTTCCATGATTAGATTTATGTACGTTATATGTAAAATCTTATATGTAAGAAGTATTACTTATTTTTTATGTATGCCTTCTGTAAATACAATTTGAAATTATCATTACATTACCTATATACATAATATAGTCGAAAATAAAGTCAGTTTCTATTTGCGCCGCATAATTAATCGCACGCGCGTGTTTTCTATAACGCCAAAAATTGTAGTTCACATACCTTTAATATTAGATCCGTATCGACTAAAATGCGTCTAATTTATATAGAAAATAAATATAAAATAAATTAAATCCTGGTCATTTTTAACATAAAGGTATATGATTGAATAAAACTTCACTCAACGATATAATCAAACAAAATTTAAACTATGTACTAATAACGCGAAACAGCGCAAAGTTACGAAGTACGAAATAAAAAGGAGGGATATTTCAGATTAGCGCAGTGGTACAACGTCGGATGCAAAGAAAACACATGTCGGATTTCGGAATCTGCAACGCCCACTCCCAAAGGTTCGAATGCGGTTAAGCCGGTTAACGGAAACTTTTCAAGCAACTATATCATAATAAACTGTCGGCTTTCAGTTCAGGCAGAGTATTGTCTCTGGTTCAGGTAAAAATGGCTTTGTGCAAGAATTAAGTTAAATATCATTAAAAGTACAGTTGCACGTAAAAATGTAGTTTTTCCATTTTTTTGAATGGAACTGCTTAAATAATTTTTTACATGGATAATAATTACATTATGCTCGAGTAGCTGCCATTTGGCCATCGTAACCCTTTTACAACTACCTAATATTTTTTATGTAAATATAGGTATATACAGATTATACAAATGGAGAAAAAGTTTATCTTACATTTCACAAAAAAAATTATTCTTGATAAAAAGCGGCATGACTTGTAGATACAGGGAAAATCAAAATTATGATTTGAAGTGAGAGTAAAATACGTTCAAACTGTAGTGGAGAGCAAAATGTTCATTGAAATTGTTATTAAGTAGTAAAAAATTACACACAAGATTATTTCAATAAACACGTCAGCAATTTTTAGATTGATGCACAGTACGAACACCGTAAGAATCGTAAGATCCCTTTCATAATAAGTGCCTGATTTTGTTTTATTCATCCTTATTAAACTCGTTCTGGATAGAGTGCTTTGGAATATCTAATGTCAACAAATGTTACATCAGTGTGTGTTTGCAATAATTAGAAATTATCATTATCATGTCTTATTCCTTTATTCAATAAATAATTCAATTAATAATATCTTGTAATTTTTATCTGGGAAAATCACTAATCTGCTAGTGTGCGTAATTTTTTACTACTTAATAACAATTTTAATGAACATTTTCCTCTCCACTACAGTTTGAACATATTTTACTCTCACTTCAAACCATAATTTTGATTTTCCCTGTATTCCGGTCAATGTTTTAAAAATTTTGTACTACTTGATTATGGATCTACAAGTCATGCAGAGCTTTTTATCAAGAATAATTTTTTTTGTGAAATGTAACTTTTTCTCCATTTGTATAAAACTATTTGCGACACACTATACCTATACATAAAACGTATATAAATTCATGTGCTACAGATATAGAAGAATTTACATCTAATAGACATATATATTATATGGCAAATTGCTGACATCCTGACATTCATTATCTCTTATTTATCTTCCAGTTTTATATAATTCTAACAAGCTCTTACATAATTTGTATGTATTTTATATATGTATAAATGTGTTTGCTGGGTTGCAATCTGACGTTTCCTTTTCAAGTAACCATCATCAACTTTGTTTTTTTAAATACAGTCCTGACTTTTTTATACATTATATTAGAAGTTTTTTATTCTGCATTCAACCATGTATCACACTTTATGGTTTAATTGCGATTGTTAAACTTATTTTACAATTATCGGGAAAAATCTAAGTACGAACCTGTATCGCTCCCAATAACATTCAAACTGAATTTTATTCATAAATGGGCTTTTTCTAACTGTACTTTCCCATCAAATTAATGAAATGACACAGAATTTTCAATTTTGAATACAAATTTTATAACCAAGTAATTATACATACTATCCTCGCCAGGAGTGTTTACCGCTACGTCATCACATACAATCATATGGTGTAATATGAAAAACACGAATCAAAATTGTACTATATTAGTCAAATGAGAATTAAATTCTTATGCATATAAAAGAAATTAAATTCGCGTTTATAGGTTTATTCTTTCTATAACATTTGCTTATTCAATACCGTATGTCGATTTCGTCAAATGCACTGCGAATGTTCACCATCCTTATTGAATTCACTGTTTTATATGAGATGACAGTATTAATAAATTGGATAGCTAGATTCATACATTAATGACGTAGCGGTAAACACTCCTGGCGAGGATATTAGGTACAAACAATCAACAACACATAAAAGAACAGATAACATTTGATGAAGAGAAAATTTAAACATGACATACCAATAATTTAAAAAAATTATAATAAATGGTTGAAAAGACCTCCTTCGTCCTCCAATTGTAAATAGCATCTTCGAACTGTAAAATCCAAAGCATTCTTTAACATTGCAGGTGTTACAGTTTGGGATATGTGTACAAGTACAAGTACAAGTACAAACCTTCGGAGTTCTTCTTCTATTCCAAAGATATCCTTGTGAACAAAATTTTTTATGTATCCCCAAAGAAAAAAAATCCAACAGAGTTATTTCGGAAGAATGAGCTGTTCAGGGTGTTTCAGAATTGGTGCTTAAAACTCTTTCGGTAAACCTATTTGAAAGGTAATCCTTAACCATCCATGAATTGTGCGCAAGTGCACCATCCTGCTGAAACCAACAATCACGTACTACGGCTTAGGGTAAAATATCAAGAGCGTCTTCCAAAGTAGAATCTAGTAAATTTAAGTAAAATAGTAAAATAAGTATAAAATCGCAATTAAACCATAAAGTGTGACACATGCTTGAATGCAGAATCAAAAGCTCTTCTAATATTATGTATAATAAAAATCAGGACCGTATTTAAAAAAACAAAGTTGATGATGGTTACTTGAAAACAAAACGTCAGATTCCAATTTGCTGTATGTCACGTTAAAGAACGTTAAAAAGTACCTGTAAAAGCTTCTTGTACTTTTTATTTAACATCAACGACAAAGTAACGATTTGTTAAAAACGAAATCCTGAAAATTCGCTTTTTGTCACATACATAGAAACGGTTCAGAATTTCGACATTTTAAAAATGTGATTTTACTAAACTCTTGCCCAATTTTCATGATTGGTGGGTATTAAAACTTCCTATATTTTTAATAGTGAGGGAATTTACCCCAGGGATAGTTACCACTCTTGTAACTGTAGTGTTTGATATGATATAAGCATTGTTTATTAAGAAGATAGTTAGACAACCGGAGGTGTTTCTGAACCACGACTGATAGATGGCGATTGCCACATCCTATTTAAAAGCAATGCTAAGGCACTCGCCATCTATCAGTCGTGGTTCAGAAACAACCTCCGGTTGACTAACTATCTTATTAAAAAACAATGATATAAGTATCATATTAAAGCCCAGAAAATTCTATACGTTAAGCCACGCGATCTGACCTTACATTAGTTCTGTAGGTTATTAGATAATAATTGTTATTCTCAATCTTGTCACTGATACATTTATTTATTAATTATTCGATATTTTTTATTATTGAGATCATATTTGATAGGATTAATGAAATAGAAATAATTTGAAAGGACCAATGATTGTAACATGTGTAACTAACTTCTTAAAATTCTAGTAAATGAGGGTATCTCTCATTAAACACTCTGAAAGTTCTATTTATTATCTTGTTACATTCTCCATGTATAAATGATAAATTTGGAATAAAGTTTGATTTTTGAGAAGGTGAGTGTACGTCATAGGCATTTTTCTTAGTTACTATTGTTTGACAACAATTGTAACTATGTAAAATGTCTATGACGTACATGCACCTTCTTGAAAATCAAACTTTATATGCATTTGAATGTTGTTTTTTATTTTTTTAAATGAATAGTATTCAATTCAACTGTCACTATTGTTGTTAGACAGACAACAAATAACTGGTGATAGAATAGTGGTTTGTTTTGAAGTTCTAAGAATTTCACAGGAACTAGAAGGTATAGGGAACCATGGTACTATTCGAAAGAGAATAAAATTGTTCATCAGACTATGGACAAACATACAGGGTGTTCCATTTGAAAAAACCAATGTATGATGATATGAAGTTAACTAAACTCGGCATTCAATTTCCACCACACTGTATGCAATTAAGCCACTTTGAAAGTATGGATGGGAAGCATAGCGGTCTAGCAATCCTTCATGTGAATATGGTTCCTTTACCTTTCTTGGTGTAGAATTCACATGGTTTTAAGATTATTTTTTATGAAAGTCCACCTAAAATTTTACGTAGAACCCAAAATCGGAATAATATATAGGGTGTTACATTAAAATAAGGAAATTGGTGTCATTTCCAGAAAAACCGGAAGTATTACGTAGACGCCATTATTTTATTTGAAGAGGCCATGCCCGAAAACCCGATTAACCAAATGTTCAAAATTTACATCTAAAGTAGTCTCTGAAATATTCTAATGGGTGGTCACCGTTAGACACCCTGTATTTCATGCATGTATAACCTTTATACTGCAAAATATGCACACTAAATTCCCCAAATTACATTAAGGAACAGATATAGATTTGAATGATTAATATTGCACATAAAATTTTGTTACACGTCAACAGTAAAATAAAGAAAACCTTTTCATTTTTCTGTTGATGTGCCTAACATCATTTATGAATACGAAAATTATGAATATGATCAATCTAAAGAAATTGTGATGAATTTTATTGCTTTCATTGAACAACGTTTACAAAAATAAAATAACTAACGTATACAAACATTAAATGGTTTTAAAATAACTTAACACTAACTATTATAATAGTCTAACAAATAAGGAATAATAAAATCACGTACGTCTCCATCAGGTCTTGATAAAAAGTCGCTTACAAATAAAGTATTCACACAGTATATACCTTGTTGAGCTAGTGGAATATAGTCATCAATATTACTTATGTACTTTAAATCCAGAAGGCAATGTGTTGCATGAATTGGTTTGTTATATGGTGGGCTGCAACAAAAAGTAATGTAAATGAATATGAACAACAAATGAGTACAAATATGTAACTAAATGTCACGTGTGTGTCCATAATTTCAAAATCTTTGGAGGTGTCTAATAGCGTTTTCGATTCACTGTATCACACTAGTGTTGCACAATTTATTCATGCTGTCATTAGTTCATAAATTCAAATGGAGAAGTTTCGTGATGTTAATAATACTATATTTAACCAATTAACATTAAAATATAGATCAAAACTAATATACCAGTACAAAAATTTTTAAAATCCGTCAATAAATGACTGAGAAATAAGTTATTAAAGTTTACGTATTTAGCGCAGAACGACAGTAGTGTGACGTCATTTTACCTAATCGAGTTAATTAGAGGGAATACATTATTTGTATTGTAGGAGGATTGTTTAGCATCAGTCATCTTGTAATAAACAAAACACGCATGATAGGCGCAACTGAGTGCACCCCAATAACCGTACATGTATGTACTAAGCGAATACGAACAGGTAAAGTGACGTCACACGCTGGATCAAGATACAAAATTATTCTTCGCTTTAAAGGCTCGTAACTTTTTCATTTGTAGAGATATTTTAATGATTCTTTCACATTTTTGTTTCATTTTACTTATATTTTCATAATTAATTTATAGCAAAAAATGGGAAACTTCTCCATTACAGACAAGGACCAATGCAGGTAAACAGAAAACGCTATTAGTTTTTATTCTCTATGTACGACTTTCAAACTACAAATATTTAAAATGTAGTGTAGAGCATCGTACCTTGCAAGATACAATGTGTTTGTCACAATTGAAGCAATTCAAAAATTTCAAATAATCAATACAGTCCTATTTCATTATAAAATGCAATGAAATAATTAAAAACAAGTATCAAAAGGCGCGAATTCTTATAGAATTCTAATTTCAACCAACTTCAAATCTGTAACTAATTATGACATATACTATATACAATATATACCTATGTATACAGGGTGTCTCACGGTGACCACCCATTAGAATATTTCAAAAACTACTATGATCTGAATTTTGAAAATTTGGGTAATGGGGTTTTCGGGCATGACCTCCTCAAATGAAATAATGAGGTCTACGTAACACTTCCGGTTTTGCCGGAAATGACACCAACTTTGTTATTTTAAATGTAACACCCTATATATTATTCCGATTTTGGATTCTACGTAAAATTTTAGGTGGACTTTCATCAAGTTTTCTTATTCCTAAAATTAACCGTTTACGAGATATTTAATTTTTTTAATAAAAATTAAAATAAACACTATCTAGCTTAAAACCATGTGAATTCTACAGCAAGAAAGATAAAGGAACCATATTCACGCGAGAGATAGCTGGACCCCTAAACTTCCCATCCGTACTTTCAAACTGGCTTAATTCCATACAGAGTGGTGGAAATTTAATGCCGAGTTTAGTTAACTTCAAATCATCATGTTGGTTTTTTAAAATGGAACACCCTGTATATTTCGTCGTAGTCTGATGCACAATTTCATTCTCTTTCGAACGGTACCATGGTTCCCTATACCTATCTCTTCTAGTTTTTGAGATATCTGCTGTTTTTTTGTGCAGTCAACTAAGGTCATTGAATTTCTTGCGAAAATGGCTTAGCAGAACTTCAAAACAATCGACTGTTCTATCACCAGTTATTATTTGTCACGTTGTCAGTCGAACGCCACTAGTGACAGTTGAATTGAATACTATTTATTAAAAAAATGGAAAACAACAAACGTATTCAAATGCAGACATTCTAACTATTATTTTTATTCATGGAGAATGTAACAAGATAACAAATACAACTTGCAGAGAGCAGTTCTATTTGTTATTACATAGCTAATAATTATTATTCTCGTTCTTGTCACTGATACATTTACTAATTAATTATTCAATATTTTTTCTCATTAAGATCATATTTGATAGGTTAATGTCTTTACCGATGATGGTAACATTTGTAACTAACTTCTTAAAATTCTGGTAAATGAGGGTCTCCCATTAAACACTCTGCAAGCTGTATTTATTATCTTGTTACATTCCCCATGAATAAATAATAAATTTAGAATACCTGCATTTGAATACGTGTTATTGTTTTCCATTTTTTCAAAATTCAGATCATAGTAGTTTCTGAAATATTCTAATGGGTGGTCACCGTGAGACACCCTGTATAACTACCCACCCCCCCCCCCCCCCAGTTCAGAGGCAAGCACCCCGGATTCTGCACAAAGAGTCAGTAGAGCCATTGCTTTTCTTTCTACCCTTAGGGGAGGCGGGAGCGGAGAGGGTGACGGACAATTTGTAAATCACGAAAAAATGTTGGAGGGAAAAAAAGTAAAAAAAGATGGTTTTTCTCCCCCTTTCCATCCCCACAAAAAGGGGTTGCAGTTGGGGGTGAAATTTGAGAATAGTTTTTTATGGAGAACCCAAAAGTGCAATAAAAAGTAGATGTATCTGTTTAAGTTTTCAAAACCCCACGGGGGGGGGGGGGGGGGCAGTGACGTTTACGTATGACTCAATAGGTTTCAAACAATAAAGGAAATGTGTTTTTTTCTTTTTGTAATTGGATGTGTCGTTCTCGAGATATTCAAGGGTGTATATTTTGACTTTAATGGCGTCCCGACGGCAAACGGGTGATCCGACCAAAACATTTACCAGAGATTTGGAATCAGTAAACAATTTCCTATAAGATGACACCACTTCCAGCTTTCTAAACACTGACCAATGCACAGACACAGACATCCGGACAAATTTTGTAACCAACTTTTTGAAGTTTATTACCGGAAGCTGTAACAAGCAAAACAAAAGCAGTTTGATGTACTTATGTCAAGTTCACAATGCTACTTTAAGCATAGTAATAAAATGTGATACAAAATTATGGATTGATACACTGACAAACTAATAAAAGTGAGAAAATTGGTTGAATAGGGAAACAAAAGAGAAAAGGTATTTTGTTGCATTATTGTATTTCTACATAGAACTGAGAATCTCAGCTAAATATGGCAAAAAGATTACACCTATAGCAGTGACGGGTTGTTGGTAGGCAAAGACCACCTAACTTTATAAATACTGTTCTAACAAGTAGATATAGTTTGTCCCATGAGAGCTCGAGTGTGACTCATTAGTTATTGGTGTGTGAATTAACGCAAATTATTAAGTTGTCTTTGTCATACTTACAACAAGTACCAAATGGAAAAGAGAGCGAATATAAAAAATATATCTTCTAACATTGGCATTGTAAATTACATAAACGTACGTTGAGTTTATATCGTAGTGTCAGCTGTTAACTGTCAAATTGATTGTTATTGTTAACCTACATTTGCTTTATAATGTCGCTTACCAATAAATCGTTAAAAAGTCAATCGCAGATTATGCTAATGAACGTACTCAAATATTTTGAGATCGAACGCGATCGCGGTGGATGAAATTTACCGTTAACATGAATAGTTCAGGTAAATACGAATACACTAAATTTATATTTTGGTACATTTGAGGTTAGAGGATTAAAGTGCCCTATAGAAGATAGCTAAGACAAACGTTTTAATTTATTTCGTTCGGATAGTTCTTAGGTATGAGTCACACTCGAGCTCTCGTGGGACAAACTATAAACAAAGTAGAGTAACGTAAATGCCACATTCAGTATTCAACAAAAAGTGCACTTTACAGCGTGTTGATTGTGATGCCCAAGGATTGTAAACTAGAAAGGATGGCCGAATCCCTATGCTGTAATGTTATCCGACGGACTGGTTGCGGTGACGTCACTGTAAACCCAAGCGCTAGTCTGTGTATTGTTGCGCGTAGGTTCGCTTCCTTTAAAATTGTCGAATTAATTGTCAATTAACTGTAATTTGATAGTTTATAGTCATTATTAATTTGGTGTGCATTTATTAGTAATAATATTATACAAAAACCCTTGATATAATAATCTACGATTACGGTTACAGGTTTAGTGTGGCGTCACGTACGTTAGAGGTCGTACGAATGAATATGCCTGATTCGGCCATCCTTCTAAGTTTATAATCCTTGTGTGTTGCCCACACTGGAACATGTAGCCACCAGAAAACAGTAAGACAGATGTTCTATGTCTTCTGCCTTAATTAGATGTTCCTTACATTATCAAAGAACCTGATCAAAATGATAGCAAAATAAAATTCGTATGTAGATGGCCAGTCTATATATGTAATAAACAACAAAAGAAAAGAAAATATAATGAACTAATAACCGAGGTAGAAGGGATCTATAGAAGCAAAGAAATCAGAAATCTGTCACCAAGGTAATAGTGAGAGGGGAAAGGCTACCAAGCAAATCCGATATTCAACAAAAATCACAACTGATAAGGAAGAGATAAGGAAGTTTTAACATTATGAGATTCTGGATTGCGATAGGAGGATGGACATAGTCAACGTACATGTAGTCCTCACATTCGGGCCATTTGTACTACGGAAGGGGAACATGGATCCTCTCAGTTGGATAAGTGCGAGACACTGACTCTTCATCTATGTAACATACTCTACAAGGTGGTGATTCTACCAAGCAAATCGGTGCATGTGCTTATTTAGTGTACAGTGCCCAGAAAGCATGACCACAAGTAGTCACAAGTTCTTTCTTTATTGCCCAGTGCAAAAACGCGCTGGGTGGCGAGATGGTTCTCTGAAGGGCTCTCTCGCATGACGACAATCTAACATCAAGTTATAACTAGCCTTGTGTTGAAGTGTCTTAAGTTATTAAGTTGTTTAGAGTTAGTACTGTTAAGTGGAAGAGCCGGCTCTGGACCATAACATACTTGTTTTGAGGCCAGTCGAGCTAATTCATTGGCTTCTCATTGCCTTTCCTTCCAGTATGCCCTTTAACTCATATGAGCTGGAGGGTGTTGCTGCTTACTACCTGCTCCAGTGCGTGGTGACTTATGGAAACTAACCTAGATGTAATTTTACAATGACCTCATTCCTGCAGGGCAGCCCTGATAGTTTTGTTCTATAATCTAAATGTTATGCATAAGAACTTTTTTTGCACTAAGCGTTAATCCTACCAATTCTACCTGGAATACAGACGGAAATTTTCCTAGTGGTTGGGTGATATGGAAGTTCAGTTCTTTGGAGTAACACCACTACCTGTTCCTTCCAATGTTTTAGATCCATCCATGAAGATGAATATGTCAGGTTATGATGCCACTTCCGCATACCAAAAAAATGTGGTAGTTTTTCCTTAATATGAATTGAGGGATGAGTGAGTCCGATCGCCCCTCTAGGATAGGCAGTCGCTTGATTACCTCGCCTAGAATTTGAGAGTGACCCTTCTCAAGGCTGCCAGTATGGCCTGCTCTCTCACATGACGGCTGTGTGGGTTGTTGGCATTCCACCTGTGCATGCTAGTCTTTGCACATGATTGAGAAGTACTATGGTTGTAGAGTCCGGTTCTAGGTCACCAGATGATTGCTCCATAACAGAACATAGGTCTAATCACAGCGGTGTACATCCACAGAACAGCCTTTGGGGATGGGCTCTAAAGTCTTCCAATTGCGCGGCGACATTGCCAAAATGTGCTATTTGTTTGTTCCGCTATGAGCTGGATATGGGCTACTTTTATAAAAAAACAAATTAGTATAACGGACCAAATGTTTACACTAACAAAACTTCAGACGGAGAGTTATTATTATGAATATGTAAAAGTGACATATGGCCTGTGCATAGATTTTAAGCTGGTATATATGATAAGATAAAGAGGAGGGCACTATACAAAGCATTAGAAAAACTGGAGTGCACGAATAAGCTTAGGCTAATACAAATGATGTTAAGGCGGTTCTCTCGCACTGTGTTTGTAGACTACATTTAGAAAAATCATTCCCTTGTTGACTGGCCAATCATTTTCAAATTTGGTGTGGGTGTAGAAAAAAGAATGCTTGAGGACATACGCGAATTAGCAGCATCGATAGGTAGGTGGAGTGAGGTAGAAATCAGCAATGCAGCGCTGTATTAAAAAAATCATTTCTCAGTTATGGTTGCGCGTTTATGTACAATTTTTTGTAGACAATAAGAAAAAACTATGATAAAGGGGATACGCATGCTTTTTTTCAGGTTTTTGATTCATAACTGATAAATGATGACGAAAATTAGGTATTTTTGGTTCAATGTTTTTGCATATTCAGCAAAAAATCTTCCAAAAAAAGTATGCGTATGCCCTCAAGCATTCTTTTTTCTACACCCACACCAAATTTGAAAATGATTGGCCAGTTAACAACAAGGGAATGATTTTTCTAAATGTAGTCTACAAACACAGTGCGAGAGAACCGCCTTAAATAAAACTTTAAATAGAGTAAGAATAAAAGGGCAATTATCGAAAGCCTTTGAAGTTAGAAGAGGGGCAAGACTAGGTGTTCCTCTTTTGCCAATATTATTTAATTGCGCATTAGAAAACGTCTTAAGAAGAGCTAAATTGAATTTAGATCAGGTTTACTGTATCGGCACAAATGTACTGTATTTTTAATTTAAAAAGGTGCTATATGCATGGATGGAAGGATATATTTATGCAAACAAACATTAACAGAAGTTAATGTGTCTTCCAGGAACAATTTTAACAGTAACTATTGCGCCCTGGTATAGATTTAGACTGTTTTATTGTAAATGTCTTACTATTTTTTGCAACTCTGTTCTTGACATAAGTGCAAATCAGTTCCATTGCATTAACTTCACAATGTGCCATAAGTAACCGCAACAGTTTTACGTCATTCTCCCTCAATGACTTAAGTATCGAATCTAATAGCAATATGTTGTCATTGCAGTTTTGAGATTTGCAAAAATTATGGTTCGGTAAGTTGTACAAAATTCGTTATTCCATCTGGAAGTGGTTTAACAACCATGCAATAATGTTGTCTTTGTTCCAAACAAGGGTGGGATTTCTATAAAGAGGTGAAATAAATACACGACCTTCCCCTTCAATTGTTTTGCATTCTCTTCATCATTTCACTTTTCACTTGCGGTCATTTAACTTCTCCCATAATTTTATCCATTTTCATCCCCCTTTTCCCTGGCTCTTCAAGTACAACTGCGGGTTTCTCTTTGCGAGAACCCTTTTATTTAAGATCATAAATTTAAAATGTAATTTAATAGTTAGTGGTTTAAAAAGTTAACCTATAAATTTAACCAAAAATATTGGGCCCCCTTTAGATAACCCATGTTACTAGAAGTTAAGTTCACGTTTGTTTTTTGGGCTTGAAAATGAGAAAGTCTTTTCTCGATACATGTCGCCAACACATGTCAATTAATCACGTTAGTGATTAAATTACATCTTACATGTTAATTAAATACAATTGAAGGGGAAGGTCGTGTATTTATTTCACCTCTATATATCCACCCCTTAGTGATCATCGGATTGTACAATATGGATTTCTATAATCCGAGTCGAACATGGAATGGAAGGTGCTTGATCAATTACTATGGCCGATCTTGAGGATATTATGATAAAATATGTCGAAACCATTCTTCGTAATGCTGCTTGTTTATTTCGGAGTGATAATCAACTTTAGCATGGTTTTTTTGTCAATAAAACATTTCATACATTATGACAAAAACCCTTCCTACCAATATGCAAAATTATTACTCTCTGTCCCACTTCAGATGGACATTTTAGTCCCCTTTACTTCTTGTCTGTCTCCACAATAGTGATCGAAACTAGCTCCATTTTCTGGATCAACTTTTTCAACCCATCCATATTGCACCACATTAAAGAAATTTTTATCCTTCATTTTGTAATCTTTGTGAAGCAAACAGAAAATTGGTCCTTTGATTAGAGATGGTAGGGTGTTCCATGCAGGGCTTCTAACCGAAAAAAATAACGGTTCGGTTAGAGTTTTCGGTTAGCTGAAAATAACGGTTTCAGTTTTCATTTCGGTTTCAATCTTTCCATTTTTATTGGTTACAGGTTCCGTTCTTGAATACTACTAACTTGTTCTTTTTCAGTTAAGAAAACCGTTTAGAAACCGATTAAGAACACCAGAACAATAAAGTTTGCAAACTATAACAACTGCTTCAGATATATGATTATTTATGATTTTATTTAGCTAAAATTTTGCTTCAAAAGTTCAAGTATGTAATCGTATTTTAAATGTTGACATAAAATTTCAATAATTCAAATAAGACAAATGGGGAGTTGGGAAATATGTAGTAATATTAATTCATTATTATTCAGAACTTTTTTCAATTTCAATGTCGGAGTTGCCAACTATTATGCTTAATAAAATTGCAACAATGACGGAAGCTGATAAACACCCTTCCACATCTGCGAGTAACTGAGTATGTTGAACTGAGAACTTCCACGCTTTTGACGGCAGACAGGATGATTGAATACGATGAACGAAATTTAACCGCTATTAAACTGGTTAATTGATATTGAAATAGCAGTTACGTTTTGGTTTTCGGTTATTACAAGAGACTGTTTTCGGTTAAATAACGGTTTTCGGTTTCATTCTGGTTAGATGCCCTGTTTCCAAGACCGACTAACTATTCAATTTCCTGACTGAAAATTTTAATTGATTTTCTTTCATCTCCTTCATAAATGCCTTTGGCACCTTGCCTTTTTTTGTCGAAATAC
Organism: Pyrocoelia pectoralis; assembly: GCA_036250285.1. NCBI lineage: Eukaryota > Metazoa > Arthropoda > Insecta > Coleoptera > Lampyridae > Pyrocoelia > Pyrocoelia pectoralis. The sequence goes on from CM070074.1 coordinate 41,662,914, forward strand.
ACTTACGGATTACACTTACTCTAAACTAAGTACAAGAATACTTCATGAGTAAACATAAATCGCTTTATATAATAACGAAAACTCAGGAATGTGGTCAATAACTGTTTATCCACACTGGTGTAGGCTGTATTGATTATAAGTAATAACAAAGGGGAACGTGGAATGACGAAGTTATGGAACAGCAAGAAGGAGATGTATGGAATGGGAAGGAGTAAAAAAACCAAACCTAAAAGAGAAGGCAATGCAATGGCAAGAAAAGTGCAGAAAAACATAAGCTCTACTCATTCACTGAGGTTTTTCACTGCAATGGTACAAATGTGAAGGATTAAGAATAGAAAAGATCAAGAAGAATTCCCTCATTTACAGGTGATCAGACTATCCCCGGTTCTTGGCCCAGGGTACAGATTCAGCTCATTTTTGTATATTAAATAAACGACATTTTTTAAAATTTTCATTATGAGGCTTCACAAATTGAATTATCAAGTAGGTTTTTTTAATGAACCCCCTGTATTTATCATTTTTAGATTATAGTTAAAATAGGTACTTTATAACGTCCCTCTACCTATTACATTTGTGTTAAGAAATATCAATTAAAAAACCCTAGAACACTTACTTCAGTAACACAAATTACATCATTTATCTGACCTTAATTCACTACGTAGATTCGTTTGTACAGGTTTTGAAAAAGGATTCGATTTTATATTTTCAAACATACCACTAACTAATGAACACCCTGTATGTTTTTTCTATGGATAACTTTCTCAAAATGAGTAATATATCTAAATCACGATTAAAATTTTAGATTTCTCTCAATTTGTATGGAAATGTTTTTGTTGCATCTAAGCCTGATTTTTTATTATTATATATTATAGGTAAGGGAACGTTTATAAAGTTACCTTAGTTTTTGTATAATCTAAAATTATAAATTAAGGGGGCTTAAAAAACAACTTGCAATGTACCTTTATATGAAATAATTTTAAAAGTGTCGTGTCATTACTATTCACCAAAAATGAAGCTCATTATGTGACCTTTATCAGAACACCGCCAGTTCGTGAATCACTGATAAACGGACATACAATAAGTACATAACAATTGCAAGCATGCCTCAGTGGCCACTTTGTTCTGAATTTTAAGTGTCTGTGCATTTACTACAACATCGATTTAGGACTAAAATTAGGAGGTACTGATTACTTAACCAAAGACAGCTGTTGGCAACAGAGAATGCTTTCTACCTTCATCAATTACACCGCCAGTTTTAGTTCACGTTTTAAGGCACAATAACCTCCTATCTGCTCCATTCTCGGCGTGCCACTTCTTTTCTCCAAAAATGTGCAGCAACCAATCTATTGTTTCTTTTTCGTGTTCTGTATGTACATTACCAATAAACCTAGGATTGCCAAACTCAAACATTTCCTCCTATTGTTTTAGTATTAATTATGAGCTTCAAACTGTTTATACACTTACATCAACAAATATCCTCTGCGTAACACATTCATCTACATACGATTCGTGTAATATCCATTTTCCAGCACTAATACTTGCAAGTATTTTCTCATTGCGTGACAATGTTGAACATATTAAATGGGTGCTGGATGAATCAAAGTTTATGGAATGTACAATTACAGCTCCCAATTTTTCTAAATTTCCTATCATCTCAACACGTTTTTCTTGATTTACACCAGAGAACATAAACACTCTTGCCTAAAAAATAATCAATAATAATATTACTTACTAAATCGATGAGCATAGTTTTGACAATGTCTCATTGATGGTATAGGTAGTAGGGTGTCATAAGAATAACTAATAAACTTTACTGTTATACTTCTATTACTTCTATTCACTTAAAATTTTTAGCTTATTTGTAATTTTAACAGGTTATATTTTCATCAGTCACCACAATAAGAAATAATAAAAAATTGTACAAGCACTTTCTAAGTTGGTGTTACTTATTACCTAGAACTAGAACTCCATCTCCAAGAAGCAAATATAATTTTTGCTGTATTTCAACTTTCTGGCATTGTCTCATTCTTGCCACTTATAGTCATTACTTTCACTGTTGTCCCTTGATCACCTCTTCCAATTATAGGCCTAAATATAGTTCAGTCTCGTAGATAAACAACATAATCACTGGCGCAATTTTTTTTCACCGTTCCCTTGGCATTTTCCATATCACTTTTCATATAGGTAGTTTATTCGTTTAACTTATCCCAATGACGTCATGTATGCATTAAATCACGAAGTGATTGTCGTCGGAAATTTAAAGCAAAAATATGAGCACTGACACCAACCTTTCTTTATTTGCAAACAACATTATGACATGTACACTTGACATTTACGTTAAGTTGGTATCAAAACTGTTCGTACAAGAAAACGAATTTGTTGTTGATGTTATCCTTGTTAGTTACTTGAGTTAATAAGAGACATGCAAAACGACACTCTTGCAATAATACGTTAGCTAATAATGTATACATTGTATTCAAGATGTAGAAAAGGATAGTCATACACAAGTGTGCGTTTGATTCATCGATCAATCAGGATAAGTTAAATGAATGCACTATAGCATCAATTTTTCTTTGAACACAATGATTTCAATGCATTGGAGTTTTCTTTACTGCTCTGTTGTCATTTCATATTTTTTAATCGCACTAGGGCACTTCCTTATTAATAGAAAATAGTTATAATTTACATTACATCTAAACTCATTTTGAATTGTTTAGCTGTATGAACTTCTGGTAAACAGATCTCAGTAAGAGAAAATTCAGTTTTCAACTGTCATTACTTAATCTCCACTTTCAGTATTTTATTTTCGACTACACATTTAACAGATGAGTACATCTGACAAAAAAAGTTTCCAAATAAAACCGTCATAGGTTTGTATGAGCTTTCTGAATATGCAATAAAAAATAGGGGTTTCCATTTAAAATTTTCAAGTTGCCCCCCGTTCTCGCCTCCCTGGGGGTCCGTGAGAGGCAAGGTTAACAGCATCAGATGTCCCCCTCAAAACCGTTAACTTTTTATTCGAAACTTTTTTTTATCCTTCGCAGCACAGATAAGTTACTCGCAGTGTTGTAGAATTATCGCAGGTGGGAGATTAAAATGGGACACCCGGTATAATTATTAGTCAAAAACCGTTTATTAATTCGAGAAGAGAAAACACCGAAGAATTCCATATAATTCTTCACAACGAACGTGGTCCTCGAGCCGGATAATTAATTTAATTAATTAATCGTCCTAACATGAAATTAGGGACTTTTGCTGCACTTATTTGTAACCACTTCATCTTTTGCTTGAAAATAAGTTGTAACTATGTTTCTTGTCTTGGAATGTCTCACAGATTGAAGTACATATTATTATTATTGTTTTTTTCATTGTGATGCCTTAAAGGACAACCACCAATAATAATAAGACAACAAAATAATAAAATATCATTTGTTAAATAATTTTCACCCTATATCGCTAAATTTAAACATCGCCTTCAACAAAACTGAACTTACAAAAACATATCGAAGATGGAAAAAGTAGGTATGACTTTATGAAAATTTAAGTTAAGTTACATTAATGTAACAGTTATTACCTGCACTTCATCATCCCATCCAATAGTGTTTGGTTGAGAATCCTTATGATTAGTAGCTGTAACAAACATTTTCATTATATTTTATTTCCTTCCATATTATTAGAGACGCAACCAGTACTCTGCTAACCGAACAGCTCTGCACCGAACCGAGCCAAACCGAGTACTCGGTTCGGCCGAGCACTTCTAAAAAAGCTCGGTGTGTTTTGCATCGTCCTGCAATTCCACACGATGCGCACATTCCACGACGAAAGTTACGACATCGGCGTTTTATAAATTAAAACTATACCTTTTTGCTTCGCTTGCACAACACCTACCGTCGCATTAATACCTATGACTCATACTTGTCCAACATTTAGTTGACTTCAAGTCTGAACTGAAATAAGTAATACCTGAATATTTAACTGAGGCGTAGTTTTATTACATATTTTGGAATTATTATTTACTGTATTCACAAACATCTTTTCTGCTGTAAAACGCCTTAAACAAATGAACGCAACGGTGAGAGAGAAGTTGATGTTTTTACATCACAACCTCAAGAAATTAGATTGTAAGTAATTTTACTTTGCTAAACCCTTTTTTAAATATAAAATAAGTTTTTGTTAGCCGAGTTAGTTAGTCTGGAGGACATTGTTGTGTTCAATAAACTATGTGTAAATAAAATGTTTTAATAATTTTACAATAAAATAATAATAATAGACCGAGTACTCGGCGCTCGGCCGAGTGCTCAATTCTGCAGAACACAAACCCAAGAATGCTCGGCCGACAGAGCACTTTTTGATACTCATTGCGTCTCTACATATTATCCACTCACTCATTTCAGTGCTACAATATGAACATATTTTAGGTGAAGCCAAATTTATAATACGTTAATTTATTTTTAAGATAAATAATAATTGAGAATCGAGGTGAGCGTTTAAAATAAGTTCCCTCCGAGACTACCGTAATAAAAGTGTATTAATGCACAATGACATGAACAAGTAAAAAACTGTAACTGGATGAAAATTGGCAAATGAAATATTTATCAGTTTTCTTAACAGAATGATTCCCTAACATTGAATTACATAAAACATTACACAATTTGCTAATAAAAAAAATGTGTACCTGGGGGAATGAGTTGAATACTTCTTTTACTGTTTGATTTAGTCCCTCCGCTAGCTGTCATCATTTCTTGCAGATGCTGTAATTGATTGTTAAAAACACTTTCTGGAATACTCTGAAATGTAAACAAAATATAAGAATAGAAGAAAAATGTATGACGCTCATTCGATCAAATTCTTTTCCTTAACTAGGTGTTAACCAAAATAATGTTCTGTGATAATCACATTTCTCCCCACCATACCCCCATACCTTCGGCAATTTTTTAATATGTAATTTTTTGTACTTTCATACATTTATTTAATCTATTTCATATTGTTGTTGAAATTAGTCGCCACTCTTTTAAGTTTTAACGTTGGTATATTCGTTCTCATTGTAAGAGGGGCACTTCTGAAGCTTTATTGACTAGATGGGACCACAAGTAGAATTTTCAAAAGTGTTAATTGCCTTTGTGAATGTGATATAATTATACTACGAATGTGTGTTATTATAAGAAAGCACATTCTTGTGCTCCGGCTAAAGTAATTTTGAGACCATAATATTCAAAGAGATATTGTTTACCTACTTATATTGTGTGGCCTTATAGAATAAGGATTGCTTTAAAAATAGTGTCAGGCGGAGCGGAAGCGAATATTTAACAAGTACAGTGAAATATGTGCCTTTCCCTTTTGTAGTTTTTAAATGCATCATTTTTGAAAATTCATACATGCAATCAGTTCGATTTTGATTATGTTAAGTACAAAAAATACATTGTGTTTAGCTTTCACGAAATGGTCAACTTTAGTGAACTGCAATTTTGAGCTGTAACCTGCAACCGTATATTGTCTTACAATGAAAACGAGTAAATAAAATTTTGACTCCTGAATCATAATTAATATGAAATCTGATAAGTATTTTTGATGATTTATTTTCATATGTAAGTTTAAAATTGGGTTACGAAAAAAAAATAGATAGTGATGTGTTGTTAATTTTACGGCTCCCATTGTTTTACATCACATCCATCGTTGATTAACTAACGCCAAATCTTAGATTCCGAAAGAACGTGCAGTGCCATAGCTACCAACCAGTACTCCGTGTATTCCTCGGAACGTTGGAACACGGGCCGCATGCAATGACTCGCAAAGTACCTGCATTTGCAGCTTGCTAATTGATGTCACGTAAAATATACAATTGTTTCAATATATTTTGAATTTTAACCCGCTGTGTAAGTACAGCAAAACTTTAAGAAGCGGCACTGTCACCGATGCTTTACAAAACCAATTTACTATACTGAGAAATATCACATTCACAAGTCACTACCAGGGTTTTCATCCTGAGTGAGAGCGAAAGAACAAAACAATTTTCTTCGAAGTTGTAAATGACTAAATGACACACGTACCTGTTTTTATTTTATTACTTAGTATAGGTCTTGGATGATCTCGTGAACGACACATGACCACGTCGCAGGTAACTATAATTCGTCAAACTTTTTTGTAGGCAACTTTCCTAAAAATATCATCCGTCATTATGAAACTATAAGCACGCGTAATTATGACTAAACAGTAAGTAAATAAAATAAATTACACGATATATATGAAATTTGTTGATATATGAGAACGTGAACGAGAACACATTATTTACATTTTGGCGCCTTTTCCAAAGTAAGTCGATGTTTTTATACTTCACTTACTACCAAATTTCATAATTATGGCTCCTCCTACTCGCAGCTACGCGGTCACGTGTCGTTCACGAGATAATCCAAGACCTATAAGTAACTATAACAATTTGTGGAAAAATGAAAACACTATAATTACTTCGCAGTTGCACTTTGTAATCGAATATTGTACCTACTTCTCGTCTTTTAGAAATTTGAAATATCTTTTTGTGGCGTTATTTAGGATAATAGTAGTAGTAGTAGTATATTTATTTGCATTATAAAAAAAATTATTACATTGCAGATTCCTTATCCGTAACCCTCCCCCAAAATATATAAACATAAGCCAAAACAACAAAAAAATTACACAAAAAATTCTGACCCTCAAGACAGTACGGAGACAGTCAGTTGGATTGGTGCGAGTTAACTCGGATGCCCTTCTACTTTTGCCGTGCGAGTTCAATTTCAAGATGGCGACAAGTAATAAACCTTGTTCGAATGCTAACAAAAAAAAAAGTGGACTGATAGTGAGAACTTAAAACTTTTAGAATTGTACGAACAAGAAGAGCTGTTATCACCATATAAGCTACAATATTGATTCCTTCTTGTAAAACGGGCATCTCTGTATTTTTGATAACAAGACAGTGAACTGTTTTCAAGACAGTCAACTGTCTTGAAAAATATCACTCGCATGCGAGTTGACTCGTATGCGAGCTGCCATTCCACTCAACTAGCATCGTGTCAACGTACCTTTAACCTCGCCCACACCTTCTATCTCCTCCTCCTCCCATTTCCATCCACCGTCCTTCGCGCCGCCTCTACTTTTTTGAAAAATTACGATCTTGGTTTTATCCCCCCTTACCTTTAGCCCTCTTGTCTAAAAACCCCTTGGCTATCCTCATCATCCCCCTCAAGGTGTGGGCCTTGGCGTATGCCGACGATTTAGGATAATAAAATATTAAAAGCGAATTAAATTTTTTGTAAAGCGAAATACGAATTTAGCCCAGTAAAATGAGACGAAATTTAACGATTTGGATGAAATAATGGTTACAGTTTTGAAAATTTGGGAACAGGTTTGTTTTGTGCTCCCTTTCAAGTGTTCAAAAGCCCCCCCCCCCCCAATACCCCCCCCCCCCCCCCGAGAGAAATGGGGGGCGATAGTGTCAAAAACCAGGTTTTCGTAAATAACTGAAAAAGTATCAATTTTATCAAAAACGTTGTAGCTGACAAAATTCCGCACATTTTCATGTTTTATTTTTGTCTCTACGACCAATAGGATCCGAGAGATTTTTTTAAAATGTCGACTGTTTTGCGGCGAAATGGTGACACGTGCGCGCATCGCGCGTATTTCGCTTATGTCTCGAGAATTACCATGCGTATCGCAAAATGCTTCAAATAAAAGTTGTAGAGAATTTAGTTACCAATAATTTTCTTTTTTAAACATTTCCATACGATTAATATTGACTGAGATATAATCATTTAAACCCTTTTCTAAGACACAATCGCTGCTCGTTTTGCATAATAAAATCAATAATAAGTCGAAAACTATTGATTCTACGTACTTAGTGTATATAATGAAAGTTGTAGTGAATTAAATTTTGAATCTATATGTATACACGAAATATCATTTTGATACATCTTTATAAGGCGATGGAGGAAGAAATAATGAAAAATTCTCATTTTTAAGCGTTTCTTTGCAAATAACTGTTGCAAATGTTTTGACTACTTGTAGACAGTAAAGAGTCTTATAGTTTTTTGAAGATAATTAATGTACCTGTAAAATGAGCGTCGGCAGAAGTTCGTACGACAAATAGTTCGTTAGTTACAGCCGCTTCAAGGTACTCAAAAATTGACATTTTATTAAGAATCCCGATTTTCGCTAAAAAATAGCCGTTAAATTTTTGTTAAAAATTGGTTTTTTTCAGTACTTTATATATTTACAAAGGTAATACAATACAATAAATCGTTCGCAAGTTGCACTTTATTGTAAAAATTCATCTTTGAAAACTATATTTTCACAGAATTTAACTAAAATGTATATTTGTATTCAGTTTTTCTTAAATATCTTCGTTTCCATTTATTTTACGACAAACTTTTATAAACTACAGTGAAACCTCTCAAATCCGAACCCCGGAAATCCGAAATCCCGGGAAATCCGAATGAGTTTTTTTGACAAATTAGTTACAAAATTAACAAAAAAGTACAGTTAGCATACCTAGAAAAGTGTAAATGTGTCTACATAGTTATGTCAACCAGGATTGAAAAACGGTAAATTGAAATTCTTTAGGTTAATCACGTTGCAAAAACAATGAAATAACAATAGAAACACACAAAATATCACTTGAAATCAGGTATCTTCAATTGTCGAAGTGATGAAAATCTTCCCGCGGAGGCAATTGCGCACCAGCGTCGCATGAACATGACATTGTTTGGCGTGGCTGCTGCGTAACGAGGGCTCGTTATTATGTTATGTATAGTTTTCGGCTAATTCGAACAGGCTACAGCCCCAATTAGTTCGGATTTGAGGGGTTTCACTGTAATTGAAAGCTTACAAAATTTCCTATAAAAAACACTTTGTCGCGTATGTTTTTCTGTAAACAGCGACGAGAAAATGCAGGTAATGGTTAATTTTTACAGAAATTGTAGCTACAACTCATAGTTTTTCAGGTACTAGGCTGAAACTGAAGAAAGTACGAAAAAATCGCGGTTTTTGGTGCCCCCCTCCCAGTTTCCACAAGTTTTTTGAAGTTGCAAAATTGAGTATTTACTACTGGGACCGAACCTAACACCATGACAAAGGCAAACCTAACATAGGATTTTTGCAATGTTTGTTTTTTTTGTTTAAATTGACTGTACTAGAAGGACTTGGGTAACTAACAACCCACATAAATAAGATCCCAAAAAAAAAATGTATGGGCAGGACGCCATAATTATTCAACCAACTTCAAAAAGTTGGTTACTAAATTCGTCCGAATGTCTGTGTGTCTGTGCGTTGATCGATGTTACGGGGTTTAGAAAGTTGGAAGTGGTGTCATGTTATAGGAAATTATTTACTGATTCCAAATCTCTGGTAAATTTTTTGATCGGATCACTCGTTTGCCGCCGGGACGCCATTAAAGTCAAAATATACACCCTTTAATATCTCGGGAACGACACATCCAATTACAAAAAAAAACACATTTCTTTTATTTTTTGAAACCTATTGAGTCATAATACGTAAGCATAAGTCTCACCCCCCTGTGGGGTGGAGAGGGGGTGAGTTTTGAAAACTTAAATAGGAACACCAATTTTTTATTGCACTTTTGGATTCTCCATAAAAAACTATTCTCAAATTGCAAATTTCACTCCCAACTGCAACCCCCTTTTTGGGGGTGGAAAGGGAGAAAATGGCACATGTCTGCAGAAAAACGATCTTTTTTTTACTTATTTTCCTCTAATAATAAAGTTATGTTATTAGTTCAAAATGTATAAAACAAGCTCTCCTGATCTTCCATTTTTTTACGAATTCTGAAATCTACTTACTACTAGTTTTTATATTTTAATTAGTATTTTATTTAAATTCTGTTTTAGTGTGGATTTTTTGTTGCAAATAAATTGTACTTTTTAACTATAATATTAAGAAAATTGGAAATTAATACATTTGACGGGCGAGTAAAATTTTTCCCTACAAAAAAACCTTAATAAAGTTGCATCCACGAGAGTTGGCGTTCACGTCATAGGTTTCCGAATGAATGCACGACATTCATGCAAAGACATACGTATAGGCGATCGTCAGTAAAAATAAGAGAGAAGTGAGTATGTTGGTATGTCCAACAGCTGACTTCAATCAACACTTCAAGTTAATATTGCACGGATTCTGATTTGACTTCTATCTATCAATGTCAAATTTATTCATAATTTATAACCTCATCGTTTTCTTTTAGTTTACGTCATCTCGTATTATTCCTTTTCGTTGTTTTGCCCTTTTATTTACTCGTCCTTTATAGTTATTTTGTTCAAATTATCAAATTATATTAATAACAGTTATTATTAGAACGAATTTACGAAAATTGCAATATTTTTAACCATAAAACTGCATGTTTTGACAATCCAATATAACATTAGTGCCAAACGTACCGCCCAGAGAACGAGTTCAATCGCAGCAGACGTTAATATGTTTATTGCACTTATTAGAATTCCGCATTTAGCTTTACCAAGCTCTAATTAATTTTTTAAGATACGTTTTATACGTAATGGATTAATTAAGCACATAAACTATTATGTACTATGGCGATTTTAAAGTAGCACAGGCAACTACCTGTGGGTAATTAAAGTGTTATTTGCAACACTGCCTTCTTACGATTTGGCAGATTTCATTCTCGACGTCATTATTTCCCGACTTCAAATTTTAATCTTAATACATACAATTACAAGTAATGACGTGCACGCCAATTCTCCTGGATACAATTATACATAGGTACTCTAAAATGATTTGGGGAGTCAATAATTATTAAGAATCTTGCATTAAAATTCCTATGATGCATTTATCCAAGTCACCACTCTGTATACCTTAAAAGTAAGGGTATTCTAATTAATTTGAGCTTACATTATAGAACTCTATAAGTATGTATCATACTAACACATAAATGCACTCAAATCTACATTATCTAGAGTTGAATTAAGTGTTTTACAATATACATATAGGTATGACGATTTTCTATTCATGGCAATAAGCAGAACCATAACTTCAAAAAATATAAATTTCACATCCTCATAGCATCCTTTCAATATAACAACAAATTTGATTACATACTTACGATATAGTTAAAGATTGATACATACTGATTTCTTATTTGGTGGTGTGCAAAAAGTTTCACAATTTTCATTGCTGTGTAAGTGTTCTTCACTAGTATCAAAATTGGGCTGTACTATGTTGTTATCTTTAGGTGGACAAATTTTGTCCCATAATTGACGTTTAAGTTCCGACAAAGGCTGGATAAAGCAAATTCATTACATTCCGGGACATACAAACTGCAAAATTATATTACCGTACTTAATCTTCTTGATCTTGGTTTGTAATCTGGAAATGTGTTTAAATATCTAACCATTTCTTTTCGTAAATTAGGAGAGGGATTTGGACAAATAAATGCACCAAGTGGCGTATCTGGTGTGTCCACTTGATCCCATGGTAGTGGTTGTGGAAGATGTTGCACAGGTGTATCCAATAAATTCAGTCTTCTAGCTTCTGTCATAATTTTTTGTACTGGTGTAATCTGACTTGCAGTAGTTCCCGAATTAATCCATCTTTTATTTTTTGGAGTATTATCTAAAATAATAAGACACTAAGAGATATAATATTTATTAGAGTTGAGTCGGTCGCCCGACATTGATGGACGGTCACTGCCCGACCATGACCAACAATTGTCGGTCTCGGGCTCGGACAGAAACTTGTCGGACACAGTCGGTCTCGGGCAAAGTTTGTTCGACATTATCGGTCACGGGCGCGGACTCGGACAAGAGTTGTCGGTCTCGGACTGTCCGACACTGCCCTAGAACTCGCAAAATTCATTTCAATCTTGAGCTTACGTGATTTGAATGTATCACAAAACCCCTCTAGTCAGTGCGAGGAGCGTCGCCTATGAAAATAGTGAATCATTGTGTGACACCTCCTCAAGTAAAAGTTTAGCCATAAAAGTTTTAGTGTTTTTCGGTCTCGGTTTCGGGCATGCATTGTCGGACATGGTCGGGATCAGATAATCATTGACCGAAAATGTCGGTCACGGGCTCGGTCTCGGCCAAGTAGTTGTCGGACACAGTCGGTATCTGGCAAACATGCTGGGACAATGTCGGTCTCGGTCTTGGTCACGGGCAAAAAATTTGCTGTCCGACTCAACTCTAATATTTATATCCTAATTACCATCATTATTTGATCCATTTGTAGAATTTTCAGGTGTTGATGGTTTTTGCTCATTCTTTTCAGCAGCCACACAATTTGATTTCACTAAAGATAGTTTATTTAATTTGAAAACGTTTACATTGTCATCAATGTGTTTGGATGATTGTCCGGATTTGGAAAAATTTGTCGTATTTTTTAATGATGCTGAAAAAATTACAATCACAATAACATTTCTTTGTCTACCGATAATAAAGAACCTTACCTGTTGTATCGCTTACTAAAAATGGAGTTTCAGATGGGTATTCAGATGTTCGAGCACATTCTAACAACCAGTCCTTATTAATTACATGTAAACCCCATTTAATAGCAGCAGTATACTTTTTTCCCGTTGCCTCAGGAATTATCAAATGTGTACAAGCTAATAATTCAGGTTTCGAATCGATTCTAGACAATAATTCCTGACAAACGCCCCCTAGTTGCGTTATCAACTTTTTTAAAAAAATCCTTTCATAATTTGTGTAATTACTAATAGTCAAAACACAATTTTTTAATGGCTTGGCATCATCTTTAAAAGGGATAGGTTGATGAAAATACTGAATTGGCCGAATTTCACTTTCGTGCCAGCACTCTGTTATCCATAAATCATTAACAATATTTGTTGCAACATGTTTTAAACTTGAACCGAAAGAAGGTACAATTGCGTAATCACAAACGCCTTTATAAGATTTTGTCACAACTATACCTGCCATTCTTTCAACAGACATTTTAATTTGTTTACGTTCGTCTGGGGTAAACCCTACTACAATAAATTTTAAATCTTGGAAAATTGGGTCTGGTGGTTGGCTACTATCATCATCTATTGCAGATGATAGGGAAGGACCTTTTTCAACAGCAACAGCTTCAACATTTACAGTCTGTATTGTTTCACTGTTTGGTTGATCATTATGATTTTCTTTGCTAATTAGAGTTTGATTGTCCTCATTTAAATTGCTGTTATCTGTGTTTGTCTTAAACTTAGTATTATCTTGCAAAAGTCTTGCTAAGGTGTCTTCTTGACCTGGAAATAAAGCAATATAAAATACCATATAAAAATTATTGCTGAGTGTTAAAGAAAACTGTTGGTTTCCCAACACAAGCATCAATCAAATACCACGGTTGCTAGCCCTGCACTTAGTATAAATTGGCTATCAACATTCCATCAGGACAATTATCTATGGTTTGACTTTCTATGTGAGAATGCAAGTTGTAATGATTTAGAAAAATGGCTAATTTTGCTAGGATGAACTCACGTTAAGCAGATGAAAAAGCAAACATGTGTTGCTTTATGGTGTTACTTTTATATATGCAGAACAAACATAATTGTTACACTACTCAATTTGTACTCTTAAATAGACATCCTTTGTCTAATTTAACCTACTCTCTACCTGTTACCTCTTCCAAGATCCCCATGGTGCCAATATGAAATGGCGTCACTCTGTATAGGCCAACAATTGGAAAATTTAGCAAACACTAAACCACAAACAAGGATGGACAGTTAATATATTTCACAAAACGGACAGAAATATGATTAAAAGTACATATTTTCAGATTGGAAATGTTAAATATTAGAACAAATCAAGCAAAACAAATGCAAGAAACTGTTATAAGAAAAGAAAAGAAAACATAATAAAAAACTAATAACCGAGGTAGAAAAAAACTACAGGAACAAAGAAATCAAAAATGTGTACCAAGGTATGAAGCAAGAGAGAAAAGGGTACCAAGCAAATTGATACATTATACATTTCAGCATATGTACCTAGTGGTGCCCGGTGCGTTGAACTCTTATTGCGAGAATTTTATCGGAATTAGTTTTACGGTGAACCGCTTATCACATGCGAAAATGTATGGCAAATATTTTTCGTTTATGACATTTTTTGATACGATTTCAAATTTAGAAAATAATGAGAAAAACTACAACCACTCCTCTTTTTACTACCTTGCTAATGCAACAAAGAAGATTACACTACAACGGGCATGGTTGCGCCGAGGAGACCGCCTTGTACCGGCAACATAAGTTCAAAGGTGCCTACGGAGAGTGTCCCTTCTGTCTCACTAGTGTTTTATTCTGTGATTATGAATATGATATAGTATATTCTTTAACGAGTGTAGAATGGTGGCTATTATTCACGCGGATGAAGTTTCCAAAACGAACGAGAGCAGCGAGTGAGTTTTGGAATCATCCAAGTGAATAATACCCATTCTACACAAATAAAAGACTATACTTTCTCCACGACTATGCATAAAAAAAATTTTAATCGAAAAAAATTCCTCCATTGGGAATCGAACCTCGATCGCCCGCGTAAGAGTCAAGTATCTCTACCACTGAGCTTTCTACAACATTTATTTATGAAAATTAGCGTGATTTCTGATAATCATAGAATGTGATTGGCTAACGAGAGTGAATTCTTATTCATTCTTCACTGGTGTGAAGAATTTATGTCTTTCTTTAGCTAAATATGTAAAAAGAATTTGTGGATTCTTAGTCGTGGAGAAAAAATATTCTAGATGTCCTAAGACCAAATATTTAAAAAAATGATATGAATTTGTGCAGGTTATTTTCAATCACATCTTTATATTATTTATACAGGGTGGGGCACCACATACGGCACGGAAGTTGGTGCCTAAACTATAACAATTTTTAAAAATCTTTTTATATGCATACATGTAGGTCAATAAGAGCTACATTTTAAAAATATTTATAAATATACAGGGTGGTTCAAAAAAATGTGGCGTATCAAAGTTATATTTTTTTAAATGGAACACCCTATATATCATCACATTTTCGTATTTTACGTTAAAAAATAATGTCTCTTTCTTAACAATTCCCTATACCTATCTTTTATGGTTTTCGAGATATTTCGTTTTTTCTCGAAATACAGTAGGTCACAGAAAAAAGAATAACGGGAAAATGGGTAGGCGTAAAAGAAATTGCTTTGGATCAGTTGATTTGAAACCTTTTGGCAACTATTTGCAATATTTACTATTATGTAGAAATGTACAGGGTGTTCCAGAACGTGCGAAATATCATTGACTCCTGCTAACTTAAATAACTTGCTTATTTTAAATAGAACACTCTGTATTTTTTTACTCTATTCGATACAGTAAAATATTGTCTTTCAAACGATATTAGGGTTCCCTATAGCTAAGTATAGTATTTTTCACGTAACCAATGGATAACGTGTTTAAAGTCAGCTCTATGTCTTTCTCTTAGGAGTATACCTGAACGATACCTCAAATTCTTACAATTACTGGCAATGTTATGTTTAGTTGTTGATATTTTTTATAAGCTTCGCTAATTATTAAATATTACAATAAATTATTTACAGCGTTGAGTGATTATTCAATGTTTACAGTTGATTCATTGTAATTTTTTTGGTTTCAACTATTTTAATATTGAACTGACAAGTAATGTAGGTAAAGCACAAATCAACAACTTGGCTGTAGGAAACGTCTAATAAAAGTAAATTTAATAATTTCAGGTATTGTTTACAATAATACCCTAAGAGAATGACATATAGAGCTGACCTTCAAACAGGTTATCAATTGGTTACGTGAAAAATACTATACTTAGCTATAGGGAACCCTAATATCGTTTGAAAGACAATATATTACTGTATCGAATAGGGTAAAAAAATACAGGGTGTTCTATTTAAAATAAGCAAGTTATTTAAGTTAGCAGGAGTCAATGGTATTTCGCACGTTCTGGAACACCCTGTACATTTCTACATAATAGTAAATATTGAAAATAGTTGCCAAAAGGCTTATTTTCCCGTTATTCTTTTTTCTGTGACCTACTGTAGTTCGAGAAAAACCGAGATATCTCGAAAACCATAAAAGATAGGTATAGGGAATTGTTAAGAAAGAGACATTATTTTTTAACGTAAAATACGAAAATGTGATGATATATAGGGTGTTCCATTTAAAAAAATATAACTTTGATACGCCACATTTTTTTGAACCACCCTGTATATTTATAAATATTTTTAAAATGTAGCTCTTATTGACCTACATGTATGCATATAAAAAGATTTTTAAAAATTGTTATAGTTTAAGCACCAACTTCCGTGCCGTATGTGGTGCCCCACCCTGTATTATTGATAGTATTTCTTCATAGAATTATTACTTACATATGAAACTATTAAAAGGCGATTTTTGATGACAAATTCATCAGAATATACAGAGAAGGTTGAAACGTTTTTTTTTGCAGCCAGTTATAATAACTTCGTTTACAATAAACCGTGGTTTGTGAAGTAATAATTTTAAAAAACTTACTGGATGAATTAGGTTGAAAGTATTGTTGGACAATATCTGCAGTGTTCAATGACGGAGGCTCTTCAGTTGGCCGTTTGCTTTCTGTGACATTAACCGATGCATGCATCAAATGTAAACTCTAAAATGAAAATAAATTATAGACTTATAACATCATATAAAAATAAAAACCTTTTTGGTCAGAGGGGAACTAGGTTCATTACTGCATTCTTGTTCTCTGCTAATTATAAACTTTTCTTCATCAACAGGAGATTCTTGTTCCATACTCCTAAGCAACCAGTGAACGGAGACTATGGGATTTGAAAAGTTATTACTTCTTAATCGTAAATTTTTAAATTCTGGACATGAAATATCTCCAGCTATAATATGTGTGACTCGCTCTGAAATGTCGTTGTATCTTGTTGCACCACTGAAATTAATTATCTTACACAATTTTTCTCTTTGATCTGCACCAAAACCAACCAAATATATCTACAATAAGAAACCGATTACACCTAAGTTAAATTTTTATTTAAAACTCACCCCACAGCCATCCAAAAAAGACCCAGCTCGTTTAACATCCTTTAAATTAATTTCATCAACTAGTTCATTATGTTCATTTGAATTACCTATAATAAATATGACAGCTACAGTTGATAAAGAAAAGCAAAAGACAGAAGACACAAAACACACAACTACAAATAGGTTGTTTCAGATTAACCTGAGTGTCACCTTTATTAATGAACCTATATTATTATAGCTCAATTTTACTGTAACCCTTTTAACTTTATATATCACATATCACATTTGATGTGTGTGCATTACTTCCAGATACAGATTAAGGTAGTTCCTCCGCGACAATCTCAACCAAAAGTTTCGTCCTATGTAACCATAGTAACTTCTATTATTAACCATTTTTGTCACGCCAGTGGAAGTACACTTTTTGTTCGGACTGTCCGCGTTGTCATGGAACAGATTGCGTATACAATCATTCGCTTGCCTAAACATATCTAATAATACCAAAAACGTTATGTTTCTCAAGACTATATCTTCAAAGTAGACGGTAAACAATTCTCAAATGTTTTCACAATATTCGTATAATCCCTCTCTAGCATTCTTTAGTTTTTTATTAGATTCTGACATTAAGTTTTGACAGTACAATTGATAATGTGTCATTACTCACATAACACGAGATCTGCAAGGGATGTCCTGTGGACTTATGCGGACATTTAGAAGTTCTCAGAATGTCGTTCGGATGTCCTGGGGACTTATGTAGACATATAGAAGTCCTTAGAATGTCTTTGGGACGCCTTTGAAAGATATGTGCTACGTGGGCGGTGTTTTTTGTATATGGGTTATATGTCAATTATGCCAATTTTAAGTGTAAATATCTCGATTTAGGGACGGTAAACCTCATTTAAACTCCACAGATGTTTGGATAACGTATTTAATAACGTATACGCCAAGTTTGAACAAATTCTGTCGCAAATCGTTCTGCGGAGGAACTACCTTAATTATAATTACGTTCATCTAAAAAACAGTCAGGAATAAGTTTCCAAAGGATGATTATTCCTATTTAGATTCTAATATAATTTTGTGATGGAATGGATATACAAATTATACAGGGTGACCCAGGGCTGTGTGATTCGTCCATAACTTTTTTACTATTCAAGATATCAACAGGCGGTGAAAGTAAGCACACTTATACTGCACATTATAAAATTATTTTGATTATATACAGAATGTTCCTATACAGGATGGTAAACCAAAGTTATGTTTTTTTAAATGGTACACGCTGTATATTTCTACATTATTAGTTTTTACATGAAGTAATAATGGCACTTTGTATAGGTCAGTATGGGTCTAGCTCTCTCCGTTTCGGCGTTATTCAACGTTTTGTTCGAAAAAAGACTCATATTTAATGGATCACCGCCCAGTAGGCCATAGATGTTTTTCGACAAACTTGCCACAGAAAATTTTAGAATAACTTGGAATTTTAATAAATAGTCAACTTTTGGTCCATGTATGCACACACTATACAGGGTGTGCTGAAACGCAAAAAGTCGAATAACTCTTTTTTTATGAATGGAACACCCTGTATTTCTGTTCACGAGTCGATTAAGTTTTTTATAAGCTTTCCACTGATATGCAATTTGTATAGTCAATTATGAATAGTGACTGCGCTTTTCTGGAAAAACTATTGTAATTATGAAGACGTTGTTGATTTTTGCAAGTAGACTGCTGTCAGCGAATATCGCAAATGATTGATATGACATTTAATTTAGATTTCTTGCAACACGAGTAAAACATCCACTTGAGTTTCTTCATCAATCCTCCCTCGCAATATCTCCTTCTTTCCATATTCAATGCTGCCAGATTCTTCAAATCTGTTTCTAAGTTTTGAAAAGAAATGACTCGTGGTACTCTCACATCTTGATGGTATATTCTACTGGCTAACAAAACATTTCGATCGGGTTCACCAATACAGTAACAAGGGCGCTGGCAAGAGGGGGCCAGGGGGCCATCGCCCCCCCCCCCCCCCCTGGGAAAGAAAAAAAAGGCAAAAAACGCCAGAGCCACAAACTCCCAATAGTGCTTGCCCCCCTTGGAAAAATTTCCTGGCGACGACCTTGTACAGTAAACCATATTGATTAATTCTTGATGTGTGAAATTCATTTTAGTGTCAAGCAAAAATGTGCAACAGTAATATGGTAACAATGTAGATTATCACACTATAAAAAGCATCTAAATTAACTGTCATATCACTTGCAATATTCGCTGACAGCAGCCTACTTGCAAAAATTCTTCTTCATAATTACAATAGTTTTTCCGGAAAATCTCAGTAACTATTCAGAATTGACCATACAAATTGCATATCAGTGAAAAGCTTATAAAAAACTTAATCAACTCGTGAACAGAAATACATTTATAAAAAAAGAGTTATTCGACTTTTTGCGTTTCAGCACACCCTGTATAGTGTATAGTGTCTACATACATGGACCAAAAGTTGACTATTTATTAAAATTCCAAGTTATTCTAAAATTTTCTGTCGCAAGTTTGTCGAAAAATATCTATGGCCTACTGGGCAGTGATCCATTAAATATGAGTCTTTTTTCAAACAAAACGTTGAATAACGCCGAAACAGAGAGAGCTAGACCCATACTGACCTATACAAAGTGCCATTATTTCTTCATGTAAAAACTAATAATGTAGAAATATACAGCGTGTACCATTTAAAAAAACATAACTTTGGTTTACCATCCTGTATAGGAACATTCTGTATATATAATCAAAATATTTTAATAATGTGCAGTATAAGTGTGCCTACTTGGCGGTGAAAACGACATGTCGATATCTTGAATAGCAAAAAAGTTATGGACCAATCACACAGCCCTGGGTCACCCTGTATACAGGTATTCAAAGTTGGTTGTTCAAGTCAATTCTTGAACAGGTGAGCCATTCATTAGCTCGGAGGATATACACTTCTCTGAATGGGCAGATCCAGCGTACCAAATACACTGTGTGGCTCGGTAACCCCTCATACCTACTGGTATTTTAGGGAATGTGAATACATTTACATTTTTTATTCTAACAATTTATTTCATTAAATAAAAAATTTTGATGCTCTGCTTTTCCTTAAAAATGAAATGACACTCCGCAGCCCAAAAATTGTAGTGAGAGAAATGACAAAAAGATAACATACTTAAACCGTGGACATGCTACTGCAATTCAGAGATTAGAGAAGGATTTCCTAAAAAACTTCTGTATCTCAGAGGAAAACGATTTTCAGATACATATATGTATATTTATAAGACTTTTGAATCACCTTGTATATCTGTTATTTCTGTACAGAATAGATTACCATTAGAAATATGATGATCAACTTACTTTTCCTTTTTAAATTTGATGAAGGTGGTATAGGTATTGGAGTAGCAACTTTTAAGATTGAGTACCATCAATAGTTTCCAAAAGTTCACTTCGCATCACTAATTCGCTGGCATTTGCAATATTACTGATCATTGAAAAGTTTGGTAACTCAGAATTGTCTTTTGTTGGGGTAGAAGTACTAATTTGAATCCTATATAGGTTATCGGGCATTGCATAACCATTTTTGACACTATCAGTAATCCATGACATGGTCACACACTTTATATTGTGTTTTTGGGCAGCTCTGTATTTGGCACTTGGGGTTCGACTAAAATGAGAATTTATAAATTTATTAATTAAATTTATCTCTAGGTAAATAATAATATTTACCTTTCTGTCACTAAAACATCTGTATTATGAACATGTAATTGCTCTTTATAAATACCACCATTTTCGGTAATTTGTTGACATAAATCGAGTCGTTGAATATTAGTTAATCCAGTACAACAAATAACAAGTTTATGAAACACTGGACAGATATGTTTGTTGAAGCGTTCATTGCTGCAATGAACGTTCCCTTTTAAACTACAGTTCCAGACATCCTCGATCCATGAACTTAACATAATCTTCTTAGCAGCTTCTGCGCCTTTCTACACATAACATAATATAAAATTAGAATACACAAACCGAAACACACGCCTTTGTTACTTACAATATATTTCTCTGATTTTACAGAGTTAGTAACCACATGTGTACAAGCCTCTGTTAGGGAGGGTGATACATATCCTGCCATCAACACAACTTTCTCATGCAACTCCTTTTTTTCTTGTTTCGTTAAAGATGAAAAGGCAACTGTACAACCAACCATAGCAACAGAGTATATGGGCCATGGAAAATTAGGAATCGATTTTCCTTCAGTTAAGCATGTTAAGAGGCACCATGGACCAAGAATTCTGCTGTATCAAGCGATTATAAAAAAAAGAGTATCAGAGTGAGACAATAATGCGGGATCGGAGTTTAATTTCAATACTACTAAGCTATAACTAGAAGTCAGTGGCACTTATACAGAATGACTTTAGAACCCTCCACATAACATATTAGTCGTTTTGAATTTTACGTTTAAAAATAATAAATAAGTTAGATTAGGCAAAAGTGTTTACGCTAAACCATTTTCAAAATACATAACGCAAATAGTTAGGATTTCTTAACGATTCCACACCATCCCCGAACTGTAATTACTACATAAATTTGAAAAATAATTTACTTATTACTTTTTTATGATCATATACGAGCCGTAACACAAAAATGTTCGGACATCAACTGATTTTTCGTAAAAGTTTGAAAATTTCCTAATAATAATAATAATAATAATAAAACACAAACAACACATTACCCACTCGAGTGCAACCTATGCGTCGAGCTAAACAACAAAAAACGCTTACACAATAACCATAACACTTTTTCAAAACATACATATTATGTTCATTTTTTCTTTTCTATAAAAAGTCACTAAGTCACGAATAAGTGACGCCAACGGAGAAGCCTAGGAATATAGGGTCTCTTTTTGTTATTGATGCGCGACGCTGCGTTCATGTTAATGCCTTTGCGGAAAGAGGGTCGACGGGACGTGGCTTTTACAAATTGGGATCAAATACACCGAGGCTTCTCAAACAAATACATTATCTAAAATGTGATCAGCGTTGGTTTTATCAACGTCATTTAATTTAATGAACATAATATGTGTATAGTATTTAGTATGTTCACTTTTTAACAGCAACTTCAAATTTATATTGTATAGATATATGTATTAGTAGGACTAATCGTAACTTGATTTCGATCCGTGCGATTAGTTAACCAGGCTTGGCCTGAGTATCAATAACAATCGAAGTACATAATAATAATAATAATAATAATGGCGAAGTGAGATGTATAAAAAACGGACTGGTACGGAATTAATGTTGGACATGAAGTTCCAGAGCGTTAGTGGTCGCTCCAGGCTGCCATTCCTTTGTTTTCAATTAAATACGTTAAAAAAGTCGTTAAAAATTGCAAGCGCCTTTTTTGCCGTACAAACTGACACTGAGAATCCCTTTGTGCTTGCAAGAAAAACCGACAAAAGTCGGCTCACAACGAGCGGCTC
This sequence comes from Pyrocoelia pectoralis, assembly GCA_036250285.1. Taxonomy (NCBI): domain Eukaryota; kingdom Metazoa; phylum Arthropoda; class Insecta; order Coleoptera; family Lampyridae; genus Pyrocoelia; species Pyrocoelia pectoralis. The sequence continues at coordinate 41,685,385 of CM070074.1, forward strand.
GCGCTTGGCTCAAACTACGTTCAACACACCGTCCACACTAGCGAGCTTGTTGAAATGAGCGGCTCATGAGCGGCTCGCCTCGCAAGTCGATACGCACCTTATTACGATGACAGTTGGTAATTGACAAAATTTAAAAAAAATGTGACAATACATATGAGGTGGTATTGTTAACCGAAAAAAGAACATAATCAGAGGTGGTTATCGAACAGTACATATTTTCTGGACCCAAGTATTGAATGTTCGGGCATCATTCAAATGGTTAAATGGGCTCATTTAATAAACCGTGGATATGGCTCAAAATTGTTTTACATATAAAATCCTTAAACACTAAATAATCCTGAAAATTTCAAATCAATCCGATAAGCCATTCACAAGTTAAGACATTTTAAATAAGAGCGCTTCTTCTCGGTATAGACGCCGAGAGTTGTGAAGTCACTTAATGCATGACTGTGAATCGTCGGTATTGCAACTGTACATTTTAACGCATCGTCATTCTCACAAGCCATCGTTTTTGTGCTATTTCGAAGCAGTTTTGTATTTTATAATAAATTGTTTGTTTTAAGAAACATGTGTGAAGCAAATTTTATTAAAGGTGACGGGTTTTTATTATTTTAGTTATTTGCACGTCCTGAAAAATTTTTGTTTTTTGCAGGGACTCATAAAATTACAATCTTTCGATTGGGCCAATAAAAAAAAATCGTAAATGAGCCCATTAGATATAGCATTGATTTTTAAATTTATTTTAATTTAAATTAAACTTTTGAGACAGTTATACATTTGTGGGAATTCTAGCGAAGTTCTTAGAAATTCATGATAAGTTTGGGAACTCCAAATACCCACATATTGATGTATGTTACGCAAAATATCAGAGATATGTTATCTAAAATATGCTTCAATTTTTCAATGAATTAATAATACTGATAAAAGCAGCACGGAAAATACTCTATAACTTATCAAATACTTACACACTCTTAGTGTTCTTTATTTTCTCAAAAACCTTTCCACTGAATTCTTGGAAAACGAAAAAATCTGTTTTCTGAGTTGATAAATCCAAACGATCCTTTTCATGGTACCACTTTGAAGTTATATTATTTTGTTTACAGGCCTACACATAATAAAAATTAAAGCAATGTAATTTCTACCACATGGTTACTAACAGTAAAAGCTTGTTGCATTTCATTAGAAGTTTCCTCCTCCGATACACAATTTAATGGAATAACGAAACTAATTTTGATATTATCTTCATTCATTTTTGAGTAAAAAAATAAATATTTCTTATTTTATATTATCTATAACTAATGTAAAATTCAGCCTTTAAAATTCACAACTCTTCGTTTTACTGGAGATACACTAGGTTTTTCTCAATTAGGTATATACACTACACTACATTTAGGTACATTGAAATTTCTTTAATTTTAATAAAATTATAAGAGTAAAAGACAAACCGTTACAAATATGACGGGCGGCATTTCCCAAAATGCATTGTGTCATCAGCTGTGTTCAATTTGAAATGAAATTATAGGTTATAACCAAAGAATGCGTTCGAATAAGTTGTGAGTTACCATAGAAGATCATTAAAAAATAGTCGAGGGTATTTTGTATATATACAGGGTTAATAGTTAATATACATATTATTTGTATACAATATTTTGTAATTACAGCAGTTCGCATATTTTCTTCGGCTATTAATTTTTAAATTTACAATTATAACATAAGTGTACGATAATTATATATACAAGGAGTGTAATTTTTAATATTTTGTGTTTATTTCTCATTATTAATTATTAACCACGCCTTCGTACGTTTATACAAATACGTTAGAAAGAAATAGGAATCCACTACAGAATTGTTTATAGACAAATAATTTATTTTCATAATTAAGTTGTGTTTCTTTTCCATCGTTCATTATTTAATGTAATATGCACGGCGTATGTTACAAATTGGCGACGAGGACATAAATATATTTTAATACCAAAGATTTCGATATGGCAATGCAAAGTTCAGTGTTTCGCACAAGTTTGGGTGTTGCGCCTATATACAATTTTGGAGAATATTGGTTATTGTATGAAGAGAGGCTAGAACAATTTTTTTTAGCTAACTATGTAGAAGATGAAAGAAAAGTGGCTGTATTGTTAACAGTTATTGGTGAAAAAGTTTATAAAGTTGTACACGATTTGTGTGATTCGGCAAAACCAAAAGAAAAAACCTATGATGAATTGTGTCAGATTTTAAGGGAACAATATTCAAAGAAGATATCCATTTATAAAGAAAGGAATATATTTTATAATTTAAAACAATGTGATAACGAAACAGTTAGAGAATGGTATGCTCGTGTAAAAAATATGTCTATTAATTGCAGGTTCGGAAAAATTTTAAATGAAATAATTAAGGACAAGTTTATCCATGGTTTAAAAAAAGGTCCAATACTAGATAAACTTTATGAGTGTAAACCAGATGCAACTTTAGAGCAAATACTGGAAACAGCTATAAGCAAGGAAACTTCTTTAGGATTACGTCCAATTATATATGTCAATAAAATTGAAAACAATCGTTTGGGAGTTAGGTCACAGAGAAAAAAAGGAGAATTGTGTAATTCCAGACAATTGGAAGAGAAAAGTGCAAGTACAAGGACTATACATGCAAAGTTTGTAAAAAAAAGGACATTTAGCTAAGGTATGTAAATTTAATAATCAACAAGGAAGTAGAAATGTAAGAATTCACTCCAATGTAGTGGAAGAAGGCTCCTTAGATTTTGTTGAAATGTTTCATACTGAAGGTAGTAACACTGTTAAGGCAATAGTCGTTCCTATCAAAATTAATACCTAATAACTGTATTTATACAGGGTGTCTCACGGTGACCGTCGGTTAGAAGTATATCAAGAACTGTAAAAGCCAGAGATTTGAAATTTTGCATATGCGACATGGAGTGTTTAATCTATTAAGTAAAAATACTTTCCAAATGGCAGCACTTCCGGAAATACCGGAAGTGACCATCAACTTCTTTATTTTAAATACAAACCAGGCAATTTTTTTTCACATTCTGATGTGTCATAAAATGTTTAGTAAGTATGCTCAAAATAATCGGCGTATCAATTTTGATTGTTGAGAAAAAAATTTTTTTTCACTGAAAAATGTCAAAATCTTGTTTAGGAAATAAAATTGAAAGTCGAAAGTGGTAAAAGTCAGGGAAATGGGATTTTAGGTTCTCAATGTCAAAAGATTGAGACACAATTGTCTGTCATGGATTATAAAAAATTGCCCGCGGTTACGTATCTATTTGACGTTATTTCCAGACTTAAGAAAAACTTTAAAAAGTCTCTTTTTTTAAATGGAATGCCTATTTAATTATCGGTCCATTCGATGCAGAAATAAATTTCCTTTAAATTGATATACCATGTTCCTATACCTAAAATCAATGATTACAGAGTTATTTACATTTTTCTAATTAAATTTATAATTACATACTTGACAAAACATGGTTGGCTTTGAAAATTTTCAAAAAATTTTTATTCAAATGTTTCTTATGCTTTTATGATTATTTAAATTCTATCTATGCAACTTCTTGACTATCCAAGGTCTCTTTCCGCCGAACGAACAGAACTTTCAGGGAAAACATTAAAATATCCCAATACATTGGTTTCTGCAGCGTCATTGGGGACAATTGGCTTTTCCAAATTTCGTGGCGTATTTACTTCGCCCAAATTTAGAATATTCTTTTCAATCATCCTGATTTTTTGTTCTGTCATTGTAGGTAAATGCGGATATCTTTCGTTAAAGTGTTGAGTGATTCTTTATTCAATGGTTAAAAGTTCTGCAGGTCCGAAAAGTAATACGAGCAGACTCGCCATGAATGTAAAACAAATTTAGAATATCAGCGTTTGTGTATTCCATATTTCCCAATTAAAAACAAATATTAAGCGCAAAAATCAAAATTCAAACAGATAACACTGATAACAAACGTAAATGTAGCGTAAACTTTCAAACTGATAGCTAACTGACAACTGTCATCATAAGAAACAATTGAATTAAAATTTTTTGAAAATTTTCAAAGCCAACCATGTTTTGTAAAGTATGTAATTATAAATTTTATTAGAAAAATGTAAATAACTCTGTAATCATTGATTTTAGGTATAGGAACATGGTATATCAATTTAAAGGAGATTTTTTTCTGCATCGAATGGGCTGATAATTAAATAGGCATTCCATTTAAAAAAAGACACTTTTTAAAGTTTTTCTTAAGTCTGGAAATAACGTCAAATAGATACGTAACCGCGGGCAATTTTTTATAATCCATGACAGACAATTGTGTCTCAATCTTTTGACATTGAGAACCTAAAATCCCATTTCCCTAACTTTTACCACTTTCGACTTTCAATTTTATTTCCTAAACACGATTTTGACATTTTTCAGTGAAAAAATTTTTTTTTCTCAACAATCAAAATTGATACGCCGATTATTTTAAGCATACTTACTAAACATTTTATGACACATCAGAATGTGAAAAAAAATTGCCTGGTTTGTATTTAAAATAAAGAAGTTGATGGTCACTTCCGGTATTTCCGGAAGTGCTGCCATTTGGAAAATATTTTTATTTAATAGATTAAACACTCCATGTCGCATGTGCAAAATTTCAAATTTTTAGCTTTTACAGTTCTTGATATACTTCTAACCGACGGTCACCGTGAGACACCCTGTATGGAATTATAGATTCTGGTGCAGGTGTATCTTTAATACCTGACGAGTTATTCAAATTCCACATTGCATTTAAAAATGTTGAATTAAAAAATACCCTTATTCGTCTTAAAACTTATGACGGTTCAGTTATAGTACCGAAGGGTGAAATTTTTGTTAAATATAGAAAAATATAAGAACATAGAAAAAACTTGCAGATTTCTTATAGTAAAAAATGGTTGCAAACCGCTTATTGGTAGGGATATTATGTCTATTTTACAATTTAAAATCAATCATAATTCTAATGTTTCTGTTAATGTTGTTGAAGATTGTGAATTAAAAGTATTGTTATCTAGGTATAATGAACTATTTGAACCAAAAATTGGATTGTTTAAATATGATAAAGTGGATCTTAAATTAAGAGAGGAGTCAAGCCAGTTTTGTAAAGCCTAGACCTATCGCATTTGCTTTTAAAAATGAGATGACCAATGAATTAGATAGGTTAGAACGGGAAGGTATAATATCAAAAGTTGATAGTTCCGAATGGGGAACGCCTCTTGTTCCTATTATTAAGCCCGATGGCAAAATTAGAATTTGTGCTGACTACAAAGTCACAATCAATCCATTTTTAGAGGATATCAAATATCCTTTGCCACGTATCGAGGAGTTATTTGCAGCTTTACAGGGTGGTGAATTCTTTACGAAGTTAGACTTTTTACATGCTTATAATCAACTAGAGTTAACTGAGACTACGAAAAAATTGTTGGCATGGAGCACACACAAGGGTATCTATTTACCTAACAGGTTACCATTTGGTACGAAACCTGCTTGTGCGTTGTTCCAAAAATGTGTTGAAAAGGTCCTTCACGGGACAGAAGGGGTTATAAATTTTATGGACGATATAGTAGTTACGGGTAAAAATAAACAGCAACATTTAATGAATTTACAAGTAGTTTTTCAAAAGTTAAGTAATGCTGGTTTCCGATTGAATTTAGCAAAATGTAAATTTTTTGAAAAAGAAACTAAATACTTAGGTCATATTATAGATATGAATGGGTTGAGAAAAGATAAAGAGAAAGTAAATGCAATAGTTAATGCACCAAGACCACAAAATGTAACTGAAGTAAAAGCATTTATAGGCATGGTTAATTATTACGCTAAGTTTATTAACAAATTGTCAGATACATTGAGTCCGTTATATGAACTGATGAAACTTAATGTGAAATTTAAGTGGTCAGAAAATTGCGAAAGGGCATTTAAAAAAATTAAAGAAAAAATAACCGAAGATCAAAATTTAGCACATTTCAATCCTAATGATAAAATTAAATTAAATTGCGACGCGTCAGATATATGTAGGTGTAGGAGCTATTCTATCACATGTGTATGAGATGGGTCAGAAAAACCGATTTGTTTCGCTTCTAGAATTTTAAACCAAGTAGAGAATAGTATATTCTTTAACGAGTGTAGAATGGTGGCTATTATTCACGAGGATGAAGTTTTGGAATCATCCAAGTGAATAATAGCCATTCTACACAAGTAAAAGACCATACTTTCTCCACGACTATGCATTAAAAAAAATATATACGTAAAATTATGAATATATGATTATTTTGACATTTCAAATGACGTGCTGTCAGAAGCGATTTGCGTAGTTATTTATTTGACGTTTCAAAAGAGGCGATTTGATTTATTCATTTTAGCGTGATTTCTGATAATCATAAGTAGAAAGGAGACACTTGTTCCCCCCCCCCGTTTTTGACGTCACGGTGGGGGGGGGCATGGCCCACGTGGGGGACGTGTTTTATCCTTAGGGGTGATCCTGGAGGGGGTAATTTATTTTTAGGGGTGATTCTGGATGCTGGATGCTGGATGCTGGATGCTGGATGCTGGATGTCTTTTCTGGATGCTGGATGCTGGATGCTGGATGCCTTTTCTGGATGCTGGATGGCTTTTCTGGATGCCTTTTTGGCTAGACGCCATCTTGGATTTTGACGTCACTAACCCCGCCCACGTGGGGGGCGTGTTTTTTATCCTTAGGGCTGATGCTGGATGCCCTTTTGGTTTCTTAATGCCTTTTTGGCTTTTCTGAACGCCTTTTTGCCTTTTCTGGATGCTGAATGCCTTTTTGGCTTTCCCGGATGCCCTTTTGGTTTTTCTTAATGCCTTTTTGACTTTCTGGATATGTGTTTCACTTTTTTTAATTATTGCATCCCGCTCAAGTAAACACAGAGGAGGAGGAGGTGTTGGAAAGTTCTACAGGATTTCCGTATGGTAACGGTATTAGAAAAAGCGCATTTACTAAAATTCATTTATTTTTATTACTTTAAAACATATTTTATATAACAGGTTAATAATATTATCATTCACAATTTGACATGAAGTAAACAAATTTTCAAAAAAATCTAAATCGCTAAGTTTAAAATACAGAAACATTAAACAATAAAGTCCGCAAACGTTTGAATGGTAATCTTGAAGTACTTTGTCGTTGTAACGGTAGAATGTCGAATTCTTCTCCAAAAACCCTAGATGATATCCCTGCGGTGGTCGACCAAAGGAATCAAAATATTCTCCTCGTCCATTCCCATCAATGTAGATTGCAGCCCAATGTACCCCAGGCCTGTATGACGGATCGGTGTTTACAATAATGGCACAAGGTCTTGGCGTGTGTTTCGGTAATTGATTAGAAGCACATACAAGTCGAAATACATTTTTCTGACCCGGAATCAGATGCAGCAACTTGAGAATTTGACCCGTATTCATCCTTGGAATTTGTCCAATCTTGAAGTAGTAAAACGTTTTCTAAGGCACACATAGGCTCCTCAATAGTATGATGCATGCAGCGATAAGCTTGCGCTTCTTTCTTCAAATTTTTAAGCGATGGACATCCATTCTCTTCCAGATTCACGATTGGTTTGTTAAGAAACCCCAGTACCTCGCACTTTTCAATACCTTTCACATAAATTTTGTTGTAAGACTTCAGGGCTTTTGCAGTCTCTGGTTCGAAATCTTGGAATGGGACATATCCTGAACTCCAGCGTAGACCGTGGTAACGTGCCTCGAGATAATTTACAGTTTTCTTTGCATCATGGGATAATGTCGAATAGGGTGCTGGTGGTTTAAATAAGAAAATCGTCAGATTACCATCATCCGTAACTATGGCCAGCTCTTTAGGAATGAATTTATTGTCATCCCCCCGAAACCCTTGCAAATCCACAAATGCAGCAGCGACCATTCTTCTCGACCGTATAACAGAAACTGGGGCTGCAGGTTAAAAAACAATCTTTTTAACTCGTAAAATCTGCAATTACGTTTCGATGTTTATCGATCTCGATCACGTTATCGAATTCGGCATAGATTAACGCATTCACTGTTTCAGTTAGGGCTTCTTCGAATCCAACCTCTAGTCGCAGAGATCCGTTTCGTACCAAGTTCCAGTGCGTGCTTGCATTCGCAGATAGATCTGGTGTTAAATCGAACGCCATTAAACAGTATCCGTTAGGGTAGTCTTTGCGGCTTATGTTATTGCCCTCGTTCAAAAAATGGATCCCTGTACCCGAAAACAATGTATGGTATGCTCGTACGTAGAGTCCGCCTTTTGTAAAATCGGGCTGAAGAGGCTTTGAAGGAATCTGTTGTCCGTCGATGTACAATGAAACGTAATTAATTTTGTAGTTGTGAAAATTGAAGGGATTTGATGCGTAATCGCCATTAAAGGCTTTGTTTGAAACAAATCCTATAATAACACGTTTCGGAAGCTGACCGAGGAAGATATTATCTAGCGATTTCCTTTGTATACCTGTGGGGATCGTTAAAACTTTTACATCGGCTCTTGTTACGGGATACTTTGCGGCGGTTGTTTCTAAAGCTTGGGCGTGAGCCAAGAGAATCGTCGGATTAATTTTCATTCTTCTAACAAGCAAGCTGGCATCCACTATCTTCACTTTGTAATTGGAACCTGCAGCAGCCATTAAACTGAACGAATCTCTCGAACGAACAAACTTCATCTTCATTTCGACACCGCTAATAAGGAATTTTTCCTGATTAAATAAATCGGAATGTATGTGGCCCAACATTTCCACTTGGTTGCTTTTTGCTGTCAGCTGACAACGTTTAGTAAAACCGACGTTTTCTGTTGTAAGAGCATTCATCTGGCCGGCCGTATCGTTGTGCCATAATGTGCATGATAAATGCGAAGATTTGGCCTCGTTCCCATAATTCAGTAGGGTTTCAATGTACGATCGGTAGGCGCAGGTGTTGTTTGAGGGTGATACCAGCTTTTGATTCAAATGGACTTCCACCTGACTAAATAGTGCGTGCATCCAATTGTTGACAGGTGCTACAATGTCGTTATCTGCTAATGCCGTATCCTCTTGCTTGACTATCCTTGCGGTGATGTACAGCATGGTTTGACTCAGGTCCAGGTAATCGCTCCCATTTCCCGGGACAATGAATTCCAATGGGGAGTCATCGCCCAACGCCGACAAAGGTTTGTAGAAAATCCATTCTCCACCTTCGATACTGGTTTGCGTTGATGGTAATGCAAACAGATCCAATTCGGATTTAATGCATTCGCACGATTGGGCATGAAGAAAAGCCATTTTTACATAAATATATCACCCTTTTTTCTTGGTTTCTTCTTCTTCTTCTTAGCGGTTGTCGAAAGAGACTGATGATCGAAAGTCGGGTGTGGTTTTTTATATCCCGATCCCTGCATCAGAGTACCTATTTTTTCGTCAGCTTTCCGTTTCAAATTTCGTCCGGCCTCTTCAACTCTGTCTTGGAAGGACTCTCTTATTGGCCGATCTTCGATTACGTCACTCAAAATGTTTGTACCCGTACGAAGCGCTTCCCGTCCCACGGCTCTCGCACCGGACTTGAACAGCGGTAAAATACTTCGAAATATTCCGCCTAACCAGCTTCCTATTCCGTGTCCCCTTTGATAGGGCGCACCTCTGTAAATCGACCCTATCCCGCTACCTGCCTGATTCAGATAGTATTGTTGATAAGGACAAGTCATCTTCTTCTCTTAAAGTGAAGCTTCAAACTCAACGTTCCAAGCTCGAATGGCATTAAGGCGCCCGTATCCGTCCTTATATTTATCTCAATGTTCTCAAACTCTTTGGTCATCACGGGAATGTAATGTGTCGGGGAGAATACAACATCCTTATGGTTGCCATAGTAGTAGTTGCGGATCATTATGTTTACGATTCGCATCAGAGGCGTCAAAACGTCCCCCACTATCTGCGGCTCCACAATGTCACAATAGACAAACATCTGGGAAGGTAAACCGGTCCAAATGCTGGCTGTATGGTGAGCCTCCTCTTCGAATTTAATATTTTGATCGGGCCGAAAGCCTAGCTGCAGAGCCAATCTTTGAGAGAATCCGAGGATCGAAATCGTAAATGCAGCTTCAAAAGTGATGGATACACGTTTCTTCGTCTTATTATATTTCAGCTTTATCAGCTTGCTTATTAATTCATGTTTGTTTAACGTGCTAACGATTTCTTCTACCGATTCATAATTTCCAGTTGCAAGGCGTATCACGAACCACTCACCCTCCTTATATTGAATTTGTTTCGGGTCTCTAATAAAGTAAGTTGTGGCTTTTTCAAGTACAGTTTCTAGTGGCGGTGCATCTGACAGCACTGGATTGATCCTATAATAAACCAAATTATCCATTTCCGTCACTGTCTTAAACGTACAAGGATAGTGGATTTCAGAAAGACCTACAACCCAGTCTCCGGTGAGTCTTAGACGCTTTGGCAGTTGCGTAATGAAGCTGGCAGTTGTGTTATTCGGAAAGTAAGTCATCGAGCTGTTACTCAATAAAGTTAAATAAAACTCTTCTTCAGCCATCTTACAGATGTCTCAATTCGGCAGCCGATATCCACGAATTAAACTTGTCACTGTATCCTCGCCACTTAACTAGATAAAGTTTGTTTCTTCCTCGACCTTTTTCGTCCACAATTCGATCGATTTTGAATACCGTATCGGAATCAATGCTAACCGCTTGGAGCTCCTCCTCATAAAAGGTACCCTCCACCGTTTCCTCCTTCAAATCAACTAACCTATAAACAGGAGGTTTGCGGTTTATAACTTGGGAAATCTGAAAGACTTCTTGGCTCCAGTTGCTTTCGTAACCCTTTTCAAACTGGTACTTGCTCTTCGCTATACGAACATGCTGGCCCCTTTTATATTTGGGTACACGCTCCGATCCTAGACCTTTGGAATACAGGTTCTGCCATACCTCTAGAACATTTTCATCATTTACGGCTTCAGGGGCCATCTTGATACTCGAGTGATGGGAGCTGTTATACGCCGAAATAAAATCCTGCAATACATGAATGTAGCGATAGGAATTCGTATACGTAAAGTAGCGCCACATTCTCGTTTTCAATGTTCTATTAAACCTTTCGACTACAGCCGCCTTAACGTCAGGATTGTTCGTCGTATAGTAATTGATTTGATGCTTGTTAAAGAATTGCTGGACACTTCTCGCAATAAACTCCTTGCCTTTATCGGTCTGTATACTTTGAGGCACCTGACCGCATGTTTGAAAAATATCCGAAAATGCATCGATTATTGAACTTGCAGTTTTCAGTTTCAAAGCTCTTGCCCACGCCATCTTGCTAAATACATCGATAACCGTCAGTATATAATTATACCCGTCATTGTATTTACTTAGATTTCTCATATCGCAAAGATCCGCTTGCCATAACTCGAAAATGTTACTCACAATGTACCTGTTTCGAGTAAAATTTCTCACTACAGGTTTATGCATAGTGTACGTCTCTTGTTTCTGTAGCCACGCTTTAATATCTTCACTAGAATGCTGATTTTTCAATGTAGAAAGTAAAGAAGCGGCTCCGACAAAACCAGCCGGATGTGCAGGATCATAATATACGGCTTCCATAATTACAGTTTGAATGCGCGCCAACCACGCGGAGGATTGAACCTTTTAGATTTTCTTGGACTTTCTTGTTGAGACGAAGAAGAACTCAATTCGCCGTCCGTTTCAGAGATGTCTCCTTTTACTTCCAGTTTTGGCAATGGTCGATCCGTGACGTTTCGTCTTTGTTCGTTACCGATAAGTTCGTGAGGTACATTAATTTCATGCATGTACGACGCAAATTTTTGCCAACCTTGTGGATTTGATGTTTTCCGAGGTCGTAGCGTGTCGTGAACTAGATCGATAATATTCGAATATGGGACGATTTCTCCCTTTATTGTAACCGCTCCTCGTTTGTCCCATCTAACATCTCCAGATGCGTTCAATATACGTAAAAAGTTTTCTCCTTTCTTCTTGAACGTTTCAGGCAGTGTGGATACTATATCGGTATTTGAAAGTCCTCCCGTCTCCTCCTCCTTTGCCTTTGATTCAATTGCTATACTAACAGGTTGACGTAGTTGACCGGAAAAATGCAAATACCTTTGAAGCACCTGATTGTACTGTTGCCATTTGTCGTGATCGGATAAATTCAGCTTTAGCACATGTTTCATTTCATCGTCCAACTGTGACAAAACGTTATTTTGCCCCGTGCTCTTTAACTGCTGTATAAATTCTTGAGGCACGAGAACCATTTTCTGCGCGTGCTCCATACTCATTGAAAAATACTTCCCAGTACACTACCAAGCAGAGGTGCTAATAGAAGTGGTAGAAATGCACCCCCGTTCTGCACTAATATCTGCTTCTTCTTTTTTATAGGCTCGCCTTGTTTAACCAAACGTCTTAGCGTTGTTTTGTGACAAGAGAGCCGACGCTTCTGTTGCTTCGACAGCGGTACATTGCCTTTTAAAGTATTGTAAATGCACTCGCAAATACAATGAACCTGTTCGTCGTCTAAACACTCTAGCAAAGCAAGTCTTTCCTTATCGCCCAGTTTTAATAATGCTCGAAACAATTCGAGATTATCTTGAGACAACGTTGTTCTCTCAGCCATCACGGATTAAGAATGACAAATATTTCATGAGCTGAGACTTTAATACCTTTTTTGGGCACGTAAATGCACCATGCGCCATCTTCTCCTTCCTCTCCAAATATGGACGTTCTGTAACGCAAAGAATCCGGTGTGTCTTGTTTCAAGTCAAACATCAAATATCCGTGCGGTTTGGATGTTGCATCTTGGTACGCCTCCTCCAAAAACTTTGAATTTTCAGGATATATTTGTCGCGTTAAATGTTTTATTTGCGCTCGATCGCGAGGATTCTTAAATAAGATTATATGTATAGTGAGCGTTGAGAGAAATATCTCTCTGGCCTCGTCCTTGATGAAAAACGTTTTGCGTTAGAAAGAAAACACTCAGATTTCTGTGATGACATCCTTTGGTAAAAATATCAACTACCGAAGAATTGGATTCACGCATTAGATCGTCAATTATTATTAGCACCGGTTCCAATCCATCAAACATATTCATATCGGGCAAACCTTGCTGAAACTCAACCGGTGCATTTAATTCCGTGTACAGTGTCTGCCATTGGTCGTAGAACCAATAAACCTTTTTAAAATTAGTATTGCACAATTTCGACATTTGTTTAAGAAAATTTACTATGAAATATGATTTTCCACAGCCTGACGGACCTGCAACGATCGCAGAAAAAGGATGTTGAAACTGACTCTCCATTTCCGACACTAAATTGGAACTGAGTACTGGAGAGAATTTGAAGCATCTTAAATACATTCTCAAAGCAGATTAAATAACATTTTTTTTATTATGAAAAACATTTTTCATCATCTTTACTAGCGCCATCTGTTGATTCTTTTTCTTCTTCAGATTCCTCCTCTTCTGAAAACGTGATTCCGTAATAATTTCTCGTACAATCCCGAAAATCTTGATAATCTTCAGGTGTGGGTTGATAACAGGGTGACTTCGCCACATACCCTTCAACTAGCGAACTCTTGTCTGCAATAAAAACAATTAAAACTTGAAAGTAAAACACAGAAATACTTACATTCCTCCAGCTCTTTGTAAAGTTCCATCGAATCGATGGTATCATTTTCATACACCATCTTATAATTAACTATTTGATATGCCTTTATCACACCCACGTTGGTTAACACACCATCATAGAACAAACCCAAAATTTGATTAGCAGTTAAATCTTCCATGACGAACAAACAGAACTAAATTAAGTAAACGCAATTACAGGTATTTATACCATCTTTCAGGAAAATTTCAAGGTCAAATTTCAAGGTCAAATCTCAAGGTGAAAGCCAAGGACGTTCCCAAGGTCAACTTCAAGGTCATCCTCGGGGATCCTTTTCAAGGTCACTTCGCAAGGTCAACTGCAAAGTTAACCTCAAGGTCATCCTCAAAGCCAGATCATCCATAAAGGACAAAATGGCATTCAGCATCCAGAAAAGGCAAAAAGGCGTTCAGAAAAGCCAAAAAGGCATTAAGAAACCAAAAGGGCATCCAACATCAGCCCTAAGGATAAAAAACACGCCCCCCACGTGGGCGGGGTTAGTGACGTCAAAATCCAAGATGGCGTCTAGCCAAAAAGGCATCCAGAAAAGCCATCCAGCATCCAGCATCCAACATCCAGCATCCAGCATCCAGAATCACCCCTAAAAATAAATTACCCCCTCCAGGATCACCCCTAAGGATAAAACACGTCCCCCACGTGGGCCATGCCCCCCCCCCCCACCGTGACGTCAAAAACGGGGGGGGGGGGAACAAGTGTCTCCTTTCTACTATCATAGAATGTGATTGGCTGACGAGAGTGAATTCTTTTTCATTCTTCACTGGTGTGAAGAATTTATGTCTTTCTTTAGCTAAATATGTAAAAAGAATGTGTGCATTATTACTTATATAGTCGTGGAGAAAATATATTCTGTCATTGATAAAGAGGCTCTAGCGATTTATTGGGGAGTAAAAAAATTTTATCAATATCTTATGGGAAATAAGTTCATGTTATGTAGTGATCATAAACCTTTGCTGGCTCTTTTCGGAGAACGAAAAGGAATTCCGGTTATGGCAGCTGGGCGGTTACAAAGGTGGGCACTATTTTTGAGTGGATTTGATTATACTTTTTGTTACGTTAAGGGAGAAAATAATGTAGTAGCTGATAGTTTATCAAGAGTACCATTAAAAATCGATCAAGTCGCTGAAGTTCATCAATACGATTATTTTAATTTCTTAATTGAAGGGAAGTTACCTGTTACGGCTTCCAAAGTTAAAAGTGAATTGCAAAAGGGCCAAACATTGAGTAAAGTTTATAGGTACATAAGGAATGGGTGGCCAGAAAAGATTAGTGAAGATGTAAAACCCTATAAGTTAAGAGAAAATGAAATTAATGTTGAAAACGGTCTATTAATGTGGGGATATAGGATCATAATTCCAAAAAATTTGCGTGCACAAATGTTAAACGAAGTGCATGGGGCACACATTGAAATTGTTAAAATGAAAGTATGGGCACGGCCACGATACACATAATCGTGGGCACGGCAATACTTTTGGTGGCCTAAACTTGACGCCGATATTGAAAAGTTAGTCAAAAGTTGTGAACCGTGTTTAAAAAATCACAGTTCGCCACATAAAGCGACACTATAATTAAATTACCTAAAACCTCTAAAGTTTTTGAAAGGGTTCATTTAGATTTTTTGGGTCCGTTTAGGGGTCATACATATTTAATTATAACCGTTAACCGACTCTTATTCGAAATGGGTAGAGGTGTATAAGATGGAGCGAGTTAAATTACTGAAACTTGGCTCAATTCAGGGATTGATAGCAAATCAATAAATATTAAGGGCTACAATATACTGCGATGTGATAGAATGAGTAGAGGTGGAGGGGTGTGTATATATATAAAGTCAGGAATTAAATACAAACGTATTGCTATTTCTAATAATATTGAACAGCTTTGGCTTCATTTACAAATGAATAATCATAGTTTTGCTCTTGGAGCTTTTTACAGAGCTCCCCATGTGGATTATAAATTTTTTATAGATGAATTGGAACAAACTATGGTTTATTGCCTATCTATGAGTAACAAATTGGTTTGTCTTGGTGATATTAACATCGATATGCTTTCCCTACATAAACCTGAATCAAAATATTTTATGACAATGCTTGCTTCACTAGGTTTGCATCAAATTATCTCAGATCCTACTCATATTTTACCTAACTCTCAAACTTTGATAGACGTACTCATTACATCTGATATTAATTTAATCCACGCGAGTGGTACAGGTGGTGGTATACAACTTGCTGATCACGAGTTAATTTACTGCCACATTACGGTGCCCAATAAGAACAAAACTACTTTATTTAAATCATATAGATGTTTCCGTAATCTTAATTTGCAATCTTTTGATACAAAACTTCAACTTGTCCAATTTCATAAAATATATAAAATACGCGGTATTAACGAAAAAGTTGAGTTTTTCAATAAATCATTATTACAACTGTTTGACGAGTGCGCTCCATTGAAAACAGCCCGCATCACTAAGAAACCAGCTCCCTGGTTGACTGACACTCTTAGGTGTATGATGGAATTGCGTGACAAAGCTAAGAAAAAATTTGTACAAACTAAACATATGTCATCTTGGGATCATTACAAAACTCTGCGCAATTTAACGTCGCAGGCAGTTACTAGGGAAAAGAAAGCGTATTTTGCAACTTGCTTCCATAACTTGTCTCCTAAAGAATCTTGGAAGCGTCTTAAATATTTAGATGTTACAACCGCTAAAAACATATTACCTACTTCCATAACCAGCGCGGATAATATTAACAACTTTTTTATTAACAATAATCGTTCTTCTACATCTACTCTGTCACAATCCGATAACTTAACACACTTCTACAACTCCAACTCATCACCTTCTAAAGGTAATAAATTCTCGTTCTCACTAGTCGAACAATCAGATATTGCCAACATACTCAGACATTTAAAATCCAATGCTGTGGGCTCAGATGGTATTAGTCGTACGATGATTAATTTGTGCTTGCCAACAATTCTACCTTACTTAACACACTTAATCAATAGTTGTTTAGAACAAAATATGTTTCCTGATGTATGGAAAGTTGCTTCTGTAAGACCTATACCTAAAATTCCAAACCCAGAGCAATGTAACGATTTTAGACCTATTAGCATTCTTCCATTTATTTCTAAGCTATTAGAAAAAATAATGTATATGCAAATTACGGACTTCTTAGAAGAAAACATGCTAATTCCTCACTGCCAGTCAGGCTTTCGCAAAGGCCATAGTTGTACCACAGCTCTTTTAAACATTACCGACGACATATTACAAGCAACCGATAATAACTTAGTAACTATTATGACAGTATTAGATCTCAGCAAAGCGTTTGATTCCATAAATCACTCTATTCTCTTGGCCATTTTAAATTTTATCGGCTTTCAGGTACAGTCCATTGACCTAATCGCAAGTTATCTTTTCAACCGCCACCAATATGTAACTCTTAATAATGTTAACTCTTCTTGTCAACCTTTAATTAAAGGAGTTCCGCAAGGTTCAATCTTAGGTCCTCTTCTATTCAATATTTACACGTCCCTTCTCAGCCAAAATGTAACAAACAGTAAAATCAGCATGTATGCTGATGATACTCAACTCTACTTCTCTTTCCATATTGATGATTTCACGAATGCGTTAATCAGTTATAATAATGACCTTCAGAATTTGACTAAAGCAATTCAGGATCACGACTTGAATATCAATCCTAGTAAAAGTTCCGTAATTGTATTCGGTAGTAAAATTAACTGCAAAGTGATTGAAGATAAACTTGATATTCGAATTAATAATGTATCTGTGCCATTGAAGTCAGAAATTAAGAACCTAGGTGTCATTATGGACAATACTTTTAGATATGAAAGTCAAATTAACTGTTACGTAAGGAAAGCATATAGTAGCCTTAAACTTATTTATCCACATCGTCACCATCTATCCATAAAGACCAAGAAAGCACTTTGTGAAGCACTAGTATTGTCCCAATTTAGCTATTGCTCTGAACTGTACCACTCTTCTATTACCAAAGACACCTCTAATAAAATACAACGCGTTCAGAATTCATGTCTTAGATTGATTTTTGGCATCCGTAAGTACGAACATATTTCACACAAATTAAGCGAAGTGTGCTGGTTAAATATGTCTAATAGAAGGTTTTTAAAAACAGCCACTTTATTTCACAAAATAATTACCACAGACACTCCTGCTTATCTAACTCACAAAATCATATATCGCAGTCATATTCACAATTTAAACATTAGAAACAGAGGATTAATCTCTATTCCTATTCATAGAACTTCTTTGTATAAACGTGGATTTGCCTATCAACTTCCAACTATATATAACAGTTTGCCAGATTTCATAAAATCATATCACACCATCACTACATTTAAATACAAATTGTACCGAATGTTACTGTCCCAACAATGTACTTATTAATTAATTTAACGAATGTCTATAATCTTTTTTCTAAATGTTTTGTGTACTTCCTTTGTGTCAGCTCTATTGCATTACGTCACACAATAATTATGTGTATGCTTTTTTTTTCTTCTCCAAGGTTCAGTGGAAGAGCAAAAGATCTTTTCTTTTGAACTGCGCCTTGAGGTTATTTGTTTCACCTGCCTTGTTCTTAATATTAATTCTATGGATGTATACCTGCTGAAGCAAATAATAAAGACACTATTATTATTATTATTATTATTAATACATCTACTACGCATACGCTCGACAAATTAAGAGACTGTCTTGCGAGATTTGGCTTACCTGATTTAATTTTCACTGACAACGGAAGTCAATTCACCTCGGAAGAATTCACTACATTCTGTAAATCTGTACGAATAATGGCATTAAGCATCAGACTTCTCCGGCTCCGCCGTACCATCCTGAATCAAATGGTGCCGCTGAGCATTCGGTGAAAACTTTCAAAAATTCCTTAATGAAATTATTATCTGATAGTACGTGTCAGAACAATAATTTTAGTAAGTACATTAATTTCCAAATATCTGTTTTCGTATAGAAATATGTACTCCTCATTGCGTAACAGGAGAAACACCATCAAAGTTAATGTTTAAGAGGCATAATATCAAAACCCGGCTTGATTTTCTAAATAGCAATGATAATGAAAATAAAATGAATAAGCAAGTTAATAATTATAAGGGAGATCAAGTAGCAATAGTTTGTTTAGACAAATAATATATTTTCATAATTAAGTTGTTTCTTTTTCCATCGTTCATTATTTAATGTAATATGCACGGCATATGTTACAACTACACAGCAGCGGTGCTTGTCTAACAGTCGAGGACAAGTTACGAAAGCATTTGCAGTAACCGTTATCCTTCCAGTTATACAGTGTGTCTGCTTAAGTTCGCACCATATGGAAAACTTTTTTATTATTAATTTTACGAAAAAAAGTTATTCTTTATAAAAAGTTCTGCATGTTCTAAAATTTAAAATACAATCATCAGATAGGTATTAAATTTTTTCAGTCGTGTACGCGGTTTGTCAAAAAATATGAATTTTGCTCAAGAGTAAAGTAGCTTTATTTTTGACAAAATCGAAAATTATTATAAAAAGAAGTTGATCAGAACTAAAAACTACGTTCAAATATGCAATTGCGGTGCATGTGCTTGTTAAGTTTACAGTGCCCAGAAAGTATGCCCACAAGTAGTCGCAGGTTCCTTCTGGATAGCCCTGTGCAAAAGCACCCCAGGCTACGGGATGGTCCTCTAAAGGCCTCTCTCGCGTGACGGCTGTCTGACATCAAGTTCCACCTAGCCTTGTGTTGGACTTGGCGGTATCTTGAGTTATCAAGTTGTTTACAGTTGATACTGTAAGTGGGAGAGCCGGCTCTGGACCATAAAACACTTGTTTTGAGGCCAGTCGGGCTAACTTATCGACTTTTTCGTTGCCTATTGTTCCAGCATGCCCTTTGACCCATACGAGCTGAAGAGTATTGCTGTTTGTCACTTGCTCTAGTGCTTGGTGACACTCGGAAACCAGCCTAGAGGTGATTTTGTATTGACCTAGTGCGGAGTGCCTGCAGAGCGGCTCTGCTGTTACTGGAAATTCTGATTATTTTATTCTTTATGCTGCGCATAAGAATTGTTTTCGCACTAAGCGTTATTCCTGCTAGTTCTGCCTGAAAGACAGTCGAAATTTTGCCTAGTATTTGGCTAATATGGAAGTTCAGTTCTTCGGAATAAATTCCGGTGCCTGTTCCTTCCATTGTTTTGGATCCGTCCGTGAAAATGGATATGTCCGGTTGGGATGCCACTTCCGCATCAAAGAAGATGCGGTAGTTTTTCCCTAGTATGAATAGAGGGGTGGGTGAGTCAAATCGTCTTTCTAGTATAGGCAGTCGCTTGACTGCTTCGCCCAGAATTCGCGAGTGTCCCACCTCAATACCTCTACTGTTCAACAACTCTTTATTTTTCAGACGCAAGGCTGCCAACATGGCCTGCTCTCTCACGTGGAGATCCAGTGGAGGCGGACCCAGGAGGGCTTCCATGACGGCTGTGGGGGTTGTTCGCATTGCGCCCGTGCACGCAAGGCACGCTAGTCTTTGCACATGGTTACAGAGTGCTTTGGTTGTGGAGAGTCTAGTTTTAGGCCACCAGACAATTGCTCCATAACAGAACATAGGTCTGATCACAGCGGTGTACAGGCACAGGACATCCTTTGGGGATGGACCCCAAAGTCTTCCCATTGCGCGGCGACATTGCCAGAAAGCCCTATTTACTTTTTCCGCTTTAAGCTGGTTGTGCTTGCTCCAGTTCAGTTTGTTGTCAAGTGTAATACCTAGATACTTCACTGACTCTGAAAACAGGAGGTGTTTTTGGAAGAGTCAAGGGCGTGATTAATATGGCCTCAGTAAATTGCTTTTATTATTTAGATAGTAGTTCCGATTTGCACGTCGGTAGAAGAAAGAAGCTCTTTGGGTTATCGGTAATCTGTGGAATATGTGGTGAGTTGATCTGGACTTTTGTATTTAACGTAATATTTATGAGCGGGGGTCTCTGAATTGCATATTGAAGTAGTTGGCAATTTTGGTGGGATCAATGTCCCCTGTCTTCGTTTTACGTATAAGCCTGTAACGCTCGCTTTCGGTTTTTTTATTTCATTGATGAAAGGCTGCACACCGTACGTGGAATAAGCATAAAAATATTTCACTTCCGGACACCAGCACCAAACTTTGGTGAGTTACTCAATACCTATCAGAGACTGTAAATCAGCCCCAGCCGGGAGACAACATTAGAAATTATTACGTCACGCGCAGTGACGTAATCAAAATGGCCGCCTTGCATAATTTTCAAAGTCACATATCTCACGAACTAATTAATCGATTTTAATAAATAAGGTATCATTTTACAGTACACTGTTTTATGTAAAATAAAGGTGGTTACACATTTTTGTCTAAATGCTATAGTTTTTTAATAATGTTTAAATTATGTACATTTTCGAATTTATTTCAATTTCCTTTCCCACCCTCTTCCAAAATGACATATCTATCTAAATTTAAATATAATGTTGTCTATAATAGTTTCTAAAATGTAACCATTTTAAGTGCATACTTGCATATGAGGCGGTTAGTGCTCAAGTGGTGTAAGTCCATTTGGTGGAAGTCGAGTTTCCCGAACCAGCATAATGCTTTGCCACACCTCCCTGGTCCTGAAATCCAACCAAATGGACTTACACCACTTGTGCCCTAACAGCCTCATATATTTTATTACCTACTTAAAGTTGCTCACTGATGGTTCATTATCAGAAAATAGTGAATGGTTTTAATACAAATACAAAATATCATTTTAAAATACAACTTATTCTTATGATTCTTATGATTATCCAACAGATCACCCATCTTCTCTCCCTCTCACACCAAGTCCCCTTGAAGAAACCCTCTTTCGAAGAATTTTTCGTTGTCAAGTAGTTCAAGTTACGGTAAAATGTAAATACTGAAATACCTACTGAAAATATAAATAGACCTTGTTTCTGCTGCAGACTTTGCTTCTTTCTGTAGACTACAGACCTTGAATCTGCTGCGCTGGTTTGTAAAACGAATGCCAATTACTATGTTTTGTGCGTGATTTAGTTAAAGTCTATCAAGATCATGGTAACCCATTTGAAGAGAAAGAACTTCCTACCGTCAACAGCAGTAAAGTAGTTATGGGAGAAATAGCAGCAAAGTCTGCTTGACTCTTACACCAAAGGAGAAAAACAATACTCCGCGTACGTGAATGATCGTTTGGTGTACGGAAAGTTTTCTATTCATGATGTCATCAAACGCAACAACCTTCCATTGTTCCGTCAGAAAAAAACTGTCATCAAGTCCAAAGAAAGGATTCTAATGTATTTTGTTGTCTTTACGTTGCAAGCCAAGTTAGACAAGGAGACGTGGAAGACTTCTTTTCTCATGAAAACAGCACGTATCCACCGTCTATTTCGGAGTTCAGTGAACTACGTCTGCCTTCGAGTAAATCTGACATTGTATCTTGTGTTCAAAAAACTTGCAGTTTATCAAGTGAAATTACTGCATCTGTCTTAACACCACACGCATCAGCCCTAATCATTGATGGAGCTGCTCTTGTACACATGTTGGCACCAGGAGCAAGTATGACGTTTGAGCAATACAGTGTGTTGTAATACCCTACCTACATCAAAATGAGATTAGAAACGGTTAGTAGATTGGACATTGTATTTGATCAGTATATTCATGGAAGTTTAAAGTCGCAAACTCACCACTGTAGGGGTTCTGGTGAAAGGATAGCAGTCAAACTTGGAGTAAAGATTCCACGCAATTTTAAAAATTTTTTAAGTGAAGCTAAAATAAAGAGGAACTGTTTAAATTGTTGGCAACTGATGTAGTTGCAATAGTAAGCCCTGGAAAAGAAATTATTTGCACTTTAAATGATAAAGTGTTGTCATCAGCAGGAGAACACAATGTAGCCTCAATTTCTCCATTATCGCACGAGGAAGCAGATGCTCGGCTTCTTTTGCATGCATGGGATGCTTCTACACATGGACATAGCAAAGTTCTTATTAAAACAGTGGATTCAGATGTGATTTCTATATCCTTTTTTGCATTTCCAAGCATTACAGGAGCTGAAGAACTGTGGATTGAGTATGGAACTGGGAAGAATTTACAATATATGCCCATTCATGAATTTTATTTTAAACTTCCCAGGGGTGTATCCGACCTGATACCATTTTTCCATGCATTCACTGGGTGTGACACGGTGTCATCATTTTCTGGTATTGGAAAAAAAAGTGCCTGGAAAACATGGATGTAATTTCGTGATGTTGATTTGGCTTTTCAAGAATTTTCTAATATTTCAACAACAACAATAACATCTGATAGCGTAGAATTTTCTGTATTTGGAACATTTTGTGGTATTAATGTACCATGCCTCAAGTACAGTCGAACATGTAAACCAAGCACGCAGGATAGAAATATTGAACATGTCCCACCAACGGCAGATACTCTATTACAACACTTAAAACGAGCAATGCTTCAATGTAACGTTTGGAGAAACTGCTTGACTACCAATCCTGAAATTCATGATCCATGTCAGTGGGGATGGAAAACGGATGATAACATCTCGTTCAAACCTCTCTGGACAACACTTCCAGATGTAAGCAAACATTGTCAAGAATTGGTATCGTGTAAGTGCAAGGAACGATGTACACAGTGCCGGTGTGTAAAAACTGGACTTCGATGCACTCTTTTGTGTACATGTGAAGGTCACTGTTCAAGATTAGATTATATGATATAAACACAGTAATGGACACTTCCAAAAGTTAAAAGTTGTTCAGTTATAATTATTTTGTTAACTAAGGATTAGTCAAATGTTCACATGGAAAAGTTTTTATGTGATTGTTTATAAGTGTATCTATCTAATTTATGTTAAGAATAAATTGCGTACTGTAAATTGATTACATTGTATTATTATTCAAATCGTTCATTTTTTACTGATAAGGAATCACCGGGAGCTACTTTAACTACAACTTTTAGGTAAGTATACCATTGAATAAATGATATGATAAATAAGAAGAACTTAATTGAATTAAAAACGGCGATGCCCCATATTGACATAGTGGGTTGTAAATGTTACCTTGCCCAACTAACATTAATTGTATTTGTAATATATATACCGCCGGATACTACTGTTGGGGATTATCAATTATTTTTTGAGATGTTTGAACAATTTTGTTATAATTATGATAATGTGTTGATTTTAGGGGATTTTAATATTCCTAAATATGTAAATTTAGATGATAATGATACCAAATATAGCCTATTGAATAACTTCTTGTGTTCGCTGAATCTCGTGCAATTTAATGGCGTTGTAAACGAGAACGGTCGAATATTAGACTTAGTTGTAAGCAATCTTACATGCGATATCATACATGAAGATTGTCCAATTGTAACGGAAGATTCGCATCATCCTGCCTTATCAATCACCCTACACGTACACTCCAACGATACACTATTTCCTGTAAATGTAAATGCAACTGAGAAATCGTATAATTTTCGTAAAGCTAACTTTTTTAGTTTATATGAATCGTTATCACAAGTAGACTGGTCGTGCCTGGAGACATACTCCAATGTTAATGATGCATGTGATCAATTTTACAAAATCTTGTATGCAATCTTCGACTTATACGTTCCATTACACAGAAAATGCAAACGACAATATCCAAAATGGTTCACAAACGATGTTATAGCTTGGATTCGTCAGAAAGCAAAGCATTTGCGTAACTTCCGCAAGTATAAAAACATACAAGACATAATTGAATTTAAACGATTGAGAAAAATGATCAAAGTTGAGTGTCGGTCAGCCTACAAAGTATATATCAATCAGCTTGAGAATACACTGACAATGGA
This sequence comes from Pyrocoelia pectoralis, assembly GCA_036250285.1. Lineage (NCBI taxonomy): Eukaryota > Metazoa > Arthropoda > Insecta > Coleoptera > Lampyridae > Pyrocoelia > Pyrocoelia pectoralis. Next base: position 41,709,900 of record CM070074.1, read on the forward strand.
CCCAAAGCAATTTTGGTCTTTTATCAGATCAAAAAGAGGTGTTAGCCGAATACCAGGTGTAATGAAATTCGAAGGAGGAACTATTACTAACCCACAGGAGATAGTCAACGCATTTAAAACTTATTTCTCTCAAGTATATCGTAGACCCTCCCATACGTACGTTCATAATCTGGAGTCAAACAATCTTCCTTGCGTTCACCTACCCGTGCTCACAAAAGAAATGATTAAGAACGCCCTAGAACGACTTAAAAGTAAGGAAACTGCTGGGATCGACGAAATTCCATCATTTCTTGTGAAGGACTGCAGTAACATTTTTACTCAACCATTACATACTATATTCAACCTTGCATTGCAAACGCATTCCTACCCGTATACTTGGAAGGTGGCGAAAGTTTGCCCTGTTTTCAAATCTGGGGACCCCGCCGAGATCAAAAACTACAGACCAATAAGTATACTTTGCACGTTTTCTAAGGTGTTTGAGATCTCTCTGTTTAGTTTCATTTACCCCTTAGTCAAGAATTATATTTCCACCAACCAACACGGATTCATGAGGAACAGATCAACACAAACCAACTTAGCATGCTTCACTGAATACACTTCGCGTGTCTTAGATAATCAAGGCCAGGTAGACACGGTGTACACGGATTTTCAGAAGGCGTTTGATACAATACAACATCATACTATAATTGACAAACTACGAAACTTTGGGTTCAGCGAATCGCTAACGATGCTGTTAACATCATATCTACGCAGTCGTACTCAGTATGTGTACCACGGTAGTTTTAAGTCAGATCACTTCCTTGCGTCCTCGGGGGTTCCTCATGGATCAAACCTAGGCCCCCTTTTATTTTTGATATTTATCAATGACATCTGTGATATAATTTCATGTCAGCACCTACTATTCGCGGACGACTTAAAAATATACTGCCAGATTTCTTCGATAAAAGACTGCGAGGCATTACAAGAACAATTAAATGCAATAAATGACTGGTGCCTTACCAATGACCTATTGCTCAACATCGACAAATGTAAAGTTATTTCCTACACTAGGAAATGTAATGCACTCAACTATACATACTTAATAAATGCAGCTCCTCTGAGTCGTGTTAATGTAGTTAAAGATTTAGGTGTTGTATTCGATCATTACCTGACCTTCTCAGAACACATAAATGCCCTTCGGTCCTCCACAAATAAGACTCTCGGCTTTCTTATTCGTAACAGCAAGCATTTTAACAATATGTCAACCCTCTTTTCTCTGTACTCCACGTTGATTAGACCAAGGCTAGAGTACTGCGACCTTATCTGGTATCCCATATACAATAATCAAATCAACTCCATCGAAGCAATACAAAGGAAATTCCTAAAATACATTGCCTACAGATTGGATGGAGCATATCCCAAAAGGGGACATCCGCAAGATCAACTCGTTCAGAGGTTCAACATACAAACTCTGAAGAAAAGGCGTATTATTAATAGCATGAAATTTCTATATGGGATCTTACACAATAATATAGACTGCCCACTCATTCTGTCGATGCTTAGCTTCCACGTCCCACAGCGTTCTTCCAGATCCAGAACTATGTTTTATGTCCCGACGCCCAAAACAAATATGCTAACCAGAACACCTACATTTAATATCTCACGTAATTTTAACGCTCACTGCACACAAAACGACGATATAGACATAAATAACTCAACGTTATTGGAAGTCGTAAATTTAGCTGTCTTTAGTTTTAATTAATTCAGTTACAGTCTATGTGGTATAGCATAGTTTTCTTTATTTTTTTCTTTTATAATATTTTTGTGTTACATTATTATTATTACTACAATATATTACAGTTAGTTTAGTTATAAGCGAATACGTTATGTATTTATTCTATAAATGGAATCTCTTTTTCTGTTGAATATAAAACGTTATTATTATTATTGTGTACTTCGATTGTTATCGATACTCAGGCCAAGCCTGGTTAACTAATCGCACGGATCGAAATCAAGTTACGATTAGTCCTAGTAATACATATATCTATACAATATAAATTTGAAGTTGCTGTTAAAAAGTGAACATACTAAATACTATACACATATTATGTTCATTAAATTAAATGACGTTGATAAAACCAACGCTGATCACATTTTAGATAATGTATTTGTTTGAGAAGCCTCGGTGTATTTGATCCCAATTTGTAAAAGCCACGTCCCGTCGACCCTCTTTCCGCGAAGGCATTAACATGAACGCAGCGTCGCGCATCAATAACAAAAAGAGACCCTATATTCCTAGGCTTCTCCGTAGACGTCACTTATTCGTGACTTAGTGACTTTTTATAGAAAAGAAAAAATGAACATAATAATATGTATGTTTTGAAAAAGTGTTATGGTTATTGTGTAAGCGTTTTTTGTTGTTTAGCTCGACGCATAGGTTGCACTCGAGTGGGTAATGTGTTGTTTGTGTTTTGTGTTAATTGCGAATTCTGATACTGTGAGTATATTGTGTGATTACGTTTGAGTGCATGAGAACGAGTCAGAGGTGTTACATGAGTGATTGTTGAAGTGTTGTGTGTTGGTAATGGACTTTCTATAATGTTATGTTGTGTATGCAACAGAGTTTCAATTTGTGAAGGGAGGGTTGAGTGTTGTGTTTCATTTTGTGTTTGAATGATATTAGTTGAAAGTGTGTGATGTGGTTCTGAGTGATGTGCGGTATCTTCCGTTATGTTTAGAAATTTTCTAACTATGTGGCAAGTGTTGATAATGACTGCCTTTTGTAATTGTATGTATATGTTCTTATCTAACCCTAAAATGTGCAAACTGTGATGTATTGTTTTTGGTATAACTCCGGTTGCACTAAGAACAATGGGTACTGTAAGAGCAGTTCCCATTCTCCATTGCGCTTTAAGTTCCTGAGCTATATCAGTGTATTTGCGATGTTTCTCTGCGTGTGTATTGGCTAAATTGTTTGTGTTGGGAACGGCAATATCTATTATGTATATGATTTTTTGTGTTTTATCTATAAATGTTATATCTGGCCTATTGTTATATACAGTTTTATCTGTGAGTAGTGTCCTATCCCAATATAGTTTGTGTGTGGTGTTTTCAAGTACAACTTGCGGTGTATATTTGTAATAGGGTGTGTTATCAGTAGAAAGGTTATGTTTTGTGGCGAGTTTTTGGTGTATTATCTTAGCTACCTGATCGTGTCTGTGTTTGTATTCCGTTTGTGCTAGACGTGTACATGCTGATATAATGTGTTGTATAGTTTCTGGTCTTTGCGAACATTGTCTACAAAGATCATGTGTAATTGTCCTATCTTTAATTATGTGTTTTCTGTAATTTCGTGTGTAAATGACCTGATCTTGTATGGCAAACATGAAACCCTCTGACTCTGGGAAAATATCACATTTGGTTAACCAAGCATGCGTTGCTATAATATCAACACAGTCTTCGTTAATCTCATGTGGATATCGTCCGTGTAAAGTCTTTTGTGTCCAAGTTTGTATGTTATGTGTGATGTACGTATCTCTACTCATTGGTGGTGTGATGTTTCTATTACTCATATTTAAGGGTGTGTAAGATTTGTCTGCAAGTGTGACTGTTTTGTGTAGCGCTGAAATGTGTGATTTGTTATAAAAGTATTCTCGTAGTTTGTGTATTTGTGTTTGGTGTAACAGGGCTATGTCTGTTAAGCCTCTACCTCCTCGTGAACGAGGAAGGTATAGTCTTACTGTTGAGGCGTGTGGATGATGTATTCGGTGTTTAGTGAGTAATGTACGTGTGTTTCGCTGTACCTGTTCTAAATCTGTATTGGTCCACTTTATTATTCCAAAGGAATAAGTAAGGGCCGGTGTAGCGTATGTGTTAATAGCTTTGACAGTGTTTCTACCGTGTAGTTGTGTTTTAAGTATACTGCGTAATCTGTGTAAATATTGTGTGATTAGATTTCGTTTTATTTGTGTATGTTTTATGTGTGTGTTTTGCTGAAAACCAAGATACTTGTAAGTTTCATTCTCGTCCATGGATCTTATATGGTCACCATGTTCGAGCTCAAAATCCACAAATTCTCTCTTACCAGCAGTGATGTGTTGTGTTTTGCATTGTCAATACCAAACTCCATGTGTATATCATGTGAAAATGTTTCAGTGATATGTAATAAATGGTTGAGTTTTGTGCTTGTAGAGGCGTATAATTTAAGATCATCCATGTAAAATAGATGTGTAACGTTGTGATGTATTTCGTGATTGTGTTTTAAGTTATAACCAAAATTTGTGTTATTCAGCATGTGTGAAAGGGGATTAAGAGAAAGACAAAACCAAAGTGGGCTCAAGGAGTCACCCTGAAAGATGCCCCTCTTAATTTGTATTGTGTTTGTGATGAGTTGGGTATCATTTAGTGTAAGTGTTAGGGTGGTGTTCCAACATGACATTATGTGAGTAAGAAATTGTGTGATGTTGTTGCTAATTTTGTACAGCGATAGTATTTTTTGTAACCAAGAGTGAGGTACTGAATCAAATGCTTTTTTGTAGTCAATGTAAGCTGTGTGTATGTTTCTTTTATTGAGTCTAGATTGCTCAAGTATTACAGAGTCTATAATGAGCTGTTCTTTACAGCCTCTGGAATACCTGGTACAACCCTTTTGTTCCTCAAATAAAATGTTGTTGTTAGTGCAGTGTGTGTATATTTTATGTGTAATGCATGATGTTAGAATTTTATATATAGTGGGAAGGCATGTAATGGGTCTATATTTAGAGGCATCGTGTGTATTGTTATCTTTTGGAAGCATATAAGTGATTCCCTGTGTGAAGAATGGTGGTGTAGTGTGTGGTGCATCTAATATTGTTGTGAAGTGTTGTGCGAGGTGTATATGTGTACAGGTGAAATATTTCCACCAAAAATTATGAATTTTATCTATGCCTGGACTTTTCCAGTTGTGTAGGTGTTTGATGGAGTTGGTGATATCTTCTAAAGTGATTTGTGTATCATGCATCGGTATTATGTGCTGTGTACGTATACTTTCCGAAATGATCCAGGGTGCATGTATATTATGTTCAATGTTTTTGGACCACAAATCGGACCAGTAGTGCTCTAGAGATTCTAATGTGGGTAATGAGTATTTTTGTTGAGTGTTTTGTTGTGTTAGTGATCTATAAAATAGTTTTTCGTTGTATTTAAATTGTGTGTTATGACGTTTTCTATTTGCCGCTTCCCTATACCGTCTCAATCTGTTTGTGTATACTGAAAGTTTTTGTGTGAGTGTATCTTTGTGTTCATTGTAATTCGTGTTTGGTTCTCGTGAACTGTGTGTGTTTAGTTTTCTAATGATGTTGTGTACCTGGCGTATTAGTTTGGAAGAGGTTGTGCCTTGTATGTATTGTGTAATTCGACCTAAGTCACGTCTAATTTCATCTACACGATTCATTAGACGCTTCTCCCAGGCCGGAAGTGTTGTTTTCTTTGTGATGTGGTGTTGTGTTGATATTATGACCTTGGAGCCGTTACACCTTGAAACTGCAACAGCACCGCAGTACACAATTAGGTGTAATTGATGTAGTGATATGTTGTTTGTAATATAATTGGGTAAAATATCGGTGTTTAATATTTGAGTGATTTTGTGTAACTTGTTACTGTCTTTTTGTTTCGGTATTCTATATCTTTGTGATGGATCTATGTTTGTGAATTCTGTAAGTGCAGTATCAAATTCTGTTTGAATTTTTAATTTAAGTGTTTCGTGTGAGTGTTGGGAGTTATTATCTACATCGTTATCTTGTGTATCTAATGTACTTTGCTGTGTCATAAGTGGATGATGATTGTTATTAGGTGTACTTAATGTGTTTTGTTGGGTGTTGATAGTGTTATTTATGTTTAAAAACCTTTCTACTTCGTGTTTAATTTGTTCTTGTGTTTCTACTGAAAGAAGCGTGTTTTTTATAATTACCCTGCGTTGGTCTGCTATGCGTTGTTGTGTTAAATGTGAAAGATGTGGGTATTGTGTTGTGAATGCTGTGTGAATCTTGTCCCTATACATCGTTTTGTCCGTTTCTATCTTCGTTACTTCCAGGTACGTACGCAAAATGAATCGATTCATCTCCTCGGTCCATTTCATACGCCGTCTGGTAGACTCCTTTGAACTGGTCCCATCCGTTAGCGGTTGAGAAGCAGATACAAAGGTCTCTTCTTCATCTTGAGTCTGTTCTTCGGTTGTCGTACTTCTTCTCCTTCTTAATCTTCTATCGGCTGTACTTGTTTCGGGTTTCCCGATGGGTGGCCGCCTGATCACCTCCCCATCACCACCGGTCCGCATACTGCAACGTCCAGCGGTGGCTCTAGACGTGCCCTGACGATCCTCAGGTAGCGACTGTTTTCCGAGGCTTATTTCCTTACGCTCCATTTTCATTAATAAAATGGGATGACTAAGATCACGTGAGGGCGTCACTCCCCAAATATTCACATAAGCGAATATTCTCCTACATGTTGTGTTAGTGTAAGTGTAATGTGTATAGTGCATGAAATGTGCAATATAAAAGCGTCATAAAGATTTACTTAAATTTTAAGATATTGGAAAATTCTTACCTTCAAATATTTCAATTAGTACCTAATTGTTTAGTGAAATTTCTACCTTAATACATTTAGTATGATACACCAACAAATTAACTTTTATCCAGTATGTAAACTGTTTCCATTTTCAAATGCAGATGTAGGTATCAAGTACAGATTTATCCAATTAGTTGATGATTAAACGACAATTAAATATATCTAAAACATATAAATTCGAATGACATTGTGAGAATACCTGTGATGTCACGACCCGTTTCTTAACATTAAGCAATTTAGCTGTTCAAATGAAATTGAAACATATGTCTTCAGAAGATTAGTTAGAAAACAGTTAAATTCATCCAAATTTTATAAAAACGATGCATTTTGTGTGAATATTGCATCTGTCAAAATCTTCTGTCAAATTTATTCATTTCCAAAAATTTTTGATTACACTTGTAATTTATATTTCCATACACTTCTGTAGCTTCTAAATGGTAAAATAGATAACTTTCACTAATTTTGAAACACTATTAACCAGGTAATTTTGGTTTAAAAACAGAGCACTTTTATATGCGTGTGTGTTGTTTAGTGTGTTGTCATGGTATTTATTATTATTATTATTTTATTATTATTATTATTATTATTATGGTAATACCATTGAATAATTTACTCAATGGTAATACAATATGTGCAAGTATACACATACACCATTTTAAAAATGCAGATATATTTTAGAAACTATTATAAATAACATTATATTTAAATTTAGATAGATATGTCATTTTGGAAGAGGGTGGGAAAGGAAATTGAAATAAATTCGAAAATGTTCATAATTTAAACATTATTAAAAAACTATAGCATTTAGACAAAAATGTGTAACCACCTTTATTTTACATAAAACAGTGTACTGTAAAATGATACCTTATTTATTAAAATCGGTTAATTAGTTCGTGAGATATGTGACTTTGAAAATTACGCAAGGCGGCCATTTTGATTACGTCACTGCGCGTGACGTAATTTTTTTTTTTTCTTGGCATTGGTTATTAACTTTGCCACAAACTGTTTCCTTTTTTTTTTTAATATCAAACGTTAACCCCAACTATTTCCAAAAACTGCACAATTTCATCTAACACTCTTTTGTTCATAGTCAGTAGGTGGTTAATATTAATTGGAAAAAACACACCCAAGGAATGTAACTTTGCCATAAATATACAACTTTCATTTTCATGATTTTTACGCGCGAAAAATATGTGGTTTAAATCCCCTTCTACCGTATTATCGCAACTGCATGCTGCAGATTCCCCTATCCCTATTTTGAACAGGTGAGCTGGAAAACACCCATGATTTAGTCGCAATCGTGTTATAATAGTCGAATGTTTTTTTGAGACGACGTACTCGCAAATGTGTGGTATTGAAGTAGGAAGAGTAGGATGTAAGAGAGTGTATGGGTTGTGTGACGTACTAACGTAGTCCTTCCAAATTTTTCCCCATTCAATTCTTATTTTTCCTTTCAAGTTATTAATTAAATCGTTATTAGTGGTCACCTTTTCAATCTCCGCAAGTCCTAATGATTTTTTTGCGTAATAATCGACTTTCTCATTACCAGGGATGCCACAGTGACTTTTTGCCCAGATGAAACTAACCGAAATACCTTTTAAATGCAGGGAGAATATCCTATTTTTAATTTTCAAGATTATTTCATTTCTAACGTGGTTGTGCAATGTACACTGAATGGCTTTCAACACCGACATGTTGTCTCCCGGCTGATTTACAGTCTCTGACAGGTATTTAGTAACTCACCAAAGTTTGGTGCTGGTGTCCAGAAGTGAAATATTTTTAGAGTATTTGCTGCTTGTTCCACGCACTTGTTTTGAATAAACATTTATCGAGTATGTACCTACGTTTAATGCTTGCTTGTTTGCAGGTACCGTTGTTTAAGATTTGGGAAATCTTTTTTTAGTATGTATCTACATGGATTTTAAATTGGCACTTGACTGTCTGATCTCTGCATTTAGCCATTTATTGTTGTTATAACGGGGACACATTTTAATGTTTTGATAGGGCAAATTACATTCAAAGTGATTTAACAAAATATTTAGAAACGCATTGAAAGCTGCATTTATATCTTTTTGTGATAATATCTACCGTATTCCAACTTTGTTCTTTTAATATATTTTTGAAATTCGTTACTTTTTCGCGTGTGAATTTTCTGACCTGTTTTGTACAACTTTTGTTTTTACTATTGATGCAGTTTAGATTTGCATGAAATCGAATTGCTTATGATCAGAGATGTGATTGTCAACAGTCTCATACTGCACGGATTGAATATTTGTATAGATGTGGTCCAGGATTTCGTCTTCCCTTGTGGGGGTGTTAATTGAACTCGACATATTATATGTGTGTGGTTGTACATAACCTTTGATTATATAATCAAAGTACATAACGTACTGAAATGGTTTATATCCCTGATTGGATCCATATTGAAATCCCCCGTTAATATAAAGGTGTCTATTAGACCTAAACAAGTAATCGAGAACTGTATTCGGTATTGGATAAAATTGATTAAAATCGCTATGTAGTGATCTGTTAACAAGTGGTTCATTTAAGTGAAAAAGATCACCATAACCGATCATCATTAATATTTCAATACGATCATTTTCACTTAAATGAACCATTCTTAATCGTACAATTTATTTCTATCAATTTGTTTGGCAACAGTTACCTACCAGATAGTAAATAATAAATTCACCTACTTATTCTGTAACTGTAAAGTGATTTATTTCTCGTTCTTACAAATTATTTCCACTAAACTTGTTTTTCCGAATTCGTACATACTAAGATCTATTAAAATGTGCAAAAATATACAGGGCATCCCATTTAAATTAAAAAAGTTGAGGGCATTTCCGGTGAAACCGGAAGTACAGTAGTAACAAAAAATATGGCATCAGATGCGTTATGCGTCATTGAACCTTCCTGCAACATTTCATAAATATCGTCCCTATCGTTTTAAAGATATTTACTTGGTTCCATACTTTATCCCAACCCTGTATACTCTTAAATTAAGTACCTACATACTAAATGGATTACTATTCAAATCTCTCTCTATATGTTGATAATAAACATGTACACTTTTTAGAGTAGGTATCTATAGGCTTGAAAGAAATAAAGTGCGTTGAAACATGAGCTCTCATTAACGCACTTTTCTTATTCCAATGTCAATTATGGCCTCAAAATTTTAAAAATAATTTCTTGACGAGACATTGTGCATCTTTTTATATGTAATAAAATATCCATTTAATTTAAATGGAACTTTTTAGAGTTACCTATGTAAAGCAATATTTGTGAGCCTTACAATTTACCATAGTATACAATACTCCCGTAATTTAACGGTAACATTATATACTGAATTAGGTATGTGAAATCCAAAACGGTAATAAAAATAATTTCGTTCTAAAAGGGCACGAAAATAAATGTTCTACTACTACTCTTACTTGCCTAAAAACATTGTTCCATATTTCCTCGAATTATTGTTTGTCTTGTACTTATTCTCCTTATTACTTTGATCATTCCATTACTACATGTTTCTTTTGGCCGTCCTAGCTCTGCTCTCGTTCTCATATAGATTTTCCAGACTATTTTTGTTGACAATTTTTTTTATTCATGCGTTGTACATGACCTCATCAATTTAGTTGTATATTTCTGGTATTGGTTCAATTTGTAATTCTTCTCTATTGTCTTTTCGTGTTGCTCGTTTTCCAGCTCTTCAGTATTTGATTTAGACTGCTTGTATTTTTTTTTATACATATAAAATATTTGCTATGAGAACCCACGTTTCGCTTGTAGGTTTTATATTATACCGGGTGAGTCATTTAACCTGGAATTTGAAATATCTCGAAAAATACGCATTTTATAGAAAAATGTGCCGAATCAAAACTTGAATATCTTCGAGGGGGAAATTCGTTAGTACTAAATTACACCCTCACCCCCACCCCCCTGTAGGCGGGGCGGGGGCAAATTTGAAATCTTAAATAGGAACCCCTATTTTTTATCGCAGATTCGGATTTTACGTCGAAAGTTACGTACGATTTGTCCGAAACATTTTTTTCGATTCGCGACAGGGGGTGCTGTAATCGCAAGAAATGGAGCAGAATAAACACGTATTTAGTAAGATTCGACAGACGAACGCTTGTGCCCAGGTTGTTCAAGTTCAAGGTCACCATTTCGAGCATTGACTTAATTAGTGAGGTGCAAGGGGATTCACGTTAATGAAGCACTCCAAATGCAACATAAAACTATTACGTCCTCGTCGTTGTTCCTGGGTTAGTTACGTTAAAAACAGTTTATTCACCAAACACCCCCCCCCCCCGCACACACCTGCAGGAGAGGGGAGGGCAACCCTAACATCATTTAATAACCTGTCAAATTTTATTAAATACCTGTTTATCTGTTTTTTGACTTCTGCTCCATTTCTTGCGATTACAGCCCCCCCCTGTCGCGTAATTTAGTACTAACGAATTTCCCCCTCGAAAATATTCAAGTTTTGATTCGGCACATTTTTCTATAAAATGCGTATTTTTCGAGATATTTCAAATTCCAGGTTAAATGACTCACCCGGTATAAGTAATATGTAATTTTTGTCCGTCAAGGCGAGAGCCATCATGCCGGTGTGCATATCAAATAGATTCGAGAATTTAATTACCTGTAAGACGGCAGACCCCTTTCAGACGAGAATAACTGTATCTGAGATATTATCTAGATACGGAATCGCATACAGCCAGTATACCTACGCGCTCAAATGGAGCCTTCCACATCCACATGGCCGGATATGCAGTATCCCGCTGCAAAATTTCCGTATCATGTGCAATGCGCATTTAGCCGTCCGCGACAGTACCCTCCTCCGGATGCAGAATTACTATACCTATCTATAAATGGAGCTTTTAGACGGGAATACAGAAGCGGCAGAATACATGGGCGTAGGATTGTACGTGGAACGATTTAATAAACATTCGGAAATATATTTAGTTGAAAAACTTAGAGGGCTATTGAAAAACGGAGATAAAAGAATTTGTTTTTCTAAAAGGTCTTACAAGGTTGCCATAACTAGTTTAGTGTTTTCAAAGATGCAGTAGGTAACATTATCTTTGAGTGTTAATTCCTTATTATTAAACAGATTTGAATTGCATACACCTGACAAATTTTCTGTTGAATTAAAAGGGTAGGTATCTTTGAAACCATGACAATAAATCAGCAAACAAGTTATCGTTTAAGCAAGAAAAGCAAATGAATGGACAGGTAAATGTTACAACACGGTAAAATAAAAAAGGTAAAATTTTACAGGGAACTATTGTTTTTCGAGTTACATTACTTCGTTAGTCCTCTACAAGGGGGCCGACAGTGGCTCTCTAAATGACGTCATTTGCGTGCTTTAATAGACATTTGGGTGTTTTAATAAAACCGGTACAATTTAATTTTACTAAGTTGGTATTTACCGAATTAATTCATAGCAAATTAGCAAATACTGTAGTTAACCTTTAAATAAATTTTAAATTGACAATTTGAAAAGTAGTAGTTCCAATCTCTAAAAAATTCCCTAGATTTTGATAATGTCAAATATTTATTTAAAATTGCTTGCAAAAGGCGCAAATTCTAAAAAATAGTATAAAAAACTCATTCATAAGGCTTTTATGGCACTCATCATTAAGAAAACTTGTGGCTGCGCCACTCGTTTTCTAAACTTTGATTCGTGCCATAAAACGTACCTTATGAAACTTGTTTTTTAATATACTATTAAACTGCGCTCCCATCCTTTTACCCTTACGAAATTGTTTGTAATTACTTTACTATAAATATTACTTTTATCTCAAAAGGTATTTTTTGCCAAAAAGCAGTAACTTTCTGATTAAAAAATTCTTGTACCTTTTACAATAAATCAAATAACTATTCAAAAATGGATTTTTCGGTTTCCTTCGTTTGTCATCAAAAGCGCTTGGAATTTTTGATTTTTAAGCACCATTTGAATCGGTATGCACTGCACAAAACGAATCTACGACAAAAAGGCAAACAGGTCATCAAAAGGACGCCGCGAAAAAAAGACGTGGTTTCCTCCATCAAAAAGTTGATTTGAAAGTATTAACATATGAACTATTAATTAAAATTAACGTATTCATATAGAATATAATCAATAATTACATGTTGTGACAACCATTATTCTTTTTTCTGAACAACCAAAGTACTTAATAAGTTCATTCATTTTTATGCTAACGCAACTAGGTCCACTTTCTTGCTAAAATGGGGTCCGCTGAAACGGGGCACCGCCGAAATGGGAACCGCTGAAACGGGGCACCGCGGAAACGGGGACCGCTGAATAGGTGGCCGCTGAATCGGGGTTATGCCCTTTGGTATAACCATAGAGAATGTATATTACATGCTCTATGGTATAACCGTTTGAAAGGACCCTAAAGGGTAAATGTGAAAATTTGTTCCATATTGGCTGTGTAGGTACATTCACATCGCTCCAGGAAAATGGTTTGATTAAGTAATACCTACTCGGTCACTGCAAGAATCAGAAAACAGTTGTGCAATCAGTGATAAGTCACAAGTACCTAAGTGTAAATCAAATGTAGCCTAAAACCCATTTTGTGTCGAGATTATCGAATCATTCAAGGCGGAAATAATTTTATTAAAAATAAAAAGCAACCTTTATTGAATCACTTAAAGCTAAACGTCAACATTAATACGCAATTTCCATAAAATGAATTGCAGAAAATAGATAAGTCACAAAGAGATACATACAATGAATCAAATATAATGAAAGCTCTGATAAAGTAATAAGTGTTTACCTTAAAACTTACGTTACAATTTGATAGTGGACGATAATAGGTCGTGGAAAGGTCAGAGGCCTCTTTGGTCGCTGATATCAGCGACTGCAAATGCGGTAAATATAAATATTTATTAAATTAACCAATTTTATGGCGGAATTATTTAATGAAAATCAAACAACAAGTCAAAATGAACAAGCATTATACAGGGTGATTCACCACTATTCCCTCGGTCTCTTATGCCTAAAGGGTACAAGATATCAGCTTCATTTTTTGGTGAAATATGTAAATTGATAACGACTATTTTTTAAAATTATTTTCACTTATACAGGATGCTTCACAAAATTGTAATATATCAAAGTTATGTTTTTTTAAATGCAACCCCCTGTATTTTATTACATTTTTAGATTATACGTTAAAAACTAAGGTAACTTTATTAAACATTCCCTATGCCTATCGCTTACCAATTTTGAGATAATTGTGATTTTAAGAAAAATATTCAATTTAAACAACCCCTAATAACACGGAAACCACTTACTTTTAGTAACGCAAATTTATATCGATTTATCTTGACCTTTAAGGCTTTTATTTGCACTACGTAGGATTTCGATATTTTGTACAGGGTGTTTAGAAAAAGGATTCATATTTTATATTTTTCAAACATCAAAAACTCACTTAACTTAAATGGAACACCCTGTATGTTTTTATTCTATGTTGAATAACTTGTCATTTTCTATCAAAAACTATGAGTAATTGATATGTCTAAAATCAACGATTAAAAAGTTATTAAGATTTTTCTCTAAAATTTGTATGGAAATGGTTTCGTTTGCATTCTAGTAGGCCATGATTTTTTTTATTGTAGTTGATAATTAGATATGGGATCATAACTTAATTAAAAATGAAATTAATAACAAGAAGTAATCATTTATGGAAAATAATGGTATAGTAAATGCTCAATTTGATGACCATTTTCTTTTATACACAACCGCACTTGATTTTCAAAAGATCTAACGTTTCTCAGGATATCTGGTGTTATAGTAGTAAACGCATCCTTTATTGTAATCTTTATGCCATCAGCAGTGGTAGGTGGAGTGTTGTGGACCCCTCCTTCCAATCCATTTATTGAGGAACTGTCTATCTAAATATTTTTGGAAAAAACATAAATACCATCCTTATCACATTCAACTTCACCAGAATTTATATGGACGAGGCTTTCAACGAAGGTTGAATTTTTGTTTATGGAATCTCGAAAAAGTTGGAGAAGAAGATGAATTCTTTAAATATGTTTTATTTACCGACGAATCCACTTTCCACAACATAATGGCTTGGTAAACCGACATAACTTTCATTACTAAATCGTCACCGGTATCGCACTGTTGATCGCCAAAACCGGTGGAGCCTCAATGTATTTGGGAGAATTTTGATTTTTTGATGGAAACTTAAACGGAGTAAAATTTTTACGGATTTTAGAACAACACTTTTTCGAGTCTTGTTGATGAAGTTTGTTTAGATATTATTATTATTATTATTATCATTAAAAATTTAGTTTACAACACTCCACCTACCACCGCTGATGGCATGAAGATTAGAATAAAGGATGCGTTTGCTACTATAACACCATAACGTTAGAAGATCTCTTGAAAACGAGTGCGGTTATGCATAGGAAAAAATGGCATTTACTACAGTATTTTTTCCATTGCTTTAATTTCATTTTTAATTAAGTTTTGATCACATATCTAATTATCAACTACAATAAAAAAAAATCATGGCCTACTAGAATGCAAACAAAACCATTTCCATACAAATTTTAGAGAAAACTCTTAATAACTTTTTAATCATTGATTTTAGACATATCAATTACTCATAGTTTTTGATAGAAAATGACAAGTTATTCAACATAGAATAAAAACATATAGGGTGTTCCATTTAAGTTAAGTGAGTTTTGGATGTTTGAAAAATATAAAATATGAATCCTTTTTCTAAACACCCTGTACAAAATATCGAAATCCTACGTAGTGCAAATAAAAGCCTTAAAGGTCAAGATAAATCGATATAAATTTGCGTTACTGAAAGTAAGTGGTTTCCGTGTTATTAGGGGTTGTTTAAATTGAATATTATTCTTAAAATCACAATTTTCTCAAAATTGGTAAGCGATAGGTATAGGGAACGTTTAATAAAGTTACCTTAGTTTTTAACGTATAATCTAAAAATGTAATAAAATACAGGGAGTTGCATTTAAAAAAACATAACTTTGATATATTACAATTTTGTGAAGCATCCTGTATAAGTGAAAATAATTTTAAAAAATAGTCGTTATCAATTTACATATGTCACCAAAAAATGAAGCTGATATCTTGTACCCTTTAGGCACAAGAGACCGAGGGAATAGTGGTGAATCACCCTGTATAATGCTTGGCTATTTGAAAAGCAAAGCAGAGAAAAACTGGAATATAATATAACCCAAATACAAAACCAACTAAGGGAGTTGCAAGACAAGATGCAGGAAAAAAACGTGAAAAAGACAACAGAAAAAACCGAACAAGAAAACACCCAAACTGGGTACTATACAGACGAAGAAGAATTAAGTAGAGAAACGGAATGGATTAAAAGCAATAAAAAGCGAAAGGCAAGTTCTTCCCCACCAGAAATTGAACGGCCTAGAGGTACCAAAGCAACTATTCAGTTGAAAAATAAGCCACCACCCCCCATTATAATTAATAAATTGAAGAATTATAACACTTTAGCTGAAACTCTGAAAGAAAATCGAATAAGCTACAAGGCAGCTATGCTATCGGGAGGTAACGTAAAACTCAATGTGGAAAAAATGAAACCGGTTATAGGAATCTCACTCGATTCCTTAATAGTACCGAAATCGAATGGTACTCATTCGAAAACAAACAAACGAGACCAATTAAAGTTGTAGTAAGAAAACTACATCAGACATGCAAAACCGAACATATTCTTGAGGACCTAAAAAGCCGAGGCTTCAAAATATTAGAAGTAAGACAAATGCTCAAATGGAAAGATAAGATCCCATTACCCCTCTTCGTGTTATCTTTTAGCAAGGAAGAAGATATCAAAAAAATATATAATATTAATGAAATGTTGCATATGAAAGTAGAGATTGAAGCACTTAAAAAACCTACACTACTGCCACAATGCAAAAAGTGTCAAGAATATGGACATACGCAAAATTACTGCGGTAGAGAAGCAAGGTGTGTTAAATGCACAGGAAAACACCACACAAAAAATTGTCAAAAACAGGCGGATGAGAAACCTAAATGTATTCACTGTGGAGGAGAGCACCCAGCGAATTATAGAGGCTGTAGTACAGCGATAGCTCTCCAAAACTTAAGAAACAAAAAATTGAATACGAAAATCCCAGAAAGACGTGAAGCTATAATGCGAACAATGAAGAAAATAGGCCTATCCAACAAAGGCAAGCAGAAGCGAATGTAACCTACGCACAAATAACAAAGGATGAAACAAAAAGAGATGATCCCTGCACTGACAACTCCGCGGCAATACTCCAGCAGATTAAGAGCTGGATGGATGAGCAGGAGAAGAAGCAAGAAATATTTAACAAAACAATCCTAGAAAGATTAATTAAATTAGAAAATATCATCAACATCAAAACTAAGCATTAGAAATGGCTAATGTTAGAATTCTTCAATGGAACGCCAACGGACTCTTGCAACATCAGCAAGAGTTATTAGTAATACTAGAAACTCGAAACATCGACATATGCTTAATCTCAGAAACACACTTCACGAGTGAAACATATATTAAACTCAAAGGCTACCAAGTGTATCACGCTCTACACCCACAAAATACAGCTAGAGGAGGAGCGGCTATTGTAATCAAAAATGGTATAATTCACTACGAGAAAGATAAGCACGAGACAGAAGGAACACAGGCTGTCAGTGTTCGCATTAAAACTCGAAAGCACTTGATTACTGTAGCAGCGGCTTACTTCCCACCCCGACATAATCTGACAAAAGAAGATTATACAAACTTCTTCCAAACTCTAGGTGATAGATTTATCATAGGAGCAGACTTCAATGCCAAACATACGCATTGGGGGGCAAGATTAACTACAACTAAAGGCAGAAACTTTTATCAGGCTGTTATAGAACTAAACGGTACTTGGCATTCAACTGGTAAACCCACGTACTTGACGTACTGGCCGACGGATAAGGAAAAAATCCCAGATCTACTAGATTTCTTTATTTCGAGAAAAGTACCAACAAACACTATACAAATCGAGGACTGTGATGACCTAATGTCTGACCATTCGTCTATCCTACTGACGTTAAAGGACAATATAGTAACTAGAGAATCCAACCCGACATTAACCAATAGACTTACTGATTGGGAAGGATTCAAACTAGAGCTCAGTGAAAGGATCTCGTTAAAAGTACCGTTGCAAACAAAAGAACAACTGGAAAATGAAGCAGAGAAATTTATGCTGGAAATCCAAAAGGCAGCATGGAATAACACGCCGGAAACAAGTAGAAAAGAGGCAAGGAATAATTATCCAAAAATAATCACTAATTTAATAAAAGAGAAGAGAATCGCTAGAAAAACGTGGCAGAGATCGAGAACCAGAGAAAACAAAAATAGATTGAACACTCTCACATCACAACTCAAAAAGAAATTCAAAATGTTAGGAATGAAGCGCTGAACACCCGTCTCAAGGAAATTACCGAAGATCGAAATACCGAACATGCACTTTGGAAAGCAACTAAAAGAATTAATAGACCGATAAAACACATCCCACCGATACGCATGGAAGATGGCTCTTGGGCGAGAACTAACAAACAAAAAGTAGATATATTTGCAGATTACCTGGAAAACATATTCCAACCATATGAGGAACAAATCCAAGTGCAGGCTCATACGGAAACAGAAGCAAGAAGGGTAAAAATACCATTGACCACTCCTATGGAAGTTACCAGAGAAATAAAAAAAGGTATCAATTCAAAAAAGGCTCCGGGATTCGACCTAATTAGTGGAAATATATTAAAACAGCTACCAAGGAAAGGTATTGTGAAACTTACTCACCTAATAAATGCAGCGTTTAGACTACGACATGTTCCTATCTTGTGGAAAACAGCGGAAGTCATTATGATTCCTAAACCGGGGAAACCTATTAACGACGTAACATCATACAGACCAATATCATTGTTACCTATAAATAATATCAAAGCTGTTCGAAAAACTACTTTTAAAAAGAATGAAAACGATAATCGAAGATCAACAACTCATCCCTGCCCATCAATTTGGATTCCGGAATAAACACTCTACGGTAGATCAAGTACATCGAATTATACATGTGATTGAAAAATCCCTCGAGGAAAAAAAATCTGCTCGGTCATATTCCTGGATATCGCCAAAGCATTTGACAAAGTGTGGCATGAGGGTCTGCTAATAAAACTAAAAAGATGCTTCCCTACCCAGTATGTTCAGCTCCTGGACTCATACTTAACAGATCGAACCTTCAAAATTAAACATGAAAATGAGTTCTCAGAACTTAAACTAATCAGAGCAGGCATCCCCCAGGGAAGTATCCTAGGGCCAATACTATACCTCTTGTATACATATGATATTCCGGAGAAAAAAGATGTCAAATTAGCTACATTTGCGGATGACACCGCAATACTCGCTGTCGGTGATAAAATAGAACACACAACAGACACCCTCCAAGCTGCAATTAATGAAATAAACACATGGATGAAGAAGTGGCGTATAAAAGCAAATGAAGGAAAATCTGTCCATGTAAACTTCACGAATAAAAAAATAAATCATCTTCCAGTAACTCTGAACGATAATATAATTCCACATAAAGGTACAACTAAATATCTAGGCTTAAACTTAGACGCAAAATTGAAGTGGAAAGAGCATATTAAAAAGAAAGCAACTGAGCTCAAATTAAAATATAATAGCATGTATTGGCTTATGGGAAGAAATTCCCAACTATCAATTAGAAATAAAGTACTGGTCTACAAACAGGTGATACGACCCGTATGGACTTATGGCATCCAGTTATGGGGCTGTACAAAAAAAAGCAATTATTATTGCATCCAGAAATTTCAAAATCGGGTAGTACGAAATATGGTAAATGCCCCTTGGTACGTGCGAGACAAGGATCTACATCGGGAACTCCAGGTGGAGATGGTCGAGGACGTGATTAGGAAGTTTGCCAGAAGCCATGAGGAGAGGCTCCACAAACACCCAAATCAAGAAGCCTTAGAACTTCTAGATAATCAAGATCTTCTCCGCAGACTCAAAAGGACGAAACCGTTTGAGCTAGTGTAGTGTAAAGTGTAGTACCTACAAATAGTGAAAAGCAGGGAATAGTGCAAGTATAACCACGCCAAAGATGTGTGTAAAATGTTCAGAAGCTGAGATGGATCAATGGAAACATCCAGATTGACGAGAACTTAGTAATTTAGGACATAAACAAAATGTTAGTTAATCTTACAGATTAGGCGCATTATTAAAAAAAAAAAAAAAATATAATGAAAATGACATATTTTATAAACGATATGATATTAAGTCCAGTAACACTGGGACATCGGCAGTCCGACAGATAACGAATATAGGATGCAAAAACCTAGAAAGCGCCGTGTAGCAACCTTATTAACAACGGGATCTTGTATTACAGGGTGTTCTGTAAAAGGTGTGGTTAAAAAAATTCACTATCATGTAGCACCCCCATATCCCGACAAGTGTAGAAAATCTTAAAGATCACCCAGTAAAATAAGACGAAATTTAACGATTTGGATGAAATAATGGTTACAGCATTGAAAATTTGGGAACAGGCTTGTTTTGTGCTCCCTTTGTTCAAAAGTCCCCATCCGTGCCCCCTCTCCACCGAGTGAAATGGGGGGTGAAAAAGTGTCAAAAAACCGGTTTTCGTAAATAACTGAAAAAGTATCAATTTTATCAAAAACAAAAACGGTAAGGAAGTTGTAGCTGACAAAATTCCGCACATTTTCATGTTTTATTTCTGTCTCTACGACCAATAGGAGCCGAGATAGATTTTTTTAAATGTCGACTTTTGCGGCGGAACGGTAACACGTGCGCGCATCGCGCGTGTTTCGCTTATATCGCAAGAATGGCCATGCGTATCGCAAAATGCTTCAATAAAAGTTGTAGAGAATTTGATTACCAATAATTTTCTTTTTTAAACATTTCCATACGATTAATATTGACAGAGATAGAATCATTTAAACCTTTTTCTAACACACAATCGCTGCTCGTTTTGCATAATAAAATCAATGATAAGTCGAAAACTATTGATTCTACGTACTTAGTACATATAATGAAAGTTGTAGAGAATTAAATTTTGAATCTATATGTATACACGTAATATCATTTTGGTAATCTTTGTAAGGCGATGGAGGAAGAAATAATGAAAAATTCTCATTTTCAAGAGTTTCTTTGCAAATAACTGTTTTTACTACTTGTAGACAGTAAAGTGTTTTATAGTTTTTTAAAGATAATTAATGTACCTGTAAAATGAGGGTCGGCAGAAGTTCGTACGACAAATAGTTCGCTAGTTACTGACAGCTGTTTAAAGGTATACTCAAAAATTGACATTTTATTAAGAATCCCGATTTTCGCTAAAAAATGGCCGTTAAATTTTTGTTAAAAATTGGTTTTATCCCATTTTCAGTACTTTATATATATACCGGGAGTGCGTTCTCAAAGTCGAACAAGGGATTTAACATGGTATTGAACGTTTTTGCCAATTGTTGCTCGCCTATTTAACTTAGAGACAAGGTAATGACATCAACAGAAAGAGAAAATTATTGGCAAAAACGTATTATGTTCGAAGAGGACGTAACCAGTTATTATTTTAATTACATCTTATGGGTAGTACTACCCATAAGATGTAATTAAAATAATAACTGGTTACGTCCTCTTCGAACATAATACATTGCAAATAAAACCAGTCAAATGCAACTTTAACTACCTAAATTGGCAAAAACGTTCAATACCGTGTTAAATCCCTATGTTCGACTTTGAGAACGAACTCCCGGTATACAAAGGTAATACAATACAATAAATCGTTCGCAAGTTGCACTTTATTGTAAAAATACATCTTTGAAAACTATATATTTTCACAGAATTTAACTAAAATGTATATTTGTATTCAGTTTTTCTTAAATATCTTCGTTTCCATTTACTTTACGACAAACTTTTATATAAACTAATTGAAAGCTTACAAAATTTCCTTTTCCTATAAAAAACACTTGGTCGCGTATTAGTCCAGTCAAAATAGACAAAAAAAAGTAAAAACTTAGCCAAAATTCGCATAGAGCTGAAAATTGGTACACACATTAAATATACCATTACAAATGAAATGTCAAAAATCCCCTTCGATCCTACATCTGCAAAAAATTTTATCGAAGGTCAAAGGTCAAAAATTCAGGTTTTTTCCATTTTTCTCTTAAACAGTAAGTGTTATCATAAAAATAGGTCAGACAAAAGTTGTAGATCATGCAATTGTCTACAAAAATTGTTTAGATACTTTTTTTTGTACGAATCAGCATTCGTGAGATATCGCGATTTCTAAAGTTGAAAAATTCATATTCGACGTAATATGCACACATTTCCGCACCACTAATGAGGTAATGTACTTGGCGCATTTTTTTAACGTGGTTTCCCCAGTAGGCATACTCCACGATTTATTGTGATAAAGAAAGTTTGATCAGATCGTATCCTATTGATTGAAAGAATGGTACTATTGCTAATGATCAATGTGGAACGGGTAGATTTCTTCTAAATTTTATTATGATAGATAATTTTATAACTCTACTTCAACAGTTATTTCTTCATCTTCACTTTCTTCTTCTTCTCCTTGCAGGATTTCTGTTCGTTGTTCTAAGAAAAGTGATGCATCAGTTGTCTCTTCATTGATATCATAAATATTGTCATCTGTTGTATTTGATTCAATATTGGAGCAAGTCTGACCCTGACAGTTGATACATATTGGCGAACAAAATAATCCCACTTTTTGACAGCCACAATTCTTACTACAATCCGTCTTGCAGTTACAAAAAACAGTATTAAGCAACTTTTCTGGAGCAGACGGGAGTAGGGTTTGAATTGGCTCCAAACAATTATCTATTAATTTCCAACCCCATTCTTCTGGGTCCAGCTCATTGCCTAGCCACACTTGAACTTGATAATACACACGATTTAGGTGTTGAAAGGCAGAAGCAGATGTTGGAGGCAGACAAGACAACTGTACTGTTTTATTATTCCATACCGATTTTACAAACCTTAAATATCTATACTTGTCTATAGAATCAATTTATTTAGGAGCATCATACATGGCAAGAAGAAAACGAATTCCATTTGTGACGATGTCGTGTAGGGAAGCGAGTCAATCTTGGTAAATACTTCTGCGCAATCAATTAAATCATTACGTTTTTCGAACAATTAAAATACCGATTTGCTGGATGGACTGTCACAGATTGCTTGTCTTTCAAGTATTCAAAAAAATTATCATTTCTTTCAACACTTGCATCAATCAAAGTATTCATTCCACGATCAACAACAACAACTTCACTTTCATTCAAACGTTTATTACAAATGAAACAAACTTCTGACATTGCGTTAACATTATTTTATGTCATACTAGCTTATTATTTCTTCACCCTAACAACTACTAAAACAAGAGACATTAATGACTAAATAACGCCCCCTTACATGACAACCGGATTTTACATAGCAACGGGCGTTATTTTTTGTAAAGCTATAGCTTATAACGCCCGCAAATGTCAAATATTATATGTACCTCATTTTAAATTTTAAATGTCAGTCTATACTGATTTTATTGTTATCATCTGTTTTAACCATCTTAATCAACTTTTTTCAAGTATGACATAAAGTTATGAAGGCACTTATGAACATAACGCCCTAGTTACCTTAATTACTATAACGGCACAAATTGAAATTGAAAATATCTCGAACGGAATATATGTATTATTATACGGACGAATTGAATTAGGGACTGACAGTATAGTCTGATACTTTAGAATATTCATTCAATTTGTACAGGCTTTAGTGTGTGAGTAACACAAACCAATAGTTTCTTATTTTTATTTATTAATATTGAACGTCCGATGAAGTATACAGGCTGCCTGTGTGCATATTATGTCGAATATGAATTTTTTAACTTTTGAAATCGCGATATCTCACGAATGCTGATTCGTACAAAAAAAAGTATCTGAACAATTTTTGTAGATAATTGCATGATCTACAACTTTTGTCTGACCTATTTTTATGATAACACTTACTGTTTAAGAGAAAAATGAAAAAAATCTGAATTTTTGACCTTTGACCTTCGATAAAATTTTTTGCAGATGTAGGATCGAAGGGGATTTTTGACATTTCATTTGTAACGGTATATTTAACGTGTATACCAATTTTCAGCTCTATGCGAATTTTGGCTAAGTTAAATGTCTATTTTGACTGGACTATATGTTTTTCTGTAAACAGCGACGAGAAACTGACGATTGAAGATGCAGGTAATATTTAATTTTTACAGAAATTAAATAATAAATCAAATATAATTTAATTAATCTTACCACCGTACACACATGTCAGAAGCAATTTTCAACCAACTTCAATAAGTTGGTTACTAAATTCGTCCGGATGTCTGTGTGTCTGTGTGTCTGTGCGTTGGTCGATGTTACAGGGTTTAGAAAGTTGGAAGTGATGTCATCTTATAGGAAATTCTTTACTGATTCCAAATCTCTGGTTAATTTTTTGATCGGATCACCCGTTCGCCGCGTGCAGGCGTCGTCGGGACGCCATTAAAATCAAAATATAGACCCTTGAATATCTCGAGTACGACACATCCAATTACAAACCGCAAAAAACACGTTTCCTGTATTTTTTGAAACCTATTGAGTCATGATACATAAACATCACCCTTACCTCCCTGTGGGGTGCAGCGGGGGTGAGTTTTGAAAACTTAAATAGAGCCACCTATTTTTTATTGAACTTTTGTATTCTCCATAAAAAACTATTCTCAATTGCAAATTTCACCCCCAACTGCAACCCCTTTTTGGGGGGTGGAAAGGGGGAGAAAGACGATCTGTTTTTACTTTTTTTCCTCCAACATTTTTTCGTGATTTACAAATTGTCCGTCACCCTCTCCACTCCCATCTCCCTTAAGGGTGGAAAGAAAAACAATGACTCATTTGTGCAGAATCCGGTGTGCTTGTGTCTGGGGGAGGGGGGGGGGTAGTTATATACATATACAGTGTATAGTATATGCCATAATTAGTTACACATTTGAAGTTGATTGAAATTAGTCTTCTATAAGAATTCGCGCCTTTTGATACTTGTTAAAAACGGTTTTATTAGAATATTGTCACAAATTAATGGCACTTTAACATTATTTGGTTTACTCTTTTCGCACCCTCTACACCTTTTAATATATCTACTTTGACCAGATTTGGCCAGTAAAGGGACTCTGTTGCTGTAAGTGAAGTTTTAGTGATTCCAAAATGTCCCCATAACTTTATCATTTCTTGCCTTAACTTAGCTGAATTAACCTATCTTTAAAAAAGAAAATGTCTTCAATTACTGATATGACATCTTTGATATTATAATATACGGTTGAATGGCTTGAGGAAATTTACTCTTATTTTTTGGAAATTCCTCATTATGATATTTTTTTACTAACTGCAATGCTTGATCTTTATTTGTTCCCTATGAAACAAATGGTAAAAATGAAGGCAATAATAGAATGTTTGTTTTAATTAAGCTTCGTTTCCGACACGAAGTTATCGAACATTAGAAACGGCGATCGTGTGTCCTGTGGCTAATATGCGTGTCTGATAGTATTTTATTACAAAAGTATAACAATTTTTATTACGTAAATAAATGGAAATAAATTAGGTTTATGAGCTTTTTGCGAAACCACCCTTCAACCATTTAAGGTGCGGTTTAAGTTTCATTCCCCTTCTGTTGACGATCATTATAAAATTCTGTCACCTAACCGCGCACAGGACGAGGTGAGCATAACTTTTAATGTAATTAATATACTGTCTGTTATACCTACTTGTAATAACTCTGCCACAGTAATTATGTTATGGACCAAATCATTCGAAAATTTAATTAGAAATCAATATGTATGTAAATTATAAAAATTAGAGAATACATCTTTACGTAGGCACATTATTCATTTTGTTTGCAAGTATTAGCATGTTTTAATTATAATTTATTTAATATTCTTATTTCCATCTAGAGTTATTGCAAATGTTAATGGATAACAGTGATATTCACAGTGTGACGCTGTTTTTCGCCCACAAATTTTAATAGTTATGGAGCACTCTAATACGCACGCCGCTGTAAAAAAAAGCTTCAAACGCACTTTGAAAAATACTCTCTCACGTGAATATTATTGGCTAACTCTTCAGAGGGAGGTTTTGCATTCTACAGGTGTGGAAGGGAAGGTTAGAGCGTTAGCAGAGCTTTGTAAAAGCAACAAGTGAAAGGGGGAACAGAGATAGACATCAATACTGCCGTTTATAGCGTGACATAGAAAGTTTCAAAGTCTGTTGGTGATCACAAGAGAAACTGCAGGTAGTGATCCATAGGTGCTCAACGAAAGCACTCGTGGCAGAAGACTATACAACACGTGGTGGTGAAACATTGTTACCTACGGTAAGTTACATGTTTTCAAATTAAAAAACTTTTAGAGCTGTTAATAAAATTAAAAAAAAATTAATTTATTGGCATAAACGTCTTCAGTTTAAAATAGTAAAATAGTAAAACGAGTAAAAAACTGAACACTTCAGTTTTTATACTGAAAGTAACAAATTTAGGCTATACTTTTAAAGTGTTAATGATGATTGGAAAAAAGTAAATACGTACGGGAATATTTTCAAGCTACAAGGAGTTACAAAGTTTACAGTAACGAACTCCTAACGAAACAACTGGAAGTGAGAAAGGTAGTTGCAGTTATATTTAATCAATTTTTCTATTTTTCAATTATTTTTCATGTTAGTGAGTTAGTGGATAGAAATATTAAAGACACGCTTTCCTTCCACGGTATAATCGAACATATGGCCTCGAGGCCTTCTAATGTAGGAAGCGTACTATTTTGAAGTAAAATTATAATAGGTAGTAAGACAAAAGTAATGACACAATATGTATGTACATAATATACATATACCTATATTGTGAAAAGGTCGACATCAGAAATTGGGATTCTACCAAATTTCATTTAACACAACGTTACTGTAAGATGTTATTACAAATACAAATTTGTAATTTTTTGTGGTTGTTCTGGCTTATGCTTATATATTTTGGGGGAGGGTTGTATAAGGAATCTTTGCAATGTTGAATGTACCTATATATTTTTTTATAATGCAAATAAAGGTTACTACTACTGCTACTGGTAGATGTTATTATATCAAACCCCTGCATAATAATTATAAGTTGACTTTAAAAATAATGTGTTTTCAACTGCAGTGCAGAAAAGAGATTTAACACTTACAAAAAATACAGACGAAAAGTAGTGAGATTTAAATACGAGAAAAATTGCCTATTCGATTTCGATAGTTATGCTATTGTTTATTTGCAAGCGAAATTTAGCTTCGTGTACATTTTTAAGGTTTTAAAATACCGAGAAAAGTACAATCAAGCATATCGGTATTTTGTGTTAATTTTTTTACGAGGTCAGTTCTTGTCAAATAGAAATTAGGCTTGTAAATACCTCGGAGGTAGTTACCTAAACTTTTGTTATTTCTAAATTTTAATAAAAATTACATAAAATAATAATAATAATAATAGGTAGGTACAAGAACTCCACCTATAATAGTTAAATATCAGCAGAGTGGAATTAGCTGGCTTCTACTCAAAATATATGCAAGGTGACTTAACGAAACTTGACATGAGGGTTTTGGGCGAAAGCGATTTTAATTTAGATAGGGACCTGTTTTGTTCTCGCTTGCAGCGTCGGTGTCGTCACGTCAACCCCATAGCTGTAAGGTGATCAACCTCTAGAATTTGAATAGGGTAAAGTGCTCGATACCCTAACGAATTTTGTAATCGGTGGTAGATATGCAGGAGCAGGATTTTGGAAAAAAAATGTTATTTTCGAATCGAACCTATTTGATATTTACAACTACAAACAGTTAACACGTTAATGGACATTTGATTTGTATTACATTACACAACTTATCGTTTTATTAAATCTTCGAATTTCCCGTGCTCACTTTCCACATAGGTACCTACATAATAGTATCGGTTCTGTTGAAATTGCTCCCGTACATTTTTAAGCATCTATTGGGTGATTTGGTGACATTCGCTTGTAATTTGTTCATGTAAATTTTCCAATAAAGCAGGTGGAGTTAGGAGTAGAATAAACTCTAACATCCAAACGACCCCACGGAGAAAGTCTAAGGGAGATAGATTTGGAGGTCGTGGGGGCAATTCTATGACTTCCTTTTCTTCCAATCAAGTGATGCGAAGTTTTAATCTACATTTTGATGAACTTTCGCAACAAAATGTGGAAATGTCGAAATATCAACTGATATGCTGAAATACATGTATCAACTAATCAAAATAGTGCCATGTAAATTAAGTGCCGTGTTGTGAAGAAGCGATCATAACAGACGGACACATCCACATTCCTTTACGGCCTCAATTCATTTTTTAACTCTTTCCTCTAAGTGTTTTCTTTTCTTTGATCGTATATATGTTAAAGTCATACAGATATTCAATCAAATATTATGACCTCTTTTTGTAGGTTCTGAAAACTGATATTGCTTAAACTTAACCATCCTCTCATCAACCCATTGGTACATAGCGGGAAACCCATAGTAAAATAACAACCTATAACGATCATTACGTCAGCGTTTGACACTTGGAGCAATATTTTTAAATCTTCATTCGTACAATATCGCAAATTCCCTGCTCACCATTGACATCTATGAAACGGTAAGAGATACGAAGTTGGTTAAATGAAGCTATATGGAGGCTTTTATCTAATCCGGTCGGACCGTTTTTGTTTTTCCGTTAAATGTATCCCTTTATAAATATAATGCAAAAATTGAAAATCGTTATTTTCATCACACTTAAGTATTTTTCGTACTAATCGTCGTATCAAAAAGTTAGTGGTAGATAATTTTACTTTCTGCAAAACATTTTATAAGAACTATTTTCATCTGGAATAATTCTTCAGATATGACATACAGTTGTATTTTTTTAATGGAAACGATATAAGGTTGTAGTTATCTTTTTAGTTTATGAGAAAAATGTAAGAAACGTACCTATTCGGCTATTCGTAGTGATAAAATCAAATTATCTTTGAAATCGGGTGCGAATCAAAAGATGCACATCATTAAATTGCAAAATAGTAAGATCAAATACAGGCATTTAACCGACTTCGTACCTCTCACCGTCTCTAAGGCCCGTTTGACACGAGACTAAAATTAGTACTAAATAATAGACAAGTTGTGCGCGCGCAGATTTAAAATGTGTAAATGCTCGGAAATATGAAACTCCCGTTTGCCACCAAGCGATTTTTTAGTACTAAAGTTAGTGTTGACTCTTTTTTTGCGACAAGAAATTAGGATCTGTTGTATTTTAATGTACCAGGTCGTACTGAATCTGCGCGAGCACAACTTGTCCACTATTTAATACTAATTTTAGTCTCGTGTCATACGGGCCTTAGATACCAATGCTGAACATTGAGTTTACGACACCGTGTATAAATAAACTACCCTGGGGGAATGATATAATAAACATTTGAATCTTAGAAGATCCTCCACCAAAACTCGCCAATATAGCACAGAGACAATCATCAGGGTACTTAACGGAGGTTGAAACTCTTGATCAACACCTTTTCAGTTCACTATACCTGGTTTATGATAATGAAACTTGACGAAGGGCTAGGAATATCTTCCACTTCACGTAGCTGACATAATAAGATCACCTGTCTCAATTTTTATTTCTCGTTAAAAATACGTAACGGAGCTTTCTTGTTCTGTAATGAGCTATTTTTATATTTTATATAATAGTTATTTTAATGTCATACAACATACAATACAAGTAACACCAAAAAATCACAATTATTTACATACTTAACGAAGGAAATATTCATTTTGTGATTAATCTCAAGGGCAATGATAGATTTATTTGAGGTGCGAGCTCTTTAAAACGAATTTTAAGTTATATGTACTTCAGTTTGCCCCATATACACATGTTTATAGTCTTTGCAGCAAATTTTATATATTCCCAACTTCTGGTTCGTATTCACCGGGTCTTTAGGGTCACCTAGAAGCTTTTGTAAACTACCTTCTGACATAATTTATACTAGGAAATGGAAAGGTGCACATTTATTCAATTATTCTTAATGAAATGATGGGATCATTGGTTATGAACTTCCTAGTGCTAGTACCTACCCTTATGGTAAATGCCTATTTCTAATTGACATCCGTTCCTTAAAACATGAAGCTGTAGTCTATTGTTAACTTCCGTTTTATAGGTAAATGGGATAGACGGAAATTTACAATTTAGATGAACTACAAAGTCTTGAGAGGAACAAATTTTGCTATTGAAGACCCATTGAAGCTGATTAGTCTCGTAATTAGATGGTTTGGGGGTATTTATTTTACTTATTCCCAAGTATTAAAAATAAGCCGATACCTAACCTTTTTTCTTGTGTGTATTTATGTTTATTTACTTTTCCAGTTGTTAGTGTCTTTCTCTACAAATTCCCATATTATACCTAACGCAATAGTTGGCTGAAATGGAATATTACACATCTAATGAGATGCCGAATATCAATTGCACATAAACTTATATGTATTTATTATAACGTAGGTCTGAAAATGAGATCAGTGTAAGTGATTCCTGGATGGTTTTTGACTCGTTATTAAATTTAAAAGCTAAAGAAATAATAAGTGAAGTATAGGCTCTTTTTCTCTTTATGTCATTTAATATAAACCTATATTACAAACGGTATTTGCATTGATAGATTAGATTTCACAACCATGTTAAAAATGAGAGAGGTAGGTATTTCAAGTATGTATTTGCATTTCATCAGGTCTTCTTTGAATTTATTAAGTGTTTAGTGTTCTTAAATTCTGTACGTATCGATTAAATTTCTCTTTGTAATAAATTTTCAAATGTCGGTTCCTGAGATGAGTGCTCCGATAGCTTCAATTATAAAACTCTCTGAATGGAATATAATTATTTCATTATTATAATACAAATAGGGCAATTAGGTACAGTTTATTATAAAATTTTATTTAGAGGTAAATCTACACACTGCACAATAGCCTAATATAACTCGTGAATAAATTACTCTATATGTTAATGAGTTAGTAGAACTTAGTGTTTTGTTCTTAGACAAGCCCATGATAGGTTCATTTGATTATTTACTCCCTATTATACAATATATGAATTCGTGTTTTTTACAGCATTTATTGTTAGGTACACCGTATCGCGGTGGAAGTCGATTTCTGTACTTTGTGCTTTTATTTTTGAACATAATTAAAAAATATAAATCTCTAATTCGTCTATATAGTATACTGTAAAATAAAAGTAGGACAGAAAGTCTTAATGGCCGATATTCCCAAAACACTTTCTATAGAACGCGATATACCTAATGGATAGCTTAATTTATCAGACTGCAATATAGTAATATTTATATTCCTTTTGTTGCCTTTTTTTGTTAATATCACGCATACAGCACCGCTGCAGCTATTTTCAAATTTCATATAAAAATTTGTTTCGCTGCAGGAATGTAATAGAAGTAGGTGGGTACTTGCTACTGATACAGTGATGCTGTTAGAATAATGCTTTTCACATACTGTATCTTAAAAATTAAAATAAGATACCGTATACATAATACACTCGAGAATTATTTACAATATTGTATCTTTATATATCCGTGCTCATTTATGAATCCATAAATTATTTTACTTAAAAAAAGGTGTTTAAAGGAAATTTAAAAAAAAATTACCCGTAGAAAGAACCGGCAGGCAAATTGTAGGTTAATTTCCAACACAATCAATACTTTTATATCAAACCAGGTGTCGTAAATAAATTCGTCAATAAACTTATAAAGAACATTATTAAAGCACTAAACTACACCTGCGGTCTCGGGTTCGAATTCTGACCGGGTGGTGTTAAAAATACCTTTCACATGGATGTTTGTAAGCGTATAGGGCTAATATAATTGATGCTCTCAACGCCCCTTCATGGGGTGGACAAAAAAAACATTATTAAAAGTATTTAAAGAAATTGTATACGATGGTATAATTTTTGAAATGTACCGCTCTAATTGAGAAGGAGGCGTATCACACAATAGAAACACGTTTGATCAGGATACCTATAAGTTTGTCGCCATGGCAACGGAATTCATTTCCCATTTTATCGAAAATCCCCCCAAGAAAGGTCTGCGTGCTGTTGTTCAGTTTTTGGCAGATGAGAGTCACCAATGGAAATTTATACGAGAATGAAAGATGTATATGAAGAGTGCAATTATTATTCTCATAGGGCAGTGGTTGAATTGTGCAGAAAATTTCTATAAGAAAGAGAATCCACTCAACATTTGGGCCGTCCAGGTCTATGCACGTGTTGATGCACCAGATAAAAAGTCACCCAGCTGGAAACTGCTCCACGCGCAAATGGGCATATGACAGTTAGAGAACTTTCTCAGATTATCACTATCGGCGTTTTAACTATTCGTTCCATAATTCATGGTGTTGTTTATCACAGAGTTACGCCTCAGTGGATTCCATGACTTCCTTCTGATGAACAGAAGAATTCGCGTTCCGTCTTAACATTACAGCTATCAACAAGAAGGGAATGCCTTCTTACATCAAATTAATGATGATGATGAGTCTGAGTGTTATCACTACGAACCAGAGCCTATACGTCAGAGTATGCAGTGGATACAACGACAATCTTCCCAAGCCAAAAAGATTTTGGTCTCAATCTTCTGCAGCAAACGTAATGGTGACCGTATTTTTTGATAACGGGGATGTACTGATGTTAGATTTTAAAAAACCTGGTGTTAATATCAACGCTGAAAGATATTCAGATACCCTAAACCGCTTAGGTGTCACCATCAACAATAAACGTCCTGGAAAGTGTTATGAATCATTTGCATAATAATATAATGCTCGATACCATGTTGATCAAACAGTACAAGTTCTGCTTAGGCGTATGAAAAGTGATTTAGAACAACCGCTTCAGTACAGATTTACCACTGTGTAATTATCATGTGTTTGGCCCATTAAAACAGTCTCTAAAAGGGCGGACGCAGAGCTAGAGATTACTGTTAGGGAATGGTTCCGTCAACAATCGAAAACATCTTTTTAGTAGGTAGGGTATTTACCGAATAATTAAACAATAGGACTCTTGCCTTAATATGACCTAATGGAGATTTAATTTAGATTTTTTGAATAAAAAAAATGTTTTACAGCTTATAAACGTGGATCTATTTTCGATCTATTCTGGGACAATGCCAAAAAATTATTAATTTTCGATGTAATCTTAATTTAGATAACCGCTTTTTCAACTTTTTCCACTACTTAAGAAATCTTAGATAACCTCTCAAAAAATAGGTGTGCAACTTCTATAACTTTATTATCTGCCTAATAGCATCTCTCAGCAATAGTAAATTTTTGGAATAAAAAATAATCAGTTGGAGCCAAATCTGGAAAGTGTGCTAAGTATCTACTGAAACCGGGCGAAACTATCAATGGGCATCGCTGGCGAGGACAAATGATCAATTTGAATTATATGTTGCCCGAAAAACTACCAAAATGGGGCACTATAAGATACGAACAGTGATATTCAACACGACAACGCTCCGTACTATTGCATTTCCATCGTCCAAGACCCAATCAAAACGCGATAATGGGATCTGCTACCGCACCCACCGTATTTACCAAACCTGACCCCTTCCGATTTTCACTTGATTCATACTTGGCCACTTTCGAAGAAGTGCAAAATTGGTGGAAAGAGTGGTTTTGGTCCAAAGACGCGTCTTTTATCATCATGATATCCATGTTTCGCTAGAAAGATGGGAAAATTTGTAGCCAACAAGGGACGATAAATCAGTTTTTGTTTTTCCCTTGAAATTTTCCAGTTTTCATGATTAAAAAAACTGTTGCTACATCTATTTACCATAAAAGTACATATGTATGTATATATAAAACGAAAATTACAGATTTTCTTTTTTATAATAATACGAAGTTAAATAATATACAGGTATATTTACATTTTCATTACATTTATTACAGGTTGAGCTTCTATACTTTCATTCAATTGCGTAACATCATCTGATAAAGCGTTATCCGACATTATCAATTCCCGGCCACCAAACGTAAGATCTTGGTAAAGATTTACATTTATGCATAGCAATGTGCACTGTATGAAGTTTGTGCAACACACCCTTTTTTTAAATTTTCAGGAATTATCTTTCGATAAGACACGTGATCGTCGAACTACAAGCCTGTCAAGTGGTGGGACTCTACGTTGTGAACGAATTCCTCGATTATGTGTGGGTCAGGAATTTAATTTCCCCTCTTTTACTTTAATATATAAAATATATAATAAATTGGTAGTTATCTGCCACAACCCCTCAAGGAATAGATTGACAGATCCTAACATTCACAACAAACTACGGAGTTCACGGGCGAAGCATATGTCTTTTACATGATATTTGTGTTTGTATTTTGTATTTTGGCTTGGGTTGTTGCCCTTTAACCGAACATATCCGCGCCACGGCATATTGGTTTTAGAGCCCATGCCCATCATATTTAACACTTAAAAAAAAATAATAATAAAAAAATAAGGTGGTGGAAAAATACCACTAACTCGTATAGCCATAACGTAGTAAACAGAGGGCAACATGACCGTAACATCATAACCTAATTTGGTACTCGTAGGGGGAGCATATTTAGATAATGTATTCACAAATAGTTTGACTTCCGGTCCTCGGCGATGGCCTACCTACAACTGAGATCCATAGCAATGTGCATATTTACAACCCCGATTATGAATAAATATATTGGCCCACCATAATGGCTAAAAATGGGTTGTAGACATAAATACCATAACAAAATCGATCTGGAACAGACATATTCAGGCCGATTGAAAAACCATGCGGGGCTTAGTCGGCTAGCCAACATTACTAGAACCGAGAGGCGAGGCCTCGGAAATGTACCATCACGAAACTCTACTGAATCATTTCCTATCCTACCATATCAGAGAGGGTAAGGTATGTGGTTCCTCTATTCACATACTCAGAGAGTAGAGGAGGCTTTTTCCTTCATTGTGGCTCGAAAACCAAATATGCTACATGTCGAACAAATGATATTATCAATTATAAATCAATAAATAGACTATGGCTATACTGATATATTCGCAGTCAAAAATATATTACGCCCCCATAAGAAAAAACCCATGACGATATGTGCATAATATTTTGCAAAATTATTGTAACCTGTCAACTCTACATGTTCTAATTAAAATACTACGACCACCATACATTATCCATCGCAATTTAATACCACGTAATGCCTAAATGCACACCGGCCCCAAATTCCACGAACGCACGCCGTGTTAAAGCCACAACACACAGAGTAAACCATAAAGCCATCCCTTACGTCAAAACCTGATAACCAATTCCAATATCATTGGGTAACAATTCACAGTAGTGTAATTTAAGTAAAGATCAATTTTTCAGGTTTCAGGCTCTAACAACACTAAACCAGAGTTTCTAAATTACAGTGCTAACTTTGCACTGGTTCCGACACTGAACTGCAAATTAGTATTAGTCTATTTTGTTATCTGGAAATAAACCTTGACCACTTTTTATCTCCTAATTCAAACCATTTAATTTTTCCGATCAACATTTTTTACAAACTAATTTATATCGATTATTATTAAACTTATTTACTATTTATGTTATTAATTAACTGTCGCCAGTTAGCGTGTATTAAATCGGGAAAAACACTATTAGTAGAGCTGTAATTGTTTGTCTGTTCTGATCTGAAGATTTCCAAAAGAACACTGCAAATGGGAATACTATTGTCGCAATGAAGCTACAATTTTAATTAATAAATACCTTAAAAAACTAATATATTTTGTTAAACCCCGAATTTTATTGTGAAGTATATTCATTATGTGGCTTCCTATTAAGAGAATACCGTTTAGTAAAAAATTTAATTGCTTAGTGCTTGCATAAATCTGTCCAAAGCACATATAATTTATTGTAGTTATAAGATTATTAAAACATTTCGTTCCTAACGAAAATATTATTTTAATAATTACCCATCTCTATCATTTCTCGTCATTTGTTAGATTATATTATTCAAACTAAATCTACTAACGTTTTGCGTTAAATCGTTTGTTTTATGAAATCATAAACCATAAATCAACAAACATTTCAGCGAACTGAAAAACCTAAATTGAAATTTTATTTTTGCTTTGTAAATTGTATCCATTAGTACAACCAAATTTTTGCGCAATAACATTTACATCATTTCCAGTTACAAAATTTTAATTTCGTTTTTTTACCATTTTAATTCTTTCATAATTAGGTTATTAATTCATTTTTGTTTAATGTATTTTAAGCACATGTTATCCAATTTCCTCATTAGGTAATTGATCATGAAAGGTCAAATAACAACGACTTCACAAAAACTTTTAAGATTAAATTTGGCAATGTTTGAAATATCTCGTTCTGAACATCTCATTTTATTGTATATATTCTAGCACTTCTAACGTCTGCTTCTTGATGATATATGTGGAACATGATTTACATTTCACTTGTTTACCATAAAAAAGTGTGTCTTTGACATGCTGCTGCCAATCCTGCCTGATTTTAAAAGTTTTTCCGCAATCTGTAGTGTTGTGTGGGATTTGACCCCGACAGCCATCACTTTTCCTGTTCATGTTTGAGATTTGAAATTATCCAAGTACGTAAAAAGCAATATATTAGGAACTGTATCTAAAGTTGAATATCTGGTTTATAGAAAGAATAAAAATAGTTTATTGAACCAAAAAATGAATATTACCACAGATTGTGGTATTACCGTATTACATTGTATACTACAAACTAGTACAGACTACATTACACTTATACACGTTTACATTAGTGATGTAAGTATTCGTCGATGCTATAGAAGCAGTGTTCCAAAAGAAATTGCTTTTTTGAATCGTACAAATGGTAGGCTTTTTGTGTACTTGTCTAGTTTATTATATGTACAGACTGTTTCAAATTAAATCGGCACTATTGCTATCTTTGCTATTACTGATTTTACAAAGTAGGTTAAATTAGCAAAGTAGTACCTAGTGTTTTTAGTGCTGATTAATAAAAAAACAATTGAATTTTCGAGAAAATCACAACTTTAGTACTTTTTTAATGGAACACCCCGTATATTTTTATTGTAAACGAAAGAGAAATGAATTCTCGACAAAAATTCTTATACACTCTTACATCAAAATACTGAAGATAAAGTAGAGACAACTGTATTATTTAATTAAGGTAGCCGTGACCTTCCAATACATCAATTATTTAACTTTTCAAAATTACATTAAATGTTCAAAAATACCACAATTTTCATGAATGCAGTAATGCACATTAAATGTCTCCTATGAAAGCTCCTTGTAGCATTTGATATACTTCTACCGTCGTCAGTTGAATTAATACATAACACGAATGCTATTCTCTAATTCAGCTACATTGGCGTATCTTCTTTCACAAACCTTATTTTAACGTACCCACAAAGGAAGTAATTCAAAGGCGACAAGTCAGGTGAACGAGGTGGCCACTTAATGGGACCTTTTGTAGTCATCCAACGGTCTACAAAAAGTCTTTGCAGGCTTTGCAGCATTGCTCCAAGTTCACGGAAATTATGAGCTGGGGCTCCATCTTGCTGGAAATAAATGATTTGGGATCTTCTAAATTAACATCATGTAGATATTCTGCCAAAACTTCTTCTTCCATAAGGGTAATATATCTTGTTCCCGTAAGCGATCCAGAATAAAACAGAGGACCAACGACCAACTACACTATACTACAAATCAAACCACACCATACATTAATTTAAACTAAACTTGCTTTGTGGATGTGATGGATAAGTTAACATCGGATTTTCTCGGGACCAGTAATGCATGTTTTTACGATTAAACATTCCAGAATTGGAAAAAATTGATTAAATAATACAGTTATCAATATCTACTTTATCTTAAGTATTTTGATGTAAGAGTGTATAAGAATTTTTGTCGAGAATTCATTTCTCTTTCGTTTACAATAAAAATATACAGGGTGTTCCATTAAAAAAGTACTAAATTTGCGATTTTCTCGAAAATGCGTTATTCAATTGTTTTTTTAATTAATTGCATATTAATCAACGCTAAAAACACTATTACTTTGCTAATTTAACCTACTTTGTAAAATCAGTAATAACAAAGATAGCAATAGTGCCGAGTTAATTTGAAACAGTCTGTATAGTTTTAAATTGGTTGAGTTATTAGTAGAGATCTTAAGTCTGTAATTTGGAATTTAAAGTAAGCCTTTATTTCTAGTATTAAAATCATGTCTGTCTTGAACTAAATCGTAATTACTCGCATTTTTATGTATTTCTAGAAAAGTGTAGTAGATTATATAGCGATGGTAAGGTCATTATTTTATATTTTCTGTAGTATTCACGACTTGATCGTTCACTGTTATTCGTAATTTTCTTATTAAGTAAACATTGGAAGCTAATTTGGTAGATACTGCCTTAATGTGCGCTTTCCAGTTTAATTTAGCATCTAATACAAAACCCAATAAATTGACAGTGTGGTTTTTCACTACGCGAGTGTTAGTAGAAAAAGTAATTTTTTGAGTTTTTTTTTAGTATTGTTTAATAATTTATTTGTATTTAGCCAGCCTTCTGTTAAATGATTTATTTGTGAAATTTTTTCTTCGGTGTCCTTCAAATTACCAACCTGACATAGTACTGTGGTATCATCTGCATATTGAACACAATATTGAGGTGATACCATATTTGGCAACTCATTTACAAATAAAATGAACAATATCGGTCCCAGCACAGAACCCTGCGGGACTCCATGTACCATAGGTTGGACATCAGAAGTTTTATTTTCAAAGTAGACACACTGTTGACGATCAGATAAGTAAGATTGAAAGAGTGACAATGCCTTTCATCGAATACCATGATAATATAGTTTTTCCAAAAGTAGCGATTTGTTAATGCAATCAAAAGCTTTACTTAAATCAAATAATACAGCAACTGTATGGTCACCATTTTCAAAACCATCAACAACGTGGTCGATCAAATTTGAAACAGCTTTTGTTGTGGATAAGTTTGATCGAAATCCAAATTGGCACTTGTTTAGAATTTCTATCCAGATATTTGATTAATCTATTTTTTACAAGTATTTCTATATCTTTACCAATTAGGAATAATTGATATTGGTCGGTAATTATCAGCAATACTTCGGTCTTCTTTTTTGTGAATTGGTACTACCTTACTAATTTTTAGCGATTTAGGAAAAATGCCGTCACAAAAACAATCATTTATTAAATTTACACAGAAAGGTCCTATAATATCGATTGCATGCTTTAAGAGTCTACTATTTAAATCACATATATATCAAGACTATCTAATTTAGATAGGCTATTTACAACACTAATTAATTCCTCATACGTAACTGGTAGTAAATAGAATGAATCCGCAGGGTGATTTGAGTTTTTCAAATAGTCACTCACCCGACAATTTGATTTTGGAAGCGAGTCAATAATATTTTGAGCGACAGATGCAAAATGTAAATTTAACTTAGAGATAGTGTTATATCATTTTGTTTGGGTTATTTCTTTCTTGATTAATTATTTTCCAACAATCTTTAATTTTATTGTCAGAGTGAAGAAGTAAATTTTGAAAAGATTCCCTTTTGGATTTTTTTTTGGCTTCTCTGTAAACCTTGTTAAAGGTTTTGAATGTTTGTATGTGAATAGGGTCTCTGGTAATATTCGCTTTGAGTTTTAAGGCACTACCAAAATCTCTCATCTTTTTTAAATGATCATCAAACCACCTCACAGGAGGTCTTTGCTTGCAAATTTTCTTTAACGGAAAGCTTTCTTTGACCAATTCATTTAATTTAGTTATAAGGAAATGAGAACGATTAGTGACATCTAGACAATTAAGTTTTTTATTATTCCAATCTAGTGCAAGTAGCGACACTCGAAAATTATTTAGGCCGTCACTCGATATAACTTTTTTTTGGACAATTACATTACGATGGTGTTTCTGTTTTATTGCAATCTAAAATTTTGCAAATAGCCTGATCATCGCTTACATCCGTTACAATATTATCAATACAAGTAGCAGACATACTATTTACTCTGGTATAATCGTGTATACACACTCTTAGCCCGTAAGGACTAAACATATTTGTTAGTGATTTCACATTATTGTCAGGATTCTTAAAGTTCATGTTAAAAATACGGCATTTTCTTCAAATAATACTGTAAATAAATTAGGTACCTATAAATATTAAAGGTTTTCTCTCCCTAACACGCATTTCAAACCCTTAATTGTAAAATCATGAAATTTATATGGTGGCTTACTTACCAAAAGGGACAGTCTACGGAAAGAATTTTTTGACATTAAACAAAGTTAAAATTTTATTACAGGAAGATCTACAATAATGAGCATCACCGTATTAAATTAGCAAGGTCATATCTACATAAAAAATAAGTATACAAGATTCGTTTTCAAAAATTCGTCTTCTAATAAGGTAAAATAGAGTGTCAAGGTTTTTATAGTAAAAATCTGCATATCCATACATGCAGTTATATCATGCAAGTAACCTACCATTCTGGTATAACAAAAAAGTCATCATTATTAGAGATGTATTTTTGGATACATATTATCTAAAACGTTCACACCGAAACGTGTATGATGTGTTTCTTACGATATGTTTCAACTGATAAGGTTTCTGGTACAAC
Source organism: Pyrocoelia pectoralis (assembly GCA_036250285.1). NCBI lineage: Eukaryota > Metazoa > Arthropoda > Insecta > Coleoptera > Lampyridae > Pyrocoelia > Pyrocoelia pectoralis. The sequence goes on from CM070074.1 coordinate 41,750,259, forward strand.
ACTACTAAACACAACTCCGTAACGTTAACTTTGAAATATAACTATTTTGTTTCAAACGAAACATCACATTTGTAACGTTTCTAAAATGTTATACGTTATCACATTCCAAAAAAATACATCACAAAGATGTATTTTTGGATACATATCTAAAACGTTCATGTTGTAATGTGTATGTTTTGTATTTTATGTAACATATCAATTGAAACGTTTATTAGACATTACCATTTATTCGCTTTCGACAGGAATGTACCAGTAATGTGTCTTAGATGTTTCTTAGGAATGTTTCATTTGTAACCCTTATGCAACATTTAGAAACGTTTCATGGATGTACTGTGTTCAGTGGGTCGTCTGTATTGATGTATTTCTACTTCAATTTTATTTTCCATTGTTTTCCAATTTTTTTCAAAAAGATTTCTTCAATTAATTTTGGTGCTCCGTAATTTTGCCGCTCCCTAATTTTTGCCGCCCTGGGCACGAGCCCTTAAAGCCCCCTCCCCCACCCCCTAAATCCGCCACTGATAACACAGCCAAAAAAGAGAAAGAGCATTGCAGACACTGGTCGAAAATCCCAGAGCACAGTCATTCCAAAATCTTTCTGGAAACCGCAAACGGGGACTTAGCAGCGTCCATCTTAAAGTTACGTAAGACGAAGATAAAACTTGCGATAGAGATGGTCACAGGTCACTGTCACCTGAACAAACACCTGCATAACATGGGACTGACTGATAGCCTAATATGCAGGGATTATGGCGAGGTTGAAGAAAGGCCCAATCCTGGACTTTGTTAAAGATACAGTTATTCTGGAAGGGTAGATCACAGCGGGAAGCACAGTAGACCAAAAGGTCTCAGTGCAGGAACCCATTGGGACCACCCCTAGCAATAATAATAATAATATTATTATTATTTCAGAACCACGTCACTCACTTTCAACTAATACCATTCAAACACAAAATGAAACACAACACTAAATCCTCCATTAACAAATTGAAACTCTGTTGCATACTCAACATAGCTTTACAGAAAGTCCATTACCAACACATAAAACAACCACTCATGTAACATCTCTAAGCAAACACATAATACAGTCACAACATCACAACACACAAAACACAAACAACACATTACCCACTTCAGTGCAACCTATGCGCGGATGCGCCGCGTTACACGACAAACACTTACACAATAAACATAATAGTATTTCAAAACACATAATTATATTTTTTTACAGTAACTTCAAATTTATTGTGAATAGTTTTATGTACTATTACTAGGACTAATCGTTACTTGATTCCGATCCGTGCAGTTAGTTAACCAGGCTTCGCCTGAGTATCGATCAAAACCGAAGTACAATAATAATAATTACCTATACCAAAAACAATACACCATAGTTTACACATTTTAGGATTAGATAAGAATATATTATACTATACAATTACAAAAGGCAGTTATCATCAACACTTGCCACATAGTTAGAAAATTTCTAAACATAACTGAAGATACTACACATCACTCAGAACCACATCACTCACTTTCAACTAATACCATTCAAACACAAAATGAAACACAACTATCAATATACATAGCATTACAGAAAGTCCATTACCCAGAGGCGTATTTATGCTTCTGCCGCCTAGAGGCGCAAGAAAAGTGCCGCCCGCTCACATCCCTCACCACAGGAATAGAACTTATTTATGCAAGTCTGAAGTCGAGAAAACATTTTTTTATTAAAAACTAGCCGACCCGGCGAACTCCGTACCGCCATAAATTCCTAAAAGATTTGTTTTACTATTTATGCCCGCCTCGGCTTCACACGCCGACTAAGGAAATGTCACACTTCCTGTAAATTCAAATTAGTTTGATTCTCATTAATTCCATATAGTGACACGTTTGATTTATCGAAAATGATTAACCCGTCAAATTAAAAAGTAACGGAAATGTTATATGCTATCATATCTGAACGCCAAACGTTCATAGGTAATTGTTACGTAATATTGCATATGAATTAATTAATTATGACGTATGTCTGTTTAAAGTTAACAAATGCTGACTAAATAACTGAACTTCGATCTGAGATCTCTCACAGTCTTCTGTCTCATTCACTCACTCACTTTTTCATAGTCTTCTGTCTCATTCACTCATTCACTTTTATATTATTAGATTTTTAAAACTTTCTGTTCGATTTTTTTTTAATTTTCCTTTATGCAAACCTTGCCCTTAAAATAACGAAGACAAAAAAAAATAATCCAATTTCGTGCAGTCGTTCGGAAGTGATGCGCTTACATACATTTCGGCAATTCATTTTTTTTAATATAGAAGATAGATAAAGACGACAAACCTAAATGCACATAACAACACACGAAACACCTTTTAATTATAACATATGGTCTGTTTGAAGTTAAGAAATGGCGACTGAGAGATTTATCATTATCACAGTCTTCTGTCTCATTCACTCACACACTTTTTAAAAACTTTTTATATTCGTTTTTATTGATATCAAGTATCGTAGCTGAGGGATAAATAGCAGGCTTCGAGTTCGAATCCCAGTGGCGGATTTCATATTTTAAATTTTTAAATTTCGATTTTTTAAAATTTTTTTTTATATAAAAATTCTCCTTACAATAACGAACAAAAAAGAATTATCCAATTTGGTGAAGTCCTTCGGAAGTTATGGAATTACATACATTTCGCCGACTAAACACATCAACAACCACTCATGTGACACCTCTACTAACTCGTTCACATACACCCAAACGCAAACACACAATACACTCACAATTAGCACAAAACACAAACAAGACATTACCCACTCGAGTGCAACCTATGCGCCGAGTTAAACAACAAACATTTACACAATAAACATAATACTATTTCAAAACACTATGTTTTTTTACAGCTACTTCAAATTTATTTTTATATAGATTGGCCTGAGTATCGATAAGAACCGAAGTACAATAATAATAACAAACATACAGGGTGATTCACGACTATTCCCTCGGTCTCTTGTGCCTAAAGGGCAGAAGATATCAGATTCATTTTTTGGTGACATATGTAAATCGATAACGACTATTTTTTAAAATTATTTTCAATTATACAGGATGCTTCACAAAATTGTAATATATCAAAGTTAGGTTTTTTTAAATGCAACCCTCTGTATTTTATTACATTTTTAGATTATACGTTAAAAACTAAGGTAACTTTATTAAACATTCCCTATACCTATCGCTTACCAATTTTGAGAAACTTGTGATTTTAAGAAAAATATTCAATTTGAACAACGCCTAATAACACGGAAACCACGTACTTTCAGTAACACAAATTTATATCGATATATCTTGACCTTTAAGGCTTTCATTTGCACTATGTAGGATTTCGATTCATTGTACAGGGTGTTTAGAAAAAGGATTCTTATTTTATATTTTTCAAACATCAAAAACTCACTTAACTTAAATGGAACACCCTGTATGTTTTTATTCTATGTTGAATAACTTTTCATTTTCTATCAACAAGTATGAGTAATAGATATGTCTAAAATCAACGATTAAAAAGTTATTAAAATTTTTCTCTAAAATTTGTATGAAAATGGTTTTTGTTTGCATTCTAGTAGGCAATGATTTTTTTATTGTAGTTGATAATTAGATATAGGATCATAACTTAATTAAAAATGAAATTAATAACAAGAAGTAATCATTTATGGAAAAAAATGGTATAGAAAAGGCTCAATATGATGACCATTTTCTTCTATGCACAACCGCACTCGATTTTCAATAGATCTAACGTTTCTCAGGATATCTGGTGTTATAGTAGCAAACGCATCCTTTATTGTAATCTTTATGTCATCAGCAGTGGTAGGTGGAGTGTTGTGGACCCCTCCTTCCAATCCATTTATTGAGGAATTGTCTATCTAAATATTTTTGAAAAAAACATAAACACCATTCTTATCACATTCAACTTCACCAGAATTTATGTGGACGAGGCTTTCAACGAAGGTTGAATTTTTGTTTATCGAGTCTCGAAAAAGTCGGAGAAGAAGATGAATTCTTTAAATATGTTTCATTTACCGACGAATCCACCTTCCACAACATAACGGCTTGGTAAACTGACATAACTTTCATTACTAAATCGTCACCTGTATCGCACTGTTGACCGCCAAAACCGGTGGAGTCTCAATGTATTTGGGAGAATTGTGATTTTTTGATGGAAACTTGAACGGAGTAAAATTTTTACGGATTTTAGAACAACACTTTTTCGAGTCTTCTTGATGAAGTTTGTTTAGATATTATTATTATTATCATAAATTGGTAAGCGATAGGTATAGGGAACGTTGAATAAAGTTACCTTAGTTTTTAACGTATAATCTAAAAATGTAATAAAATACAGGGGGTTGCATTTAAAAAAACCTAACTTTGATGTATTACAATTTTGTGAGGCATCCTGTATAATTGAAAATATATTTAAAAAAACAGTCGTTATCAATTTACATATGTCACCAAAAAATGAAGCTGATATCTTGTACCCTTTAGGGACAAGAGACCGAGGGAATAGTCGTGAATCACTCTGTATACACACCTACAGGGTAATTCGGGAGGAAATGGAAATATTTTAAACACGTGTCCAGGAAGCTAAAATAAGCAAAATAAGCTCATATGTTCAAATCCCATTTTCATTTGTTTCAGAGATAATTAGGTTTTTCTTTTTAAAAAGTTAATCAAGTTTTTCAGAAGCAATACGTGCACTTGGGTACATTCCAGTTTCGCTAGCACGTGTAAAAACATGTTAAACCAAGTGCCTATTAGGAATTCTTCGATTCGCAAACGACGTCGATACTCTTCTACCGAACGAACAGAATTACCATTACAAAATCCATAAACAAACACCATATCTGTATATTCTCTAACTGAAAATATGAGGCATTTTTATAATCTCGTCAAACAACTACAACTGGCACTTTAACATTTATCTATTATAATTAATATTTTGTTTTAAATTGGCATTTAGGACAACGTTGTCATATTTAACTGTATATAGGACCAAGGCCATAAACAGAATTTTTTTCGGCCTAACAGTTCTCGAAAAAAAGACGGAAAACCGGAAAACAGTGAAATCGCTACGACTCCACATATATGTAATAGCCTTAATATGATTAGAAGACATTTTCTGATTATTCTTATTTATCCTAGCGAACGAACGCTCAAAAAGGGCTTGTAGACAGACTTTTTGATCCTAAAGATTTTATTTCTGGGATGTGTTTGGTGATGATTATACGAAAAGTAGCGTAACAAAATGTGCGGATTTGTTTGGTTTTCCGTTTACATCTCTTGAACAGGCCATCGTAGTGGGAAATGGCCAATTATAAAAAAAGCAGATTAAATTTTCTACAAGTTTGCTTCTATGCGTTTTTTCTCTATCTCTATCCGTTGAAGAGATATTCGCTGTCAAGAATTGACATTTTTTTTGAAAATCGCTTTTACACGACGTTTTTCGGCAAATATTGTGTCCTAGCTTCTAAAGTATTGGGTTTATAGCAAAAACTGCTGAAATAAAAGTTGTAGACCATAAAATTTCCTATAAAATACATATACCGTTTAATATTTTATCTCAAATCGATTAGATGTTATAGTTATTTTAAAAAAAAACGTTGAGTTCAAGATGGAATAGAGGGCACTAGAGAACAACTAATTTTGTGGGAGGTTTGGAGCTAAATCTGATATGTGAGTATTAAATACAGATTACCTGCATCCTTAGCCAAACAATTTCAGTCTTATGCGCCACCATGTTTAATGGTTTCTAGTCTTTTCTTAATACATTTATGATAGGGTTAATATATGTTTGACGAAAAGAACAAAAGTATTTTCTCGAGGCAGCTTTTATTTTATAATTGGCCATTTCCTACTACGATCGTCTATTCAAGAGATACAAAGGGAAAACTTAACAAATCCGCAAATTTTGTTACGCTACGAAGTTAGCTCATACGGTAGGGCCGACTTTTCGTATAATTATCACCAAACACCTCCAAACACATCTAAGGAATAAAATTATTAGGATCAAAAAGTCTGTTTACAAGCCCTTTTTGAGCGTTCTTTCGCTAGGCTAAATAAGAATAATCAGAAAATGTCTTCTAACCATACTAGTGCTATTACATATATGTGGAGGATTTCACTGTTTTCCGGTTTTCCGTCTTTTTCTCGAGAACTGTTAGGCCCACAGGAATGCATCTATGCTATTTAAATAAAAGGTGATAAAATGTCCTACAATTTTTTTCTCCGTGACAAGAGTCGTAGGGCACGTCGTTATGGCAATATCTGGCTCGAAACATGGATAATACGTTGGAAAAAGATTTTGGGAAAAATTGCCTATTTTTGAAGAGCTGTATCTCGGAAACTATTATACTTACAGACTTCCGGTTAGGCTCAAATTATAGCAAATTTAGTCTAGTTTAAAAAAGATAATCATATTCTTCGCACTATAACTCGTAGTTTTTGATCTACGAGGCCAAAACTGAAAAAAGTCCGAAAAAATCGCGGTTTTTGGCGCCCCCCCCCCCCCCCCCCCAGTTTCCACAAGTTTTTTGAAGTTGCAAAATTGAGTATTTACTACTGGGACTGAACCTAACAACATAAAAAAGTCAAACCTAATATAGGATTTTTTGCAATGTTCATGTTTAAAATGACTGGACTATACTGGTTGCAGTTTTAGATACTTGTAGAAACACTTTCCAGTTCCTTTTATCTTTTTGAAGTTATTAAAGCTATTCAAATCGTAGAAAAACATATAATCCTAAGTTCGGGGTGGGTTTCAGATCTACAGCCTTGCATAGGACAGCACAAACATTGATGAGATTATAACATTGCTTCCAACAAAATTATTTTACCTTTTATAACGTGTGTAGTGTGTAGTTTGCATTACCTACAACAATATATCCAATTTTAGGTTTGTGAAAATAAAGCACATATTTGTACCTAATATAAAGTGGGTAATGTTGAGATAATAATTTTATCTAAAGAAAAACGTCTTGTCTGTAGTAAAAGAGACAACATTTGTATTAAAAGGGACACGTGCCGCAACAATGCCTTTCCTATTGTTATGAATAGCATCTATTTAGAAATAAAAGGGTTCTAAAATCAATATACCTACATATTTATTACGTATTGTTAACAACGTAAAAAACATCAAAATGAAAACTTACAATTTCAAGTAGGAGATAAAAAAAGAATAAATGTCAATAAATCATTGTTAGAAGGCAGCGGTGTACTACGTCACAGTGATTGGTACATATTATAAAAATTTGACAATTTAGCACGGTGAAACCACTTCATCTTCATCTCGCACTTAAAGCTTTTTGAAAGTAGACATTAGACGATGATAGAAATCGCAAATTACAACAAATTCTTTAAGCGGACACTCCACTTACTAAATTGAAACATTAATTGACACTTAGTGCATAACAAAATGGAACCTAATTTAAAATATTTGCTTTTGAGTTTGCTATAACTTCATTTTGAATTTATTTGACTTCGTAATTATTTGACGTCGGATATTTTCAAAGCAATCCTTGTTTGTTGCTATGGAAATAAACCATCACAACAATGAAAAAAATCTCAAATGTCAAAATAATCACGTTGATAATTTTGTCGTTAAAAACTTGTTCTTTTTCTATGGTTAAAAATGAGCAAATGTGAGTCTGATTCCCTACCTTCAGACGTTGAAGAAGTTGCAAAAGCTGTTGTAGCAAATTTGCTGCCAAGTAAATCAAAAGCAGCGTATGAAACAGCTTATTCTAACTTCCAAAAGTGGTGCGGAGTGAAGGAGATAAATATTGAAAAAACAATATCAGAAAAGGTTCTTCTTGCTTATTTTTCATACAAAGCAAAAGTATTCCGATCGTCGACGATGTGGAGTCACTATTCTATGTTACGAACAACAATCTATGTCAATAAAAATGTGGATATCAGTAAGTTTACAAATCTGATTGCTTTTTTGAAAAGGAATGCGGAAGGATATCGGCAAAAAAAATCAAAATAGCTATTTATATAACAAGTTGCAAAAGTTTTTTGCACTAGATGTGCAAAAAAGACGGAGTTTTGCAACGTGTTTATACAGAGTGGCCCAACGAAAAGGTAACAGACGGGTTTCTGGCCAGAGGGAATTATTTTTTGGGAAACGCAAAAACACGTCAATTTTTATATCAAGGGAGACAACTTTCGCCATGATTTTCAACCTGAAGTGATTTCATCTCTTAGCGCTGTGAGAACAACCCCTAAAATTTAAATAGGGATGATGGGGCAAGTGATACGTCATTTGAAAGGTCTTTCTTTTCTGATTTCAGTGCACTAGTTTTTTTTATTTTTTTTTTATTTTTAACCAAAAAAATTGAAGTTCCAAAATGGAAAACGAGGAAAGAGATTGAGGCATTTAAAAACTCAAAAAAGCTCAGACAGGTCAATTGTTTTTTTTCTTAGAGAAGCTAGGTACTTTTACTGATATTTGACAACATTGTTTCACCCCTTGGGTACAGGGTAAACAACCCTTAAATTTTTAAATAAAAACAAGGGTTAATTTTTTCTTGTGCTAATTAATAAAACCAGTTTATGCAAATTCAACCCTTATTTTAATAAATGTTCGAAGTGCCTACCTTCAGCTCCATGCAATAGTACAAATTTTGATTAAATCGTTCCCGTACATTTTGCAACATTTCAGGAGTGATCAGGCGGCATTCATGTACTATACGGTCACGTAACTCCTCCAAAGATTCCGGACCAGTGGAAAAAACTTTACTCTTTACATGACCCCATAAAAAAAATCTAATGGGGTGAGATCAGGAGGAACGAGTTAATCAAAATCTGTATTATTACATGGAAGCTGAAGGCAGACACTTCGAAAATTTATTAAAATAAGGGTTGAATTTGCATAAACTGGTTCTATTAATTAGCACAAAAAAATTAACCCTTGTTTTTATTTAAAAATTTACCCTGTACCCAAGGGGTGAAACAATGTTGTCAAATATCAGTAAAAGTACCTAGCTTCTCCAAGAAAAAAACAATTGATCTGTCCGAGCTTTTTTGAGTTTTTAAATGCCTCAATGTCTTTCCTCATTTTCCATTTTGGAACTTCAATTTTTTTGGTTAAAAATAAAAAAAATATTAAAAAAACTAGTGCACTGAAATCAGAAAAGAAAGACCTTTCAAATGACGTATCACTTGCCCCATCATCCCTATTTAAATTTTAGCTAAGGGATGAAATCACTTCAGGTTGAAAATCATGGCGAAAGTTATCCCCCTTGATATAAAAATTGACGTGTTTTTGCGTTTCCCAAAAAAAAATTCCCTCTGACCAGAAACCCGTCTGTTACCTTTTCGTTGGGCCACCCTGTATACAAGATTTTTTGCAATTCAGTAAAATTCATCTTCATTTTGAATTTATTTGACTTGGTAATTATTTGACGTCGGATATTTTCAAAGCAATCCTTGTTTGTTGCTATGGAAATAAACCATCACAACAATGAAATCTCATTTTGTCACTCAGTGACAAAATGAATAACATTTTGTCACTGAAAATGGGTGACAAAATAATGACATTTCGTAACTGAATTGCAAAAAAACTTTTAGTAAGGAAGATTTCAGTAGATTTTTAATAGAAGCTGATGATAGGCTTGAAAGTAATTTTTATAATTGGGATAGCTGGAGGTTGCCGAAGAAATGAATTACTAAATATGCGCCCCGAGGATGTTAGTGATTGCGGTCCTTTTATTAAAATAAGCATTCCAGATACAAAGACAAAAATTGAGAGAATTTTTACAACAACCGAAGGGGATGTTGCTGTAATTAATCTGATTGTACTAATCCGAAAATACATTCAAATGCGTCCAAATCATGTAAAAAACAATCGATTTTTACTTGGATATAGAATAGGAAAATGCACTGCTCGTGCTCAACCTGTTGGCATCAACACATTTTCTGACATTCCAAAAAAAATAGCGAAATTACTTGGCTTGCAAAATCCTGAATTATATACTAGCCATGCATTTCGCAGAACGTCAGCAACGTTACTGTCAGATGCTGGTGCTGATATACAAACGTTGAAAAGGCATGGTGGATGGAAGTCCAACGTTGTTGCTGAAAATTATATTGATGAATCTATCAATAATAAAAGAATAACAGCTGTGAAGCTGAAGATACTTGGACAAAATACATCGGCAAATATCGGCAATATCCCAGTTCTCAAACAAAGTACATCGACTAGCATAACAATGAATTCAAACGTGACTCAGTTTGTTAACAATGATGAAGATGAGACATCATATACGAGTAATGAACAAAGGCAGCAGTATTCCGTGGCAATAAGTTTCAAAAATGTACTTAAATTTTTATAGTAAATAACATTAATCTTTAAATCAAATTGTGTTTACTTTTTGTTAGTTTCATGTAAGTATTGTAAGTAAGTACATATATTATAATTCTTAGTAAAAATAAATGGATATGTATGTGTTTATTTTTTCAATAAACATGTATACATATTTAAAAATGAATAACATTTTGTCACTGAAACGACTGTAAAAATTATGACATTTCGTAACTGAATTGCAAAATAGTTATTTACGATACAAGTGTCGTAACGTATCATTTTACGATACGAGACGGCGGTTTAGTAAACGAGGCCGCAGGCCGAGTTTAATAAGCCGTCGAGTATCGTAAAATGATGTTACGATACGAATATCGTACAACGTTTTATCTACTATTCATAAAATATTGTTAATCGAAAGAAATTTGTAAAAAATTAGAAATAATTTAGTAGGCATATCTGTCATCTGTCACCTTGATAAATGAGTGCGGTAAAATAGTTCATTACGATACTCATTTGAGTGTCGTAATGTTGAACTTTATATATGAATAGTAGATAAAATACCTTGTATGTTTGGGCGATCACATTGGATACACCTACTTTGCTCCGTAACTTCACAAACAAAAAAACGCTTTCGTGCTTGATGCTTTTATTCATTTAATCTTTAAGAATTAAAAAGCGAAACTAAACCAAAGCTTCAAATTTCGATTTTGTTGTTAACTATTTATACATTCCAACACGAACTATAGAAAGTTTTAAGACGCTACATACAATTTAAATCAAATCCTTTAGAAAAGAAAGAACACGTTTTTACTTTCAATCCAAGACTATAATTGATTTTAAAAGGACTTTAGGTAGTCCACTCTAACGCTGCTAGATATGTTATTTTTTCCTTGTAAATGTAAACACATTAAACACTCTAAGCTATATGAAGTGGTATCTTGTGGGCAGATACAAACCCTCACAAGTCAGAACTAACAAATTAATAGTAGGTAACTAATAAATGTAATTCTTATGGTATTTCTCTATTTTAAATAGGTACTGTTTTTGATATTTTAGTTCTAGTATGTATTGATAGGTATGGTGCGTTTTCATTACAGCTCATTATGGGTTTACGAATTTCTAAGGTAGACGAAATATAAAATAAAACAAGTGCAACTTGTGTACATGGCATTATGCGGACAAACCGAATTTTTTTTTAAATTCATACTTACCTAATATGGCATAGAAATAGTAAGTTTCATCCTGAAGTTTAGTTTAGAAATGGATTCCCAATATCACATTTTGCATAAATTTAGCTAAAAAATGATTTTTGAATTAATAAAGAAGTTTTGGAATTGTAACTTTAACAACCATGTTTGGAGATAAGGGGATGAAACGAGTCGTCAAAAGAACTTCCAACAATACAAAATTTACTTACTACTTATCTCCAAAGTAGGTACATTGTGTTATTTTCCCATAGAAATTGGAATATAAGATTTTGGATAACGTTATCGACAAATAAACAACTAAGGTAGTAAAACGTTCTTGCTGATTGAGGCAACACGTTTGGCATTTTTTTCAAAGAAATTAAAGAAGCATTCAACAGTCTGCATCCAAGTGTACGGGCAACGGGCAACGAGCAACGACGAAAAGTTCGTGTGACCCATGCACATGGCTATATTTGTAAATTCAAACCCTTCTAAAACACCTAATTTGGATTTTGTATTCCAAAAATGTAAAAATTTGATGTTATTATATGAACTCATGTGATGTTTGTGTTATAGTAAACATTTGGCGTAGTTAGATGTGTGTTTATATCAACTAACATGTTTTTGATCTAATATCGAAATTGGTGTATTTTGGCGATGTCTTGAGACGTATTCAAAATAATTGAAAAAAAGGAGCTTCTCTTATCTTATTAAAAATTTCCTTGTCCAATTTTGTTGGTAAAGTTATTAACTCATTTTACACCGTACAACTCAAATGTTTAACTGATCCCTTTGGTTTTTCTAATAGCTGTTGCAAAACGATGTCGTAGCTAACAAATTAATTACGGACAAGAAGTTTCCACCTAATTTATTGTCTGTATTCCATTTCGGGTTAACATTAAACATCAATTAGGTAATCATCGTAAAATTTACCTCGAATAATTTAATTCCTTTCGAAAAATGGACTTCCAGGTATTATATACCGGGTGTCAACGAATCTATTAGACAAGCCATAACTTCTAGAATAATAGGTGTATTAAAATGAGATTTGGTATAGGTGAATGACATGTAAAGAGGAAAATTTTCGCATATTTTTCACAGTCTGGTCACTTCCGGTTTCGCCGGAAATGGCTCCGGTTTTGAATTTTTAAATGGAACACCCTGTATATTGCTACATTTTTGGATTTCTGAGACAATTCTGAATCAGAAAATGAATTTTAAAAAATTTTTTACGCCTACTTCATTTTTTTAGATTAATTTTTAATATTGCATCTAGGTGGCCATGATTGGACGTAAACTAATCTGAGGATCTCAGGTGATGTCAGAAAATTACAATCGCAACATTTTAGTGACTAGTATGATAGATAGGAATAATACAAGTTGGAAAAATTACATTTTCGTGTCTAACTATTATTTTTCAAATGACGACCGTTTTTAGACAAGCACTTTCCGAAAAGAGGATTTTTTGACGAATCTAACGATACTAATTTATTTGCGATTGGATTAAAAATAAGAACATAAATAAGGAAAATACTGGATAATAATTTATTTACTTTTGTCAAGTGTGCCTTAAGTGTTTTTTTTCTCCAAAGAAGACTTGATAAAAATAACTAGGTACAAAATATTATGCATCACGGCTATCCATGGCACACTTGACAAAAGTAAGTAAACTATTATCCAGTATTTTCCTTATTTAGTTATTTATGTTCTTATTTTTAATCCAATCGCAAATAAATTAGTATCGTTAGATTCGTCAAAAAATCCTCTTTTCGGAAAGTGCTTGTCTAAAAACGGTCGTCATTTGAAAAATAATAGTTAGACACGAAAATGTAATTTTTCCAACTTGTCTTATTCCTATATTTCCTATCGATCATACTAGTCACTAAAATTTTGCGATTGTAATTTTCTGACATCACCTGAGATCCTCAGATTAGTTTACGTTCATTCATGGCCACCTAGATGCAATATTAAAAATAACTCTCAAAAAATGAAGTAGGCGTAAAATTTTTTTTAAAATTCATATTCTGATTCAGAATTGTCTCAGAAATCCAAAAATGTAGCAATATACAGGGTGTTCCATTTAAAAATTCAAAACCGGAGCCATTTCCGGCGAAACCGGAAGTGACCAGACTTTACATGTCATTCACCTATACGTACCAAATCTCATTTGAATACACCTATTATTCTAGAAGTTATGACTTGTCTAATAGATTCGTTGACACCCGGTAGTGTATACGCTTCAATGTGCTATTTCGTGTTTGTCAATTTTTCTGAATAAAGTAGTCCAATTGGAAATTCCACGTATCCAATTAATTTTTAAATACTGTTTTGATCTATCACCAAACAACCAACAAGGTTCACAATAGTAAACGTTTAGTTTCTTAGAATAACGTAACCACTGTCTGGACACCTTCAAACCACTTATAGTCGTATAATAAAAAGATTCGTCCTGGGCAAAATGACAAAATGACATTGGATTTGGTAGGCGCTTTTACTAAAAAGTGTTTTCGTACTTTTATAGATGAGATAGCATTGAACAAAACACTTTTTGATGATAGATATGTATTATGTAATATAATTTTTTACATAGCTTTTTCGTTTTTAGGATGAATTTTCGTTTCCGCTGTATTTTACTATAAAGATAAAAACGATCTTCAGCATGTGCTATGTCACGTAACGATGTTTCAATATGACCAGCGGCAAAGAATACCCAGGAGCTAGCTCGGCCCTTGGTACCGTGCTGCGCTTGCTGCCCCGATAACTACACCACTGTGTATGATATGTAAACTATGCAGTGGCGTATTACCATTCTCCCTAACATTAAAACATATGGTTTAAACCTCTAAATGACAGTATTGACTATGAGGCAGATTATAACAAAATTGTTACCACTTCATTTAAATTTCTTATGATAGAAATAGGTACCTACTTATTTCAAAAATCTTTAGTTGTGCCAAAAACACTACTTTAGTCACAATTAGATATTAATTAGCAACTTTATTTTACAAAGGCATGCGACACGTTCGGTCTGTTTTGCAGATGAACGTTAGAGTACCGACAAAAGGAACACCCGACATCCAAAAACCACATTACTTAAACCATTATGAAACGTTCAGTCGGTGTTCATACGAATTAATTAATATAAGGGCTGACTAATAAAAAGGAATATTCGCACTTTATGGCGTAAAGTGAACGAAGAAGATATCTTTCACTTTACCTGTTCTATATTAAAATACGGTTTTCACGTATTGTGAACGAATTACGCTTGTTCGAAATGTGGAAATGTAAACTGTAAGTTCACATCCGACAAGTGAACCTAAACTATACTTGCTTAATATGAATTATATCTACTCTTTACCCTTTGTTAGACGGTCACTTCAAGCAGTAACTTATGTAACTTTGTATAGCCTTTATAGAAAAAGATTGAAAAATAGATTTAACAAAAAGCTACAAACCGAGGTGAAAAGTAGGAATAGATTGGTTAACATCTGGGAATTCATCGGAGACATACGTTTATTACATTGTAAGAAGTGTGGGTCTTTGTAACCAAGGTCGTATAGAATTTTCGAAATATCTCGAACGAAATTTACGAGTTTAAACGTTTGATATTACTACTTTACAAAGCAAAGGTATTATATTTTAACATCTAATCCATTTTATACGTGTTCATATATGTAGTGTAGTTCATTTTGCCAAATCGAAAGTAGGTAGGTACTTTAAAAAATCTTGAAATGTGCACAAGGAACTTTTTATTGCATCACTCAAAGAAGGCGCCATTAAGGAAAATGGCACAAACATTGCCCTTTATTTTAAGTTATTTTCTTACCACGCCTTTCTTTTTATTACGTTTTATATTGGATGGGGAAAGAAATTGAAGCTATACCTATCAGTCGCATGTCAAATTCGTGGGTACTCAAGTTATTTTATTATAATACCTTCTTTTTTGTTGGCAGATATCCAATAATTTAAATGTAAAACTCAACACGTACGCGTATTGTTTACTTGTCATTGTTTTCAAACGGAGTGTCATCACACAGTTAACTCTGTCAACTTGGGACGAATAATAAATAATATTGTGAAATTTACCAAAATTACTCTTATTAATTTAAAATTAATTAAATGAGATGCTTTTCGCTGAAGAATACCCTTCAAACCGTTTATGTACGATAGAGTATGTGTATGAAATGAACTAATACCAAAATTCATTGGGTACCTACTAATTTGGATATTAATATTGTAGAATATTCGAAAAGTATATCATGTTGATAAATTCGTAAAAACGCAGTTTACGTCTTCGTGTTTAGAATCATCAATTTAAACAAAAATGTTTGAATTTCATTTAACTTCGTTAATATGTATGAGGGAGTATTATTCAAATTAATTTTTTGGGATCGCCAACATTTCGAAAAATGTTAAATTTCTTCGCAACACTAATTATTATTAATTAGGAAAGACCGGATCTCGAGCCACCAAGGTTTGCAAAGCACTACAAAATTCTTAAATGTAAACGCTCACACTAATTTATATTTAATTTAAACATATCGTTTTACAGAATTGTGTGATATACCTACGTAATTGAATACACAATTTAATGAAATTTTATTTACTAATATGAATATGGTAATATAAAATTATACTAGCAAAATAATTTACGCTGACACATTTTTAGTTTTCAAAAGTAGCATTTTGTCTTTTTGAGGGAAACTCAAACTTCATATAAAGTACAACGTGGATACTAATGAGCAAACTTCAATATTGTGGGCTATATTGCTTTTACCAATTTATTAATAATATAACATTTATAATTAAATCACATCACTTGCACCTTTTATTTAACATTATTAACTGCCAGCTGCACATTTAAATAGTTGTGCTGGTATAGTAGCTCTTTGCAAAATACTTCTAATAACACTTATTCCTCCTCTTAATTATGTTGTATGATGCTGAATCGGTAAAGCACTATATCGGAGTAAAAATGCAAGGCCTCTGACTTTAAAGTGGTCATAACGAAAAAACTGAGGGGTGAAATTTCTTCATTTTTGGGCAGTACATTAGTCATTTATATATGTTTAACATGTGTAAAAATCAAATTGGTAGAATCCGTTGTTTAACTTTTATTTTAATTAACAGCAATAAAAACGCTGTATTTAGTATTTTCCTGGCTGACGGTCAGTTTTAACTTATCATAAAATTGTTATTGTTTCATAAATTGTTACCAAATTTACAAATGTTGTAGCACACATACTTCTCAAAAGTCGACAGTCAATAAATATTGATTACTCATATAATTAATTGGTTTTATAAGCCCTAACCGAAAATGTGCTATTTTGCAATATACGGTAACTAAAGAAAAAATTCTTATTTTAAATGCTAAATTTATATTACTCAAATCGAGCTGCATTATTGCTTTATTGAAAACAAAATTTGTTTTCTTGTAATTCAAAGTAAATGTTATAATTATCGCGAAAGAAAGACGCACATATTCCCGCGAGAGGTAATCTACCACATCGTAAATCGTGAGCGGCAAACCACAACGATGTGATTATTCTTTAGCATTGTACAAAACCATGCGTTTCATAGCAATAGTGTACGACACCATCTTCCACCCCGTACTGCACTTCGCAGCGCAAACCCATTCATCCATCCTTTTTTCCAAATTTCTTTTAAACAAATGGCATTGTTTTTGTGAATCGTGTTAGACCACAATATAATTGCTTTAACCTTGTTATGTTACTGTCAATGTTATTAATATCGAACGTTCAGGTACTGAGTTACACAAGTTGTCGTTTTTTTCATTATAGTTTTATGACTAATAAACCAATTTGTCCTCAAAAGCATCTCACACCGACAAAAAAGTATACACTTACCAAATATATAAGTATCTACCATTCAGTTTCAATAACATAGCCGTAATTAATTTTTAAAGTCGAGCGCTTGTGCGATTTCAGTCATAATTAGCGCTTTTTCACACATAAATTAATACAGAAAATTAACCATGTGTTGCAAAAATCTAAAACTGTACACCTTTTTGTAGGAATACATGATCTTTTAAATGCACTTTATTTCATTAAATTATGATTGCTAATTATTGAGATAGAACCTTCTAAAGTCAGAGGCCTTGCATTTTTACTCCGATAGTAGTACACGTTCTTTCTGTCACGGTTATAATGTAGAATTGTTATCGCATCTGGGTGATTGAAGTCTTCACTTAATAAACCAAAACAGGACGGGCGAGAAACCTGCTGAAGAAAGGGCTCATGTGCTATTTCATTTTAGTAGTTTGGAGCGGGAAGATCTGCTAATTCCGTAAGAGTCAACTATGCAAGTGCGTACACTGCATATATTAAATCAAATTCTTAATGATATTGTGATTCCAAAGTACTAAAAGTGTACGTGTACCTATCTAACTTGAAGGCATGGTGTTTAATCAACTCCCAATTCCTTGAGTTAGATTGCATAGAAATTGTATAGCACACAATCAACTGCACAAATTTTGAAAAATCTTACCAATACATTGCCTAAGAAATTATCTACAAATTTGATCTTAATCCTTTTCCTATAATTTTCATCCTAAAGAAGTTATTTTAGAAAACAGATTCATGCATTTATGAGTTATGCGATATCAATGTATTATTCTCACAAATCAAACAACCAGAAATAATTGAACGATTCTTGCTTTAATTGTTTGCCAAATTTTTAATTTTTCCATGCAGCCGTTTTAACACTATTTAAAATCGTACATTTTTTTCGAATGTTCGTTTCGAATCGCAGTTCTACTCAGTATTCAATAAGTAAAATCAAAATACAATCTAACTAAAGTGTATAACTTACTAAGGCCGTTAGTTTGAACTTGATTAAGATTAAATTTGTAGATAATTTCTTAAGCAATTTATTGGTGAAATTTTTTCAAAATTCGAAAACAAAAGAGAAAATGAAAAAAATTACTTTAAAAAAGTGTTAGTTTTGACGCGTTCTATAACCTCTATTACGTTGTCCACTTTGAGTAGAAACACCCTGTATATGAGAAACGCAATTATTTTAACGTTTTCTATCATTTGGCAGAGTGCTGCTCTTATAAACTGAACCGCCCTGTATATGTGTGTGGTTTTATTATATGTCTGTAATTATATCCATGATGTGAAAATACCGAAGCATTACGCATTCGAAAAACACGTGAGACAGAAACGGACTACAACAAGAACCGCCTAACTGAAAATATTATACCTACGAAATATGCTTATGACGCGTCGGTCGTTGAAAAAGTGCACCAGGAAAGTTGAGTTCGTAAAACCAAATATCCTTAAAAAAATTGCATTGGGGCATCGTTTTTGATAATTTCTGATAAATCTTACTACTGTGTCTCAGGTATAATTAATTTTTTACGTGAAGAAGAAAAAGTATGGAATTACATTTTAGATAACATTTCTTGTTGCTCAATTTTCTACTCTACAAAAAAAATTACCCCTAATTTTAAAATTACTTAATAAATTATATTCATAAAAATAACCTTTATAAGTCTTCTAATCCAACAGGAATATCACTAATTTGTTTAATTTAAAATTAGTGCTGGCAAAAATTGTGAAAATCGAAAATCGATTAATCGATTTCTGGAAAAATCGAAAATCGAAAAAATCGATTAATCGCAGATTAGTCTAAAATCGCGATTAATCGAGAATCGCGATTAATCGAAAATCGCGATTAATCGAAAATCGCGATTAATCGAAATCGCGATTAATCGAAAATCGCGATTAATCGATTTCTGTGCCTATGGAAATCGTTCACTAATCGTGTTCGAACGAATCGATTAATCGATTCGTTCGAAATTTTTGCCAGTACTTCGTCGCTACATAGCGCCGACGCCGCCTTTAAAACTCTTTCTTAACCGCAGCTATTGAATCTTTATTGGATCTACATTCTACACCCTACGGCCGTATAAAACATTCTAAAATTTCCGCTTGAATATATTTAATTATTTAATCGAAATTCAAAATCTCGATTAATCGAAAATCGCGATTAATCGAGAATGGCGATTAATCGAAAATCGCGATTAATCGAAAATCGCGATTAATCGAAAATCGCGATTAATCGAAAATCGCGATTAATCGATTTCTGTGCCTATGGAAATCGTTCATTAATCGTGTTCGAACGAATCGATTAATCGATTCGTTCGAAATTTTTGCCAGCACTATTTAAAATCCTTTGTACCCTCTTACTCCGCGATCAAATAGCAATTGGTTCATCGCGACAGATTTATAGAAATGTAACGCCGTTTTGAATAGTGCAGGACTACAATACTGTTTTAAAAGTTTAACTTAGTGTACCTATAATAGTATAGGATTTACTATTGCTTACTTAATAATTCTCTGGAACATGAACGCTCAGTATTTTTTATCACATATATACAGTGTGTCTAGTTAAGTTGGCAACATATGGGAAACTTTTTTAATATTAATTTTACGAAAAAAAGTTATTCTTTATAAAAAGCTCTGCATGTTCTAAAATCTAAAATACAATCATCAGATATTACATTTTTTCAGTCGTGTACGCGGTTTGTCAAAAAATATGAATTTTGCTCAAGAGTAAAGTACCTTCATTTTTGACAATATCGAAAATTGTTATTAAAAAAAGTTAATCAGAACTAAAAACTAAGTTCAAATATGCAATTACATCCTGCTAGTAAAAAATGTTTTTTTACAACTTTTTCTCAAATTTACTACCTACCGGAGAAAAAGTTGTAAAAAAACATTTTTTACTAGCAGGATGTAATTGCATATTTGAACGTAGTTTTTAGTTCTGATTAACTTTTTTTAATAACAATTTTCGATATTGTCAAAAATAATGGTAGGTACTTTACTCTTGAGCAAAATTCATATTTTTTGACAAACCGCGTATACGACTGGAAAAATTTAATATCTGATGATTGTATTTTAGATTTTAGAACATGCAGAGCTTTTTATAAAGAATAATTTTTTTTCGTAAAATTAATAATAAAAAAGTTTCCCATATGTTGCCAACTTAACTAGACACACTGTATATACCTTCAGATATAGCTGTTCTGTATTTGACTCCTAAGAACCGACTGATAAAAATTGCTCTATTTTAATATTAAATTTTACGAATTTATTGGCCTGTCTTTTATAATCAATAACCACTTTAACGCTTTTATAAGCAAAACGCAAATTGCGCTTATACGTTACAGTATAAGATGAACGTGTATATGGAAATGAGTTATGGAGATGACTATTAATTGAATACGGCAACAAAATTGATATTATGTTATATTCTAATTTCCCTCGTAATAGAATTTGTATGAAACTACTCGTTTCCTTAATTTTGTCCATGAATGATTGTGTACAGAGAATTTAAATAAAATTTTACTATTTCAGAGGTTCAAGCTGCTATTATTTTTAGTTACCGGGCTACTGTATACGCATACAGAGTGGGCCAATAGTTCGTAACATTATTTTTTGGCGAATGCCGAATATTATAATACAAGTATGGTTGCCGGATTCCAACGCATCGGGAATCTAGACATTATGCAATATGTAATTTTTAGGGCCGTATGCACCGTCGTGTTTTAATTTTAATCCCGATTATCTGCCTGTCGAACTCATTCGACTAATCAAGATTAGACGTAAAACGCGATTAAAACACGACGGTGCATACAGACATTAATCTTTGTATCTTTCAGTTAAATGCTTAAAAAATTACCGAATCAAAAAGAAATTTTTACTTTGGCAGGATTCGAACCCCTGCTTTATGAGGAGTTTTCCGGACAAACACAAACAAACCGGAAAGAGCGATTTTATATATAAATTTCCGCCGGGGAATGAAATTACGAATAAACTGAATAGATATTCAGTCAAATCGACAGAATGACTGACAGATAGAGTCCAGGGGTGGCCAAGCTACTTGATATTCCGAGCCATTTTTCAAAATGTGAAATTTTTCGCGAGCCGTAATTTGTTACAACGCTGCACTTGGTCTTTCATATTTGTTGTCAGTAATTTAAAAGACATTTTGAAACACATACGGAACGATAATAATTTTTTTAACTATAATAACAAAAAAATGAAAAGGGAACTCGGGTAAATTTATCGAGAGCCACAAATAATCCTTCAAAGAGCCGCATGTGGCTCGCGAGCCGCATGTTGGCCACCCCTGAGATAGACGAACGGCTTCATTATTATTATTCGCCTTTCAAATAAGCAGAATTACCAAACGTATCTTGACAGTTTCAAGAATTTTTTTGAAGATTATCTTTCTTCTTCTGTTCAAAGCAGTAACACGCATATACCTAATTATAGAAAGTACCTAGGTTTTAACAAAGAAAACAGTACCATTCAGTAGATGTGTGATGTGTCGAAAAATAGCACATTGTTTTTTAAATTATTTGTTTAAGTAATATGTTATCATGAGATTCGGTTTTAAATTCGAACCCTTCCCATATTTATACCTTGTTCCATTAAATAACTTCTTTCTTTATCAAGTCAGTTTCTGAAACATTTTCCGACATGTTTACACTGTAGATTTTTACATACGTATGGTTCAATGGAAAATAAGATGATTATGTTTCAATTGTATTAGATGTTTCTTGTTTATTCGTAACAAACAGATTAAATGACAGAATAAATAATAAATGAACAGAAAATGTAATTTAATGTTTTTATTAGATTTTCATAGCGTACCTAATGGCTTTTACATAGGTACGTTTTCCCTCAATTTAATTCTCAAACAGATATTAGATTGAGTAATTAAAAAAAATAGCAGTGCTTTAATTGTATGCAAATTTTAATAATACGATTAATGCAAATATCGGACCGTGTAACGAGTTCTTGTTATAACTTAAGCTTAATGAACTAAGCGAACATTATTAAAGCAATCGGATAAATTAGTTAGCTTTCAGGGTACAACAAGGTTATTAACAATTTTACTATTTCAGGAATTGCAGTTCTGTGGTCATAATCTTATTTGAACACATGCTGTTGAAACAACACACAATATTACTTTAGTATTAAAGTGCAGACAAGTGCTAACTTTTCTCGTTAACCCTGTGACACTCAGACTTTATAACATTCACACACAATTTCTGACTATATTACTATAAAATAGTAAAACTTTGTTTCAAATTTTAATCAGATTATAATGTAAGATAATTTATATTAGTTTTAACCCACATTCTATAACTCATAGGAGTTTATCGGAAGGCTGCAATCTCTACGGTAGATTAAATAAGGAATCAGATAGAACATAAAATAAAGTGACCTTTTGTTTTTGATCGTCTTATTAGGTATATTGGTGCTTTAATAACAAATGATATGCGGGCGAAAGCAAATTTGTTAATTAAACTGTCTTAATTGTGCAAGTTTATTACCTAACTATAGTGTTCTTGTTCATTCAAGTTCCGCGACGTAAATCTTCAAAGGGCATAAACTCTCATTAACCTTAGTTTAGTTACGATTAAACCTTTTAGCACTTCATTAAATATCATTATTATTCATAAATAACAGAGAAAAAACTCACAGCCTCTCCTTGAAAACAGTACATATATATTTAAATAAAGTAAATAAAGAAGATGAGGTGTCTTCACTTCATCTTCGTCCATCGTCATCAACTTTATTTAAATATATACTGTTTTCAAGGGGAGGCTGTGAGTTTTTTCTCTGTTATTTACTTTGAAACCCCCCTTTTTGTGGTCACGAACGAATATAATGTCATTATTATTGATAGTAATTATAATATTTATTTTCTGAACATATTGAACTTATTATTTTAATCATTATTAACTTACTTATTGCTTAGTAGGTCAGTACTTGAAAGTGTGACTTGGGATGCGAGCATATTGCTACAAAAAGTCCCGATGTTCCCGGTAATTGCTACATCTTCAATTACATTGCATTGCTTCGTTTCTTCCCAGGGATATCATTAAACAAATTTTCTTCTGCTAATATCTTTAGCATTCGGTCGTGTCTGTAGGCTTCTTCCAGTTGGCATATTGTTTCTTGTTACTTTTACCAATCGGGTATCTACTTTCCTGCAATATGTTGATTCCAATATTTTCTTCTATATCTGATTAATTTAATTATTTACATTTCTGTCGTTGATATGATTTGCTTGATGGTAGCTATCTCTGACTTAGTTTCGACCGCATACCTCACAACTGTGTAAGCACCCCTTTTTCCGTCGTACTACTTGGATGGAAATGGAGCAGGTCTTACACCTAGGTCAAAGGGCTAGTAGAGATTGGGTTGATGTTTATTTTAATGAACTACTAAAAAAATAAAAATTAGACAAAAGGAACTTACCGAACTAATTACAGAATTTAAAATCACATATTTATCGGATATGAAGCCGTTGGTTCTCTTTATGAGCTGTCATGTAGTTGCTCCAGTAGCTTTTCCTGTACGAGTGTTGGGATTACTTGTGCTGTAAATGTACAATCAGGCTGTACGATCTGTATAAGGAAGACAAATGGCGAGTCAAAGATACTGACGTTTACGTTTGGGTTAAGTAAGTAATGTAGGTACTCGTATATTAATCTCAGCTAAGTAACGATCCGTGATCCAGAGAAATTACCCAACGTCTCTAACTATATCTGAAAGTCGGTCAGACTTCAAGAGGGTCACGGGTTAATTCGGTCACTCGCAACGTACATTAATGCAGCAAGGGAATAGAATAGCGTGACATTTTACAAACGGTATACCGGCCCTGTTCAGGACAGGCAAGTTCTTTCCTGCGGCTCCGTTATAAAGGAAATAAGGATAAAGGAGATTCTCGTACATAAAAGTCCACGGGCTAAACCTACCATGGAAAACAAGGTTGTGGAGTGCCGCATGATTTTAGTGGAGCCATGATTTGATGATAGGGTAAAGGAATAAGTGTTGCTTCCCATTCGTCCAAGATCAGCGCTTTGATGTGCATCAAATTCTTAGAAGGTGGCTTGGTCTCTCCACTGGGTAACGCTTTCAATAGTAAATACTTGATGCTTTTTTATCATTCCATACTCTCAGAGTAATGGAAAACAACAGAAAAGTAAGTGTATCACATTTGACTTTTGGTTGCACCAAGCAACTCTACGTAGCAGTATCGACAGATTTAAATCTGTCAACTAGACAGGTACGTTAACAATTCTAGCAGGCATCGATTTAACCTATGTAGCGATGATAAATCTAATAATTCATCTGCCATCGGTCAAATCACCACTGATTTACACAATATCACTGGCATCGACATTTGCTGTATGGACATATTGCTTTAAGCGTCGCATCAACATTTCGGCTAACACCTAGTGAATAAAGTTGTGATTTCAGTCGTCATTCTAAAATCCTGCAGGATTACATCAGTGATAGACACCCACAAGTTCTGTAGTATTTCCCACAGAACGGTGTTGGCCAACAATTGATTTTAGGTTTATATTTTTGTAATGATGCTAAATTCTTGAATATTATTTCAAGTTTCGATTTTTCTTGAACGAATCGTTTCGATGGATTTGTTGAGTTTTCTTTGGGTAAACCATAAACACTTAGAACACATGGTTCCTCTTTTGCTTTCATTTTTTTTGTAACGCAATGTCTGATTTCATAAATGCATATCTTCCGTAATTCTGGAATGATGTCTGCACTTCTAGAAGAATTTGTCCAAGGGTAGCAAACTGGAAACATTTATAAACGTTAGATTGTAGTGTGCGTCAAATTATTGCTGTGACAGTTTTGCTCGTTTTTAGTTCATCTCCTTAATCGATATTTCGATTTTGATGCCAGACATCCGAAAGGATTTTAGATACTATTCTACCAAAGCATACTGAGACCATTTCATATAATACCTGTCGGACATAAAACGGCGAGTAAATTTGTTTTTGAGATAGTAGTTGTTTTCTTTCCGAAGTCAAACGTACGGGGAATACCTTTCGAAGGACAGGAGGATAACTGAAATGTCGCTATGGAGGACGTTCTTGGAGGAAAGTTTCGGAACTGCTTTAATTTGTGATTTGAAATAAAGTTGTGCATAGAGAGTAATGGAGACCACTGCGAAGAATCAGGATCGCGCCAAGTATTTTCGGTGCCGTCGTGTGAAATAATGATAGGCGCCTTTGCGCCTCTAACCAATATTATAATATTGAGCTAAAATTACCACCCTTCTCTCATAGTTGATCGTAGAAATTTTTGAGGGAAACTCTATACTTTTTAGTACTGTAATTAAGTGTTTCTTTTTAGTTTTATGTTAATTTCTTGATAAATTTCAAAAAATGGTTTTAATATTTTCAACGATTCAACGACCGTAGTCGTCTTTAAGGCCTTGGCGCCGCCGTGCGCCGCACGACCTTGCCCTTATGGACGGCGCGTCCCTGCGAAGAGTTCTAATTAAAATATTAGATATCATTTATGTATTCATATCATTATCGAAGAACATCAATTCACAGTTCTACTATGTGGTTTAGTGCGCTTGTTATAACATATATTTTAAAAAGACAGATTATATAATAATTATTTTTAAATAAAAATATTCGTGGAATTAATTGTTTTAATTATTACAATTATTTACTGAGTTCAACAAAGTAAGTTTAAAGAAAGTTAAGTAACAATGTTGTTCAAATTGCAACTGAATGAAATCTCGAAATGGTACTCGTATATCACTCTAAACTCACTGCTTATTTTTTCTTTAGTTGTACGTTCTCAGTTCTGTTCGTAGTCCATTTACATTTACTCTCTTACATCTTACATTTTGCAGTAACATTACAGCAACAGCAATAACAAGCGTTATTCAGGAGGGTTAACAGTCTTGAGTCTTGACTACTAATATATAACTACTAAGTAGTGGTGGCAAATTTAATTTTTTTCGTATTCGAATACTCGTTAAAAATATATTCGAATATAGAATTATTCGAATTCGAATAATAGTCAGAAAAAAATTCGTTTTATTCGTTGTATTCGTTTTATTCGTTTTATTCGTTGTATTCGTTTTATTCGTTTTATTCGTTGTATTCGTTTTATTCGTTGTATACGTTTTATTCATTGTATTCGTTTTATTCGTTTTCTTCGTTTTATCGTTTTACTCCTTTTATTCGTTGGACTAGTTTTATACTACCTACCTAGTAGAGCATTCACCAATGGAAGTTTCATTTAAGCATAAACATTTGAATAGTAAATTACTTGTTGTTGCTCCATTAAATTTAAGACACTTATTACAAATTTTGCAAGTAACTACCGCATCACTCGTATTCTTCACGAAATATTTCCACACTTTACTCATAAATCACAATAATGTAGTCGTTTAGGCTGAGAAATAATTTGAACTAAATTAAAAATTTATATTTAAATGTAATCCTTTAAAGGAATAAATTATCATCAAAGGCGGGTAAAAAGTATAAACTTAAATAAACAAAGTCCAAGCTTCACAATACCATGAAAATAATTCCAGTTAAAATCACCCTGCGTGGTTGAGGGAGGATTATTGTAGGTTCCTAATGTTTAGAGAAACGTGTTCACTGATTTACCGAAAACCTTTTACACTAAGAAACAATAAATTACAGTTCATTACGACTTGTAAAAGGGTGTTATTGAATAGAGAATGACTTTAAGCTGACAGAAATGAAATGCTGAAATAGCTATTTACAATACGAATATCGTACCTACAACGTTTTATCTACTATTCATAAAATATTGTCGGTCGAAAGAAATTTGTAAATGAGAAATAATTCCATGAAATGAAAAGTAGGTCGTAGGCCTACCTGCCGTCTGTCATCTCTCAATAATAAACCAACGAAGTGCTCTTTTTTCTTAATTTAACAATTTTCTTTGTTCTGGCCATTATTCGTTTTATACGTTTTATTCGTTTCATTCGTTGTATTCGTTTCATTCGTTTTATTCGTTTTATTCGTTTTATTCGTTTTATTCGTTTCATTCGTTTTATTCGTTTTATTCGTTTCATTCGTTTTATTCGTTTTTATTCTAATTCGAATAGTGGTATTGTTAAGTATTCGAATAATTCCCGATTATACATTCGAATATTCGAAAAAAATTGCCACCACTAATAACTACCAAGAAATTTCAAATGGTGTAGTCTCTCTGTGTACACAGGCGATTGTGAATTTGTAGAGCACTTTTACTTTTGACCCCATAAATGACTTTTTTGCAAATCATGAAACTAAACAGATAACGAAGATCTTTCTACATTATTACCATAATCTTCTATTATGATTATTACTAAGTAGGTACCTATATAGTTTTTATCTGTTTAAGTTGTACAATGAGTACTTAACATGGTGAATGTAATTAAATTGACACAGATTGTATGAAAGATAATATCTAAATTGCTTTGCAAACCGCCAATGGCCATCTCCTGAAGTAATGGAATCAATAAAGTGTCATTACGTAGCCAAATATTGAAGGTAGAAAAGGTGGTAATTAATTGAGAGGAAACACACGCATTACAACCTTTTCTTCTGTGCACACTAATTATATTCTGACTAACAATTTTATTTACATGTTTAATTTATGAGTTTCCTTTATGAACTGTGATTAATAAACCTGATGTAAGTTTTGAAGTTTGTAGCTTCGTACACAATTAGCAATTTACCTGTTAAAGCAGTTTGTTAAGAGTCGGGTCGGAGGTTGAATTAAAACTTCATACAAATATGTCTATAGTAGCGTTTCCCTTCCAGAAGTTCGAAAATGTCAGCAACAAAATTGTATGCGCTAAAAGAGATTACCGTGTATCATCGAGGTTTTTTATAAATGCAAACTACGAAACACGCAATTTCCTCTAAAAAATTCCCCTTCTTTGTGATGGGATTCGCATTACGAATGAATGACAATAGAATAGTGAAAATAGTAAGAGATCAAGAGCCGAGAGAGAATTGTAGGTGGAGGTGGACCAGCGAGGACTTGGAGGAGTGGCCTACAGTATAAAGTTTTGTAATTAACAAACGAAAGCTTATAAAAGAAGAATAACGTACGTTACATAGTCGATATGACTGTTGGGAAATAATATTTCAGAATGTACTTAAATGCGAATTTTGTAAAATCTAAAGATACCTTAATACTTCTCCAATAACCTCTTGGTCAATATTTTTCTCAATGCCGCTGGCCCAAATTTAGAGGATTATTGGAACGAATTTTCGTAACCCTCAAAACTAGTCATTTTGAATTTTTGTTCTATTTAAATTGGTCTTATAGTGTTTAGTTTTGTTTAATAACTAAAAGTATGAAAATGTTATAGGGAAAAGTTGTGCACCTTTTGTAAAGAAATCAGTAACGTAAAAGTATTATGTTTTATGTTGTGGGCTGAGATCTAGGAACAGCGGATTTCCAAGCATCTCTACGCGCATCAACTGCATTTGGTTATTAGCACTACTAAGAATATGGTCTGACTAAGGGAATTTCACCCTCAATCGGGGATCTTTATCGTGCCGAATATCGCATCGACACGGGGCCTACGATTTTGCTTGCTATCCGAGAAAAAAGCATGTTTCAGTTTTTCTCCGCTTTAGAAAAACGAGTAGCTTGGCCGGGTTCGAACCCCTGTCTACTCGGAAAAAGGTAATATTATTTGAGAAACGGGAACTAAAAATCACCCAACGTTTCAGGGTGGCTGACACTGTTATGAATGTTATGAAAGATAAATTATGCAATGCCAACCTACCAGTATTGATTCCAAAGCTTTTGAGATTAATCAAAGGATTAAAACTATACTAAAAAGACAAGCAACAAGTTTTTGAAGTGTTCCTTTATAAATTGTCTTTGATATCTTGTACTGCAGCTTATTCTTAATAATGTTACGGACAATTTCAACTGTCGCGTGCACTTCTTCAGCTATCAGTTCAACAGTAATACACCTGTTGTTCTGAATTAACTCAACATTCCTTCGTGAACTTCACTACTTCTGTAACTAAAAATCTAATAACTGCGCGTTGTTCGTTCTCGGTGCAATACTGGAGCGGGCTCACCATCGCATCGTTAACTGAGTAAATAGTACTCCACGAAATACTCTCTATCAGGGACAAACCCAACATGCCAACTTAATCCTGAAAGTATTGTATTGATTAAACAACTCGTTTCTGAACTACCACGGCTTGTCTTGACCCTCATAAGATTGTGTAATTGTAGTAGAGTTCCACCAGACCACCACGTAAGTTTAGAGAAAATTAATTATGTAATGTCGTGTTCCCACAACAATCAAATTTTGTATCTATTATAACGTTAAATTTAGTTAACATATTCTAGTTAAAATGCAATGTAATTTTTTTGGCGCCACTTTGTCCATTTACAATTTAAGATTTTTACTATTTCGCCCAATTTCATGCTATATTTGCTACAGGTTTGTTGGCTAATAGACCGTAACAATACTCTCTTTATCAGTGGATACGTTTATAATTTTAACATTGTAGGGAACAAGAATTTTCGCGGAAGAACAAAAAAAAAGATAAATCCCTACTAGGAAAAGATAGCGCACAGCACACGAAATAAAGGCGTTGGGGTTCATATTGACATTACAACTGCCCGCCACTCGGTTAACTCTTTCGCAGCTTGTAAATCGCATGGGATTATAATGAATCCGCTGTTTGGAATGGAATCGGCTTTAATAGTCTTTGTATCACGCAATATAAGATTTTCATTACATTCACTTTCTAAATTAATCGTTCAAACTTAAATAAACAATAATAAGTAGAAGTGAATGGGACTTATAATGAAAGGTCATTTGATCGCTGTCCCTTGGGTTGATACCCTCGATTAGGGACTAAAGGGAATTAAAGATAAGAATTTTTAGTGAAAAAGGTCCTTGTGTGAATTTAAACCGGGATGTTTGTAGTTTGCCATTTTTTATGGAGTTATTCAATCTGTTTTCATTTTTGTTTGTTGACGAATTTGTAGCTGCTTTCCAATCGTTATCATGTTATAGTTTTTAGTATGGTTTACACTATGTTAGCTGATTTGCATCACTTACTCGCTAAATGGTTACACCGTATATTTGATAACCCCTCTCAATATTGAAATCTTCTACTTAAATTAATATACAATATGAAAATCAATATTTTGTTTGTTTGTGACTCGGAAACTACTGAACCGATTTAGCTCGATTTAGCTGATATGTTTGCTTTGATGTCGGGATGCTACCTGTCATAGTTTGAAATAGGTGGCACTGACAATTATTGAAAAAAATCCAAAAACCGAAAACTAAAAATCCAAAAATGTCAAATGATTCATATAGTTTTTATAACACTTTCTGTGCACTTTCTATGCATTTTTCATTAGTTGGAACAGTTGCAGAAAAGTAGAAAGACCTCGAGCGAAGCTGCAAAGAAGCAGCTTAGTAGGTACCTATATAGATAATAATTTGAAATTATAAACAGTATACCCACAAATTAATTGACGTATTCGTTCTCTCTTATAAAAATTGAACTTGAGGTAAATACTTACCTAAAGCAAGCCTTGATTGAAAGAATTCCTTCAATCATCGATATAAGTATAAAATTTTCATTACGTAAATTTTACATAAAGGTATACCTACAAGTTTCTATTCAATTTACCACAAAAATTTGAAAGGGATTTCAAGTGTAGATAATAAATATATACGAGTTAAAAGATAAATTTAAGATAAACAGAAGTAATGGAAAGATAACTTATTAAAGGTAAAGAGCAACAGTCTCATTACCGTGAACTGAAGATTATTATTAAGAAATTCGCCTGGTATATGTTATTTTTTCATAAACCTATCCTATTGAAAATTTCTAACCGTTTATATTCCGGATATTAAGATTTTTCCTGCGCTTTTTTCACTAGAATTTTGTGGCTAAAACAGAATTATAAATGTAAAAATGTCGTGAACATCATTTCTGTTACTCAGTCCTATTTTTACCTAACTTCTTAATTGACTTAAAGGGAATTAGGTATACAGGGTGAGTTTTTTTTTTCATTATTTGTATGGGATCTCGGAAACCATAAGAGTTACACATTTGCGTAAATGGGATAAGATTTGCTTCTTTAGACGACTAATCCAGATGCGCTGAATGAAACAGTACAACTTTTATAAGTTAGAAAATAATATAATTTTCAAGTAAAAACGTGAAAACCGCAATTTATTCGTGAACGACAATTTACTTTAAAAAATAAAAATCCAATTTTATACCATAATGTCTTTAATAGCATCAAAATAATTCTTTAAAAAAGGTGAGAAATTGAGTGCAACTCTTATATCTAAATAACATAGAAAAATTTTACGTCCGCACTGCGAGTTGCCTAACTTCAAATTTTGCCCCACTTTCATGGATTTACGCATCCCTTCCAGGTACGTAGTATACGAGTTTAGGAAAAAAACCCTGGAAAAAAAACCGGAAAACACCCGGAAAAAAACCCGGAAAAAAACCCCCAGGAAAAAAAACCCGGAAGAAAAACCCCCGAAAATTGAAAAAAATATACTAAACCTGCAAATAATCTAGGCGCTTTAATGGCAATCGACGTTTAAGTTTAGCATTTTTTTTACTTCCAAACTTTGTTTAGTTTCATTTTGTATCAATTGAAAAAAAATATGCTAAACCTGCAAATAACCTAGGCGCTTTAGTGGCAATCTACGTTTAAGTTTGGCATTACTTTTATTTCCAAACTCTGAAACTCTGTATATTTATATATTTATTCACAGCCATCTATAATTATTTTTCGGGGGTTTTTCTTCCGGCTTTTTTTTTCCGGGGGGTTTTTTCCAGGGTTTTTTTTCCGAACTCCGTAGTATACAGTTCATTGACGAAACCTGACCAAACCATTATTATTTTTTGATGACAAGACTATTTTACTTTACATTACAGATAATTTAGATATTTAAACGTTAGTTCATAGTTAATGGAAATAAGAATGAACTTTGTAGGTAAATATCTGTTTAATTCAGAAACTAACAACAAATGACTACAACTTGAAATTTTAAATTGGAATTGTCAAATGTCAGAATTGCCAACATAATTTTAAAAAAATCGCTAAAACAATTTTATTATCTTTATTTTAATAAAAATGTTAGAATAAAATTCTTGCGAAATAGAAAAATAGTATGAAAAACACGTGTCACAATTAATTTTTGCTGCACTCATCCCTTTGCAGACCTCCTTTCAGTCAGTCTGCAAACCTGGTCTTCGTGCGGCATTGCCTCATTGTGACACTTGTTCTTCAGTATACTATTGCGATATACCGGTGCGACCGAACACGTTGATAAAGGACCTACGCTACGTAGTAAGTATTTCAGCATCGCCGCATTTTTCTAACCCGTTCTGGTGCTCAAATCCGAATTTAGAAACGTATTCTACGGTGGAATGACGAACGATAGATAGATAGATTGACAATTATTCATGGCTAACAAACGTACCAGGAATTAACCTTAAGTAGGTTAATGTCTTCGAATGTACATATAAGATATGCTATTGAAGTTATTATTCGTCGTATAATTAATTTGATTTAATTAACAGCTTTGATGTCCATAAGATATAACTGACCTTTGCTGTCAATCATTGCAGCTGTTACATACCAATCCCTTTCAAATCTTGTTTATCAAAAAGTTGATTAGGTAATTCATTGTTACATTTCCGAAAACCTACCTATTTGTAATATGTAGAAGTATGTACTTTTAAAATCTCGTGGCACTCGAGATGCGTGGCGGGATTTACCTACCTACCAATGTTTCTCGACGTATAACGTCGTGCCTACTTTTCGAAATTGTTTTAAATCCCGCCGCGCATTTGACTGCCACGAGATTTTGAAACTACTCTACCTACATAACAAAAATAAAAAATAAAAACCTTTCTACGCCACTGCGAAGGTTTCTGTACCGCCGCTATTTATAAAACACTCTCTGATTGCAGAAAAAGAAATTATTTGATTTTTAAATGTTTAACAGACGCAGTTTTCCGGTCTCTGGCGTCTTTGGGATTTTGCCTTCCTAATGTCCTAATTGTATTATCGCTCGTTCGCTTTGCTTCATTAACCCTTTTAGTCTTGATTTTTAATTGTTACAAAAAATATTTTTTATAGACTTCCTGGGAGGTTTAAGGTAATGAATACAAATAGCATTAGTTACAATTTATCCTTAAACGAAGTAAGTCTTAAGTATAAGAGGTATTGTTTTTCATGAGTTACAAATAAACATGGCATTTTTCACACGGAGCCGAGTGGTACCTTATGATCTTGGCACACAGGCGCTCATTATTCTAGAACCGACCCTGGGTGTAGTACTACGAACACTAACGTTTTCAAAAACCATCGTCCAGTTGAAAGCACCCAGTTGCTACTTCCCAGTAGTCGGCGCCCGGTTGGCACCGCCCACTTGGGACCGTCCAGTTGTCATGGACCGGTTTTTTATCGTTCAGCAAGTGTTTGTTTACATAGTAGGCTCTATTTGCTTGTTGTAATCTTCTTCCCATTTCTTGTTCTCTTTTGTTTCTATTGTTTATCTGTGCATTATATTAAACAGGGTTGCTGACATAACATCTCCCTGTCTCACTCCACATTTTATAAAGAAGTGTTCTGTTTCTCCACTTGTTGTTCTAACACAGGCTGTTGTTTTTTTCAGTGTCATGTGTGTCAGTCTTATTAGTTTAACGAGTATTCCTATTTCTTGCATTGTTTCCATCAATTTACTTCTATTCACTTCATCAAAAGCTTATTTAAAATCAATGAAAATCATGTGCCTGATTGCATGGCGGTATTTCACATTCAAATAAAGACTCTATACGCTTCCACCCCACGATGGTTTGAATTAAATATTTTGTTTTGCATTTTTATTTTATTTTTTTTACTTTCTGTTATCATCATTATTCCTTGATTTTGTAAAATTGAATTCCTGTAAGCGGTGACAAAATTTCACTCCTATTTCTAGTGTTTTATAGTTCTCCAACCATCCCACACAACCAAAGTTAACCCTAAGTGTCCTCATAGTAACCATATTCAATCCATAAAAGTCAATCTTTTACAAATATCTATTAGATATCTTGTACATAACCGCGTCAGTTAATTTTTAAACGTATTCATCTAGGTTTACCTATGTGTATGATTTATCATATCTCCTGAAGCCTTCCAAAAGTTAACTGCTTGGGTTTAACATTTGAACAGCATTTAAAGCTGACAATCTACCGAATATACAAAAGCTAACCATAAAGGATACATAATAGTGTATGTGTCCTTTTATTGCCCATCATGAACACCCAAAGGTTACCTTAAAATGATACACGTTTGTTTGCACTGAAAGTTGCCTTTTGGTTATTTTTGTTTGTTTCATAGTAGGTAACCATATTCAATCCATAAAAGTCATTCTTTTACAAATATCTATTAGATATCTTGTACATAACCGCGTCAGTTAATTTTTAAACGTATTCATCTAGGTTTACCTATGTGTATGATTTAGCATATCTCCTGAAGCCTTCCAAAGTTAACTGCTTGGGTTTAACATTTGAACAGCATTTAAAGCTGACAATCTACCGAATATACAAAAGCTAACCATAAAGGATGCATAATAGTGTATGTGTCCTTTTATTGCCCATCATGAACACCCAAAGGTTACCTTAAAATGATACACGTTTGTTTGCATTGAAAGTTGCCTTTTGA
This sequence comes from Pyrocoelia pectoralis, assembly GCA_036250285.1. Lineage (NCBI taxonomy): Eukaryota > Metazoa > Arthropoda > Insecta > Coleoptera > Lampyridae > Pyrocoelia > Pyrocoelia pectoralis. The sequence continues at coordinate 41,785,360 of CM070074.1, forward strand.
TTATGTTTGTTTGTTTCATAGTAGGTAACCATATTCAATCCATAAAAGTCAATCTTTTACAAATATCTATTAGATATCTTGTACATAACCGCGTCAGTTAATTTTTAAACGTATTCATCTAGGTTTACCTATGTGTATGATTTAGCATATCTCCTGAAGCCTTCCAAAAGTTAACTGCTTTGGTTTAACATTTGAACAGCATTTAAAGCTGACAATCTACCGAATATACAAAAGCTAACCATAAAGGATACATAATAGTGTATCTGTCCTTTTATTGCCCATCATGAACACCCAAAGGTCACCTTAAAATGATACACGTTTGTTTGCATTTAAAGTTGCTTTTTGATTATTTTTGTTTGTTTGTTAAATGACGTATCATTTCGTATGTTATTTTAAATCAGAATAAATGTCATTTATTCTTATATCTTGACTGTCGCATAGAAAACCGTTATCCATAGGTCCTTTACAAATTGTGTGAATTTTTTTTATAAATTACATTATATAACAATGAACGTAATATATAGATATAAGTATTACGTTCTTTGATTATACATAATATTAACTTCAGAGAATGAAGTGTTAAAAACTATTTTGTACCAAATAAATTCCAAACTGATTTTAATAAATTGTCTCGCATGATCAGTTTTCTCTCTCTATATTTAAAGAATTTTCATTTGTCATCAAATTTAAATTTTATATACCTACAGCAGGTATTTTAACTAAAGAAACGGACAAACGGTAGAGAAGTTAAGTTGTTGTGCACTACTTCTTTTATCTGGTCAACATAATTGATTGTCAATGTAGGTATTTATTAAGATAAGAAGTTGATTCATATCCTTCTTTGTTAACAGACTAATTGCAAGTTTGAATAGGTATAGGTAATATTTTTGTTATTAATAACGTAAGCTAGTCATATTATATGTGATCAGAAGATGTAAATGAAATTAATATTTAAATCGGCAAAACGTTCGTTCATAACGGCATAAACACGATAGTTCCGTATTTTCTATACAAAAATAAATTTCAATTTCTATTATTTAAAACTTGTTTTTAAACCCTCAGGTAAAACTAGTTATTTAAGGTTCCTTGATTTTTCTTACGAATTTTAAAAACAGGCATTTTCTAGCAACATTCTAAAATTCAAAAGCAGGGAATGTATTGTTCTTCAATATTATAATACATCTCTGTATGTTTTACTTAGTCGTATAGTTGCAAAAAAAATGATTTTACTGCTCATGAGAACAAAAAGGAGAAGATACCTAGCATATTTTAATTTGCAGTTTTACAGCTCTGCGTATTCACAGGAAGCGGTTGCGTGTGTCGAAGACAAACAACTAGTAAAATTTGAATAATTCCTTAATTAATCGAAAGTTTTTAACAATTCGCGAATAATAAAATTCCACTTTTTTCATAAATATTCCAAGATTATTATCTTCAGAGTAAATACTAAAGTAGGTAAGCATTTAACCCAACGTCAACGTACAGCCATTGTCTATATACTGGGATACTACCTCAGCTTTACCTTTTTTCCGAGAATACGAGTAATATAAGCACATCTGAAATTGAGAATGACTAATGAACTTTACAAATTATTTAAATTTGCCTTATTATTATTAAAGATTATTTTCTATTATTTAAACAAAACTAGGTACATTATATTTAATACTTTTACATAATAGGTACACTAATTAATTTATTTATTAGATATTAATTCTTATTATTTATCCATCCAAATCATTAAAATATCCCTTCCTTACTTTGTTTCATAAGTACGTCTTTTGTATTTTTTTAAAGAGGACAGTTATTTGCATCAGCGTCATTATTTAAAACCTGTCCTTTTTTGTCCTTTTTTCGATAGGTACCTACTTAGCTTGAAAAAATCTCTACACAATTACCGTCCCGCGGGATGACTTTGACCATTCGCGAAGGATTTTGTTTTAAATTAATGTTGTACCGTTATTATGCGCGTTGCAGTTATATGATGTACGTTTTCTACTACTCTACTAGACTTTTTCTTCTTTCAAGGCCCAATTTCAACGAGGATAAGAAAAAATAAGAAAAGAAAGATTAATTTGGCATTTAATGCAGAAAAGGTAAATTAATAAATGATTCGTTAACGTGCTCTGAAATGTACGATTATTTGTTGAAAAACGATAACTTACTACAAATTCAATCGAGCAATAAAGTATGTTCATTGATCAGATCGTATTGGTATTGTATTAATTTAGTTATGTATGATTTCAGTAAACGTTTGTCAATTTAGACTTTTTGCGAAAAATGTCCTTTTTTCTGGCAGAAAGTATGCGGGAGCCCTATGACGTTATTTAATGTAGCTACTGTTAATGCTTGTAGGGAATTAGAATATTTTAATAACATTTTTAATTGAAAACACATACATACTGAATACTGAATTAGGTGCGCAATGTATGTGTAGATAGTGTATATCTAAGAATTAGTTGTTCTTTTCCATTATTTCTTATTTTCATTAATTATTTCCAATACATCTGTTTTGACGAAAAACAATTACAGTTAAAATTTTAGTAGGTGAATGCACACAGTAATTATTAATTAATGGCCAACGATGACGGTAATCCATGAATTCCTAAAATATATATCGAAAACAGGTTTCTAGAAAAAATCCGTAGGTACTTTGTTCTCAAAATTTCAGGTAATTTTTGCAGGTAAGTTTATTTGTATTGTAGGTAGACGTAGACATTGAATGGTACCTGTATACAAACACAAAGTCATTTATACTTCGTCTATTGCAGTGTGTGTGTGTGTATCAGTTTCAAGAGGGTAAGTATTTTTTTTAATATATTTATAGTAGCAACTTATTTCCCATTTCATATATTATAGATGTATACTAAATATTCGAAAGGGCAAGACATAACAGAAATTAAAGAATTGCCATATAGCGAACGAACGTTTGACAGTCCACATGAAGAAGAATTACACTTACCTCAGCTTCCAGCCACAACAATTGAAGAATTTTTATTGGTAGAGGAATACACAAAGATTCCTCAGCGGGCCAATTCTTTGGTGAGAAAACTTTACGATATTCTTATTCATTTCGATTTTACGATACATGTTTTGTTTGATGAGGGACATTGATCATTAATTAAAATTTGTTGTATTGAGTATCCTAAACGAAATTCTATATTTTTATAGGAGATATGATTTAAGCCAATAAAAGACTCAATAAAATACCAATTCAATTTAAAGTAGCTAACTATGCGCTGTTGAAAAGTTTAAAACAGCCGATTTACTATACCTAGTTTGTAAGTTCATGCAGTTTCATACATAGAAGAAACGTACTTCACAATATGAACCCTTTGTAATAAGTGTATTTTCTTTTGTTTGTAGTTGCTGTTCGGAAAACAATCCCTTCGGCTACAGATATGGACATCCTCTCAGCAACCAAAGTGTGGATTAGAAAATCAGCCGAGCGAATGAAAAAGCAGCAGAGACCTGTTTCGACTGTTTAGAAACATAATAATTATATTTGTGTACATAATCGCTTCTTATTAGTCTTTTCATTTTTTATGTTAAAGCGTTGAGTGAATTTCACTCAACGGTTAAAGGTTCTTGTTATGTACGTATAATAAAGTGTTATTTAATCCAAACTATTTCACTTTTATTAACTTCTATGTAGTTATGCATTCCCAAAAGCCAGCATTAAGAAATCTGAAAAGAGCAACCAAAGGATATTTTTCTAGTACGGATTATTTTTAACCATAATATTTACTCTTTGTACACCTTTTGAAGTCGATCATTATATAGCAATTATAGTTAACTCTTGACCAGTTTTATAAAATGAACGAAAGACATTCTTCTAGCATGAGTTTATATCAACCGTAATGGTTAACTTTTGACTACATTTTACAGTAGGTAAAGGAATATCTTCAAAAGTGAGCATTAAGAAATCTGAAAGGAGCAACCAAAGGATATTCTTCTAGTTCGGATTATTTCTAACCATAATGTTTACTCTTTGTACACCTTTTGAAGTCGATCATTATATAACAATTATAGTTAACTTTTAACCAGTTTTATAAAATGTACGAAAGACATTCTTCTAGTATGAGTTTATATCAACTGTAATGGTTAACCTTTGAATATATTTTACAGTAGATCAAGGAATATCGTTTAAAGTCAACTTATGGACACTTCTATAATACCGACTTTTAGATTACTTGTGAAGTGAACAAAAGTCGATCCATAGACACAAAAATTGTGACATAGTCGACCCAGAGAACAGTTTTTGGATATATATTGTTAACCTTTCATGTCTTAGCAGGATAACTTTCGGTTAGCTTTTAGACACTTTTGGTTGTGTGGGATACTTCACTATTGACATTATAATCTTTATGTGTACATTTTTTTGCTCTCCTTTAAAATGTGTTAAAATAGCGATGGTTTTCCTTTTCCACGTTTCTTCCACTTATTTTCATTTCAGTTATGTGCACGTTTTGAAAATAATAAATAAAATGTAAAGACATAAACAGAAGTGTTATATAATTTTAAACAATATTATAATTTATAAATATTTTCTTCTATTTAGCGCGCCAAGTTTACATTCTAAATTTCGTAATTCTTTAGAACGGATCACAAAGGATAATGTTTAGACATTTGGTATATATTTTAATGCTTATCAATTTATGTCAGCTTGGGCTGCGCGATACGTGATTGATAAGTAATGCAAGCGGTTGGGGGTAATGTTTTACCTGCTAATGTTAAAACGAAGAGAAGAGTAAGTTAGAGTATTCAATGAACGACGGTCGCGTTATTTGTAAATCGGTTAAAACTTTATATAAACTAAAAATGTAGCATTTTTAATAAACAAAAATATACAGTCCATTACTTTAATTTGTTAATAATGATTCCTCATTAATCAAACAGTCACACAGACGCAACATTTGGTCCTAGATTCGAGCGGATATAACGCGAAAAATAGCATAAACGGTACGGTTTAATTATTATCAGTGATATTAAATGCACGGACAAGGACAAGTTTAAATTCAACAAGTGGTGTGCAGCTTCAAAAGTTTCATATCAGCAGACACAAACCAGCTTGAACACCTGGCAAATCATCCACAGAGACACACTCAGGAAGATTTAACAGGTACAAGTACATCAGCACAAGGTAGGCCACTACTGTTTGTTTACTTAGCACTTGTCATTTGCACATTGTATTTATTAAAATGGAAGGTTTGAACTACAAAAGAGGGGCGGTCAGGGCAAAGATTACCAGATTTCTAACATGGTTAGATGAATCTTCCTCTAATATAAATTTAAATCAATTAAAAACGCGAAGACAAGGTTTAGAGTCTTTGCTAAATGAATATGACGTTATTCAAACTGAAATTGAACAAACTACAAACACAGTCGATGATAAGGAAAGAGAGGCATTCGAAGCGTATTATTACGGTGCACTTTCAAGGGCAGATGCTATCTTAGACAATTCTATTTCACAACCCTCCAATCACAACAACTCTCCTAACACACCTTATCCTGAAGTTAAGCTTCCCGCAGTTCATATTCCCACTTTTAATAGCGGTTCGTTACAAGACTGGAACAACTTTTACGATCTTTTTCAATCTTTGATCGATCAAAATAGTTCCCTAACCAATATTCAAAAATTGCATTATTTGAAATCGGCAATAAAGGGTGACGGATATCAGATAATTGCCTCATTGGAAACAACAGATGCTAATTATCCAGTCGCGCTAGATTTACTAAAACGCCGTTTTGAAAACAAAAAGTTAACGACTTTGAGTCACGTAAAATCATTATTTGAAATACAAGATGCGTCAAAATCAGGTTATACACAACTTCGTAAACTCGTTGATACTTTTCAAACACACATAAGCGCATTAGAAGCAAAGGGGCATACAGACACGCAAGTTAAAGACTTGCTCCTGGTGTTTCTATTGTCAAGTAAATTGGACAAAGGCACACTAAAAGAATGGGAAACGAAAGCTGCCGATAAAGACACTTTACCAACGTACAATGAGTTTTCGGATTTTTTACAGCGTCGATGTAATTTATTAGAATGTTTAGAACGAAAATCTGATCAAACACAGACATCACCAGCACCACAAAACAAGGCTCCACATAATAAACAAGACATTCGACGATACGGTTCACAAAATATTCATGCCTCCCATTTGGTCACACAGGCCAAAAGCAATCATCAGAACTGTTGGTTTTGTGATAAAGCACATAGATTCTATGCCTGTGAGAAATTCTTGGCTATGACAGTACAACAACGTATTGACGAGACCAAACGTCTCAAACTATGCATAAATTGTCTCGCATCCAATCATATGTCATCAAGATGTCAATCAAGTGCATGTAAGGTTTGTTCTAAAAAACACAACACCTTATTGCATTTAGACAACACAAAAACACACAAGGAAGCCATTGGCGATGAAAATGGCGTACAAGCTGGAAACGAAGGCACCAGCTCAGACAAACAGTCAACAACACTAGATAATATTCGAGTATCACATTCAGGCGTGGCCGAAACCATGCAACATGGCGTTTCATTGTCACACACAGAAGCCTCCAGGGAACGCTTATACACAAATCCACTTCAAATATTACTGACCACAGCAGTAGTCAACGTAATTAATGAAAATGGAAAATACACACCATGTCGCTTGTTGCTTGATTCCGGTTCACAATGTAATTTCATTACCAAACAGTTTTGCGACTCACACAACTTCCAGACACAATCCGAAGGTTTGACAATCAAGGGCATAAATAATGCTAATACATACGTTAACCAATCAGCTACAATCACTATATACTCACGCTTTAACTCATTTAAAACCACTTTAAAATTTATTGTCTTGCCAAAAATTACAGAAAACTTACCATTAACAAGTATAATAATGGAAGATATTGAAATACCTCACAACATTAATCTGGCAGACCCCGAGTTCACAAATTCTAAAGCCGTGGATATGCTGATTGGCACTGAGTTACATGCTGAGCTTTTTTGCAACGGCAATATCAAGTTACACAAGAATGGTCCGTTCATACAGAACACGAAATTAGGTTGGGTCGTTTCTGGAAAAATTCCTACACCTTTTCGGAGTCATCAAGTTTCAGTTTGCAATTTAACGACAAAGGAAGATTTACATGAGCAACTGAAGGGGTTTTGGGAAATTGAAGAGATCAGTCAAAAACCTTTAATCACAAAAGAAGAGCAGGATTGCGAGCTGCATTTTCAAACCAATGTCAAACGCAGCCACAATGGTAGATTTTCAGTAAGGCTTCCGTTCAAGGATAATACAGCTATTTTAGCTGAGTCAAAAACTATGGCTTTCAAAAGGTTCATTTCATTAGAAAAACGGTTCGCACGCGATGCACAACTGAAGAGCGAATATTCGAATTTTATAAATGAATATTCTGAATTAAATCACATGAGCATCATAAATGAGGATGGTGAAGACGGCTACTATATGCCACATCACCCAGTATACAAAAGGGACAGTTTGACAACTCAATTACGAGTCGTGTTTGATGCTTCAGCACCGACCTCGTCTGGCACGTCACTGAATGACATCCTGATGAAGGGTCCCACAATACAAAGAGAGTTGTTCGACATTCTGATTGACTTCCGTTTTCACAAATTTGTTTTGACGGCAGACGTTGAAAAAATGTACAGGCAGGTGGATATTCACGAAGAAGATAGAAAATATCAAAAAATTCTGTGGCGAAAGAATCCAAATGAAAATATTCAAACCTTTTGCTTAAAAACTGTGACATATGGAACCACATCAGCTCCTTTTCTGGCAGTAAGATGCCTGCACCAATTAGCCTTAGATAACCAAAGGGAGTTTCCTCATGCTGCAAGGGCAATTCAAAGGGACTTCTACGTGGATGATCTTCTGACAGGAACGCAAAACGAGGAAGAGGCGAAAAGATTGCGACAAGAAATAACACACATTCTAAGGCAAGGGTGTCTGAAACTTCGAAAATGGAGAAGTAATCATTCAAGCATTTTACCCGCAACACATGCAAACGAGGATAACTATATAATGCCCCAGAATAAATTAGAAAATTCGAAAACGTTGGGACTTATATGGAACTCAAATCAAGATGTTTTGAAATTTCACAACAACTACAAGGCGGAAGGCCATTACACAAAACGAATTATCCTGTCAAGTATATCACAGATTTTTGACCCACTTGGGTTAGTAGGTCCAGTTATCACATTAGCCACGCTGATTTTACAGCAATTATGGTTGATGCGCATAGACTGGGATGATCCTATAGCACAGAACGAGCACCAACTCTGGTCAAGCCTACATAAACAATTACCACTATTAAATGCGTTAAACATACCCAGAAGAGTAACAGATTTCACTGGGCATGAGTCGCTGGAGCTACATGGATTCTGTGACGCCAGTGAGCGTGCGTATGGAGCCTGTGTCTACATCAGGACGATACACAAAAATGGAATACACTCAGTACGACTCTTGTGCTCGAAAGGCAAGGTTGCTCCATTAAAGGTACTTACTTTACCCAGGCTGGAACTTTGTGCAGCACTCTTGTTATCACGATTGATTTCTAAATTAATGACTAGTATCTCACAGCCTATTGAACATGTATATTTATGGACGGATTCCACTATAGTCTGTCATTGGATTGCAGCAACGCCTAACACCTGGAAAACCTTCGTGGCCAACCGGGTGTCGGAGATTCAATGCAACACAAACCCCACAGATTGGCGACATGTCAGCACTTTGGAAAATCCTGCGGACATCATTTCTAGAGGCTCCCTACCGACAGATTTAATCAAAAACCATTTATGGTGGAACGGCCCTAAATGGTTACAGGAAGATTTCACATACGAACGAAGCGATGAATCATGTTTGAACTCACAGGAACAAACCTCATGTATCGATGCAGAATCACGAAAGAACAATGCTTATTGTCTGCAAACAAATGTTATCGACAACAGCATAATAGAAAGATATTCATCACTCACCAAGTTGCAACGTATCGTAGCATATTGTTTGCGTTTTAAAAATAAGAACAGCGGCAGACTAACTGGAACAGAATTAAGGGAAGCATTAAGGCGTTTGATAAAATTAACCCAATCACAAGTGTTCTCACAAGAAATTCACACATTACGACGACAACAACCTCTACCAAAGGGTAGCAAACTAAGCTCGTTAGCATGTTTTCTAGACAAAGACGAATTGCTGAGAGTTGGTGGGAGACTGCATAACACTGATCTTTCGCTAGACTGCAAACATCCTTTAGCCTTACCTTCGTCACACAAATTAAATGACCTTTCTGTCCTTACACCATCACATTTTCTAATAGGGGAATCCTTGAATAGCATGCCCGAATTGCGTTATAGAGACATTCCAATCAATAAGATAACGCGATGGAATCACATTCAGAAACTGTACCAACATCTATGGCAGCGTTGGTCGACGGAATACCTGACCTCTCTACAAACCAGAACAAAATGGCAAGTGCATTCCCGAAATTTAAGAGAAGGACAACTAGTTTTACTCAAAGAAGATAATATACCACCAGCACAATGGAAGGTCGGCAGAATAACCGAGGTTTTCCCAGGCGAAGACGTAGTGGTGCGCGTAGTGCTCGTGAAAACTGCAAACAGTGTGTACAAGAGAGCTGCCAATAAAACATGTGTTCTACCGTTAATTGACAACGAATAACAGTGTTTAGAAATTAGCCAGAACAGATTAGTTTAAGTTAACCATTAAAGTTTCATATAAGAGTTCATGTATTAGTTATAGTTTCTAATGTTCACATCACATCATTTTTCCTTTTTTTTGAAAGGGGTCCTTTCAAGGGGGCCGAATTATGTTTAGACATTTGGTATATATTTTAATGCTTATCAATTTATGTCAGCTTGGGCTGCGCGATACGTGATTGATAAGTAATGCAAGCGGTTGGGGGTAATGTTTTACCTGCTAATGTTAAAACGAAGAGAAGAGTAAGTTAGAGTATTCAATGAACGACGGTCGCGTTATTTGTAAATCGGTTAAAACTTTATATAAACTAAAAATGTAGCATTTTTAATAAACAAAAATATACAGTCCATTACTTTAATTTGTTAATAATGATTCCTCATTAATCAAACAGTCACACAGACGCAACAGATAATGAAACTGTAGGTACGGTACAGAAATTAAATTAAAGTCTTACATATTAAAATATTCATTGCAAAATGTTATAAAGTAATGTTAGTAGTTACCGAATTGATTTACTTTAATGGCGATCCCAAATAATAATAAAGAAGGCTCAAAGACAACTTAAGTTTACAATAACCAACGAATTATTCAAAGCAAGGTATTTTATGCTGTTATAAAACCTGTACGATTGCAATAAAGCTACCGTAGTAATATAGGTATAGAGAATGTCAGCAAAATTTTAAGTAAGTCAAGTGATAAAAGTTACGGTTTAATACAATCCATGCAGTTCAGTTAATTTATCCTTCCGCCTTTAAAATTAATACCATTAAAAGCAATCGGTCTACACTCTACATAGGTTTTTAATGAGAATTAAAGCTTTGAAATTGTTTTAAGGTCAGAAAGCTGGATTTTTCTGAGGCTAACGGTAAGTATTTAACAGAGGATGTAAGCTTCTAATAAAGATTATTATTAGCAATTAATTTATATTTTCATTGCTACGTATTAACTTAATGTAAGTCGGAGTGTAGAGTAAATGCAAAATTAAGTTATTAAGTTTAGTACGCGTTTGAAATGACGGAGGTATAATTTACAGAAGAATTAGTTTAATTTGTTGATGGTTTCAAAACAGTAAACAGTTGAATAATAAATTGATTACAAATTTCTGATTAAGGGCAATTAAATAACATACAAAAATATATCAAATAACTAAATAATCTGACTCCCACATAATGGTCTCTCTGCATGTAGATGAAAAAATTAGAAGGGGATAGAAAGGGCATTGTAATTAAAATCGTAAGCCTAAAGTAGGTACTTGGTTTGAATTTGAATATATTATATATGTATATCCTATGGTAACTTTAGAAGTCAACAATACCTTATGGACTCTCTAAAGGTGGGTACAGACCAGGTTCGCGAGCTGTTCGCGAACTGTACTTCGATCTGTACGCTTTCGTTTATTTTTATTTGTGTTGTGAAAATGGAGTGGTCGGAGGAGAAAACAGTGCGTTTAATTAAACAATATGGTCTTTATCCCAATTTATGAAATCCTTGTGATTCTAATTACAAAAAAATGATCAAAAAGAAAGACTCCATTCAATAAATCACCGCAGCACCGATACGAAATTGAATCCAAAGTAGGGATACTTTTGGCTCAATATCGCAGAGCACGTGCAAAAGTTGAACAGATGATGAAATAGGGAATGGGGCGAGATGAAGTTTATAACGATGTTTGGTTTGGTTTGGTTACAAGTATTTTGCACTTTTGTAAAATAAACTTTGACCCTCACAATAACAATTCACTTAACAAATGACTTTCCACTATACCTCACGCGATTTTTAAATAAACTGCTTTGCCACCATCTTCTAAGAGCCCGTCTCCTTCGATTTTTTGCATAGGCAATAACAACATTTTCCTCGTCCATTTTCAACTATCGAACCCTTGGCGAACACAAAACGAAACTGCTCACGAACATACTTATTTGTAATGTAGACGTCGAGCTCGCCATCGGCTCGCGACCTGCTCGCGTGTTGTTCGCTAACACCTGGTTTTGGTCTGTACCCGGCTTAAGATCCTTTAGCAATGCAAGGACCTTGCCATAATTCTAGAATAGTTCGACTCAATAGAATCTGTAAGTTGGACTTTTCTATTTTTGATTCCTTTATTTGGAGTTAAGTATACAGGGTGTCCCACTGCTCCGTAATCGGTCGATAACTCAATTTGGGTTGAAGATACAGAAAAAAGTTTCAAATAAAGGTTGCTTTGATTTGAATTGCGCATCTTTTAAAAATATTCTGATATCTACAGTGTGTTGCATTTTCACGTGGCAGGAAAATGTCACTTTTTTTTAAATGGCACACCCTGTATTTTTTTCTCCTAATGTATCGAGCAACCATATTTATATCACGCCTGAAAATTTTTTTGATATTGGATGTGCGGTTGCCAAGTTATTAATTATTTTGTCAAAATTTGGTACAATACAAGGTCGGACTATAATATTCATAACTAAGTTATTCTTCAAAAAAAGAAAAATTTTTTGAGGAATAATATTACCCTAATGTCGTGTTACTCTACAAAAAAAAACTAAGTGATTAATTTTATACTGAGTGTTTAAAATGAGAATTCAAACATTGTGAACTTTAAATAGAATTTATACGAATATTTTAAATGGAACACCCTGTATTTTTATTTACCATCAAATTCTCGACAAAAAATCCAATTCAACGGTGTATTATTTCCTGGTATTGTTTTTTGTACTTTTGTTAATATTTACGATTTTTATAATTTTACGTAAAAAAAATTTTTTAAAAGTCATTTTTATTTAATTATTATTACAAAACACCGTTTAAATAGTTGGTATCAACGCAAAAGAACAAAACTCAAGTCCTGTGACTATTTTAATTTCCAAATAATTAAAACAAAATTGTTAGTAAACGGTATTTTTCGAATTTTTAATAAACGGTGTTTCTCGAAAATTAAAATAGAAAATAAATACAATATCTCTCATTAACATTAAAGTAAATGTTCAAAATGTCTTTCACTTTGATCAATGCACTTGTGAACCCTAACCCTAAATAATCTCACATTGTTTAAAGTCATAGGAGTAATCGGTTGAAACGCCTCTCGAATTCAAATTTTCATGTCACCTGGTGTTGTGGCAGCTGTTGATATATTTGAGATTTAACAGTTCCCCAAAGATAGTAATCCATAAAGATAAGGTCCGGTGACCTTGGCGGCCAAGGAACAGGGCGTCCTCTACTTTATTAGGGTACAGTAAATCCAATTCTCGCGCGCAGCTCTGACTGTTGTTTTGCTTTAATTATTTAGAAATTAAGATAGTCACAGGACTTGACTTTTGTTCGTTTGCGTTGATACCAACTATTTAAACGGTATTTTGTAATAATAATTAAATAAAAATTACTTTAAAAAAATTTTTTTTACGTAAAATTATAAAAATCGTAAATATTAACAAAAGTACAAAAAATAATACCAGGAAATAATACACCATTGAATAGGGTTTTTTGTCGAGAATTTGATGGTAAATAAAAATACAGGGTGTTCCATTTAAAATATTCGTATAAATTCTATTTAAAGTTCACAAAGTTTGAATTCTCATTTTAAACACTCGGTATAAAATTAATCACTTAGTTTTTTTTTGTAGAGTAACACGACATTAGGGTAATATTATTCCTCAAAAAAATTTTTCCTTTTTTGAGGAATAACTTAGTTATGAATATTATAGTCCGACCTTGTATTGTACCAAATTTTGACAAAATAATTAATAACTTGGCAACCGCACATCCAATATAAAAAAAAATTTCAGGCGTGATATAAATATGGTTGGTCGATACATTAAGAGAAAAAAATACAGGGTGTGCCATTTAAAAAAAAGTGACATTTTCCTGCCACGTGAAAATGCAACACACTGTAGATATCAGAATATTTTTAAAAGATGCGCAATTCAAATCAAAGCAACCTTTATTTGAAACTTTTTTCTGTATCTTCAACCCAAATTGAGTTATCGACCGATTACGGAGCAGTGGGACACCCTGTATAAAGAAATAGGTACATTGAAGATAATACAATATTCAAGAGCAACTGTTTAAATTCATTAAGGAACATATCTAAGAAACAGGCCAATTTATTTAATTAGAGAAGTAGAAGGAACTAGCCGTCGATGCTTACAATATAAAGGTGCTCAGTTTGGGCAATATTTATATTAGAATAAGATTTCTTTTCAATTAAATTACAACCACATAGTTCTTATATTAGTATAAAACTCCAACATACTCACTTTAAATGCCATCTATACTTCATCAAATAATTGTAGCATTGAACTTGGTATAAAATTAATTAAACAGGAATGAATACTGAAAAAAATACATTCTGGAAAATACACATTACACTATACAAGGTGGTCCAGTTTATAACAGCAGGACAAATTAATATCTTTTACTAAAACAATTGTTTCTAAATTCAAAATGGCGGCCAATATAGCAATTCTGCAAGTTTTTATTTTTTAAGGCCTAGCTCAAGAACCGTTTAATTTAATTAAAATTTTCAAATTGGAAATTGTAGCCAAAGGATGGCGAGAACTTTTACTTATAATTGATAAAGAACAAAAATTTAACGTGGCCGATTTATTGGTGCCCAAAATTGGTCAAAAATTAAAAATCGATTTTCTCAAAATCTGCTCCAAGCTTTTTTTTATTTTTTGAAATGTTATACACATTCTTCATCAAAAACTATTGCCACTATATTTATTTCTTTATTTCCCACAGGGGAAGGGGGGTGAATATTTGAAATTTAAAATTTTAAAAATTCATAACTTTTTTTCTAACAAAGATGAAGAAATAAAATTTTACAGTACAACTCTTTTAATCGAGTATAATAAGTAGACCGATTTACTTCCGGTCTATCCGGAAATTAACAAAATATTAAAAATATTTACTACATACTCTGTATATTGTTTCAGGAGAAAATCAGAAATCGTTTTCTTATTACTACTATACTACACTTTATATTTCTTTTTTTCATTTTGTGAGTTATTACGTAAAAACTATTTTATTTAAAGTTATTACTTATTAGCATAAAGAATGTATTCTCTATGTTATTAGCTACGCAAAAAAAATTAATTTAATACATACGTCATCGTAGTAAACACGGGGAAGTTTTGTGCCAGTTTACTAGTCATTTCATTTCTATTAATGCTAACAATTTAGGCTTGGAAAAAGTCATTAAATAAAAGGATATTGGACTTCAGTTAAGTTTGGTCGCTGGAATATTTACCAAATCATCATTTATTGTCCCTCATTATAACTTGAGCTTTCCATTATATTTGGATATGATATGTAGTGGTAAGTAATATCGTGTTGATTTAAGAAGGGTTTAGTTATATTATATATTGAGGACGATCATAACAGAACCAAAACACTATAACTAATAAAGTAAATCATTATTGACAATTGAATTACTGGAAAATATAGTCTTAAAGCTTCGTTAGATTATTTTGATCACAACATTTTTACATTTATCACACATGAAATGTGCAGCTTTATTGCTTCCCTACACGTTCTTGCTTGTTATTGTTTCTAGTGGGAAATTTCTATTAGAAAACATCTGCTTTTGAGATTTTTGATAAACTAAACACAAACATATTAATAATCAAGTTTAGTGCCAGTGAATGTGCTTTTGGCTGCTTTGTTGTTCATAAAAGCTTTAATAACTAATAAATTGGATATACAATGGAAATTGAATTTATTAATAAAAACAAAAACACAAAAGGTGTAAATAGGTTTAGACAATTATACGTTACATTCGTCACAAAGGTTTACCAAGAAGCCACCTCCGTTACATATTTGGTGTAAAAGTTACCTATATTGTAATTCTTCTTCAATACTTTCGTCATTAGGTGATGTATACTTTCTATAACTTGTTTGTATTTTTTTATAGCCTTGCCTTGTCATAATAATAATTGTGGGTAGGAAATGTCTACAACTCTATAAATTTCCACTTTGCATTGAGCTTTTTAAGGGTTGTAGGTTATAGATCAAAATCCCGGTTTAATTTAATAGTTTATAAATTACGGGGCTCAGTATTTATTTTACGTGAAGTTAAATAAACGAATTTAGTGCTACCTGTTTTGAAATTTTGTGTAGCTCTGTTACGTTCATGAAAAATGGAGATATCGAGTTATCGATCAAGATTCTTAAATTAGCCATTCTGCTTTTAGTGTTTATGTGCAGTTCGGCGAGCAAAAAATTCAATTACAGCGATAACGTGTTGTTTAAAACGCTTTTACAGAAGGTTTCATTCGAGTAAATAACAATCCTAAAATAGGGAAGAGTGGTTTTAAAATTTATTTTAAAAAAATACATATATATGAACAGGATTTTGTGTAGAAAATCAGCTATATTGGATTTCTGTTGCCAGTTCTTTCTAAAGTACTCGTAAAATTAATGCACAATACAACAAATCAGCCAAAAATTGATCAGCATTCGGTCTTGCTATTTTTCTAATCCACAAAGCCAGGATGAATGCTATAATTTATGCCGATGCGATGCTGTTGTGATGAGCCAGATTTTTTTATACAACAAATAGGGTGGCTAGTTCATCCTGCTCACCATTTGGATCTTTTAATCTGTTCCAGTACAATGTTAGATGGAAAAAATGTGCTTCCTTTGGGACGGAATTTAATCATTATATCGCTCTGTTTAGACAGGGCATAGTGTATTAGATATTAACAAAAAAGTCACAACTGCACAAGTTATGATTTGGCGTCTTTATCTTGCAAAATGGACTAGACAATACTTGCACATTATCTGATGGCTCCAAACGCACCTAGTGGTATCTTCTGTGCTTCCAACGTTCGTGATAGGGATTCTGGCGATCTATTTTGCTTTGTAAATAAGTTTATACGCTAATTACTAACTGTATCCTGTATCGAGTGATTCCGACCTGTTAAATACAAGCAAAAAATGTATAATGGTTCCACACAGTGCTACATTTTAAAAACGAAGTTAATGAATTAGAGCAAACTCGAGCGAAAGAGCGACGGCTAAAACAGACAGCACAACTAGACTCTTGGCGGAAATTTAGCTCATCTATAAACTCCAACGGAAATGTGGCCTAAAGTGAAAGGTATCATTGGTTCAAATCGGCCACATAAATATTATGCAAAGATAACCACTGTGAAGGTACGTCCAACTATAGTAGATTTCGCCAGTAATTAGACTTCTCTAATAGACCCCATTATTGATCACGTCAAAATAGTCTGGGAAATTTGAAATTTTTGGCAACTCGTATTTTGACGTCGAGAAATTGACCCTTATCGCCCTATCGACTATACCTTGCAACATATTTCCAAGATATCTCAAGTGACCAACACTACTCAGGTATTCCAATCAAGAAAGGAAATTACAAAGACTGAAAGTAGAGACTTCGAAAATGATTACGAACACCCGTATAACAGAGAATTGAGTTACGCAGAACTAGAAAGAGTACTGAAAAATAACAAAGCACAGTACCTGGGAGACATGGAATTACGTACGATATGGTCACTAACTTTCCAACGTAAATTAAGGAAAGACTATTAGAAATCTATAACAGCATACGGAAAGCAAACACTTACCCAACCCAGTGGAAAAGTACGACTATAATACCGACCTCAAAAGCACCCTCAGACCGATAACATTATCGTCATGTTAAAGCAAGACATTTGAAGGGACGGTTAATTGCAGACAGGGGCGGACTAAGGCCTAGGCAACCTAGGCACGCGCCTAGGGCCCGTAATTTTTGGGACCCGAAAATTTATTTTTTTATTTTTATAACTAATTTTTATTCTTATTTAACAGAAAAGCGTGATATTCATAATTATTGCCGAAACGTATCCAAATTATGCCGAATCGTTGATTGATAAAGTCGACAAGTATGGACGAGCGTTCCCGTGCTTATGCATCCACGCCTAACGCCCGCGAGTGTCGATGTGTGTAAATACGATCGAGCCTCGCGCCTATCGAGCCCTTACTATGCACGTGTTTAAAAAGTCAAATGTATCTATTTAAAATCAGTGTCTCCTGAATGTTTTGCAATTAATTGTGCAATTAAGACTTAAGTTCCTAGACTTGATTGCAAATGGATTGTTTTGAATTCATAGTTAATACTTTCTCGAAATCCTAAAATAAAAATGTAAGTTTTTATAAAGTATTTATTACATTATTTAATTAAAATAATATACAGTATGTCAGCAGGATGTAATTGCATATTTGAACGTAGTTTTTAGTTCTGATTTAACTTTTTTTAATAACAATTTTCGATATTCTCAAAAAGTACACTCTTGAGCAAAATTCCTATTTTTTGACAAACCGCGTACACGACTGAAAAAATTTAATATCTGATGATTGTATTTTAGATTTTAGAACATGCACAACTTTTTATAAAGAATAAGTTTTTTTCGTAAAATTAATAATAAAAAAGTTTCCCATATGTTCCCAACTTTTACAGACATACTGTATAATAATAAATAATAATAATAATAATAATATAATGTTTATTATTACTATTACAAAAAGTTTAACATTTAATATTTAACGTTTAACATTTTACACTAAATAATTTAGATTACAATAATACAAACATAAAATTGAAATAATAACAAACATAAAAGAAGAACAACCCACAAAGGTGAAGACCTGTGCGTGGGATTTGTACTAGTAGAGAGTTTTACATATCATTATATAGAAGGCAAAATTATATTGTGAACTGAAACATGAAACATGAAAGCGTGCGTAAAAATTTCATTTTATTACGGAAAAAGACTGATCTATTTGAATTTAGTAAAAAAGTTTTACATTCTATTTGAATTGATAAAATATTGATATTGATATTTATTACGGAAAAAGGCTATGAATTACTGATCTATTTGAATTTAGAAGAAAAAGTTTTACATTATATTTGAGTTTATAAAAGTTTTTACAAGACTTGATATCAGAAGGCAAAAAATTGAAAAATCTAGGAGCAAGGTAAAAAAAGCTTCGTTGAGAAGCAGTTAATGAAGAAAAATCCGTACGGTAATTTAGAAAGCTATGGTGTCTGGTAAGGTAAGTACAGCTATTGTTACTAAAAAAACTCTTATTAAAAAAAAATAACATAGAGACACGAGAAAATACAGTTGTCTGGGATCAAGAATTTTGGAATCAGAATAGAGAAGGTCAGAAGGATAGGTTGGTTTTTTTTTAAATATGAGTACCACAGTACCACAAATTGTGATTTTCTTTGTGATTGTGATATTGAGTAAAAATAAATTTAATTGAAGATCATTTTATTCTTTCTTTTTAGTAGATATGGTCTTTAAAATGAGTTCCTATAAACATTTAACTGGAAGTGAAAAAAGAAAACGAAAAGCAGATCGAAATAAAGTGCAAATATTATTTCGCCTGTATCCATGTGGTCATTTATTCAGGAAAATAATATTATTGCAACATTCCCTAATATAAACATAATTCTGAGAATTTATTTAACCCTTCCAATAAGCAATGCAAGCGGTGAAAGATCATTCTCAGTAATGGCCAGAATAAAAAATTGTTTAAGATCCGTATTAGGCCAATAAAAATTAAATAGTTTATCATTACTTTATATAGAAAAAGAGTTATTAAATAACTATTAATTATGACAAACTAATTGACGAGTTTGTAGAATTAAAAGTGACAAAAAAGGCAATATAACTATAATCAATCTAGGTATCTTTAAGTATTATTGTTTGTTTTAATAAAATATGTTTATGTTTGTTTGTTTTAATAAATTACGTTTATTTAATTTTTATACATGTATAGTATATTATTTTTTACCTTTTTTTCTTGGAATCCGATAATTAAATAGAACTACATACTACATGCTTTAAAACCAAACTACCAAACGCAAAGTATGTGTCATGTATGAAAAATAGGCCCGGAATTACAATGTCGCCTAGGGTCCGCTTTAGCCTTAGTCCGCCCCTGATTGCAGACTACCTGCAACACTAGAAAAGAATAGCTTAATTAGCAAATAATAAATGAATAAATAAAATTAATCGAATATCGATTGAAATCAGTGAAAGCAGCAAAGCTCTATTGTATGTCGACGATCTGGCAGTCACGATCAATGGAGCATGCTGATGGTGTTCAGGAGAGTGATCGATCGCAAGTCTTGCAGCTGCCAAAAGAAAGTACAATGCTAACAGCTAATCTTACAAGCATTATAAAAGGTCTACACTCTGTTCCCCCAACAGATATAGTAAAGCTCCTCCCCAAAAATTACCGCCACATTTAAATGCAACTTTTTTATTGGTCGAATTTTCGAAACCCGTAACATAGTCAATCACTTGATTTCAATTGTTGTAGTTGGCGTAAATCAATTTGACATCTGTAACATATCTATAATTTTGCTGGTGTAAAACTGGTCGCTGCTTACATTGGTCAAAATTTATTGGGAGGCGCTTTACTAATATCTGTTGGGGGAACAGAGTATAGAGGTGATAGAGAATAACTTTACAAAAAAATTGTATGCTTCAGATCAAAACGGGTAGGTTAACCGAAAAACTAATTTACCAAAAATGAACTCGTCAAAACGATATTACAACGAACTGTGAAACTTGATGATGCTGGCATAGAAATAAAGTTCCTCTATGCACTCGCACAGATAATATCTCAAGAACAAAGAAGGGATCAAACAACTAAACAGAGTACACATGTATTAAACGACATCATCAATTATATCCCCAAAAGAAATGGGAGGAACTGTGGAGTGAGAGTTGAAGTCAACTTCGACAAATAATACCTACCAGACTGGCGAATAACACCACCAAAAAAGAGCTTCTATAGAAAACAGGAAATATGGATAAGGTCAAATAAGACTAACCCACTCACACTTGCTGCTACCCGGTAAAAACTCCCCAACACGTCCTCAGTGCACAATCCATAAAACATAAATAGTCGAAGAATGCAATAAATTGCAAACGTACAGAGAATTATAAATTTTCGAAAACCAACGTGTCGATTACGACGAATTAAAGTAGCTCACATTAGGTATTAACACATTTTTTTTACATCTGGCAAGTTTCCCCAAAAAGCGCCTCGATTTTCAGATCATTCCAATCTTAACCGTTTTAACAGATGGAATACCATTCCTTTCAGAAGCCCGATGAATCGGTTTTTTTGTCAAAGTGACAGATTTCTTTTGCGATGAACAATCTTACCATTCATAACGCTGGTCAAATTCCGCCTCAGTTTGGATACTTATTTTTCCTATTTAACCGTTAACCAGATTGTAAGATTTCAATCGCGATCAATATAAGTAAACCACCCTATATGCCTTATAAAGAGTTTATTTGCGGGATACGGTTTGTTTAATAAATGAAAGTTTTTAGTTCATACGTAGGTACATTTTTATTTTTACAATGGTACTTATAAGATAACTATTCTCCTCTATTTACTTTCTTAGGTCACATAGGCAAGTAAAAGTTAAAGTTAAAATTTATTTAAAAAATCAGATTTAAGAAAGATCTTAATGTAGCGATCAACGAATTAATGTATCGAAATTCTACACATTCGGTCATAGGGGAAACTGCTAAAAACTCCTCTATGCAGAGCAGTAAGATCAAAATTCGATTTACTCAAACTCGAGACAGCTAATATGGAATTGATTTGAAGTTTATAATCTAAAATTCCTTGTGTATCGCTAGCGGTAGATTAAAAGTGCGTACCTCCATCATCTACTGTTTTAATGTGTGGGTATATAAAATAAGAGAGAAAGTTACAGACCTGAAGATGACAGATGTGACTCTGTCAAAACGTCGTCGACGAAAAACAGTCTCATAGAGACTATAAGTAATACTCGGATCAATACCCGAGAAACCAAGGAGAAATAAGAGAGAAATTTCAACCGCATGCCATACATTTTACATACAACTATTGATTACAAATTTCACCAAAAGTATCCCTTTAGCCATTCCGTAATAGAAGCGTTGTGCTTTCGCTATTTTTGTTTGAGTGACAAAGTAAATCGCGCAGTTCTTTTTATAAAGTGAAATAATTGGTTTATCCCGAAACCATGGTACATTAATTAACTTCAATTTCTTTTATTTTAGACGAGCTGATTATTTTTAAGCAATTCTTTTTTATATTTTAGTTAAAAAAAAATATTGCACAATAACCTTTTAAATTGGCGAAATTACACAGGGTGATAATGAACAAGTAAAAAACATTGCAATGACAGTGCCAATCAATAAGCAATCTGTCAGTCTCGTGTGGTTTCACGAGCATTGTTCTCCTACGTAATCCTAATTAGAGATGATTGCTGTGATAGCTCGTTAAGATTTTATTGACAGCTTCTTCATCATCTTTATTTTCGGAAGTTATGTTTTTTTGTTATTTCGACTGGACACGACGTAGATATTATTAAGCAATGACATTTAAGGAAATAATTATTTTCTCTATTCAAACACAACCGTTGCGTTGTCTCGATTAACCATTTAAAAATAACGATATCGGTATTAAACGATTGAACTTTTCATTATCGGCATCAGAATGGCGTTTAAAAAGATCATAGTTCATACAATGGTTTAATAACCACATATTTTGACATTGTGGACTAGCATTTAACTGAAATGACAAAGTTTCGGCGTAATTTTATTTCATTGGCGTAATTGCAGTATTACTCTGCATGTTAACTGAAGTTAACGTTTTATTTCCGATCGACAGTACAGTATGAAATGATTTGCTTAAATATTAAATGAGATTTCGTATACTTATTTTGAAGGTTTGTGAATATACAGGGTGAGGCATTTATAGTGTCGTGGCCATTTTTCTCCGAAACGATGGAGAAAATCGAAAAATGTTTCATGCAACATTTGCAGTGTTCATGAGGGGACATAAGATAGTGACATTAACTCGTCTTTAAAATGCCATTCTCAAGGTCATTTCAAGGTCAAATTACTTTTTTTAAATAGGATGATGTATTTTTTGCTACGGAAATGGAAAGAGCATTCAATTTTGAGTGACATTAACTCGTCTTTAAAATGCTATTCTCAAGGTCATTTCAAGGTAAAATTGCTTTTTTAATTGGATGATGTATTTTTTGCTACGGAAATGGAAAGAGCATTCAATTTTGAGTATAAAAGGTTTAGTCAATTTATCCACTGGGGATGATATAATACAGACGCTAGCTATCGTTCTGTATTTTTTTCAAGGTCCACGACATACCTCACTTGCAGGGTCAATTTTAAGGTTTACGATACAAGATTTTTCAGGTTAACACCCTTGAAAATGGCCACTTCTTTTTTAAGCCCTTTTACATGGTAAACATAGGTCTAATTCCATCATTTTTACAATTAACTGCAATTAAAATAAATTCTAGGTCACAATACTCACAATAAATAGGAATGCAAAGTTGCCCATATATTCAACCAACTTCAAAAAGTTGTTTACTAAATTCGTGCGGATGTCTGTGTGTCTGTGCGTCTGTGTGTCTGTGTGTCTGTGCGTCTTGTGTATGTGCATTGGTCGATGTTACAGGGTTTACAAAGCTGGAAGTGGTATCATCTTATAGGAAATTCTTTACTGATTCCAAATCTCTGGTAAATTTTTTGATCGGATCACCCGTTCGCCGTCGGGACGCCATTAAAGTCAAAATATACCCCCTTGAATATCTCGAGAACGACACATCCAATTACAAAAAGGAAAAACACGTTTCCTTTATTTTTTGAAACCTATTGAGTAATTATACGTAATCATCACCCTCACCACCCTGTGGGGTGGAGCGGGGGTGAGTTTTGAAAACTTAAATGGGAGCACCTACTTTTTATTGAAGTTTTTGATTCTCCATAAAAAACTATTCTCAAATTGCAAATTTCACCCCCAACTGCAACTCTTTTTTTGGGGGTGGAAAGGGGGAGAAAAACGATTTTTTTTACTTTTTTTCCTCCAACATTTTTTCGTGATTTACAAATTGTCCGTCATCCTCTCCGCTCCCATTTTCCTTGAGGGTGGAATGAAAAACAATGACTCATTTGTGCAGAATCCCGGGTGCTTGTGTTGAGGTGAGGGGCAGTTATATACAGTTATATACATATATATTGTATATAGTATATGCCATAATTAGTTACACATTTGAAGTTGGTTGAAATTAGAATTCTATAAGAATTTGCGCCTTTTGATACTTGTTTAAATATGTCATACTTAATGTGGCAATACTGTTTGTCCCGGCACGTGACGCACGATGCTCAACACGAACTTATTTTTAATGCTTGAGAACTTGAGAGCTTGATGGCTGAACGTCACGGTTCAGAATTGTGTAATATTCTTCCAACTCTACCATTTGACTAGTGCAGATTATACAAGCAAGTTGGAACCAAATGTAGTGCTCTTGGTGCTAGTCCAGTAAAATTTTTGGGCAGTTTTGCTAAAGGTCAAAATGAATATGCTTGTTTGAAATACATTTTACTAGCATAACTGTTACAGGTACATCTGAAAGGGCAATCGAACTGAGGCTATTAGCACTTTTCGAACTCAGGCATTAGAATTCCTCACTTTTTTTAAATCTATATATGTATTATATCTTGTTCAGGAGGTGACACTCCTCCAAAAATGCAATAATTTTCTTTGCGCCTTGCGGGTTGTAGTTGAGTATATCTCGCATTGACTTGCCTTGAATGGAGTGACTCGTTTCGCCTCTTCTAAATTTTGGCACCCCATAATTATATGTCGGACGGTAAGACCGCCTTGACATCTTTCGCAAAGGCAATGGCACATTTTGATGCAAATTTGACATTATCAGGTCAACCCCCTAGCCCCAGCAACCCCTAACTCAAGAATTTAAATAGAGAAGGGGTATCGAGCGACCCCCTCATTTGAAGCGTCTTTTAATTCTCTATTCGGCAGTACGAATGAAAATTAGTTTCATTCAATTTTTTTTCGCCCCCATGAAAAGCACCCTCTAGAGTCTAGATTGACTAAGATGGGGGTGATGTTTAGGAAAAATCCTGAAATGTGCCGCTCAAAAGGTCAAAGGTTGCGTGTTTCAGGATTTTTCCTAAACAACACCCCCACCTTAGTTAATCTAGAGGGTACTTTTCATGGGGGCGAAAAAAAATTTGAATGAAACTAATTTTCATTCATACTGTCGAATAGAGAATTAAAAGACGCTTCAAATTAGGGGTCGCTCGACTCCCTTTCGCTATTTAAATTCTTGAGTTAGGGGTTGCTGGGTCTAGGGGGTTGACCTGACAATATCAAATTTGACATCAAAAGTTGTCCCCCAAAAATAAAAAATGGACGTGTCCGAGCGTTTTTTTAAGAAACTGGTCTAAGTGTCCCAAAACAAGCGTGTTTCCTTTTCAATGGCCCACCCAGTATATATTTTGCACCACCGTCTATAATACCAATGACATAAATATTTTATAGATATACTGACAACACATACAAACTCACATCTTCAGTAAATGAAGAACATTTGTATGCGAATACCATATTTTTAGTTTTAAAACATGACCACCCTGTTTAAATCCAAAGTGGCCATTTTTGGGCCTGTTAACCAAATGATACTAAATATGTACGTCTCAGACAGCATAATGCCACAAAAATAAGTCGTGGACCTCTGAAAAACACAGGATGTTACCTAGCGTATGGACTAATAGGTAATATGATATTGGACAAATAAGACAGCAAATGGTTTTCACGCACTTTGACTTCGCTTTCTCTGTTTTATTGTGTCATTTTTATTCAATGAAGGAAATTAATTTGTTTGAATCTGACAATAGCGATACCTACTCATTTGTTTACATAACAGTAGATACACTGCAGTTGGTTTGTTGACATTTATACGAGTTTATCCACTGCCAATTGAAACCTCATAAGAACATCAGTACCTACTGTAGTATTCTAAGTTAGTTCCACTTCGATCTGTGATCATGGATGTTCGATACACGATTAATGAAAGAATCAATATGATTTACATTTATGGTGAAGCTCGTAAGAACGCTAGAGCAGCTTGCAACTTATACCATTTGCTGTCTTATTTGTCCAATATCATATTACCTATCATCCCCAGTGGATAAATGTACTAAACCTTTTATACTCAAAATTGAATACTCTTTCCATTTCCGTAGCAAAAAATACATCATCCTATTTAAAAAACTAATTTGACCTTGAAATGACCTTGAGAATGGCATTTTAAAGACGAGTTAATGTCACTATCTTATGTCCCCTCATGAATACTGCAAATGTTGTATGAAAAATTTTTCGATTTTCCCCTTCGTTTCGGAGCAAAATGGCCAAGACACTATAAATGCCTCACCCTGATGTAGTATATGGAGAAACGTTGTTTAGCAACGAATTTGTAAATGAACTAAACAGATTCAAGTCGCCATGACTGTTTTTTCGAAAGTGTAAACGATGTGCGAAACTAAAACACGCAACGGGCTGCAAAGTACACTCCTGCAGAAGGTTCTGAAGTTACATGCAAGGCAGAACTTACCTTATATCTAAAGAATCGTTACAGCAGTGTGCATTAAGATACAAAAATTTGATAAAAAAATTTTTAATTTCACTGAAAGTATGTGGCTCGCTTCTTTTTTTTAAAGGGCCAAGCAGATGAAACCGTCGAGTATTTAGCCAAAGAATACGTAGTTATAAAGTTTCTCAAGTTAACGTCATTTACCGAACGACAGTCTGCATTCACTAGGAATCAAATATGAAGCGCCAAGCAACAGATTTTTGTTGATGAAGGTAATTTTAACACTTTGTGTAATAAGCGATAGCTCTTTCGAATTTTAGGCATTACCAGCGCATTAGGAGAGACGACTTTCATAATATGACTATAAGACTTTTGTGATTGATGTCGAAACCAGAGATGCTAAAAATATGGTTAAAATTTATAGAAAGTATGTCTCACTTAGATCTCCACCTATAAAAGATGAACGGTAGCATTCTTATTACTGAGTTGGAAAGTGCTCAGTACAACAAGTCGGGATTAGATAATATCTTTGGAAAGATTCCAAACGAAATTGCTAGGTGTACTTTGGATTGAGTAATCCACCGGGCACAGCTTTAGGAGACTACCTGCCACCTCTCTTGCTTGCGCGATGCGGATTAAAGAGACATAGTGATTGAAACTCGTTCACGGTGGCAGAATCATACGTGGAAGAATCATTGCAAAACAAAATCGGAATTTCAAATCAAATCTTAACGCTCTGTGCACACAGACTAAAAAAGTTGCAGTAACAACATCAATGACGCCGGTACTGCTACATTGCCTTCAACTTCTTCGATAACATCATCTGAGAGACGTGACCCGCTAAAAATGATAATAGAATGTACTTATTTAGTAAATAAAAACGGGGGTTGCCTCTTATATTGTTGCAAATGACCACTAAATGGCACTATTGAAATGTGTTACTAGTTACTATATTTCTAAAACTTCAACTTTCTTATTCTTAAATCAGCGTGTCCAGCGCTTATTTTATCATTTTCTTGATATAACTGTCATCAATAGTTGGATTTTATACAAAAGAGCAAAAGCAAAGCAACAAGAACCAGGCATTGGTTTAGCAGATTTCCGAGCAGAAATTGCCTATTGCTTGTGCAATGTTCAATCCACAAATACACCAAAGAGAGGACGCCCTTCTACATCGCTGGTAGAAAGTCAAATACAAATGAAGAAACAAAAATCTGCAACAATATCTTATATCCTTTCTCAAGATGTAAGAATTGACGCTGTTGGGGTACCTCTGTGTCTCTGTGTCTGAACAAAAATCCACCAATTCCATGAATAATTATTACATACCTACTAATATAAATAAATAACTGATAGTAATAAAATCGAGTATTTCTTATCTTTTTCACTTTGTTAAGTGAATAATACAATGTTCATGTTTTGATCAAGTAATGGACCATAATGTAGCTGATTTCCTACAACCATTTTTTTCAAAATTATAGCAAAACCAAACAGTTAGGGTTTTTTAATTATTTTTCCCATCTTTTCAAACATTCAACCGATGCAAAAAAAATTTTTTCCGTCCATCGGAAAAATATGGTCATGTAGGGTTAAAGTGCATTTCGCATATCGTAAGCTTTCTAAAAATTGATGTAGCCTCTTTCTTTATATTGAATTTGATTTCAAAATTATTTATAATATTACAAACATTTATCAAAAATGCATTTAAACTTCTTTGATAAATTTGCAATTATCTCAGATGTCCCCTAACTACTAACAGTATGTACTATAAAGGTATTATGCCATTCTAAAAGAAATAAATTTAACTTAAAGTTAACTTTACAGTCCATCGAGGCTTACAATTTGACCTGGTATTGGATTTAATTCAATCTCAATTAACGGCATAGCAGGCCGTATAAGCAGCCACATAACACCATTACTTTTGTTAAAGATAGTGATCTGGTAAATATTAATCACACAATGCAAGATGTCATTAACAAAATTGTCATAAAGGAGACTCAGAATGTCTGCAAGTATCTACAGCAAAAAATTACGCCGTCAATTTTTGTACACTGCATAAACGGTACGCAAACCCGTAGATACTATCTCCAAATACGTGGCCGTACATGGTGTAGTGCATGTACCGTTGGTAACTACACCTGGCGGTCTCGGGTTCGAATCCCGACCGATTGGTGATAAAAATACATCCGGACATGGATGTTTGTAAGCGTATAGGGCTAATAACCACAGCTGTTGATGCCCTCATCCCCCTTTCGTAGGGCGGAAATTAAAAAATATATTTTTCCAAATAATGAAGCTATACGTGTGATGTATCAATTTGCAGCATGTAATTTCATTTAATTGATTCTTTCAGTTAATCTAAGATTTATTGAACTGCCACCTGTATGTATAGATTATTATCATTTAAAAATTGTTTTGGAATTTGAAAGGATTTTTTAATTCTATTTTTCTCTTACCATTTGTATAATACGTAAATATCTAGTATCATTAAGCAAAATTAGTAACTCAATTTAAAATGTTACAATTATTTTTGTAAGTGAAAACGGGTTGTAATCGTGGAAAAGTAACTGAAAAGGAGTTTCAAACATTACAAGCCCACATCCATTCTAGCGCAAATGTAAAGCTTTCCTATTTGGACGGAGGCTACAGTGGCAATTCATGTGTATAGAAGTAGCTCATTTGGACTTAATTACAAATCGTTAAAACGATACACAATTTAAGCGAATACATACGATCTTAGACTTTTCTCGAAACTAAAATTTTCAAAATTTCAATTATATCATCAAATTGTTGTAAAAGTATATTCTCCATAGTTTTTTTCTCTAATTTAGGGTTGTTCTCAGGGTACAGTTAGTTTAGTACGTATAGTTTCTTACTCATTTCGTTCTAATATTTAAAAGATGCAGAGAAACAATTCCAATGAAATAGTTACCTTTTCTCTATAGATACCATTATATTTGAGTTCTTAGATAGGATAGTGCCATTTGCGTGTTTTAAGTTTGATCAGGCTTCAGCTCATTCTTTATTTAACATAAATTCAATAAACTCATCCATTCGGCTACAGTGAAAAAGCATTTACCGTTAACATAAACGCATAGGAAGTTTCGGAAGTAACAAAAAGCAAGATTACGATAATGTCTTTCCATGATAGGTAAATGCAAGCTTTAGTCAAAAAGTACATTCATTCGCATTATGGATAAAAAAAGGTACGCACTAACGCGCAACACTCGTTCAGAGATCCGCGATGTAAATACTATCATGTTCCCCTCTTTTGGCCCTTATTACTTCCGTTCAAAGTACTCATATAATACATACTTTTAAATAAATGTGTTGATTGACGTAATCGTAACTATATTTCCGTAAACTAGAGTCTAAAGTGTGATATTGTTTTTACAGTGTAGGTGCTATTAATTTTATTGTTTCTTAAGTTTCACTAAAAAAACCCTTCTGTTTCACTTCGAACGGATACCTACGCATATTGTGCCATATATTCGAAATAATAGGGTCACTATTGACATAGTTGAAATATGAAGACAATTTCAGACTTGTGTAAACTAATAACATTCGTTCCGCCTAAGCTAAAACGTTTTCGTTTCAGAATCGAATTCCTCTATAATTCCCAGCAATAATTAATACATTCTCCACACTCATGAAAATGTTTCTCTTTAAGAATGTCCATAAGTTGAAATAATCCAATGTATGGATAAGTTACTCCCACGATTTAAAATTTTTAATTGTAAATTGAAGTGTAATTTATTATTTATGCAGTTCATGACTTGTAAGCCAACAACGGTTTGAATTTGTTCCTTAGTGTAAGAAAGAAACGAAAATTCACACATACCAGTAGTAGCAATACCTTTTTTGTAATAAATCGGTGCTCATCTTGCTACCGTTCATCCTTTGGTGAAATTTTTTGTTTCTTTTCCTCTATTCGTTATGTGACAATCTATGATTATCTTTTATTGGTAATACATAAGTTGAAGTACATAATTGCGCGCAAGGGTGGTTTGCACCACAACAGCATCTCCGTAATAACGGCGGTTATATGTTTTTCACAAAAGAGCCCATCGAAAACAAATTTTCGAAAAATTGAGTTAATAGTAGGTGAACTTGGTCCATGTATGGATGTTGATTGTTAGAACTCGAAATGGGGTGATTATAACAATTCCAATTAGGATAAAATCACACAACCATACCCCATGTATAAGTTTATTAACGTTGATATTAAAGTGATAGTTGATAGATTACAATAAGTTGATAACAAACAGCGACATGTTTCGATAAATTAACATTTTATCATCTTCAGGCTTATCATATTCGTTATCGTAACGAGGTAAAAACAACTAATTAGTTGCGATATAAAATTAGATGTATGATTAAACGGGAATAAAACGTCAGGAGGTGCAATGACTACAATAGGTCATTCACCACAACGAAGCTGGGACATAATTAATGTAAAATTATAACAAGCATCGAGCAACCGAAAAACAAAGCTTAAGCCATGGGGAAAACTTAGAAATTTAGAACATAATTAAACTTAAAGGGGTCCCAGAAGGGGAACACCCAAATCACAAACGATGAAAAACAATTACTTATTAAATTGAAGTAACTAAGTTCTTAGTTACTTCAATTTAATAAGTAATTGTAACAAGCATCGAGCAACCGAAAAACAAAGCTTAAGCCATGGGGAAAACTTAGAAATTTAGAACATAATTAAACTTAAAGGGGTCCCAGAAGGGGAACACCCAAATCACAAACGATGAAAAACAATTACTTATTAAATTGAAGTAACTAAGTTCTTAGTTACTTCAATTTAATAAGTAATTGTAACTAAGTAACTAAGTTCTTAGTTACTTCAATTTAATAAGTAATTGTAACTAAGTTCTTAGTTACTTCAATTTAATAAGTAATTGTTTTTCATCGTTTGTGATTTGGGTGTTCCCCTTCTGGGACCCCTTTAAGTTTAATTATGTTCTAAATTTCTAAGTTTTCCCCATGGCTTAAGCTTTGTTTTTCGGTTGCTCGATGCTTGTTATAATTTTACATTAATTATGTCCCAACTTCGTTGTGGTGAATGACCTATTGTAGTCATTGCACCTCCTGACGTTTTATTCCCGTTTAATCATACATCTAATTTTATATCGCAACTAATTAGTTGTTTTTACCTCGTTACGATAACGAATATGATAAGCCTGAAGATGATAAAATGTTAATTTATCGAAACATGTCGCTGTTTGTTATCAACTTATTGTAATCTATCAACTATCACTTTAATATCAACGTTAATAAACTTATACATGGGGTATGGTTGTGTGATTTTATCCTAATTGGAATTATTAATAGTAGGTACCTACAACCACAGATGTACTGCTACAACAAAGCAATCTAGAAATCAAGGTATGAAAAATTAGAACGTGCCCTTAAATATCTACAATTCAAGCAACTATATAATACCATGTGCCCCAATGTCAATGGTCACCATTGGTATCTCGGTTATTAGAAGACATAGAGCAACGGTTAAATGGGGAATGCTTTGCAGAAATCAATAGGTACTCGAAACTAATCTTATTTCAAATTTGACCTAACTTTTTTAATTTTTAAATTAATTTTGAAAAATCAAAAATTTTATCATTTCTTTAATAACTGAATAACGCAGCTTAATCTGACCTTACCTGACCTGCCTTTTAAAGGTAGTCCTTAAAAAGTCGAAAACATGAATAAAGACGTAAAGTAAAGTAAATTTCATATTAAAGATTAATTTACGTTTTTATTAATATTTTCCTTATAACTAAAATTTTTTCGGACATGTTATACATGTTGAAACATGTTGAAAAACACTTTTTAAGGACTACGTTTAAAAGAAGTCAGATTAAGCGTTATTCAGTTTTTGAGGAATGATGAACTCGCCAAATTTTTACCAAAATTAGTTTAAAAATTAAAAAAGTTTGGTGAAATTTGAAATAAGATTAGTTTCGAGTATTGAATTCTGCAAAACATTCCCCATTTAACCGTTGCTCTATGTCTTCTAATAACCTACCAAGATACCAACGGTGAGCATCGAAATTGGGACACGTGTATAGGAGAAATACGCACAAATGTCTTTCATTACGCCGCTATAGGGTTAAATACCTTTCGGTAGTTTCAGGTAATGTTATCCTTATCGCTATACTTTCATGGCTAAAAAAGTCGAATGTTAGCGGTTTTATCACACAATCCAAAGAGAGGTTAAATATTCCGGATGAGCTCGTAGTGAAAAGTCTTCTTATGTTACAAGACTTCTTCGATTGAAACAGAATTTGTTGTCGAGAATTCGTCCAAGGTGCGGTCATTCAGGACGTTTAAAGGACTACCTTTTTTCTGCAGGCAAGGTGCTTTTTTTTCGAACATCAAGGACCCTTGCTAATAGTGTTAAAGAATCCTAAGTGCATATTAATGCAAACCTGTGCAATGAAAGTTTGAATATGCTTCATAGAGCACGGACGAAAACGTCGAAGAATACTTTCCCGTGGTGTGCTTTTCCTCCACGACAACGTTTAGCCTCATGTCACCAACGTAGTAAGAGAAAGTCTGCAAGAAAACGCTGTAAAATAATTCTTATAACGTATCAACCACAACAATTCTATGACATCGGTTAGTAAAACAATTGAACTAGCCACGTATTTATCGATCAAACTGCTGCGTGGTGGCAACGAGTAAATTCGACTATTTCAGAATGAAACGTTCTATGTATTCCCATAAACACTCGTATAATCCCAAGAAACCTAATTGAACAAAATCAAATCGATATGGTCTGCGAGCTTTCGTATTAAAAAATTAGAAAAAAAGTGCTGCGCGATAACATAAATTCTTTCCAGAAACTTTTGAACCATTCCCAAAAGACCAAGAAAATGTATTCCAAATCGAGTCAAATAGAAAGGATTTTATACGCATTAGTGCAGACAGGTGATAGGCACTTTTCAAACGTTAATAGTTTCAAAACATGTAATTTATGAGTAAAGTGTAGGTATTAGAGAAAAGTGTTAATTATTATGAACAGATTTCGAAAATGGAATAAAATGCAGGGTGCTCTATTTAAAAAATTCTGGCAAGTTGCCACGAGACTTCCCTCGTATTAACACTTTTTTCAAAAAATAAATACTACTGAATTCAGAAAAAAATACTCTTAAACTACATAAAAAACTGCAATTTTATCTTATAAAAAAATGAGTGCCGCCATTTTAGCTTACACCGGAAGTGACGTAATCAAAGGTAATATCAGCATTTTCGTTCTTGGTCCGAATGTAATCGATTGGCGAAAACCGCATTTCGATAACTTTAATAGTTTCTGAGTATAGAGCGTTGCAGTCATTTTTTAAAAATGATTTTTTTAACACATTTTTCAAAAAATAAGTATAGCACAATATATATATTGCTGAATTCAGAAAAAAATACTCTTTTAAACTACATAAAAAAACTGCAACTTTATCTTATAAAAAAAATGAGTGCCGCCATTTTAGCTTACACCGGAAGTGACGCCATCAAAGGTAATATCAGCATTTTCGTCCTTGACCCAAATGTAATTCATTAGCGAAAACCGCATTTCGATAACTTTAATAGTTTCTGAGTATCGAGCGTTGCAGTCATTTTTTAATAATTATTTTTTTTAACACTTTTTCAAAAAATAAGTATAGCACAATATATATTGCTGAATTCAAAAAAAAATTCTCTTTTAAACTACATAAAAAAAACTGCAACTTTATCTTATAAAAAAAATGAGTGCCGCCATTTTAGCTTATACCGGAAGTGACTTCATCAAAGGTAATAACAGCATTTTCGTCCTTGGCCCGAATGTAATCGATTGGCGAAAACCGCATTTCGATAACTTTAATAGTTTCTGAGTTTAGAGCGTTGCAAGGAATGTGTACGTACAGACTACAGACTACAGACTACAGACTACAGACTACAGACTACAGACTACAGACGACAGACGGAAAATTTTTTTTTGCATATTTTGAATCTACGTATTCGGAAACGCAAAGATATGTAAAAATTTCCATAGGTCAAATTTTTTTTTTTGGAAAACTAATACAATACTTCCCTTTTACTTCGTACTCGGGAAGTAAAAAATAATTCAAGATGGTACTCAGCCGCCATTTTGAAACTTTTAGCCGTCATTTTTCCATAAAAAAGTAGGTTTTCATGTCCTATTTAAGCCCTTCAAATTTCGTTGCGATATACCATGTGGTTCAAAAATTAGAAGGAGGGGGGGAACGGACTTTAGACGCGCATTGTATACTTATCTATAATATAATATGTTTTTGTATATTAATACTTTTTGCGCTTTGTTTCATAACTCAAAGATAAAATTAAATTACATAATTATATCTACCTTGATTGTAATTGTAGTTAATTATTTGCCCAAATAATGATTTCCATTGTCACATAAAAACGGAATTAGCTTGACAATATACACTTTATTTAATAAGAACGGCTGCAATTGACAAACTTGTCAGGTTATATAAAAGCGTGCAGGTAATACAACTGGGAATAAATTCATCTCACTTAATTAAATTTATTGTTTGAGGTGATAATCGATGTAATAATTCATATCCATTAACACGTTTTTCCAATTGACAATAAAATGCATTAAAAACGTGATGTACAACAGATGATCCATATTATATCTCACGTTTCAATTTCGTACATTATACCTCCCTTCGATGATTGAATGCTTATTACATGTGTATTGTAAGGCACGTCCCTTTATTGAATTCTGCCCTTTAACAAGAAAAGATTTTTTTAATGCTCACATTCGAAAATGGAAACATTTTTAAATCGTATCTTGGTGAAGTAGATGAGCAATAAGGTACGTTAATGATCTGACAGTCGACGTACCATTAGATTTTTATATTAACGTAGTGAACGCTGTATTCTTTTCTTCTTTCACGTATACCTACCGATTTGTGTCTCTTTTATGAAACCGTTTAAGGTCACGATTTGCATATCTCCGGTAGGTGTAGGTAGATTTTTCATTAGTGGTTCAATTAAGATGTCAAATTAGCCCTGTAATTAACTCCTAATCATTTACAGAATTTGTGCTATGAGTATTTCGTGTGGAAGAATGCGTCTTTTCCCATTTCGACGCAAAACAAGGTCTTTATTATTACGTTATATTATTAGTTATAAGAAAAATTCGTATAACGAACGTTATGCTAATTACACATTAGGTTCACATTGATGTCAAACACTTCTTTTATTTCCTACTTTCAAGTAACATTTTTACAATAATTATAATTAGTTTCCAAAATATGTATATATTGCATTAAGCATTTCATAGGTTTGCTTGCAAAGTGTTGAGGCTACAAGTTTTGCATCTCAGAAGAACGTAAAGTATACAGGGTGTCTCACGGTGACTGTCGGTTAGAAGTATATCAAGAACGGTAAAAGCTAGAAATTTGAAATTTTGCACATGCGACATGCCGTGTTTAATCTATTAAATAAACATATTTTCCAAATGGCAGCACTTCCGGAAATACCGGAAGTGAGCATCAACATCTTTATTTTAAATACAAACCATGCAATTTTTTCACATTCTGATGTGTCATAAAATATTTAGTAAGTATGCTTAAAATAATCGGCGTATCAATTTCTAATGATGAGAAAAAAATTTTTTTCACTGAAAAATTTCAAAATCTTGTTTAGGAAATAAAATTGAAAGTCGAAAGTGGTAAAAGTTAGGGAAATGGGATTTTAGATTCTCAATGTCAAAAGACACAATTGCCTGTAACGCATAATAAAAAATTGCCCGCGGTTACGTATCTATTTGACGTTATTTCCAGACTTAAGAAAAACTTTAAAAAGTCTCTTTTTTCAAATGGAATGCCTATTTATCAGTCCATTCAATGGAGAAATAAATTTCCTTTAAATTGATATACCATGTTCCTATACCTAAAATCAATGATTACAGAGTTATTTACATTTTTCTATTTAAATTTATAATTACATACTTTACAAAACATGGTTGGCTTTGAAAATTTTCAAAAAATTTTTATTCAATTGTTTCTTATGATTCTTCCCACTGAACACAGTACATCTATGAAACGTTTCTAAATGTTGCATAAGGGTTACAAATGAAACATTTCTAAGAAACATCTAAGACACATTACTGGTACATTCCTGTCGAAAGCGAATAAATGGTAATGTCTAATAAACGTTTCAATTGATATGTTACATAAAATACAAAACATACACATTACAACACGAACGTTTTAGATATGTATCCAAAAATACATCTTTGTGATGTATTTTTTGGAATGTGATAACGTATAACATTTTAGAAACGTTACAAATGTGATGTTTCGTTTGAAACAAAATAGTCATATCTCAAAGTTAACGTTACGGAGTTGTGTTTAGTAGTGTTGTACCAGAAACCTATCAGTTGAAACATATCGTAAGAAACACATCATACACGTTTCGGTGTGAACGTTTTAGATATGTATCCAAAAATACATCTCTGTGATGCATTTTTTGGAATGTGATAACGTATAACATTTTAGAAACGTTACAAATGTGATGTTTCGTTTGAAACAAAATAGTCATATCTCAAAGTAAACGTTACGGAGTTGTGTTTAGTAGTGTTGTACCAGAAACCTATCAGTTGAAACATATCGTAAGAAACACATCATACACGTTTCGGTGTGAACGTTTTAGATATGTATCCAAAAATACATCTCTGTGATGCATTTTTTGGAATGTGATAACGTATAACATTTTAGAAACGTTACAAATGTGATGTTTCGTTTGAAACAAAATAGTCATATCTCAAAGTTAACGTTACGGAGTTGTGTTTAGTAGTGTTGTACCAGAAACCTTATCAGTTGAAACATATCGTAAGAAACACATCATACACGTTTCGGTGTGAACGTTTTAGATATGTATCCAAAATATATCTCTGTGATATATTTTTTGGAATGTGATAACTAAAGCTAGGATGCCTTTTTTTATAAATGGACAAACATAAGGCAGATCCTATTTAAGTAAGTATTTTTTAATTTTTAGATTTTATATAGGTATATTTTTCTGGGTAATTTCTAAGAAAGCAAATTGTTTGAAAGGGAAAGGAATTTGGTATACAAACTGAATACAAACTTTGTCTATAATATTTAAGCCTCTTACAATAATAACTCGGATGAGTCATTTTCCTTACTTTGAAATATTTCCCATTGTATTATTTCTACCTGCAAGTTAAGCGTATTTTAATTAGCCAGAAAACTTTATTGAAAAAGAATACCAGCAGATAACATCTATCAACTGTAATTACTTTTTCAAATAAATATTTGTTTATCTATACCTACTTAAATTGATTATGTATGTGTTGATTTTATCTCGACAGTTTTCGCTTTTCCGTGCCATTTTTCTCCTTTTTTGTCTTTTTAGATGTTTTTTTTAAATTATTTTTTATGCCTTTTGCCTGCCTTTTTTAAACTGTTATTTTGTCTAACTATCCCAGCTTTAGTGATAACGTATAACATTTTAGAAACTTCATTAAAAATGTGATGTTTCGTTTGAAGTCATCTTTCAAAGTTAATGTTACTTGTATTTAGTAGCGTTGTACTAGAAACCTAATCACTTGAAACATATCGTAAGAAACTAAAAATACACGTTTCAATGTGAGTGTTTTACATATTTATCCAAAATTACAATTTAGTGTTTAATTGGAACGAAAAATTTCCGTTTCCAAAAATAGATTTATTCATCATAAGTAGATGGGTAATATTGCACATCTAAATGGCTTATTTGCCAGCGAGTCGGTGGCTCAGGTAGTTGCGTAGCTGTTTTCTGAATTCCTAAACAAGCGACCGATGTTCGAATCCCACTTGAAGCAAAACGATTTTTCAGCATCACCGATCTCCTTCGAGTCTACACTGAAAGAATTTCGGGGGCCCTGGAGAACAAGCCACCGGAGTACATGGGGCCCTGCATACTTGGAAAAGAGCCCCTCAGAGCAGCTGGGGCTCTCGGTACCATAGTTTCTACCACATCTCAATTTTTTTATTTTTTATACTCAGGTATGTTTCAAATGAAACATATATGAGACATTTCAAATATTCACGTATGAAACATTTATAAGGACACATTTCTCCTACATATCAATAAATTACTCTCCGATATGTTTCTTGAAACATATATAAAATGTTTCGATGTAACGTTTCTGTGTTGTTTCAAATCTAGGTTTCTGAAGGCGGACATTAAACATCTATGTTATGTGTATGATACGTTTCTGTCGCTGTTTCAGAGATGTTTCATGTTTCAGAGATACGTTTCTAAAACATTTCAGAAACGTTTTTTTGCACTGTGGGTTATGCTTTCTTATGTTTTCATTTTTATTTGACAGTTGTCAGTTAGCTATCAGTTTGAAAGTTTACGCTACACTTACGTTTGTTATCAATGTTATCTGTTTGAATTTTGATTTTTGCACTTGCTATTTGTTTTTAATTGGGCAATATGGAATACACAAATGCTGATATTCTAAATTTGTTTTACATTCATGGTGGGTCTGCTCGTATTATTTTCGGACCGCAGAACCTTTAACCATTGAATTAAGAATCACTCAACACTTTAACGAAAGTTATCCGTATTTACCTACAATGAACAGAACAAAAAATCAGGATGATTGAAAAGAATTTTCTAAATTTGGGAGAAATAAATGCGGCACGAAATTTGGCAAAGCCAATTGTCTCCAATGACGCTGCAGAAACCAATGTATTGGGATATTTTAATGTTTTCCATGAAAGTTCTGTTCGTTCGGCGGAAAGAGACCTTGGATACCCAAGAAGTTCCATAGATAAAATTTTAAATAATCATAAAAGCATAAGCATAAGAAACAATTGCATAAAAATTTTTTGAAAATTTTCAAAGCCAACCATGTTTTGTAAAGTATGTAATTATAAATTTAAATAGAAAAATGTAAATATATCTGTAATCAATGATTTTAGGTGGAAAAAAAAGACTTTAAAGTTTTTCTTAAGTCTGGAAATAACGTCAAATAGATACGTTACCGCGGGCAATTTTTTATTATCCATTACAGACAATTGTGTCTCAATCTTTTGACATTGTGAACCTAAAATCCCATTTCCCTAACTTTTACCACTTTCGACTTTCAATTTTATTTCCTAAACAAGATTTTGAAATTTTTCTGTGAAAAAAAAATTTTTTTCTCATCGTTCGAAATTGATACGCCGATTATTTTAAGCATACTTAGTAAACATTTTATGACACATCAGAATGTGAAAAAAATTGCGTGGTTTGTATTTAAAACAAAGATGTTGATGGCTCACTTCCGGTATTTCCGGAAGTGCTGCCATTTGGAAAATATTTTTATTTAATAGATTAAACACTCCATGACGCATGTGCAAAATTTCAAATTTCTAGCTTTTACCGTTCTTGATATACTTCTAACCGACGGTCACCGTGAGACACCCTGTATTAGAAAAAGTTATTTCTAGCAACAATACTCGTATCATGCGGAAGCATAGCAGCTACAAGGTGAAAATAAAATGAATCAGTCAGCTAGATGTGGAAACCTTCAAGGAAGACATGTTATATGTTTCAGAAAATAGTGGTTGAGTTTTACAGAGGCAGATATCTTCGAATTATGAGGATGTGTTAATATAGTTAATCTCGGTAAGACTATACAATGTGACTCATTTAGATTGGAAACACACATGTAAAATCTGAAGTTATTTACTGATTTTAACGAATTTTTTTTAAAATGTCAAATAGTAAAATATCTACTTCGGGACAAAATTTTAACTGTTCCAATTTTCAGGACATACTACGATAGGTACATTTTCGTACTCGCAATGGAGAATTGTTATTAGCGATTTGTTTATGAAAAAAATATCTACGCCACTGGATTCAGAATGCTTCCAAATAGCTGTCACCAAAATTTTACAAAAATATATGTATTAATAACAAAGTTATGGCAACTTAAACTTCCTAAGCTAACAATTACAAAAGAACACCCTGTATCTATAGATGGCCATGGACAGTGCCGGTTTATACATTACGCACACTACGCATATGCGTAGGGCCCCGACAAATCGGAAATTTGACGTTTATTTATTTATTGGAAGTTTACACGTATAACAATGCATTTAATATTAAGGAATTAAGGTGTATTTCACTCACGACTTCAGAATAAATAGGTATTGCAAGATACAACAAATGTAAATAACAGGAAAGTTAAAATCTAAAAATTAGCTCATAACGCCCTTTAACATGTTTGAGGTATTTTTCCATTTAACGGAGAAAAGTTTAAAATTTATTGCTGGTCATATATTTTAAAAGAGTTTATTACAGATTTCTAGGTAAATAATCTTTGTACTTCATTATGCCGACGCAAGGGGTTTGTGATCAGGGGCGTAACTATCACGGTTACGCGAGCTTCGCGGAACCCGGGCCTGTGATCTATGGGGCCCCGATGTTATTAATATTTGTATTTTCGTAAATATTCCTCTTAAATTGCCGAAAAACGTGCTTAAAAAAATGCATTGCAAAATGTAAGTTTTATTTTTCAGCAAGTTAACAACAATGTGAAGCATTCCAATTATGGAACATAATTTTTATTGGCACAATTTCCGTCCTACACTACGGTTACGTGCGGTGTTGTTGTACTCGTACTAACCATAAATAAACACAGATGCGCCATATTTTGTATTGTATAAGCTTCTGAGAATTCAGGCTTGCCGTTTTCATCTTATGAAGCTATTTGAAATATGTATTAGCCTGAATGATTCTCATTTTTATCGCCTCAAAAGCAACGGAAGTAGAGAAAAAAAATAGATTAGCTTGTATATGACTCAAATTTGAAGTCGTTGCTTTGCTATGTATGCAAATTGTTGTGAGGGAGGGTGGCGACGGTGGAGGGGGGGGGCTCAATGTTACTTTGTGCGTACTACTAAATGACATGTAAAACCGGCACTGGCCATGGAAATTATGTTAATAATTCTTAGAATAAACTATCGGTGGAGAAAAAAATATTTAAAGTTCTCTCTTTTTTTCTCTCTAAAATTCTCTTAATTTTGTTGGCACGTTTGATTTTTGAGATTTTCCCATTAATTTCATTTTGTAAAACGTTTTTAAAGGGCGTACTAGTGCATACTTTGTTTTTATTGTCTATTTTGTGTTGTTTGTATTGCAAAGTTGTGTGGTCTGAATGGAAAGGTGCTAAAGTATCTGAAGTTTTGGAGAAGCTTCGAATTTATCTTCTTTAATAACAATTTGAGAACAGTCTGTTCTTTTTAGGGGAGTGATTTCACCCAACTTTATTGGAATGGTCGTATCCAAACGATTTTCACCAATTTGGCTTAATATTAACTGCTTTACTGTCTACACAACCAATTTCACGGCGTAGTATAATATGGATTCTTCTTTTTGCAGAAACCTATATTTCTCCATTCATGTCTGATCGGTAATTGCCATTCCTGCTTTCGGATTGAAAAATCGATAACGTCTAGGTATTAGTAAAGTGTGTTTCTTTAGTTAGAAGTGCCTTTGTTTGGAAGATGACTCTTTGGTGATATTTATATGTTAAGCCGTGTCCTGCTGCATCATTTCAATAGGATGTACGACAATTTACATTGAGTGTTTCTTCGTTAAATTTGTGCATAGTCCCTGGAATTATTTTGTTGCCTATTCTTGCGTTAAAGTCTCCTATTAAAAATATCTTTTCGTTCGATGATATTTTGCTTAATGTCTCTTATAAAGTTTCATAGAAATGTTATCCCTCCTTCCTCGGATTGTTGATGTCTGATACATAAACAACAGCTTGCCCGTGCTTCTACTTAGTTTCCAATTTATTAGCACTTTCGCTCCCCAATAGGTACGTGTTCACAATTTTTTTGCCACTGTATAATGTAGTTTGTGTAGGTGAAATATCCTTCTCATTTTTTTATTTGCGAGAAGCAATAGCCAGGGAGCTGGTGGCAGTAATTTTTATATGATTTCATCGTCTGGCAGATGTTGATAATATTACAGTTGTGATGTAACAGACACCAGGCTTTGCGCGCTTACCTACAAAAAAAAGAAAACAACTCCATCTGTACCTACGTTGTGTAACTGAAGAGGGCGCCTACCAAGATGGCGGTTCCCTAGATGTCGCTTATCACGACCTGTGACGTTGTAGGATGGAGGAAAACAAACAAGAAGTTAAAATGAACGAAAATATTATATATATTTGGTGATAAAATAAAAACCCTAAAATTTTGATAAATCACATTTACCGCCAAAAAGAGAAAGCCATGTTCACCCGAAACTATACGAAGGAAGAACATGGTAACGAAACGTTCGATAAGTTCCCAAGAAACTAAATACACAAATTAAACACAACACAAAGAAACATGATGCAGTGAGGTACACCACAGTAACATAAAAATACCTGCAATGAAAGCATATAAATGGTAATCAAAATCAGTTATACAGTGCTCGCCAAAAAGTCGGCACCAAATGGATTTTTTTTTAATTTTTGATTTTTTAAAAAAACTTTTTACGGCAATAATTTGTGCTAGTCTGAAAACCTATTTAGCCCCTATCAGATATACCGAGTTAATTTTGAGTTAGCTAGGAAATGGCGTTTTTCGAAATTGTCTCAATTCTAAAAGTGATATTTTTCGTAAATTAAGCAAGATTTCAATGAGATTTTTTCATCGTCTGTCAGTTTTAGCTTAACGAACAATCTCAAGACCAGAAAAAAAAATTTTTTTCTTTAACTTCCGCTAAAACTAAAGTTCTAATTTTTTGCAACATTTTCAAATTTTCACATACCAAGACATGATTTCAAAATTCAATTTGATTTCGTTAAAAACGTTAAAGATTTATAAAATTGGAAAAAACAATATCAATTGTTAATTATTCCTTTAGGGTTGTTATTATTTACAGAAAAGTAATATTGTTGCATAATCTTTACGTTTTTGGTGCAACATACTTTATGGGAGAAATGTTTTTCAATGATAATGAATATCTATTTACGTGGCTTCTAATAACCCTAATTTACCCTTGCCGATTAATTACTTTCACAAAAATCCTGTAAATGTTCGTTTATAGTTGCCTAAACGAGGAGATTTTTCTTTATTCAGTTTACATGATTCAGTCAATGGAATAGTAAAACAATCCACAGGCGTCTCATATTCTGCCTACTTAATTGACTGCAGGTTATTAGAAAATATAAATATATAGTTGATTTAAACAATTAACATTAATAAAAGAAATAAGATTCATGCATTAAGTAGGTACCTTTTTGATG
This sequence comes from Pyrocoelia pectoralis, assembly GCA_036250285.1. Classification (NCBI taxonomy): domain Eukaryota; kingdom Metazoa; phylum Arthropoda; class Insecta; order Coleoptera; family Lampyridae; genus Pyrocoelia; species Pyrocoelia pectoralis. The sequence continues at coordinate 41,828,804 of CM070074.1, forward strand.
GAAATTAACACACACAAAAATAGAAATTTACAAATATAACAAAAGCACCTGTTGCTTTTTCAAAACGCAGGATCAGATAAACCCACCCCCTTTCTCAACCCCTATCTACCACCCCCTTTCTCACCCCTAACTATCACCCACTCTTTTTTTCCATCCCTTTTTCTGTTGCGTATCTCCACTCACGCCAAAGCCTTCTTTCGCTTTATTTTCAAAACTGGACATTTCAGAGTAGGTACTAAGTAAAATAATCATTTTAAACAATTTCTGCCATTCATTAATTGCTGCAATATCAAATAGGAGTTTGCCAAAAATGTTAATAACAATAAGTGTCACAAACGATATTATCGCTGCTGTTGATAGGTATAATCTTAATAAGTTGTATTTAATATAAAAAAAAGGTTAATGCTAGTGGCAGAAGTTTTTCCTGCTGTGTTTTAGAGTAATTAATTTTTTTACTTTAAGTTAGTATTTTAATAGTTATTTATGTATCAAGGGAATTATAAGGGTCTTAATTACCGAGGGTAAAGTTTGCGTCCCGAGGGCCTTGCGCCCGAGGGACAGCAATTACCCGAGGTAATTGAGACCTATTAATTCCCGTGATACATAGATAATTTTATTTCTGACCGAGTTTAATAAAATTTGTTCATTTCCGGTATATTTGATTCAGGTATCGTCGATTGCAGTTTTGGTTGTTGCTAGGTTACTGGTTCATAAAAGAGCCGTAGAGCACGGTCTCGTGGCCGTAGAGGGAAATATCCCCATGACACTCTTTATTGGTATCGTAACTATGACAATAGAAGCTTATAATATCACTGTCAGAAATAAAAGAATAAATCGCACTTTTAGTCTTACCAGTAGTATTATTTGAATCGCAATAATGTTCTCTTTCTGTCGATACTATTGCCTTTCTCTAAGTTAAATAGGCGAGCAACAATTAGCAAAAACGTTCAATACCATGTTAGATTCCTATGAGAACGAACTCCCGGTATACCGTACACATTCTAAGTAATCAACGCGCAACTATCGCTTTTCCGTGACATAAAGATATGGAAATCACTCTAAAACCTTCGATTTCTTTTTTTCTGCGTTAGCGACATAAAGGCGGCCATGTCATGGAGCAAAATGATACCACGTGAAACCATTCCTGGACGTTTTCGCTTTATTGAGACTTAATAAAGCTTGGTCAATTTCATTGTACAGATTTGTGTAAGTAGTCACTTTAGGTTCTCTCTTACACTCTTTCAGCAAGGATCCTTCATAGTAACAAAAAATGCTTTGTTTCAAATCTCAGACATAAACGAAATAAACCGATCAGCGCACCAGTTATAAACATGACTATAATTCCTACTTCTTTATTCAATGCTATAATGTTGCTAAAGAGTAAAGGTCAGTTGAGTGATTATAATATAATTGTTTCCTAGATTATCCTGACGGAAGATGCGTTTCAACTGAACAAGCTTGGTATTATAAATACGTATTTCAGGCGCTTGCAAAGGTTCTTTTTTACGATCGACAACACAAATTCGCCATAGCTTATATTCTTTTAACGAAAAAACCAGACTTGGCTTAAATATTTATATTATACGTAGGCAAAGATAAATTAAAAGTACTTATTAATTAATAAGTTTTCTATTAGAATTTTCCATTACATTCAGAATATCACGAGTAATTATGCCTGTACAGGAGGCCTTGCCTGTACGACACGTCTATGGATAATGAGCTTATATTAACTATTATAGAGGCTCTTCAAATAATCCTAATCGACAAAAAAGCTATACTAAAAAAAATAGGGCGCCAGCCGAGCGTCATTTTAGGTAGTGATCGAAGCGCGTCTGCAAATCATACTACGTTGAAGATCATGTCACATATTAATAGCATAAAAATGGTCGCAAGTTCTGAACCTGGGGAAAACATGTTCAAACAACCCTTATTTGTGCATAAAAAATCACTGTTTTATAGTGATTTGAGCGCGTATAATTCTTGTACGAATCGAAAGGACAAATGAAAAACGTCGTCAGAAAGGTATTTGCAGACGGTTTCGGAGGTGCAATAACCCTGCAGACGGGGTTGAAGTTGCATTATTTTTATAGATTTTTAAATGTCATTTGAGCGCGTCTGCAATTCAGGTTAATGATGCATGTTCTTGCGTATATCACAAAAAAAATTGCAGACAATTCGGATGTGGATAAGTATTTTAATTAAACAATTATTGAAGTACCATTTTTTTAGCAAACAATGATTTAAATTGCTTAATTAAAATACTTATCCACATCCGAATTGTCTGCAATATTTTTGTGTGACATACGCAAGAACATGAATCATTAACCGGAATTTCAGGCGCGCTCAAATGACTTTTAAAAATCTATAAAAATAATGCAACTTAAAAACCCCGTCTGCAGGGTTATTGCACCTCCGAAACCGTCTGCAAATACCTTTCTGATGACGTTTTTCATTTGTCCTTTCGATTCGTACAAGAATTATACGCGCTCAAATCACTTTAAAACAGTGATTTTTTATGCACAAAAAAAGGGTTGTTTGAACATGTTATCCCCAGGTTCAGAGCTTGCGACCATTTTTATGCTATTAATATGTGACATGATCTTCAACGTAGTATGATTTGCAGACGCGCTTCGATCACTACCTAAAATGACGCTCGCTGCCGCCCTATAAATAAAGAGGAATGATGACAAATGGGGGATATAACCTAAAACTAAATCTCTTGATGGCTGAATTGTCAAACCTTTATAGGTATACCTACTAGCAGTATTAGCACTTGACACTAGAGTTTTCAACGCAACCGTCATACTTTCTAGTTTTGTACGTTCAAATGAATCTCAAGAATAATATATTTTAAATAGCAGATAAGCAGACTACAATAGAAACTTGCAAAATATGTTAGCTGGTGCCAGCGCGTTGTACAGCCATCACTATGTTGATTTTTTTTACATTTTGCGTTGAATAGAAGCGAGTAATAACAATATTCTGCAATAAAGAAAATAAATATCATCGTTCATTGAAGTGGATCCTAATGGAAACAAATCTTTTGTAATTTGAATTCCAATTTGTAATGAAGGTACAATAAATGTTCACAGTAATCTTATAATTCTTCAATTTGAGGATAAACAAGTATTAAGGTTTATGTTTATTAAAATTGTAAGCATTAATATGAAAGATTCTACCTTCCTTAAAATTCGTTTTTTACTTTGCAAAATTCTTATTTATTTTTTATCTTTGCATATCTATTTAATTGCAATTATCAAACTCCATTCAGTTGCCCAGCAAAATTAACTTTGATTATTAAAACCAGAAAGGGAGGTAAATCAAAACGTAATTACTCGTATTTTATTTGTATTTTCGAAATGATTCACCTGAATATTTTTTTATTTGGTTAATTGAATTAAAACGTTCTTTATTGACTTTCATATTTTCAAAACGAATTTTCGGATAATTTTATAGTGGTACAGCAGCTTTAATAGCATACATTACACCTTGAAAGGTGTTACGTAGATCAATATCTGCGTAATTATGTTATTTATTTATTTTCCGTAAAATCTTGTGAAACGCTCTTCATCCTATACATCTCATAAGGTCATAAGGAATTTAACAGCATTAAGACAATTTATTGTGGCGTGTTTGAAGGTCAAGTAATTGCCGACACCTACCCTAAAGCCTAAAGTCTTTATGAATAAAGTAAAACGATTTTCTTTTAGGTTAAATTAAAACCTTATTAGTTGTTTGTATCCAGTGGCGTATATAGGGAGGGAGGGGAGGGGCCGAAATAAGTTTTGCAAATTCTAAATCACTTGGTCCGCCGTAAATTTTCTCATTACTGAATAGGATAGTTGATTCGACCTGTCGAACTCCGTATTAGTGCGTCGCTTTTAATTTTTAATTTAATTACCTCTTCTACATTCTTTATAGAAATATAAAAATGATCATAACATTTGAACCAATTTTAAGTATTAACAATTAAAAGTTCAAAAACTATTTTATAGACGTAGGTACCTAATTGTAAAGAAATGTGCTACTTACATATTTATGATGCATTTGTTTATCTCCATGTCTTTGATGAATTAAAGTACCTGTCGTATTCGAACATTCGTTATTTTTGGAAAAGAGTGAAACAATTTCAACCCTTTCTGCAATCCAATAAACCGTTTTTTTGATCATGTAAAATAATCTTGTGAAATTTGCTCCAATAATAAATTGATAATTACAAAAGAGTTTCTCCAGGGGATGGTGGAGACCTTCTAGTGGAGTGCTGATTGGTAAAGGTTAGAGATACGACAGTGTACTTCTATAATGTGCCGACCTTTCGACTAGGACAGGTCTAGTCTTTCTCGAGGCTCGGAAGAGTCAGTGTATCAAAAAATTTAGTCCTCGTTCGTTTGTCGTCCTGTCTAGAGTTGTTTTATCGTTATGTACTTTTTACTAGTTGTTATGATATTACTCGTATCTTCTTCTGATGACCATATGTCGTTTTACTTCCCCATGTACAAAGCAGCTAGATTCAATTTGATACTCACCATTGCTGCCGTTTTTGATACACTGACTCTTCCGAGCCTCGAGAAAGATTGGACCTGTCCTAGTCGAAACGTCGGCACATTATAGAAGTACACTGTCGTATCTCTAACCTTTACCAATCAGCACTCCACTAGAAGGTCTCCACCATCCCCTGAAGAAACTCTTTTGTAATGTAAAATAATGATCATTCAAGTAAAATAGTTGTTGAAATACAGAATACACGATAATGACAATTAAAACTCTAGTTTTACAAATAGGTACTTACCATTATGAGACTTGATTTTTTCGACACATTTCAACACACATCTACAAACTTGAAAATTTGTTTTTCTAAAGCTGCTTTAGAAAATAGTACCTATTTTCATTTGTAAAATGAGTGAGGAAAGTTGCATTTTTCTCACTTGTGATGAAAGTGAGCAGTGTTGCCAACACCATTTATCTATTGCAGGAGAGCAAAAGAATTCGCTAACTTTTTTCTCTAATTGAACAATAGTTATTTGTACAACAAGAGAACAAAGTTATGCTTTTTTCAACTCGAGCTGAAGCTCGAGCGAGAGTTGAAAAAACATTTTCTTCTCGTGTTTTACACAACATTTTTTCTAAAACTGCGTAAAAAACTAATCATTAATTTAAATTGTCAATCTTGACAGTTTATCGAATTCATTTTTTTCCTGCAATAGATAAATGGTGTTAGCAACACTGTTTACTTTTATCACAAGTGAGGAAAATGCAACTTTCGTCGCTCATTTTACAAAAGAAAATAGTATTTTCTAATTTACATGCACGGCTAGAAAAATAAATTTTTCAAGATACTATTTTCTAAGTCAGTTTTAGAAAAATAACTTTTTTTCCAACATCGCTTATGAAAATGATACTTTCATCACTCAATCTAGTGAGGAAAATAGACGTTTGCATCATTAGTGAGGAAAATGGAGAAATTAAACTTTTTGGTTGTTTGTTTATTCATTTCCATAGCAACGTTAGAACACAAAATCAGCAACTAGATTCTTAAAAAAATAGGAGAGTAAAGTAATTATAAAGAAATTTAAAATTGAGGCTCATTTTTGCGATGTTGGAAAAAATAGTATACACAATTCGTGATGAAAGTGCGATTTTTCAACCTCGCAGTACTATCCTAACTCGCTATCGCTATCGATTACAAAAAGATTAATATACAATATTGGACAAAAGTAAGGCAACAATTCGAAAAATTGATCATATTGTGGATGCGTTTCTCAGAAACTTGTTCTTCGCTCTGAGAACTGGTATAAAATAATCATCATAGTAGACCTGTATTGTCGATGTCATTTTCCATTATTCTTCATATGACAACAGAGTGTCAATTACAAATTTCAAAACCAAGCTATATTTGAGTTGGAAAAAAGTAAAGCAACAAAATAATAATTCACTCGAATTTTCAATAAAATTGGAAAAGTAACTCCAGATGCTTACCATGGATAATTTTCATTGCGTTAAATACCATTAATTTAGATGCCGACTGGGATACAAACACCAATAACAAAAAAAAAGCCAAAAGAAAACATTTTGAGATGCTATCAAGATGGCCAGCGAAAATCAGACATTGCTAGGTGTTTCACGATAGGCAAATACACGGTGACCAAAGTTATTAATCAATATCAGAATCTAGAAAGTCTTGCTCCAATTCCTGAGACTGAGAAGCCCAGAAAAATAACGCCTTACACGAATAGGGGATCGTTCGAAGCTGCAAAAAGGATCCCTGGAAGTCCGCATCCAGAATTAAAACGGATATGGAAAGGTTAAACGTTAGTTCAAGGACGGTTTGCAGACGTCTTGTGGAGGCTAAACTGTTCTCAAGAAGACCTCTGCAAAAAAACCGGCGATCTCGGAAAAGAATAGAGTAGCGTGTTTGGAGTTCGCAAGGAGATACATTGGCTGGACTGAAAGAGACTGGAGAAAAGTTCTCTTCAGTGATTAAAGTAAATTTGACATGATAAGATCATATGGAATCCGCGGTGTGAAAAGACCCATTAACGAGAGACTTAATCCTAAGTACACAATTAATTAAGACTGTCAAATATGGCAGCAGATCAGTCATGGTGTGGGGTTGCTTTTCCTGATGGGGTATGGGTCCTCTTCATCGCATTAATGGTATAATGGATAGGTTCGTTTACCGAGACATCCTGCAATATGGGAAATGCCACTTCAATTCATTTTCCAGCATGATAACGATCCTAAGCACACTTCTCTTGTTGTTAGAGAAGTGTTAGTGCAAAACAATATTCCGGTACACAAGTGGCCATTTCAGTCTTCTGACCTAAGCCCAATAGCGAATCTATGGGATGAAGTTAAGTGAAGAGTAAGAACAACTCGCTTTACTACTAAAGAGGACTTGTTCATTGCTATCGGCGAAATTTGGAATCAAATGGACGAAAACGTCATTAGAACACTAATTACTTCCATGTCTAGAAGATGTGCAGCTGTTATACAAAACAATGGGTACAGTACCAAGTATAAGGTGGTATAATCGACAGTAATATGTTTGTTATCCTTTCGTTACATTTGCACTGTGATTTTTGATTAAATTTGATTTGTTGCCTTATTTTTTACTGACTCCGATGTGACTCGTTTTTAAAATTTTTAGTTGCCATCCTGTGAATATGAAAAACAATGGTATGATGATTATTTTATACCAGAGCGAAGAACAAGTTTCTGAGAAACGCATCCACAATAAGATCCATTTTTCGAATTGTTGCCTTTACTGTACCTATTACAATATATTGCTATGGACATCCAGCGTATTGCAGGAACAATTATCTAAATAACTTGTTGCAATTCAGTTACGAAATGTCATTATTTTGTCACCCATTTTCAGTGACAAAATGTTATTCATTTTGTCACTGAGTGGCAAAATGAGATTTCATTGTTGTGATGGTTTATTTCCATAGCAACAAACAAGGATTGCTTTGAAAATATCCGACGTCAAATAATTACCAAGTCAAATAAATTCAAAATGAAGATGAATTTTACTGAATTGCAAAAAATCTTGTATATAAACACGTTTCAAAACTCCGTCTTTTTTCCACACGATGTGTTGAATCACTCTCGTGATTCAATTTCACATCTAGTGCAAAAAACACGTTCATTTTGCAACTTGTTATATAAATAGCTATTATTCTTGTTATTGTTATATTAGTTAGTGGTAGGCCATTTTCGTTCCTAGTTCCTACCGACATACCTACTCTTGAAATTACTCCACTGGTGGTAAAATCACACGTTTTTTATTCTTAATTTCTAAGGTATACAATTTACATAGTACCTACCCCTTTTTATTGAAAAGCTGTAAACAAAGTTGGTGCTTTAGATGTAAAAATACTGAACCTTTTTTTCCTTACAGATGCTGCGAATTGCATTTTTAGCAGTACTTATTCATCTTACGTGGGCGTTTAACAAACCACTAGAACCGTTAGAAGGTCCACTTTGGTATTTAGATGCATTTCAAGTTTCCAAACATCCACGTACTACATTATCAGAACTAATCAAACAACGATTACAATCGTACAAAACAAATGGTAAGTAATTTTCAAAACGTACACAATTTTTTATAATTTACAAGTATCTGTTCTGTTTACCATGAATTTACTTGTAATGTACAGTTTGCCTGAAAATAATGCTTATTAAAATAAAATCACGAAATTTTGAATTTCATATAGTTACAAACTGTATCATGATTAGATTTTTAGGAAAAAAATCTATTTTTAGCGGAGCTCTCGCTCCTTCCATCAAAGGATAATCTGACCCACATTGATGCGGCATAGTACAGCCAATAATGAGAGTATTTCCAGCTAAATCAATCTCTATTTGTTGGTGTTTTCTGGATTCTGGATTGCGATAAGAGGGTGGACATAGTCCACGCACAAGTAGCCTCACATTCGAGCCCTATATACTACCTCCCTGACTAGAATCGTACAACCCCGCTACGTCATTCAAGCCATCCCACACGTGAGATGAACCTGAGGATGCTGGCAGGAGATGAGGCTCTAATGGAGTCCATGTCCGGTCAGAATACTCCAACATGAATCGTCTCAGTTGAACAAGTGCGGGACACTCACAAAGTATGTGGTGTGCCGTCTCGTCGTGCAAAAAAGCGCCAGGCTGCAAGATGGTCCTTTTAAGGCCTCTCGCGCATGACGACAATCTATCATCCAGTTTCACCTAGCCTTGCGTTTGGCTTCAGTATCTTGAGTTATTAAGTTGTTTACAGTTGATACTTTAAGTGTAAGAGGCGGCTCTGGACCACAAAACACCTCGCCTCATCGGCTTTTTCATTTCCTTTCGTTCAAGCATGTCATTTAACCCATACGTGTTCGAAGGTGTCGCTGCTTACTACTTACTTGCGCGGTAATATTCAGAAACCAACCTGGAGGTAATTTTACAGTGTTACAGTGACCAAGTGCTTGCAGGGCAGCACTGCTGTCACTGGAAATTCTAATCGTTTTGTTCTTTATGTTATGCATAAGAACTTTTCTTGCACTAAGCGTTAATCCTACAAATTCTAATTCTAATACAGTAAATAATTTGCCTAGTGGTTGGGTGATATGGAAGTTCAGTTCTTTGGAGTTAATACCAACCTTGCTCCTTCCATTGTTATAGATCCATCCGATTCCATGAAGATAAATATGTCAGGTTGGGATGCCACTTCCGCATGAAAAATGATGTGGTAGTGTATTCCTAATAGAATTGAGGGATGATTGAGTTCGATCGCTCTTCTAGGATAGGCGTCTGCCTCGGCCAGAATTCGAGAGTGGCCCACCTCAATACCTCTGCTACTCAACGATGCTTTAGTTTTCAGACCCAAGTTGCCAACATGGCCTACTCTCTCACGTGGAGATCTAGTGGAGGCAGACCCAGAAGGGCTTCCATGCGATATTTTTTGTTTTTGGCATATTCAAATACATTTACATCAAAATATATGGGGTTTTACGCCTTGAAACTAAACATTCTATTGAGCTATTTTCAAATTAGATTTTTATGATAAATTGAGCTAAACCTCATGTTGCGCGGAATTGTTTAAGTAGCACAATAAACAATGACATGTAAATAGATTTATTTAGAAGGGATATACAGGGTGTCCCGGGACTAATGGGAAAAAAGTCAGGAGCGTGTAGTCTGAGCCAAAATAATGTTAGTACTTCATATAAACTTTTTCTATGCAGGCCCTCGTTTTCGAGTTATAGGCCTCCAAAGTTTGAATTTTGAATTTGTTTTTTATTTTTAATTTTTGTACTCGTTATTTGATCTTTATAAAATTTTCTGTATAACCATAACGTACATGTATCTTTATTTTGGGAAGGTAAACAGATTTACAGTAGTGCCTTGAAGCCAGGGACGGACTACTCGCAATGGTTAGTAATCCAAAAATTTTGCAGGGATGGCACAACCTGTATAAAATTATCGAAAATCACTTCCCCACGCATTAAGCTAACGAAAAGGTACTCTTGTTGGAATTCGATAAAATAAGCCGTTGGGCTAATATTTACAGTTTTATTGCGTAACAATGTACGTATTCACCATTTTTATGTAGTACGAAACCAGGTAAAACGAACTTATTAATACGATGTCCAAGATTTGCCTACTGTAGTACAAAAAAATAATTTAACGATAGTAGAAGATAAAAAACACTAACGAATTTTTAATTCGAAAGTTGGTAAAAATGTTTTAAAAGTGTTTTTACCGTTTATCAAGTAACCATAGGATGCGTAAATTGGTACATGTGCATTAATAAAACTGTAAATATTAGCCCAACGGCTTATTTTATCGAATTCCAACAAGAGTACCTTTTCGTTAGCTTAATGCGTGGGGAAGTGATTTTCGATAATTTTATACAGGGTGTGCCATCCCTGCAAAATTTTTGGATTACTAACCATTGCGAGTAGTCCGTCCCTGGCTTCAAGGCACTACTGTAAATCTGTTTACCTTCCCAAAATAAAGATACATGTACGTTATGGTTATACAGAAAATTTTATAAAGATCAAATAACCAGTACAAAAATTAAAAATAAAAAACAAATTCAAAATTCAAACTTTGGAGGCCTATAACTCGAAAACGAGGGCCTGCATAGAAAAAGTTTATATGAAGTACTAACATTATTTTGGCTCAGACTACACGCTCCTGACTTTTTTCCCATTAGTCCCGGGACACCCTGTATAATCATTGAATATATTGGTGCATTACTCAGAAGAAAAATCCTTTAATTTATAATGGAAATCCAAAGCGTTAAGCACAACTTCGTAAAACTTACTTTGTGTTGCTGAATAAAATAATACGAGCGAGAGTTGTCGGAAACGTCTGCGAAAATGATCATTCTTGGAGAACCTCAGCCGCTACCTATCAGCAAACATTGGGAACAAAATCAGGATAAATCAGGTGAATGAATGAAAAAGAGAGAAGGCATTTGGTGTATCACTTGCATTGTGTTATAGAAACCAGACCGCCTAAGGCACTCAAAAAAGGCAATCACAATAATTCGTCGCTAATTTCGATTGTTCCTTTTTATTCCACCGACGATTTCCTGCAAACAATTTGAGTTCGCGGTTTTCCGTTTCTTTAAAGCTTTACGTTCATCCTCGCAAGCAATGGCAACGATACAGATTAAATTTGAACAACTTGTTTTGTTTCTATATTGCATTTATTAGTTGAATAAGAAAACAAATAGTCGGATCGATGTTTCGGGGTCAGAGGACATTTGAAATTGCACAAAATCATGACGTGAAATGTTTCCGGAAAATTTTCATTTTTACACAAAATTACTTTATCAAAGTGCTGTACAAATAAAATGAAACGAACTGTTAACAGAAGACCTTTTCGAAAATTTAACCGGATTAACCAAACCTAGCGTGAAAAGTATAAAATGTCAAGTATTACAAATATGGCAACTTAAATCGAACACGAGATTTTGATGAATCTCAACGATTTGGGTCCAAAACCACCATCTTTTTATGTTCTATTGAAAGATTTAAAGTGTGGTTATTGTAAAACAGAATAAAAGAGTTTTTACTAAACGGTAAATTTATTATGCTAGAAAAAACCAACTGTGTTATGATTGATTCCCCATCAAGTTCTGATCAATAAAGTGTTCATTTGGCAACCGCGTTAAAACTACTTTTGATATATCAATTGCAAGATGCACAGATCTGTGAGAGAAATTCTTTAGCCTTTTCATTTGGATGACTTTCCTGTTTCCTATTAAAAGAAGGATTTGTTGCTTACGTTAGTAACGTATTAAATTAATCAAAATTGTGCGTGAAACTTGCCTGTCTACAATAACACAAAGACTATCGAATAATAGTCTTTGATAACATGTAGAGTGCCATGGTGAATAAATAATGACCACCACTTCTAAGAAATGTTTGCTGTCAACGCTGTTCGCCAGACGATTTTCAGCTGAAAGCCGCCGCTGTGGGTCGCGTTGTACGTACCATTCGTGGATTTAGTCTGCTTTTCTGCTTTAGAAAACCATTTGGGAAAAAAATTACGGAAATACTAAATTTTGTATTTCCGTAATTGTTTTCCAAAATAATAAAATTGTTAGTAATAATTCACATTTGAGTTAAAATGTATGAACTTTTTATTTGTACATTAAAACCAACTTTGTGTGTCCCCACTTCTATAGGTATTAGGTATAGCTGTCAAATGTTATCTACATATTTGTTGTTGTACGTAAATGTCCTAAACCACATAATTAATTAAATATTATTATTTCATCTTATATTTGTGTCATCCTTAACCACTGCCAACATTGGTTATGGGTCCAGGTATTAAATCACCTTTTTGTTTTTGAATTTGATTGCCGTTGCTTGTTAATGTAACATTCGAACGTTAAAATTTTTGTAATATAAAAGCGCGTGTTGCAAGTGTTAAATTTATCTCGTGTTTCGGCTGTTCGCTTTCGTATTTCGTTGCGTTGTGTATTTTATTTAAGTTAGAAGCAACCTGCATCATTACAAAAATGGATGCACAAAAATATCAAATCTCGCCATTAAATTCTAGTAATTATTTTAATTGGGGGTTTAAGATGGAACTGTTATTAAAGCGAGAGTGCATTTGGTCAGTTTTAACTGAAGTAAGGCTCCAAATTGCTACCCATCCGGAAGAAGCAAAGCGATGAGTTGCATTCAATGACAAAGCGCTTTCAACTATTGTATGTTTGATGGTTGAAGACGACCAAATGCACCATGTCCGTAATTACAAGACAGCCAAATATGCATGGGAAGTTCATAAGAAGTATCATGAGCAGGATACCGCAAGCAGCAAAGTTCGAATTCTTCGTGACATAATGCAGCAACGTGCGACAGACAGCACTGACATCGAAACGCACGTAAGTTCTATGCATGAACTTTTTCAAAAATTATATGCTCTTGGTGGAGAATTAAATACCGATTTCTTTGTGAGTGCCACTTTGCTGGGATCCTTGCCAAGCAGCTACGATGAGCTCCTTACTGCTCTTGAGGCTCGGGTAGAGGCTGTCTTGACTCCTACTTTCGTGAGCTCAAAGATTGTTGAAGAGTTTCGACGTCGCAGAGATCGTCAACGTCAATCCGATATCGACCCGTTCGCCATCGAGTTCGTCAATGCTCTCAAAGTGTCAACTGAATCAAAACGAGACGTGACATGTTACTTCTGTAAGAAGAAAGGTCATCATCCTAACAAGTGTACGAAATACCATGATTGGAAGCTGAAGAAAAATTCTTTTAATAAAACAGCCGCTAATGTTGTTGAACAGGAGTTATTCCTATAGTGCGTTTGGTATTGAGCCGAAGTAATAAATCAACTACTTCAAGTATAGTATGGTATTTTTGCTATACGAGCGGCACATCACTTTTCAATAATAAGTTTTGCAAATATCGGAAACATAAAATGAAAATGATGCTTCTTTCGTGCTAAGACCACCAAACAATAGATGACCCTTTAAAAATGACCGCGTTGACAATAGGAAACCCTCTTGACCTGCATAACCAACAACTGTATCTAGATGGCCAACCTATTGCATGGGTAAAGAAAGCAAAAAACCTGGGTGTCCTATTAGATAATTCACTTACATTTGAGCCACACGTCAATAAGATCTTTGGTACAGCCTTTATGAAGCTAAAAATGATTTACCATCTAAAATCAGCACTGTCCACAAGTACGAAGCAGAAATTAATTCAAACCTTAATTTATCCACACCTTGAATACTGTAACGGAGTTTACTACAACGGATTAACAGCTAAATGCAGAACCAAACTCCAAAAACTACAAAACACATGCATACGCTTTATAGCAAGAGTGCCCTATAGGGGTCACATTACACATTACACATTAGAGAAGCATAAAATTCTTAACATCCAACAAAGAATGAAATACACTTATTGCTTATTTCTATATAATTTAATGCGTGCAAATTTTGGGAAGGGCGCGAAAATGTTCGACAACGGTGTGAGCCAAATTTGACGAGTTTTTTTTTCGACTTTTTCGCTTTTTTCTATTCTATATCCTAACTAATATCCGTATTCTATTCGGTTATGTGGCGAAAATATTAGTCATAACTTTAAAAAATTTGGAAAATCTTTAACTGAATACATTTATATAACCTATTTACATATCAATTAACATTCCAAGGGATGTGGCCGAGTGGTAGAGAACAGGTCTTCGCACCCTACCGGACACCGGTAGTCCTGTGCATGAGTTCCGTTCCCTTCGGTCGCTTACTCTTTTTTTACACTAAATAATACCAATGAATGGCAATGTTAAATATTTTTTTTACATTCTTAATTGTTGATTTCGTATCGCTTTTTTACAATTAATCGACCTTTTATAAAGCAAACTAACATATTTTAACTTTTTTTCGGAAAAAAAAGGATTTAATTTTTTGGGACAATCAATTCGAATTTCAAGGTAGGGATGCTTGACATTTTCAGTGAAACAAAAAAAAATCTCGAAATTTAACCAAACAAAGACGTTTTGGTATAGATTTTGGGACGACGATTCCAAATAACGTTGCTCGATTTATGCGAATTTGCACCATTTTGGAGATATCGGTCCTTTTCGTAATACAATTTTTCGCGCGTTTTCATAGAAAAATTCGTATCTTCGAAGGTAAGAGAGTTAAAGGCGAAATCTTTTGGCAGTACAAAGTCAAGTAACGTGAGTTTCTAAAAAAGCGATTGCCGCGACGGATACATACACACGTCCTTTAAAAATAGGAGTCAAAGTCGATTTTCAAAAATTTGAAAAGGAGTGCCAAAATGAGGCACTTTCCGAAGGAATGTTGTCACTTTTTTTCCCTTAAAAGATAGATATTTGAAAGGACTTTTGTTTCATAGTTTTTGTTCCGTCAAATTCCCTCTAAATGCGTCGAAATAACATTTTTCCGAAAACGGCAAATTTCCGACAAATTCTCACTTTTTTCGATCGAAAACAAATTTCTCGAGCTGCACATCAAATTCCATTCATTTTTCCCGTAGAATTTGATTCTGACGATTATTTAAAAAAAATTAATATTTAGGCCATCTGTGGGGGGTTTAACTCGAGGTTTAACTACAAAAATTTACCTTTTGAACATTGTTTGATTTTCCCACCGTTAGATACTTCCAATGTGGCAGCTAATTAATGTACGTAAAATAAAGGACTAAATGTGCTTTCATTTGGTATAAAAATTACAATAATCGGTTCATAACTTATAAAGATATGCGAACTTCTAGAGATCTTCGTTGTCCCGATTCATTTTTTTGAAATCATGCAAATGGTTCAATCTTTGTCAATATAGCTTTCAATCATTTGTGAACTACTTCACATACCTAATCGAATCGCGACAATAGCAGTTACCGTAGGCTCATTAGCGACAAAATCCGTTTTCGTTTTATATAAATTGCAAATTCGGTTTACACAATTTGAAAGAAACAGAAAAATTCTTCCTGTGAACGAATTTGCACTTTTTGCACTCGAATAATGTTACCATGTCCAGTCCATCCCACCTCCTACCACTAATATGTACATCGTCACCCTTCCACATTATACATATTATGTAAATATTCGTGACAAGTTGAAATAGCCTACGCTAATAAATGGCCCCGACAAAAGAACCCGAATCCAAAACAGCTCCCGTCGAAATAGCCCCGTCAGTCAGGATGGCCTGGGCGACGTGTTTTTTGCAATTCTCTGTGTTTTACCACGTACATATCTTGGCTCCTGTGTGTGTAAATATGGAAGGAATACCCGCCATGTACGTATATGTTATACATACCTATGAGTTTTTTTTAAGTAAAATAATTTTTGGTGCCACATTGTTGGGAAAGATGTACCTACTAATAAAAGAAATGCTAAGCTTAAACGTAACTGCAACTAAAGCGCATAGGTTATTTGCAGGTTTAGTATGTTTCTTTCAATTGATAAAGAAACAGGAACATGACACTACATACAGTTTGGAAGTAAAAGAAATGCTAAGCTTAAACGTAACTGCCACTAAAGCGCCTAGGTTATTTGCAGGTTTAGTATATTTCTTTCAATTGATAAAGAAACAGGAACATGACACTAAACAAAGTTTGGAAGTAAAAGAAATGCTAAGCTTAAACGTAGACTGCAACTAAAGCGCCTTGGTTATTTGCAGGTTTAGTATATTTCTTTCAATTGATAAAGAAACAGGAACATGACACTAAACAAAGTTTGGAAGTAAAAAATGCTAAGCTTAAACGTAGACTGCCACTAAAGCGCCTAGGTTATTTGCAGGTTTAGTATATTTCTTTCAATTGATAAAGAAACAGGAACATGACACTAAACAAAGTTTGGAAGTAAAAGAAATGCTAAGCTTAAACGTAGACTGCAACTAAAGCGCCTTGGTTATTTGCAGGTTTAGTATATTTCTTTCAATTGATAAAGAAACAGGAACATGACACTAAACAAAGTTTGGAAGTAAAAAATGCTAAGCTTAAACGTAGACTGCCACTAAAGCGCCTAGGTTATTTGCAGGTTTAGTATATTTCTTTCAATTGATAAAGAAACAGGAACATGACACTAAACAAAGTTTGGAAGTAAAAGAAATGCTAAGCTTAAACGTAGACTGCCACTAAAGCGCCTAGGTTATTTGCAGGTTTAGTATATTTCTTTCAATTGATAAAGAAACAGGAACATGACACTAAACAAAGTTTGGAAGTAAAAGAAATGCTAAGCTTAAACGTAGACTGCCACTAAAGCGCCTAGGTTATTTGCAGGTTTAGTATATTTCTTTCAATTGATAAAGAAACAGGAACATGACACTAAACAAAGTTTGGAAGTAAAAGAAATGCTAAGCTTAAACGTAGACTGCCACTAAAGCGCCTAGGTTATTTGCAGGTTTAGTATATTTCTTTCAATTGATAAAGAAACAGGAACATGACACTAAACAAAGTTTGGAAGTAAAAGAAATGCTAAGCTTAAACGTAGACTGCAACTAAAGCGCCTTGGTTATTTGCAGGTTTAGTATATTTCTTTTTCAATTGATACTAAACTAAAACAGTGGCATGATACACAGGTTTACAAAACTGAAGTTATCTTAGAAAGAACTATATTTTCATGAATGTTTTAAAGCACAATTTGAAGGAATAGAAAAATTCTTCCTGTAAACGACTACGATTCGTTAGGATTGTACGGTTTTTTGCACTCGAATAACGTTACCATATTCCAACATGTCCCTCCCCCTCCATCCCACAATATGTATATCCTCACCCTTTCGCATTATACATATATATAAATATCCGTGACACGTTCAAATAGCCTACGCCAAAATAGTCCCCATAAAGAACCCAAATCCAAAACAGTTGACAGCTCCTGTCGAAATCGCCCCGTCAGGGTGGCCTGCGCGAATGGAACCTGTCTAATTAGTCTGTCAGAAATAAACAGTTGTTTGATACGTGTTTTTTGTGATACATCCGATATACAAAGGGAGAGAAAGGAAGAATGTAAAAAACCATTGGGAATAAGCAACATTTATGCAGACGTGTTAAGAAAGAGGTTCGAACCAAATCCGGTGGGGGATAGGCAAACGGGGTTTAGGAGGAAAAGCGGGACGACGGATAATATTTATGTACTGAAACAGATAGTGAACGAGAAAATGGAAATAAAAGGGGGAAAATTATACGCATTATACGCGTTCCTTAACCTGAAAGCGACTTTTGACAGTGTTAGTAGGTAGAAACTGGCGATAGAGGAGATATATCACGAGACGAGATGCAGGACCAGAAGGGAAGGAAAGTTGGGAAAAGTGTTCTGGACGAATAACGGGCTGAGGCAAAGGTGCCCTTTAAACCCGAGTGTGTTTTCGATATACATAGCGGAATGGGAGGACGAGATGGAAGGACAGCAATAAAGAGAAGGGGTGGTAATAGGAAGGTCAAAGGTTTGGGTGCTGGCGTATGTGGACGATGTGGCGGTGTTAGCGGAGGATGAAAGGCAATGAGAGGAGCAATAGCAGTGGTAAAGAAATACTTGGAAAGGAAAGAGCTGAGAACTAATGTGGGGAAAACCAAGATCATGATATTGCAAAAAAGAAGATTGAGGAAAAAGAAGAAGGTGGAGAAATGGAAATGGGGGAAGGAAGAGATACAACGTATTGATCAATGGGGTACACGATAAGGTACGACAATAAAGATGAGTAGCATATTGAAGAACTGGCAAGCAAGGCGAATAGGGTGGTGTGACAAGTATGGGGAATGGCGGAGAGTGTTCGAGAAAGAGATGGAGAAAACGGAAATGGGTGGGCGAAAAACTAGTGAAGAGCGTTATGATGTACGGAGGTGTGGGCTTGGAAATGGTAGAATAAGTTGAAGAGGCTGCAAGAAAAGTATGGGAGATGTACGTAGGGTTAGAAAGAGAGACTCCGGGATATATGTATAGTGGAACACGAAATGAAGTTAGAGAAAATAAGGATACAGGCGGGGAGAAGGGCGATGAAATATGAAGAGGGAATAGACAAAAGAAAGGAAATATGTTGAAGGAGTGTTGGGAAGGATTGAGGAGACAGAAAATAAAAACAGGAAAACAGGAAGAAAGGAGATTGTACTATGCAAGAGGAGGGTAGGCAAGGGTGGAAGTGGAGAGAAAACGGGAACAGGGGAGAAACATTATTATTATTATTAAGCTCCCAGCTAAATCCTTCGGCAAAGGGTTCATAGGCGTCGAAAGTGGGTAATTTGTAAAAGAGTGAACAATAACACTCCATGCAATTAATAAATTAGAATTTATTTACAATATACATACATATAGTTTTCTCATCTACTACATTGAAATCTGCCTAGGCTGATTTATTACTTCGGCTCAATACCAAATGCACTATAGTCAGCTCTAACGTGCAGTGCTGGATTCTCGATTCAGGAGCAACCTGCCATATCAGCAGTCAACGTGAAGTTTAAATCAATAAGATCAAGTGGTAAAGGAAGTATCGTTATCAAATTTTTGAATGACGATGGCATTGTTAATGAACTCAAACTGGCTGAAGTACTGTACGTTCCAGAAATTGATGGAAACCTAATTTCAGTTAAGCAACTTGCCGAAAATGGTTTGAAAGTTACATTCACAAATACACAATGTGAAATCCGATCGACCGTCAATGGTCACCAGATTGCTGTTAGTGATATTTGTGGCAACTTATGCAAGATGCGCATTTCCAACGCTATCAAGATGGTAAGCAACTCCAGAAAGTTGTGTGTTCATGACTGGCACCGGATATTAGGTCATCGTTGTATGGATAGTGTAAAGAAGATTCCCAAAACTAATCTGGTGCGTGATATGGAACTCGCCGACTGTAAGGTGTCATGCAGTTATGCAGCTGATTGCACCGTTTGAATTGAAGGGAAACTTACACGGTTGCCCTTTCCAAAGGAATCGAGGTTTCGTGCATCATTACCACTAGAGCTGATACATTCCGACATTTGTGGTCCGATTGATAACGAAGCGGTTCAGAAGGAGGCCACCATCATTCCTAGTTCTACTTCAATTGAACTGCCGAAAGAGGAACAACTTTCTATTACTCCAAGGTTGTCTTTTCGCTCAACAAAGGGAATCCCCCCAAAACGTTACAATGTTAATGTCGTGATCAATGGCGAGCCTTGTACTTATAATTAAGCCGTCACCTGCCCAGACAAAGACGCTTGGGTTCTCGCCATAGAGGAGGAGTATGAGTCCTTAATGCGTAACAACACATGGATGCTAGTTGACTCGCCTGATAATACAAATGTTATTGGGTGCAGATGGGTTTACAAGATTAAGAACGACTCTAATGGTGATCCTACCAAATACAAAGCTCGACTTGTGGCACAGGGTTTCAGTCAGAAGTTTGGTATTGACTACGATCAAGTGTTTGCACCTGTGGCAAGATTGTCTACACTACGAGTGCTTCTGACCGTCGCGTCGCAGCCGTTCGAAACATGTTGGTACGTCATTTCGACGCCAAGACCACTTTTTTAAATGCAACCTACATGAGAATATTTATATGCGCCAGCCACCCGGTTTTATAGTTAAGAATAATAGTGAACATAAGGTATGTTTTTTGTCTTTTAAACAAAAGTATTTACGGCCTAAAAGAATCTGCTCGTAACTGGAGTGTTAAATTACACGTTATATTAACGAAAGCCGGTTTTAGTCAAATTCAGATAAGTGTTTATGTTCACAAGGAGAATGTAAATTGTACGTATATGATTTTAGTGTATGTCGACGATTTTGTTGTAGCAAGTAATTTTATCGTGAAAGTAGAAGCATTATTTAAATCAAATTTTAACGTTAAAAATTTAGGTTTAATTAGCAACTATTTGGGAATTCAAATTCGAAAAATGCGAGATTTTTATTTGCTAAACCAAGAAAAGCATATTTTAAAGGTAGCTGTAAGGTTTGGCCTAGATAAAGCTACACCGAGTGAGATTCCAATAAGTTCAAATTATAAAACTGAGATAGACGAAAATGTTTTGTTAAACAATAATCAGTATAGAGTCGCTATTGGCTGTTTGTTATATATTGTTACTGATACTCGACAAGATATAGCAGCGTCAGTCTGTATTCTGTCACAAAAGGTTGGAAACCCAACTCAAAACGATTGGTTACAAGTAAAAAGGGTAATCAGATACCTTAAAACCGAAAACGACATCTGTATTAAGCCTTAAATTAGGTTGTAACACTAACGATTCTTTAATTGGTTACGCTGATGCTAATTGGGCCGAGGATCGCCGAACGAAAATCAAATTCGGGATTTATTTTCTTTTATGGTGGTACACTCACTTAGTGCTGCCGTAAGCAAGATTGTGTTAAACTTCTACTGCTGAAGCAGAATTTGTATCACTCTCGAAAGCATGTAAAGAGGCACTCTGGTTGATACGTCTGTTATGTGATTTTCAAATTTA
The DNA here is from genome assembly GCA_036250285.1 of Pyrocoelia pectoralis. Lineage (NCBI taxonomy): Eukaryota > Metazoa > Arthropoda > Insecta > Coleoptera > Lampyridae > Pyrocoelia > Pyrocoelia pectoralis. The sequence continues at coordinate 41,849,707 of CM070074.1, forward strand.
TTCTAACATTAAAATTTACGAAGATAACCAAAGCGTAATTAAAATAATAGAAAATGAAAGGTTCACTAACAGAACAAACCATATCGACACGAGATTTTATTTTGTTAAGGATTACGTTGACAAGGGTTATGTTACAGTGGAATATTGCCCCACAAATAATATGATCGCTGATTTACTATCTAAAGGCCCTAAAGGGTTAGATAAAAATAAATTCATATTTTTAAGAAACAAATGTAAACTAGTAAAAATGTGAATTAAGGAGGAGTTTGTTAGTGCCTATATTAATTTATAATTCACATTTGAGTTAAAATGTATGAACTTTTTCTTTGCACTGTAAAATCAACTTTGTGTATCCCCACTTCTATAGGTATTAGGTATTATGCAGTATGCTGTCAAATGTTATCTACATATTTGTTGTTGTACGTAAATGTCGTAAATCACATCATTAATTAAATATTATTATTTCGTCTTATATTTGTGTCATCCCTAACCACTGCCAACAAAAATGAGGGGAAAACTATTAGCAAACTAAAAGGTCTTTAACATAGCTTTGGTTATGGACCCTACTAAATCCCTACCTGGATTCCATCATTCTAGGATGATTTCGACTAAATTAAACCGTATACGTACTGCACGGACAATTTTATGCTATTTAAATGGTGTGTAGTGCAAAGATCGTTGTGTGACCAGATTTCCGGGAGGTTTTACTAAATTACATGAACTAACACCAGAAGCTATCGTTTATTTAGATATTTTTTAGAACCTTTATATTCTGTACTGTTTTTATCTGTGTTCTGTAAGATTAAAAAAAAGTATTTTGTTGCAGTTTTAAACTGTAGATGAAATATCAGATTGGTGTTTGAATAACGGTTATGTATTAACCCCAATAAAACAGTCGCCCTCTTCAAATCTATCAAAAATCATAAGATGTACTTTAATCTAGAAGATCTGCATGTGTATGTAAATATGTCAAAATAAATTGGGTACAATCCGTAAAAAATTTAGGTGTACCTAATGTTAGACGATAGTCTTAGTTTTTCGCAGCATGTAAGTAAATCACGTCTTCAGTGCTACCATTCCAAAACTAAAGTCTATATACAATTTGAAGTTTGAATTAGACGAACAAACAAAATTAATGCTAGTTAAGTCACTAATTTACCCGCATATGGATTACTGCTCCGCAGTGTATTTTAACTTTTTGCCAGAATATAATAAGTCAAAGTTACAAAAACTTCAAAATTCGTGCGTTCGCTTTGTGCATCCAACACCATTCGCCCACCACATGAGTCCCATTTACGATACACTTGGAGAACCTAAAACACGCGAAAGGATGTTTTACCTAATGGCAACTTCCCTAAGGAAACTCTCACTTAATAAATGTCCCAGCTATTTAACAAAGCTAATAGTAAAGCGTATGGACTTACACAAACTAAATTTATGAGACACGAAATATCACATTCCAAAACACAGAACTTCAAAATTTAAAGGTTGTTTTGCATACACAGCCCCTTCCACCCTCAATAAGGTTGGTAGCTATATGAATAACACCAATTTTGATCAATTTAAGGAGTATATAAAAAGTATCGACCTCAAAAAATGTTTATTAAAAATAATATATTAATTTCTTATTCACTCTTTAAAAATAGATCATATCCATTTCGTAACTGTAATATTGGTCTAATTAAGATTTAATTCTGTGGTATTGTGTATTACTGCGCAATGAAGTATATACAGTGCTCGGCAAAAAGTCGGCACCAAATGGATTTTTTTTTATTTTTGATTTTTGAAAAAACCTTTTACGGCGATAATTTGTGCTAGTCTGAAAATCTATTTAGCCCCTATCAGACATACCGAGTGATTTTCACTTAGCTAGGAAATGACGTTTTTGAACATTATCTAAATTCTAAAAGTGCTATTTTTCGTAAATTAAGCAAGATTTCAAAATTAGATTTTGCACCGTCTGTCAGTTTTAGCTTACCGAACAATCTCAAGACCAGAAAATATATTTTTTTCTTTAACTTCCGCTAAAACTAAAATTTTAATTTTTTGCAACATTTTCAAATTTTCACATACCAAGACATGATTTCAAAATTCAATTTGATTTCGTTAAAAACGTTAAAGATTTATAATTGGAAAAAAACAATAGAAATTGCACATTATTCCTTTAGGTTTGTTATTATTTACAGAAAAGTAATATTGTTGCATCATCTTTACGTTTTTGGTGCAAGATACTTTATGGGATAAATGTTCTTCAATGATAATGAATATCTATTCACGTGGCTTCTAAAAACACTAATTTACCCTTGCCGATTAATTACTTTCACAAAAATCCTGTAAATGTTCTTTTACAGTTGCTTAAACGAGGAGATTTTTCTTTATTCAGTTTACATGATTCAGTCAATTAAATAGTGTATATTTGCAATAGGGTGTGTTATCAGTGGAAAGGTTATGTTTTGTGGCGAGTGTTTGGTGTATTATCTTAGCTACCTGATCGTGTCTGTGTTTGTATTCTGTTTGCGCTAGACGTGTACATGCTGATATAATGTCTTGCATGGTTTCTGGTCTTTGCGAACATTGTCTACAAAGATCATGTGTAATTGTCCTATCTTTAATTATGTGTTTATTATTATTATTATTATTATTATTATTAATATTGTAATGTAAGTGATCTTATCTGTGAAGATTACCATTCATATACCTAATATAAACAGCAGGGACTGGTTGCTTCTTGCAGTTGAAGGTTTTTTCAATTACCATTCGTTTTAAAGCTGCTGGGTCTGTTACATCACACCGTAAAGGATGAATTGAACAGTATAGTTTTACCGATGAATCCAAACTTTGCCTACTATCGGAGTAAAAATGCAAGGCCTCTGACTTTAAGTGATCATAACAAAAAAACTGAGGGGTGAAATTTCTTCATTTTTGGGCAGTACATTAGTCATTTATATATGTTTAACATGTGTAAAAACCAAAATGCTAGAATCAGTTGTTTAACTTTTATTTTAATTAACAGCAATAAAAACGCTGTATGTAGTATTTTCCTGGCTGACGGTCAGTTTTAACATATCATAAAATTGTTATTGTTTCATAAATTGTTACCAAATTTACAAATGTTGTAGCACACACACTTCTGAAAAGTCGACAGCCAATAAATATTGATTATTCATATGATTAACTGGTTTTATAAGCCCTAACCGAAAATGTGCTATTTTGCAATTTACGGAAGTTAAAGAAAATATTCTTGTTTTAAATGCTAAATTTGATATTACTTAAATCTAACTGCATTATTCTTTTATTGAAAATAAAATTTGTTTTCTTGTAATTCAAAGTTTATCGCGAAAGAAAGACGCACATATTCCCGCGAGAGGTAATCTACCACATCGTAAGCAGCGAGCGGCAACCCACAACAATGTGATTATTCTTTTGCATTGTACAAAACCATGCGCTTTATAGCAATAGTGTACGACAACAGCTGCCCCGCGCGGCCGCGCTTCTCCCCTCCAACTGGTGCATGCATCCTTTTTTCAAAATTTCTTTTAAAAAAACGATGTATAATGACATTATTTTTGTGAATCGTGTTAAACCACAGTATAATTGCTTTAACCTTGTTATGTTACTGTCAAATTGTTAATATCGAACGTTCAGGTACTGAGTTACATAAGATGTCGTTTTTTCATTATAGCTTTAAGACTAATAAACCAATTGGCCTCAAAAGCATCTCACATTGACAAAAAGTATACATTTTTCAAATATATAAGTATCTACCACTCAGTTTCAATAATATAGCCGTAATTAATTTTTAAAGTGGAGCGCTTGTGCGATTTGAATCATAATTAGCGCTTTTTCTCACATACACTGATACAGAAAATTAACGATGTATTGTAAAAATCTAAAACTGTACACCTTTTTGTAGAAATAAATGGTCTTTTAAGTGCACTTTATTTCATTAAATTATGATTGCTAATTACTGAGATACAAGCTTCTAAAGTCAGAGGCCTTGCATTTTTACTCCGATAGTAATCCAATCGATTGGAAGATAAAAGTGTGGAGATGAAAAGGCGAAAATATACACAGTAAAAAACCGCAAGTGTATAACTTGATAACGAACATGTCATCGAGGCTCGAATTTGTATAGCGAACAAGAGAAAAAAAATTAACCTTTCGCTTCTTTTCTTTCGCTTTTCAATCACTTTCAGCAAATATTCAAATCAAGAATATGATAGTTGTGTTCGAGTTTTTTATTTATTTCTGATATAACGCCTTAATTCCGTACTATCTTACGTATTTTCCACCAATTTCAAAAAGTTGCTTAATTAATTCGTCTGGATGTCTGTGCTCCGCGTTGCACGGCGTTACAGGGTTTAGAAAGCTGGAAATGGTGTTATCTTATGGGAAATTCTTTGCTGATTCCAAATCTCTGGTAGATTTCTTGATCTGATCACCCGCTCGCCGTTAAAATCAAAATTTATCTATATATGTGCCATAATTAGTTACAGTTTGTAAGTTGGTTGAAATTAGAATTCGCACCTTCTGCTTAGTTACATTACCATTTTGCATAAAGAGCTGCATTTTTTTGTCTTTTCATTTTGTCAATATTATCTTAATTTATCCTTATTAATTGTTACAGAACAGAATTTCGAGCAGAACGATTCAGAGAAAACCGAAGACAAAAGAGCTTTTTCGCTTTTGGCGCGATTAAGGCCTTTTAACGAGATTGGAAAGCAGCGAACTTCAATTAGGCAAGCCAGCAAAGGTCCCGCACCAATATCTTCTTTGTCAGATTTGGATTTCGTTAGTGCGGAAACACGCGCGATGCTTAGACCTATGGGTCAACCACTCAGGTGGGGCTGAAAAGGAATACAGTAACTGCGGCCATTTTACTATTATATTTGATCACTGCAAAGTTTAAAATTGTTAATAAATTCTTTAAATAAAGACATCAATTCAATGCACACATTAGTGATCACTTTTTCAATATACGTCATTTTTTAGGTGAATTTTTTGCGTTCATCAGTACAATAGAAAGACATAATAAACAGTATTATTGTCAGTGCATTTTGCCCTTACACTTACCTACTTTCCAATATTTCTTATAAATAAACCTATTCAAAATATTGAAATATGTTTTCACCGTATAACAACAGATTCGATTTCAGTCATCAATTGAATGTATGAATAAGATACCTTATAATTGTAAAGATCGCAAACACAAATGTATTTATCTATATCATGTCAAATTCTCTTGCACAATTGTTTTTTTTGCGTTGTAAGGGTTAAGGTGTACAGCAATAAAATAATAAACTGTTCCATAGCACAGAACGTGTGTTATTCAATGTCCAATACGAGAACGAATACCTACCCACTACAAAAAAAAAACACTGCGAAAGTGTGCTTCTATGCTTATTCTTTCCTTGGGAGCTTTTTTACTTATTTACATTTTCATCACGTAAAGTAAAATTACACAACGTTTACATCAACGTAGTCATACGGTACGTAAAACGATAAACTTAAACGTGGACGATTTTACTATTTCAAAGCGTTTAATCAAGACCAATGGATTCTAGAACCAACAAATAAAAATTCTTCCATACTTAAGTGTTTATGACTGTAATAGACTGACGTCATCTCAATTTTATATAAATATAAATTTTCAACATATAAATTAATCTTTAAATAATTGGGTCAAATATAACATCGTTTACTTTAATCACGTTACAATTAAATCATATCCAAATAACAATTACGTAATAAAAGTCTTTTATTCAATCAAAACAGATGATCAAATGAGCAAGGGTACAGCTGTTATCTTTCTTATTCACGTTTAGAATTAAAATTTAATAAAGTTGCTACGTTGATTTAAAATAAAATCATATTCCTTCCATTTTAAGTACAAAACCAGCATAAAGAAACATTATTTACTGAATTATCACAATATAACAGGATTAAATCGAAAATACGAAATAGGATTTCTAAGTTAAATGCAGTCAATTGGCGTTTTTATTTCCTTTATATATCTTCGACATTCAGAAAAATTTAATAAGGCTTTTAGCACTTGACTCAATTCAAAAAGTTGAAAGTGAAAATCCTGTAAAAATAGGTGCAAACTTCTAAGAGAGAATCGTATATTCTTGACATGGACGTCCATAAAAAAAAGTCTATGGATAATGATCTAAAACGGGTAATTCACCGCTAATTAATGTGTTGACTGTTCTGCGCCCATTTTTAGTTCACAACGTTATTTAATTCTGTAATGGAAATAATGTAAATAACAAGCAGCAAGTTTTCACCTAATAATTCCTTTTCTTATCCATTGGCCTAACATTTTTGTAACTGTTCTCTTTTAAAAACAAAGATGCAAAGTATTTGCTGTGATCAAATATACTTAATATTTTTAAAAATTGATACAAGACTGTATATCACATGTATGATTTAAACTTTAAAGGATTAAAATTATATTTTGCATGCGTTTAGTTTGAAATAAAATCGGTATAAGCACAAGATCTTCCTTCTTTATTCATTATTGTAACTAAATTATACTTCTAATTCAGACATCTAACAATTAAAACCTTTACAAGTGTAGGTAGGTAAGCGAAAGTCGGGCCGTAATAAATTTTTATAATTTTCAACCTGTTAACTTCAGACGCATAGTTGTTTAAGCGTGATGATTTTTTTTTCAGCCCGTACTTTTTTCTTTGATGTTTATCTACAAATAATAACGTGTATTGGTAAGCAAAATATCATTGTTACGTTCGTTTAGGTATCACTGTAACCCAACAAAGGAAGTCATGTGCGTAATCCGTAGCTTATTAGAAACATTATGTACAATTATGTATATATTCAGTGTATGTGTTGAATAAAATTATTGAAGTATATTATGTTGTGAATAGTGTATAAACGTAGATCTAAAATTCACACTGATTTTGTGACATTTATTTCTGTAATAAAGTTACAAATAAAATTAAATCTTCTCCATGTTATTATTGTAACTAAATAAAATTATAATTGATTAGTTAATAAAACAACATAAAAGGGAGCTATTCGCGTAACGTTTCTGTAGTTTCAACGTCTCGTTGAAGGGAGATTTTTCAAAGCCGGTATTGGGGGAAGAGTAGGTATAATAAAATTGGTTTAAAGTTCGATTAATTTGAAAAAATCTCTTTTAATATTAGATTTGAAACTGAGAAGTTATAACGAATTAAACTATTTATCGGTTTAATTTGGGAACGAATGAACACCAAAATATTTTAAAACAACTAATAAAGTCCTAACATTAAAGTTGCTGCTAGAATACAGTTTTCTAGTCCTCCCCTTAAAGTGGGTTGCGGTCATCAACTATTAGCTGTACACTTACAAATATACAGGGTGGTCCAAAAGTCTGGAACAAAATTCATAATTTCCAAAATAATTATTTTTGGAAAAATTTCTCGCATAGGTACGGCGATTTTTATTTTTTGTTGGGCACATTTTAGCATTAAAAAAATTGACCGATAACTCAAGATGGCGGCCACACGCCATTTTGTAAAAAAAAAATTAAATGGAAAAGGGGGTCATGTGGCACATCGTTGGAAGAGAGAGATTTTTCCAAAAATAATTATGTAGTGTAGTAATAATAGTGGTAATTTACACTACACGCTCGAGATTCGAACCCGCGATCGCCGAAGTAGGAGTATACGAGTACATCCACTGCGTCATAGAGTACCACTTTGATTTCATATTCTGCCATATTTTGCCACACAATACAAATTTTTGACTGCTATCACTTCGAAATTTTCGATTTTTCTGTGTGCGACTCTAACCTCATGATTACACTCGAAATCCAATAATTCGAATCTATTCGTAACATTATTTTGTGCTAGGTACACTATATCGCATATAATAAAAATGTCTTACTTTGGCTATGGCTTGTGTTATGTTGCTTTTCGATAAGAGACTCCAACTTCATGGTTAAAAATTCACAGTAATATTTAAAATCGTGTATAATAATAAACATTTCATGAAATACTTTTAAGGTAATTGTGAACTCTTTGATGCCGTAGAGGTAGAATACAGTGTCCGAACGCTTAACTACGCGACACATAATCATGGGACATTTAAGCACGGACAGTTAAACACGTCGACATTTTAACACAGACATTTAAATACTGAGACATATAATCACATAGACAAATAACCACATTGCGTTTGAAGTACCTACATTCGGAATAGTAAAAGTACAGAAACATAACTTAATGTTACCCAAGACTGCAGTTAAAGTAAAATATAAAAAAATTATGGAGTATTAAGCCCTACACATAATATTATTTATACATGCATTCATATGTATTAAAATATATGGGCAAGGATTCTCAAATATTGGATTTTATTAGTCGGATCGTAGCTTGCAACTATTCGTTCGACTCTGGTGTTAAGATCTCTTTTTCTTCTGCAGAATGCGTTGACCACTAATACGTTGTAAATAATATGAGTGTTGCAATGAAATTTCTTTTTGTAATCCACCGAGAAATCGCCAAACGGTAGGATGACTGCATTGAAATAACGACTGTAAATTTAAAATGCCAACCTTCTATTGAATTGGTCGTCCTTGCTAATCCTTCTGTGACAGATGTGTGGTGATTTCAAATTTCTGGACTGAAAAGCGGATTGCAACGTTGACCGTTTCGCATTTACCGTCTGCGAACGTAATGCAATTGGGGTTCCCGTTTATTGGATAATAGATAATAATAACATTCAGTTAACATATTTAGTGGGTACAGATGTGGTACAGATTACTTTCTAAGGTAGGTAGGTGGGAAAGAATTCACTTCAAACATGTATTAATTAATTAAGTGACATAGCACTCCTATACCTACATTTCTTTTTAAATCAATACCTATATTCTTTTTCAAAAATGTGTTTATATGTCTGCGTTTAAATATCTCAATATTTCCCAAACTATGAGTCGCGACCCACCATTGGGTGCGAATATTGAGTGGGCCTTAGCGATTCGCCACTCTATAAGAGATGAACTTAAAAAAATAGGAAGTGATAAATTTGATATTTCATTAGGGCTTAATGATTGAGCTATTTATAATTTCTAAAAATTTAAATAAACTTAAGTTACGGAAAATAATGTGATAAAATAATAATAATTTAAAATAATACAAAAATTCAGTATAGGTACCTACATATAATATAATATACCGGGAGTTCGTTCTCAAAGTCGAACATAGGGATTTAACATGGTATTGAACGTTTTTGCCAATTGTTGCTCGCCTATTTAACTTAGAGACAAGGTAATGACATCAACAGAAAGAGAAAATTATTGCGATTCAAATAATGCTACTGGCAAGACTAAAAGTGCGATTTATTCTTTTAAAATACTAACTTAAAGTATGAAATTGTGTAAATAGCATTCCCTTGATTTTAAAATTTTACAGCAATTGTTTTTTGTACTGCTTGTTTGTCAATACGAATTTAACGTTAAACCACGTATTAAAGTTTATTTATCTAATAATGAATACCTATACCAACGAAGAAAGGGTTTTTATAGTGAAAACCTTTCATGGTGACGCTAATTTCAGAAGAGTTCGAGATTTCTTTGCCGTTAATTTTAATACTACAATACAAAAAGTGTCATACTTTAAGTTAGTATTTTAAAAGAATAAATCGCACTTTAGTCTTGCTAGTAGTATTATTTGAATCGCAATAATTTTCTCTTTCTGTTGATATACTATTGCCTTTTCTCTAAGTTAAATAGGCGAGCAACAATTAGCAAAAACGTTCAATACCATGTTAGATCCCTATGTTCGACTTTGAGAACGAACTCCCGGTATAAGATAAGATAAGAAAAATAGGAAACAAATACATCCTTCCCATTGAAATAACTTTGTAAAAAAAACCTGTAGGTGTAGGTATTTAAGTAATAATTTTTTTACTTAAGTTGTGTTTCTTATTTCAACAGTCTTTCATTCATATTGGCACTGAAATATAAGCAACCTGGAACGCGCACGGTGCATTTAACCTGTAGGAAATAAACCGAGCGTGCGATAGCAAAACGAAGGGACATTGTGTCCTTGTTGTACTCATTCACAGTTAAGCTGTTGAAGCATTTTCATTGTTTTACGATTAATCAAACTAGTTTTTTATTACGTATACGATACAATAAAAAAAATGAGTAAGACACAGACCGAATGTCCCTACAATAATTCCCTTTCTGTCGGCTCGGCTGTAAGTTAAGCGTAAGCGTTCCAGGTTGCTTATATTTCAGTGCATATTGGTGACACTTGTAAAAGATATTTTTTTAATTTCAATTACAACAATTAATAAGACAGCATTAAGTAGTTGCACGACTCGCCACTAGGGAGTCTGAACATTGCCAATATTTATGCCATCTTTTCTCTAAGACAGCTAAGAGGTGGGTCCCAAGATTGGCAATTTTTGTTTAGATGGGTCGGAGCCCACTCAACTTTGGGAACCACTGTGTTAAAATGTCCGTGTGATTAAGTGTAGCCGCTTAAATGTCTCATGATTATGTGTCGCATTATTAAGTGTCCTAAAACATCATTCTAGAATTATAAAACAATTGGGGGGGGGGGGGGGGGGATGATGAACCATTTTTGCAGTTATTATGAACTCTAGATCTCTTTACATTTACATAGACAGCCGCTTTTGTAACGTGAGGAATGTGGGAACGGACGTTGCGTTATCGTGCAGCAAAAAAAGAGATCAAGTTTCTCTGGTCGTTTTTCTTGAATTGCAACGCCAATACCACCACGTTGTTGACAATAAACCTCAGCACTGATTGTTACATTCCGTAGAAAAAATTCTTATGTGGATAGTGCCTCCTTTGTGCCACCTTATGTACAACATTGAGGGAATAAATGCAGGAATACAAGAATACAACATGTAATCTAACTTGAATATTTACCAATAGGAAAAGGAGCAAGTATTGAAACATATACCACCGTAACATTAAAAACTACTAACAGGTAGACGGTCATTGTGGTTCAGTGGGGAAGAAGAAGACTTTCATCATCAAATATTACATGTAGACCAATATGTACCAAAACTTCATCATTTTCCAAAGTCTGTTGAATTGTTTCGTACAACTAATTGCTATAATAAACATTATAAATACACTATCATAGGTTAAAAATTACACACAACCTTCCCCTTTACATAAAATTATTAAGTTTATTTGTTCTATTTGTATACCATACAGAGACGGCGTAAATATTGAGTTGTTACTAATGGCGACATAATGTTTCGAGCTCGACTGAACTCATTATCAAGCCAATGAAAAATTATTTATTTTAAATTAAATATTGTAGTTATCACATGTTAATTAGTGGGAAACATTCCACATGTTGTTGCACCACATTTTAACTTAAACGATCGCAAGTGAAGGATGAATGACAATAGTGAAATGACCCACTATTGTCATTCATCCTTTACTTTCTATTATGGCTCTTCAAACGTAACCTGGTTTCTGATTTAGAGAACCTTTTTATTTTATTATTTAACTTGCGATTTTTGACGTTGTTGACAAAATGTGGTGCAACAATATGTGCAATGTTTCCCACTAATTAACATGTGATGATAGCTACAATATTTAATTTAAAATAAATCATTAATAACAACTCAATATTTACGCTGTCTCGGTATGGTACTTATACAACAAACAAATAAACTTAATAATTTTATGTAAAGGGGAAGGTTGTGTGTAATTTATAAAATTATAACCTATTCGATTCAACTCTTAGTGAATTCCGGACTCCATGATAGATACCTATACAATAGATGTATGTACATCTGTCACTGTGCCTATACACTTCCCTTTTTTGTTTTAATTTCTAAGTTAAACAGTTGGAATGTAACAATTTTATCACGTAATCAACTGAACAAAACAGTTGCATAAATAAAAACAAGAATAGTTTTATTTTCCCTAATTGGGAATTGGTTGTCGAAAGCAGGGCGACTTTCATAATACTTGATGTTCAACGATGTTTTATACAATAATTGGTTTTCACGTATTAGGTAAACATAGTTATTTATGAACTCCTAGCAAGAAGGTCATCTCCATGACATTATTCAAATAAAATCAATTATTATCTTTATTAACCGCGCTTTAAACAATTGCAACCTTGAATGAAAGAATTAAACATTCGCAATTATTGTCCTCTCGATACTGATAATGATAAAAGTGAGCTGTCCAAAATTTATGTACCTACGTAGAAATATGTTCATTAACACAAGCACGCGCTTCGTTAAAATGTACTGAAATCTGCCACGCAAAGCATTCCTGTGAAGGTAAGTTAAACTCTTATTGACTAATTTTAAAACGCATACTTGCCAAAATTTTAATTGTGCTTACACCCCTTATTCTTCTATATATCAAAAACGGAACCTTTCTGAGTAATTACATATTTCATTTCTCTTTCACCGGAGTAAAATAATTTCTTATTAATGGATCCTAAAATATGAATGCGAATACTATGTACGAAAAAGCCGCAAAACGTATGAAATTAATAAAAGCCGACTTTAAATGTGTCAAATTTTATAACTACACCGCATTGAATTAATTGCCCTGAAGAAAGTGCAAAAAATCGCGGTTTATCGGCTCCTGTTCGATAAATCGGGTGGAGCACTACTGTACCATATCAAACCACCCCCCTAAGTTTTATTAAATTGGCATTCTTTAGGCAGTCCCCCTTTTCAATCTATGGCGACTGAACTAGTTCCCGTATAACCCACACAAAAAATAATTAATGTCACATGATTACTATATTATTATCACAGTGGATATTACCATTGACTTTCTACACTATCGACAAACGGTGCAATGTTATAAATTCCCGACAAATATTGGAGCTGTGAAAGTGTTAGTTTGGAGCTGTGCCACCAAACCTTCACAGCGCCATTCTCGTTATATAAATAGACGTCATAAATGTACGTCATATTTACGTTAGCGCCCGTCCTATATTCTGATAACGTTACAAGAAATACAGTTACTACGATCACAGAACGTATATTACGTTCTTTGCGTACTATGATAAAATCAATGGAAATTGTAGTGCTGTTACAAAACAACACCTGCAATTCAATCTCTTTATTTACGCTTCTTTCATGAATTTGCTTTGAAACATTTTCTACTGTAGTTTTATTTGTTGCTGTCCTGTCCGATATTTTTGTACATATTTCCATTTCAAACCGCATAAATTTCACTACCGTATTTACTTAAGGATAACCTTAGATTTTTTAGAGGACTTTTCAACATGTAAAAATACTCCTCCGTTGTTTTTGAATCGTGGGCGCAAATGTCAATAAAAATTCTCCCGAAATGTCTTGAAAAATCCGGGAGGAAATGCTATTCCTCCTTTGGGTTTTGCACCTCTTGAATTAAGCCAAGTCCTCTAAGTCAGAGTGTTTTTAAAGTATTTTTTATTATCGAGATTTTAATTTAAAAAAAAAGAAGAAGAAAATAAGATGTTCTCGCGGACTTTTCCCGCTAGAGTATTTCGTCCCGGATTTTTCCAGATATTTTCGGAGAATTTTTGTTGAGATTTGCGCCCAGGATTCATGAAAAACGGAGTGATGTTGGTTCTAAAAATTGTCTATCACGCTCTCAAGTTGAGAGTAAGGAAGGAAGGAGTGGGGGGGGGGATTTAGGCTAAAGACGGGGCGGAAAGAAGATTTGGAAGAGTACAAAAAATGCTTTAGAGAAGGTGATAAGATGTACAAGAGCAAAAAGAACACATGGATGACGAAAAAATGAAACATGTAACAGGAAAACTGAATCAAAAATATACTGTATAGACTCATAAAAAAACAAAAACACAAGGTAATATAACTCAAAGAGGAATGAAGGACAGCAACGGGAAAGGATGATGACTGATGAGAAAACAGGATAAGAAAGAAGAGGAGAAATGAGTAGGAAAGATGAAGTGACATGTGAAATGTATTATGTGGGGACTTCACCACCCCGGCAAACGGATTTGTAATTCCCGGAAAGGGATAGCTATGTATTCTTAACGAATGTTAAGTTGCAACAAAATAAAATGAACATCTCATTTAAACATTTCCACGGATTCCAAAAAACAAATAATCTTTTCGTGATTCGACGCCGAGGAGGTAAGGTTTTTTCAAAAAACAAATTTTAAAAATTGATTTGTTGGTGTTAAAAAAATGAACGCATTGCGATGAATTTATAAACACATTTTTCGAATAAACTATGTGGGTGGGAATAGGTATGTGACATCGTCACAATTATTATAACAAGTGTGAATGAAACGTCATTAAGCTGATGGTGCCTTTTATGTAATGACGTTCCATAATGAAAAATCAATAAAATTTGCATTCCAGTGTGTATAACAAGTTGCCTATTTAACGCAAAAATTCAGTAAATAGTAGTTTTCACTTTTCCCTATCTCACCGTTTGTCTATAGTGTAGAAAGTCAATGATATTACGCATGAATAAGCAGAACAAATAGACGCGATTATAAAATACAAAACAATATAATCTTATCTGAAACCGAAACTATAAATTTGTTCCTACTAAATTAATTGAAAGCGTTTATTAATTACGTCCAGATCCCAATAACTTATTCTAAAAGAGTTTTTCATCTAACGGTAACGGAATTACTTTTTTCATGTCCGCCTATATTTAAATAAGAAGTTTAAAAGTTCTGTAACATGCAGCATGCAAATTAATATCACCTCTGCCACAAACGTGATGGGATTTTGAATCAATAAATTATCTAAATTCATAAATCCTAAATAAACAGTTTAGATAAACTTAGTTATACTTCACTCAACGGTTATAGGTACCTATTACAATATAAAATTTACTCCGTATTTTGATTTCCTAATTGATTGAGAAAGGAATATCAGTTGAACTCTAAAAACAATACCCAACAGGTAAGCAATAGCGTTTACTAATAATTTCATCCCCTACTTAAAAATTTTAAATAGCAATGTGATGCCTCAATTAATAGCATTTTTCATGCAGAAATAAAATTTAAAAAGAATTCTAAATCGTTTGATAATTAATTGTAATTCGAACTTCTTTATGCGTTGGAATTCTATCTCCAAAGCCAATCATCATTAAAATTTCAATCCTTTTTCGGCTTTGTTAAGTCTCTTTTTTGCTGACTTATTATTAAACAAGGAACACGCACTTAACTATTAACTATTCTCACTAAACTTATTTGACACTTTACACACATTTTGTTAGCACTTTAAGTGAATAAGTTTTTATTGAATAAAACAGTTATTTATCAAATTTTATTTCTGCATGAAAAATGCTATTAATTGAGGTATCACAAGGGGTACATTTTTATTTAAAATTTTTAAGTAGGGGATGCTAGCGTTTAGGGGTTGAAGGGGGGGGTTAAAAATTACATAATTAAATGACAATTTAAAAATAAAAATCGACGGTCCGAGATTTTTACTGAGAAATAAAACTAGGATTAGATACCTACCCTATTATTATAATTGTAAATCATTTTATCGAATATATCCGTTACTTTTGGGAAGCTCTGTATACTAAGAACACTCTGTAAATATTCTACAATGTATTTATAAAATGTTCTAGAACAGGGGTTCCCAACCGGTGGTACGCGTACCACTGGTGGTACCCGGGAAGATTTCAGGTGGTACGCGCGTATTTTTCCTTTATTGCCTTAATGTTATTGAAAACTAATGGAAAAGTGAATGAATAATTAAATCTAAAGTTTTATTACTTATTTAATAAAAAATAAAATAAATAATGGACATATTTCTCATAGAAAATCTGTTTCTAAATAAAATTAGGATCAAGGGGGCTTTCTTCCCATCTACACTCCCCCCCCCGACTCCCCGGTTATGGTGGTACGCCAAAATCTTCAAAAACCTTCAGGTGGTACATAGTTGTTAGAACGTTGAGAAACGCTGTTCTAGAATATCTTAAGAATATTCTAAGAATAGATACTACTTTTCACATTTGTGGAACATTCTATAAATATTCTACAATATATTTAAAGAATATTCTGGAATATCATCATAAGAATATTCCCAGTACATATATTCAATTTCATATGTGTGGAACAATCTATAAATATTCTAGATTGTTTTCTATTGTTCTAAACCAGGGGTAGGTATTTATATCAAATAAGTACTAAAAATATAAGCAAAGTTTATTGCACAACATAAACATACATACAGCTCATATTTTTTTATTTTTTGCTTTCGCGTTCCTTCACTTTCACAAACCACATCTTCATTGCACCCCTAATATCTGCAACCGTTGCTGTGCTGTGTTTTTAACAGCATCTAAATGTGAATTAATTTTAGGTTATATACGTACTGAATCATGTAAACTGAATAAAGAAAAATCTCCTCGTTTAGGCAACTATAAAAGAACATTTACAGGATTTTTGTGAGAGTAATTAATCGGTAAGGTTAAATTAGAGTTTTTAGAAGCCACGTAAATAGATATTCATTATCATTGAAGAACATTTCTCCCATAAAGTATATTGCACCAAAAACGTAAAGATGATGCAACAATATTACTTTTCTGTAAATAATAACAAACCTAAAGGAATAATAAGCAATTTCTATTGTTTTTCCAATTATAAATGTTTAACGTTTTTAACGAAATCAAATTGAATTTTGAAATCATGTCTTGGTATGTGAAAATTTGAAAATGTTGCAAAAAATTAAAACTTTAGTTTTAGCGGAAGTTAAAGGAAAAAAATATTTTCTGATCTTGAGATTGTTCGGCAAGCTAAAACTGACAGACGATGAAAAAATCTCATTGAAATCTTGCTTAATTTACGAAAAATAGCACTTTTAGAATTTAGATAATTTTGAAAAACGCCATTTCCTAGCTAAGTGAAAATCGCTTGGTATATCTGATAGAGGCTAAATAGGTTTTCAGACTAGCACAAATTATTGCCGTAAAACGTTTTTTTAAAAAATCAAAAATAAAAAAAAAATCCATTTGGTGCCGACTTTTTGGCTAGCACTGTATATTATTATATTAGTGGTCATCTGCCATCACCTTTCAAGGTAAAGATTGATAAAAGGCCGTTATGTAACAGATCCTAACATTCACACCAGGATCAAGAGCTCACGGGCGAAGTATGTCTTAGTTTAGACATGGTAATTGTAGTTTGTATTTGGTTTCAGGCGCCAGCCTGTGGCTGATCTTATTATCTGGCCCACGGTAATCATAGTTTAGATTTGTATTTTATTGTATTTAGCTTTTATGATCGATCACATAGACAATACTTAAATGCATAAAATTAAATGATATTAAATGTAGTAACATTCGGATTCGACGCTTCAACATAAGAGGCGGCAGAATGCCACTGCCTTGTATAGCCATAAAACAGCAAAAGGAGGACAACATGATCTATGATCAAAACACAATGTGGGACTCGTAGATAAAGAGGGGGAAGAAGAAGTGGAAAAATAAAACATTCAATCATAACTTGGCTTCCGGCCCCAACAACCAAGGTCGAACTAGACTGAGTTCCATAGCAAAATGCAAATTACTTCAGTTAATAAATCGGTTTACACATACTAGCCCATCATAATAGCTAAACATGGGCTGAAGACAAATTCAAGAACTAAATCGATCCGTAATAGTTATATATGGACCTCAATAAAAGCCGTTTAAAAAATCTTGCCAGGCTTGCTAAGAGTAGCCAACATTTTCGAACAGAGGGGCAGATCTGAGAAATGTACACTCGAGAAACTCTACTGAATCGCTTACTACCATTCAGAGGTGGTAATTCTTACTCACATACCCTGTGAGTACTGTAATCGCTTCAGTAGCCATCATACGAGGTAGCAATGGTGCTTTTTACCCCTTTATAATAATAATAATAATAATATGCCTTTATTTCGTAAGAGGCGCAGTTCAGCCCAAGGCTGCTCTTCCACTTAACCTACTGTACATATTGCAACAAAATAAATTGATTTTATCGTGGCTCGAAGGCCAATTATGTTACGTATTAAACAAGAGACATGATCAATTGCAGGTCAATAAATAGATTATGGCTACACAAGTAACGCCGCGAAAATATTACGCTCCCACACTAAAAGCTGACTAAACGGCAATAAGCCGATAAAAATATAACATTATACAAAGTATGAATTATTATGAATATATGAATTATTATGTTATAAATACTGTGTTTTCATGAAACTTCCATCCTAACTAAACTACCTACGCAAAATCCTACTGCATATCATTCTACCAAACACCCTAAATCAACCCTAAAGACGCACCTAACAAATAATAAGAAAGTTATCCCTAAATAGAAATGTGAAAATTAATTTCATCCAATTTTACGCAACATAATTAATTCATACAAATTCAAAATTTGTGTACTAAATAAAACAGGAACCCGTACAATGTTAATCTATTAATTACATAATGTTAATCTATTAATTACATAATTATCAAAAGAATACTTATCTACACAGATGGCGAGGACACACATCAGTTACCAATGTAACTTACACCATCGACGTTCTTTTCGTTCTGTTCCTAGGAACTAACTACCTCTCTCTCCGTACCATAATTTTGCAGCATAATGACATTCCATTAATGTCTAATGTTCAGTTGCATAACTGTCGCTTCTATACAATTTTCAAATCGGACAAACTTATAGCGGGAAACATTTAAATTCGTAACTGCCAGGGGCGTTACATTGCACCATGTATCTGAACTAAGGTAGAAAGCATTTGATTACTATGTTCGTATTTTTATGTGTGAATTATTGAATTGATTAGATCAATCTTTGTAACCCGTGTAGTTAGATATTTTGATTAGCTTGTAGAGAATTGTGAATAGGTTCTAAAGTAAAGGGGGAAGTTTGTAACATATAAGAAAAAGTGCTTACGAAGCGAATTGAGTGTCATTTTCAGTCGTCCCGCATTCACTCTAATAATGTACACAGTTGCTATCTTATCTTTAATGTAATGTCTAAAAAGATTAATATCTGATCATCAATGTTTTATCACCGATGTGGTATTTTGTCCAAAAACAAGCATTTATGATTTCTGCTGCATGGCATTAAGTTAGACTATGATACGTTTTGTTTTGTTTTGTATGCGTTTGGTGTTTGGTATGTATGCATTTTTTCCAATGTCTTCATTGATCTCATATGGTCCTTTATAGATTAGAAAAAAATTCTGTATCCTATGACGATTTCAAATGTCTCCAGGTTTATAATCATTGGGGGTTTATTATTAGAAATCGTTGTGTGCTAGGTGTCCTTACGTTTGTGGAGTGGGGAAAGTAAACAAGCCAGAGGGTAGGTACATATTAAGAAAAAACACAAAAAAAATATGGGTAGCAGCATTTATTCATATAGATTATTTTACTGTATTGAGTTCTAGAAATTTGTTTTATATACCTAGCTATTTTCGATAAACTTTTTGAAGAGTGTAATTTGGACTTCATAAAATCCTACTTTATTTCTCTCTCATAAAGTTCCTATTAAAGGGCAGTTTGTAGTTTATTAAATAATGCAGCGAGTTGAGCGAGTAAATTTTATATCAAATCTCGTAACCTGAGTTTGGTAAACTTATCCTATTAGATTCTCGTTGCAAATAGGAGTTTTTATACCTACTTACTTTCATAAGTCAGTAAAATAATATTTTATAGAGTGACTTGTCACTTAATTGAACTGTAGGGTAACCTATGCTTTTACTAGAAATATTAGCTTTTGATGACATTGCGGAATTCATTTTAAATGATATAGGAAAAATATAAAGTGTAATTAAGTATTATTTTCACTTTCGAAACTCTAATAAAATCATTAGTTTTCACAAAAGCATTTTATAATATATTTTCATTAAAATTGGGTGTATGAGAAAATGTGTTTTAACCCAAGGTTTATTTAAACCTTGGTTTTAACCCACATCAGTCGTGAAACTCCAACAAAGAAACATTCTATTTATAACGTCATGGAATGAAATATAATATTTACAATACCCTTAACCATGTATCATTCAGTACTTATTAAAATTTTAAAAGTACCGTACCGTAGTTTTAAAATGTACCTACATCCATTTTTAATGTCAAAAAGATCTTTTTGTAAATTCCAAATCGTTGTAGTTTGATATGACTAGTATTTTCGTAACCATCTTGCAGAAGTTCTACACATGTGAGTACCTATACTAATTCGGATCCTTATAAAATAATGAAAGTAATGGAGTAATACTATTGACAAATTAACATCTACTGACTAGATAACAATCTCATTGGCCTTTCGTTAATTGACAAAATAAATTTAAAAAACTGTAATAAATTCTATTACCTACTATAAAATATTTGTATGTGACGAACCTTTCATCTAGTTATTGAAGGTCTGGGAAATGAGTAACGAGGTGGAAACCAGCAAATTAATAATAAAATGATAATACTCACTGTAGTGTACGGCTGAAGTACAGCTCAGCTCTTAGCAACTCACCATACCTTCTTCCTTCTCCTTCTTATCTGCTACCTACCTAAAGTAGTCTATTCTTTTACCACCACAACTCCCAGGTCCCTTCTCTAAACGTAATGTACAAACGTGCTGATTGGATGATGGCCCAACGTGGCTGGAACGTTAAAGAAAACAAGTATGCGATTCAACAATGTCGAAAACACTTAGATATTATTATATTAACTTCAGAGTTAACATTGCCCATTCAAACATTTACCTTTTTTACACACAGCACAGCAAAGTTTAGTTGTCTTGTGCACAAACTGTGAAACAAGAAATCTTAGCTTCACAGTTTGT
The DNA here is from genome assembly GCA_036250285.1 of Pyrocoelia pectoralis. Lineage (NCBI taxonomy): Eukaryota > Metazoa > Arthropoda > Insecta > Coleoptera > Lampyridae > Pyrocoelia > Pyrocoelia pectoralis. The sequence goes on from CM070074.1 coordinate 41,870,463, forward strand.
GCAAAACATGTTTCCCATAACTTAATAATTCATATACACAGTGTCCAAAAAGTATAGAATTCCTTGAATATCTCGAGGACGACACATCCGATTACAAAAAGAAAAAACACGTGTTCCTTTGTTTTTTGAAAACTATTCAGTCATGATACGTAAACAGCACCCTTGCCCCCTTGGGGGTGGAGCGGGGTGGGTTTGGAAAACTTAATTGGGAGCACCAATTTTTTTACAGCTGGGGTACTATTTTCGCAGGTGCAGTTTTTTCTTCTAGCGCTAAAATGTCTGTTTGAACTCCACTTTATTTTCGATACACGAACGTTTTTAAATTTTTTTTCTTCAAAATCAGTAACAGAACATCGACGGTTTTCTTCACGGCCTCTTAAAAATTACAAAAAATTGGTTCTTCACGTGACCGCTTTTCTACCGCGCTCTCTACCTACTCTTGTTCTAACCTCCTTAGCCGCTTTCCACCAACTGTCCTATAATTTAAATTGTAATAAAATGATATTGTTACCTTATAAAATCATGCTGAAAGAACCGAATCCCCTTACGTTACATTTTAATGCAACCCTCATACTTTCAAGCCGAAAACGTTCTCTTTTATAAATATATACCAACTGGGTACGGATTCACCTCATACATTCATTTCTTCATATTAAAAATTTACTTGATAGGTTATTTTCGTTATGAATCACGCTGTACTTTACTTACTTGTCATAATCCCCAAACAATGATTTAAGTATTAGGTACAGCCCGTTTCATGGTTCTTTGTTTAACTTTATTGATTGCGTCCTGACATAAATCCCTTGTTTCATTGGATAGCTGCTGCCATACTTTTCCTCGTTTTTGAATTTAGTTTAATGAAATAATGACGACTGCTGTAGGGAGAGAAGATACATCTAGACAAGTTGCCTTAACATAATATAATTTAGTATTCTAATTTACTGCCTAGTGTCTTGTTTTATTTGAACTATACAGCCGACGGAAAGGGTTTAGTCAATGATAAATTTAACAGTCTTGAGCCAGCACCCCCGTAACTAGTTGGTAATCTTTGTAGGACGATTTTGGTATTGCTTTGTAAATAAAAAATTAAAAGAACTCTAATATTAAAAAGGGAATTTTACACGATTGCTGGGGCAAATAAAGTCCAGTAAAATAACCCTTCACCAGGTGTTATTTTGAGGTAGATCATTTTTTTTTATTTCTGTAGGCGGGGATTTTAAGTTAGCTTTTCAGATTTACTTGCCTAATCAAAAATGAACAAACCTGACATTTCTCTACATATGCTTGAGAATAAATAATCACAAAGCAATATTTTCCCAGCTAGGCAAGTAAATTATAAGCTCGAACCCGACTGTTGTGTAAGTTTAAGATTCACAAAAACAAACACCTTCTTATAAATATTAACGTCTTTTAGGCTGATCAGAACTGGTAAACTTACACTATCATTGTAAATAGGTAATATAAATATCTACTTAGGTCGATTTGCATTTAGAATTTCATTGATGATGACAGCTTTGCTGTTGAAACGTTTTTGGTTTAATGTTTATGTAGTTGGTGTTGGTGGTGTTTTCTGTGTTGGGTATTAGTTCAACGGCGACAAGTGCTCCAATTTTTCAAATAAATAATTTCCGTATGCTGATTTATATGTGCTTACACAAGTATTAGAATTTTGCTATTATTATAATATTAAAGGTGGAAATTTATTTCATTTATAACCAATTCTTTTACTTTTAGAGTCCCAAATTGTCTTCTAATAAAGTAGACGCCGTGCGCCGTCATCCACGTTTTTACTGGAAAATTGTTTCGTAATTGGGAAGCTTAATATTTCACAATTTTTAATACAAAAGTTCGCACATCCACATGTTTGTACTAACAGGATATGAAAAAGATGTGTTATGAAATTCCAATGTACACATGTTACAGTTGAGGTGTGTTCATCATTTATATAGATTGCCCACAATATTTAGTACCTACCTATACCTACTCAGGGTAGGTTTGTTTTTACACAGTTACGTTTATTTCACTGGTACAATTGGTGTGATAGTGAAGCACCTACTTTGTTATAGTACATCAATCGTGTATTTCACGTGATTTCACGTATAAACGAGGCGTACGAGTAGGTATAGGTATAATATACCTAGTATATAGTGTCCCAAAAGTATGGAATATCAATTTTATGGAAAAATGTTTCAACTAAAAGTTATTTGGTATTTAATTTCTCAATTTTAAAACAAAAACGCACCAGATAAAAATTATATTTTTAATGGCAAGATATATCTATAGCCCACTTATTTCATAGAGTGTTATTTTTCAAAATATGTATACCCTTGTATCAGAAAAATTTTGAGAAAGCCGCGAAAAACTGCGTGTAAGTGTATTTCAAAAACTTTCAACAATGCTCATTAATCTAGTCGCCCATGACCGTTTTATACGCATTTATCTTAGAACATACAGGGTGGCCCAACGAAAAGGTAACAGCCGGGTTTCTGGCTAAAGGGAATTTTTTTTTGGGAAACGCAAAAACACGTCAATTTTTATATCAAGGGGGATAACTTTCGCCATGATTTTCTCTCTATACTATAGACATTGTCAAGTAGGCAAGTTTGTTTTCATGAATATATGTATAGGTAGGTAGGTATTGTTTTCTTGGTAGAGTAGGTTCAGAATCTCGTGGCACTCGGAATGCGGGGCGGGATTTACAACAATTTCGAAAAATAGGCACGACATTATACGTCCAAAAACATTGGTAGGTAAAATGCCATCCTAAATATGTAGAGTAAATAAATATAAGTGTAATTATTTATAGAACTTCATATTAGTATCGTAGTATCGCGTTTAAATAAATCCCGCCACACATCTCGAGTGCCACGAGATTTTGAAACTACTCTAACGCAGTAAATAACCTTATTATTGATTGAGCATTATAATGTTGTGTTTCTATAAGAGCACTTTTCCCTCCGGCCGACGCGGCGACAGGAAAAGGAAAAGTAAAATCAATGTCAAACTCTGACGACTACTATTCAGTCGAATAATGACCTAATATCTTGACGTTTGAAGAAATATGTAGTATATACAATACAAGTATGTAATGAAAGTGACTGAATTTGAACGAGCGATACAGTATATACTCACGTACGATAGCGAATGAGGATAATATTGCGAGTTGAAAAATCGCACTTTCATCACGAATTGTGTATAAATGCCTTAGAGTACTATACAGGGTGGCCCAACGAAAAGGTAACAGACGGGTTTCTGGCCAGAGGGAATTTTTTTTTGGAAAACGCAAAAACACGTCAATTTTTATATCAAGGGGGACAACTTTCGCCATGATTTTCAACCTGAAGTGATTTCATCCCTTAGCGCTGTGAGAACAACCCCTAAAATTTAAATAGGGATGATGGGGCAAGTGATACGTGATTTGAAAGGTCTTTCTTTTCTGATTTCAGTGCACTAGTTATTTTTATTTTTTTTTTATTTTTAACCAAAAAAATTGAAGTTCCAAAATGGAAAATGAGGAAAGAGATTGAGGCATTTAAAAACTCAAAAAAGCTCGGACAGATCAATTGTTTTTTTCTTGGAGAAGCTAGGTACTTTTACTGATATTTGACAACATTGTTTCACCCCTTGGGTACAGGGTAAACAACCCTTAAATTTTTAAATAAAAACAAGGGTTAATTTTTTCTTGTGCTAATTAATAAAACCAGTTTATGCAAATTCAACCCTTATTTGAATAAATGTTCGAAGTGTCTGCCTTCAGCTTCCATGTAATAATACAGATTTTGATTAACTCGTTCCTCCTGATCTCACCCCATTAGATTTTTTTATGGGGTCATGTAAAGAGTAAAGTTTTTTCCACCGGTCCGGAATCTTTGGAGGAGTTACGTGACCGTATAGTACATGAATGCCGCCTGATCACTCCTGAAATGTTGCAAAATGTACGGGAACGATTTAATGAAAATTTGTACTATTGCATGGAGCTGAAGGCAGACACTTCGAACATTTATTCAAATAAGGGTTGAATTTGCATAAACTGGTTTTATTAATTAGCACAAGAAAAAATTAACCCTTGTTTTTATTTAAAAATTTAAGGGTTGTTTACCCTGTACCCAAGGGGTGAAACAATGTTGTCAAATATCAGTAAAAGTACCTAGCTTCTCCAAGAAAAAAACAATTGATCTGTCCGAGCTTTTTTGAGTTTTTAAATGCCTCAATCTCTTTCCTCATTTTCCATTTTGGAACTTCAATTTTTTTGGTTAAAAATAAAAAAAAAATAAAAATAACTAGTGCACTGAAATCAGAAAAGAAAGACCTTTCAAATCACGTATCACTTGCCCCATCATCCCTACTTAAATTTTAGGGGTTGTTCTCACAGCGCTAAGGGATGAAATCACTTCAGGTTGAAAATCATGGCGAAAGTTGTCCCCCTGGATATAAAAATTGACGTGTTTTTGCGTTTTCCAAAAAAAAATTCCCTCTGGCCAGAAACCCGTCTGTTACCTTTTCGTTGGGCCACCCTGTATAGTACTCTAAGGCATTTATACACAATTCGTGATGAAAGTGCGATTTTTCAACTCGCAATATTATCCTCATTCGCTATCGTACGTGAGTATATACTGTATCGCTCGTTCAAATTCAGTCACTTTCATTACATACTTGTATTGTATATACTACATATTTCTTCAAACGTCAAGATATTAGGTCATTATTCGACTGAATAGTAGTCGTCAGAGTTTGACATTGATTTTACTTTTCCTTTTCCTGTCGCCGCGTCGGCCGGAGGGAAAAGTGCTCTTATAGAAACACAACATTATAATGCTCAATCAATAATAAGGTTATTTACTGCGTTACCAAGAAAACAATACCTACCTACCTATACATATATTCATGAAAACAAACTTGCCTACTTGACAATGTCTATAGTATAGAGTAGACTGTGCGCTAGTGGTACCTATCCTTCAAAAACCTATCATTAAAAATAAATGTTTTGCGTAAAGCGGAAGTTTAAAGAAAAAATAGCATATTTTATTTGGAAGAGAAGTTACTTTTCGTGGGTGTGTTTAACTAAACAGTTGCGCGCCATGAAAAGTTGTACTTCTCCGCCACATAAAATAATCTACTATTATTTAAAATGGCTCAAATTTCTGAAAAACTCCGGATCGAAATTTTAATGATTCTGAGATATGGAGAAAGAAGGAAAACGCAGAAAGAAGTATGTGATTTGTTCAAGAACTTACACTCCGAATTTCTCAGTCTACGGTAAGCAAAATTTACCAAGGACGTGGTCCGTGGAAAACATACACGTTTTTATTCGTCAACTTGCTAGAAGGTGTGCATAAATCTAATGTAGACAGAATTTTAAACAAATATAATTCGCACACATACAAGCCTTAGTACTGAAATACTGGCAGATCATTTGGATCGGCGCATAGAATTTTGTGAAGGAATAAACGATGTGAATTTCCACAAAAGGATTTGCTCTACGGATGAGGCAACATTTTTTTTAAATGGGAGCAAGTAGCAAGCAACAACACCGTCGAGCTCGTATAGGGTAAGTGGCATGCTGGAATGAACGGCAATGAGAAAGTCGATGCGTTAGCCCGACTGCCCTCAATACAGGTATTTTATTGTGCAGAACCGGCTCTTCCACTTACAGTATCAACTGTAAAAAACTTAATAACTCAAGACGCCCAAGTCGAACACAAGGCTAGGTAGGTGGAACTTGATGTTAGATTGTCGTCATGCGAAGACCGCCCTGGTAGAATCACCATCTTGTAGAGGATGTTACACAGACGACGAGACGGCACACCACATATTTTGTGAGTGTCCCACTCCCGCACTTGTCCAACTGAGACCGGATCTGCAACTGTGCGATACATCGCAACAGGTAAGTATATTTTTTAACAAATCCTATCATATCGTATAGGTTTACTTCTTGAAAGAAATCCAATAGTTAATTTTCTTCCCCTTCTTGGCATAGTTCATTTTAAACTTTTTCCATTTATTTTCCTTTCGTTGAACTGCTTTGATTCTTGTTTGAGGAAGTACAATATGGTCAACCGCCATGATACCTTCTTCACATTTTGCACAATGTGTGGCGGTAGGTTCAGTTAAGCATTCCGCCATAGCCCGCGAAATACACTTTCCATTTACTTTATGCAATTCAACTAATGTCAATTTCTGTCTGCAGGTTAGCTTGTCGAGCTCTATCTCATCCACTCTCTCGTATCTACCATCAAAACGTGATCAGGTGTACACAATAGTGTTTCAATTTCAATTTGAGTTTTTTCTTCAACAATTTTTGAAGAATCGTCTATTGGATTACTCATGTCTTTACGAAGATGTGCATATTAGATTAACAGCTGCCTTGAATTTTTGTCTATTAAGAACTTAATTTCGTTCATATATTTAAAACAAATAATAAATGTATCTACACCAAATCGGGAAATCTACAGCAAATCTACTTCAAAAAAGGCAAGTCAATTTGAAAGATTGAATAAAGCATCAATCCCCATTTTAAAGACGCTAGGAGTGAACCGAAACTCACGATAATGTTGACTAAAAACTACTAATAAATCAAACTACGACAACCTCCTCTTCAGCAATATATTTAATGATGGAATGGAAAATTGTTATGTTTTTTTGGATTATAGCACCCGAAGGCACTGAAAAAACCAAAAAAACATAACAATTTTCCATTCCATCATTAAATATATTGCTGAAGGGGAGGTTGTCGTAGTTTGATTTATTTGATCAACCCCTTTGTGATTTTCGACCGCAAACTATGGATAAAAACTACTAAATCACATAATCAATTACCTAATTTGATGTAATTAGCTCACAGTTCGTGACTGCTGTCCTTGTATCTCTAAACTGGACTGAGCTCAGTGTTTATATGCTGTAAAAAGAATTTGATTCACACACTTTATGAAAAAGTACAATCAACAGTTTCAAATACCTACGAATCTTTATCACGAAATACTGCGTTGAAATACTGTAGTGACAGAAATAAATAAATTAATTGTTAACCACTTTATATCCAAGGCTGATTCTAATATAACGATGAAAATAGAACAAAATAATTGCTCGATATTATAATATAATCCATTCGTTCTATATCTCAAGTCAATTTTAATGTCACTGGCCCGTTCTTGTTAACATTGCAAACATCTTACGTAAGACACATAATATTCTGATTTCAGTGATTATTTTCAGTTAAAGCTGTTTCCCATACGCAATCGAGCCATGCTATCATCATCAGTAAGAGACACATGGTATTAAGTACTACCGCAATAAAAAAAAAACAAAAACGCGTGTCTTCAGTGATACTTCCGCGGTTAGTAGCAATTCTTGGCGCCTTCATTTAACATCGGTGCGTGAATTAATTGCGTAGTGGAGTTCGCGAGTGCGTCCCTTTGGTATGGATTTCCGGAGTGTTTAAAATTTTTGCAACTTTAAATCACACAGGTGATAACCATTGAATTGTTTTTTTAAGGTTACGAAAGGATTTTACAATTTATTATTGTTTTTATATTTTCAAAAACCCCCAACAAATTTTTGACATATCTTTAATCCCTTCTAATTTCAATTTTGGGTACTATGTGTAACGAAGTGAATAACGATTAACGAATAAGAATAAAAGGAAAGCCTTGCACTAGTCATCCAATCTGCGACATGCAATTTGTTGTAAAAGCAAATACAAGTTCTATAACTACCACCAAGTAGCAGATATCGTGCTCATATGTATAAGCATTTTATTACATTCCACTTGCTACTTAAGTTTTAAATTCGCTGCACGTAAGCCGAAGACGTGAAGAGGAGCTTCACCGATGTTACCGCAATTTGAAGTCAATAGAAACTTCTCTTCTGCTACTAAAGGGTCTCGAGGTTCAACAAGTTGGGCTGAATGTCGTGAACTCGTTCAATTTTGGTTTTTAATTCGTCGCGGGATTGTGGATTATTCGTGTATACCAAAGACTTTACATTATAGCTGTATAAATTTTTTTCCCAATTTACCGACATTTACAATTTACACTCTTAAGGGCTGCAGTATGAAAAAAAGTTGTTGATAACTTTTTATACGATTGGTAGTTCTCTTCATTATGTTTTTTTTCCGACCTTCTACAACAAATATTAACGGAGCTACAGTTTGGCCCTTTGGCCCTTTTCGTGCAATATGGCTGACCAACGAACTTAACCTTCATATTTGGACAAGAAATCTATCCCGAAAATTTGAAGTCAATATCTTAATCCGTTCTCAAGCTATCGTGGCGACAACCACACATCCACACACACACACACAGACACCAAAATTTTTTTAATGGAAAATGGATGCAAATGCTCTGAAACGTCGAGAATATTTCTTAAATTAACAATACTAATAAATGAAACTGAAAATAGGATTTTCTTATATTGGGATAAAGTAAGAACAATTCGAACTTATGTATTTCGTGAACAAAGATATAAATAGGACATGGAGGTAAAGTACCGGCATCATAATATTACCTACAATTTTTTGTGCAATTCAATTTGTGACGTAATAATTCTCCACATATATCGATTTTTGGCACGAGACTTCATGACAATACTATTATACTCAAAGTTAAAAAACTCGATATCCCTTCATGTGATCATTTCGTACATATTATGTGATGTTTTGTGCTGTAAGATAAAATTGTTGTGCTTCTAAAGTTTGTGAATTATTTGATGCTTTGAAATCTATTCGTAGTGTGATTTTGCGCTATTTTGTTTGTGTTGTCATGCTTTGTATTATTCGATTTTTTGGATAATAATAATGATTATGAATGACTCAAATCACATTATTCCAAAGGTTTTATACCTATAGGTAACAATTTCATGCGAATTGGTCCAAGAATATGAAACGTTCTCAAGCACTCGTTATTGGCTTTCATTGAGATTTAAATATTTCGGAAAAGTCTCTTTTTCTGTTGCTCATAGAATCTATTGTACTGAAGTGCATTATTACCTGGGTAAATATTTAATCGTTATCGTTATTTGGAGAACTGTGTTGATAGAATGTGTTGTAATATTACAACCTAACAAAATAATGCATACGCCAAATACCTGGAAGTCGATTATTGTAATTGCGGTTAATTGACTGGCCTTAAAGCTTGACATTATTTTGTGTAAAAGTTATCCTTTCTTCTCTAAAATAGGGTACTATATTTGCTAGTTTAATTCCACGAGTGAAAATAAGTATTCAGGTATTAAAAACGCAAAATAATGGTTCATCTCTTGAGAAAGAAACCTACAAAATCACACAAAATTAGCACATAAAATGATAAAAATGTAGTCATACCGAAAAACTTTTGCAGTAGAAAGCTTATATTGCAAGGGAAAAACAACACAAAATGAACACATATGTTCAACCTTCAGCTAAACATGAGCTCCGCGGCCGGCAGAATATTTAATCTTGGATTAAACAGTTTTCCTGTTTACCAAATAAGAAATAAGAAATGATTAAAATAGGAAGTAGGAAATCTGTTTAATCCAAGATTAAACATCCTGCCGGCCGCGGAGCTCATGTTCAGCTGAAGGTTGAACACATAATTGTACCTAATGTAAGTAGTTGAAATTTTAATATTACGAACCTTTTTTTTAATTTACCAACTTTATTACAACTCTACAGGTCACGTTCGCGTTAATGCGTAAATGATATTTCAGTGCTACACCTCCCTCGTGTTTTTAATTCGGCTAAAATCTTCACAAAACGGGACGTTTAAACATTTTATTGCACTTGGTTTTATGTGATGCATTTGATATATCCGAATTAGTGAAAATGTATAATAAAATATAGAAAGAAAACACAGGTCCTAATATTGCACCCTTCAGAAGTTTTTTCAGAAGCATTTATTTAAACGCGATGCTACGATACTAATAATCAAATTCTATAAATAATTACACCTATATTTATTTATTCTACATGTTTAGGATGGCATTTTACCTACCGATCTTTCTCGACCTGTAACGTCGTGCCTACTTTCGAAATTGTTTGCAAACCCACCGCGCATCTCGAGTCCCACGAGATTTTGAAACTACTCTACCTATATTTACGTAACGTAACGGAAAAGGATAGGTATAGAAATGTAGTGCTAGTGGATTATTGTACGCATCTTTACACTTTCTCTTTCTATATAAAAATAAATGTATTATTCTATTTGAATTTTCGGAGAAAATGGCAAAAATTTGCAACAACGACCTAAGGAGTCATCTGGTTACCAAACCTAATCGTTTTAAACTGAGGCGCATACCAAAATGATAACTCTCTCTTATTTTACAAACTGAAGAAAAAACATAAGGTTGACTTTTTAAACCCAAAATAGTTTACGTTGGTCCTATTTCGACATATCGTTCCGTTTTATCCCGATGTTCTATTTCAGTGCCTTTACTGAATGGGGAAGGTAGATATGAATCAAATCTCCAGTATTTTCCCTTACCCACTTTTGTAAAAAAAATGTTACACAAAGGCTCTATCTTACTCTTAATTTCTTACTTATTTGAGCACCCGACACATCAATATCATTCTATGACTATTTGAAATAATAAAGATGAGATTAAATTTCATCCTCTTCCATGCCTCCTGTCTTCAATGATTATTCACCATCTTGTTTGCCTTAAATAACGAAAAAATAGCTATAAATCTAAAAACAAACGACTTCAAAGTTACTTAAAATGTAACTTTCAGCTAAAAAATACAGTAGTAATACCACAGAATAAAACTAAGTGTTTTATTCTGTGGTAGTACTTTGGATGTATACTATCGTTTATCACTTTATCGTATAAAGATTTCTTGCGACAAAATATAATGTAAGAGCAAATCTGCTACAGTTCTACAGCTGGTGTACTGCTTTATAAATCTTAGTAATTTGTCACATACCCTAAAGGTTAAATGCGAATGTAATCATTTAGTTTCTTAATTACGTTGTAATAAATCATTACTTATGTTAATGTTTTTTTTCGTATGAAATATAACACAACGAACAAAGTCATAAAAAGTCAATTGTTACAGACAGATGCTACTTCGCACATGTTTATACTTACTTCAATTGAGCTTATCGTTTTATTATTTAAAAAAACACTTCTGACATAACAATAAAAAATTGAGCAACCAAACTTACTTACAGTTTGGTTGAAAAATGAATACTCTACCCATAAGCATCCGTAGGTACCTATATTACATCTGAAATAGCAAAACTCGTTGCCGTTTTCTCGTAAAATACACGATCCTAATACTTACTCATTTATATATCTTTACAATGTAATTAAAGAAAATAGGATTATCAAAAAACAAATTTAGTTACATTTAAAACAATTACTTACATTTATTAAAAGTTTTTATCCAGCATCTGTTTTCCAATAAATACAATTTTTAGTAATGTAATACACTGGGAATATTTTTTATTCACTTCGACAAATAAATAAAAGATGTTTGTAGTTAAAATACTATAAATATTTCAAATACTTAAATAATAAAGTGGCGCTATTCCGTACTAACTATAGCGCACTTTTCACATAAAGCGCAGGTAATCAATCACTGTATTAATGATATTTCTCGCTTACCTCCTTGTTTTTTATTATAATAAATTAATTTGATTGTAGTAGGAGAAATAAAAGGCTAATTGGTATCTATTTATTTCGGCATTTAATTTAAGGAAATATTTCCTCATTCGGTATGCCGGAAATATTTCCTTAAATTACATACCGACATAAATAGATAAGGCCAATTGTGAACTCACAACCTCCCCTTAGAATTATATTTAATAACAACAGTAAGTTTATTAAATTGCTGTTAAATTGCTACATGTTTCGAGATACTCCGATCCCATTATCAAGCAAAATCGTTGGAAATGTCCGTTAAAATAGTTGTATAAAATAATTACTGGTCGTACGGAGAAAGATTGCCCCAAGGTCGGATGCGCACTCGTATAATTGTAAATTTTCCAAGCATGGCAATCATATGATACCAGTGGTGTCGCCGCTAAATTCCGTTTAATTAGTAACATCTGGCTTGAATATTAAAAAAAAAAGATTTTTGTCTTAAATGAGTATATGTGATTTAATTTTACATGTACACGTATTTTTTCTTACTTGTTACTAAAATATAAATTTAATAACACTGCGAGTTTTATTTCCTCATAAAAAGCAACGCCAGTGTTAAACGTGGAAAAAGCAGTTTACATGCCGATCGCTTCCGAATACACGAAGTTCACCTGCGCACCCGAAGCAATCTTTCTCCGTACGACCAGTACATATCTAATTGCGACACATGAAAATTAACAAAATCGAGTTTAAATGATAGGTTAAGAACTGATCTAACTGAACTAGTTCAAATCGCCATAAAATTGATAAAATTTAAAGGGTCCTCCAATGAGGAACCCGGGTATTGCCTTAAGGGCCAGGGAAATAGGGGGATGAAAGGGGATGAATAAAATTATGGGGAAATTAAAGGTGATAGCAAGTGAAGGAAATGAATGAATAGATCCATATTCATTCATTTCCTTCACTTGCTATCACCTTTAATTTCCCCATAATTTTATTCATCCCCTTTCATCCCCCTATTTCCCTGGCCCTTAAGGCAATACCCGGGTTCCTCATTGGAGGACCCTTTAAATTTTATCAATTTTATGGCGATTTGAACTAGTTCAGTTAGATCAGTTCTTAACCTATCATTTAAACTCGATTTTGTTAATTTTCATGTGTCGCAATTAGATATGTAATTATTTTATACAACTATTTTAACGGACATTTCCAACGATTTTGCTTGATAATGGGATCGGAGTATCTCGAAACATGTAGCAATTTAACAGCAATTTAATAAACTTACTGTTGTTATTAAATATAATTCTAAGGGGAGGTTGTGAGTTCACAATTGGCCTTATCTGTCTAACCCCTTTGTGAGAAATGGACCACACCACTGTTGACATAAATAGATACCAATTAGCCTTTTATTTCTCCTACTACAATCAAATAAAACCCACACTGGGCAAAAAATTCTACAAACCTAATAAGAATAATAATAATAGTAATTAATATTTCCACATAGTAATAGTAATAGTAACAGTAACAAGGTGTTTGTAATTGTAAAAAATTTATAATTGGTATTTATTATATCGTTTTGAAAAGATTCCTAAAGATTTATCTGATAATTTTACTTGCAAAATCAATCTTTATATCATTAACTAACATGCATAGGGACCAAGCGGGAAATTTTCTGTTGCGTGTCATGCAGATTAAATTTTAATTTAGTCAAGAAAAGAGCTTCTTGTCAACATTGCGACGGTAGATGTCAACATGGGAAGAAATATACCTAAACCTGATGAAAAATGTCGTTATGAGAAATAGTTGAAATCTACCGACATAGAGTGGGCAAAGGGCAGAACAAGAAGAGGAACTGATGGAAATTAAAATGATGGTAAAAGTTGGAAACATCGCACATATGTAATGGAATTAAAATAGGAAAACAAGGAAATGAAAAAATATGTACATTAACTAGGGCAATAATGTGAATATAGGATAACAACAAATTAGAGAGCGGAAACATGGATGAAACGAATGGAAGAAGTAACAAGAGAAAAGGAAAGGAAAAGAGGTAAGAGAACTAAAAATGGAACTCATGCAACGTCAAAAGATAGAAGAAAACAAGAAATATAAAAAATAGCTACGTGGAATGTACGAAGTAAAAAAGGAAAAAGAGGAAATCGCGTGGGAACTGATAAAACACCGAATAGAGAAAGAGAAATGAAAGAACACTAAAAAAACAGAAAAAAATTTGATGATGAGATATGTAGGTACATTGTACAGTAATAATAGGTATGGTGATATGAGGATACAAGAAAAAGTAAAGGTAATTTCTATAGAGATCTACAAAATGTAATCGATAAAGGAGAGGAACAATGGGAGACCTATACGAAAGGTATGAAAAACAATAATGGAGAAAGAATGATAAACTACGCATTGAAAATGAATTAGTCATATACCATACAACGTACCATTAGCCATACAATTTTTAAACATAAGGATATACATAGGTTTGCGAGATAAAAAAGTCTCTAGTTGATCAAGAAAAGCAAGTGGAAAATGGTAAAAATCTATATGTCACAAGAGAAGCGGAAATAGGAAGATATTATTATTTAGTATGGATGAATATGATAAAGCGGAAGAGAAATGAAAAAGAAAAATAAAGAGTAAAAATCAACTATATAATAAGTCATAAAGTTAAACAAACAAAGCATCGAGGGAAATACAAAGAGACATAATATAGAATCCGAAAAATATGAAATAGAGAGGAAATGATATAAATTTAAAAATACCTGTTGGATGGGACACACACACACACACACCCGCACACACCCGCACACAAAACACAAACACAAAAGGTAACAAACATATTTAAGTATAAGAAGAACAGAATTGTGGACCACCAAAATAAAGCAATTAGTTAGAGAACTTAAAAAGATGAGGAGCTGAAAGAGATATAGATATATATGTAAATACAAACAGTCCCGAGGATTATGATGCTGATGTATAAAAGGAAAAACATGAAGAGAGAAATGAAGAAGACAAAATTCCTGAGGAAAATTGATTAATTTATAGGTGGCGTCAACATTTTTAGAAAACGAAGAAGAAGAAGAAGCAAGTGAGGAGAAGTAGATGCAAATTGCAGAACCAATACAACAAGACGAATTAATGGAGAGGCGATAAGAAAAATATCCGTAAAGGCGCCAGAAAGAGATAAGAGAATAACACAGCTGAACAAACTAATAAATGAGATAATACAAGAAATAAAAGTATCAAAAGAATGATATTCAGAAATAATAAGACTGATATATAATAAAGTTAAAAAAAAAAAAGTTTTCTAATGTTACACACTTTCTCATGCACTAAACAGTATAAAATATTTTAATAGACTAAAAAAGATAAAAAAATGTGCAGTCACGAACCTCATAAATAAAAATGGACTGCTGATAGCATATGCCTACTTCATCGCTTTTGACCCCACCAAGGATCCGCCATGATGAGCGCAAATATTAGTAACATTCTGGTAACATTTGGATATTTGTGTTGGAAATCGGTCATTGTTGGTATCTCTGCTAGCAGCTGATTGGATTATTACTTTTTTGTGTCAAGCCACAGATTACACTGCTATATGTAATCTGTGGTCAATCGTGATATAACCCTTTAGATTTTAACAGTTAAGAAGACAATAAAGTTGTTTATAATAATAGCTGTATTCGTTTTATCAAATTCAAGTGAGAATCTCAGCTATGAACTGAGAAAAGTTATTTTTTTACGTGATCCGAATTACATTTCAAATTTTCGCGGTTAAATTTGCGCTCATCACGGTGGACGCTGTAAGGGGTCATTTCGAATACATGTGATTATCAGTCCATTTTTATTTATGAAGTTCGTGTGTGCAGTGCACTAAAAAGGATAAAATAATTTTTTTCTTATTGAAATAATAGTTATTTTTGTATCTAGTCTCTAGTGCGCGAAATGCTACTTTGGTGATCAAGAACTGATTCTTTATAGTCGAGATCACCAAAATATTTCGCGCACAAGTTGCAAACAACATTTTTTTTACAAACGTCAAAAATAGTATATTAAATCTCTTAAATTTGTTTTAAAGTAAGTCTACAGCTTGTAAAGCGAGAAGTTGCACTTGAGATTGTTTTAACGATAATATTTCGTTTTTCTTAAAAATTCATTTCTTTCCCGATCAAAAAGCAAACTAACATTTTAATCTAGTAGCGCATGAATGTTTACACACGATGTTATTTTTGTCCAAATATCAATTAGCGGTAGATCCTTCGATCTATTTAGTCGTAGCGGTACATCGAGAAAATCGCAAATGTCTGTCAAATTGTGCGGGAAGTGTGAAATTAGGGACACTTATTAATTAGATTAAAATAAACGATTTGACCCGCAGCACCCCTATTTTCAACCCTTAGTTTTCAAAAGTGCCCCGTATTTAGTTTTTCCCATCCCCTAACGATAACTCCTTTGTTTACAACTTTTCGAAAAAAATATATTAGTAAAAGTTTTAGGAATTCTTATAAGGAACATTTTATATAAGGATAGAATTTTCACAAATATCAACCCTTATCGAGATATGTGGAAAAAACTGATTTTTGCAGTTCCATTACAAAATCGGTCATAGTTTTCTTGTTTATCGTTTCTCAGAAAAATTATTCAAGTAAAAGATGTGGATATTAAGATGGTCAATATTTTAGATACATATAATATTTTCACAGAAAGCAACCCTTAACAAGTTATTTCGATATTTCTGAAAGTAAGCAACCCTTAAGTATGAAATCGCTCATATCTTTTTTATTTGTAACTTATGAGAAAAAACATGTAAATAACTATTATAGAAAATTATCTTTTGGGTATTTTATGTCGGTATGAAAATTTCTCAAAAGTCAACCCTTAACGAGATATATCGAGAAAACCAGAAACTGTCAATTTTCACATAAAGTCGAGCATAACTTTTCTATATTTCACTACAGGGACATTATTGTTATATAATTCGGTAGGTATATGGATGTAGAAAGTATAAGTAAGGGATAATTTTTTTACAAAAACTCACCCTTAGCGAGATATTTTGACAAAAACAAACTTTCGGCACTTTTTAGAAAAGTCTTCGTAACTTTTCCAATTACGATGGTTAATATTATTTCTTCGCGGTTAATAATAGCCAATTACAGTGCGTTTCATGAAATCATAGTGATTTTGCACCATATCACACTGTTGCGGGAATTTTCAACGTACAAAGTGTAGGGTTTATTCGCGGTAATATAATTAAAAAGAAACAATCTAATTGTACCCAAAATGCAAACATAGGTCGATTTTTATATCAAGGAAGACATATTTTGATGTTATTTTCTTGTGGGGTCGTTCTCACCTCCAGCGCTTCACAGGGGGTGACATTGAAATGTCAAATAGGAAGGCGGGTCATGTGATACATCATTGGAAAGCTAATTCCTTGGCTTTTTCATTTTTGCATTTTTTTCACTTTATTGCTATCAGTAGCTAAGTAAAATACTAAAATATTTATTTAAGCACATTTGCCTTAAGTGTGCGAGCTCGTTGTCGCGGGCGTCGCCGCGTATGGTTTCGCTCGGGCGTCGCATCTCTTATAGACATTTTACATGCGAAAATAAAAGGTAAGCACTTCAACAACAAGTTAGTATTATCTCACCGACTCGTATTTCAGTGAGAACAACCAAATAGAAGACTAAAAAGGAGATGCGACACCCGAGCGAAACCATACGCCGCGCCGCGACGAAATTTCAATGTCACCCCCTGTGAAGCGCTGGAGGTGAGAACCACCCCACAAGAAAATAACATCAAAATATGTCTTCCTTGATATAAAAATCGACCTATGTTTGCATTTTGGGTACAATTAGATTGTTTCTTTTTAATTATATTACCGCGAATAAACCCTATAGTACGTAACAATCTCCATATAATTTTTATTGGGAGTTACCAAGCGTGTAAAAGTTTGCCCCCCCCTCCAGGATTGTTATCAATGACCCACTGAACAATATTAGAGGGGGGGGAAAGTTGAACGGCCGCTATCTTGTCCGCCATCTTGAAAATACCCGCGAACCTATTTTTGGCTATATCTTAGCAACCGTATGTCCAAATCGAACGTACGTAGGCTCTAATTGCACAGTTTTGTATTCCTAAGATAAATTGTTATATAACCGAAATTGATAATCCTAGCGGATTTAATGTTTTTGGGCTTAAAAGCTTAAATTATGGAATATGTAAAAAAAACCCTAAAAAACATATCACTTTTGATTTTATTATTATTAATCTTTTAGATCTCGCTTTTATGAATAAAATGCAAAAACAATCAACGAAATCCGAGCACTGGTTACCAAAATATACAAGATTTAGGAATAGGTTCCGCACCTTTGCTCAGCACACAATAATTGGGAGTTACAGGTCAAATTGAAAATTTCATAAGTTTGTTCTCTACAAAATGTGCGAATTAATACTAAATACATACATCAATTTTTGAAGGCTTATGCCCCATTCGCGATTCACTCGCCCTCATAAGAATAACGATCGCCATGACATGAATCTGATCCGAAAAACCGTACCGGTGAATAAATCGAAAATAACCGAATTAATACAAATTTTATAAATGAATCATTTTTTATATATTTTTAAAAAGTTTTATGCGTTTCGCACCTTGTCGTTTTTTTAATTAATTAATTTAATTTAGGCTTTTAGGGAGAAGAGGTGACCATCAAATGACAAGTATTATTATACGGAACACTTTACGCAGACATTTGCAAAGAGCAATGCAATTTAATGATTTTTTTCTTGAATTGCATCAGTTTCCACAATTCTGCTTGTAACCACATTTAAGAATCTCAATGCAAGCGGGGCTGACTTCCGGAATTGTTATCCACACGGGAAGGAATCTGTGATCGAGTTTCTTCCACCCATGTTGAATTGGATTTGGGGCTTGAAGCTCAGCCTTATGTGCCCTGCTCCAAATGGTAGCTTGGTAGGCTGTTCTCTTGCAGTGTAATAGGAGAACGTCTTGTGTCGGGTGCATCATTTGTAAACTTTTGTTTCGGTGACAGAATATTAACTTTCGTTGTTGATTAATGGATTCTGCACCGCCTCCATAAACTTGAATAAAGAAAGGCTTCAAAGCTTTGAACTTTGTAGACTCCAAATTTCACCACTGCGAATGGATTTTCCATCATTTGGACGATGACCTGAATTACAGTGTCTGGGTTCCTTTTCCAGGCACTGAATTCCGTCCTTTTAGACTTTAATGGCCAATTGCACCGTAAAAATTAAAGTTAAGCAGAACTTAAATGCCATGATTGCTATGGCATTTAAGCTGTACTTAAGTAAGCATGCCTTAATTCGTACGGTGCAACTGGCCATTAGAGCGTCCTCTCAGTGAGGAAGTGGAGTCACAACCCGTAAGTGTGACAAACAATGGACGTGCAAACTACACTGCTCTTTGCAAATGCCCTTGTGTAAATTAATCCGTATAATAATTGTCATTTGATGTTCACCTCTTCTTCCTAAAAGCCTAAATTAAATCAATTAATTAAATAAACGAGAAGGTGCGGCACAAAAAAATTATTAATTTATAAAATTTGTATTAATTCGGGTATTTTCGATTTATTCACCGGTACGGTTTTTCGGATCTGATTCATGTCATGGCGATCATTACTCTTATGGGGGCGAGGGAATCGCGAATGGGGCATAAACCTTCAAAAATTGATTACACTTAATTAATGCATGTATTTAGTAGTAATTCGCATATTTTGTAGAGACCAAACTTATGAAATTTTTAATTTGACCTGTAACTACCAATGATTGTGCTCAGCAAAGGTGCGCTACCTATTCCTAATTCTTGTATATTTTGGTAACCAGTGCTCGGATTTCGTTGATTGTTTTTGCATTTTATTCATAAAAGCGAGATCTAAAAGATTAATAATAATAAAATCAAAAGTGATATGTTTTTTAGCGTTTTTTTTTACATATTCCACAATTTAAGCTTTGAAGCCCAAAAACATTAAATCCGCTAGGATTATCAATTTCGGTTATATAACACTTTATCTTAGGAATACAAAACTGTGCAATTAGAGTCTACGTACGTTCGATTTGGACATACGGTTGCTAAGATATAGCCAAAAATAGGTTCGCGGGTATTTTCAAGATGGCGGACAATATGGCGACCGTTCAACTTCCCCCCCCCCTCTAATATTGTTCAATGGGTCATTGATAACAATCCTGGAGGGGGGACCAAACTTTTACACGCTTGGTAACTCCCAACATTACATTGTTACGTACTACTACACTTTGTACGTTGAAAACCCCCGCAACAGTGTGATATGGTGCAAAATCACTATGATTTCATGAAATACACTGTAATTGGCTATTATTAACCGCGAAGAAATAATATTAACCATCGTAATTGGAAAAGTTACGAAGACTTTTCTAAAAAGTGCCGAAAGTTTGTTTTTGTCAAAATATCTCGCTAAGGGTGAGTTTTTGTAAAAAAATTATCCCTTACTTATACTTTCTACATCCATATACCTACCGAATTATATAACAATAATGTCCCTGTAGTGAAATATAGAAAAGTTATGCTCGATTTTATGTGAAAATTGACAGTTTCTGGTTTTCTCGATATATCTCGTTAAGGGTTGACTTTTGAGAAATTTTCATACCGACATAAAATACCCAAAAGATAATTTTCTATAATAGTTATTTACATGTTTTTTCTCATAAGTTACAAATAAAAAAGATATGAGCGATTTCATACTTAAGGGTTGCTTACTTTCAGAAATATCGAAATAACTTGTTAAGGGTTGCTTTCTGTGAAAATATTATATGTATCTAAAATATTGACCATCTTAATATCCACATCTTTTACTTGAATAATTTTTCTGAGAAACGATAAACAAGAAAACTATGACCGATTTTGTAATGGAACTGCAAAAATCAGTTTTTTCCACATATCTCGATAAGGGTTGATATTTGTGAAAATTCTATCCTTATATAAAATGTTCCTTATAAGAATTCCTAAAACTTTTACTAATATATTTTTTTCGAAAAGTTGTAAACAAAGGAGTTATCGTTAGGGGATGGGAAAAACTAAATACGGGGCACTTTTGAAAACTGAGGGTTGAAAATAGGGGTGCTGCGGGTCAAATCGTTTATTTTGATCTAATTAATAAGTGTACCTAATTGCACACTTCCCGCACAATTTGACAGACATTTAGATGTACCGCTACGACTAATTGGCCCCATTGGACGACCGACGTTTCAATTTATGTATTGAAAAAGAAGGAAAACCTGTCGAGCATTTTTTGTAAATACCTACCTAATTTTTATTTTATTATAAATTTGTAATTTTGAGTTTCAAAAAGTAGATTTATTGCAAAATAAAGTTTAATTGTTTGTTTTCTGTCTACCGTTACTTGATATTTGGACAAAATTAACATCGAATGTAAAACATTCATGCGCTACTAGATTAAAATCTTAGTTTGGTTTTTGATAGGGAAAGAAACGAATTTTTAAGAAAAACAAAATATTATCGTAAAAAGAATGTTTTTAGGATCCCAATAATACCAAAAAAATTATACAGTAGGTCTGTAAAAGTTGGCAACATATGGGAAACTTTTTTATTATTAATTTTACGAAAAAAAAGTTATTCTTTATAAAAAGCCCTGCATGTTCTAAAATCTAAAATACAATCATCAATTATTAATTTTAATTTGCGTGAAAACGTAAGGAATGAATCTGTTTTAGTTAGGACAGACGGGAAATCAATTCCACATGAGACAAATATCAAATTTTTAGGCATTCATCTTGAGTCTAATTTAAAGTGGAATCATCACATAAACATAAACACTAAACAGCTTATCCAAAAGTTTAGCATCAAGCGCATACGCCATACTCAAACTAAAGTCATTCAGTAGTGAAAAAGTACTGTTAAGTTTCTATTATGCGCACATATTCAGTAAAATTAAATATGGAATTTTATTTTGGGGTCATTCTACATTTTATCACATCGGATTTTCTTAATACGAAAACAAGTAGTTCGAACTATAGTAGGGGTAAAAAAACGAACATCATGTAGAAATATTTTTAAGCAACTTGGACTTTTAACGGTACCTGCAATTTATATGTTAGAAATTCTAATGTTTGTCAAAGAAAATCCAAAAGAGTTTTCTGTAAATAACAAAAATCACAACTACAATACACGGCGTGGAAAGCAGTTTTGCATCCCTTCTCATAGGCTAAGTGTGTCAGAAAACAATCCCAAATATATGGGCACACTGATTTTTAATAAATTACCTCAGAGTTTAAAGACTGAAACCCGACGTAATCAATTTAAGATGGGGGTAACGAAATTTTTACTGTCCCATTGTCACTACTCAGTAAAGGAGTATTTGGCAGATTCCGACTATCTTTCTGTACGTTGATTTATGTATAATATTTGTTATTAAGTACTACTCAAATTATTATGTTGTCATATTTTATGCTATTTATGTAGGTACTGATTGACTTGATCAATACCATATACGACATGGTCCAATGATCTAATAAAGATTATTATTATTATTATTATTATTATTATTATTATTATCAGATATTAAATTTTTTCAGTCGTGTCCCGGTTTGTCAAAAAATATGAATTTTGCTCAAGAGTAAAGTACCTTTATTTTTGACAATATCGAAAATTGTTATTAAAAAAAGTTAATCAGAACTAAAAACTACGTTCAAATATGCAATTACATCCTGCTAGTTAAAATTTTTTTTTACAACTTTTCTCAAATTACTTCCTACCGATACTGATACGATTTCCGTTCCGTTCAGATACCTCACTGTCAAACATTTCTTAATACAAATCATTTGTGTGTCAGTGCATCCTAGATTTCACGTAACTACGCTTACATTTGCATTGTTATTGTAGACAAAAATAGGAAGAAAAAATTTTAAGTATCAGTATTATATCGGTAGGTAGTAATTTGAGAAAAAGTTGAAAAAAAAAATTTTTAACTAGCAGGATGTAATTGCATATTTGAACGTAGTTTTTAGTTCTGATTAACTTTTTTTAATAACAATTTTCGATATTGTCAAAAATAAAGGTACGTACTTTACTCTTGAGCAAAATTCATATTTTTTGACAAACCGGGACACGACTGAAAAAATTTAATATCTGATGATTGTATTTTAGATTTTAGAACATGCAGGGCTTTTTATAAAGAATAACTTTTTTCGTAAAATTATTTTTTCTTATTTTGGGCTCTAGAACACGCCCTACAATTTCTGCCGGACATTTACGAAACACCCTGTATATACAAATTAGCAGTTTATGTCAAAACTCATAGAACCACGACATTCCAAAGGAATTCGGACTGCAATAACCACAAAATGAATCTTCGCGGTAAAAATAATCTAAGTATACCTTTGTGTTTCCCGTAAGTATTTTTGAATCTCTGGTAATGCTTAAATTTTTTTTTTTTAACCTTACTTTTTACAGCATGGCTTTGTTTTTGGTTTCGTGATGCTTGTTCCATTTTTATAATAAAAATGTCCCAACTTCGTCGTGGTGAATGACTGATTTTAGTCATTGCACCCCCTGACGTTTTATTCCCATTTAATACTACATCCATTTATATTACAACAAAATTGTTGTTTTTACCTCGTTACGATAACTAATTTGTAAGTAATCAATTTATGCTATTAGTTTGTATTATTACAATTAATTATAGGATAAGCCTGAAGATGATAAAATGTTAATTTATCGAAACATGTCGCTGCTTGTTATCAACTTATTGTAATCTTTCAACTATCAACTTTAATATCAACGTTAATAAACTTATACATGGGGTATGGTTGTGTGATTTTCTCCTAATTGGAATTGCTTTCTATAATCCAAAAAAAAAACCTATACCTACCTACAAACTTTTCAAGCCTAAAATCACTGGTACTGAGTTATAATGAAAGTGAATAGATTTTATCTGAAACATGGAAATATTGTTAAGGTAGGTATTTACCTTTCGTAATGTATTTACCTTTCGCCCGGATGCGTGGGTTCGAACCCGGCCAAGATAGCCGTTTTTCTAAAGTATAGAAAAACCGAGCCACGCTTTCTTCTCAGATAAGAGGTAAAATTGTAGAGTAAAATTCTAGTAAGGTAGTGCTAATAAATTTTGAAAAAAAAAGTCTTATCAAAAATTCGCATTCGTCACGATTTAAACAAAGTAACTTTTGGAAACAAATAGCAAAGTCGCTTCCTCGTAAATAAAGCAGTTGATGCGCGTAGAGATGCTTGGAAATCTACTGTTCCTAGATCTCGGCCCATAATATAAAAATAAATAAATTATTGATAGCTACTGACGAAATGCAAAAATATAATACTTACTTCGAAAGATATCAAAGGGAAATCTGAAGGCTTTTAAGCTGTTTACTTTTACAATAATATGGTTATTATTCATTAGATTTTAAATGTCATTTCGAAATCCAATAACATAGGTATTTATAGGTACATTTTGTACGCAATTTCCTTAATTTGTACGAGCTATTCATTCTGTAGCAATTTGTATTAACACTTAAAGTTGCAAATATTAGAGCTAATTATCCAAATCCCTACCTTATATTAAAAAGCTCTTAATACAGTTACCCCTATAGGTAAATACACAACACTAATTTTATTTTAGAAGTTAAATAAAACGTTCGTTGAGTAAAAGGAAGGAAATAATATTTTTCATGAATAGAAGTAAATTTTCAAAGGAATCATAATATTACAGCTTGCACAAATATAATATATTTACATTTACTTATTTACCTACCTATCTCGCCTTTCTCAAATCCCGACAGACAAATTTAGAGAAGTTAAGCGGGTTTCTATCTCATGTAATTTTCATATTTTTGATTCCCTATATTAGATGCCTTATTGAAATTGAGTCCATAAATAATTTGCCAACGATCTATTATAATTATTAAGCCTGATTTAACTCGGTAAAAATGTAAGAAGAAACTTAAGCAACCATTAATACATTTTTAATTAATGAGGCTAACGGAGCGCATCATTTAAAGTAAATACATAATTATGTTAGATAACCGCATGTTCATTAGTTGCTTAGGAGCTAAGTGACATCAAGACACCGACGGCAATGCCCCAATGTAATTGTCTAACTGCCAGACTTTAATGTAATCAAAGCAAATTAATGTTATTATTTATAAGAGCTATTCAATATCTACAGTTCGGTTAAAATTAAATGTGAAAACTTACTCGGTGAATTAGTTTTGCTTTATAAATTATTTACATTGTTGAGGTAATATAATGAAATACTTCATTTGACAACAAATTAAATTTACAATGTAAAAATATAGAGCACCTAATTGATTAAAGCTGGTACAAATGAGAGTCGGTAACGTTATTTTGAGTACCTATTAATATTAATCCCTCACGCATTTACAGATTCACTGTTTACTACTCGTACATGACGTATTAATTATGGTACCAAGGAAATACCTTGTTTCATAGCCAATGATGAGGTCTTGTTTTACTCTTGCATAGAATACGGTGAAATGAATGTGTTATATTTTTAAGACGTAGGTAATGACTTTCATTCCTTCTTTGATCCAAGAAAATATGACGTTGAATAAGAACAACTTGCAACTTTGGGGAGCAACCACTTTCTTCGTTTTTAAAAAAGAAGGAGAGGGGTTGTTCATGTTCTAGACAAATGGAAACGAAGAAAAATACAGTTTGATAAATACCGGGGTTTGATAGCAGTCGTTACATTATTGATTCGGTATTGTTATAAAGATGTTCTCCGGATTTGGAGTACATCAACCGTACAGTGATTTTCTTTTCTTTATTCACCTTCATCCTTCAAAGTTTTGAAATTTGGGTGGCTGAAAAATCCCATTATAATGCCATAAATCCAAGCACGTTTACACGCTTGCCCCTTTCCTTCGGATTATTTACGAAATAAGAGTATCAAATATAATTTGGTTTTTCGTAAAAAGTCATTACCCTTCTATTATCTTCATCCGCACCTTTTGTCTTTTTAGACGTCGCGTCGCTTCACACCAAATTCATATGTGTAATACTTCGACAAATCCTTACCATTTTGTTTCACGTTTTCGAATGCTCCGTGAGGCAAAACATCTATGTAACTGTTTTTGTAATGGCTTACTCACAGTATCCAATTTTGTTAACATCTTATTCCACTTTCCTAACAATATAACGGCCAATGTTTTCATTGCATTCTAAAAATCAATAACTTGAACCGTTACCTACTCTATGGGTATGGGTGGGCGGCATGAAAAGATGAAATGTTTTTCAACCAACTTCAAAAAGTTGGTTACTATTAAATTCGTCCGGATGTCTGTGTGCCTATGCGTTGGTCGATGTTACAGGGTTTAGAAAGCTGGAAGTGGTGTCATCTTATAGGAAATGCTTTACTGATTCCAAATCTCTGGTAAATTTTTGGATGGGATCACCCGTTCGCCTTCGGGACGCCATTAAAGTCAAAATATACACCCTTGAATATGTGGAGAACGACACATCCAATTGCAAAAAGGAAAAAACACGTTTCTTTTATTTTTTGAAACCTATTGAGTTATAATACATAAACATCACCCTCGCGGAGCAGGGTGGAGCAGGGGTGAGTTTTGAAAATTTAAATGGGAACACCTATTTTTTATTACACTTTTGGATTTTCCATAAAAAACTATTCTCAAATCGCAAATTTCACCCCCAAACTCAAACTGCAACCCCTATTTTGGGGGTGGAAAGCGGGAGAAAAACGATCTTTTTTTTACTTTTTTTCCTCCAACATTTTTTCGTGATTTACAAATTGTCCGTCACCCTCTCCGCTCCCATCTCCCTTAAGGGTGGAAAGAAAAACAATGACTCATTTGTGCAGAATCCGGGGTGCTTGCATCTGAGGTGGGGGGGGGGGGTGTTATATACATATATATTATATATAGTATATGCCATAATTAGTTACAGATTTGAAGTTGGTTGAAGTTAGAATTCTATGAGAATTTGCGCCTTTCAATGTTTTTCCAGCGTATTACTATAATTAGCGTTATAAATGCTTGATTTTTCAATATAGTTGGGGATGTTAGAAATATGAAATATACGCAAGAATATCTAAGTCAATGCAACTTTCAAGTTTTACGTAGTAATAATGTAAAAACTTTCTATAATATTACGGCAGTCATTTCTGCAAAGTTAATATTGCTATTCGATAATTAAGCGACTGCTTTCTCGATGTCAACTTTCAGCTACAGATTGCAGGGATTAAAACTTATATGATGCAAGCGTAGCATCAGTGTTTATTTCCTTGAAAACTGCACTGTACAATTTCCATTCTGTTTCCTATGGGGCTGCGGTTTCAATTAATTGTGTAATGAGGATCTTCGAAATACTGCACAAAAAAGTTTAATTGAAAATCTACTCAAAGCATAGAGCTGTTAGATATACAAAATATAAACGGAAGAAACAATTAGACACCAGTTCACTACTCAAAGATTAATATTACTATGAAAATCCCTAGATGAATGAAAATATCATTTGCTCAAAAGGATCAAATAAATGGAAAATTAAAATAAAAGTGAACTTGGGCTCCGTAACAAATATCACATTAATAATAAAATAAATTACACTTATCTATTTATTACAAACATTTTTTAAATTGTAATAAGGCGTAAATGAATGAACAAATATTCGTTTTAACGGAAATGAAGAAATTCAAAGAAATGCTCGTAGCTATAAAAATTTGATTATGACTTAAACGTCACAAAATGAAGTTAAGTTGTAGTTGATTTTACCGTGCAATAATATAACAAGAGATTTACAACAGCGGTTTCAACCATACGAAATTGAGCTACTTAGTGCAAGAATTGAACGAAGACAAATGCAATTTTGGCAGATTATCATTGATTGTAAATTCTGGTTTTGTGTGCAATACGTGTTTTTTGATTAAAAACAACTGTCGTTGTTGGAATGAAATCAATCTATATCTTCTTCAAGAAACTCATGTCCAAAGATCAAAACAAACAAATTGACCTACCTATAGGTACATTTTCATGTTCCGAAATCGAATTTATCAGGGAGTGAAACTTTTAGTCTGTATATGATGAATTGATGAATAAACGTTTATGATCCATAAAGGTACTAAAATCAACACCGTAATAAGGAAATATAGCACAAATTTATCTACAATACATACATCTTGTTAGATAATTTGAAGAATAACTAGAAATTTAATGTGAGAGTAGCCTTTGCGATTCCGTTCGGGTTCGTCTTCTTCATATTATACAGATTGTATATAAAGAATAACTATTCCTTTTAATATGTAGAATACCCTTTAGATATTACTAAGGCCATCGTTCCTAAAATGTCCTACAACAGTACCTATTGGTTTTTCAAGTCAGAAAAATTAAACAAAGCCTATTTTTATTTTTTGAATAATTATATACTAACACTTTTTATTTTACAATTAAGTGTCTAATTGAATTTTTATTATTGCAGCGATCGCCCGGGATGCAAATATAGCAGAAGACTTTGTCACAAAAGTACACAGAAAGCAACACAACAAACAATCAAATGATGGATTGGAGTAACAAATATAAAATAAATCAAATTCTTAGGTTAGCGTTAGTGATAGCCACTTTAATCACATGTACATCAACAACATTAGCCAATAATGGTAAGTGTCCCATTTACACACCTCTACTCTGCCATCTTGCTGTAGTACAAAAATACCAAAAAAAAGTCACTTCAATTGTGACGTGCCCAAAGCTACAGTTTTTTAAAATGCAAATACAAAGCAATGATATCTAAACATTGACTGTGTTTGATAACTGTAAGAACGTTGAAAAGAGTAACTTCTGATTTTACCAACTATGTATTCAGGTTTCAAATAAAGAACTACCTATGTAAAGTTGCACAAAACTCAAATACTCGACAAATTTAAGGTTTCTGGTACCATTGTCTTGATTTTCCATGTAAGCCAAATATTTCCAACTTGTACACGGTAACATTTTAATTTAAAAATTTCTTTTATATTACGTATGCACAGGAATCATTATAAAAATATTTAATGACGATAGAGTTCGAATGATACCTACCTCATTTAAAAAAATGCGTTATATTTGAAATTCGGTAATTAGATGAAATGGTTAGATATTTGCTTGACCAGCTCTCGATTATTTTGAGACTCACTAAACGTCGGCACCAAAATTAATGCAAATTGAACTTATAGTTTCACAAATTTATTTCAGTATAGGACTGAAAACGTTTATAAATCTTTATTACGTGTAGATATATTGTGTAAATACATACATCTCATAAGTAATTAATAAATAAGATAAACATGTGTGCTAAGTCACTAAGTCAGTAAGTAAGAGTCTTTATTTAGATTTAATTGTATAGGGCTTGTTATTATTAGTTAATCAATGCGTTGTGTCAGAGTTCAGTGGTTGTGTCAGATCAATGCATCATTACAATTTTAACACGGAAATATATTGTTAACAGGAATTATTTCAAGAGAGGTCATTCAACTATAATTCATTTTAAAGTTACACACATTTTCCGATTTACGATAATTTTTTAACAATCAATTGTTACCTGAACTTATTTTCATGTAACCCATACAACATGATCTAATTTTCCCCCTTGTTTGTTTCATTAATTTATTTCACCTCACCATCATCTGCATCTTGTTTTTATGTAATTGGAAACCTGAAGAATGACTCGTAGTCATCGAAACTAGTAGCTATTTACTCAAAAGAATGTTACGAACGTTAATTACATTCGTGTGTCAAAATGTAATGGAAGCCATATTATCGTGATATGATCACCAATTTATGTTTCTAAATAATATTACACACAATACATTTTTGTATTTCCGTCTCTGACACTTGACAATAAAAGTCTCCAATTTACAACTTGAATACAATTCTACCAAAATGGTCCCGTTACAACACATTGAGATATTTCTTAATAAAGATTTTAATGGAATTACTTCTTATTGTTTTTAGTCACATATTGAGTAGTAGGCAATATAGAGAAGAAAGGGTTTGTCTGTGATTTTTAAATATCTGATAAAGTTAATGCTATGGAGTTGTCAAAAATAGGAATGTCAATCGTAACACAGAAGTATTTTTGTGAAGTCGGGGCAAGATATTAGAGCGGTTTTGATGCTGACATGAAGTAGGAATTCTTATACAGTATCAACAGAATATAAAATTGTCTCTCGTTTCACACAAACACCACTAAAGCTCTTTTTAGTGTTTCAACGATTCTTTTGTAGAGTTCAGTAAACTATTAAGTTCGAATACAGTTTGAGTGCGGGCGAATGGTAAGGCGTTTTTGAGATTAGGATTAACTGAATAAAATTTTATCATAAATAGAAAAGATTACACCTTATCGTTAAAGAATCAAAAAGTAAATTCGTGAAAAAAAATTATGTCCCTGGCTCTATGCCATTATGTATTGAGTTAAGGCTTTTTCGTTACAGTGAACAATCCGGTATGAAAACGTGTGGCTGAGAGGTTACAGTTGCTTCCACTGCATTTTAATGGAATTTTTAACATTTTCTGCACATAGTACCTGTACTTCTGCTTATTAACAGAAGTGCTTAAATGAGGCAACCTTATCACGCATCATAAGCAATTCCTAGATGTTCCTCTTCATCAGCAAAAATCTCTTCCGTTTTCTCAAACTGCAAATCACCTTCATCCATACAGGCAAAGGCCAGGTTCTCCGTTTTAAATTTTGCATAGGTACGTGTTATATCGTCTCTCGTCTCGATAATGGTAAGAGCTATCGGCTTCGGGTTTTTTGCATATATGACATTGGTGCGAATGTGAAGGCATGCCATCAAAAAAGATTTTCCGGCGTCTGCACCTCTGTCGGCAATGGCAAAAATTCCTTTTAGTGACCCTCATCGGACACTTTGTACTTGTTTAATTAAAAGCAGCTCCCTACAAGGAAATACATCAAGTGCACCGTCATACACCCATATTGGTAGGAAATACAAATTTCTTAATTTGCTAACCCTTATTGCTAGCCTTATACCAAAGAGTATACTCTTTGCTTATACTAATAACTTGTTATCGTTGATAATAACGGAGGTTTGTACCAGATGTCTAAGTGGAATTTAATTATTACTTACACATTGTAACGTATCCACCCAGGTGCAACGTCGAGAGACGGCTGCGCAACTCTAAAACCAAAAACTAAATCTCCCGCCACCTGACCGAAACCCTAAGGCGCGTGATCGTCAATGGCAAAACTGTCTAATGGTAGAACTCTACGTCGTGAACGGATTGCTCGAGATGTGTGTGCTAGTTTTATAATGATCGATTAGGCAAACATAAATAAAACCAAGAAATGGGGAGCACAAATTAACTTTAATAACTTCAAAGGTTTCCCTCTCAAACTCAGTGTTTGAGATTCGCTCTGGGTCTTCGCTGATTACAAGAAGGGAAAAGAGCTACAGACAAACCCTCCAGGATATTTAATAAATGCATTGCTTACCCTTCCACCTGCCTTCCAATTTAAATATAAAATTACACTCATGTGTCAAGGATGTTAAACTTAGGTCCGAGGCTTAGAATTTCAAGGACCTAAGTTTAACATCCTTGACACTAATGTCAACAAAACGATCCAAAATTGCATTATCAATATTGAACCACAATTAGAAAAGGTCAGCACTATCGAACAAAACAGAACACGAGCCAAAATTGTCAACATTCTAACCAATTTTAAGTACAAAACAAACAAGGAAACTTACCTAAATCTTAACAATAACTCCATTCCTAACTTTAACGAAAAATTAAAAGAAACAACAATTTTTCTTAAAAACCACCAAGAATTACTCATTACCAACGCTGACAAAACTAACAAAACAGTTATTATAACGAAAGAGCAATATAACAACAAAATGCTAGAACTTTTAAACGACCACAACACATATACTAAAGTAAACAAAGACCCTACGAATACTATCCAAAGAAAAACAAACACCCTAATCAAAAACTTACTCTCAGAAAAATACATTAACGAAATCGAATATAAAACACTTATTACTAATAATGGCCTTATTCCTGTTATATACGGACTACCAAAATTGCATAAAAAGGAAGTTCCACTAAGACCTATAGTTGCTACCTATAGTAGCCCACTTTACAAAATTTCAAAATACTTCTCGAACATCCTAACTAATGTCACAAAGAATAATCCCCTAATCTGCCAAGATTCCTGGAACCTAAAAAATAATATCAATGATATCAAACTCGATAAAGAACATATCTTAGCTTCCCTTGATGTTGTATCACTATATACCAATATTCCAACCGAACTAGCCATTAAAGCAATACATAATAATTGGAACAAAATAAAACTTTTCACCAAAATACCACGAAACATGTTTTGTGACATTCTAGAATTCTTAATGAACAATACTTACTTCAAATATAACGAAACATACTATAAACAAATTTTTGGCATCCCAATGGGCTCACCTCTCTCCTGTAGTATCGCCAACCTAGTTCTAATAGATATAGAAAACAATATTATAGCTAACAATAAAGAAATAAAATTCTACAATAGATATGTAGATGATATCTTGATTATCGCTAAAAGAGAAACAATAATGAATACACAACACCAACTCAATAGCTGCCATGAAAGACTGAATTTCACGATAGAGTTTGAAAAAAGCTTTAAACTCAACTTTCTAGATATGACTTTATTGAGAAAAGGTAAAAATATAATTACAAACTGGTACCAAAAACCAGTTAAAACTAACAGGTACATTAATTTTTACTCCCACACTTCTACCCAATATAAAATTAGCTTAATTACTGGATTAGTCGACCGAGCAATCATTCTCTCACATATATCTTTTCACAAAGCTAATATAAATAAAATTAAAACCATACTAACTAATAACAACTACCCGAATAACTTTGTAGAGAAACACATAAACAGACGTATCAAATATCTTTATAATAAAAATAAAAAAAATGAACAACAACGTAACAAACAAATACAAACTTCTAACACCATTGATGAAAACAATCCAATAGATCCTTTAAATAATAGTAGAGTCACTCTCCCCTACATACAGCCTTTGTCATTAAAACTAAAGAAAGAACTTAAAAAAGTAAATATACAAGCAATTTTCAAAAATCATAATACTTTAAAAAAAACAATTTTTTCTAACTTGAAAGCAAAGCCTAACTATCTCGAGAACTCCAACCTTATTTATAAAATTAACTGTAATGACTGCTCTGGAACTTATATTGGACAAACCAAACAGTATCTTAAAAGAAGAGTAGAACAACACAAACACTCAATAGCTATTAAAAAAAAAAACCCCCAAACAACCCAACACTGCACTTGCAGAGCATGCCATAACCAAGGAACACTCATTTGACTTTGAAAACATTAAAATTAAATACTTCGAACCGTTTTACAAAAAAAGGCTATTATTAGAATCGATTACAATAAAAAAAGAAATGAACGCGATCAACTTTAAAACCGACACTGAAAACTTGAACACCCAATATCAAAACTTACTATGAATGATACTCAAACTTTACTCTACAAATTATCAATTTAACGCATCCTATTCATAATAACCTCACTTTCGTACACGTTTTTAAATGTTAAATTTTGTAAATTGTTTTATCTTATTTTTTACGTTTTACTGCTCTATATTTAATTGGTAAGTTCAATCATTGAATCCTTTCTCTTACTCTTCACTAATTTATTACATCTAATAACTTTACTTGTAATTTAATTATCCTGTGTAACAAAAAAAAATATGATTTTAGACTTGAAAAAGCCTGTGTGCAGGCGAAACGTTGTCAATCAGAAATTTGTAACGACGATGATACTGTAATATAAAGAAGTATTGAATAAACAAACAGTGGCAGATATTTCAAGAACCCTTATGTAAAAATAAAACGTTAAACCCAACTGCCGTTAAATCCCAAAATTAGTTACATTCTATGGAGCCCCCATTCAGGCTATTATCACCTTGCTGGTATAACCCGGATAGACAACATTTTCGAACAGCGAGGTTGGGTTCCACAAATTCACATTCAAGAAACAACTGAACACGCTTACCGCCGGATGAGGTAGTCAAACCCAAAAGAGATTCACGAGCCCAACCCGTCATTCTTAATCGTTTCGGTAGCAATTATGCAAGAAGGGCATGGTGGTTTTAATAATAATAATAATATAGCGTTTATTTGCAAGATGTGTTTACATAGATTAAACCACATGAAGCAACTATTGTCAAATAACTAGTTAAGAAGTCTACCGTTAATAAGACGTCATGAACTCTTCCATGGTGTATGGTTCAATATCAAGTAATAAGTTTTTAACGGCGTTTTTGAATTTTGACGACTGAAGGTTTTTAAGGTTGTGTGGGAGTTTATTGTAAAGCTTCAGGCCCGCATATTTGCATCCCTTTTCAGTGTATACTAATTTATGTATTGGAAGGTTATACGCAGCTAAGTTTCCCCTCGTGTGTTTGGGTACCCCTTTATCGTAACTCGAAACCAAAATATGCTACACTCCATAAAGTAATGGCATAATCAATCATTAGGCTATGGTTATACAAGTAAGTAACAAAGCAATAAATGTATTACGCCCCCACAAAACCAAATTCCATGACTCAAATCAACGGAAGCTGTGCAACAAAGTTGTCAGTGTATCGTTACCCCACTGAAATATAAGCAACCTGGAACGCTTACGCTTAACTTACAGCCGAGCCGACAGAAAGGGAATTAAATTAGGGTCATTCGGTCTCTGTCTTGCTGATTATGTTATTGTATCGTATAAGTAATTTTCCGACAAACGCGAAACTAAATATGTAGGGAGTCAATGAACCCTCCTATGTACGAATTGCATACAGGGCTTTATGTCACACTGCGGAGAAACCTTAATAGTTGCTTACTAACAATAAGTAATCAATTGAATTGCTTACCGTCAATTTTTAATTAACTCCATCGTCACTATGAAAGGCGGCAATTTTACTTTGTTTTTATTGTTTATTGATTGTAAAACAACAATATTTAACCATCGTATAACACGATTGTTTTTCAAAGTGTAGGACAAAAACTAATTTGATTAATCGTAAAACAATCAAAATGCTTCAACAGCTTAACTGTGAATGAGTACAAGGACAAAATGACCCTTCGTTATTGCTATCGCACGCTCGGTTTATTTCCTACAGGTTAAATGCACCGTGCGCGTTCCAGGTTGCTTATATTTCAGTGCGTTACCCTAAGTAATAAAAAGGGTAATACAATGTATGAAATTACGTTCTCAACGATAATAATCGATAAAGCTACGCTTGCAGGAAAATTCCTGCCTAACTAACCACCTACGCAAAATAATCATGCATGCCCTAAAATTCAATTAATTCTAGATGCTAAACACCCTAAATCAAACTTAACAATATTTATCAAATAAAAGAAAGTTATCCTTAAATGAAAAATGTAAGAATCAATTTGATGTTAAGCAATCTAAAGCCGGATCCACATCAATGAATATTTACGTTGTGCGTTGAATTTGACACAAATTTGCTCGTGTGCGCAGAAATTTTTATCGATGTGGACTATGCGGCGCACGGAAACGTACACAAATAATTTCGTGACGAACAACGCACGCTATCCGCTATGCTGTCGGTTTTCCAGTCAACTTCAAAGAGATTTGCGCCGCAAAGTAGTGTTAATGTGGACTACTTATATTTAAGTCGCATACAAGTGGATTCAGTAAATACAACACACAAGATAAATATTTACGTGGTAAATGCATGACCATATTTAAATTTGCGCCGCAAATATTTTTGCTGAAATTCAAAATACAACGCACGATGCAAATATTTATTGATGTGGCCTGAATAAATACTGTAAAATCAAAATTTGTAATATAAAAGACCTACAAAAAAAGGAACACATACAAATGTTAATTCAAAATTCACCCTACCTAAATGAACAGTAGTTATTACAAATAAATAAAACACACTTAAATTTTCGGATGACGGCGTTGCACTCACTTACACAACAATCCATCTTACCGCTTCCACGTTCATTTTCATTCTCCCCCGAACTAACTACTTTTCATCAGCAAAAAAAGAAATATAAATAATGGTCAGTGGCGTACCTCATCACTTCGAAACAATTTTATAAACGGGTAAATTACGACGGGAACGTTTAAAATCGAGCTGCCAAAGGCGGGTACACCACAACATTCTAATGACAGCTTAAGGATTTAGGATTTTATTTTTAAATTTAATTATGCAGCTGTAAAAATGAAGTTGGGTTACAATTAAAATTCGAATACAAATGCATTCATTTGTGTAAAATGCTGTCAAGAGTAGTATATTTTTTGAGTTACATTCATGGCGACTACAGAGGAACGGCATCACCCCAGTGTCTTCCCCTTCTTGTGAACACTGCATATGAATTGCCACGATTTTAGATTCATTCAAAGATTATTAGAACTAACATTTGTTACTATTGTAATTGTTATCACTTGTGGTTCTAAAGTTATTGTCAAACGTTAACATTCCAAAATCGTATTCCAACTAAGTTTTAATGTAGGTATATGTATAAGTAATCTAATCATATTCATATTGAGAGTAGGTATTACACGTTGATTTTTCGAACTGCCATAAATAAAAGTAAAGTACCTACGAAAAGAAAGTAAAACATGTTGTCAGAGGGTAAATTTAATTCAACTTACGTTGACAGACATAAATCTTAAAAGTGCACAAAAATCTATACATAGGTACCTATTTAAAATCCATTAACAAAGATTAATGGTAGCGGCTTTCGAGGGAAAGTAAGGACTATTGAAAATCAAGAGCGCGACCTATTGAGCAATCTTAAAAGAAAATTTAGTAAAGCGTAACTGATGATAATATTATACAAAATATATCGAACTGGATTAATGGAGTATTTTAAGAGATTTATATCTTAACACGTTTCCGTTCTCACTACTTTCAACGTATTCTTACCGTTACCATTACACGAATATAAGAACGCAATGAAATATTATAGAGTTATTTTAGATGCATCCATATCTCTTCATTGCCAATATTACCAATAATGTTGGTATATCGTACATGAATCAAATGACTTTAGTAATATAACGTGGATCTGTAGAACAATGAGGTCTTGAATGAAATCATACCAAATTGTGGTCATAAACTGAAGACCAAGTCTTTCGTCAAAATTGTTAGAACTGTACTTGTGAAAATCTGTGTAGATTGTTATAATTTTAACTTAACTTAATTACTAGTTTTATGTCCGCACTCCGCGAGTGACGATATGCAGGATTTTATAGATAGTAGCACAATCCCAAAAATTATAAAAGTTTTGGTACCGGTTTGAAGAAATTAATGAATGATGAGTTCTCGGACATACATACAGACAAAATAGGAACTTATAGTATAAGATGTAACTCAATTATTAGATAAGTGCAATAATAATAATAATAATAATAAGTGCATCGACTATAATAAGAACTGTTAATCCGCATTTTAACTTTCTCCCATCCAACATTTACGCTGTTGTGAACTTCATCGCCCATAATTTTAATCATAATTTAAGCTGAAGATGACCTATAAGCTCGAAATTAAAATAAATATAATGGGGAACGTTTGGCGTTTTAATTAAAAGATGATTTCTCGGATACTCCCAAATAGGATCTGTTACGCGAACACTCCGTATATGGCGTAAATAAATAAACAACAATTTGAATTCAATAACAACTAGCCTGCAGGTTTACCATCTTCTCCCTATTTTCGTATTCAAAACCGCTTTTTACGATTTCTGATTTTCTAAATTTCACCTTTCCGAAAGTCTGGTGTGCTAATAAAGTCGCCTCTTTACATCCAATAATTGTTAAACAAGTGTACCATTTATGCAATCGTACGTAATGTAATAATTGTGAATTGTAATATTTGATTTGTACCCATTTCATTCCACTGTTTGATCATGTTTTTAGTAATTACGAGTATAGTGAATGAGGATTTATTTATTGGGAAAATGTAACAAGCAGTATCGTCAATACGACCTAATTTAATTTATTATTATTTACTTCTGCTTGCACATTATCCAATTATTAATTTTCACTCATACCAATTCGTTGAATCGGAGAGTAATACTCCCCATCACGGGGAGTCAGCACCAGGCTCAACAACAAATCACATCACTACTGCATTTTGGGCACCTACCGGTAGCTGGTGTTTTGCAATAAACGAGTCTAATGCATCGCGCTCGTCTCCTTTTTGTCGATACTGTCGTTGAATGGAAATCTTATAGAAACGTGTGTTAAACGCAATGCAAAAGCGAATAGCCTTCCACAAAACTTAACAGATTCTATTATAATTTCATATCCTCTAAAGTAGTTTCGAAGTTAGGGAAAGTAATGAATGTCCGAACAACTCCTGTTTGATCAGTAGTGGTGTTAGTTAATTCGTCAATGGTGAAAGCTTATAATCATATTACAAGCGTTTAGGTTATCGCTAATGACAGAAATTGAAAGAAACCTTTTTACCTACGTTCCGTAGCTCAAAATAAAGTTTTTGACTATAATGAAAATTGCGCACGTGCATGTCTATTAGTCCGTCCTTTCGTCACTTTTTTTGTGACTCGAATAGACTCGAAAACCGTAAGAGCTGGAGGGCTGAATTGTGCATGACCCGGTCAAGGTCACTTTTGATTTTCGAGGGGTCGAAAGTCACCATCAAAATCGTTTTATAGGTACTACACACTATGTATTTATTTTTTGATTTATTACGCAAAAACTATTTTATTTTGAGTTATTAATTATTATGCAAAAAACTATTTTATTTAATAATATTGTAGTAATCACGGGAAAGTTGTGTGCCAATTTGCTAGTCATTTAATTTTACTTTAAAATTATATAAAAAAGTATTGGTTTGGTTTTTAATTTTGTAACTTTTTTAAATTTGAAGCAACAAATTTTTTAATTTACGAACCCCCTAAAAATGACTCACTGCTGGTTGGATTTTGATCATTAACGAACTTGACTTGCCTTTATGGCAAAGAATGTGTGTACCAAATTTCACATCGATATCTTTAATGGTTCAAAAGATATCACACACACTGACAGACACGTCATTTTCAACGAACTTCGTTCGTTACTGTATTCAATAATCCGTCCGTGCGTTCGTGTGTTTCAAAAGATGCATATGTGTACAACCGAGTTAAGATATTGATCTTAATGTGAAATTTTATACTGATTCACGATCCGGTGCCAATTTTTCGGTATCTCAAATACTTTTCGAGATATCTGACTTTAAAGTCGAAATTTCGAAATGATCAAATTTTGTCTTTTTGACAAGGCGAGATTTTTTTTATACTTTCGATACTGCGGTATTTGCAGTTCGTTCTGTAATCCGGAGATTTCAACTAGTTTTTCTAAAAATCGGTTTTTCGTGTTATTCAGGTCGAGAAATGCAAAAAAATTTGAAAATATAAACCGATTACATAGCCTCCGGTAAGATATGAGAAAGCAAAATATAAATTCGGTGATATTAGTGTTTATTAAGGCCGGCAGTACGGCAGAATGTCGGTCTAGTAAAGTCACTAGATATCTAAAGTACCGCAACGTTTGTCATTAATTTAGAATCGTTATTTAAATCACAGAAAAGGATAACTACAAAAATACAGCAAAGTAGTGTGTAAGAATAAGAAGAAGAGCCTGTCTATGGAAAAACTACAAGTTTATGATGTTTTTCAAATTGGCGCGTTTCAAACCAAGTGTCAAACGTCGAACTTTGTAATAATAAAATAAAGTCACTGTAGTAAATACTAATTTTCGTCGTACGTCAAACACAGATCTGTCATTTTTCCGCCATTTTGGGGTTAAAATTACTTTCTCTCTCTAACTCATTGGAACATAAAGTTGCGGTACTTTAGAATATTTAGTGACTTTAGGTCTAGGACAAGTCAGCGCCACCCATTCATCGCGGCCGATTCATCGCGGCCGATTCATCGCGGCCGATTCATCGCGGCCATCTCATCGCCGAGCCATCTCATCGCCGACCCATCTCTTTAAAATTAAAAATTGTTGGTAGTGGAACAACATAGCACACAAAAAACCATCAATATCCGTTAATTACTTATAACTAATAATAATAATCATATACGATACAAAAGTACCGCGTAATGGCAATCTATGTTTAAGTTAAGCATTTTTTTACTTCCAAATTTTGTTCAGTGTTGCTATTTTGTATCAATTTAAAAAAAATATACTACACTTGCAAATAACCTAGGCGGTTTAATGGCAATCTACGTTTAAGTTTAGCATTACTTTTATTTCCAAACTTTTTATATAATATGAATGTTAATATCAGCTAAGAATGATTCATTGTCTATTAACGCTATCATTATCGATTTAAAGCTCTGTAAAGCTGATTATCAATTGATTAAGATTTAAGGGAATGTTAATGTAAGATCTTGATGATCGGTATCAGTATTTATACAAGCAAGTAAAAGAGGATAGGTAAGAATGTGCTGAATTTATCGAAAATAAAATCGGCGATGAGTTGGCCGGCGGCGCTGAGATGGCTTGGCGATGAGATGGCCGCGATGAATCGGTCGCGATAAGTCGGCGGCGCTGACTTCTCCCATTCCGCAGAACGTATAGTCACGGTCTGTGGTATGTATAGTCACAATCCATGCAAGTATTGACAGGTTGCGCTCTCTGGTCGGTACTTGGATGGGTGACCCGTTCATTCTGTGGCTCGGTGTGTCCGGCAGGGGGTAGTACAAATGGCCCGAATGAGGCCTACGTACGCATGGACTTAGGTCCCATCCTCCATCGTAATTTTTTTGTGTTCCTTGAGAACATATTATGAACATGTAAGCAAATGCGGTACTTTTTACAATTATGGAAAAAATCTGCAACATAATAGAACTAGAACTAGGGATTTGATATAGACGGAGAGCCAGCAACGTATTTTGAGTTGTCATTTCAAAAGTCATGAAAAGTCACTCAGTGAATCTCTAATATCTGCTGAAAAATAAAAGTTACTTCTGCCAACCCACTCCGGTCGGGTTGTACTACCCTAAATTTTCAAAGGGGGTAAGAAATAATAAGGCTCAATGTAGTTATAGTATCAGTCATGAAATTTCAGGAGGTTATTCTCACTTTAGTCCAGTCATTTTAAACATGAACATTGCAAAAAATCCTATATTAGGTTTGACTTTTTTATGTTGTTAGGTTCAGTCCCAGTAGTAATTACTCAATTTTGCAACTTCGAAAAACTTGTGGAAACTGGGGAGGCGCCAAAAACCGCGATTTTTTCGGACTTTTTTCAGTTTTCGCCTCGTAGCTCAAAAACTACGAGTTATAGTGCCATGAATACGATTATCTTCTTTAAAGTAGATTAAATTTGCTACAATTTGAGCCTAACCGGAAGTCTGTACGTATAATAGTTTCCGAGATACAGCTCTTCAAAAATAGGCAATTTTTCCCAAAATCGTTTTTCAACGTATCATCCATCTTTCGAGCCAGATATTGCCATAACGACGTGCCCTACGACTCTTGTCACGGAGAAAAAAATTGTAGAACATTTTATCACCTTTTATTTAAGCATAGATGCATTCCTGTGGGCCTAGCAGTTCTCGAGAAAAAGACGGAAAACCCGAAAACAGTGAAATCCTCCACATATATGTAATAGCATTAGTATGATTAGAAGACATTTTCTGATTATTCTTATTTAGCCTAGCGAACGAACGCTCAAAAAGGGCTTGTAGACAGACTTTTTGATCCTAATGATTTGATTTCTAAGATGTGTTTGGAGGTGTTTGGTGATAATTATACGAAAAGTCCCCGGCCCTACCGTATGAGCTAACTCCGTAGCGTAACAAAATTTACGGATTTGTTTTCCCTTTGTATCTCTTGAATAGACGATCGTAGTGGGAAATGGCCAATTATAAAATAAAAGCTGCCTTGAGAAAATACTTTTGTTCTTTTCGTCAAACATTAACCCTATCATAAATGTATTTAGAAAGGACTAGAGACCATTAAACATGGTGGCGGATAAGACTGAAATTATTTGGCTAAGGATGCAGGTAATCTGTATTTAATACTCACATATCAGATTTAGCTCGAAACCTCCCACAAAATTACTTGTTCTCTAGTGCCCTCTATTCAATCATGAACTCAACGTTTTTTTTAAATAACTATAACATCTAATCTATTTGAGATAAAATATTAAACGCTATATGTATTTTATAGGAAATTTTATGGTCTACAACTTTTATTTCAGCAGTTTTTGCTATAAACCCAATACTTTAGGAGCTAGGACACAATATTTGCCGAAAAACGTCGTGTAAAAGCGATTTTCAAAAAAAAATGTCAATCCTTGACAGCGAATATCTCTTTAACGGATAGAGATAGAGAAAAAACGCATAGAAGCAAACTTGTAGAAAATTTAATCAGCTTTTTTTTATAATTAGCCATTTCTCACTACGATGGCCTGTTCAAGAGATGTAAACGGAAAACCAAACAAATCCGCACATTTTGTTACGCTACTTTTCGTATAATCATCACCCAGAAATAAAATCTTTAGGATCAAAAAGTCTGTCTACTAGCCCTTTTTGAGCGTTCGTTCGCTAGGCTAAATAAGAATAATCAGAAAATGTCTTCTAATCATATTAATGCTATTACATATATGTGGAGTCGTAGCGATTTCACTGTTTTCCGGTTTTCCGTCTTTTTCTCGAGAACTGTTAGGCCTACAGGAATGCATCTATGCTTAAATAAAAGGTGATAAAATGTCCTACAATTTTTTTCTCCATGACAACGATCGTAGGGCACGTCGTTGTGGCAATATCTGGCTCGAATCATGGATGA
The DNA here is from genome assembly GCA_036250285.1 of Pyrocoelia pectoralis. Taxonomy (NCBI): domain Eukaryota; kingdom Metazoa; phylum Arthropoda; class Insecta; order Coleoptera; family Lampyridae; genus Pyrocoelia; species Pyrocoelia pectoralis. Next base: position 41,912,914 of record CM070074.1, read on the forward strand.
TACGTTAAAAACAGATTTAGGAAAAATGCCTATTTTTGAAGAGCTGTATCTCGGAAACTATTATACTTACAGACTTCCGGTTAGGCTCAAATGGTTGAAAATTTAGTCCAGTTTAAAAAAGATAATCATATTCTTTGCACTACAACTCATAGTTTTTGATCTACGAGGCTAAAACTGAAAAAAGTCCGAAAAAATCGCGGTTTTTGGTGCCCCCCCCAGTTTCCACAAGTTTTTCGAAGTTGCAAAATTGAGTATTTACTACTGGGACCGAACCTAACACCATGAAAAAAGCAAACCTAACATAGGATTTTTTGCAATGTTTGTATATTTTTGTGTTTAAATTGACTGTACTACTTATATTATGGATTTATCAGCATGTTGACAGAACATTTCCCCCCTCACCTAATTGCTGACAGAACGCCCTAAAGTCTAAGTATAAGTATATAAAACTACATTTACAAAGAGGGTAAAAAATAAAGGTTCAATATGGTTAAAGTATCAGTCATGAAATTTCAGGAGGTTATTCTCACTTAAATTCTGGATTTATGAAAATGTTGACAGAACATTCCCCCCCCCCCACCTAATTGCTGACAGAACGCCCTAAACTCTAAGTATACGTATATAAAACTACATTTACAAAGAGGGTAACAAATAAAGGTTGAATATGGTTAAAGTATCAGCCATGAAATTTCAGGAGGTTATTCTCACTTAAATTCTGGATTTATGAGAATGTTGACAGCACATTCCCCCCCCCCCCCCTCTTAATTGCTGACAGAACGCTGTAATCTCTAGGTATACATATACATATAAAACTAAAAGTCCTCACTGACATATCAACGCCCAGCCCATACCTCTGGATCTAGATGGCTGAAATTTGACACAGAGGTTGGTTTTATGATGTAGACAAGGGATAAGGCCGGATATTTCAAAACTCAACCCCTAAGGGGTTAAAATAGGGGATGAAAGTTTGTATTTTAAGTTAAATCCATAAAAATTGGTATATGACCTTTCGGTTAGAAATTAAGACAGGCGTGATTCAGGAATTTTCGAAATTCAACCCCTAAGGGGGTAAAATAGGGGATGAAAGTTTATATGGAACTTCGTCATTCTTTAAGTTAAATCCATAAAAAATTAGTATATGGCCTTTCGGTTAGAAATTGAAAGACGTGTTTCAGGATTTTTGAAATTCAACACCTAAGGGGGTAAAATGGGGATAAAGCTTTACATGGAAATTCGTCATTTTTTAAGGTAAGTACATACATAAAAATTGGAATTTGGACCTTCTGTTACAAGTTAAGAAAGACGTATTTTAGGATTTCTCGAAATACGTTGTTGGCTCAAATTTTTCTGCAATTACCTACAGAAAATTACCACAAAAATAGTAACGTCACGATTTGGCAGAAATAAATTGTAACTGAGGGGAGTTTGTTCATTTGTTGCAATTGATTGTCGAAATACCACGGGAAATGTTCTGTCAACATTCTCATAAATCCAGAATTCAAGTGAGAATAACCTCCTGAAATTTCATGACTGATACTTTAACCATATTGAACCTTTATTTGTTACCCTCTTTGTAAATGTAGTTTTATATACGTATACTTAGAGTTTAGGGCGTTCTGTCAGCAATTAGGTGAGGGGGGGGGGGGGGGGGGGGGAATGTTCTGTCAACATTTTCATAAATCCAGAATTTAAGTGAGAATAACCTCCTGAAATTTCATGACTGATACTTTAACCATATTGAACCTTTATTTGTTACCCTCTTTGTAAATGTAGTTTTATATACGTATACTTAGAGTTTAGGGCGTTCTGTCAGCAATTAGGTGAGGGGGGAAATGTTCTGTCAACATGCTGATAAATCCAGAATATAAGTGAGAATAACCTCCTGAAATTTCATAACTGATACTTTAACCATATTGAACCTTTATTTGTTACCCTCTTTGTAAATGTAGTTTTATATACTTATACTTAGACTTTAGGGCGTTCTGTCAGCAATTAGGTGAGGGGGGAAATGTTCTGTCAACATGTTAATAAATCCAGAATATAAGTGAGAATAACCTCCTGAAATTTCATGACTGATACTATAACTACATTGAGCCTTATTTCTTACCCCTTTTGAAAATTTAGGGTAGTACAACCCGACCGGAGTGGGTTGGCAGAAGTAACTTTTATTTTTCAGCAGATATTAGAGATTCACTGAGTGACTTTTCATGACTTTTGAAATGACAACTCAAAATACGTTGCTGGATCTCGGTCTAATAGGACCAGTGTCAAGTTTAGACTATGATTTGACTAATTAAGTACATCTCGACGAAGTAAAGGGTAACAAAATGGAACAAAAAAACACATTATATTCCATCGTATTATCAAAGAGTATTATACTCTTTGGCATTGTGGTAGATATAATAATATACAGGGTGTTTTTTGGGGAGTTTTAGTTAGATGTTTCTGGGAAAGTTTTATAGATAAATTTTTGAAAATTTGTACTTAGGGGTTACTCAAAAAGCCGAATCGATGTAAAATATTTTCAAAATGGGAGCACTTCCGGAAATGCCGGAAGTAGCTACAAACTTCGTTATTTTAAATAGCAACCCCTATTTTTTATTGCATTTTTGGATTCTACGTGAAATTTCATAACTTTTGATATCAACATGTCAATATCTACAAGTTATGGTTTTTAAGTTATTTTCATTTATTTAAAAAAAATGGCGGATGCAGACGGTACTTTAAGAATTCATTACTTGACAACGATTGTAGCTATGGCAACCGAATTTTCATTAGCGCATAGAGGAAGAATAGGCCTTTCTTTTGGTGTACTTAAAAAAAAGTTATGTTGTGTACGACGTCACCTATGAGGCTCCAAATTTAAGAAAATTCAAAGACTGAAAACTCAGTTTTTTTAAATGAAATGACCATTTTCTTACTATTGCATTTGATAGAGAATCAAAATGTTTCTGACTTATTCTCATTTCATTGCAATGATACCATTTTTTTCGGATTTTTTAGTAGTTGGCCATGACCTTATGGCAATCGAATTTTAAACCAATCAATCTGTCACCTGTTAGTTTTAAATAAATTTAAAACCTTGTCTTCTTCAACACATGCTCAAAATGAGCGCCTTCATGTTCCAAACACAAACTCTTTTTCGTAAATGTTCTCGTGTGGAGTATTGTATGACTTGTCATTCAGTATTGAGCATATTCTTGCAGAGGCAGCTCTTCTGTTGCAGGAACAAAAATATTGCGTAAAATTTCCAAATAACGTTCTGTATTCAAATTTTCTGGATAAATGTGGAAACACAAAATATGTTTATTTTTAAACGCACGAAGTACAATAAAACTCCAGCACTCTTGAAAGTGTACATCTCCATTCAAACAAGAATTTTAACGGCACCAGCAATGCGAATTATGGCGATTAAATTTTTACTAAATTTGGCCTCGTCTGACCAAGTAATGTTCCCCAAAACATATTTCTGGTTCCTTAACATTAGCTATTCGTAAAATCTTACTGTAGGTAAGGTGGTACAAAGCTTCCAAAATTCAAACAATTTCATTCCAGTGTTCGGATGGTACGTTCACTACGACACGGTCTTTCTGGATATCTCTCAATGAACGTGTATGACAGGCATTAGATTCCAAAAATCTTAATATGTAAAACCATTGCGAGCCATTTTTCATTTTTTTCGATTATTGAAAAACTTATGTTAACCTATTACAGGTTAATCACTTGATTTGTTCAAAATTCGATTGCCATGGTCCATGTCATGGTCGACTACTGCAAAAAATTAAAAAAAATGGTATCAATGCGATGAAATGAGAATAAGTCAGAAACTATTAAAGATAGGGATAGGAACATATAATACCAAAATATGCCCATTTTTATTCTCTATCAAATGCAATAGTAAGAAAATGGTCATTTCATTTAAAAAATCTGAGTTTTCAGTCTTTGAATTTTCTTAAATTTGGAGCCTTATAGATGACGTCGTACGCAACATAACTTTTTTTTAAGTTCACCAAAAGAAAGTCCTATTCTTCCTTTAAGCGCTAGTGAAAACTCGGTTGCCATAGCTACAACCGTTTTCAAGTAATGAATTCTTAAAGTACCGTCTGTATCCGCCATTTTTTTTAAATAAATGAAAATAACTTAAAAACCATAACTTATTGTAATAATAATAATATCATTTATTCGTTGATTATACTTTTGTATATAACGTCGTCAATTGGTTTACGTATTATTTTAACAAACAGAGATAAAATAAGACACATAATTTAAAAGCAAACGATAGGTAAGTCAGTCTCAGTGCAGTATTTATTTTCACGTAATTGATCAATATACTCGGTTGTTGAATAAGGACAGGCTGTAATTAAGGATTTTTTTATGTGGTTTTTGAATGAATTGACATTTAGTGTTTTTATGTGCTCCGGTAGAAGGTTGTAAATTTTTGTTCCAGCTGAATCGGGTGATCGGGTGAATGTTGTAAGACGGAAAGGTTTTACATTAATAAAAGTTTTTTGCCGGGTGTCGTGATAGTGGATGTCTTTATTTAATTTGAATCTACTCAGATTAGTATGAACGTGGCAAAGTAGTTTGTAGATGTAGATCGCTGATGCTGTCATAATGTTCTGAGTTTTGAACATGGTTCTGCACGACTCTCTGTGTGGTAGGTTGAAAATAGTCCTTAAAATTCTTTTCTGAGCCACTAGAACTTTCTTGAATTGCGAATTTCCGCCCCAAACTATTACACAGTAACTGATTGCAGAGTACGCCAGCGCGTAGTACACACTTAATAGACCCTCCACGCTAACAAAATTTTTCAGTTGGCATAAGGCGAAAAAGGTGCTGTTCAGTTTGTTGCAAACTATTTCATTATGTTGATGGAAGGTAAGGCGTTCATCAATTGTTATACCTAGTAGTTTTGCTTTATTACTAGCTAGGATGATTGCATTGTCGAAACGTACATCTGCAAGTCGTTTCATTCTAAGTGGCGAACCAAATTCCAGAAGTACCGTTTTTTTGTAATTAACTATTAGACCATTCTTCGTACACCAGTCACTGAAAGATGTTAACACTGTGTTTGTTTTTATCTTCAGAGACTCCATATCGAAATCAGATACGATAGCTGTAGTGTCGTCCGCATACATAAACACTTCGGCCTCCTGAATTGCCGATGGAAGATATTGTAGAACTTGTGATATTGACATGTTGGTATCAAAAGTTATGAAATTTCACGTAGAATCCAAAAATGTAATAAAAAATAGGGGTTGCTATTTAAAATAACGAAGTTGGTAGCTACTTCCGGCATTTCCGGAAGTGCTGGCATTTTGAAAATATTTTAGATCGATTCGGCTTTCAGAGTAACCCCCAAGTACACATTTTCAGAAACCTACATATACAACTATCCCAGAAACGTCTAACTAAAGCTCCCAAAAAACACCCTGTATAGTATAGTATATAGGACTAGACTATGAGGGACGTTCCGAAATTAAGTTTCGTCATTTTTTCAAGAGAAGCAACACTGAAATCACCAAAAACCACAATACAATTTTATTAAATCGAACGCGTTTCAACATCAAAGCTATTATCGGGAAAAAAGAAAAAGCGGAAAACAGACATTCATTACGGAACACATTTCACAATTTGTTCAAAATTATGGATGGTTTTAAGTTTGTTTCCATTAAAAATTTTATGACAGAATAAAACAAATAAACTACTATTGACCATTTTACGCCGTCATACATTTTAGATAGTCGATTCTAAGTAAGCGACAATCGGATTTTGTTTTCATTAATTGTCGAAATAAGAAACTAATAAAGAAGCGTTAAACTCGGATCCGTCACTATTTTTCCGCTCGGCAGAGTGCTTCTTTAGCTTATTACATTGCATTGCGCGGTTACAATTTATTTAATCAAATATGTATTTCACGGCCCTACATTCTCATCTATATTAGATTTGTAATATAGGTACTTACATTAACATTACCTACCTTTTACAAGCGTTATCATAAGCTAGTAATTATCCCTCCGAAACCAACCAACCTTTCTGAAAATATCATACAAACTCAATTAACGCAATTCATTTACATGTTAAACAGATAATATAGTGGACTTAATTGAAAAGGCTGATTTATGGGACGAACCTGAAGGTATATTGAAAATAGTAGGAAGGTGTTCCAATTATATACCGGAAGGAAGAGATCCTCCTCCCTCAGAATGGGCTTACAGATTTGGACAAAGGACTCAAATTTCACTTCCAGCCAGTCAAATATTTCCCAACGGGTTTCCAAAAGACTTTTCAATTTTATTAGTAATCAGGCCTTCGCCAGGTAAATATTATTGAAATGCATTACATACGTTTTGCAATAATGTGTAATTTACAGGACAACTGTCTTCTCTCTTCACCATTTATAATGATGAAGGGGAAGAGCAACTATCTATTACAGTTGGAAGGGATATTAGCATGTACTACGAAGATCTCGAAGAAGAGCCAGAGGAAGGAACTTTTATTTCTTTCGATAAATCTATTGATGATGGAGAGTAAGTTTGCATATCGATTGTAATTTTTTAACAATATCTAATGAATAATTTTACAGGTGGCATCGTGTAGCGATCAGTGTTAAGGGTGATTCCGTTACTGCAACTGTAGATTGCGGAACAACAATCACACGGCCTTTAAAGCGTACCGACACATCAACAATTGATACTTCGGGAATAATCAGCATTGGGTATGAACTTTCAGACGAAGGATACTACAATGTAAGTAACTACTACCAGTGCAGCATAAAAAGAACTTGTCAACTTGAAGGGTGATCTACAAATGCTGAAAATAGCGTCCACTCCTGATGAAGCGTATGAACATTGCACGCTACACGCGCCGAATTGTTTGAGTTTGTATGGCAAAGGAACGGTTGGTAACTCTCAATCATCGTTTGGAGGAGGATCATCACAATATTCATATACATACGAAAGAGGTTCAAACCTAAATGGAAGTACTGGAAACGCTGCCATTAGTAATTAAATTAAAAATGTTTTAACGTAGTTCAAATATTTGAGCCAATATACATAGGTTGTTTGTTTAGTTCTGGCAACTATACATATATTTTCTTTATTATTTATTTATTTTCTGGATACATAGCATACATACAAGGGTTGTAAGTTTTAGAGGCCTTCAATGTAGTCACCAGCATTGCGTAAAATGCGTTCCCAGCGATGTGGTAGCCGCCGAATGCCGTCGACACTGCCTAACTGGATGTTATGTAGAGACTTATGATTAACTGCAAATTTCGTGCACTGTTCTGAATTTGTTCCCCCGCAGTGGTTCTTTCAGCTTAGGAACGAGGTCGACGTCGGAGAGTATATGACGGGTGGTAGAGTATCTCCTAACCCCAGCGATTGAACAATCAGACACCGCTCCCTGCTACATGCACCCTTGCATTGTCATGCAGAATGATGGGGGGAATATCCATGAAGGGTCGTCGGGTTCTTCTTAACGCTGCTTGCAGATTATTTTGCAGTAACGAACAATAGTACTCTGCACAAACGGTGGGCCTTGGGGGAACGACATTCTTTAAGATAACACCATCCCAATCGTAGGCTAGGATTAGCATCAATATAAACTTGTAAATCACATATTGATTATGTTGATTGCTGTGCCCCATTGCGAGAAATTTTCTTCATATCCCAGAAATTTCTGCATCTCCGATAACCCATGTTCAACCCATCGTGAAGCAATTTTTCGCATACTAGGGCGGATCTTAAGGATTCGATGCAGAGTAGAAAGGTCTAATCCAGTATTTGCGGCTAACTCGCTAATAGCGCAGTTCCGATCCGCTTTCACTAATGCGGACACTGTCAGCACGTCATTCTCACTAACCAGTGGACGACCAGCTAGGCATATGTGACGCATTTTCGCGTCCTTCTTTAAAGTCTTGTACACACCTTGCCACTGTTCGGTACGGCAATGCATGTGCAATACAAGCCTCTCGTAATCCTTGATGACACTGTCGTGCATTTATACCTCTAGCTCTAGCACATTCAATTTTGAACCAGTTTTGAAAAGATTGTACTACGTTATACTGCAACGCCTAGGTCTCAACTGCTAACCTTCGGCTCAGTGTTAGGTACGTGAGAAAGGGAGGGAGGAAAGGCGAATCCGTATACTCGGATGGAGGGGGGGGGGGGGGGGGGGCACCTAAACTACACGTTCAATAAACAGAATTGCCAGCCCTAGTTTTATTTGGATTCCATACTATTGTTGCCAGAACTAAAGAAACAACCCATGTACTTTATTTTATCCGCCTACAAGAAACAATACATTTTATTACAGATAGTGCAGGCATCCAACGCCAACATATAACAGGTTCCTCACAGGGAGGTGGAAATATACATTTCCAACAAATTGGTGGAAGTAGTTCGAATCGTCAGACAGGAACCTTTGTTCAAGAAAACATTGTAAATACAGGATCAACAGTGCGAAGCACAGGCTCATCTACTAGTGGAAACGAAAGAACTTCTTTTGGCGAAACTAAGATTACAGACGGTAGCGTTACGCAACATATTTCAGGTTCCTCATCACGGGGAAGTGCATCACGTCATCTAGAAAATGGTGGTAGACGGAGAACCAATTCCATGCAGGGAAGTGGAAGTATTTCATTTAGTCAAAATAACTTCGGAACTTCCGGGCGAGGCACTACAGGTTCACCCGAAGACAGTATTCAATATGGCAGAACAGTTCAGCGTGTTACTGGCCCTATACAAGGAAGTAAAACCATTTCATTTCAACAAGTTGGTGGTCATACAGAACAGAATATAAAAGGTTCTGGCGAAAGAGTAGTTACAAATATTGATTCAATTCGCGTAACAGATTCCGGAGAAGGAAGCGGAAGCGTTTCTTTTCATCAGATTGGCGGAAGTAGATCAATTGATGTAACTGACTCTACTTTGGGAGGTTCATCAATTCACCAGATAGAAGGAACGTCAGTTGATCAAACTGAGAATACTATAGAAACTCAAATAAATAAAGTCCTTATTTCACAGCCTCAGGAGCATTCCAAGGATATTTTGATCAACGACACTTTTAGTAGTTCAATAACTACAACGGGACTCACGTCTTTACATAATTCAAATTCAAATGAAGGAAAACCTGAAATTGAATTTACGTTCGACGCCGATCCCTTATCGGAAACACAAACTAATGGTAGGTAATCAATGTGCAACATTAGATGTCTTATATGTATATTGTTTAGGTGATCTAAATATAAATTTCGGAGAAGAATTTGAGGAATCAGATTTATCGGAATTTTCACATTCGTCTACAACGTACGAAGAAGGTTCAAATGGGAATGAAAATAACGGTGAGGTAAGTAAAACTCAAAGGTTCCACCTTTGTTATACGAGTATATACTTTATAAACAAAGGTACCACTTCTTAAATAAGTCATTCATACGAAGTTAAAACTGACGTATTCATTGTAGGCAGACAACGAACCGAATACACATTCAGAAACTGATCCAAGTTACGATAACAGATATCCTTATTACATAAATGTGGGACAACCTGGTGTGAGAGGTTATCCAGGCCCTCCTGGACCGATAGGTCCGCCAGGGCCAAAAGGTGACCCTGGACGTGATGGCATTCCAGGAACCGTAGGTGCGACTGGGTCACCAGGTCACGTATTTATGATCCCGGTAAAATATGGAATGAAAATAAATAAACCTAATTATAATCGTAATTTTAGTTAAACAACCAAGGTAATGAAAAGGGCCCCGATGGACAAGCAGAATCTTTTAGACAAATGCTTTCTCAACATATGGTAATTACATAGTGCTATACTTTATCAGAAATAGATCAATTTAAATTTATATTCAAAGATGGCGATGCGTGGTATTGAAGGACCTATGGGTTTAGCAGGTGTTTCCGGGCCTTCGGGTCCAAGAGGACCAGAAGGAGCAAAAGGCGAACCAGGAGATATTGGTGAACCTGTTAGTAATACATGCAAGTTGATTTAAGGTGAAAGTGAAATTAATTTTAAAGGGACCGAGAGGTGAAAGAGGGCAAAATGGTCCACCAGGTCGTGAAGGGCGCAGAGGAAAACCTGGCCGTGATGGTGAGCGAGGATTAACGGGACCGCCAGGAGCCAAAGGCGAACAAGGATTGATAGGTGCCATAATCATAACAATGCATATTCACATATATTTGCGGTTATTATGTTTTTATAGGATTACCGGGATTACCAGGTGACAAAGGAGAAAGAGGAGCTATTGGAGCGACAGGTGAAACGGGATTACCAGGACATGATGGATTGCAAGGAGAGGAGGGACCCCCTGGTTTACCTGGGCTAACTGGAGAAATGGTAATATTAAAACAAAAAGTAATAAGTAATCTCAATATTCCTCCGCCTTAGGGCCCACGTGGATTTACAGGTCCTAGAGGCATACCAGGGCTGCCTGGAAATCCAGGAATACCCGGTATAGAGGGACCGCCTGGTCCTAAGGGAAATAGTGGTCCATTAGGGCAACCAGGTACGTCAGGACAACCAGGACCTCCAGGACCAGTGGGATCACCTGGCGCACAAGGAATGCTAGGACCCCCTGGTATAATGGTAAGATAAATATAACAATAGATATCTATGGCGGTATAACTACTGGATTCAGGGCCCCCAAGGGAAACCAGGTTTACCAGGGTTACCTGGCTCTGAAGGTGCTCCGGGGCATCCCGGCACACCCGGAACAGCAGGATCAAAGGGAGAACATGGTCCCCCGGGACCGCCGGGTCCAATAGGGTTTCCTGGTAGTCGTGGGGTTAAGGGAGATGAAGGCAAAAGAGGAGCAGCTGGAGAAAAAGGAGATAAAGGTGAACGAGGAATCGATGGAGAAAAAGGAGATTCGGGCGGAAAAGGAGAGCAAGGATTGCCTGGTCCGCATGGAATACCTGGATTAGAAGGGCCTGAGGGTCCCAAGGTGAAGGGTCCGCTTACACAATGGTTTAATACACTAAAAATTTCATACAGGGCTTTGATGGTCCTCGGGGAGAAGCCGGGGCAATTGGATCGCCGGGGGAAAAAGGTAAAATAGGAATTCCCGGTTTTGCCGGATATCCTGGAGGACCGGGAGAGAAAGGTGACAAAGGTAGCTCGGGAAAAATTGGATTGACCGGTGAAAAAGGAGACAGGGTAATGATGATGACTGAATTCACAGACGTTTTTTAATAGTGCAGATATTAATTTAAAAGGGAAATCCCGGAACAACTGGGGAGAGAGGGGAAACCGGACCCAGAGGCTTTAGAGGTTCTAGAGGAAAAAGAGGTACTGAAGGCACTCCTGGTCCAAAAGGTGATACTGGACAACCCGGCCCACCGGGAATTCAAGGAGACCAAGGAACACAAGGTGCTGAGGGGCCCAGAGGTTTTATTGGATTACCAGGCCCTACAGGACACAACGGTAAAGATGGAGTTCCCGGCCCACCAGGTGAAAGAGGACCTCCTGTAGGTGTTTATACGTAGTACCTCTCTTTATTTTATCAAAATTTATTATACCTAGGGTGAACCAGGATCACAAGGTACAGCGGGGAGTCCTGGTGTGATAGGGCCATCGGGCCCTACGGGTGAAAGAGGCCCTATAGGTGAACCTGGAATTCCCGGGAGCCCCGGTCATCCTGGCGAAGCAGGAGTATCGGGAGAAGCCGGAAAAGAAGGTTCTCCAGGTTTACCTGGCCCACCCGGAAAACCCGGACCACAAGGGGCAATCGGCATCGCAGGATTTCCTGGAGAAAGGGGACCTTCGGGGCTACCTGTAAGTACCTATACATATATTATACTTAATGTAACGATAATTTAAATGCAAAATACCACTTGCTATACTAGGGTACCCCAGGATTAAAAGGTGAATTAGGTCCGCCAGGTCTTCCGGGCCCTACTGGCGACAAAGGTGCACAAGGGGAGGCTGGACGCGATGGATCTCCTGGACCAGAAGGTCGAGTAGGCCCGGTAGGGCCCGCAGGGCCAGTTGGTGTAAAAGGAGAAAGAGGAGGCTCCGGCCCACCTGGACCAGGAGGCAGAGATGGATTACCTGGGCAAAGGGGGCTGCCTGGTCCACCCGGTCCTATTGGATCTCCAGGTGAAGATGGAGATAAGGGCGAAGTTGGACCACCAGGAGAAAAGGGTTTTAAAGGGTCAAAGGGTGAAAGTGTAAATATAACTTTACTTATTACTTTAAACATACGTATCTTTTACAGTGCTTGTTTGTAAATTCTAACATTATAGTAGTGTTGCAATATCTAAATACAAATTTTCCTCTCCTTCAAATTGATGCTAATCGTTTATAGTATGTCGATAGAAGCATGGTAATATAACTATGTTCGGTAAATTACCCTTTCTTATGGTTAATATTAGTTAATATTCACTATCTATTAGAAGAATTATTAGTCAGAAATTAACTAACTGGTTAACATTTATCGAACATATTATGATATAATTCTTACTAAATAAGTAATTTTTACTTTATCCATTGAATTAGGGTCCAATGGGTAGTTCTGGATCTCAAGGATTGCGAGGTGAACCAGGATCGTTGGGACCTTCGGGAGAAAAGGGTCACCCGGGAGAAATTGGCCGACAAGGACTAAAAGGCGAAGATGGTCCTGATGGCGTTACTGGTCCTCCCGGACCAATAGGCCCTCAAGGACTTCCAGGTCCTCCCGGATTAAAGGGCGAAATAGGAGATATTGGTTTAGTCGGCCCTCTTGGTCCTGCTGGCCCGCCTGGAGAACCTGGACAAAGAGGAATAAAAGGAATGGAGGGCATCATGGGGCCCCAAGGTCCAGAAGGCCCTCAAGGACAGAAAGGTGATTCGGGTATGCCAGGTCCAGGTGGACCACCAGGAATAGATGGCAAACATGTAAGTGCAGTTTCTGCAAAGCAATTACGTAATTAAGTCATAGTAAAAATCTAGAGCGGTGCTAATCTTCCGAATAAGCTTAATTGCATAATTTATTATTTGGCGTATTTCATTTTGGTGTATTTAAGGGCGAGAGAGGTCCACTTGGTCCTAAAGGTGACGACGGAAAAATGGGTAACCAAGGACCGCCCGGGCCTCGTGGATTATTTGGCCCAGAAGGACCTAAAGGGTCGGCAGGGCCACCGGGATTTCCAGGTATATGTCACATAAATTAAATACAAATTTTATGCAAAAATTCCAAGGACCTCCTGGAGAATCGGGCGAAATGGGGCCAAAGGGTGAACCTGGAAAAGAAGGATCGGATGGTAAACAAGGAGACGCCGGGGAACCAGGAGAATCTGGTCCTCCAGGAAAAGTGGGACCACCTGGTTCGCCTGGAAAGCAAGTAAATACTTATTTTTATTGTACCTTTTTTTGTTAATTTTATCCTTGCGTCCTTTATAGGGTCCTGAAGGTCCAGCCGGATTTCAAGGAAACACTGGATTACCGGGAGAGAAAGGTGATAAAGGGCTCCCTGGTCCTCTGGGATTACAGGGACCAATTGGTCCACAAGGTGTTCCCGGAACGCAGGGGCTTTTGGGTCCAAGAGGATCACCCGGTCCTGCTGTAAGAATTATTGCAAAAGATTGCATTATTCGGTTATACAGAGTGTCCCAGGTTTAATGATCAGGACTTTGACATTTCGTAGAAAAACACATTTTAAGGTGGGTTGCTCCTATAAACATAGGTCCTAAAATTCTTTGTTTCTGAGATACAGGGCGTTAAAATTTTCTAAAATATAAAGGTTTTATTTATTTATTTCCGAACTGTGGAAAATATTCAAACCAAAATTGGCACACAAGATACATGGACAGAGGATAAGATCCATGGCAACCATAATTTTTGCACACAGCGAAGATACATTTTTCGTGAAAAAAATGACCAAAATTTACTTTGCGGCGGGACGGTAACAGAAACGAAAAAAGTCAAGAGACATTTTTTGTTCAGAATTGAATGCTCTATCTAAAGAGATGTTGAGAACTTTTAATTCAGAGCCGTACTCTTTTTATTTATCAAATTAGTAGAACGGTTACCCATATCTCCGCCACTGGTTGATTATAAAAATTCATAGTATTAAGTCTTATGACCCTCTGTCTTGTCTTGTGTGCCACTTTTGGTTTGAATATTTTCCACAGTTCGAAAATAAATAAATAAAAACTTTAATTTTTAGGAAATTTGAATGTCCTGTATCTCAGAAACGAAGAATTTTAGGACCTAAGAGCAATCCACCTTCAAATGTGTTTTTCTACATAATGTCCAAGTCCTGATCATTAAACCTGGGAGACTCTGTATATAAGTTGCATCATTACATTTATTTCAACAAACACTAATTATACGATGCTCGCCAAAAAGTCGGCACCAAATGGATTTTTTTTTTATTTTTGATTTTTTTTAAAAACTTTTTACGGCAATAATTTGTGCTTGTCTGAAAACCTATATATCCCCTATCAGATATACCGAGTGATTTTCACTTAGCTAGAAAATCTCGTTTTTCGAAATTGTCTAAATTCAAAGTGTGCTATTTTTCGTAAATTAAGCAAGATTTTACTGAGATTTTTTCATCGTCCAGCAGTTTTAGCTTACCGAACAATCTCAAGACCAGAAAAAAATTTTTTTTTGTTTAACTTCCGCTAAAACTAATGTTTTACTTTTTTGGAATATTTTCAAATTTTCACATACCAAGACATGATTTCAAAATTCAATCTGATTTCGTTAAAACCGTTAAAGATTTATAATTGGAAAAAATCATAGAAATTGCTAATTATTCCTTTAGGTTTGTTATTATTTACAGAAAAGTAATGTTGTTGCATAATCTTTACGTTTTTGGTGCAATATACTTTATGGGAGAAATGTTCTTCAATGAAAATTAATATCTATTTACGTGGCTTCTAAAAACCCTAATTTATCCTTGCTGATGAATTACTTTCACAAAAACCCTGTAAATGTTCTTTTACAATTGCCTAAGTACGGAGAGTTCTCTTTATTCAGTTTACATGATTCAGTAGACAGAATATGAGACGGCTGTGGATTGTTTAGGCAACACTGTAAAAGAACATTTACAAGATTTTTGTGAAAGTAATTCATCAGTAAGGGTAAATTAGAGTTTTTAGAAGCCACGTAAATAGATATTCATTATAATTGAAAAACATTTCTCCCATAAAGTATGTTGCACCAAAAACGTAAAGATTATGCAACAACATTATCTATTTTTCTGTAAATAATAACAAACCTAAAGGAATAATTAGCAATTTCTATTGTTTCCTCCAATTATAAATCTTCAAGGTTTCTAACGAAGTCAAATTGAATTTTGAGATCTTGTCTTGGTATGTGAAACTTTGAAAATATTCCAAAAAATTAAAACTTTAGTTTTAGAAGAAGTTAAAAAAAAAATTTTCTGGTCTTGAGAGATTGTTCGGTAAGCTAAAACTGATAGACGATGAAAAAATCTCAGTAAAATCTTGCTTAATTTACGAAAAATAGCACACTTTGAATTTAGACAATTTCGAAAAACGCCATTTTCTAGCTAAGTGAAAATCACTCGGTATATCTGATAGGGGCTGAATTGGTTTTCAGACAAGCACAAATTACTGTCATAAAAAGTTAAAAAAAAAATCAAAAATAAAAATGAAATCCATTTGGTGCCGACTTTTTGGCGAGCACTGTACAACATACATATATAGACCTCCAGACGAGAAACCGTTGAACACAACGCTCAAACAATTATTCAAGGAACATTGCATTCGCTTCATCATATTTCACTGGGAACCTCCACATTGAAATAGTTTTATCCAGTGCTCCTTTTGTAAAAAAAAGGTGGTGGAATGCTAAAAATTTTTTTTTGCAATTTTATACAGGGTATGTCACGGAACCCGTTCATTAGAAGTTTCTGGGGTCCCTTACTACTTATGAATTTGAAACTTTCAGGTTAAGGATAACCCATAGCCTTCTTTTGTTCTAAAATATTGTCGATGTTGTACAACTTCCGGAAAGACCGGAAATCGCCATTCATCTTCTTATTTTAAATGGAACATCCTGTATATTATTGCATTTTTGGATTATACAATCGATTCTACGTTAATCTGTATTAGATTATCCTACACCTATCTTCAACTGTTTTTGAGATATTATGATTTTTTTGAAAAATTTGCGCTTTGCGGAGGGATGTTTAATAGCCCACCTTTTGCTTTTCTTTGAACGCAAAACATTCATACTTTACAAACACGAAGTAAAACCAGAAGGGTTCACAAAATGCATTTGAAACCCTATCACAGATTATACAGGGCGTTCAAAATTAGTGGCAAAGTTAAAAAACTTCAAACACCAAAAAGTCATTTTTTTCAAATGGAACACCCCGTATATTTTTACATATTTGGAAGGCGATTTAATTTACACATCGATAAACTATAGGTATCCCTATACCTATCTTTAGCGGTTTTGTATTTATTAACACTTTTTATCTAATATTGATTAAAACTGCACTTAAAACTTATGGACATTTGAAAGTAGGCTATGAGTATGTAATACTTACTTGATTCCGATCCGTGCGGTTAGTTAACCAGGCTTGGCCTAAGTATCGATAAAAACCGAAGTATAATAATAATATCTTTTATTGAAAGCAAACTATTAAATTACATATTATGATTGTTCAAAATACGTTAAAACTGCACATTTGTTCTCAAAAGGAGTGAGTTCAGGTGTCTAGAAAAAAAGTAGAGACCTGTTCTTCCACTCAAACCTGTTAGACGTTCATGACCGTTTTTTATTTTGGCACTTTCAAATGTGCATAAGTTTTAAGTGCAGTTTTAATGAATAGGTATTAGATAAAAAGTGTTAATAACTGCAAAACCGCTAAAGATAGGTATAGTTTACCGATGCGTAAAGTAAATCGCTTTCCAAATATGTAAAAATATACGGGGTGTTCCATTTGAAAAAAATGACTTTTTGGTGTTTGAAGTTTTTCAAATTTGCCACTAATTTTGAACGCTCTGTATAATCTGTGATAGGTTTGCAAATGCATTTTGTGAACCCTTATGGTTTTAGTTCGTGTTTGTAAAGTATGAATGTTTTGCGTTCAAAGAAGAGCACAAGGTGGGCTATCAAACATCCCTCCGCAAAGCACAAATTTTTCAAAAAAATCATAATATCTCAAAAACAGTTGAAGATAGGTATAGGATAATCTAATACAGATTACCCCAGAATCGATTGTATAATCCAAAAATGCAATAATATACAGGGTGTTCCATTTAAAATAAGAAGATGAATGGCGATTTCCGGTCTTTCCGGAAGTTGTACAACATCGACAATATTTTAGAACAAAAGAAGGCTATGGGTTATCCTTAACCTGAAAGTTTCAAATTCATATGTAGTAAGGGACCTCAGAAACATCTAATGAACGGGTTCCGTGATATACCCTGTATAATATTTACAATTGTAATGTAATTATCTTATAATATAATATAATTGTAATTCAGAGTGCAAGCCAAAGTTTTGTCCAATTCTCATCTATCAAATCTTCACCATACCACAGAATAAAGCACAAGTGATTCTTGTGCTTTATTCTGTGACCATACGTTCTCCGAGGATGTGCGGGATGTGTCTGGTATTCGGACGATTTTTGCATTATGCTGCGTTCAGTGTTTAGGCAACCAAAATGCAGGGTCGGTTAAACGGGGGTGTAATTGAGGAGTTCTTGAAAATCAAATTCGATCTGCTCTGCTCAATCAAGGTTTATTAAGTGAATAAACCTTGCTGCTCAATAGGGCGATTTTATTTAGAGTAACAGCTATTTAAAAACAATCCGTCGAAAACAGGTGGTGGAACGCCGTTCCCATGTGCTCCATGACAAAAACAGCACTGGTTTTATCACAATTACTATTTCTTTAAATTTCTAATTGGAAGGTACCTATGCAATATTTTTTGCGTTTCTATGAATGGTTTTTGGGTAAAAGTGCCTAATATCTAATGCCTAATACCAACGAGTATTTTGCTAATACCTTTAAAACTTAATCGGCCTGCATATTTACACGAATTCTTTCTAAAAGTGTTGAATTATTTTCTTAATATAGGGCGATGTTGGTCCACCAGGGAAGCCAGGAGCTGCAGGATTAACGGGTAAATTAGGCGAAGTTGGAGCTAAAGGTGAAAAGGGTGAAAGAACTCGAAGGGGTATTAAAGGTCATAGAGGAGACATTGGCCCTCCTGGTATAAAAGGTGATATGGGTGAAAAAGGAGAGCCAGGTCCTAAAGGTTCTGTCGGACCGGAAGGAAAGAAAGGAGAAATTGTAAGTAAATAATTACGAATACACTAAATCAATAAAGTTCATAGGGACCAGTAGGAAATATCGGTTTAAAAGGAAATGATGGGCCCCAAGGTTCAATGGGTCCGGAAGGTCCCCCCGGACCTAAAGGTTTGATGGGTCATACGGGTTCAAAGGGAGAGGTTGGCCCTGCTGGTCCACCTGGACCCCCCGGTCCACCTGCTGATATGCCCCTGCTACCTCCTGAACTTTTATTCCAGGAAGAATTATCAAGGTCTCGAAGAAGTATAGAAAGCTTAATGTAAGGCATTACACTAATAGTTTCATTTAAATATACTTTTATATATTTTCAGAAATGATTTTGAAAAGGATTTAAAAGATATTAACCCCCAAGTAATTGGACAAAATAAACTAAGAGACGAAGATTTGAAATTCTTAGATATGTACAATAGTATTTACAACATGAGACAAGATTTAGAACGTATTAAGAAACCTTTGGGAACAAAAGAAAACCCCGCAAGAAGCTGTAAAGATCTCTTCTATGGGCATCCACAATTTTTGAATGGTAAATACGCATAATTTTGTTATTCGATATTGTTATAGTAATGGGTTAAGTGTGAATTTTTTAACACCCAATCACCTTACGTTTTATTACATTACTACACCTACTGCAAATTTAATAAGAAAAAAATTCTGGCAAGTTGCCACGGGACTTCCCTAGTATTAACACTTTTTTCAAAAAATAAATATAGCACAATTCAGAAAAAATACTCCTTCAAACTACATAAAAAACGGCAACTTTATCTTATAAAAAATGAGTGCCGCCATTTTAGCTTATACCGGAAGTGACGTCATCAAAGGTAATATCAGCATTTTTGCCCTTGGGCCGAATGCAATCGATTGGCGAAAACCGCATTTCGATAACTTTAATAGTTTCTGAGTATAGAGCGTTGCAAGAAAACGTGTACGGACAGACTACAGATTACAGACGACAGACGGAAATTTTTTTTCATTTTTTGAATCTACGTAGTACGTAACAATGTAATGTTGGGAGTTACCAAGCGTGTAAAAGTTTGGCCCCCCCCCTCCAGGATTGTTATCAATGACCCATTAAACAATATTAGAGGGGGGGGGGGGAGTTGAACGACCGCCATCTTGAAAATGCCCGCGAACATATTTTTGGCTATATCTTACCAGTCCAAATCGAACATACGTAGACTCTAATTGCACAGTTTTGTATTGCTAAGATAAATTGTTATATAACCGAAGTTGATAATCCTAGCGGATTTAATGTTTTTGGGCTTAAAATCTTAAATTATGGAATATGTAAAAAAACGCTAAAACATATCACTTTTTATTTCATCATTATCAACCTTTTAGATCTCGCTTTTATGAATAAAATGCAAAAACAATCAACGAAATCCGAGCACTGGTTACGAAAACATACAAGATTTAGGAATAGGTACCGCACCTTTGCTGAGCACACAATAATTGGTAGTTACAGGTCAAATTGAAAATGTCATAAGTTTGTTCTCTACAAAATATGCGAATTACCACTAAATACATACATTAATTAAGTCTAATCAATTTCTGAAGGCTTATGCCCCATTCGCGATTCCCTCGCCCTCTTAAGAGTAATGATCGCCATGACATGAATCAGATCAGAGAAACCGTACCGGTAAAGAAATCGAAAATACCCGAATTAATACAAATTTATAAATAATTAATAATTTTTTGTACGCCCGAGGGACAGCAATTTCCCGAGGTAATTGAGACCTATTAATTCCCGTGATACATAGATAATTTTATTTCTGACCGAGTTTAATAAAATTTGTTCATTTCCGGTATATTTGATTCAGGTATCGTCGATTGCAGTTTTGGTTATGGTTGTTGCTAGGTTACTTGTTCATAAAGAGACGTAGAGGGAATTATAGCGTCTTTATATCCCAAGGGAGACACTCTTTATTGATATCGTAACTATGACGATATAACTAAGCTTATAATATCACGGTCAGAAATAATAGTATATTATACACCAAGGTGGTGAAGACTGTTATTATTGACCGAGCACCAAGATTATTTCGCGAGGGGCTTTGCCCCGAGCGGAATAAGGTGCGAGGTCTATAAATGGCTTCACCACCGTGGTGTATATACAATTTTTTCCACTACTAGTCAAATTTAAGACACAAATTAAAAATAAAAAAATTTCTTGTAAAAATCAAGTAGGTAGCACAGGAATGCAAATTCCCATTATTAACCTAGGTTAATAATATAATAAATTATTAACCACTAGGTAGAGAAATTAAACTTCTCAGTTGTCTAGGATACGCAATAATTGTCAACTTCACAGCTAGTAGTGGAAAATAGTATATTATACACCAAGGTGGTGAAGACTGTTATTATTGACCGAGCACCTAGATTATTTCGCCCAGAGCGGAATAAGGTGCGAGGTCTATAAATGGCTTCACCACCGTGGTGTATATACAATTTTTTCCACTACTAGTCAAATTTAAGGCACAAATTAATAATAAAAAAAATTCTTGTAAAAATCAAGTAAGTAGGTAGCACAGGAATGCAAATTCGCCTTTCCACTACATAATAAAACAAAAATCAAGTAGTCTGATGCAGATTGACATTTCCATTAATAAAACTTTTATTCAAATAATTTTATCGTGTTAGGTAATTTTAAGCAGCAAATACGTTAAAGACAATCTCCTGGGTATACAAAATTATGTTGCACAAGTTTTTGTTAAACAACTATCCCTGAATTCTCACAACGTTTGAATTTGTCCATTATTAACCTAGGTTAATAATAGAAGAAATTATTGACCACTAAGGTAGAGAAATTAAACTTCTCAGTTGTCTAGGATACGCAATAATTGTCAACTTCACAGCTAGTAGTGGAAAATAACTATGGTGAACGCCAAACAAAATCCGTTGCACGTCATATAATGTGAGTGACGTCGATTGGGGGCAGTGTTGCCAGATTGTAATTGAAAGAAGGAAATGCAAATAAAACTTCTGAGTTCACTCGTAACTTTAGTTATAATAAATGTCAAATTAGTCAAACAAAATCAGAACTTCAAAATTGTGACAGTCAAAACATAACCACAACAAAACATTAAACCTTATGGAATTGGCATTGGCAACGTTGCTGAAAACAATCCAATGTTACCAACGTGGCGATCATAAAATTCTGATGAAATTAATGTTTACAGGTCGAATTTTCACGATTTTTATGCCGTTACATTTACGGCAGGGATGTCAATTATCAGGTGATTGATGACGTGCAACGGAGTTTGTTTGGCGTTTACCATATTTATATAACAAGTTGCAAAATGAACGTGTTTCTTTCACTATACATATGTGAAATTGAATCACGAGCTTGTGCAAAAAAGACGAAGTTTTGCAACGTGTTAATATACAAGATTTTTTGCAATTCAGTAAAATTCATCTTCATTTTGAATTTATTTGACTTTGGTAATTATTTGACGTCGGATATTTTCAAAGCAATCCTTGTTTGTTGCTATGGAAATAAACCATCACAACAATGAGTGACAAAATGAATAACATTTTGTCACTGAAATGGGTGACAAAATTATGACATTTCGTAACTGAATTGCAAAATAGTTATTTATGTATCAAGTACGCAAAATGATGTTTTAGTGGATGAGTCGAGCCGAGTCCGAAAACTTAGACGAATCCACTAAAACGTTTTGCGTACGTGATGCATACAACATTTTTTTGCATGAATTCTCTAAATTATCAAATTAATTTCATAAAAATTTAATTTGGTACGTACCACAGGTACGTACAGAACAGTTGTAAACGTCATATTTAGCTTTGACATAGTTGTTATAGCAACAACAAGTAAATTCGTAAAAAGTCAAAATAAAGATATCGTAAATACGTCAAAACCAATGAAAATCCAGCATTAAAGTTGTCATAGCGACTTTAGCGTACTTGTCCTTTAAAGATGTATTTTGCGGATTGTTTTCAGTCCGAAAAATGGTTACTTTGGAGACAGAATACAAAAAAAATATTTTTTGTATTCTGTCTCCAAAGTCCGCAAAATGGTTACTTTGGAGACAGAATACAAAAATTTAATTTGGTAGGTACGTACAGAACAGTTGTAAACGTCATATTTATCTTTGACATAGTTGTTATAGCAACAACAAGTAAATTCGTAAAAAGTCAAAATAAATACGTCAAAACGAATGAAAATCCAGCATTAAGGTTGTCATAGCGACTTTAGCGTACTTGTCCTTTAAAGATGTATTTTGCGGATTGTTTTCACTCCGCAAAATGGTTACTTTGGAGACAGAATACAAAAATATTTTTTTTATGAAATTAATTTGATAATTTAGAGAATTCATGCAAAAAAATGTTGTATGCATCACGTACGCAAAACGTTTTAGTGGATTCGTCTAAGTTTTCGGACTCGGCTTCGCCTCGTCCGACAAACTCGACTCATCCACTAAAACATCATTTTGCGTACTTGATACATAAATAACTATTTTAACACTAGTATTAGGATTTTTAACACGCTACTCTGTAAACGTCATCTTTTAACACTCTTGACAGCCGTTAAAAATGTCACTTTTAATGACAGTTGTACAAAAAATTATTAATTTATAAATTTGTATTAATTCGGGTATTTTCGATTTCTTTACCGGTACGGTTTCTCTGATCTGATTCATGTCATGGCGATCATTACTCTTAAGAGGGCGAGGGAATCGCGAATGGTGCATAAGCCTTCAGAAATTGATTAGACTTAATTAATGTATGTATTTAGTGGTAATTCGCATATTTTGTAGAGAACAAACTTATGACATTTTCAATTTGACCTGTAACTACCAATTATTGTGTGCTCAGCAAAGGTGCGGTACCTATTCCTAAATCTTGTATATTTTCGTAACCTGTGCTCGGATTTCGTTGATTGTTTTTGCATTTTAATCATAAAAGCGAGATCTAAAAGATTGATAATGATAAAATAAAAAGTGATATGTTTTTAGCGTTTTTTTTTACATATTCCATAATTTAAGATTTTAAGCCCAAAAACATTAAATCCGCTAGGATTATCAACTTTGGTTATATAACAATTTATCTTAGGAATACAAAACTGTGCAAATAGAGTCTACGTTATCTACGTATGTTTGATTTGGACATGCGGTTACTAAGATATAGCCAAAAATAGGTTCGCGGACATTTTCAATACTGTTGAATTAGGAAACTAACAAAACAACAAATGACTTGAAATTTTAAATTTGAATTGTCAACATAATTTTTTAAAAAATCACTAAACAATTTTATTATCTTTAATCTATATCTATAAAAATCAATGCCAGTAATGCCACTTTTCGTTGTAATTTTATAACTCAAGAACGGGCTAACCTATCTAAACCAAATGTTTAGGCTTTGTTCGGACTAATTAGCAGATGGTTTATGTGAAGTTTGCACAAAATCGGTCGAGCGGTTTTTAATTTATCACATTTTTTGTAACAAATGAATTCAATAAATGACGGATCATTTTGGCGTTAATTATTGCTTTGTATTTATATTTTTAAACATATTGTTGAGTGCATTCATACAAACGGTGAGGCTTGAATTGTTCAAATGTACTATGTATATGTGTGCGTGTACTTTTCTCTTTTTTTAAATTAAATTTTTTTATTATTTCACTTTATACGTAGCGAAGCACGTACTGCGCCACTAGTTATTAATAAAAAATTTAGAGTAAATTCATGCGAAATAGAAAAAATTCTGGCAAGTTGCCACGAGACTTCCCTCGTATTAATACTTTTTTCAAAAAATAAATACTACTGAATTCAGAAAAAAATACTCTTAAACTACATAAAAAACTGCAATTTTATCTTATAAAAAAATGAGTGCCGCCATTTCAGCATTTTCGTTCTTGGCCCGAATGCAATCGATTGGCGAAAACCGCATTTCGATAACTTTAATAGTTTCTGAGTATAGAGCGTTGCAGTCATTTTTTAAAAATGATTTTTTTAACACATTTTTCAAAAAATAAGTATAGCACAATATATATTGCTGAATTCAGAAAAAAATACTCTTTTAAACTACATAAAAAAACTGCAACTTTATGGGGGGTAAATACATAAGATTTTGATTTTTTATCGATAAAATTGCTTTTTACACGAAAATTTTATTACCATGGTTACAAACTCGAGAATCAACACCTTAGATAAATTCACGAGGGCGTAGCGCCAGTGAATTTATCTAAGGTGTTGGATTCGAGAGTTTTTACCAAATGGTAATCAAATTTGAGTTCCTTAAAAAGCAATTTTATCGAAAGAAAAAAATTAACATCGAGTGTATTTTAGGGAGATAAATGCACGACTTATAGTATTTCAAAAAAAATTTTGACGTTTGACGAATTGCGCCAAAGCCTGCTAAATTTCGAGTTTATAGTTAAATAAAAAGCAATGAAAGTATGTTCTAAAATGTACGTAAGAGAGAGATGATGAAACAAGGTGAAAGTTTTTATCACTTATTAAAAATGTACCTAGCTTTTTATCGATTATTGGTAATTCAAGTATGCTATGTGATTGGTCGTTTTAAACGAAATTCATTAATTTCATTGGTTTATTTTTCTGGAGTGTATTAATCTTATAAAATACTTCCCTTTTACTTCGTACTCGGGAAGTAAAAAATGAGTGCCGCCATTTTAGCTTACACCGGAAGTGACGTCATCAAAGGTACTATCAGCATTTTCGTCCTTGGCCCAAATGTAATTCATTAGCGAAAACCGCATTTCGATAACTTTAATAGTTTCTGAGTATCGAGCGTTGCAGTCGATTTTTAATAATTATTTTTTTTAACACTTTTTTCAAAAAATAAGTAAGCACAATATATATTGCTGAATTCAGAAAAAAATTCTCTTTTAAACTACATAAAAAAACTGCAACTTTATCTTATAAAAAAAATAAGTGCCGCCATTTTAGCTTACACCGGAAGTGACGTCATCAAAGGTAATATCAGCATTTTCGTTCTTGGCCCAAATGTAATTCATTAGCGAAAACCGCATTTCGATAACTTTAATAGTTTCTGAGTATCGAGCGTTGCAGTCATTTTTTAATAATTATTTTTTTTAACACTTTTTCAAAAAATAAGTATAGCACAATATATATTGCTGAATTCAAAAAAAAAATCTCTTTTAAACTACATAAAAAAAACTGCAACTTTATCTTATAAAAAAAATGAGTGCCGCCATTTTAGCTTATACCGGAAGTGACGTCATCAAAGGTAATAACAGCATTTTCGTCCTTGGCCCGAATGTAATCGATTGGCGAAAACCGCATTTCGATAACTTTAATAGTTTCTGAGTTTAGAGCGTTGCAAGGAATGTGTACGTACAGACTACAGACTACAGACTACAGACGACAGACGGAAAATTTTTTTTTGCATATTTTGAATCTACGTATTCGGAAACGCAAAGATATGTAAAAATTTCCATAGGTCAAATTTTTTTTTTGGAAAACTAATACAATACTTCCCTTTTACTTCGTACTCGGGAAGTAAAAATAGAATGAAAACCCCGTGTGACAATTACTTTTTGCCGTACTCATCCCTTTGCAGACCTCCTTTCAGTCGGTCTGCAAACCTGGTCTTCGTGCGACATAAAGTCTTATTGTGACACTTGTTTTCCAATATACTATTGCCGCTCGTAAGGCTCGAGAAGTTAAATTATAATGTATTTTTATTTATATACCTAATATGTTTTCAAATAAATATTTTCGTCCAGTCTTTTACAATCGCTGACTTATTTTTAATGTCACAAGGGCGGAAAATTATGATTCCACCGCGGGCCCTATTGACTCGCGTTACGCCGCTGCTAATACAGCTTTAGTAGCCGATACCACAGAAGACATAACACATAAGCGACACTTGTGGCGACACGTTTGATGTTCGTTTGACAAATCCGGGTGACCTTCGCCATGTTGTTAGTACTTTACGTGGGAAATTTAAAAACACTTTTGTAGTTTTCAGCATTAATCTAGGTACTTCTCTGGATGGCAACCATATTTCGCAAATGTTAACTTAATTTTTAATAGTTTACATTGGAATAAAAAACAAGTACTTTTTCAAAAATATTTATTTTCAATACAATAAGTATCTACTATTATTTTAAACTAAAGATTACATAAAATTTGTAATTTAAAATTTCTTTTTCTAGATGTTTTAAATTCCCTATTCGCAAATTTTATACAGCTAAAAATCTGAAACCTAATAAACAGCTTTAATAAATAAATGATGATTCGTGTAATATAAATTTAAGTATAGTCTGTCTCATAGATAACAATGCAGATTAGAAAATAAATCCATCAATGAGGTAAATTAGGTACAAGACGACATACTTTGAGATAGACTTGCCATGTTATGTTACCGTTATGATATAATAAATTGTGCCAAAGAACGGCATATAATACGTTCTACGTACTAACAAAAGTATGGCGACGAGACATGCGCCAAGAAATTTTGTTTTGGCGGGATTGGGGAGTGTCGCTTCCACAGACCAATAATGGTCTGTGGTCGCTTCTGTGTTATGTCTTCTGTGCCGATACCAAAGCTCTTAAACAAAAACAAAACATAGGGTGGTCAGCGGCGGACCTAGCAAAATTTTTAGGTTGTGCGAGATCTCATAGTGGCGCCCCTCCAAATACACAAATACAAAACTTTAGTGTTCTTTCTATGCAGTTGCTTCGTACTCAAATAACTGTTTCTTTCTTTGGGATCGGAGCGCTTTAAAAATGACAGCGCCAGGTGCGGTCGCACTGCTCGCACCGCCGCCGTAGGGCCGCAACTGGGAGGAATTTGGTTTTATTTAAAACAAATTATTATTAGATAGGTACCTACACTAAGTCAAATTTAAAGTTCTAACAATTTTAAGATACATTCACCCAACTCATAAAATAGCCTATAACTTTAGTTCGCTGTATAAAATGGAATCTGTTATATAAAAGTAAAACCATTGAACTGTACGCTATAGGCAACTGGAAAGGATACGAACTATTTCAATGCATTGTAGGCATCGAAGCTGACAAAGACAGTTGCGGAGTAGGTACTTCTGTCGCCTTCTAGCTCGTTGCGGTAGTAGAGCCGATGACAAAAAAGAGAAAAAAATAAAGATACCCATTCGTTGAGGGTTTCCTAACTTGGTTGTGGCTTGAGTGTTACTTATACGCGTTTCCTTTCCAGTTGCGTATAGCGTACAGTTCAATGTATAAAACTAACATTGCTTTAGCAGAATATTATTCTAGGTTGGTATTGGATTGATCCAAATATCGGTATGCCAGATGATTCCATATACGTTTACTGCAATATGTCCAGTGGTGGAGAGACATGCGTACCTCCAGACGTACATAGTGCTCAAATGCCCAACATTCCATGGAGAAAAGAAGGAAACTCCAACAATTGGTATTCAAACTTACGAGGAGGATTTAAAGTATTTTTATTCATATAAATTTTATTTTCTTCATTTTACAATTTCAGATAACGTACGAAACAGTCGGCGTTGTGCAAATGACGTTCTTAAAATTATTATCACATGAAGCTTACCAAAATTTCACATATTCCTGTATTAATGGAGTTGCATGGTACAATTCAAAAACAATGAACCATGATCTGTCAATAAAGTTATTAGGAGAAAATGAACAAGAATTCTCCAATGCAGCTATAAAACCCAATGTTATTAGCGACGGTTGCAAAGCAAGAACGGATAAAAGTGAAACAGTATTTGAAATTAGAACCAAGAAGCTAAATCAGTTACCAATAATCGACTTTTATCCCACTGATTATGGTATGTCTAACCAAGCATTTGGTTTCTCAGTTGGTCCTGTATGCTTCAAATAACTTTCAAATGGACTTTATTTGTGAATTATTACATTACATCTTGTTATTGTACTTATCAAGAAAATGTAAATATTCGTTTTCTATTCCTTATAATGTCACTGCCATGTTATACGTAATTCAAAATTTGTTAAGTTGCGCCAGAGAGATATATTTTTTTAGTTAAGTATTTACTCACAACTTTTAAAAATTCAACTGAAAAGAGTTGTGCAGGAATTTTTGATATTCTCCAGAAAAGTTTTTTTAAAAATTAGGTTAAAATGTAACAATACTGTAAGAAATGTAAATTTTACGTTTTATTCAATTTTTATTACAAAATTAGAAACTGAGCTTTTTTATTTTCGAAAGTGTTCGGTAATCTTACTCATCAAACAGCCGATATCTAATGAACTACAGCACATTCTTCAACTTAATAGGTACTTACCATTGAAAAGTCAATGATAGAATTCAACCTAAAAATTATTAGACGGCTTAATCAATTTGTTCGATCTACTATAATACACAGCATTTTTATAAGTGAAACAGTTATCATTAAATTTAAAAATTATGCAACAAAATAAAAATGGAAAATTTCAACGTATTTTTGTAGCTAATTTTATTTAGTCAAATCAAAACCATTACTATATTAGATTTATATACAGGGTGTCTCACGGCGACCGTCGGTTAGAAGTACATATATCAAGAACTGTAAAAGCTAGAAATTTGAAATTTTGCACATGCGACATGCCGTGTTTAATCTATTAAATAAAAATACTTTCCAAATGGCAGCACTTCCGAAAATACCGGAAGTGAGCATCAACATCTTTATTTTAAATAGATACGAACCAGGCAATTTTTTTTCACATTCTGATGTGTCATAAAATGTTTAGTAAGTGTGCTTAAAATAATCGCCGTATCAATTTCGATTGTTGAGAAAAAAAATTTTTTTCACTGAAAAATTTCAAAATCTTGTTTAGGAAATAAAATTGAAAGTCGAAAGTGGTAAAAGTTAGGCTAATGGGATTTTAGGTTCTCAATCTCGCAATATTGGGACACAAATTGTCTGTAATGGATTATAAAAAATTGCCCGCGGTTACGTATCTATTTGACGTTATTTCTCTTTTTTCAAATGGAATGCCTATTTAATTTTATCAGTCCATTCGATGCAGAAGTAAATTTCCTTTAAATTGATATACCATGTTCCTATACCTAAAATCAATGATTACAGAGTTATTTACATTTTTCTATTTAAATTTATAATTACAAAAGTTATTAGGTATTAGACCAGGTTATAATTCAGCAGTTAATTATTTATTTCAATATTTCGCAAGCTAATTGCTTGCTTCTTCAGGAACTAAAAAATATAACACAGTACTTAAGCTAACAATAAATTGTAAGAATACTTACAATAAATGTTTAACATGTCATATAAACACAGATTAAGGTCATATCAAACACAACAGTTATTAAAATATTGTAAAGATAAAATTTTCAAATGATGTCAGAAAAATGGCTGACAGATTAGCTTAAGTACTGTGTTATATTTTTTCGTTCCTGAAGAAGCAAGCAATTAGCTTGCGAAATATTGAAATAAATAATTAACTGCTGAATTATAACCTGGTCTAATACCTAATAACTTTTAACAATTGAATAATAAATTAGGACCAAATATTACTACTACTAACTAAATTACTTTACAAAATATGGCTGGCTTTGAAAATTTTCAAAAACTTTTTATTCAATTGTTTCTTATGATTCTTATGCTTTCTTATGTTTTCATTTTTATTTGACAGTTGTCAGTTAGCTATCAGTTTGAAAGTTTACGCTACATTTACGTTTGTTATCACTTATCAGTGTTATCTGTTTGAATTTTGATTTTTGCGCTTGATATTTGTTCTGGGCAATATGGAATACACAAATGCTGATATTCTAAATTTGTTTTACATTCATGGCGAATCTGCTCGTATTACTTTTCGGACCTGCAGAACCTTTAACTATTGAATAAAGAATCGCTCAACACTTTAACGAAAGATTTCTAAATGTGGGCGAAGTAAATGCGCCACGAAATTTGGCAAAGCCAGTGGTCCCCAATGACGCTGCAAAAACCAATGTATTGGAATATTTTAATGTTTTCCCTGAAAGATCTGTTCGTTCGGCGGAAAGAGACCTTGGATACTCAAGAAGTTCCATAGATAGAATTTTAAATAATCATAAAAGCATAAACATAAGAAACAATTGAATAAAATTTTTTTGAAAATTTTCAAAGCCAACCATGTTTTGTAAAGTATGTAATTATAAATTTAATTAAAAAAATGTAAATAACTCTGTAATCATTGATTTTAGATATAGGAATATGGTAGGTATAGGTATCAATTTAAAGGAAATTTATTTCTGCATCGAATGGACTAATAATTAAATAGGCATTCCATTTGAAAAAAGAAACTTTTTCAAGTTTTTCTTAAGTCTGGAAATAACGTCAAATAGATACGTAACCGCGGCCAATTTTTTATTATCCATTACAGACAATAATTGTATCTCAATCTTTCGAGATTGAGAACCTAAAATCCCATTAGCCTAACTTTTACCACTTTCGACTTTCAATTTTATTTCCTAAATAAGATTTTGAAATTTTTAGTGAAAAAAATTTTTTTTCTCGACAATCAAAATTGATACGCCGATTATTTTAAGCATACTTACTAAACATTTTATGACACATCAGAATGTGAAAAAAAATTGACCGGTTTGTATTTAAAATAAAGATGTTGATGCTCACT
Organism: Pyrocoelia pectoralis; assembly: GCA_036250285.1. Classification (NCBI taxonomy): domain Eukaryota; kingdom Metazoa; phylum Arthropoda; class Insecta; order Coleoptera; family Lampyridae; genus Pyrocoelia; species Pyrocoelia pectoralis. Next base: position 41,943,779 of record CM070074.1, read on the forward strand.
TCGGTATTTCCGGAAGTGCTGCCATTTGGAAAATATTTTCATTCAATAGATTAAACACGGCATGTCGCTTGTGCAAAATTTTAAATTTCTAGCTTTTACAGTTCTTGATATACTTCTAACCGACGGTCACCGTGAGACACCCTGTAGATATAATTACATTATTAAAAAAATCGTACGGCTTACAACCAATCTTACCGATGTTTGCAGTTTCTTAAAAAATAAACTAATTATTGTTGATACGAAAGCCAATCAGGGCCGCGGTAAGCATGTGATGCGCTCTGGGCCCGAGACGCCAAGCCCCCCCCCCCCCCCCCTGTTTAAAATCCACTATCCTACTCCTACTATGTTACTCATAGTGGCCGCGTCTTCCGCCAGTTTCCTGAATGCTATATTTTAGGAGGCAGCGGCGAAGCGCTTCGGGCTCTTATACAAGTACAACTACAAAATTAGTCGATTATTTTGTCTAACGCCGTAAACTATATAGAACTTTAAAGGTTACACATTATAGGTTTTGTTTAGTATAAAAGCGTTGCCCAGGCTTTTTATTAATATCAAGTTTGTGAAAAAAATTTATTGGGCCTAACCTCGTGCGCCCCAAAACCTCTGCGCCCCTGGGCCGGGGCCCACCGGGCCCATACATAAAATAGGCCCTGAAGCCAATGACTTTTTGTCGGGAAACTTGTTTTATATTGTTTACCTATTTTATTAACAATTTGAATTATTAAAAAATATTCAATAGGAAGGTTGCCCAGCTTAATACCCTGTATAATAAAGCCTCTTGCATCACTTGTCTATTACCGTTTGAGAGATATGGTATATTTAAAATCAATTATAGGTACATGGACACTCGTCTGATATATCATAATGTGTTCAACACCAAATTTACTCATCTCAACGCTCTTATCAATAAAGCCTTCAGTACCGCTTAGTCTTCGATTTCAAGTGCAGCAAATTCACAAAGATTGTCGCATCCGCGGATCCGCCCCATATTTAGTACGTATATCTGTATTGTAATGCTCTTCCTTTTAGAGTATTCACCGTATAGCCCACAATGCAAAAAAAAACATTTCTGAAACGTTTTGGAAACGTATCTCTGAAACATGAAACATCTGCGAAACAGCGACAGAAACGTATCATACACATAACATAGATGTTTAACGTCCACCTTCAGAAATCTACATTTGAAACAACACAAAAACATTACATGGAAACGTTTCATATAAGTAAAGTCTTTTGCCTCCTTCTCCAGGGCCCCCATTCGCTTCGTGTAGACTCGGAGATCAGTGATGCTGAAAAAACGCTTTGCTTCGTGTAGGACTCGTCGCCCGTTTAGAAAGTCAGCCAACAGATCCTTAAACTATAATGACTCGACAATTTTATCTACTATAGGTAACAAATTAATTAGTCTTAAATCTACACTCTGGAACTTTCGGCATAGGCACACAAGACTTCTTCAACTCATTCACTTTCCACAACCTAAACTTAACGTTACTACTTGAACTACCTCTTGTGCTACCACTTCCTACACCCTTTTCAACTTGCACTGATCGCGCCCTCACTCGCTAAGTTTTTTAGTCCGCTCACCACTACACTATAACTAGCTCCCTCGTGACTGGTTGGAATTGTTCAAGCCTTTCAGATTTAATTTGGTCGTCTATCTCCTCAGTTGTTCCAGTGGCTGCTGGAGGAAGTGCTGCTGCTAGATGTTCTATGATTTCTATATTATATAATCGTTCTTTTTGCGATCTTCACTCCATCGTGCTCCACCTCCCCTTCGAAATCCACCGCGCTTGTTGCCCAAAACTTCCGAGAAACGAGCTTTTTCAGTGTCTTCCACATTTTCGTAGGATCGCCTGCACAGTCGTCAATAGTTGCTTCGTAGTATGTACTTTTTCTTTTCTTCCCCTCATAACACAAACAAAAATATTTCTGTCTTTTATACTGCTTCCAACTTTCTTTCATTTCACTTCCACCTGGCATCGCCTCCTCCAGTAACCTAAACCTGTTGTACGCAGTATCTCTCCTCTCTCTTGCTTGCTTTACAGTCTATATAATGTTCTTACCCCCAGGTCCTACGCTAACTTCTGAATAAAACTTTTCGCTCGCTTACACAATTACTTATACATAAATATCAATTAAGTTAAGCACTAGACAATTGATACATATCAGTGGTGGTTTCAGGGGGTGGGGGGGCTAATTGGGTAATCCCCCCCCCCGAGACTTTCGTTCGCTTATTTATTTGCTTTTTAAAAATTACCAACATTTCAAACAAACAAGTTAAGTTATGGTGAATCTAGTCGGCGATCTATGACGGTGAATTTTTCCAAAACTGCTGGAGCGAGTCGTGGAAGGGACCGATACCCCATATTTTTTTAAATTACCCGCCTTAAGCCAGTTGGCTGGAAACGCCATTGATAAATATTAAGACACAAGTTGATTGAAAGTTTCAATTGTTAAAGGACTTCAATCAATATTAATACCAAATGTTACAATTTACAAATAGGTACATATTACATGTACTGATGTACAAAACAACAGGAACAAATCATATCAAACACATTTATATACAAAAACAAGTATCAAAAGGAGCAAATTCTTATAGAATTTTAATTTCAACCAACTTCAAATCTGTAACTAATTATGGCATACACTATATACAATATATATGTATATAACTACCCGCCCTCCCCACCTTACACATAACCACGCCGGATTCTGCACAAATGAGTCATTGTTTTTCTTTCTACCCTTAAGGGGGATGGGAGTGGAGAGGGTGACGGACAATTTGTAAATCACGAAAAAATGTTAGAGGAAAAAAAAGTAAAAAAGATCGTTTTTCTGAGGACGTGCAATTTTCCCCCTTTCCACCCCCAAAAAAGGGGTTGCAGTTGGGGGTGAAATTTGCAATTTGAGTATCGTTTTTTATGGAGAATCCAAAAGTAATAAAAAATAGATGTTCCCATTAAAGTTTTGAAAACTCACCCCCGCTCCACCCCACAGGAGGGGTGAGGGTGATGTTTACGTATCATGACTCAATAGGTTTCAACAAATAAAGGAAACGTATTTTTTTCTTTTTGTAATTGGACGTATCGTTCTCGAGATATTAAAGGGTGTATATTTTGACTTTAATGGCGTCCCGACGGCGAGCGGGTGATCCAATCAAAAAATTTACCAGCGATTTGGAATCAGTGGAGAATTTCCTATAAGATGACACCACGTCCAGCTTTCTAAACCCTATGTAACATCGACCAACGCACAGACACACAGACATCCGGACGAATTTAGTAACAAACTTTTTGAAGTTGGTTGATAACAACGGTACATGGAAACAAGTGTTATATGGTTTTAAGACATGCAAATACATGAAAAGTTATTATAAGTGGACATCACTGCAGTTATCTGTATAAATAAAAGTAGGTACAAGGTGTTGTAGCTCAAGGAGTGACAAATTCAATATGTCTGTCCCCGACACCGGTGCATAACAAGTATAGGATTGACCGTCAAATTGAAACCTGGCATCTCCATCTCCATATTAGTAGACCTACCCTAGCTGTTTTTCTCGATCTGGCCAAGGCCTTCGATACTATCAGTCATTCAAGGCTTTTAGAAAAGTTAAATAAAGTTGGCATTCGGGGTGTAGCAAATCGGTTAGTTCAATCATACCTTTACAAAAGGAAACAATATGTAAAAATTGGGGATGTCCACAGTGACCCACAATTCGTAAGCGTTGGTGTACCACAAGGCACAGTCTTGGGGCCACTCCTCTTTAATTTGTATATTAACGATTTTTTATTAAAAAAATTTCGGGGGTTCTCTATATGCATGTGCGGATGATACAGTTGCAATTTATGATGCTAATAATTGGTCAGAATTGAAGACCTTGGCAACTCAAAACCTGCAATTAATAAAAAAATGGTTTGATCAAAATCTGCTGACGCTAAACGTAAAAAAAACAAAGTTCATAACATTTTCATCGTATACAAACAACTTATCAAATTTCAAGCGATTAACATGCCATGAACATAACTGCAATACGAGGAATTGCACCTGTAACATTTTTATTGAGCAAACCGAAGCAATTAAATACTTGGGAGTTACAATCGACGCTGCTTTAAAATGGGATAAACATATTCAGGTGCTACTTAAAAAGTTAAGAGGTTTTTATTACATTTTTAAACAACTGAGAGATATTTTACCAATTAATAATTTGAAACAAATTTACTACGGACTAGTTGAGTCGCATATAGCGTATGGAATAATTGCATGGGGAGGCGCCTTAAAGACGGTACTCAAACCATTAGAGATAGTGCAAAAAAAAATTCTAAAAATTATATTCAGTAAACCTTTAAGATACAACTCCGACGACTTATATAATAACGAGGTCAGTGTGTTAGATATTAGACAAATTTTCTCTAAAATAGTACTTATAAAAATCTATAAAGACAAAAACTCAATTGACCACAACAATCCCTCGCACGCGTACAGTACACGTAACAAAGAACGAGATATCATAAACTTCCCCAAAGTAAGGAAATGCGCGGGGCAAAGAAATTTTGAGTACCTAACGGTACGAATTTATAATATCCTGCCTGCCGACATCAAGACCATTTCGTCATATAATTTATATAAAAAAAGCGTATCAAGGTGGTTAAAAAGTTGCCCCAGATCAGTTATCCACAAACTATTTTAGTAAAAAACTACGCAAAATCTTTCTTTCTCCTTGGGATTTAGATATTCTTTCCCCTACAACAAGTTATATTTTGTTGGATACCTATGTAAAATTACTGCACTTCACCACTACTATATTTATTATTTTGTACTACTTTACGAGACTTAGAAGAATTTTTGTTTTCTTTAAATAAGACACCAATAGTAAATTTACTATAAATGTACTTTCTGACGCAGACAAACTTTCAGTTTAAGCGTCTATTTCTTTTCGATGTAAAAAATTTACAAAGTTACAATAAAAAATATTATTATTAAAAAATATTATTATCTATTACCGTACACTTTTACATATCAAAATCATACATAATTCAAAACAGAAGAGATTGTGTTATAATAAACCCAGGGCCGGATGCTCCGACGTTCAGATTTTGTCAGACCGTGCGCATGACGTCACCCGTAGAGTGAATTACATTTGCGACATGCTCATTTGATGTGTTTTTCGTCTGTACCGAGTTTATTTTTCGAGATACAAAAAATTCCATAAGAACAAATATGCTCCTTATGATGTCTTTTATATGTAAAAAATAATAAGGTAGCTCAATCTCTCTCAGTTAACCTGAAAAATACTTGTATAAAATATCACAATTACATCTGATGGTGTTTGCGCCGCGACGACACAAAAACGGTGCTAGATAGAGGAAAATTGCATATGAACAAATTTGTAGAGCACAAAATTTACTAAAGAAAAGTCCGCGGTAGGGTGTCACGATCTTCGATAGTTTAAGAGTTACAGGCGTCCAAAATGATGCAAACCTTATTCGCGCAACTGTCCACACCGCTTTTTCCCAAACTAATGGAGATAATTACACCCTCCCGCGGACTTTTTTTTAGTAAATTTTGTGCTCTACAAATTTGTCCATATGCAATTTTCCTCTATCTAGCACCGTTTTTGTGTCGTCGCGGCGCAAACACCATCAGATGTAATTATGATATTTTATACAAGTATTTTTCAGGTTAACTGAGAGAGATTGAGCTACCCTATTATTTTTTACATATAAAAGACATCATAAGGAGCATATTTGTTCTTATGGAATTTTTTGTATCTCGAAAAATAAACTCGGTACAGACGAAAAATACATCAAATGAGTATTCCTCAAATGTAATTCACTCTACAAGTGACGTCACGCGTAATATTTGCGGACCGCCCACCATGCGCAACATCCTATCTTTAGTATTTATATCGTGTAATAAACCCATCACTGGGTTATGTAGCAGGCTCCCTGGTTTCGAGAGTCAAGCCTAAAGTTGAGAGTCGAGAAATAATCAGGACCTATTTATAATTTTTTTCTTCACCCGATTAGACCTCTACACGGTACCTATAAATAGTTAGTAGAAACAAGTCATGTTAAAATCATTCTTTGTCAATTGATAGAAATGCCGAGTAATTCAATCATATTATGAGTAGGTATTATGAACGCAAAAAGAGAATTTATATCAATTATTAATCCCCTATTTACCCTATCAAACACATGACAATCAATTAACATGAATAATCCTAATGCAACTTTAACTCTTCTACCAAGAGCTTGACGCAAAATTTACATTATAGGGACACATTAATTACAATAAGCAATAAACAATCAGTTACGGAGTTAACAAATGCAAAAGAATAAATTAAAGTCAATACTACCTAGAGTAGGTTCAAAATCTCGTGGCACTCGGAATGCGCGGCGGGATTTACAACAATTTCGAAAAATAGGCACGACATTATACGTCCAAAAACATTGGTAGGTAAAATGCCATCCTAAATATGTAGAGTAAATAAATATAGGTGTAATTATTTATAGAACTTCATATTAGTATCGTAGTATCGCGTTTAAATAAATCCCGCCACACATCTCGAGTGCCACGAGATTTTGAAACTACTCTACCTTAAAATAAAACACAAGTTATATCACAAAACCAACGAAAATGCAAAACGACGCTTTCACTTCGATGACCTCACCGTACAGATACCACGTTGCATTTCTGCTTTTACTCATTGGCTCCAAAACCTAGAAACCGACGTTACCGGAGTTGCCAAGATCTCGTAAATTTCTGTAGCATCTCAGATGGGGTTATCTCAATATACTCTTTGTTTCTACGTAGATCAGTGAAAGAAACAATAAAATAAATGGAATTATAAGGCCGGCCGCACATTGAGCGCAGCACAGCACAGCACAGCACAGCAGAGGATTTTGTAACCCATGGAATTAAAGCGAACACCGCATATTGCACGCAGCCGAGATGTAGTAGCGGCAGAGGATTATTTCCATTTAATTCCATGGGTTACAAAATCCTCTGCTGCGCTGTGCTATGCTGTGCTGTGCTGCGCTCAATGTGCGGCCGGTCTTAATCCTTACAAAATAAGACAACTTGTGGAGGAGTCCTGAAGCGATATAGAATGTAGCGAGTGAATTGTTTGAGACCAGTTTAGTATAGGGACCGGACAGATGACGTCATTAACCTATTTTTTTACAGCTCTGAGGGCAACATTTTTTCTATTCGTAATAGCACAGCCTATAGGTATTGTTCCGGTTCGCATGTACAGGTTGCCCGCGTTAAGAGAACGTGAGAGTTACATTCACAATTGTAATTTTAGCCCGCGTAAACTGAAAATACGTGTTTTTTGTAGCGTTTGTTTTTGTTTGCTCTCAGAGCTGTCAAAGATCTTAATTTTGTTGTTTTTTATTATTTATGTTGACCAAACATAAACATGTTATATATGGTTGAAGAGCACTTCAAATGAGGATTTTGATAAAGTAAAAATCCAATATGGCGCGCATAAGAAAAATGAAAGTTGACTTTGGCCGTGCGCAACTTAGTAGGCCTAGAAATTTGTTGATGCCATTTTTAAAATTGCCGTATCCTCTTACATATATCCTGAAAATTGCATGACCTTAACTTCTATAATAAAGAAAATATTGCGGTTTTTCGAAAATGCTACTTTTTGGTTTTCACCCTGTATCTACGTAAATATAATCATCATATAGGAAATCTGATTATGACACCGATTTTTTCTGTTAAAGAGAGCTCATAAGTATACCTTATTAGTTTTTTGCTAACTCTTATGATTATTGCTGTACCCCATGAAAACATCGAATTTGGCCCACCCTGTACCTCAGCAACGGAATTGATTTTTAAAAATTTAAATTGATAATCAGAGTCCGTAAATACAACATTTTTTCCCATTTTATTCTGCATGGCAATACTTACACATAAACTCAAAAATACACCTGCTACTTCCTACTACGACTTTTACCATTTATTACAAGGCCCCACAGAACACTCACTTTCAAGGCCCGTTATGAATTTCAGAAGGGCTATTGCGGAAAGGTTTTCTACAGTTAAATAAACTATTCATTTCTAGATGGCACCACTTACTTACAGCAAGGTTTGATATACCGAAATTGTCCATAAACAATGGCTAACTACTACAATATACATAAACAAGCAAAAACTAAAAACACTCAAACTTAAAGTTCCGTCAATAAAAATATAGTGATTACGTTCATATAGCTCTGTTTTGTAACGCCATTTCCAAAACTCTATCTGTATTGATTTTGGTCAGGGACAACGTCCTTGGATGAATTCTGAAGTACAGTCCTGTCCTGTTCTTTACATTTTCAGTTATTTAACAGCGCTATCTACTTTGAAATGACTATTATTAACGAAATACTCTAAACTAAATTAATAAATATGTTATAAAATTAAAGTGACATTAATTTTCGTCTATTTTTGCACTGTGTGCCTGTGATTTTATTTAATTTCTCACGTAATGTTTAATGTTTATTATTTTATATAAATTACATTCTTCAACATTTAAGCCAACACAACAGTGTTGTAGGTAAACCAGTTCCTGTTCCACAAAAATGAAAGTCACAGTAGTGATACGTTCAGTGTAATTTTGTAGGATAAATATTAAATTAATACATCTTATCAGTAAGTATCATCTTTGTTCACTTATATAACGATGCCGAATATAAAAATCAATGATTTTGTTGGAATCCTTAATTTTCTGTTAAACCTTAAATACAAACATATGCGAAAATAGTAGTACTATTTGTGGATATTAGAAAGTCAAGTAAATGTAAATTATTAAATAGTGGCTGTAATGTAACATTTTTCAAGCAACACTACTATTCTAACTTGAATTGTTTTATCAAGAAAGAAAAATTTTGACATTTAACATTGAGGTTAAGTTTAAAGTGTTTTAACGTTGACGTGTTATTTTTCTAGAGTAATTGAATAAATTAAAGCTTAATTAGAATTTTCGTAGGTACAGAAATGTCTTGGTTAAAAAGACGTGGGCAAACTACTAGCCCTAACCCTTCATCTGCACCACCCGTTCAATTGTACAATCCCAATCAACATTCCAATTTACAGGTTGGTATTTAACATTATGTGTTATGAGATTTTCTTATTACATATATTGTTTGAAAACCTTTTAGCAGAATTGGCAAAGTATAGGTAGATAAAATTGATCTAGAGATGACAATTTCTCTTGCAAAATGTGGTACCCTTTTTTGTCAACATGAATTTTGATACATGACAAGAAATAGTTACCACTCCTTTATCTTGGGGAATATATCAACTCTTTGTATTTGCTCTTAAATTTGTGATTAGTGGTAATCCCTTATTACAACTTTATTTTGAAGTGATAACGAAGTTGCGTTGTAATCATATAATCAAGCGTAGGTTTGAACATTAAGATAAAGGTCATTATGAATTCAATGATTCAGACATATTTTGTGTTATGGAATAAATATGTATTTTGCATAATAAAACTTTTGTAAGCTTATTTTATGGGTAGTTTAAAAAGTGTAAATGTCGAGATTCTTATACAGTGTGTCCCAGTTGAACTGACACATTTTGACTAAACGAAATAATATAATTGCGGTTTCAACCAATGAGTTTCAAATTTTGAAAAGTTTTTTCCAAATCATATTAAACAAATTTCCCACTTTACAGAGCGAGAGAAGAAAATTATGTATCTTCAACTAAAAATGGCTTGACTTATACTTATTTAAATAGAACCCCCTATATATTTTTACACTATTCCAAAGCTGAGTTCTTTAGCTTTTTAAAAATGTCAACATGTGCAGTTAATTTTTACATATTATAAAGAAGATAAACAAATTTTTGTGAGCGCATGCACTCTCATTCATAAAGGGCACCTTACACTATCAATATTATTGCACAATATTTATCCCGCAATATTTTGCGCAATATGCTACAGAAATATTGAATGCTCGCGGAGCCCGTACACGTCAAAATTCTTTAAGCAATATTTCAGTGTTCCCTTTGCTTCCAAACTGTGATGTACGCACAGGATCTTGTTTTCTGCTCCGCCATAGTGGCATCTATTCTATCAGCCGTTGGGGATCCTGAATTTGCTGGCATATTTGTAGCGCTATGCGCAACTTTAAATAAGCTGGAGAAGAATAAGAGGAAGAAGAAGAGAGTTTGGATAAAAATTGGTTAGAGGCGACCGACTCATGGTCGTAGAAACCTGCTTCGTGAACTCAGTTTAGAGCCGACAGATTACCACAATTTCTTAAGAATGAATGGAAGAGATATTCAATCAACTGTTGGGCATGGTTTCTCCACTAATTCAAAAGCAGGATACACCAATGAGGACAGTCATTTCTCCAACCGAACTTAATTTTGACATCATCCTCCGTTGCATTGGGGTACCTTTCGTTGTATCTACACCTCTAGTAACGTAGTCCACGACTGGGCCTTTTTGTCCCGATCCTTGCAGTCATCCGACTTGACTTTCCATAGGGCTGGAAACAGCAGAGTTGTGTCATTTCACAGGGCCGTAAAAACAACTAATTCATTAATTATACCTCAATGTAGTGCAGGAAAAAGTCGTGTTCACCTTCCTTTTTACTTTTCTTTACTTCATCACTCATTGTGATACTCTCCGGGGCACACAAGAGAAAAAACACGTCAAGCAAGTGCAAGTACATGCACAGACTGATGAAATATTGCGCATTATGTCAATAAATCACCTCACACGTCGCTACAAATATATAACATGGTGCAATAGATTGGAGGGTCTTCAATAAATATCAAACTTGTTTGAAAAATATTGAATGCCTTCAATATATTGAACAACCCACTTATATTGCCAATATTTATCCTGAAACAGTCAATATTATTGCACAAAAATTAATTCTTCAATATATTGTACAATAATATTGATAGTGTAAGGTGCCCTTTAGTTTCAATATCGCCAGTAGCTTTTCAATTTTTTAAAGTACATATTTTATGCATTTTTAATTTTTTTGTCATTTATACACTAAAATAAGTGCAAGTTACCAACACCTTTAATAAATGTGTACTTATAGCTAATTAAACATCTGGCATTAATTAAATAAAAAATATGGCAACTGAATTTTATAGAAATTGTTGAATATGGTGTAAAAATTAATTACAGATGTTGACATTTTTAGAAAGCTAAAGAACTCAGCTTTCGAATAGTGTAAAAATATACAGGGGGTTCTATTTAAATAAGTCAAGTTGTAATTTTGAGCTGAAGATAGGCAATTTGTCCACCCTCGGCCTGTATAACTAGATTATTTTTTTAATATGATTGGGAAAAACATCTCGAAATTTGGAACTCATTGATTGAAACCGCACATTTCTATTATATTTCGTTTATTAAAATATGTCAGTTTCAACTGGCACACCCTGTATAATAAATCTCCATCCATTTTGCAAATTTAACTTACTTGCTGCTTTTTAAAACAAAAGTAATTAATTAATTTCTCTAGGAGGTGAAAATTTTTATACCCTAAGTAAGTACTGGTTATTAACATTGTTACCATTAGATTTATACACTTTGTTTGCCAAATATACTAGGGGAGATTTTTAGATAATTTGTCATGACAAAACATGACATAACAGTAATCTACAAAGGAAAAGGTTAATATTGAATATTGACAGATCACATATTGAAGGTTTCTCATATAGCCAATGAAGGACTATCGGAAGCGACAACTTTTGAATAATAAAGTTGGAATGAGTTGTGTCTTTATTTTGCATGCCAAAATTGCTTATTTATGAAAAAAGTGGTACATCTGAGAAACTTCTATTGAAAATTTGCCTGTTTTAGCTCAGAGAATATTTTAATGATAATGATATGTGTGTTATATCATTGAGATCTGCCTACAGACCAAAAGTTTATGGTTCATAGGCGGTAACGTAAAACCTTTTCGCTACAATTTATTTGGGTAATAAGGGAATTTTATTGGTGGAATTTATATACAATAAGGCACAAAAATTAGAGGAGAAATTTGTAAAAATCATCATTAATGTAAATGTCTTAAATAAATGAACTGAACTATTGATGTGGGCATTTTACACTAGGCAAGCAAAATGTTTCCCAATACTCAAATGATTGAATAATTATTATGCTATTACATAAATAATAATTCCAGAGTACATAAATTACTATTCCTAAGCTAAACAGATTATAGGTGAGTGTTTCTAAAACTTCGAAATAATTTTTTTGGGAGACATATTGCAATTGGAACTTGTACAATGCATATGTGTACATTAACTAGCAGTACACTGATACCAAACTGCGCAGTGAACACTTTTTTGTGGCATATATGGCTAGGAAAATGTTGAAAACATATTAAGGTCTGTGGGGATACACAATTAAAATATCTTAACATTTCTGGCACTTCCGGTTATACCGGACGTAGATGCCAATTTCTAAATAAAATTCCTAGATAATGTCCTATACGTAAGTCCAAGTGTTGCTAACATATATTTAAAATTTTATGTAAAAAATGATGTTCCAGTACCTATATATCTTCAATTTCTATAAAAGACTTTAAAATTGATAGTTTAGTAAAGTAAGTTAATCATTGTGTTTCAGAGTCAGTGGCAACAACAAGATCTTCAAGCACCATCTAGCAATAATTGGTATTCACAGACACAATCAAATCAACAAAGTTTACAACAGCCATCATATTCGCAACCTGTTCTAGAACCATTTGACTGGAACCGTTCGTATACTCAACATCCTACCACTGCATTCAATCCCATTTCTAGTAACCAAAGTACTGAACAATACTCTCCATATAATTCTTTAAATTCTAACCGGAATAGTACCTATCAACAAAAAAATTATGCTAATCAACATTCACAAAATCCTACCTATAGTGAAACAGTAGCACCTCAACCACATGTTAATTCTGATAGTTGGAGTTGGGGATGGGGCGATGAAGATAATTCAAATATTCAAAATTTACCACAAGCAAACCCTACGTTCAATATAAACAATCTGAAAAGTTCTAATGAAGAAACGTGGAATTGGACTGTAGAAGACAGTAATACAAATTCTACTGATACACATGTCTCAGAAACACGTAGTCATTTTTCTAATAGTACCAATCAAAATTCTGCACATCAAAACATACAACATATAGGTATCCAGTCTAATACTTTTCCGCAAATGGGAAAACTGGCAGAAAAGCATTCGCAACCAGATGGTGTATACTCTCAAGATCCCAATTTGGAACATAATATAAATAAAATTCCTTCAACCCATTCGGATCATCTAAGTCATAATCAAACTGTAGTATCATCCACATCAAAACATAATAAAACTGATCACTTAACACCTCAATGGTCCACCGAATCACAACTGTCGCAAGATTCTTCTGATCTTTTGCATACTTCTGAAAGTGACAAAAGTCATATGCTATCCCGTAGTTCAACTATTAGTGAGTCACCTGTTTCTGGTCACGATATCAATCCAGAGAATGTAATAACACAAGAATCACCACAAAATCGACATCAAGAAACTTGTAATGTGCAAAATATGACAGAAGCATCCTCATCTGATAGTGTCTCTATGAATTATTACCGACAAGATACTTATAGTCTGCATCAAGAAAATAAAGAAGACATTTCTGGATTACGAGATGAACTAAAACAATATAAAAGTAATCAAACTGCTCCTCCACCTATGAAAAATCCAACTCCTCCTCATGTTTTACCCCCTACTGATGATGTTGCACAAAATCCATACAAATTAAACTCTGGTTTATCTCATAATAAGTCTGCCAACAGGCATAACTTAGATAGGCAAACTGGAACTTGTTCAGTTAATCAATTAAAGTATCCTCTCACTCAGAGTCCGTTTAACCAATCTGTAAATTTAGAAACTTTACCTGACAATTCTGAACAACCAGACACAATTTCGCCCATTTCTGAGAAAGTTAAACCTTCCATGCAACAGTGGCCTGAAAACAATGAAGTTGCTCCGATAAATGATAGAAATCAATATCTAGAAACTGGACAACTTTCTAACAATGACTTTAATCAACCACCCACGTCATCCCTAAATGATACTTCGGATTCTATTCCCCCGCCAGGCTTTCCACGGATGGTTTTAGGACAAATGGAGCAAGTTGATAATCTAGGAAATCAAGATGAACCTCCACCAGGACTGAGTAGAATGGTTCTAGGAGAAACATGCACTACCTCACCAATTGCAAAAATTGATAATACAGAACCATTGCATAGAATGATTCCAGGTGGTTCAAGTTCTCCAAAACCTATGTCTAGGTATCAGCCCACAAACTATTCAGTCCCTAAATTTGGAGATACATCAGAATCGGATTTAAATGCTCCCACTCCAAATCAAATACGCTCAGCTACTATTGGAGCAGATACACCGTCAATCAACCCAAATGTTGTTTCCGGTGCTTCTGTCAGTAATCGTTCAAAAACTATTGGTGCTGATATTACAATGCCTTACAGTAGTAGCAATTTGGAAAACATTAAATCAAATAGCAAAATTCTCAGTGCCTCAAATAACTTTAACAACAATATTCGAGAGACTAATTTAGATGGTGCTAATAACTTAGATGAAAAAATTATAAAACCTGTTGCTGCTAGGCGTGATTCGATTGAAGGTGAACCTCAAGATAGTTCTCTAAGTAATTTAGTTAATTCCATTAGAGATCTCAACGTTGGTGAAAGCTTAAGTAATGGTACTAACTCAACAATGGCTGTTACAGAGAGAACCACAAGAAGACCTAGTAAACAAGAAAGCACAGATAGTGAGCAGGAAAGTGGACGAATGCCACGTGAGCGAAAAGATCGGAGATTTTATGAAAAGCATGGTGATTATGATAGAGATAGAAATAAAAGATATTCTCCATCGCCAGATCGGTATAGAGAGAAAAAATATGAACGTATGAGGTACAGCAATCAACGTTATGATGACGAATCAGATTATTATAGTGACAAAGAAAGAGATAGAAAACGAAATGATAAAGATCGAAGAGAGGAATTGGATAGAAAGTATGGTAGTTTAAAACGAGATAAAGAAAAAGAAAAACGCAGAAAAGAACCAAGAAACTATAGGGATTATGGAAGGGATGGTCATAGAAAAGAGTATTATCATCGATATGAGGATGAGTATGATGACCATTCAAGGTATGTAGTTATTTATTGTGAGATACTGTAGCTTACTAAGAAATGTCATAGGTCAAGACCATCAAGTCGATCAGATTCACTTCATGATTCATACCGACAAGATCGTGATCGCCATCGCGAACGCGACAAATATAGGCGCCACAGAGATCAATATAATATGCCATACATGCAGGTAAAGTGTGTTAATGTTACATGGTATTAGTATGTTATATTGCTTATTAATTTGTAGGGTTACACTTATGATCCCTATAATCCATATTACCAGCAATATCAATATCATTATTACGAAAATTTAAGACGAACGAATCCACAAGCTTATGCAGAATGGTACCGAAAATATTATCAACAGAATAACTCTCAACAAAATTTTGGTAATGAAGATAGAGCTTCTGTTCATTCGGGACGAAGTTCTGCTAATGAAGAACTATCTAAAGATCGGTAAGTTGCACAATAATCAATATAATTTGGCTTTCATGTTTGGGGTGCAATGTTTCTAGTATTTTTGTGCCTAAATAATCCAAAGTTTATCACATTTTTACATAAATATGATTCAAAAGAACTGATGTGATGTCAATAAACAACCGGTCTGTATATACTTTGATTCAAATTAAGTTGGGTATGACTAATTCGCAAAATTACAAGAACCACTAAGATTTTATCTTTTTTAAACTGGAAAATTACCATTATATCTACTTATTTCAATGATAGCGTAATAGTTATTAACATAATGAGTATGGTAAATCAAGGTTTACGTTAACGAGTGAGATGTTTTGAAACAATCTTTGATTTGAATATTCCACAAATATAAATGAAGACAAAAGTCGATCACTTCATTTGTTTCATCTGACAGTAGTTACGAACAGTAATTAGATGTTTTGAAAGATGTCAGTTTATGTTGCTAGGCAGCATTTGCAATCTGTTAAAAACAACGGTAAAGTACAATTTATCTGACTCAAGTGAGGCAGGTGAAGCAGCAATTACTTAGTCAATATGAAATAAGAAGTATTTCAATGCTGTGTCAATGACTTGTTATAAGTTAGGAAATGGTACTTTACATACCTCATAGAAAAAGAACAAGAGAAGAACAATAGATTAGTGCACCTATAATACCGTAATACGGTTATAATAATACTGTCTCTACAGTACGAGAGACACAATTTCGAATACAAAATAACTTCAATATTCACCATTACCTCTACGCTCTATCACTCTCCACGCTCGCGCTGAATAATATCTAAAATCTAGGCAACCATGGATGTGATGGTAGTGACAGACCGCTGCGCACGCCATTCCATGTAACAGACAGGGATGCAGAGCGTTCTTCTGAAAGAAAGCGGATTTAACAGCATCGGTACGCGATTTAGCTAGGCACCCCATTTGCAATTTATCGACGCATCGTCATACTTTAAATTAGTATTTTAAAAGAATAAGTCGCACTTTTAGTCTTGCCAGTAGTATTATTTGAATCGCAATAATTTTCTTTTTCTGTTGGTACTATTGCCTTTTCTCTAAGTTAAATAGACGAGCAAGAATGAGCAAAAACGTTCAATACCATGTTAGATTGCTATGTTCGACTTTGAGAACAAACTCCCGGTGTATTAGTTAACTTATAATCTTTGTCATCATCAAATAACAGATGAGGGTATACAGCCTGTTTCAGAGTAAGCTTTTTACCCACACTATGGGTTGGGTACTACTTTCAAAATATTTGGCAGTAATATGTTTCAGGACATTCTCTACACGATGGTGATATCAGATTTTTAATTAAACGAATTATTTCAAAATGGCCTGAAACATATTACTGCCAAATATTTTGAAAGTACATGGTGCCCATGGTGTGGCTAAAAAAAAATAAGGCGCTTACTCTGAAACAGGCTGTATATTTCTAATACCGGATCTCGTACTAACTTGACAATGGCGTTTAATTTAACGAACGCCGCTAATAATATCCCTTAAGAAGTTTGAAGAAAATAGTATATTATACACCAAGGTGGTGAAGACTGTTATTATTGACCGAGCACCAAGATTATTTCGCGAGGGTTTGCCCCGAGCGGAATAAGGTGAGAGGTCTATAAATGGCTTCACCACCGTGGTGTATACATATACAATTTTTTCCACTACTAGTCAAATTTAAGACACAAATTAAAAATAAAAAAATGTCTTGTAAAAATCAAGTAGGTAGCACAGGAATGCAAATTCCCATTATTAACCTAGGTGAATAATATAATAGATTATTGACCACTAGGTAGAGAAATTAAACTTCTCAGTTGTCTAGGATACGCAATAATTGTCAACTTCACAGCTAGTAGTGGAAAATATATACCCTGTTCAAGTCACCAGCCGTTGCACGTCATAGCTTAAAACTTACTAAATCAATGACGTGTAATCAGCGTTGTCAAATGTACGTGTTGTCAGACTGACATTTTTAGATTAGGAACAAATAGATACTGTATACCTATGTAATAATAAAATACAACAACTAATGTAGACATAAACAAAATAAGAGTACCGATAAGTACTGTTTTTAGTAAGGCAGTTTAAAAAAAAATAGCTTAAGTGCGTACCGGTGAATTTAACAAAGTAAACAAAGCTTGACGTGACAACATCGAGATATTTTATGAGTTTATATTCGCACTACGTTTTAAGTTGTAAGTACGAACTGCAACGTGTGCGACAAGGATAAAACATGGTCGCTAACCCTACACGATTAATGACTTTTAATACCAACTGTACTTACGATGACATTTTGGCTGTAATGCAAATTTTATTAAAGTTGCTTAGTGAATTATAATATTATAGTATTGGTACACGAATAATGACGTGCAACGGCTGGTCATTTGAACAGGGTAAATTTTATTTGAAGGAGAAGTAACTTTTCATGGCTTGCCTTCTATAGGTGCGCCATGAAAAGTTATACTTCTCCGCCACATAAAATAATGTACTATTTTCATTTCTTCTATAAATTAACCTTTCAGGTGAAAAAATAAATAAATGCATATAGAGAATTTAGAATGATACAGAGATTGAAGGCTTGTGGTACCTCAGTTGGTTTACCCTAGTAGTAGGGTTCAAATCCCTGTCACGGGCAAAATTTTTCTATTTGCATAAAGAAGTATAATTTAAATACATATTGACATCACTCATTAATTCATTATACTTGTCAGCATATGACCAGCAGTGACATAAATGTGTAACTACTGACATTTCTTATTTATATACAAGATGTTACAAAAAGATTGGTTATAAATTATACAACAATTTCTAGGGATGAAAATAAAAATATGGTCTAATTTACCAATATACAAAAGTGAACCCACAAGATGTTACTGTTCCCGTCACGAAACCTGGCGACTGTCGATGCATTCCGGACTTTACCGATGCTTATTCCAGTGCAGTAGGCATAATTTGACATGAGTGTCCCTATTGTCATAATCTTAGGTTAGATGTCATAATATTTATGATTGATTACAATTTGAAAGTCGTTAAAGAAAATTAAGTTTTACTTTCATTTTACTCTGCATAGAGATAATAAGTTACAACTGTACTTGGTTTGTATTAACGTAGCTTTTATAATCGTGTTCAAAACGTATTTAAAATGTCTTTAAAGTCCGCGTGAAGTTGTTTATAATGTTTACAATTATTTTGCTTCACACAAAAATGACCACGAATTATTAACAGACATTAAATTAAAAGTGAGTGAAGCAACAAAGGTGTCTGTACGTTCTATCGAAAGAATTTTAAAAGAAAACTAAAGATAATATTGGTGATTGTGACGCTGCACCAAAGTTTCGTTCCCCAAAGAAGAAGCGACCAAGAAACAATTCAGTAACGAACGTAGAAGAATATGAAGCAGAATATTTTCGACGTATAATTTACAATTTTCATATTACTTACCGAAAAATGTCGCATGACAATTAGTAAACTAAAAGAAAAACTTAAAACCGATTTGGACTGGCAAGGATCGGAGAGTTCATTGAGAAGAATTGTTAGAAAATTGGGATTTAAATGGAGATTAGCTGAGATAACAGAAAGTTATTAATTAGTCGAGTACGTGGGGGTTTTTTGAATGCAAATGGTGGGGTAGTAGCGATTTTTTAGTATGTTGTTAAGCTTGGGGCCCTAATGAAAAATCCAAGTTTTCGAACTCGAGGCGTATGCGGTCGAGCCGCCATCTTGGAATTTAGGTACAAAAATTTGGTTTTTTGATAACTCAAAAACGGTGGCTTTCACGACAAAAGATGTTCTATATAAAGTTAAAGAAGACAAAATTTCCTACATTTTTTGTAAAAAAAATTTTTTGTATCACACATATGTTAGCTCCGTGAAGTTGCACTATTTGGAATCGGATCTTGAATCAGCATAAAATTTCACATAAGATCCATATCTTAACTCGGTTGTAAACAATACGCATCTCTTGCAACGCACGGACGGAATATTGATTCCAGTAACGAACGAAGTTCGTTGAAAATTTCGCGAAATATATTTACTTTTCATTTGTGTTGTTTTTTATACCAAATACTTTGTAGGTTTAATTAAGAGAAATCATGCCAAGTTAAATAAAGACCAATTCATGAATTTTTTTAAAACATGATTATACCACAGAATAAAACTTAAGTGTATTTATTCTGTGATTATACTTAATAACCGTAGTAACAGTACGCTTATGGAATCCGAACACAAAAAGCGCCTTCTACGCATAAATTGCTCTCGCCAGGTTTCGTGACGGGAGCTGTAGTCATGTGAAAGTTACAAATTTACATTTAAATATATGGGTTGTTATAATTGTACCTATCCAGGAGAGTTGGCGTGCACATCATTACTTGTAATTGTATGTATTAAGATTAAAATTTGAAGTGAATTCAGCGTTTTTTACATATTTAAGAAATAATGACGTCAGGAATGAAATCTGCCAAATCGTAACAAGGCAGTGTTGCAATTAATACTTTAATTACCCACAGGTAGTTGTTTGTACTACTTTAAAATTGTAGTAGTAATGTTTTACGTGCTTAATTAATCCATTATGTATCTTAAAATATTGGTTAGAGCTTACCAGCAAAGTCTTTGTTACCAGCTTAGTAAAGCTAAATGCGGAATAGTGCAATCAAAATATTAACGTCTGCTGCGATTGGACTCAATGAGATTATAAATAATCATTGAACTATACGCTATACGCAACTGGAAGGGATACGGCCTATTCTAATGCATTGTAGGCGTTGAAGCCATGCTTGCCTGACAAGCACAGATGTCGACTGGGTATTTCTGTCGCTTTCTAACTTGTTGCGTTAGTAGGGCAGATATCTTTTAACCGCGTATTTCCCATAGTTTGAAAGGTGTAAAATAATATTTGAAAGTGATTGTGAAATTTATTAAATCAAAACACGATGGTGAATTGTTGTGTTGCATACGGATGTCCTAATTTAGCCGATAAACGCAGTATTAAACAATTTCATGGGTGAATAAGTCTTGTTAATACCTTAGAATATAAAAATCTAAGGTTAATACAAATTTTATCTAACGTTATTTGCTATCGTTGTCAACGCAACTTATACGATTTGTTTTTAATAAAAATAACGTAACGTGTAATTTCTCCGTGCCCAATAAAAGGCCCAGGAATGAAATGAAGAGAAATATTAATAAGTGCGGGTGTTTTTAGTTCTGTTCAGAATAGGCGGATTTTCGGGATAGTGGGGTTCTACTGTATTTTCAAAGACACGCAATGTAGAAATTGCATAATTTTTGTCTGGTGAACTCTTACCTTGAAAATATAACAAACGTCGGTATGGAGAAGTACATTTCTTTACAGTATTAGATCATATATATACTCCAATGATCTAAGGGTGAATTAGTCAATTTAACAATTTAATATTGTAGTTCATAACAATTAGTAGAAAATAGCATCAAATTTTATATAACTTTTTTTACTACAAACGAAATAACTGAATTAATTTTGTAATGTTCTGTAAACGCGTTTGTATTCTGAATATGCATGTACAAGTATAGCGTCACAAAAATTGTACGTATATATCTCATAATAAAACATTGATTTATTTTATTGTAAACGTTTTATTGACCTGGATCACAATGGATGTATGACTGGTGAAAGAGATAACCATCAACGTATTTTCACCTGATTTACTTACATTTTATTCCCCGTGTTATCGTTTATAGATATGACGTTGCGTGCGAAAGAAAGAGACAGAAATACCCAGTCGTTGAGGGTTGCCTAACTTTGCTGTGGCTTCAGTGCCGCTTATGGACGTTTCCTTTCCAGTTGCGTATAGTGTATATAGTAGTTCAATGTAAATAATATTTTTGTAAATATTTTTGGCGGGCTTTTAAATCGGCATGTAGGAGTTTGATATATACCCTGTTCAAGTGACCAGCCGTTGCACGTCATTATTCGTGTACCAATGCTATAATTATAATTTACTAAGCAACTTTAATAAAATTTGCATTAAAGCCAAAATGTCATCGTAAGTACAGTTGGTATTAAAAGTCATTAATCGTGTAGGGTTAGCGACCATATTTTATCCTTGTCGCACACTTTGCAGTTCGTACTTACAACTTAAAACGTAGTGCGAATATAAACTCATAAAATATCTCGATGTTGTCACGTCAAGTTTTGTTTACTTTGTTAAATTCACCGGTACGCATTTAAGCTATTTTTTTTTAAATTGCCTTACTAAAAACAGTACTTATCAGTACTCATATTATATTGTTTATGTCTACATTAGTTGTTGTATTTTATTATTACATAGGTATACAGTATCTATTTGTTCCTAACCTAAAAATGTCAGTCTGACAACACGTACATTTGACAACGCTGATTACACGTCATTGATTTAGTAAGTTTTAAGCTATGACGTGCAACGGCTGGTGACTTGAACAATTTAGTATGAATCATGGTCAGTTAAGCTTTAATATTTGAAGGAAATAGGCTAACCATAGGTATATGAAAATTAAGTTCTTTTGAGATTGTCTCATAAATTCCAACAAAAAATAAGCCTGGAATATCCAATGATATTTTATAAAACTGTGTATTG
Source organism: Pyrocoelia pectoralis (assembly GCA_036250285.1). Lineage (NCBI taxonomy): Eukaryota > Metazoa > Arthropoda > Insecta > Coleoptera > Lampyridae > Pyrocoelia > Pyrocoelia pectoralis. Next base: position 41,965,996 of record CM070074.1, read on the forward strand.
TCCAGTACCTTGTAGCGATACATACAAAAAAAGAAATTAGTGTTACAAATTTTTTGCCAAGGTGAGGTAAGTTTTTTGAGGGAATGGTTTCCTTTTTGGGGGACGATATTTTTTGGCTTGTATGGAAGCACATGTTTTAGGTTTCGCTCATAATCATTATCACTAAAGTGTTTTGAACAAATTCGAGCATTTTTGACATTAAATTTACTATTCCCTCTATATATAGGGAAAGCCAAACAAACTTGCGTGCACGTCATCAATGACGTATTTCCATGTCTTTTGTGGCAAAGTTTCCATCGCTAAGTGTATCATAAAATTTGTAAAAAAAAACTCTAAAAGCAATGCAATTAATATAAGACTTTTGAGATGAAAATGTATGTGCACAAGCTTGTTTTTGTTGGGTTTAGACGCCTCTCAATGTAGAATGTTGTGATAAAATTTTAATCAACTGACCAGTAAGTAACGACGTAAACCTAGCCACTGTCAAGGAATGGTGCTGTGTTGCCATATTTTATTCATCGATATTTTGAGGTTACGGATGACAGTAGTATTCTGACAGGCATATTTAATTGATTTTTGTCGTCAACAATTTGTAATAGTAATTAATATTTATTTTTGGTTGAATAAGAAATATTTGCTGGGACATTAAATATTTCCTTATCACTTTGACAATACTGTAAATGTAAACGTCATCAAACGCTGATGACGTGCACGCAACTTAGTTTGGCTTTCCCTATAGTCTATGTAAACTCTTTTCAATACCATGTGATCTATGACGTCAGAATGACGTTTAATTATACCAACGTACCTACCAGTTATACATCCCCATTACAAATCGCAGTAAGTTCTAATGAATTTCGCTGAGCGAGTTGGCTGAATTGTTTTAAAATAGTCCACGTTGCCAGTCTTGTTTAATTTCTAACCTCATAATTTAATAACATAACCGTTATATTGAATGTTGAAATGTAAACAAATATTTGACAACATTGTTTAAATTTGACGTCATGAAGTTTGATCACGTGGTATTGAAAAGAGTTTACGTAGACTATAGTAATAGGTGTATCTTCAAATGGAACTAGATTATATGTATATTCATGACTACAAGCTGCTTCTTACATAGCATATATCTAAAATTTTGTAAATGTTATATAAACTGTATCAAAATGTTACCAAATTATTCAATGCTCGAATTGTACATAGTTTAAACAAAAACTATTTTTTATAAAATATAAAGCAAAAATGAGTAAACAATAATAATGGCTGATGTTGCTTTTTAATTCGCGACACACGTTTTAGTATACTGATATGAATTGTACAGGAGATTTATGTTTTCAGCCTTATCCTTTCTAATACATGTGGTTGAGGTAGAAAGATAATATACAATTTTACTTTTAGTAGATGATTCATACCCAACATAACGTGAAACAAACTATGTATATCTTTTGTCTTTTTGTGTGTGATGTAATTACTATGATACCCAACTTAAATGCAAAGGTGGTCCCTAGTGTTGGATTTGGATGTGAAATTTATGGTAATTCCAATTATGCTTGGGAAATATGTTGATATTCAGATGAACAACAAAACTTCTTTTTCTATAAAGTACAGGACCAGTGTATGTTGTTTTCATTGTAGTAGAGTTACATTTTTATTGCAAATTTGAATTTTTTAAACTGCAGAATATCAACATTTATTTATTCAACCCCACTCTTTAAACATTGCTTAATAATGTTATTGGTGATTTACCCATAAGTACATAATTTGTTGCGAAGTGCAATGTGTTTTAATATTATGTAAAAGTTGTAAAACTGCAATTTAGAATGCAATGTAAAACAATCACAAGTTACTTAAGTTGAGGTAGGTATCAATAATTTCCAGAACAGAGTTCATGTCAAACAATAGAATTAGCTTAAGCTTTTTGTCTTATCCAGCAATTAATTTTTTTTATATAAAAGGTTTTACATTTTACATTCACTAGCTTATCATTAATAATATGATTTCACTTAATACACGCATCAAACACAATTATGCAGCAATAATGGCAAAACAGCAGTGCAAATTATGAAATGTTACACGACTTTTAAGCTATTAAGATACCTTAAATGTTTTGGATGGCTCTATTGGCACATTATTTGTAGCTGAAGGTTATTCTACATTTTGTAGCTAGAAGCTATGCCTACACATACGCTTCTTGTTATGATGTGCAGAGGTGCACAACACTTCTTATCTCATTTGCAAAAATGTAGCTACGCCCCTATCTTATGAGACGCTCGATAGGTTTGCGTATACTACAGTCATCGCTATCTATTAACCAAATCCAACACTTCATACCAAATAGTGAGCATCTCAGTATATATTTATTACAAAAGCATTAATGTTACAAAAATGAGTTGATTATTCAACTTATTTTGTAAATATGTATTAACATGCTCGTTTTTTTACACAAAGTACCTATAGTTATTCATTACATTAACTACAGAGATTGTGAACATCAGTTTCTTTTTGCAAGTGTGGTAAGCTCGATTATTTTCTCATTGACACTAAGAAAAAGACAATTATAAATACACAATTCTTTTCTATAGTTTATTCGTTCTTAAATGTCGCATTTCGGATTAAACGCCCCTAAAAGTAAGACAAGGTAAAACGTATATGGTAACCTTGTCTTGCTTCTTACGCACACGTACCATTCATTCATCCTACTTGACGACGTGAAATATGTTTGTCAATGTACAAGATAAAGGCAGAATAGCGGAAGGCGTGTATGCTATTCTGTCTTTATCTTATACATTGACAAACATATTTCACGTCATAAAGTGGGATGAATGAATGGTATGTATGCGTAAGAAGCAAGACAAGGTTACCATATACGTTTTACCTTGTCTTACTTTTAGGGGTGTTTAATCCGAAATGCGACATTTAAGAATGAATAAACTTTAGTAGCTTTTTATTTTTTAATTTGTTCTTATAAAATACATACTTTTGCATAACACTGCAACTTTAAAATAATAAAAATGTACACCCTAATCTTACACTCTAATTGAATTTATACAAAAGTGGGTTATCAAATTACTAATACAAAATTGAATACTTGTGATTCTATTTAGGTATACACGTCAGAGTTATTACAACCAGGCAAGCTTGAACTACTACAGAGAGCCTCACATTCATAGCATTTTAGACCATTATGCCCCCGACGAATCTAGGTGAGATCATTCTCAACCCACAACTTATATTTTCAAACTGTACAGTAGATTGATATATTATTGCTTGATTAATTGAATTAAGAAAATTTGTATTCAATAGAATCTAATTTGGGATTACTAAATTGGTGTAAGAAAAGGGTTATAATGCATTGGCTTGAGTTTAATGAGTAATTGGTGTATGTTTGCCAAGTGGTGTAGATGGTTGGATATTTGATTTGCTTCATTTGCTGTTCTGCTTTATTTGCTTACATATTGTTTCTATATTAATTTGCTTGTGTGTGAATGTCTAGGATATTTTACATGGTGAACTAAAAATGTGTAATCTATGTAAGATGTTAGATACATATTAACTAAGAAAGGTAGGATCTTATTCTTTGGCATGTAATGTATGCACTCCACTAGTCCTCTGAAAAAGGTATTCAACCAGTTTGAGTTCTGTGTAAATAACAGATCATTATGATGACAGTTCACAGTATAACACAGTACATTCCAATTTCATCAGATACATAAACAATTTAAACAACCGTTTATTTTGCCATTTATTTACATCTTGCATTCAACTAATCATTTTTTCGATACAACCAAGTAAGATAAACAAAAAGAGTCAACCATGTTTTAATAAATAATAATTTATGTTGTATTTATGTGTTCTAAAGACAATGATGAAAACTTTATATTTTTGTTATTTTAAGGGTGTGCATTAAACCAAAAACAAGTTAAAATATTTTATAAATATACAATTTACCAAAATCTTCACCATGTAAATAGTGTACTTTCAAACCATTTTCTTTGTCAAACATAAGTACCACATTGACCTTTTTGTCATTTTGAATAAACCTTTATCTCTAATATCATTAATTTGCGGACCTATGTTTATTTACACTTTCGTCTGTTTTTGTCCTAGTATTAGTGTCCGACCGAACCTTTGGCTTCGGCCAAAATAGGCCGAAGTTTTGGCCGAAGCCGACGGTTTCCAGCAAATACCGAAAATCAACCAACTATTGCGAAATGCGCGCGAATGCGATGAAAAAGTTAAAGGAACCTTTGCTTCTAAGAAATGCCAATATTTATGAATATTGGGCTTCTAGTCCATATGCCATAGTCAAATATGCAATTACATCCTGCTAGTTAAAATTTTTTTTTACAACTTTGTCAAATTACTACCCACCGATACTGATACGATTTCCTATTTTTGTCAACAATAACAATGCAAATGTAAGTGTAGTTACGTGAAATCTAGGATGCACTGATAAACAAATGATTTGTATTATATCAAGAAGTGTTTGACAGTGAGGTTTCTGAACGGAACGGAAATCATGTCAGTATCGGTAGGTAGTAATTTGAGAAAAAGTTGTAAAAAAAAATTTTTAACTAGCAGGATGTAATTCCATATTTGAACGTAGTTTTTAGTTCTGATTAACTTTTTTTAATAACAATTTTCGATATTGTCAAAAATAAAGGTACTTTACTCTTGAGCAAAATTCATATTTTTTGACAAACCGCGTACACGACTGAAAAAATTTAATATCTGATGATTTTAAATTTTAGAACATGCAGAACTTTTTATAAAGAATAACTTTTTTTCGTAAAATTAATAATAAAAAAGTTTTCCATATGGTGCGAACTTAAGCAGACACACTGTATATTAAAAAAATTATTTTTAACTTCATAATTTTGTACATATTATTATTTATATTGCTGATGTTTAATGCTAAAATAAACGCCTAAATATAACTTTTGATTCTAAAATTGATACATTCCTATTTTACCAAACATTATAACAATAATAATTATTAAACATGAAATGGAATTATCTTATGAACAATTTTTTTTGTTGTTTTGCAAATTTGCTGTGCTAAAAAAATTGTTCTAGGTCATTGTTGGCTGTATACAGTGTGTCCCCGGATTGAGTTCACAATAGGTGAGATGGACCAAAAATGTTCGAATTGGAATTTCATATTTTGGGATTCCGGCATGGTTAGTCTGAAACTTATTTTTAGTTTACTTTCGATTTGTTAAAATCAAGTAGGCCTTTACAGTTGAGCAAAAATCCTTTATTTGTCAATTTCGTTTCAGGTAAAGTACTTTTTCCGTTCATAGTACGCCAAAGTGTCACTAAGAAAAGTTGTTCAGAATGAAAAGTTATGGCGTTATGCAAATTTTCAGACTGATCGGTCTACTTTGATAATAGAAGTAGAAAATAGGAGAAAAATAAACTATAAACTTAAATAAAAACTAAGGAACAAGTAATTTGCAACTTACTGAGATAAGTAATCAATTTAGAACAAATACTTCAAAGTTTTGACGTGTATCTAAGGTAATAACAGTAAATTTGTTGCTTTAGAAATACGACGCGGTTGTTCATTCATACAAATCATCCATAATAAAAGCAGATTTTATCATAGTAGGCCGATCATTCTGAAAATTTGCATAACGCCAAACTTTTGATTCTGAACAACTTTTCTTAGTGACACTTTGGCGTACTATGAACGGAAAAGGTACTTTACCTGAAACGAAATTGACAAATAACTGATTTTTGCTCAACTGTAAAGGCCTACTTGATTTTAACAAATCAAAAGTAAACTAAAAATAAGTTTCAGACCAAGCAGGGTGGAATCCCAAAATATGTAATTCCAATTCGAAATTTTTTGGTCCATCTCACCTATTTTGAACTCAATCCGGGGACACACTGTATAAGTGTATAATATGGCGTTTCGAAATTTAGTATTATGTGGATTCTTCAAATTGGAAGTGATGGAATAAACAAAATGTACTTTATTCAAGTGACCAACCGTTGCACGTGATTATTCGTATACCAATACTATAATTATAAGTTATCCACAATGTCATCGTAAGTTCAGTTGGTATTAAAAGTCATTAATCGTGTAGGGTTCACATCCATATTTTATCCTTGTCACACACTTTGCAGTACGTATTTACAACTTAAAACGTAGTGCGAATATAAACTTATAAAATATCTCGATGTTGTCACGTCAAATTTTGTTTACTTTGTTAAATTTACCTACTTAACCTATTTTTTTTTAAATTGCCTTATTAAAAACCACTTTTCAGTACTCTTATTTCATTTATGTCTACATTAGTTGATGTATTTTATTATTACATAGGTATACAGTATCTATTTGTTCCTAACCTAAAAATAATATTATAAGCAATCAGTCTGACAACACGTACACTGGACAACGCTAATTACACATCATTGATTTAGTAAGTTTTAAGCTATGACGTGCAACGGCTGATGACTTGAATAGAGTATATTAACCATCAATGGTTCTGGTTATTGTTGTTAGTTTATCTCTCTGTTTGTTATTAATATCTGCAATAAAGTTTCCCGAATGCCATCAATATATCCTCGGTACTAACAAACTAAAGTTTTGCTAACTTTACTTATGTAGGTACGGGATGTCAATTTGATCATTTACAAGGGGTTTCTTGGTTGAAGGAAGAAAAATAACTATATCATATTTATGTAATTAATTTTAAGTATCTCTCTTATATGACTAATCAGCTCTGATACCAATTGGAACAATTTGAAGAACCTGAATCAGAAGCATGTATTTTTAAGGATTGTCATTTGAGACTTTGGGGAGTGGGGCTGCTATCCAAAGGTACCTTATCAATCCTAATACCCTCGTCGACATTATTAAAATAGTTTCAAATAATTTTGAAGTACAGTAAAGGCTCGGAAATCCGAATCAATTAAAGTTGACTGATCCGGTTTAAGGGAACAGCTGAATGATTAGATACATTATTGAAATTACTAAATAAAAGAAGAAATAAACAAAGAAATGTTTATTAGATTCTGTTTAAATGGAAGCTAAAGAGCATTAACCATTCTAATACAGGCATGCCTTTCTGCTTCTTTTCCATTGCATTGTATGCAGGTACTGACACGTCCAATAGCTCATGCTTTATTCTTATTCTTATTTCATCTCTGCCCAGTCCTCCAACGTCTTCGTCAGAGGAGGAACTGTTTTCACTATCCAGTTACAAGTCAAAGTGATCTTCATCGCCATCGATCCATTCATAAATTTCAGTTTCGTTAGGTTGATTGACAGTGCTAATTTGCTGCAACATGTTTTTAATTTCGCTATAATCTTGTTGATCTTAGTCGAATGTAATTTTTCTCTCAGAATCGCCAATGGGATGTCATCATCTGAATCACATTCATTTTCTGAATTTACAGCAACGTTAACTGATTCATTGTCAGCTAAATGGCAGAAGATTTTCTTCCAACACTTCTCTATTGAGTGAGCTAATAATTTGTTCCCATCTTTCAAATTTATGATCTTAAGAGGCCTTGAGGTGTCCTCTCCTCCAAAGATAAAACGTGGACCAGAAGGCTTTTATGATAGTACATCTTGGTCAAACCTATGGCTATTTGATCCATGTATTGCATAAGTTTTGTGGCAGGAACATCGATTTGGTGGCATGGAGCATTGTCGACCAACAGCTTTTCCATTGAGATTATTATCAGCTTGAATCTGCCTCACATGTACAACGAAAGACTCGAAACCATTTTACAAATAGGGAAGAAATCATTCAGGCGTTTTTTGTTGAGAAGTATTCTACTGGAAGTCTAGCAGAATTCTTGGCTTTTCCGATGACCATCATTGCCATTTGTACAGGCAAGAAACATTACTCTCTCGTTTGACCCTGGGTCAGTTGCCTCTAAGCATGCATCAAAGTTTCCAGAATAATTCATCTCCAGTGTATATTTGACTTGGTAGGAACTCCGTCTCGTTCATTATTCTAGAGAATTTTTGTAAAAATGGCTGCACTCCAGATTAATCAGTTTCTCTCCAACAACCTTCAACATACGGATTCCACGTCGTTTTATGAACCTCCTCTTGCAACAAAATTGTCAATTTGGGGTAAATTTTCAGCGCTTTTTCTCTTAAAATGTTAGTAGGGATAGTGGCATGTCTTTCACGCTGTAGCTAAAACTATTTGTACAGTTCATTCTCGATTTTTGGATTTTCTGAGTTGTTGAATGAACAAAGAAAAATGTGTACTAACCTCTTTATTTTATCCTTATTCTTCTTAATGTCAGAAATTGTGGATATACCCACGCCATATTTTTCGGAGAGAGTTATCGTTTTGTGCGCCATTTTCGGTGCGTTGACAATTGAAACTGAATAAGAAGTAAAGGAATTTCGTTTTGTCTTACCTACCGGGAATCGCCGTGTGGTCCTGATTACAAGACACATAATGTAAAATTTGCAAATTTTGATTTTGCCGGATTACAAAGACGTTCGGATTATAAGGCAATCAGATTTGTGGACCTTCACTGTACTTGTTAATTCCCCTAATTCAAATTGACATTCTGTATATCTGTGTGTGAGGTTTTCACCTTACTGTCATAATGTTAATGTGTTACTGTCTAATAATGTGTATACTTCAGTGACAATCAAGTAATATTACTTATAATCATAAATAATAACAGTTTAAAGATTATTTAGAATACAATAATTGATAGTTGCTAAATGAATATACACATTATAATCAAGTAATAAAAAAATGAATTTGTATTTGTTTTAATAGACCATTTGATCAAACTGACTCATCACTTTGTTTGGAAGACACCACTGTGACTTCTCAACGATTAACTCCCGCCAAATTTGCAACAGCACACACTAAAGCTTCAATAACATCTGGTCGACTTGTGAAAGTTTTTCCACATTATCCACTTGATGGACAACCAGCCGTTGTTGAAATTGATAACGTAAAAGAGCTTTTAGTTAATGATGATGAATATAAAGAGTTAGCTGAATTTCCTGGACCGTTGATAAAAGGGGTGACTCACAAAAAGACAATTATAGAATATTGTGAAAATAAAATTAGGAATGCAATATATACTCGTGTTGATATAGGAGATGTTGATTCCTATATATTAATGTGGGAATTACTAATATTGTTGTTAAGACAGAATGGGGTAAGTTGAAATTTTTGTACCTTTGACCTTCTCTTATATTGTTTATAAAGTAAAATTCAACATTAGCATAGTGTCTGTTACAAAAGCTGTAAAATATTTTTTTTCCAGATGGTTGTTGGAACTGACATAGCAGAACTATTAATGAAAGATAAGAAACAGGAATATAGTCGAAAAGCTTCGGTCACCTCGAATAGTAGTGGATTAGTAGAACCAACTGCTCCAAGTGAACAAAATATGCAAGCATGTGATTTAACTGGCAGCTCTGCTTCTATTTTAAAAGAGGAAGTTGTTACAAATAAATTTAGGGAACTTCTTATTTATGGTTCTGAGAAAGAAGCACTAGGTAAGTTGTTTCATAGGTATACAATGGAAATAAGAGTCTGTATGTGTAATATCTATTCGTGGCAAATCTATCAAAACACAGCGTTGTAGCTTTTTTGTCAATTTGTACACACCCTATATTATTATTGTTTATGTATACGTAATGTGATGATTAGTTAAGGAGGGGTTCAATTGTCCTAATTAATAAAAATTTCTTAATCGCACTCCCATATAAAAGCCATGTTAAAATTGGACTTTGGCATGCATTTCTGGACAGCTCGCTCTGATCATAGTTTTGCTCCGATCATGGAGTTTTATGTCTCAAAATGACCCTAAGAACATGCCATATGCCTAGTTTTAGCAAAAAGTATAATGTTTCAAGCTGTCTAGGATGTGTCAAAGTGAGACAGATACTGTTTTCTTGCGATATTTGCGATTCTTTCAAAGTTGCAATAGAAATAGCATACCCCAATGCGATATCGATAGCCATAACTGCGGTGAGGGTTCATGGGCGTCATTTTCAGATATAAAAGTCAACAATCCGACCAATACAGTGGTCACAGCGAGTTTTCCATAAAATGAAGTACGAGTATTTTCCAATGGCGAGTGAACAGGAAAAATTGTCGTTCCATCACAACTCTTTACCTCAGGCTAAATTTCCTCGTAAATTGCTCTCATTATTCGAAAATTTTGGAATTCATCAAACAAATTCGTAGAGATTTCTTCAGTGGAATGGGCCAACGTAAACCAAGATCGGTGCGTGCAGGTGAAAGAAAGGTGGCTAAGAAGAACACCAAACTGGGCAGACGTAAGAGAGCTTTGGAGGCCTTCAAGGCGATAGAAATCAGGGTCAATATTGGATCGAAAAAAGTTCTTGAACCCCCCCTTAAGAAGTTTGTCTTTGAACTGTTTCCTTCAATGTTATCGGTCATGGTGTCAAATCAACACTCGTCACCTAAAAAAGTGATTGAATCACTTCATCCGATCTCTTTAATTGGAAAATTGTTGTTGATCCACTGTCACATATCCCAATAATAGTGAGCTGTGCAACCAGTGTATTAACAAAGCATAGGCATTGTTTTGTCTTCAATGTCTAGAATAATTTGTTTTGAAGTTTTTATAGGCAGAAAAAGTGCTCTCATCCTTCTGAATAATTCCCATTTACATATTCAGTGAAATTCTCCCTTTGTGGCCCTTTTCTTTAGATTTCCTTAGGGGGCAACAAATGCAGATTATGTTAATTTGTAATACCATCATGGTCAAATTTTGATTCATCCATCCTTTCAGGCAGTGGAGGTCTTCAATATCTGCACATCTTAAAAATCAATTAAAAAACCATTCGTCTGATTTTTTATAACAAGTTTGTGTAATAAACTACTGTTCGATTTCAGAAAATTAAAATGTACAACTTTTAATTACTAAACCCTGATCCACAGGGTTCAAAAAATAAATTTTTCTTTATTAATAATAATGAAATCCAGATATCTCTTTGTTGTTTAATTGTTTGAATACTACATTTCTCAAATTGGTAGCACTGTACATATGTATGTATTTTATACAATATGTTGTCCCTTTGTTATTGCTTCACCATTGTCCATCTTAAAAGTACCATTATTTTGTGCTACTCAATTTTTGAAAAATAAAAACAATTGTGTATAAATCAGAAATCTGGTTAAAGCGGGAAATTGTTATTGTCTTTTAGTATTCTGCCTTATACCATGTTTCATTGCATTATTTTATTTTACTTTAAAATATGTAGTTTATGTGTTATATTCCAGAGTGGTCAATGAAACATGGATTATGGGGACATGCTCTCTTTCTAGCCAGTAAATTGGATAAACGAACTTATGCAAATGTAATGACACGTTTTGCTAATGGCTTAACTATGAATGATCCTTTACAAACACTTTACCAGCTATTATCTGGAAAAATGCCAGCTTCTGTTACAGTAACTATTATGCAACTACAAAAGTATTTTCATCTGATGTTCATCTTTTTTAGTGTGTTTCGGATGAAAATGGGGAGATTGGAGACCACATTTAGCGATGATACTCTCAAATACTACACAAAGACCGGAACTAGACAGAAAAGCTATTATGACTTTAGGAGATACCTTATTGAACAGAAATAGTCTGTATGCCGCTCAGTTTTCTTATCTAATGGCACAAGTTGAATTTAGTAGATATGGTACTGAAGCGGCCAAATTGGTTTTATTGGGATCTAATCATAGCAAACCTTTTATGGAATTTGCTATTAATGAAGCAATTTTTATGACTGAAGTATATGAGTATGCATGTAGCCTAAATGACAATAATTTTGTCATACCAGAATTTTTGGTAAATAATTGTTGGTTTTTATGAAGGCATGTTAGCATGACAATCTTAATTTTAGCCTTACAAATATCTTCTTGCGACAAGATTGGCAGACAGGGGTCTGTTGGAGAAATCTTTGGCATACTTGGAGAAGATTGCAGTTGCAACTACACAGAATCCTGCCATTGCACAACCCACCCTTATACGTCAAGTTTGTGCTTTAGCTGACAAGTTAAAATACTGTGATCTTATTGAAGATTCTCTTGAGGGAGATGCAGAATGTGACAACCGTCCAGATAATACTTGGTTAAAAGATATGAAGACAGTTGAGAGAAACTACAATGTGAGCTAAACATGGTTTTTCCTATGTATTTATTGTTTCATCCATTATTAGATTCATTCCGTACCACAAGGAAGTGCTACTGAAAGTTTGGAACCTATCACAGACATTGGCCAAAGTCAAATTGCGCAATCGTCTTATGAACAATCATGGTCACACCAATATATAGATGATCAGTATCAACAACATCAACAGTGGCAACCGGTGCAATATGAACAACAAAATAATATACCATACCAACCCACGCAAAATACAGGAACCGAAGGTGAATACATATTTGATAAGCAATTGAGATTTTGATGTCTAATCAATGAAAGGCTTTAAAAAAAATAAGAAGCGCTTTTTTCAATCTTTTTTCCTGTTAGGCTATACCTCTGAATTGTATCCAGATCAACAGTCTTATTGGACTCAAAATCAATTATCGGAAAATACGGAACATGTTGCTGATTCTCAGCAGTTCACTACCGATCTACAGTCTCAAAACAGCTATTGGAATAGTGCATCAGCACAGGTAAAAAAAGTTTTATATATATATTTTTACATGTTTAAAATTAGTTTTCAATAATAAACCTTCTCAAGTTCAGTCTTGTATAAAATCTAATACTTTAAGTTTCAATTCATCTATTGCAGTGGAATACATTACATGGAATTATTCCTTCGCACAAAATTATAACTGGCTAAGGTATTAAAAAATTCAGTGGTTACATGATAACCAATTATTTATTATGTTTTGAATGTTTTATTTAATAAGATATTAATTTAAAATAAGTACAAGTTCAAAACAGTAAATTTGTAGCAACCAATCTGTAGCCATTCATTACCAAGTAATTATACAGTTCTACTATATAGTTATCAATCATGCACTGCAGGTTGTAATCAACTTTTTTGATTTTTTAGTAATTAAAACTAATTGGAAAATAAACAACACTTTATCATTGCTACCTTTTAAGCTCTACAAGATAGAGTACATAGAATTTTTATTTGATGCTTCATCTCCAACCATCATCGACTTGTAGTATTTAAATGACTTGGAATGTCTTGAAAATATGTAGTGCAGTAAGTGTGGAAGATTGCCAAATATTATCCTTCCTGCAGTTTTAATTTCTCTTAACATAATTCTGTCTCCGTATATATGAAATATTAATTTAATCAATAAATGTTTATCTTTATCTTTATAAAAATAAATCCAACTTATATGCCACACGGTTGTCAAGATCCGTTGACAATATTACTGTAGTCTGCGAATCAATGGGAATAATTGTGATTCATATGTAATGTTTTTACCATGTTCTACTCCTTCATTTTATTTGTGAAAAAGATGCAGCATCTATTTGTAATGTTGGAACTGCCCCATGACATCTTGAACATGTTAAAAAAAAATTTCCTCGGTGTTGTGATTGTAGGATTTAAAATCTAAGTAGTCTTCCAAACTTATAATTGTGTGCAACGTTGATCTATAAAATGACAACATCTTCTAGTGTATTACTTAAACATCTGAAAACAGTAGTCTGCCATTCTTCAATCGTAACAGGTGGTCGCCTTCTGCAAGGGATTTAAGAATGTTTTTTTTTTCTATTGATGAAATTTGCCTACAAGATTTTTTGTGATACTAAGTATCTTGGGCATATGATTTAGCCAATCTCAACATCATTTATGTATTTATTTATGTCTTAAAACAAAATCATCCAAACAAATTCTGTCCAATGGGTGAGATAATGTTTTGGCACAATAAAACAGTATATCATCTACTTTATAATGTGTCTTAAAATTTTCATCAATGCAACGGCCACCTTAACGCGTAGTTATAATACTTATAAATAAGAAAGCGAAACGTTTAGTTTTAGCATATTCACAAATTCCATTCTTTATCTATAAATCTTCATTAAACATTAGGGGTGAGTCGGACAGCCATTTTTCGCGTCCGAATGTGTCCACCGTCCGAAAAATGTTGGACGTAAAATGTCCGAATCCGTCCGAAGTTTGTCCGGATCAAAACTTTTGTGTCCGTGTCCGAACAAATTTTCAAAAAGTACGTCTGAAACTGTCCGAATTATTTTTTGTTGTCCGAGTCCGTGCGAAATATGTTAAATTAAATTAAAAACCGGCCAAACACAAAAATATCCTTACCATTCCTCGCAACCGATCAATTTGCTTCTTCTCATCGTTGGACCAGGTGGACCTGAGATGAGAAGGTTCTTTTGTTCTTCCAGGGAAGCTTCCATTAATTTTACGTCATTGCATTCCAATGTTTCTCTGTATTATCATATAGCACGTATAATAGCACACAAAATAAATTGAGCACATACAATTTTTTGGACAGTTTCGGACAATTTCGGACAATGGAATTGTCTGAAAAATTGTTCGGACATGTCAGTGTCCGAATGTACAGGACAAAATATTGCCTCGGACAGTCCATGTCCGCCGGAAAATATGATTTGCCTGTCCGTCCGGCCGATAATTTCGGACACTTTCGGATGGACAAGTGTCCGTCCGGAAATCTCGGACAGACCGCTCACCTCTATTAAACATCGTCCACCATCTACTATGTGATATGTTGGTTGCCTAAGTCACAGTATCCAAGGGACATTACTAAATGCAGTGTCTATACATACAATTGAGGCAGCACCAGCTTCTTATCCCTCAACAGCTAAAATTTTGTTTACATTTTTGTTGTGAGCTACATTTTTCTACATGCATACACATTTGTATATTTAAGAAGTTTGTGTCATTTATCATAGTCATTCGTTGAAATACATATATTCTAACTGTAATGCTAACCAAACTGTCCTGGCTTTGACTCCCCTTACAAACTGTGGTGAGGTGCCCGTCTCTAAGTAATGGTTTCTTAAGTATTCATTTATACACCCATGGCAATGTGATAAGTTGCCACTTTTTTGGAAATAATGAAATGTTAAAAACGAAGAGAGCTTAACATATTGAGATAAAGCAAGTTGCATCTATAAAATGTAGGGACACTGTTTTCCAATGTATTAAGTTGTAAACTGCAAAAAAAAACACTGCCTCTCATTTATTTTACATGCCTGACTATTCCTGATGTTATGCAAGCGCAGCGACATGGCCCATTTTAAGTTGCATTTTGCATTCTAAGACCATTGTATTACAAATCAAAGATACAAAAGATAATTTGTTAATTTTACTTCCCGAGTACGAAGTAAAAGGGAAGTATTGTATTAGTGTTCCAAAAAAAAATTGACCTATATAAATTTTTACATATCTTTGCGTTTCTGAATACGTAGATTCAAAAAATGAAAATAAAATTTCCATCTGTAGTCTGTCCGTACACATTCCTTGCAACGCTCTAAACTCATAAACTGTTAAAGTTATCGAAATGCGGTTTTCGCCAATCGATTGCATTCGGGCCAAGGACGAAAATACTGATATTACCTTTGATGACGTCACTTCCGGTATAAGCTAAAATACAGGAAAAGGCAGTAAATAAGACACGAAGCCTCCACTTGTAGCAATGTAATAAAATTTAAAGTCGAAACGTTGAAAAAATTTAATTTGTTAAAACGATGAAAAGATGAATTTTAACATTTTTTGCAAGCACCTAATACGTGGGGCAATGCAAACCTCACAAATTGAAATTTTGACTGTAATTGAATAGGAATACCAGAGTTTACATAACTTAAGGTAAACAACTGGGAACATTACATCCTGGGCGTTGGAGAAATCAAGCGATTAACAAATAAATTTTGACAATTTTGAAATTTATGTCGCAACATGTTTCAAGGCCATACTGGCTTCATTATCAAGCGAAATAACACTTATACGATCTAAAACAATAGTTACTATTAGATAGATATACAATTACTTAACCTAGAAAACTCACCTAACAAATTGACAAATTGACTTTAAACAATTTTACATTGTTACAAGTGGAGGCTTCGTGTCTTATTTACTGCCTTTTCCTGTATATTACCACTTGTTTTGAGATTAACAAATAAATTTTGACAATTTTGAAATTTATGTCGCAACATGTTTCAAAGCCATACTGGCTTCATTATCAAGCGAAATAACACTTATACGATCTAAAACAATAGTTACTATTAGATAGATATACAATTACTTAACCTAGAAAACTCACCTAACAAATTGACAAATTGACTTTAAACAATTTTACATTGTTACAAGTGGAGGCTTCGTGTCTTATTTACTGCCTTTTCCTGTATATTACCACTTGTTTTGAGATGCACCTCGACCTCAAGAATCATAAGCTAAAATGGCGGCACTCATTTTTTTTATAAGATAAAGTTGCAGTTTTTTATGTAGTTTAAAGGCCGCTTTACATGCTGCAATACAACATGCAATACTGTTGCAGCAAGACTATGCAAGACCTTGCACATGCAATACAATTCCGTTTTACATGCTGCAATACTGTTTCAGTTAATTGTGTAGTACCAACCTACTTAAATTAGTAACCGTACAAAAACTCAACACCACAAACGTCAACAATAAAATAAGTATATTGGTCAGACTGAAAGTTACTAAATTTCTACCCAGAATTGCAGTTGCACTTGCAGAAATATCGAGCAAAACCGATAATTTGCAACTGCAACAGACTTGCAAATAAGGAGCAGCTGGGTCTCAACTGCGCATGATTTTGAGCAATATTTCTTGCATGTTGCATCAACTTGCACGTTTTATTGCAGTATGTAAAGCGGTCTTAAGAGTATTTTTTCTGAATTCAGCAATATACAGGTCGTTTCATTATGGATGGCCACCGGCAATATCTTCAAAACCAAAGGTCTCAATTTAATGGGATAAAAAATGTTATAACTATATCAGGCATGAGAAATTCAATGAAAATATTTTTAAACTATAAAAACCACCGCAAGAGGGCGTAACTGCTACGACAAACACTAAAAATCGATTTTTTCATTGGAAGTGCCCTACTAAGCTACAATTTAAAATAAGTTTTTTTAAAGCTTAATTCATTTCAAACAACTTTTGTTTAAAACATTTTTTGATGTTTCCAATAATAAAGCCAGGGGGCGCGGCCAAACCTTACGAAACAAAAACCACTGTAACTTCTATAATTTTTGGCCGATTTGAATGAATTTTTGCTTATTTGAAAGGACATTCAACGCAGATTCTGAGCTTATATTCATACTTGGCAATAATCGTTTAATACATTTGATAGAGGTGGTTATCTCCAACTGAAGTTGTTTTTCCAAATTTTCTCTAAAATTTTAAATGGACGGATATCATTCTTTTGTATTGGTTTTGTAGAACTTTAATGGTCTAAGATACTGGCGAAAACCCCGTGTTGATATCTCTTGTCGTTTTCGAGATATGACCAAAAATGTCTTTTTCTGGTAATTTTTCACTACCCCATTTTTATTAACGTCAAATCTTAACTGAAATAATTTTTTTTAAATAAAATTTATTTATTTTACCTTTACCAATAAATTCTTTTTTTGTGTTTATTTTTTATTTTATTTTTAATGGCATTTTAATGGCAAATAATGTGTTTTCAGCATGATTGATGCCCAGCACATTTTTCTCAAATTGTTAGAATATTTTTGGATAACACATTTCCTTTACTTTTATTTCTGAGGAAGAATACAGGGAATTGTTTACCAAAGACCACCCACAACACGGTAAGATATAATAAATCGAATAAAGGATGCTATTTGCTAGCTTGCCCTGATCTACAATTGCGGCAGCAGTCTTTAATACAAAACGTTTTTCTTTGAATAATGACGGTAATCAATTTGAACATTTGATATAGTTCAACTTATGTTTTTTTTTGTTTGTTGCTTACTAGTCCAAGTTTGCTTTTTAATATAAGTGTTTGTGTTTCGTGAGATTTCCTTAATTTTCAATTTAAAAAAAAACACAGTGAACTTGTGTGATATTTAATAATTACTTAAACATAATAAATTACACGGCCACCTAAGATATCGACAATATTAAAAATGGGGTAGTGAAAAATTACCAGAAAAAGACATTTTTGGTCATATCTCGAAAACGACAAGAGATATCATTAGGGGGTTTTCGCCAGTATCTTAGACCATTTAAGTTCTACAAAACCAATACAAAAGAATGATATCCTTCCATTTAAAATTTTAGAGAAAATTTGGAAAAACAACTTCAGTTGGAGATAACCACCTCTATCAAATGTATTAAACGATTATTGTCAAGTATCATTATAATCCCAGAATCTGCGTTGAATGCCCTTTAAAATAAGGAAAAATTCATTCAAATCGGCTAAAAATTATAGAAGTTACAGTGGTTTTTGTTTCGTAAGGTTTGGCTGCGCCCCCTGGCTTTATTATTGGAAACATCAAAAAATGTTTTAAACAAAAGTTGTTTGAAATGAATTAAGCTTTAAAAAAACTTATTTTAAATTGTAGCTTAGTAGGGCATTTCCACTGAAAAAATCGATTTTTATTGTTTGTCGTAGCAGTTACGCCCTCTTGCGGTGGTTTTTATAGTTTAAAAATATTTTCATTGTATTTCTCATGCCTGATTTAGTTATAAAATTTTTTATCCCATTAAATTGAGACCTTTGGTTTTGAAGATATTGCCGGTGGCCATCCAAAATGGAACGGCCTGTATATTGTGCTATACTTATTTTAATTAATACGAGGGAAGGCTCGTGCCAATACATGCCAGAATTTTTTTCAAGATGTTAATGTGCAGCTCTTTTGCACTTCCTATGCAACAGACTTTTTCACAAATAAACCGAACAAATGGAGCATGATAAAAATCATTACAAATGAGGCGACATTTTTCTCGCTAACTTCTGCGCTACTACATCTAACGGGGCCGGGACACTTCGCCGAATGCCCACAACGCCGACACGATTTTTTGATGGTCCATATCGCCGACTAGGGACACTACGCCGACAGTGCCCACATCGTCGACAAATGTACAAGGTACGCAACGCCGAACATGGCCACATCGCCGACGGACACTACGCCGACAGTGCCCACATCGTCGACAAGTATACAAGGGACACTTCGCCGAATTTTTATTTTAATTGCAGAATGTAAAATGCAAAACTTAAACGTTGATTGCCACTAAAGCGCCTAGGTTATTTGCAGGTTTAGTATATTTTTTTTCAATTGATACTTTTTCATAGTCAAGTGCAACATTTAATTACGCAAATAAGTTTAAAAATAATGATATTACGTTAGGTAATTGCAATTAAAATTGCCGGCGTTGTGTCAACAGAGAAAAATTCGACGAAGTGTCCCTTGTACACTTGTCGACGATGTGGGCACTGTCGGCGTAGTGTCCGTCGGCGATGTGGGCATGTTCGGCCTTGTGTCCCTTGTACATTTGTCGACGATGTGGGCACTGTCGGCGTAGTGTCCATCGGCGTAGTGTCCCTAGTCGGCGATATGGACCATCAAAAAATCGTGTCGGCGTTGTGGGCATTCGGCGTAGTGTCATATGCCCCATCTAACTAGGTTCAATGTTTGTATTTGTGTTTGGATATTATTGTCCACCACTAACAAAATTCCAAAGTTCAACGTTCACCATTGCTATCTCCGTTATTATTGGAGCTACATGGTCGGTTAAATGCACAAACCAATGTCATTTTTTCCGCTGGTTACAACGGTTACGCCAGAACAACAATTCAACGTTGTCGAGATATTCACAAAAACAACATTTCTTTAAATGGAACACCGTGTCTATTTTTACACATTTCGAAAGGAAATTTAATTGTTAATACATAACCACTCTAAACTTAAAAATAAACAAATAATAAGCACTTAAACATTCAATGTTAAATGTCAGAAAATGTACATAGAAAAAATTGACATACTTGTGTGCAGAAAAACATCTGCAGAAGCACTACAACATTACCAGATTAGATTTTTGAATGTCACATTTTTGTAAACGAGTGAAAGGCATTTTAAAGCTGCCACAATCGAAAATATTGTGAAAGAACTATTGACAGATTTAATTTATCAGACTTAAATTTTGCAACATTTAACATTAAAAGTTTAGGTGCTTATTATTTGTTTATTTTTAAGTTGGTGGTTATGTATTAACAATTTTTTGTTCAAAATTAAATTTCCTTTCATAATGTGTAAAAATATACACGGCGTTCCATTTAAAGAAAGGTTGTTTTTGTGAATATCTACAACGAGACGTTAAATTGTTGTTCTGTTGTCACCATTGCAACCAGTTGAAAGAAAAACTCAAAACCTCCCCTTTAGTACAATTTATTGACGAGGTGAAGAATGAAGATGAAGTTGAAGCGTTGTTTTTTTATACCGGGAGTTCGGTCTCAAAGTCGAACATAGGGATTTAACATGGTATTGAACGTTTTTGCCAATTGTTGCTCACCTATTTAACTTAGAGACAAGGTAATGACATCAACAGAAAGAGAAAATTATTGCGATTAAAATAATGCTACTGGCAAGACTAAAAGTGCGATTTATTCTTTTAAAATACCAACTTAAAGTATGACACTTTTGTATTGTAGTATTAAAATTAACGGCAAAGAAATGTCGAACTCTTCTGAAATTAGCATCACCATGAAAGGTTTTCACCATAAAAACCCTTTCTTCGTTGGTATAGTTATTCATTATTAGATAAATAAACTTTAATACGTGGTTTAACGTTAAATTCGTATTGACCACAGAACATCCCCACTTAGAACGGAAACTTAAATGATGACAAGCGGCAGTAAGTTTTAGTGGACCTTCCAGTTACTAGATGGCGCTTTGTCTGATATTGCTATAAATAGGGACTCTAATTTTGCTAAATGAGACTATAATAGTAAAATAACTTAATTATTATACATACATGTGTATAATCAATAATAATAACTTCAACAGTCTTTTTGTACAACACAAGTGCAATTCTAAAGTTACAGTAAATTATTTTTATCTACTATTCATATATAAAGTTCAACATTACGACACTCAAATGAGTATCGTAATGAACTATTTTACCGCACTCATTTATTAAGGTGACAGATGACAGATATGCCTACTAAATTATTTCTAATTTTTTACAAATTTCTTTCGATTAACAATATTTTATGAATAGTAGATAAAACGTTGTACGATATTCGTATCGTAACATCATTTTACGATACTCGACGGCTTATTAAACTCGGCCTGCGGCCTCGTTTACTAAACCGCCGTCTCGTATCGTAAAATGATACGTTACGACACTTGTATCGTAAATAACTATTATTATGACAAAACTGTACCTATGATACATAATTGCTAACAGTAGTAAAACAAAACTTAAATATTGTAACTCTTAATTAAGAATTTTATACAATTCAACTTAAAAAATACAATACTCATCTTTTGGAAACCGAATGCAGCTGTTGTACTTTTCATTACAATTAGGACCACAATATTGCACGGAATAAGGTACTGTCACAATGACATTAATGACAATACATATTTTGTTGCAACCGTAACGCGCTCTTTTTTGCAGTCGAAATCAGACGAAACGCCATCTAGTAACTGGAAGGTCAACTAAAACTTACTGCCGCTTGTCATCATTTAAGTTTCCGTTCTAAGTGGGGATGTTCTGTGGTATTGACAAACAAACAGTACAAAAAACAATTGCTGTAAAATTTTAAAATCAAGGGAATGCTATTTAAAAAGTTTCATACTTTAAGTTAGTATTTTAAAAGAATAAATCGCACTTTTAGTCTTGCCAGTAGCATTATTTGAATCGCAATAATTTTCTCTTTCTGTTGATGCCACTACCTTGTCTCTAAGTTAAATAGGCGAGCAACAATTGGCAAAAACGTTCAATACTATGTTAAATCCCTATGTTCGACTTTGAGAACGAACTCCCGGTATAATAAGTAGGTACTAATGTACTGAAACTATTGGCGTTGCAATATCAATAGGTGGTGAAATGATGACGGGCGTGTTAAAAACAGTAGCAATCTTACGGCATACTCTCAATAGCGAATTATACAATTAAAATTTAAATTAAAAGTTTGAAAGGGGGGATTATAATTTAAACAAGAGACATGTTTCGACACAATACTAGCGTCATTATCAAGCTAATTAGGTCACATCGCTTAAGTTAGTTTACCAATTTAACCGACCTTGTAGCTCCAATAATAGACGAGATAACAATTGTAAATGTTTAACTTTGGACACTTTGTATATCTAAAGATAAAAAGTTCTATCAAACTGCAGTATTTTCAAATCATTTTTATCAGTTTATGAATATATAATGTTTCGATCATATTTGAATTTCTTACACAAAGTTGTAATGATTACTCAATTAGTACCTTTAATAATTTTTAATGTTCATCCCGCACCAGAAAAATTAATTACGTGTCTCATTCACCTCAAATATTTCAAGTGCTTGTACAAATCATATTTCTGGTTTAAAGATAAGTAAAAAACTGTTTTTACACTGCAATGTTTATAAGAATGCAAGATTGTGTCTTACAAATGCATAAATCAAGATGTATGTCATCAAGTTTTATTAAGTACAATAAAAATCATGTTGCGATCTTCGGTTGTGCACAATTTTCTGTACGTGATAGTGATGGGATAACCAAGTAAAAAGTAATCAATTATTCTATAATTTTGGTTGACTCTGTAATCATAATAGCTTTGCAATACTCATCTTAATTTGCAACAGGGAGGAGGTTCTACATAACATAGCCTGCATTTAGGTCTCTTGCATTCCCTTACATCTTACAATTGTGTTACCAGTTGTTTTGCCTTTTTAAAAAGAAACTTTTAGTTTTGCGCAACCTATCTATTAAAAAGACATATTTTGCACTTCCACTTACTATTCAAAGTAAGCGACATAAACAAAAATTAGCTAATGGAGGGCCAGTTTCATTTAGTTGTCTCTGTAATACCACAGAGCTTCAGCTTACTTTGATGCAAAAGTACAACACCATCTGGACACCTCATACCCAAATCAATAGATTGGTAGAATAGAATCTATACAGTGGCCACCATGGTTTCTACTAATGTATAAGTCGAAAATAAAAATTTAAAACCCATTTTTTAATTGACTGCATGGCGTGATGCTATTGTTGGGATTTTTAGCATAATGCGAAACACATTGCCGATCAGTTTACAAACCTTGATATCACAATGTCCAAACCATGATTTTCCAGACTTGGGTTCCCACTTGAAAAATAACTATACTATAAATCAAATAAAAGTACAGTAGAGGGCGCTTTGATTCACGTTACATTTACACCACTAAATTTTCAAATCCCGCCAATAATTTAAAAACTTAATTATTGTGCAATTGATTTTTCCAGTCGCATATTTGTAATAAAAACAAAAACAGCGGCGCTGGTTTCTGATAAGAACTATTTCTTTAAAAGCAAATATGTACAACAAACTGTAATGATTTGCGACAAATACGAAATTAATGACTGTAAGCTAAAAACGCAACAATAACCTAACCACAAATATTTTACTACATTAGGATCGCAGCGATGCCAAATGTTACGTGTAATTTCTATTTTAAACGCTGTGTTTGGTTAGAAATTAACCAACATTTTAGATTTATTACCCAATTAATGTAAAATGTGTCTTAATTTTCCTTAAAGTTGCCATAAGTCATTAAAATGGTCAATTAACATTTAACAAGTTTAGACAATTTGTGCTTTTTGCAAAACTAGCAATGACGCTTTTGCGTTATTTTTAGACACATTTAGTTTTGTAAAACTTGCCTCCTGTGTTGACCAATCAACGCAAAGGTCAAATTTTCCATATACCCACTTTACTCTTAGCTGATTTTTACTTCAGTTAACTATCCCATGCAATGGTTAAACTATTTTACGAAGGAGCAACAATATCAAATGATTTCATGCATGTGTGTAATTATTACTTCTGCAGAATATAATCCTGTTTAATGATGTGTGGAGAAAGCTTTCTAAAGATCTCACCAAATTACCTGTACAAAGTGGAACACTTGCGCCCATTGAACAAAGGCATAACACATATTTTATTAAATTGAACGCGGTTCAACATGAAGGCTATCAATTGTCAGGAAAAAAGTTGCTGTTTGATTTAATAATAGTTATTTATGTATCAAGGACAAAAAATTGCCTTTTTATGGACGAGCCTGCAATTGCTGGCCGAGGCTAATGCCGAAAAAAGCAGTTTTTGTACGACGTGCATATTAAATTTTTCCATCAACGTCCCCATAAAATGAATTTTTCCGTCGACTTGACATTTTAATTAAAACGGACAAAAAAATAATTGCGTCCAAAAACATGACGTTTTTTGTCTGCAAATGAGCCCTTAAAAATTCATTTTATGGGGAGTCGACCGAAAAATATTTTTACAGTTGTGTTGTAGAAAATATCAGCAAAATAATTTCATGCATAACTTCTTCAACTTTTCTAGTCCAAAACCAATCAGCAGCTATGTCATTTGCAACATTAAATTTATTCCACTCGAGCATACAGCGTTTGCAGTATACCCCTTTCAGTTTTTACATCCCTCCCAGCTTCCTTTAATTCATTTTCATCTGAAAAAGTGCCATCACAATAGTTTGTTAGCTCTTAAAAGATCTTAATCAAAATGGTTTCTATTAAAAATACTCAATTAAACCTTTCAGTGTTACCTAAGGAGTTGTAAATCTGTTTCATGAGAACTTCAAGTTGTTTTATCAGAAATGGTAATGTGTATAATGTTTGACAAATACGTCCCAATGTTTGTTTACTTATTTCATGATAAAGCTTTTATTGTCACTTCTTATCCAAAATATAACAAATTTAAATCTAATTAAATATTTTCAATCAAATTTGATAAAAAGATTTACATGGTTATAATAAAAACAACAGTTTAAAAATTAGTGAACACAATATACTGGAAAGATTAAAGATAACAAAGACTGTATGGGAATGGGAATATGCACAACTCCAACAAGCAGATTATTTGGAAAATAGAAAATATTATTCTTAAACTAGTTCCGTGTTGTGTCATTTTTTATGCTTAGAATATTACCTTTGAAATTAAATTAAATTGCAATGTGCATGTGGGATACTGAGCTCTTACTAACTTAAAAATTTGTGTTTTTTCTATTTTTCTTTGATACTTCATGTGTGTGTACTGAACTGTTGCTTTGCTGATTGATCACTCATTTTCATTTCCTGCTTGTTCACTAGTACTTGTTTCTTTTTAATATTGTTATGATATATTTAATATTTACTCTAACTACGCTATTTCATTATCTAATAACAACAACAAACAATAAATTATATTAGTTGTCGCAGTTGCTTAGGTAATACATAAATCTGAGACATTATTTATTATTGTTTCATATGAATGCCACAATACAGCTTTTATGTGTGCAGGTTATTTGAGGCACCCTATATATTATTACACTTACATCTTAATTATAATATAACATTAATAAATTCATTAAATTTAGAAATCTAACATATTTTTATTGCTTTCCTGGACGCAGCATGAAGAAGTAGAAAATCAACCAAATGAAGTAAGTAGAGCTAAAGTTGATGTTTATCCTTCACTGCAAATAAGTGGACCTGTGGCGCACACGTATTCCAATAAGACTACCTGTAGTAAAAAGTTAGCATCTAGTACTAGCTCTAATTTGTGTAGGAATGAGCTTCTATGTAATAGTGAACATTATTCAACTGAAAAAACTCAATCTAGTGAATGCGATTTTAAAGATAAAGCCGGTGCTAAAAAATACAAATTATACCCTTTTAAAAACAGAAGTGCTGAAGAGTTTTCTTTTATTAAAACTTACAAATTGAATTGTAAAAGTTCTTCTGTTGACAGTTCTGATTATGAATTTGAAAGTAATTCTGTTCGTAGACGTCAAAAAAATCTTGCATGCAAAGATGAGGAGAAATCACACCTAATAAATTACAAAAATCAAGGAAAAGCCGTCTCCTTGAATAATAATGCGAAAGTTACAAAGTATAATACATTTGACTTAAAACCGAATGACAAATGTTCTAAAATAGTAAAATATAAATCATTAGACGAACCCATTTCAAAAACGTTGATCAAGTATCAGGACACACAAGTACAGTATCATGATGCACGTAGCAATGTTTCAATATCTACGCAAGATTTTGATCTAAGTGTTAAATTTACAAAGTTTGAGCAGAAGCCCAAACGTGATATGATAATAAACACTGTCGATTCGTGGGCAAAGAAAAGTACTAAGAACATGTTATCCAACATAAAAAACTCCTTATTTAAAAGTTCATCTGATAAAACCATCACCTTTAAACCGTTGATATTTGGTGGTACTTTTCCTATTGATGCGCCTACTATGCTGTCCGGCACTAAAACCGTTCAATATAAAGAAAATTTAGATGCTTATAGTGCTCAAATGAACAAGGCAGATAATTATAAATTGCTTTTGAAAAATCTTCCACAAGTTCGAAAATATGGTAGTCCAAAGACATTTGACATAGATAGACCTATTTAATTATGTTATTTAATGCATGTTGTTAACGTTGATTGTTGAAAGAATGGTTTTGGCCAAGATATATAATATTATAAAGATTGTTATTCTATGTATAGATTAGTAAAAATGATCAATGTGATTTTTGCAATTTTGTGCTATAAATGCTTTTACACAATTACAATTTGTATGTTCTCAATGTTGTTATGTAGAGAAATATGTTTAGCAAATAAAGTTACCCAAAAATAGGTATATTGATTTGAAGACTTCCTGGTAATATACCGTGTGTCTCACTTTACATGAAGACACCCAAATAACTCTTTTATTAATGGTGCTATTTGTATAAAAATTTTACCAGTGATAAAGGCCATTAAGATGGGTCTTTTTGTAGGAATGATGAAAATACAAACAAACTAGTAGTCTAAGATCCGGTATTAGAAATATATACCCTCATCTGTTATTTGACGATGACAAAGATTATAAGTTAGATAATATGTACGTCGATAAATTGCAAATGGGTTGTCTAGCTAAATCGCGTGCTGATGCTGTTAAATCTGCTTTCTTTCAGAAGAACGCTTTGCATCGCTGTCTGTTGCATGCAATGGTGCGCGCAGCGCTCTCTGTCACTCTCCATGCTCGCGCTGAAAAGGTAATATCTAAAATCTAGGCAACCATGGATGTGATGGTAGTGACAGAGAGCGCTGCGCGCGCCATTTCATGTAACAGACAAGGATGCAGAGCGTTCTTCTGAAAGAAAGCGGATTAACAGCATCGGCACGCGATTTAGCTAGGCAACCCATTTGCAATTTATCGACGTATAATATATTATACCTAACTTATAATCTTTGTCATCGTCAAATAACAGATGAGGGTATATATTTCTAATACCAGATCTCCTACTATAGCGTTTCAAGTACAGTCATAGTAGCAATGAAGATAGGGCAAAAAAGTATTAAACAAAATTGTTGCTAATCACTAAAATAATCCAAATACGAAGTTTTGCTGAAAAATTTTTAATTTTTTTTTTCTTTTTTGTGTAAACTGATTGAATACTTAAATGTTGTACATCCATCACTAATCAAGCAACACAAAATTCCATGCCACTTAAATAAATTCTTTTGATAGCTTACATTTGAACCAATTTTTAATTGTTTTGATTGTGCGTTGCACACTTGATATTTGACATAAGCATTGCTTCAATCAGTTTACACAAAAATGCAGCAAAAAAATTAAATTTTTCAACGAAACTTTGGATTATTTTAGTGATTAGCAACAACTTTGTTTAATACTTTTTTGCTCTATCTTCATTGCTACTATGACTTCTTGAAACGCCAGTTTTTATTTTCATCATAGTTGGCTAGATTTGGACAAAAAATATCATTCCTACAAAAAGACTCATCTTAATGTCCTTTATCACTGGTAAAATTTTTATACTAATAAATTGCACTATTAATAAAAGAATTGTTTAGCTGTCTTCATGTAAAGTGAGGCACACAGTATGTAAAATTTGCATTGAAAACCTGAGATTTTGCCATTTCAACTCTGTATTCTTATCTTTCACCATAAACCTTGTTGAATTACACTGTCGAGAGTTGCCAGAAATGATTACTTGAAAATTGTTTCAATTACAGTATTACAGTAATTTATTAGAGCAAAGCAGTTTTGTTACTGTTAATATGCTTTTAGTATAGTCGGATTCACCGGGTTTTAGGTATGACCCATTGCAGTAAAGTATGATAATCGACGTGACATAGTTTTCTGTTTCTGTAAATAAAAGTATCAGTAA
This sequence comes from Pyrocoelia pectoralis, assembly GCA_036250285.1. Taxonomy (NCBI): domain Eukaryota; kingdom Metazoa; phylum Arthropoda; class Insecta; order Coleoptera; family Lampyridae; genus Pyrocoelia; species Pyrocoelia pectoralis. The sequence continues at coordinate 41,994,299 of CM070074.1, forward strand.
AATGCAATTGAGAAACGTATGTCGTTCCGTTTATTTTATGTGCAAGCAATGAAACGTATGTCCGTGCGTTGAAACAGCTGATCGAACTGGATTGACAGATTACACAAAAATTGACAGTAGGAATTATTTATTAGTTACGACATACAGAGCGCCTGCATTGATGCATACGATTTGTAGCGATGAGTCATACCTAAAAACAGGTGAATCCGACTTTAACAGATTGATCTATCAGTCGACTTTTGCTGTATATACATTTTAGTATTTTGTCATTTTATGGACATTTGTAAAGAAGTAATGATACTTTTCGAGTTCCACTAGCACAAAAATAAAGTAAATTTTTTAAATTACAGTCGTATGACTATGTTATAATCTGCAATTATTGGCATCTCCATATCAAGTAATTAATTTGTCAAAATACACAGTGTAAAACGATATTATACCCTAAGTACATAAATACATGTACAATGTTATTATATGCATAAGATAGTAAGTATCGGCTTCAATTACCTTATAAGGAAGCCGTGTAATGGAGTGTGTGGCTAATTCAAGCTTTTCAGCCATATAGATAGAATAAATGAAAATATACTTTTTTCCACTTGTAGGAAAACTATAACTGAAATCCTAAAAGAATGATTTATGTTTCCGTAATTTTTGTTCCTTTAGAGTTTAGATGGAAAATAACCTCAGTCAAAAATTAAAAATATTGTTATTGGGAATTAAAATAAGTGTTATTTCCTCTTAACAAAGATGATTACGTTCAAATCCACCATTCTGTTCACATATTATAGTAAATTGTCGATTTGTCTTATTATTCAGGATATACCATCGCCACAAATATCTATGCCTCATCAATCGAGAGAAAATTCCGCACTTGATCAGACACAGAAACAAGAAAGTTCATCTCAACAAATTAAAAAAGAAAGTCCTCTTAAACAAAAAGCCCAAGATAAACCAGCTACAACAGGTTGGTTTGGAGGTATATGGAACAAACTTTCCTTACGACCTAAAAATCAAATGAAACTACCCGATGATAAAAACCCTACTGTAAGTTACACATTTTGATAAGTTGATCTTTACCTTTCAAATTACTTTTAGATTGTTTGGGATGAACAGAAGAAAAGATGGATAAATTTGGAATCTGAAGGGGATGGAGCTGCCACTGAATTAAAACCGCCACCAAAAATGACAGATATGTACTCTATGACAAACCAAGCGATGCCTACAATCTCCGCCACTGCCGCTAGACAGCAAGATAATCTTTTTCATAATGTATCAAACATGGTAGGGAATCAAAAAGAACCTTCTAGACCACTTTTAGAAAATGGCATGATTGCTCAAAATGTGAATACTAGTGTTACACAAAATAATATACAAACCGTTTCGCAAAAAGAATTGGTTGAAGTGAATGATGAAGGACAATCAAAGATGGTACAACCAAATATGTTTAAATTGCAAAGAGGAAGAAGTGAGCTTATTCAAAATGTTGAAGTGTTGACATAAATACATTTTTATTGTTACAGACATTAAAAAATCATATGTGGATGTTTTTAATCCAGGTGCTAAAAATTCGGGAAATGCTTCATCCATTGCTGCACCTGAAGCTTTCCCATCCTTGTCTTCTAATGGTTTACAAATGAATTATTTTGTACCTGCACCTGTTAGCGATCCTAATGCTCCTACAGACTTTTTAACTCCAGCACCAGTACCACAACTTGATGATAATTCACAGGTACGGTAAAGATGTTAATTTTTTCATTGCTTTAAGTGTAATATATTTTATTAAATTAGACATTGGTTTTTACCTTTTTTAATTTGAAGGAATGTAAACAAACAATTCAATCTTTGTATATGCTTGTGAAGCTGTAGTATTATATTTTTTCAAATGTTTATTACAAAAATGATATTGTTAAAGTAAATACTGAAACATTCTATACCAATCGCAAAATAAATCTATATGAACTGAAGTTTGATAAAGACTGTGCCCATAGAACTAATACTACCATATAATATGGAGACTCTTGAAAGTTTGTTCAGTCCTTTACTAAACGAATATTGCTGTCACATGGTTCATCCAATTTCCCCTGAACAATTTTGGACTTTACAATTGGTTACTTTTACTTATGTGTATGCTCCAAAAAAAGTAAATAAAGCAATTCATTAACATGTTATTTTGTCATTGGTCTACACAGTATTAGATGTTTAAAATGAAAATGTTCATAATTTAGGATGAAATTCTCACTCTTTTAAACGATTAAACCTATTCCCAATTCTATCCTTTCAAAATTTATCCAACTACTATCAAAGTAAAAAGTTTTGAGACTTCTTTTTAAACATTTCTATTAAAAAACTATACAGTAGAATCTCTCCGACCTTCCCACAACCGACTCCTGATATCTCACCTACGTTACATTTTCTTATTTAATTTAAAAACAGTAAGTGTTTTAAATGTATACAGCAACATTTTTACAAGTATGTACCGGGTGGCCAAATAAGCGAGGTAAGCGGCTGTATCTCAGGACTTGCTCATCTGACAACAATGAAATTTTTTTTATTATTATAAATGTGGCCATAAAAAAACTCTCGAAATTATTTTCGAGTTCCTAGGATGGCCGCTAGGGGGCGTATTTGGTATAATAGTTCATAAAAGCTTAATTTTCTCGCTTAAAGTCCCAATGAAGTGGGTCTGAAAACATTGTCATGGCAATCTACGATCATTTTTGAATAAAAAACCTTACATCAATTTTTTTGGCAGCTGTCAAATAAAGTGGTGGGGGAAGGTTTTACCCCGAAAAAGAAAAATGCTTGTAGTGTCAGTTTGGCTTGGCCGATTTTACTGAAACAAATTTTGATAAAAAGAGCATTTTAGGAAGTATTTTTCTATAAAAATAAAACAACAATATATTTTTCCATTGTTCTGCGAGAGGGCGTTGATTTATAACTTACCCTATTTCTTTAAATATCTCTAAAAAGTTAAATGAAATCATATATTTTTTCTTACGATAATAAGTAGAGCACTAAAAACTAAAAAAAATAGTGAAAACCGCAAAACGATATTTAAACATTTTTGTTAATACCTTGGTTATAAATAGAGATATCGTTTTGCGGTTTTCACTATTTTTTTTAGTTTTTAGTGCTCTACTTATTATCGTAAGAAAAAATATATGATTTCATTTAACTTTTTAGAGATATTTAAAGAAATAGGGTAAGTTATAAATCAACGCCCTCTCGCAGAACAATGGAAAAATATATTGTTGTTTTATTTTTATAGAAAAATACTTCCAAAAATGCTCTTTTTATCAAAAGTTGTTTCAGTAAAATCGGCCAAGCCAAACTGACACTACAAGCATTTTTCTTTTTCGGGGTAAAACCTTCCCCCACCACTTTATTTGACAGCTGCCAAAAAAATTGATGTAAGGTTTTTTATTCAAAAATGATCGTGGATTGCCATGACAATGTTTTCAGACCCACTTCATTGGGACTTTAAGCGAGAAAATTAAGCTTTTATGAACTATTATACCAAATACGCCCCCTAGCGGCCATCCTAGGAACTCGAAAATAATTTCGAGAGTTTTTTTATGGCCACATTTATAATAATAAAAAAAATTTCATTGTTGACAGATGAGCAAGTCCTGAGATACAGCCGCTTACCTCGCTTATTTGGCCACCCGGTACAATAAAGTTGTATTACAGTACCTGGCGTTTTTTCCTCCTCCCGATATCCAACCATGCTCCGGTCCCATCATGGTCGGGCATGAGAGGTTCTACTGTAGTTGCAATTTTCATTAAACAAATTGTTAAAGTTGGGGCAAAGCAAAAAGCGTTGCACGTCACGAGTATTATATACATGTCAACAGTGTTGTCATATGGATTAAAACGAAATAGAATAAAATACGAAATGGAAGACAATAAATGACAGATGTCCTTGATTGCAACATTGTAATTTTATTTATGATGCTGCCAACTTGTAGAATTATTTTACCCTAGAATATTACCTTTAATGACAATCCGAAAAATTAGTATTAGGTACAGCTCCCGTCACGAAACCTGGCGAGAGCAATTTATGCGTAGAAGGCGCTTTTTGTGTTCGGATTCCATAAGCGTACTGTTACTACGGTTATTAAGTATAATCACAGAATAAATACACTTAAGTTTTATTCTGTGGTATAATCATGTTTTAAAAAAATTCATGAATTGGTCTTTATTTAACTTGGCATCATTTCTCTTAATTAAACCTACAAAGTATTTGGTATAAAAAACAACACAAATTTAAAATAAATATATTTCGCGAAATTTTCAACGAACTTCGTTCGTTACTGGAATCAATATTCCGTCCGTGCGTCCGTGCGTTGCAAGAGATGCGTATTGTTTACAACCGAGTTAAGATATGGATCTTATGTGAAATTTTATGCTGATTCAAGATCCGATTCCAAATAGTGCAACTTCACGGAGCTATAACTCCTAACATATGTGTGATACAAAAAATTTTTTTTACAAAAAATGTAGGAAATTTTGTCTTCTTTAACTTTATATAGAACATCTTTTGTTGTGAAAGCCACCGTTTTTGAGTTATCAAAAAACCAAATTTTTGTACCTAAATTCCAAGATGGCGGCTCGAGCGCATGCGCCTCGAGGTCGAAAACTTGGATTTTTCATTAGGGCCCCAAGCTTAACAACATACTAAAAAATCGCTACTACCCCACCATTTGCATTCAAAAAACCCCCACGTACTCGACTAATTAATAACTTTCTGTTATCTCAGCTAATCTCCATTTAAATCCCAATTTTCTAACAATTCTTCTCAATGAACTCTCCGATCCTTGCCAGTCCAAATCGGTTTTAAGTTTTTCTTTTAGTTTACTAATTGTCATGCGACATTTTTCGGTAAATAATATGAAAATTGTAAATTATACGTCGAAAATATTCTGCTTCATATTCTTCTACGTTCGTTACTGAATTGTTTCTTGGTCGCTTCTTCTTTGGGGAACGAAACTTTGGTGCAGCGTCACAATCACCAATATTATCTTTAGTTTCTTTTAAAATTCTTTCGATAGAACGTACAGACACCTTTGTTGCTTCACTCACTTTTAATTTAATGTCTGTTAATAATTCGTGGTCATTTTTGTGTGAAGCAAAATAATTGTAAACATTATAAACAACTTCACGCGGACTTTAAAGACATTTTAAATACGTTTTGAACACGATTATAAAAGTTACGTTAATACAAACCAAGTACAGTTGTAACTTATTATCTCTATGCAGAGTAAAATGAAAGTAAAACTTAATTTTCTTTAACGACTTTCAAATTGTAATCAATCATAAATATTATGACATCTAACCTAAGATTATGACAATAGGGGCACTCATCTCAAATTATGCCTACTGCACTGGAATAAGCATCGGTAAAGTCCGGAATGCATCGGCAGTCGCCAGGTTTCGTGACGGGAACAGTACATTGGTACTGTTTTTACGTCATATGTCACGTGCAACGCTTTTAGGATTGCCGTGACTTTATTTAATCACATTTTGTTGCTGTATAAACCTAATAAGGCTGGGAAAATTAAAATTAATTAAATTGAACGTGTTTCAACGGCGAACGACTAAAACTAAATGCAACAATTTAGTTTTAATTGTTCGCTGATCATGACAGCTTCACTGTTGAAACACATTCGCTTTAATAAATTTGTATTACGGTTGAATTCAATTTGAAATCGTAGGTTACGATGTTCTGTATTTATTATTTAATAAGTATCATTCAAACCGATTGGGGTTTGCCACCAAATAAGCTTATATAGTGTAGATTAAACGCAATAAAATTCTCCATAAAAAAAGCTGTAGTGCAGATTTTGTCCTAGTTATCACCATTTGCATGGAAAAAATTTAATTTGTGTTATTCACTCAATGTTGTAATTGGATGAAAAATGGCATGGCCACACTGTCTTAGTAAAGTCACTGCACTGTTCTCATCCCTATTAGTGATATCTACTGATATACTTAAACATAAAAATAAGAGAAGTTCCAAAAAGGGATTGCTCTGTCAAAATAAATATCGGATTATAAATTGGTTATAATAATGCAAAGAAATATTAGACAGCGTTGAAATAACTTTCTATTTATTAAATTAGCTCACAGTCATATAATGTTCAATATTTTCGATAGACTTAATGCTTACTGTTGATCTTATAGAGCTTACATGAACCCTTATGAAATAATTTATATTACATTTATGTGACACACATAAAAAAAGTTATTCCCCAAAAACACACAGAGTTATTAACCCATGATAATGTGAGTTCTTTGATAAAAAAAGTATACTATCCTAGCTTTCTGCTTGGATATCACTTATGAGACGTAGATATCACCAAAAATTTGATATAAATGAATCATAATTTAGAGCTTTTGTTTGTGTGTTTAATCAAGTTGGTTCGTTATTTTAATCTTAAAGAGATGCTTCACATTACCATACAACACATACAACTTGTGCAAAATAACTCAATACATCCATGAATGAGATTATTACTGTATTTGTTCTATTTTTCTGTTGACAGAGAAAATCCGTCAAAAGATATTGAATGTAAGATTTGATTTTATAATAAATTTTGCATGTATAACCTTATTATCCGATTTAAAGGAATAGTAAATATGCATGATAGTGTTCATACAGTCATTCCATGAAAAATTAATATTTTCTACTACCCTTTCAGAAAATTACATTTTCTGTTCTCTTTCAGTAGTGATAACAGTACTTTTTCTCCCTACTGAGGAAAAATTAGATATCTCACTTGTCTTGGCAAATCTGGCCCCCCTTTACGTTCAAATATTTCGAATGTTATAATATTTTGATTGGTTTGTTGCAAATTGAGTAATATGATAAACAAAACATTATAGTTCTTAAAAATTGGCACAAAGGGTAATAGAAAAATCATACATTCTTTAAGGATAAAGTGTCTTTTCCCCTTCTATCTACAGGAGGAAAAATGGCACTTTCTTCCCACAATTACTTAATACATTAAATCATTGCTTCGCTGTTTCATTTGCTATATTATGTTTAAATAATGAATAATTACATTGAAATACTTCAAGTCATGTAAATTGGTGAAACATGCAAAAGTCAGTATCTAATGTTTCATATGAATGGTAACATTGACAGATTACTTTTGTGATTCATGTTCAATTATTATTAGATATATCCTGTTCAAGTCACCAGCCGTTGCACGTCATAGCTTAAAACTGACTAAATCAATGACGTGTAATCAGCGTTGTCAAATGTACGTGTTGTCAGACTGACGTTTTTAGGTTAGGAACAAATAGATACTGTATACCTATGTATGTAATATGTATGTAATAAAATACAACTAATGTAGACATAAACAATATAAGAGTACTGATAAGTACTGTTTTTAGTAAGGCAATTTAAAAAAAATAGCTCAAGTGCGTACCGGTGAATTTAACAAAGTAAACAAAACTTGACGTGACAACATCGAGATATTTTATGAGTTTATATTCGCACTACGTTTTAAGTTGTAAGTACGAACTGCAAAGTGTGCGACAAGGATAAAATATGGTCGCTAACCCTACACGATTAATGACTTTTAATACCAACTGTACTTACAATGACATTTTGGCTTTAATGCAAATTTTATTAAAGTTGCTTAGTAAATTATAATTATAGCATTGGTACACAAATAATGACGTGCAACGGCTGGTCACTTGAACAGGATATAGCTCAAGTGCACAATGTAGAAGATATAAGCCGTCCTGTTAGAAAGATATATTTTGCTTACTTTTTCATACACATTGCGAGTCATAACAAATAAATTTGTGGGCGAACAAATAATATCAATTGTTTCAAATAAAGGTATAACTAGAACTTAGTATAACATGATACCCCTTAAACTCTTTAAACACCCCCCTTCCCCATACAGTTTTTTATTTTTCAATTGTACGTTTAAAAATTAGTTAGATAAGGCTATAATGTGTCTAAACTGAACCATTTTCAAGGCGTAGGCTATTAATTTGGAAGTTTAACAATTTTGAACTTTACAGTTTTGACTACATATTCTACATTAATTTTAATTGTATCTTTTAAATTTTTTATATATACTTTTTGTATAATCTTGCTCACACTTAAAGTTAATAGTTCCAAAAATATGTTGAAAAGACTTATTCTTGGCCAGTTTCGAACCATCTTAAATAAGAGTTTTTGCTTTAATTTGAATATCTGGTTGCCAAAATCTGAAGCTGAAGATATTTTTAATTTTAAGTACAGGGAATCCATAAAAGATAGAGAATGCAACAATCAAAAAGATATAATAAAAAGTAATACAAACTGCTATTTACAAAATTAATATTTTGTGGATTTTCAAAATTTTTTGAGGAGAAACATCCAAGTGTTAAGATGTTAATCTTTCTTACTCTTGAAATTAACGAAGGTGTTTTAGTTTTGAGACAGATATGAAATTGTAATAAATCCAAATAACCTTATGATGTTTGTTGACTAGGCAGCAACACAATGATGTACATTCTTTAGCTACTCCCTTATAATTTCACATGATGCGTTAATCATTGTGGTAATAAGAAGTGTACAGTTTATGTAATTGCTTTTTTCTATTAATCTGCGTTGCACAATGTTATAAGATAAACTGCACAATATTGGATATTTGTACTTTTTATGTCAAATATTGCTTCTACTATACAGGGTGTCAATAAATCGATTAGACAAATCATAACTTCTAGAATGTTATGTGTATCAAAATGAAATGTGCTATAGGCAAATGGTCTGTGAAGAGTAAAGTTTTCGTAAATTTTTCACTTTTCGGTTGCACCAGAAATGGGTGCGGTTTTAAATTTTTAAATGCAACAAACCTGTGTATTGTAACATTTTAAAAAGTTTTTACGCCTACATCATTTTTTTATAGTCACTTTTAATATTGCATCTAGGTAGCTATGATCGGACGTAAACTAATTTGAGGACCTCAGCTGATATCAGAAAATTACAATCGCACAGTTTTAGTGACTAGATGGGAATAAGACAAGTTGGTAAATTACATTTTTGTGCCTAACTATTATTTTTCAAATGACGGCCATTTTTTGGCAAGCACTTTCCGAAAAAAAGAAAGGTGAAAAATATACCTAAACTCTCCTCTTCACCTATACCAAATCTCATTTTGATAATAATAATAATAATAATAAATTTTATTCACCATGTAAGATACAATAAGTATATATGGTAAGTCAAAGCAAAAGTTAGTTAGTACACCTAATATTCTAGAAGTTATGACTTGTCTAATAGATTCGTTGACACCCGGTATAGAACCATTTAGGGTGCCAGTGTAAATGGCATTATTTGTATATATAGCATTAAGTATCGTGCATGCTTCATTTGCAATTTGTTTCTCATTTTTTTTCTTTGTTGGCACAGCACATACAAATTTGTGTCTTTGCCATACAAAAAAGCACATTTTAAATATGTGGGCTTACATTATGGTTGTGGGTAGATATCTAGATCGAGTTCTGCTAGTTCCTTATCGAGGGAGGTTCAATATTACATGCAGCATAAAGAGCCTGTGCATCGTTAACCTTTTGCTTTCATTCATTATTTTGGTATGTATTTTTATTTTACAATTTCTTTAATGTAATTTCATCCTGCTATCTACTGCTTTTATTTAGTATATAATATAATTAAATAAGATAACTAATAGTTTTGTATTTTTTGCAGCACTAATGTATCTATTTGTTACTGTACCGTGGAACATCAATACGAATATGAAAGATGTAAATATTTTACCTGCGACTTCCATGTGTTAATAATAATGGTACCGAGTTTTTAGTATAATTTATGTGTATAGGTAAATTTTAATTGTTGCATCTTATAGGTTATTTATCTTGTAGCATGTTATAGTATGCTTATACAAAGTAATTCTATTAAAGACAATATAGAGATGTGTATAATATAATTGGTTCAATTTGTAATTTTGTGTTTTTATTTGCAAATTGTGTACAGTATGGGTTTTAATAAAACATATTTAAGGAATTGCGTTATTTTAAAGAAAAGTTAAATCGTGCCATTTTTATTGTTGATTCTGTAACACATATAATGTAGTTTACCATTTAGTAATCCAACATGATTGGTTGCAATTTGGAACATGGTCATTGGTCATGTATGATACTTTTTCTCTATCTCTACGGCCACGAGATTCTACCAAACCCTCTGTCCTTGATATTAATGCCAAGGTAATTTAAAAAAACTGAAAATAGAACCTAGTCTGTTAATACGTGGTTGAGATTGCTAAGAATTGACTATTAAAAACTAATGTTACTATGACACTTTATGTTGGTGTCTAAAGATAGTTGGTAATATTATGAGAGATGTAAATATATAAATTAAAATTAGTAAAATGTAAGACGAACAGAGTTGATTAAACTTAATCTAAAAAATACTATAGCTTCATCATTTGGTGGCTTTTTTATAGAACAACAACTATAATGTAATGTAACCACAACCTTCCCTATACTTAGGGTATACCCTACCGGAACACAGACAAAGCTCACATAAGGGAAAGAGCAGGATAATGGGGCAAGTGTGGGATTAGGAGAAAGAATATTGGGAGGACATGGACAGAAGGCAAATGTTATTTGACAAACTAAGTGAAGAAGTGTGATTTCGTATGGAGCAGAGATATGGGGAGGAGGTGGGAGGGAACAGAAGAGGCTGGAGAAGAATAGAAGATACAAGAATGCTACTGGAGGTGGGGGTGGGGGGGGGTCCGGCATATCGTGGCGGAGGAGGTAAAAATACATAAGGGTGGAAGGCAGGAAGAAAAGCGGTGAAATAAGAAGAAAAAATAAAGGTAAGATAAAATACGGAGAAGAGAATAGAGAATATTACAGGAGTAAAGGGGGCGCAGCCAAAGAGGTGGAAAGAATGAGAGAAGAGGGAGAAAGGTAGTAAGCATGGACATGGACGTAGAAAAGCAGGAGAGGAGAACGTAGATAAGAAAGGCCGCGAGGTACAATGAGGGGGGTTTGAAAGAATAAAAAATATTTTAGAGGGTCGAAAGAACAAAGGAATAAACAATATGATGGCAAGGTACACATGTGGAAATAACAGGTAGGTATTGGATGGGAGATGAGGAAAAGAAATATGGATTACGTGGGGAGGAGTGGGAGACCATAGACCACATACTGAGGGAAGAAGTTTGGAGAAGAGAACAGGTAATGGGAAAGAGGCAAGACGAGGGAGCAGACAAGAAATAAGGGTAAATTGTATTTATGTTTATTTAGTTGTACTAAGTGGGTATACATTAGATGATTAGGAATAGGACTATTTCATAGATGTAAAGAAAAATGTTAAGTTGACAACATTGTAAGGTGCAAACAAAAACAATAAATACATTCATTGATTGAACTACAACATTCTAATACCCAAAGATGAAGCGGACACAAAACACACAGAAACGGCAGAGCTTATGTGGCATATTGTAGGATTTCTGGACAGTTCTAATAAAGTGGTCACCCACACCCATCAAGTACTGACCATACCAAAATTGCTTAACTTTCTTAACTGTATGAATTGTACTTAACCACTGCCTGACGTACTGTCCGTTGTGAAACTATATTACAATTTAGAAGGACAATTCAATTAAAATCAACGATTAAAGTTATGAATAAGTTTGGGAAATGACTGAACTTTATTAATAATTTTTAATTTGTGCAACTTACAATTTTGGTACAAAAATTAGTGTAGGTATTTTGATGTAAGCAAGTAACAAGAAAACACATATTTAGTGTAAAAAATGTTGGGGGTGGTTATACACATACATAGTCGTGTTCTCTTATCAATATGGATTTCACTGTATGGTCTAGCTATTTACAGGGTGTACAACTAAGAAAGGAGCCCGGACATAACTCAGAAACTATTTGAGATAGAACAGTGAAATAAAAAATCTTATAATAAAAGTGGCCAAGAGAAAATGCTGGAAATTATTTTCAATTTCCTACCATTGCCGCCAGATTTGCATACAATAATTAATGATTTTGACGACTTTGTTAATTGAATGTTTATTTCATTGAGTGGGAGTGTTAAAGGTATGCAATAAAATGTTTTTTCGCATTTCATTGCAAAATGTCAACTTTTTGAATGTCATTGTAGTTTTGAAAAGTCAATCTTTTTGTAACAAGTGATAAATTGCTTTTACTTTTTGTAACAAGTGATAAAATGCTTTTACTTTCGTTGCTATAGAAATAAATTGCAATACCAACGGATATTCTGGATGTCTAGATTGCTATTGAAATAAATTACCACAGCAACGGATCTTCTAAATGTCTAGATACGACCACTGAACTCTATTATATATGGAAGAGCCAGTGAACTCTATATACAGGGTGAATGAGACCACCCGTATCAGGCGTTTATTTAAAGAACGGTGAGTCGTAGAGAGGTGGAGTAAAAAAAGTGATTATAAAAGCCATAATAAAGAATCGAATGGTGATATCATTATTTCTCGGACAAGTCAGCATTCCTCCAGAAGGCCCCCAACTCCAAAATTTTAAATGGCACCGTAAGTTGAAAAAGGTATTTTTTGAAAGATTGTTAAAAAAGAAGAAAGTTTTATAGGAAAAATTATTTTATTACTGCCACCCCTTTTAAGTTATATTCGACTAAAGTTATTAAATTTGAAATTCATTGTTAACAAGAAACATTGAAAAGTCGACTTTTAAAATCTAGTTACCAATGTTACATGTGTTCTTCCCTTTCAAGAAGTACTTATTAGAGCCACTGATAGTGTACCTAGAAGAGCTCAACAGTGCTTAGCAGTAAATGGAAGATATTTTGAACACATGTAACATTGGTAACTAGATTTTAAAAGTCGACTTTTCAATGTTTCTTGTTAACAATGAATTTCAAATTTAACAACTTTAGTCGAATATAACTTAAAAGGGGTGGCAGTAATAAAATAATTTTTCCTATAAAACTTTCTTCTTTTTTAACAATCTTTCAAAAAATACCTTTTTGGACTTATGGTGCCATTTAAAATTTTGGAGTTGGGGGCCTTCTGGAGGAATGCTGACTTGTCCGAGAAATAATGATATCACCATTGGATTCTTTATTATGGCTTTTATAATCACTTTTTTTACTCCACCTCTCTACGACTCACCGTTCTTTAAATAAACGCCTGATACGGGTGGTCTCATTCACCCTGTATAACTGGAAGGATAACGGTTACTGCAAATGCGTTCGTAATTTGTCCTCGACTGTTAGACAAGCACCGCTACTGCGTGAGTGGATCCCTATTTCTTTCTAAAGTATTTGTATAAACGATGCGAAGGCGTGGTTAATACTTAATAATGAGAAATAAACACAAAATATTACGAATTTCACTCTTGTATATATAATTATCGTACACTTATGTTATAAATGTACATTTAAAAATTAATCATGAAATAAGTGTCATAACCAAACATTATTTTTAATATCCATAAGAGAAATGTAGTAAGATAAGGATAGCGATCCCCGCACTAATTTCCCTCTTGCTCTAACAGAACCGGTCAATTTTTATGTTCGACGTTATCCTTCCAGTTATATATAGAGTTCACTGGGAAGAGCAAAGTTGTAAATTTAAGTGATACAAATTGAATACGCGCACGGGGTTCCCGATCATGCGCCGTAATAAATTAGAGTTCAAACAAATAAAACAGCTGTTATACTACATATATTATCTAAAACTGTATTTTAATCATGAACTCCATAACACCCACTGTAAACCCTTCTCCCTTGTAACGTTTATAAATCAAATTAATCCACTTGTTCACGAAGACAAACCACGTAAAATTTTCTAACCCAACTTCAATTTATTAGGTAGAGTTCATTGACTTCAACCAACCTCAACACATGATGCATTTTCATGGTATTTTCCACTGCGCAAACGCGTAAGCCCCGTAGTTAAACGATTTTCGACCTTATTATTTTCTTCAAATGTGCACACTTTTTCACGCGCATCCCATTTGATTTTAACGGCTTTGCTCTTCCATATATTATTGAGTTCAGTGGATACGACACATCAGCAATTTATACGGGAAAAATTTTGTTCATTCATTCATTTTGCAACAAAATGCGAAAAAATCTTGTATAAAACACGAGATAAAAGCGCCTTTTTATCACATGACGTGTTGTTCGGCTTCGCCTCGATGAACAATTTTCACGTCTGGTGATAAAAAGTATCGCTTTTACCTGTAGTTGTATAAATAGCTATTACTCGTTATCATAAACACTAAAATAAATAGTGTAACGTATTTCAAAATCGGCTTATATACTATTATTAAGTAATTATATTGTTAATGTGTTGTGTTCAATACAAATAGTTCACAATAAAAGGTTTAATATAGCTTCATGTAACCTGTACAATTCATGTGTTTTGTTTTATTTAGATTTATTATCACACCTACTTTCCTTGTCGCTTCTACTATAGGCGATTGAGCTTATCTTTTATTTCTTGTATTGTTTGTGCTAAAATCACTATCATCCACAAAGAGGGGAGTTCAATTAGAGATATGTCCATCCAAAAACCATACTGATATAGACCATTCCATTTTTTTTATCTTATTTTATATACTACATTCAGTTAAATCCATCATTAATATAAGAACTCATTTTGTTGTAGCAACAAACCTTCAATGAAAGTAAAATCACAGATTACTTTCTGTGATATCATCAAGTGAATTTATGCTGCAATCACTGCACGAGCCTAAGGTCAGAATTTTAGTTAGTTCTTAGAAACGAAAAATGGGAGAGAAATGATTTGGAATACATTTATTTACAATATTGTTAATACATTAAATGAAAACAACAGAAATGCATACAGAACGCGAAAAATTTAATAACAAAATACCTTTTGTATTAAAAGGTGCTATACAGTTCAACCATATAACATTGTCAACATCAACAAAATATGTACAATCTACATATTTTTATAGATACAAACTTTCTTGGTCAATTATTTAATGTTAAATATTCTTAGAACCTTCTAAATGAAGATCTATTATAGCTGCTGGTGTTTTGACTGAATCTCCTCTAATTCCATTTCCTGGACCAATGAAAATATTTTAGTTTCAATCAAATTTTTATGATAAGGAGAAAATCGTTTAACTTTTGCTGAGATCATTTCAAAAAATAAATCTGTGTCATTCTTAAAAATGGAAGGTTGTTGTGATTCATCAGTTAATTCTTCATCGCTTCTATGTTCATGTTTCATTTGATCAGGTAAGTGTACTATCTCTTCATTTATTAAATTAATTTCACTATCGTGCATAATGTATTTATATTCACTGTCACAATGACCATGGGTTGGTTCATCTGAATCTGGTGAAAGTGAGTTTCTAGAGTAATCTTCACATGTAAAACTAATAATACTTCTTTGTGTTTCACTGGGTGTTGAAGAACTTGGGAAAACTGTAATAAATAAATATTTAATATAAATAAATGGAAGAAGCTTTAAGTGGAACAGCTGAGCTATGGGACCTTTTAAATTACGAATTATATAAACTGTAATGATTTACAAAGGACGAATTTAGAAATAGATGTGGTACTAATAGCTTATCCTGTATACATAATACATGCTATTTTTGTTAGATGACAAATCTGTGGTGGGTAGGAAAAAGAGTATAAGTCAGGAATCCGCTCAAAACAGTTCAAGTCAGTTTTAAAATACGCTCGTGTAGCACTAAAAGTTAACACTAAGAGTATAAGTCAAGTGTATCTCTATGACTGCACACATAGTGTAATTTCTACCGATCAACTCTCTGGCGAGAAAAAACGTATAAGTACACTTATACTATTGTACTCTCTTCAAACTTGACTTATACTCTTTTTCCTACCCACCACAGAAATGTTTTTGTGCATAACACAAAAATATGTTCTTTTACAGAGTGTGCCTACATATTATAGTGACAACACAAAGATATCTTTCTTTAATTTAATTGAACTATATTACTAAATTTTTGAATTGCCCATGGAAAGTTAATACAAAAACCTATAATTGCAATGGATGGATTGACAAACGTTTAAATTAAAAAAAAAAACAACCTGAATAGCTGGATTGACGATAGCCCGAAGGATCTACAACTCAACCCATATGAAATATTAGCTTAACACGTTCGCTGCGTAGTGCGTATTACAGAAGGCTCTCCTGCGTGGAACAATACTTTGTCTAAATTTTAAGTTTTTGAGGGTTTCCATGTTCTACATAAATAGTTTTTGTGGAAGAGGCAGAAAATTACTATTAGAAAAACATATACAGTGTGTCTACTTAAGTTGGCAACATATGGGAAACTTTTTATTATTAATTTTACGAAAAAAAGTTATTCTTTATAAAAAGCTCTGCATGTTCTAAAATCTAAAATACAATCATCAGATATTAAATTTTTTAGAAGCAACACCAGAGGAGTCTGCCTCAACGCAAAAAAAGCGAAATTACGAATGATATTGAAAACATGTGCAAATAACCTTTAAAAATACGCAGACAGCAACACAACACACCTTCGTTCAGTGCAGACTGAATAAGAACCTTTACAAAGAATATTAAACGGCGCGCCTATTGGCGTCAGCCGGAAGTAATGGAGGCTGACGTCATTAGGCGTCATCCACAGCGAACGTGTTAAAGAAATTATACAGAGTGACACATTACACATAATATTATTTATATTACTTTTTTAAATGGAACATCATGTACCTATGTCTATGATGTAAATTAATGTTTCTAATAAATAATCTTTCAACGAAATATGCGTTTATATGTCTTTAAACCATGAATTCTCTGTCTCTGAATATTTTCTCACCGATCTGACCAACATATTCCAACTATTCGGAAGTTCTTCATCCTAGTAATACCAACTGAAAGTAATATATCTTGCTATAGTAATATTGCTTCACTAGAACAAGGGTGAAGAAATCTCAAACACCTTCGAGCCTTTAAGGCGGCTTTCAGATTAAAGCAGTGAGCAATAAGTAATTGGCAATTGGCAATGAGCAGCAATGAAAATTGTTTTGATTGCTTCTCACACTGAAGCAACAGTATCGCAGTAGTCATGCCATCTGACGAGTCCGAGGGTACGGTTTTAATGTGGTGGCATTTAAGAAGAACCGAAAAAACGAAATTATTAGGTTCATCCAGGATTTACAGAATTAATAAAGCATGGTGGAAATATATGTGCTAACGAACTCAGAGCCCATCCTACCCAGTTTCAGAACTGTTATCGGATGAGTTCACATGCATTTGAATCGTAAATACACGGATATTTTTCCATTACTTCTACAAAATTTGTATTGAATATTAGATCGTCCGACATGTTTGTCACACAAATATATACAAAAAAAACGCCACTTGTATTTGCAAATATTGACCTGTCGACGCAATAATTATCGCCTTTCAACATGCACTGCATGTCACCGGAAATAAATATTGCCGCAACAGTCATCATTTTCGTAGACGTTATATCACATTGCTCTAATGTGAGACTCATGCTTTAATTCAATGTCACATGGCGCCTAGCGATAATATTGCGTATTGCCAGTTGCTTATTGCTCATTGCTTCAATGTGAGAGTTGCCTAAGAGTTTCATAAAAAAAGAAAGGAACGATAACATGTCCTGGCACTCACTTTCCACGGGCAATTAAAAAATGCATTAATATCCCAGTTTCACTTAAAAAGACTTTGTACCCTCACAACACAAAATTCCTATTTATTATCTAAAAGAACTGTATCTTCATATCATTATTAACGACAGTCTTGCCCATGAAGAATATTCCTAGTCGGATGAATTCCTCCATATTTTTTAGTTTTTTGTTATTTAGGTAAAGTTATGTAAACTAAAATTTTATTTATTTTATTTCTCTTGGCGGCTATCGATGATGGCAATCTGCCGAAATCGATAGCCGCCAAGAGAAATAAAATAAATAAAATTTTAGTTTACATAACTTTACCTAAAGAATATTCCTAGATCACTCTGCATAAAATTACATTTTTCTACAACCGATCTAGAAAATAGGAATTTTGCGCTTGCAACGCTTGACAACGCAAAAATCAACTTTTCCGAGGAACGTCACTTTGTCGCTTACGCGCATTGAACTGTACGCTATACGCAACTATTTTATAGAAAGGAAACGCTAATAAGTAACACTGAAGCTACAGCCAAGTTAGGCAACCCTCAACGAATGAGTATCTCTATCTCTTTCCTTCGCACGCAAAGTCATACTGAACGCCGTAACACGAGAAATAAAATAAAATACGTTTACGTTGACAGTTACGTCTGCTCTACTACCACAACAAACTAGAAAGCGACAGAAGTGCCTACTTCGCATCTGTCTTCTGGCTTCAACGCCTACAATGCATTGGAATAGTTCGTATCCCTTCCACTTGCATATAGTGTGGAGTTCAATGCTCACGCGCGACAAAATCGCTCGCTGGTCTGATTAATCAAATATGTACTCCCTGCTTAGCTCACGGCATAACAACAAATAAACAAACTTTTGTTTATATGAATTTTAAGTTTTGTGCACGAAAGTTTTGTGTTTTTGAAGTGTTGAAATACAGAAATGGAAGAAATGCAAATTCTCTGGTTGTAGAAAAATCTTGCAAAATTCATTGCCAATTTCGAGAGATTGCCGCGCGACGAAGAAGCGCGGCAACAGTCTCTCTCAATCGGCAATGTATTATTTTGGGCGCTTAATACACAAAGAGCTATTAACGTTATAACTTCACCTACAGACCTGTACCTGTAAAAACTACAACCAGTTCACTACCAACTTAATAAAAAAAAACTACCCACCTGATTTAGGATCTAGAACTGTTTTGTCCACTTCCTTATTAATATGGGAAGGTATGGTAATGTCCTGTTTGATTACATTGGAAGAATTCCACTTTTCTCTTGATTTCACAAAAGCATCATAAACGTTAGAAAGAAAAGTTGCAGATGATTTTCTAAATGCACGTCCCGTATATTCATATACATCATCTAATTTCAAGAATTTTGCTATTTCTCGTGGTACTTTTGAAATTGTATTCCTCCCCACTACTTGATTTACACATCTACCACGTTCATATCTGAAGAAAAATCGTTCATCTACGGCATTGTGAGGTCTAAGCTTCATATAAGTTTGTAAAAGCTTTAACCAATCAACGGAACCCTCTGAATTATTTGTAATGATAAAGCTTCTACGTACAGTATTTTTAGTTTCCAATATTCTGACTATTGCCACATCATCTTTGAGATCTATGTCTTTAAATTTAATTTTATGCAACTCCCCAGTACGGCAAGCACCAACTACTCCCATTATCGCCACTATTTTCATTAATAAGTAAATATGATCTGGAGCTTCTGCCATAAATCTTTCAATTTCTTCTTTGTTAAATATCTTAGTTGTTCTTGGTTGGTAACCGTCATTTTTGCGTTTTAAAAAAGCTTTGAGACGTTTAAATTTTGAAATATCTTCATTTTGTTGAATAGAAATTGTTAGTTTCAACATGGAATATTCGCTCCATAAACTTGCTGGTGATTTTAAAACCTCAGACCTTTCCATGAAATATGCCATCATTACATTTTCAGTTGTTTTCTGAATATGTTTTGTGGTACACCATTTTAAAAAGGATTCATACATTTGATGATAACGTATCTTTGATTTTTCAGGTAATTGAGAGATGTAGGATATATTTTTAGCATTTTCTGTGTCTCCAAAGTCACCACTGCCACTTAGATTGCTCATACCTTCTACTCATACAATTTGCACTGTAAATAAAAATAAAGTTTAGAATCAAATCAATAAACCCCATGAAAACTGATGAAATTCTTAGATATTAGGCCTAAACAAACACAAATACCTAAGCAGCCTTTGTACTCAGAGGATGTTTGTATGAACGCTGCTTTTAAACTGGCAGAGAATGATGTTTTCCTTCCCTCTAGAAAAGCGATCAACATTCCAGAAAGCGCCATTATAATTGCTGCCATAAAATTTCTTACTCTAGCACAAACCTCATTTTTTATCGCATTTCCATGGAATGCTACAGAACACTCTCCACTTCTGTACGAGTGTAATAAAACATTTCGAAATCTGTAAGTAGAGGAGATGTACTAAAATAAAATAATGGAAACATGTTTTTTTCTTTTTGAAATTGGATGTGTCGTTCTCGAGATATTAAAGGGTGTATATTTTGACTTTAACAGTGTCCCGACGGCGAACGGGTGATCCGATCAAAAAATTTACCAGAGATTTGGAATCAGTAAAGAATTTCCTATAAGATGACACCACTTCCAGATTTCTAAACCCTGTATCATCGACCAACACACAGACACAGACATCCGGACGAATTCAGCAACCAACTTTTTGAACTTAGTTGATAACAAGTGCTACCAAATATCAAATTACCAAATGGCAGCAGTTCGAAATCACTTTAATAAGTGATTCGATCACTGGACTTTGAGTAAATGGTAATTTACTCAAACATTAATTGTAATAATTATTAAAACTAAGATAGGTATTTGTAAAAGTGCGGGTTTTAGTTGCCAATTTTGCAACTTGAAGAAATGAACAAAATTGTCATTTTAATGGTTGCAGAAAAATGTTTCCAACAAAAAAACCTGAATACATTTTTGCTCTAAAATAATCTTGCGATTATTATTATTTCACTTTGCGTCGTCCAAGCCACTATACCGCACCACCATTATTCAGATTAAAATATAAACATAACATAAACATAAATCGCCAGGATCGGACGGCATAATACCAACTCTTCCGTAGTGGGGACTGGATGTTATTGTTGTCCACCTGGTGAGAATTGATACGGGCTGTATTGTCTTTAGATACATACCAAAACAATGGAGGAAAATAAACATTGTTTTTATGCCCAAACCTGGCAAAAAAAAAATTACTCCATAGCTAAATCATATCGTCCAATCAGTCTGTCTTTCACTCCTTAAGATACTTGAAAGATTGACATATATGGGATACAGCGCTTGTACGATTCCAGCTGCACCCTAACCAACATGCAAACTCTCCAGGAAGATCCACAGAATCAGCCCTACATTCCGTCGTGGGGAGGATTGAGAGATCAGTCCACCTTGGAAGCATTCATAGACATAGAAGGGGCATTACGCTACCTAAGGTCGTACGAAGCTGGATTGTGCAGCTGCTGAAACTCAGGGCAGTGCACATCAGCATAGGCGACATAATAGTGAAGTGCACAGTAGTGAGAGGATGCCCCCAAGGTTGGGGTGCTGTCACCACTTCTGTGGGCAGCTACTATACGTTGGGCTATGCGGATGATCTATCTATCCTAATAACTAAACTGGCAAGTTTGACTCTGTGGAGTTTTATGCAATCAGCTCTCAGAGTAACCGAAGAATGGTGTAAAGATCACTCCCTGTCCATAAACCTGACAAAAACGGAGGTAGTTCTCTTCACAAGGAAAAGGAAGATTGAGGGCCTTCGAGCGCCTCTACTCTTCCAAAAACACCTCCAGTTTTCAGAGTCAGTGAAATATCTAGGTATTACCTACACTTGACAACAAACTGAACTGGAGTAAGCACATCCAGCTGAAAGCGAAAAAAATAAATAGGGCTTTCTGGCAATGTCGCCGCGCAATTGGAAGACTTTGGGGTCCATCTCCAAAGGCTGTCCTGTGGCTGTACACCGCTGTGATCAGACCTATGTTTTGTTATGGAACAATTGTCTGGTGGTCTAGAACCAGACTCTCCACAAAAAAAAATTAAATAGCCAAGTTAGCCCAACTGGCCTCAAAACAACTGTTTTATGGTCCAGAGCCGGCTCTTCCACTTACAGTATGAACTGTAAACAACTTAATAACTCAAGACACCCAAGCCCAGCACAAGGTTACGTGGAATTTGATGTCAGACTGCCGTCCCGTGAGAGAGGCCTTCAGAGAACCATCACATAGCCTGACGGGTTTTTGTACAGGGCTATCCGGAAAGAACCTGCGACTACTTGTAGGTAGGTATACTTTCTGGATACTGTAAACTTAACAAGCACATGCACCGCATGGGCTTGGTCGAATCACCATCCTATAGTGGATACTACACAGACGACGAGACGGCACAACACATACTTTGTGAGTGTCCAGTGCTTGTCGATTTAAGACGATCCATGTTGGGGGATTCCTGGCCGGACATGGCTAAAATTACAGCAGCTTCCCCATCCAGCATCCTCAGGTTTATCTCACGTTTGGGATGGCTTGAATGACATTGCGAGGTCGAACGACTCTAATCAGAGAGGTAGCAGTGGCCTAGGTGCGTGTGGACTTCTGACCACCCTCCTATCGTAATGCAGAACACAGAAACATAACAACTAATATTTTAATTCCTATAGGTTGAACAAATAATGAAAAAAATCGATGATATCAGACCAAAATAGTGTTCGTGACTTCCCAATTTGCAAGGGACATAATAGTACCTAAATATAGTATTAAGCTAATATTTCTTAAAGGACATTAATAACAAATTGTCATGCTGAATTATTGTGACAGTTGCTTATGCTGGCCAGGAATATAAATTAAATCTGGTGACCACAAATAAGGTTATTAGGTCAAATATGGAAAAAATGTAAAACAATACCTACCCAATAACTAAACTAGTATCACGAATGAACAAACCCACACTTAAAACCGAATAATTGAA
This sequence comes from Pyrocoelia pectoralis, assembly GCA_036250285.1. Taxonomy (NCBI): domain Eukaryota; kingdom Metazoa; phylum Arthropoda; class Insecta; order Coleoptera; family Lampyridae; genus Pyrocoelia; species Pyrocoelia pectoralis. The sequence goes on from CM070074.1 coordinate 42,016,976, forward strand.
AGATGCTGCCAGTTATTCAAGAAATAGGTATAAGGGATGTATCTGATTCAGACATTTCAAATTTCTGGGTCCATTCAACATTTTTATCTTTTTAAAGTGTGTCGTTCTTGAAACGACAAAACAAAATATAATAACAAGTCTACATACCCTAAATAGTTAGGGAGCTGGTGGCAGTAATTTTTATATGATTTCATCGTCTGACAGAGGTAGATAATATTAGAGTACTAAGTAAAATAATCATTTTAAACAATTTCTGCCATTCACTAATTGTTGCAATATCAAATAAGAGCTTGCGAAAAATGTTAATAAAAATAAGTATCATAAACGATATTATCGCTTCTGTTGACAGTTTTAATAACTTGTATTTAATATAAAAAAAAGATTAATGCTAGTGGCAGAAGTTTGTCCTGCTGTGTTTTAGAGTAATTAATTTGTTTTCTAATTATTATGATATATAAAAAAATAAATTACTTCATCGGCAGGCAGATTAGAATAATTATTGAAGTGATATTATAAGAGATTAAAAAAATTACTTCTGCCACTATGATGATGTTGCATTAATAATCTGTATTACCGGAAAAATGCTTAAAAAAAAAATTAAAAAAATTATAACATCGTTTCTGCCTTTAAGTCTAATATTTCTATTAGTTATGGAAAGCATAAAAATGAGAAAGGCAGAAAAAATCGATGCTGTCTTTTCGAAGGCAGAAGTATTTTACTACCAGAGGACAGCTGCAAGGGAGTAGAAATACACACTCGCTAATATTATTTGTGTACCTATATTATATTTGTTCGCATGGAGATGAAAGTTAGAAGGAATAGGTAGGTGGTTTAAAATAGGAAATGAAGGGTATAGAGATAAATAATTACACAGCGAAAGAGAGAAATATAAATGCTGTAAAATACCTTTGCCCCTCCACTTAGCGCGTTTTAATTTTAATCGTTTAATCGTTGAGCTAAAACTATTTTATGTCGGATTCGGGTAATACTTTACAACTGAAAAATCACGTTATTCGGACTTGGCAGATACAGCCCGACACTACTAACGTAATTTTGAATGGCAAAATCACTCAAATGACTGCTCAACTATCATTTGAACAAGATTTTGTATTTCTGAACGCATTCATTTCGACATCATTCATTAATTCAAAGAAATCAACAGCCTGTAGATGTAAGAGTTAATTTTGTTATGAGGTATAATATTTTATAAAAGTTTTGTAAAAAAACAGTGTTTTTATTCCAAAAATATCATTTCGGGGAATTTCGGGGAATTGGCAACACTGACGCGGGGAATTGAAAATTTTTTATTGGCAGCACTGCGTGCGTGTGCGTGTCAGGTGTCAGTGTTTCACAATTTTAATAGTTTCTTGTTTTCTTCGTGAACAATGGAAGAAGTAAAGTGCGCCATTTGCAGTACCAGCAAAAATGAACGTATTATTTTATTTAACACAGAGACATTTAATAAATGTGTTAAAATATTAGAAATACGTAAAAAATTTGCATTAAAATTCAATAATATTATACTTCCGGTAACCGTTAATGAAACGACAGGTTACCACAGCACGTGTTATAAAAATTTTTCCGCTTTGAAAAAGAAATATAAAGAAGATTACGATGACAGTGAATCTTCATTACAGGGTTCTACATCTCAATCTACGTCCCAATTAGAACAATCAAGGTAAATATTGCAATAATACTTATTCAATTAATTGACGTTCACTTGTCATAGGCAGTGCATGTATTAACAAGAAGGAAAAGAAGTAATCAAATTATTTATTTTTATTTATCTTATTTATCTTCGATTTTTTTAACATGAGTTATGCACGCTTAAAGTAAAAATATTTTCTTTTAGTGGAGACAGCATTGCAGCAGAAGAAAATGATCAATCATTAACTAAAATTATTACTTTGGATGAAGAAAATGACGTCTGTTTCTTCTGCAACAAAACAAGAAAAACTGTAAAAAAACGTGTGCAGAAATTATCGTCTTCAGACACTGGTAATTGGTTGGACGGTGTCAAAGATAAAGCCACTGAAATAGATGATATGGAAATGCTGCGGAAGATAACATCAGCTTCAAAAGACACAAAATATCATCACCAGTGTAAATTGTCTTATTACAATAAATGTGTGAAAATCTGTACGCAGTCCAAAGAACCGACAATATGGCATGAGAAACGAGACCATCATAACATTGCGTTTCAAAATTTATGTCAATATGTATCAATTAACATTATAAAGAAGAGGGAATGCGCTTTTTATAATTTTGTACGATCAAAATATATAGAGTATCTGAATGAAAAGTATTCAGATATTGATGATGACGATCGTCCAAATTTTTTTTCTACGCAACATCTTCAAGAAAAACTTCTGAACGCTTTCCCAAAACAAATTAAGTTTGCTACAATCAAGAACAAAAAAATAATAGCACCGTATGAATACACCATTGTTGACAATATTGAAATAATTGAAAAAATGGCAAAAAACCAATTGATAGTAACAGCTGCTACGAAAGTGAGGAGTGATATTTTAACCATCGATAAGATAGAATTGCCTGAAGTATTATCTGCTAAAAATTTTATTGATGGCGAATGTCCGGCTCTCCCTGATTCCCTTATTTTACTCTTAAAAACTATTCTTTGCGGCGATAGCGTTCGTAACACAAGGAAAGAGCCTAAACAAGTGGTTATATCATCAATCGCACAAGATATAGTGTACAGTGCAAGAGGTGGTACTTTAAAACCATCCAAACATATTTGTCTTGGTATGACTGTAAAAAGTATGACAAACAGTAAGAAAGTTATTGATATTCTTAACAGACTAGGTCATTGTTTAAACTACAGTCAACTGTTGGAATTGGAAACTGAAGCAACTATATATTCATCTGGAAAAGAAGAAATTTGTCCTGATGACATAGTGAAATTGCCGGATTTGCGAACTGGAGTTGCATTTGATAATTTTGATAGATTTGTGGACACCATAACCGGAAAAGATACCCTTCATGATACCGTGGGTATCATTTATCAAAATATAAGAGAAGATGAGGAACAAATTTCTACTATTATGGATATATCTCACATAGATAAAAACGAAGTAATTGAGTTGTCAGAGATGAGTTCCACAAGTATTAACAATGAAGTAAATACGTCTAATACCAGCTTTAAAACAACAAAAAAAAAAAAGAGAAGAACGTTCGATGCTATTATACCAGAAATTACACATTATCATAAAAAACCTAAAATACTTGAAGTATTTCAATCTTTATCTGCTGAAATACGATCGAAAATACCAAATGATCTCAAAAATTACAACTATTTAAATTTAGCTTGGATGCTTACACATGCATTGGGAACAGGGTTTAAACCAATGTGGATTGGTTTTAATACAAAAATTTTAGAAGACCTCTTGCCTGTTCAAAAAGTTTCCTACTTAACACCAATAAATTTATCTCCAACAAATGAATCAGTAGTATACGAAACGCTTAAGATGAGTAATAAAGTTGCTGAAGAATGTAATGCTCAGTATATACACGTTTCTTATGATCTGCAAATAGCTAAAGTAGCTTATGCTATTCAATCAAATGAGAAGCCGACATTTGATAGGCTATTCATTCATCTGGGTTCTTTTCACGTGATGATGGCGTATTTTAAAACTGTCGGAAAATTTATCGAGGACTGTGGATTGACCAACGTAATGGAAAATTGTGGAATGATAGCTAGTGGCTCAATAAAAGGTTTTTTGACCGGGACTCATTTCAACAGATGTCGAAGAGTTCATCCTACGGTTTCTTTATCATTGCAAATAGTACATTTTAAACAGTTTTTGCTTCAAGAAAAAATAGAAATATCAGATACATTACTTACACATATCAATGAAATAGGTGATATTAAATCGTCTAATCCCACAATACAGTCACAAGAAATAATCGAGTTGTTACAAAAATATGAAAATTATCGGAATAAAACAAGGAATGGAATACATGGGAAAACTGCTCAATATTATATGATCTACATTCAATTAATAGATTATTATTTAATTTTGGAAAGAAGTCTTCGAACGTCTAATTTTGAAGTGTTTAAATACATTTTACCAAAATTAACAAATTTATTTTTCATATTTAATCAGCCAAATTACTCTCGTGCAACAGTGTTATACCATGATAAACTTTTGAGTATTGATGAGACGCATCCTGGTTTGAAATATGATTTAGAAAATGGTTCATTAGGAATAAAACGAACCTATAACGATTTCTGCAGAATCCCTATCGATTTGACATTGGAGCAAACAATAAACGCAGATGCTGCCAGAAATATAAGAAGCATGACAAATTCAATATCAGCGCGTCAACGATGGGCAAAAAGCCACGGATTACGCACGTCTATCATCAGTCACTTATTACATGAAGTAGGATTGAAAAATAACAATGATGTCGTAAATGATTTGCAACAGAGTGTAATTGAAAAAAATTGCGCTAACGTTACAAATTTTATATCATCTTTAACTCAATATATCAATCCCTTTGACTCTACATTGGATAATGATAAACTGTACAACATTACGAGTGGAGGAGTTGCTACACCGGAAATTGAGACGTTTTTACTAAGCATTGAAAAAAATGGCAATCTCGCACGTGAAACTTTCATCAAGGAGTGCATTGATAACCCCGAAAGATATAATTTACCAATAAAAAAAAATAAAGTTTATACTTTCGTTGAATCGGTGAAAAAGAAGAAAATAGTAGTGTCTGGGAAAGTACAGGAGACTCGTTTGCAAAGAGATTTGTTCGGACGTCTACTCGCCTTATCAATGCACAATAGTATAGATATCGAAAAGGTTTTGTGTTATCCACTAACACCTCTTCCTTTGTCATTAGCACATATGGACGAATCAATTTGCAAAACGGATAAGTCGTCCTTATTACGAGTTTTGGAACATAACGTAGAAACTGATAGCCCTTCGCATATTGATATCGCCATTTTCGATGGTTTTTTTTTAATTAATTCTCTAAAAGAAATACCACGAACTTTTGGGGATATATCCAAAAAAATTTTGAAATATTTGTGTGCAAGAAGCTCGGAAAGAGTTGATATTATTTTTGACAGATATTTCATTCCATCCATAAAAAATACAGAAAGAAGTACCCGCGGGATGTTTAATCGCGATTACTTTATTAGTGGGCCACAACAAGTTAAACCAATAGATTTTGCCAAGGAAATGAAAAACAGTAAATTTAAAGAGGCATTAGTAAAGTTCTTTATTCAACATTGGCCACAGAATGAAATGGCACAAATTATTGGCAACAAAATAATAAACTTAAATTTTGACACCTGCTATGAATTCAAAGTCGTCAATGATCAGGTTATCCGTACTGAAAATTGTAATTTAAACTGCTTTGGACACGAAGAAGCGGATACGAAAATAATTTATCACCTTTATAATATTAAATTACAGGCTAATGTTGTAATACGTTGTTCCGACACCGACGTTCTCATCGCAACATTAGGAAATATCGAGAAACTGAATAGTTTATTAAATATTTGGATTGATTTTGGTACAGGCAATAAACGACGTTACATAAATGTTCGAAAACTTTATGAAACATTGGGAGCATTAGTATGTAATGCATTACCCGGATTTCATGCTCTAACTGGGTGTGATTATAATCCGGCATTTTTTCGTAAAGGCAAGAAAAAGCCATTTGAGAAACTACTCTCGAACGAAATATATCAAAAAGCTTTCGCCGAACTTCATTTAGTAAACAACGATAACTACACAGCCATTTTCAATATTTTCCAAGAATTCATTTGTCGTGTGTACAATAGAAAAAAAACCAGTACAGTTAATAAAGCCAGATATGAAATTTTCTTAAAAACATACAACGTTAATAATATTAACCAACGTTTTCAAAACACAATATATAACTTTGACGCCTCTAACTTGCCACCATGCGAAAGTGAATTTAAACAACAATTTCTTCGATCAGTATATATAAGCAAATTATGGAAGCAGTCATACTTAAAAAATCCAACGGAAGACTGTGAACCAATAAATTATGGATGGACACAAGATAATGATAATTTAAATTTCAAGTGGTTTGATGGAGAACAACTTCCATCATCATACAAAGACATAATTAATCAGCTAGTAGAAGATGAGCAATCAACTGAAGGACAAGCAGGTAATGTTTGTGTTGTATTTAATTTACTTTTACTTAAGTTAAATAAAGATTTAGATTTTAATGTATGTTTATCCTCAGATGAAGGAGAGATAATACACGAAAATGCAGATTTCGCCACGAACACAATCCTGGATGACAGTGATGAAGACAGCAATGAATAAGTACTGTATGTTATAAATACCTATTTCAATAAAATAAATTACAATAAATGAAATATTTGTTTTTATATTACATCTAAAATCAGAGTTGTAGATGTCTGCCATATTTTTTTTATATTTACAAATACTCTATAAAACATAAAAATAATTATTCAAAAGACGATGGAATGATATAGTAGTAATTATTTTTTTTACAGTTTATTAATTATTTTTATAACAACTCCCACAATCCTGACTTCTGCCAGCTTTAATTTCACTATCTATCAAATGTATTTAATAAAATACAATTGTTGACAGAAACGATAATATAATTTTTTACAGTTTTTTTTTTTTACAATTTCGAAATTATTTATACAAAAAAATCAGAACTACCTAAGCTCGGCACTTATTTTTTCTACTTCACATAGTTGCAGATTACATTACGTTCTAGTATCAACGACGATGAAATCATATACCTAAATTGCCACCAGCTCCCTAACTAAAATAAATTATGTATTACGTAAAAAAGTTATTTTGTGGATTAATGCCATATTAAAAACATACACAAATTTGTCAAAATTGAAACTGTAAACAATTTCAAACTGAACTACGAAAGTAGGAACTACTGAAGTACTGACAGTGCAGTAGGTATTTTCCACTGAATTATAATACAACTGGATTGCTTGCGGTGCGCGTTGCGCCGTGTTAAAAATCCGGTCCGTGATATTTGAACGATATCGGGTATCTCTAGCTCTTTTTCTCTCAGTCGGTTATATTGGAGTAAAAGTGTTAGAGTTAATCTACGTAATAACGTAGCTTTGACGTTAGTTGTCCATTAAAACACGCCTTACACAAGTGAGAGAAGATGAGAGAGAAATACCTGGTATTCAGCCGTCTTATTCGGCTCGGAATTTTGTTATAGCGACAACTTACGTGCGCGTTCCAGTTACGTAGTATATAATTCAGTGGTATCACTATTTTCTACTGTTATTAAATTTATTGTCAACACCGCCACGGACGTTAAAAAAAAAGATTTAACGTCCGTGTAGGTACACCATAGAGAAATTAATAATATGAGAGTTGTCAAATACATACAACCACAGACGACTAACTGTCTGTGAAACAACTTTTTGGTAGGTATAATAGGTGTTTTCTTTTTTGACCGCCAAGGGTTAGGCAAAGTCACAATTATCACGTGATTGAAGTGCCTTCCGTCAAGTTTGCGTCATAAGACATTTCTGCCTCAGGTCAATATAAAATTTAAATAAAGCTTTTAAAACGAATAGGGTTATTGAGAACTGAGTCAAATTATTATTATAAAACGAATGGTGTGTTATTGACAGGACCGACTTAAGTCAACCAAATTTGCAAAAAGAAAACACCTATAATATGCAGATGGCGAACTGCTGGAGGACTGTGTGTGTAGCTACTATACGCCAAATTGAGTAGGTAATACTGTTGCGTCTGTGTGACTGTTTGATTAATGAGGAATCAGTATCAACAAATGAAAGTAATGGACTGTATATTTTTGTTTATTAAAAATGTTACATTTTCTGTTCTTATAAAAATTAAAAACGCTTTACATATAACGCGACCGTCGTTCATTGAATACTCATACATACTCTTCGATTAGCAGGTAAAACATTACCCCCAACCGCATGCATTACTTATCAATCACGTATCGTGCAGCGCAAGCTGACATAAATTATAAGTATTAAAATATAAACCAAATTTCTGAACAAATACCATTTATTATTAATCAATAGGCGTTTTCTTTTTGCACGTTGTGGTAGACTTAAGTCAGCTCTGTCAATAACACACCATTCGTTTTATAAAAATAATTTGACTCAGTTCTCAATAACCCTATTCGTTTTAAAAGCTTTATTTAAGTTTTATATTAACCTGAGGCAGAAATGTCTACATGACGCAAGGCACTTCAATCACGTGATGATTGTGACTTTACCTAACCCTGTGGCGATGCAAAAAGAAAACACCTAATGATATCAAGTATCGTAGCTGAGGGATAAATAGCAGGCTTCGAGTTCGAATCCCAGTGGCGGATTTCATATTTTTCATATTAACCTGGGGCAGAAATGCGAGGGGTAAACCGCTGGGAAGTTTGGTGTACAAAAGTTAGGAAGTAAAGGGAAATATAGGAAGTATCGAAGAAATATAGGAAGTATGGGAAGTATCGAGGAAGTATGGGAAGTATCAAGGAAGTATCGAGGAAGTACAGGAAATATCGAGGAAGTTACGAAAAAATATTAAAGTCACATTAAAGAAACAACATTAAAAGCCACATTAGAATTATTACACTATTTTGTATTGTAAATCATAGATATAAAAAGACTTTTTGCTATGCAGACGATATCTGTTTGCGCGCGCATGTTTGTTATTATTTCCAAATACGCTCGCAAATACGTCATTGCTGTGCAGAGGCGGATCTGCGAACATGCGCAGGAGGCGCTCGCGGGGCCCCCCAGTAATACTACGGTATATTTTTAAAAAATGTAATTTACAGTATAAATGAGTCTTGGCCCTTATGAATTTATATTGTTACGCTCTAATCACTTAATCGGTAATAGAGATTATTAATTAGTGGACAGGAAATCTTAGAGAGTACTATGTTTTTGTCTGTTTTTGGTATAAGACCTATAAAATGATGTCTTCCACATTACTAACTTTATTATTTACACATATTTGAAATAAAAACATGAAAAAAAAGTAAAGGGAAATATAGGAAATACGGGAAGTATGGAGAAAGTACTGGAAGTATGAAGGAAGTACGGGAAGTACCAAAAAAGTACGGATGGAATAGAGGAAGTATAGGAAGAAGGGGAAGTTTATTGTATACTTCCTGGAAGTAAGGAAGTATTATCAATTAGGGAAGTTTAGTGTACACAATTTGGCCAGCGGTTTACCCCTCGCAGAAATGTCTACCTGACGCAAGGCACTTTAATCACGTGATGATTGTAACTTTACCAACCCTGTGGCGATGCAAAAAGAAAAGGGTCTAGGACACAACGTCCACTGGTCACAACGCCCACCGTCTTCTGAACCGCCATCTTGGCCACAACCTCCACTTTTAAATTTGGTCATAACGTCTACCTTTGGTCATAACTCATAACGCCCACCGCATATTGTGTCACTCTGGTCACAACGTCCACTTTTAAATTTGGTCATAACCTCCACTCTGGGCACAACCTCCACCGACGCCTTCTGGTCATATCGCCCACCGACGTTGGTCGTAACGTCCACTTTTCTTTTTCCGGTCACAACGCCCACCTTTCAATTTGGTCACAACGTCCACTCTGGTCACAACCCCCACCGACATACGTCGTAACGTTCACTTTACTTTTTCTGGTCACAACGCCCACTTCTAGTATTGATTATAAGATCTACTTGGTCACTCGGGCCACATCGGCCGCCGTACAATATACAATGCCACTTTTGTGTTCTGCGAGATGTTTAACTTGTACATACATAACAAAGGATTGCTATGCTATGCGGAAAATATACCTACCTTTTCCTTTTAACAAATCTGTTCCCGAAAAAAATCCTCTTACACAGTTATTAATATATGCACTTAATCGCAATAGTGGAATAATGGAATGGTGGAAGAAAGAGATATATAGTAGCCAAACTTTTTGGAACAACCTAACAGCTTGGAACGAGAAAAAGGTGTACGTTTCAATGTGGTTATTAAGAAAACCATCGAGATAAAAACAGCATTTCCCAAACACTTTCTTTTCTGTAATTTAGCCATTAAACATTCCAATTTGCAAGCGTCTACTTTCGTCTTACTTTTAAGGGATTTTTACTTCCCGAGTACGAAGTAAAAGGGAAGTATTGTATTAGTGTTCCAAAAAAAAACGGGGATTTTTACAAATCTTTGCGTTTCTGAATATATACGTAGATTCAAAATATGAAAAAAAATTTTACGTCTGTCGTCTGTAGTCTGTAGGTAGTCTGTCCGTACACATTCCTTGCAACGCTCTAAACTCAGAAACTATTAAAGTTATCGCAATGCGGTTTTCGCCAATCGATTGCATTCGGGCCAAGAACGAAAATGCTGATATTACTTTTGATTAGTCACTTCCGGTGTAAGCAGTTTTTTTATGTAGTTTAAGAGTATTTTTTTCTGAATTCAGTATTTATTTTTTGAAAAAAGTGTTAATACGAGGGAAGTCTCGTGGCAACTTGCCAAAATTTTGTTTGCTAAGAAATGATTTACAAAATGGTTATTGCCATTTTTTACTGACATAACAATAAGAGTATTATTGACCTACAGATAGGTACTTGAGTTGCCAAGTTGCTATAATACCTACGTATTACTACTACTATCTATACAGGGTGTTACAGAATGCTCAATGCTGTGAGGAAAATTTAAAGACAGATTCTACATCTCAAAATACGAAAAAAAGTTCATATAAACATGGGTCCGGAAATGCTCCGTTTTTATAGTACGAGGTGTTTAAGCTTAATTTATTTTACATTTATCGAAAACCCGTTGTAGGTAGTGATTTGAGTTTTCGTACACGCAAATGTTTCAATAAAGGTCACGTTTACGGTTCACATGTACAATACCTGCTCAATATGAATCATAAATAAAACAATCAATCCGTTTGCGAAAGGGTGGTGTACCTATACAGTGTTACGTTTTATATTTTATGCACAAACGACTTTATTATGCAAACATGTTTATTAATTAATTCTTATGAGAAATACATATGTCGGATCTTCATTAAGATGGCGATCTCGTGTTGGTGTGGCGATGCCAGTTCGCCACAGCTGATAATAGCGACGTTGCCACTTCATACCACAACATACAGGGTGTCCCACTGCTCCGTAATCGGTCGATAACTCAATGTGGGTTGAAGATACAGAAAAAAGTTTCAAATAAAGGTTGCTTTGATTTGAATTGCGTATTTTTTAAAAATATTCTTATATCTACAGTATGTTGCATTTTCACGTGGCAGGAAAATTTCACTTTTTTTTTAAATGGCACACCCTGTATTTTTTTCTCTTAATGTATCGACCAACTATATTTATATCACGCCTGAAATTTTTTTTGATATTGGATGTGCGGTTGCCAAGTTATTAATTATTTTGTCAAAATTTGGCACAATTCAAGGTCGGACTATAATCATAACTAAGTTATTCTTCAAAAACGGAAAAATTTATTTCACGAATAATATTACCCTATAATGTCGTGTTACTCTATAAAAAAAACTAAGTGCTTAATTTTATACCGAGTGTTTAAAATGAGAATTCAAACTTTGTGAACTTTAAATAGAATTTATACGAATATTTTAAATGGAAGACCCTGTATTTTTATTTACCATCAAATTCTCGACAAAAAACCCTATTCAACGGTGTATTATTTCCTGGTATTATTTTTTGTACTTTTGTTAATATTTACGATTATTAAAATTTCACGTAAAAAATTTGTTAAAAATAATTTTTATTTAATTATTATTACAAAATACCGTTTAAATAGTTGTTATCAACGCAAAAGAACAAAACCCAAGTCCTGTGACTATCTTAAGTTCTAAATAATTAAAACAAAATTTTTAGTAAACGGTATTTCTCGAATTTTTAATAAACGGTGTTTCTTGAAAATTAAAATAGAAAATAAATACAATCTCTCATTAAAGTAAACGTTCAAAATGTCTTCCACTTTGATCAATTCACTTTTGAAGCCTAACCCTAAATAATCTCACATTGTTTAAAGTCATAGGTCATAGGAGTAATCGGTTGAAACCCCTCTCGAATTCAAATTTTCATGTCATCTCGTGTTGTGGCAGCTGTTGATATATTTGAGATTTAACAGTTCCCCAAAGATATTAATCGATAAAGGTAAGGTAAGGTCCGGTGACCTTGGCGGCCAAGGAACGGGGCCTCCTCTACTTTATTAGGGTACAGTAAATCCAATTCTCGCGCGCTCCTCTGACTGTTGTTTTGCTTTTATTTAGAACTTAAGGTAGTCACAGGACTTGAGTTTTGTTCTTTTGCGTTGATACCAACTATTTAAACGGTATTTTGTAATAATAATTAAATAAAAATTATTTTTAACAAATTTTTTTTACGTGAAATTTCAAAATCGTAAATATTAACAAAAGTACAAAAAATAATACCAGGAAATAATACATCGTTGAATAGGGTTTTTTGTCGAGAATTTGATGGTAAATAAAAATACAGGGTGTTCCATTTAAAATATTCGTATAAATTCTATTTAAAGTTCACAAAGTTTGAATTCTCATTTTAAACACTCGGTATAAAATTAAGCACTTAGTTTTTTTTTGTAGAGTAACACGACATTAGGGTAATATTATTCGTCAAATAAATTTTTCTTTTTTTGAAGAATAACTTAGTTATGAATATTATAGTCCGACCTTGAATTATACCAAATTTTGACAAAATAATTAATAACTTGGCAACCGCACATTCAATTTAAAAAAAAATTTCAGGCGTGATATAAATATGGTTGGTCGATACATTAAGAGAAAAAAATACAGGGTGTGCCATTTAAAAAAAAGTGACATTTTCCTGCCACGTGAAAATGCAACATACTGTAGATATAAGAATATTTTTAAAAATTGCGCAATTCAAATCAAAGCAACCTTTATTTGAAACTTTTTTCTGTATTTTCAACCCATATTGAGTTATCGACCGATTACGGAGCAGTGGGACGCCCTGTATAGGTATAATATAAAATTTCGCGCGTTTGTCGGGATACTCGGGATACCCTAACAAGTGATTTAGAAATGTGCAGAATTGGCGCCAGCTTCAGGGAACGTGATTTTCACAATAACAAATTTTCGTAAGCTGTCTAGGAATTACCTGTCTAAGACGGATTGCTCTATACAGTGACAGCCGACAGGGTGTAGAATTCGTCGATGCACCATAGAGATTTCAATCTAAAAATCATTATATTCGATTATTTGCTTCCCTAGACAGAAAGACTATTTAACTTTTTTGTAGATTAAGCAAGTCTACATCCGTACATGTTGTTTGTTTTTATTTTACTTAAATATAGTATGAAGAAAAATTGAAAATTAAAAGTGAACTTTGGCAAAAAATAGTGGTGCCATGGAATCGTTACTTAACAATAATAGTTGTTTACTTGTTTGTCTGTAAACGAGCATCATTGCAGTGCATTTTATCTACTTTGAGAGTCGTTGCAGCAAGATTCAATCATATTAATTATACCTATTAATTCTACAAACGAAAAAGTCAAAATGATGAAATGGGTTTATTCTGGTTACTGGTTACCATTAAGATTCGATAGTTTAGAGTGAAAAAAGTGTACCAGGTCCACCTATAAGTGTCTCATTTGTACGATAATGGAGGAAAGGGCTCTGCGAAGGGGCCCTCTATTTGGATCTTTAAAGTGCGATATCTCCGAAACGGTTCGACTTAGAATGGAACGGTTTGGAATTATTTAATTGTCGTTTAATGATCCAAAAGAAACAATCGTTACTTGGTCGAATTTGGAGAGTTCGTTTTTTAGCCAGAAAAAGTTTAAACGGACCTTGGAGTTTTTGCAAAAAATGAAGAAATTTTTTGTTCGAGATAAGTTTAAAATATGTTAGTTTACTTCATAAAAGATAGTTTAGAGTGAAAAAAGTGTACCAGGTCCACCTATAAGTGTCTCATTTGTACGATAATGGAGGAAAGGGCTCTGCGAAGGGGCCCTCTATTTGGATCTTTAAAGTGCGATATCTCCGAAATGGTTCGACTTAGAATGGAACGGTTTGGAATTATTTAATTGTCGTTTAATGATCCAAAAGAAACAATCGTTACTTGGTCGAATTTGGAGAGTTCGTTTTTTAGCCAGAAAAAGTTTAAACGGACCTTGGAGTTTTTGCAAAAAATGAAGAAATTTTTTGTTCGAGATAAGTTTAAAATATGTTAGTTTACTTCATAAAAGATAGTTTAGAGTGAAAAAAGTGTACCAGGTCCACCTATAAGTGTCTCATTTGTACGATAATGGAGGAAAGGGCTCTGCGAAGGGGCCCTCTATTTGGATCTTTAAAGTGCGATATCGCCGAAACGGTTCGACTTAGAATGGAACGGTTTGGAATTATTTAATTGTCGTTAAATGATCCAAAAGAAACAATCGTTACTTGGTCGAATTTGGAGAGTTCGTTTTTTAGCCAGAAAACGTTTAAAGGGACCTTGGAGTTTTTGCAAAAAAATGAAGAAATTTTTTGTTCGAGATAAGTTTAAAATATGTTAGTTTACTTCATAAAAGATAGTTTAGAGTGAAAAAAAATCCCAAAGTCCAAATCTCTTGGGCCACAGGGTGTGCTCAAATTTGGAGAGACCCTGTGCCTCAACGGGGGGTCCGATCGACCTGAACTATTTTTTATTCTATTCTCTATACCTTCCTCTTTCCAAAAAGGTATCGATCACCCCCCTTGGTCTATAAAAACCCGAGATAGGGCGTTTTGAAGGGGGATACTCGCAAAATTTGGACTTTGGGAATTTTTTTCGGTGGGAAGATGAACTCGCAGACCAAAAGTGAGGCCAGTTTTGGATTCCTCGCACCCGATTTAGTCTAAAACCAAAATTTCATGAAGATCGGAGAGATTGACCATATTTCAATATCGCCCCCCCCCCCCCTTTCGACAATTTCAGAAAAATCGAGAAAAATCAATAATTGTCATTTTCCGTCCGATCTTCATGAAATTTTGGTCTTAGACTCAATCGAGTGCGAGAAATCCAAAACTGGCTTCACTTTTGGTCTGCGAGCTCATCTTCTCACCGGAAAAAAATCCCAAAGTCCTAATCTTTTGGGCCACAGGGTGTGCTCAACTTTGGAGAGACCCTGTGCCTCAACGGGGGGTCCGATCTACCTGAAATATTTTTTATTCTATTCTCTAAACCTTCGTCTTTCCAAAAAGGTATCGATCACCCCCCTTGGTCTATAAAAACCCGAGATAGGGCGTTTTGTAAGGGGATACTCGCAAAATTTGGACTTTGGGAATTTTTTTCGGTGGAAAGATGAACTCGCAGACCAAAAGTGAGGTCAGTTTTGGATTCCTCGCACCCGATTTAGTCTAATACCAAAATTTCATGAAGATCGGAGAGATTGACCATATTTCAATATCGCCCCCCCCCCCCCCCCCCCCTTTCGACAATTTAAGAAAAATCGAGAAAAATCAATAATTGTCATTTTTTGTTAATATTCTCTGCTGTCGTGCAGTGGGGTTATTATTCCATCCGCCTTTAGACCGTATGCAACAAAAAAATAATTCCAAATGATCTTGGCTAACTTTGTATAATGGAAGGTATATTAATAATTTTTCTTCTTGTATCAGATCATTATACAATTCTAATGCACTTTTTAAGCATACCATAATTCCAATAAAACCAGTTTTACGTGGTGAATTAATTATCAGTTCACCGTTTGCATATTTCAATTTTGATAAATAATTAGAAGCCCAATTTATATAGTTGGCAGTAGAATTTATGTTCTTTTGGCACAACGATTTTTTAAATCCAGGTGGAAGTAATGACCTCTTAGAATATAAAAAAACAACAGAAACGTTTGTTTACATTGGTTGGTGAAGCCAGGACAAGGATAGCCTAATTCAGTCTTATTTATTGTACTTTGCAATGCAATGTTGCCTTAATTATCAACATCACAAATAAAACAGTAATTAAAATCTACAAATATCTATAATGTGTTATTAAAAATGATAAACTAAAACATTAAGCGATTGTTAAATGTGTACAACCTTTATTAATCTACGTTCTTAAATAAAATCTTCCATAGGTACAAAGTGAATCCGATTTGACAACAGCCGTAATTTTGCGTGCTGTCAATTATTGTAAATTAGTTGTTTAAATACAAGAAAGATTATTTTGTTCTACATTTAATTATTAAAACGGAAAAGACAATAAAGCCGCGATGGTGCTTTATGTGCAAAAAAACCCTTTTACGGACGTTCAAGGGCAAATAGAAAATATAACCTTAAATCGTTGATTAATCAACGCTGACATCGGTAGCAACGTTCATAGACGTAGAAAGAAATTTTAATGGGGGAAGTGATTATTTACTTAAAATTTGAAGGGGAAGTTTAGATTATTGACTATTTTAACGGCAGAAGTGTGTATCTGAAGATGTCCCGTATTCATATTATACAGTATTTGTGCAATGTTTATGGTGTAATAATGTATTTAATATTGTTATAATTTATATTGCTCTTAAATACAGTACGCCACTGAACATGTAGTCTTGTTGTTTTTTCTTCTCTCTTTTTTTCCTGCGCACTCTCTCGTCCATGTTGGCTTCATGTTTTAATAACGTTCGTATATGGAAAGGCGTATCTGTACCTTTCTATAATCTAAGAATGACCTACAATTTAAAATGTCGAAAATATTATTCATAGTTCTTACAAACAGCACTGTTCCTTTACATCCTTTAAATTCTTCAAGTTTTAACGCATTTTCGCAGTATTCTAAAGCGTCTGTCACTGACTCACTTAACAATTGAACACAGAACATCCCCACTTAGAACGGAAACTTAAATGATGCCAAGCGGCAGTAAGTTTTAGTTGGCCTTCCAGTTACGAGATGGCGTTTCGTCTGATTTCGACTGCAAAAAAGAGCGCGTTACGGTTGTAACAAAATATGACAAATATGTATTGTCATTAATGTCATTGTGAGTTGTGACAGTACCTTATTCCGTGCAATAATGTTTGTTTGTTAAAGGTGGCCAGTCAATATGAAATATTGTGGTCCTAATTGTAATGAAAAGTACAACAGCTGCATTCGGTTTCCAAAAGATGAGTATTGTATTTTTTAAGTTGAATTGTATAAAATTCTTAATTAAGAGTTACAATATTTAAGTTTTGTTTTACTACTGTTAGCAAATATGTATCATAGGTACAGTTTTGTCATAATAAAAATAATTTACTGTAACTTTAGAATTGCACTTGTGTTTTAAAAAAAGACTGTTGAAGTTATTATTATTGATTATACACACGTATGTATAATAATTAATAGTTATTTTACTATTATATTATAGTCTCATTTAGCAAAATTAGAGTCCCTATTTATAGCAATATCAGACAAAGCGCCATCTCGTAACTGGAAGGCCAACTAAAACTTACTGCCGCTTGTCATCATTTAAGTTTCCGTTCTAAGTGGGGATCAATTGAACAGCGAGCTTTACCTACTTTCATTTTTTGAGCATGAAAATTTATGTGAGCACGCCTCAGTTTATTGCCAAAATGTAAACCTTTCAGACTGCTGCAATTTTTCGAGGGCTTCAATGTACTTCCAGTTAATATAATTACCATCTTCATCTATAAATATTTTTTTTTCACCAAAAGCATTTCGTATCAGTTTTACCATATGACAGGGATCAAAGAAGAAGTACTTTTTTAACTTCGTGGATCTACTACCATAAAATTTTGTTTGAATATTGGGAAATTGAAAAGAACATCCCAAAAAATTACCCAAACTTACATTTGACGGAGCACCATCACATGTTAAGGAGACAATTCTTGCACCTGTTTTTCCCACTAGTGTGATACACTGTTCCACAATACTATACTTTTGATTACCATTTAGGCCATTTGTTAAAAAATAGCCTAATGGGAGTTTCCAGGTACCATTAATTGACACTAATTAATAAAACAAATGCTTCCTTGGCTAATTCATGTAAGTCACTTAATCTCAGTTCCAAAATTTACATAGGTACCCATAGAAAGCTTTCCCATCCCATTCTAAATGTTTGCGAATGGAAATTTCATCAATTACCAAAGAACAAATGCAAGGTTTCTCTGAACATGTTACTTGCATTTGCAAAGTTTTAAAAGCTTCAGCTGTGAATCCTGGAGCTGCATTAATATTTTGTAGCCATTTCCCTATTGTGCTACTATATGTGGTAAGCACGTGTTAAATTCATTTCGAACATAATTATATGCCTTTGGAGAAAAAAAATTTAGGCTGATAGCGAATTTGCGTAACTCGGGTGAATATTTTTTACTGGATGTCCTTTGCAATATTTCCTTATTTACTAAGGACATATTGAGAAGCGCTGCTTGTTCACTAAGAATAGGGTTGCCATCCGCCCCGATATATCGGGACTGTCACCGTTATTGAGGTCTCTGTCCCGACATCCCGACAAAAGACTAAAATGTCCCGATTGAAACTGCCCAATACAAATCAATGGAAAAATGTAATAATAAGTTGCTAAATCAAATAATAATAATAATAATAATATTTATTCTTCCTTCAGCAAAGCTTCATATTAACAGATTAAAAGGTTAAGGTGGAAGGCTGAGGGCCAACAAACCAACCGTCAGCCTTCCACCTTAACCTTTTAATCTGTTAATATGAAGCTTTGATTTAGCAACTGTATTATTAAATTTTTCCATTTCACTCGCACACCATCACTTTATTCACCTAATAATTATTACATGCTACGATACCTGATGATGACTCTTTTTAGTTGAAACATGTATATTTAAATTTAACTTTAATCCCTTTGTGTCAACGTTCAGTAATTTAATTTTACTTAATATATAAAGTATGGGGAAGGTTGAGTGAACTGTTTTAGCATTCCTTAATTATTTCACCCGATTTGGAGCATTATATCACCTAGTATGGACCCAATCGACTGGCCAACCAAGACTACTTCTGAAATAAATTTAAATATGTAGGTAACCTTAATAAATAAACAAATATTTTATCTAAAATGAAGAATTGTAATTTTTATCACAAAATTGAGTATTTTTATACACCCCCCCCCCCAGAGTTCCTAAATGTCCCGACGAGACCCTAGCCAAATATGGCAACCCTAACTAAGAAGCATATTTTTGTTCTCCAAATTTTTTATAATATTCTTAAGCGAAATAACTTTCTTCTTGTACCTTTTTAGGGATTGGTCGAGGACTCTTTGCTTCTTGAAATTTCACGAAAAAGTTTCCTCTTCAAAATTTTCGTTTTTGGGCTATCAGGTTGTTCTGCAGATGTTGATGGACTTGGTTCTGGAGTAATTGCTCTTGCTCTTTTCTTTGCCTAGAAAATATTTGGAAATTTTACTATAATACAATTAACCCTTTTTATTATTATTATTATATTACCAATTTTGGTTGTAGATATTTCGGCAACTCGTGAAAAATAGTCGGAATCGCTTCATTCAACAAACGAGGTATTGAAAGAGTATCACTTTTATAGATAAAACACTCCTCAAAGTGTTTTGAACACAGCCTGGAATTTGCAGTTGGTTCCCAATTCTGAACTTTCATATTTTGGATCCATATTTTGCGTCGCTCCGGATCTTTAGGAAAACTGAAACAATGTTTAATAGAATATTATAATTTATCGTTATTGCTTTCACTTTTAAATCCTAAGAATGTTTTTATTTGCCATGTAATAAAGATAAATACTATGCTTTACTTTGAAGTTATCGATTTATCCCCTTATAAAAAAACTATATCTGATTATTAATTTTTAATATTATGATGAAAACAGAACGCCTACGCCTCTGTAAAAACAAAGAATCTCGACCTAAAAATAATTTTTAAATGTAAAATGATGAATGAAATTTGCCGATTCACAATATATAAATTAGTAAACATAATTTTTTTTTTTTTTTTTTAATTGTTTATTAGCTGGCTCTGCAACAAGATGCAATTCACGGCTATTTTACAATAAGGTACTTATAACTGGGATACATTACTTTAGAGAGAGGATTAAGTGATAATATTCACACCTCTAGCATATACATTCACGTTCTGCTATTACATAGGTTAAGTATAATAATTAGAGTAAGTCTTTTTAGAGTAAGTCCTGCGGTAGCTTGCGTTTAAGTCTTTTATGAATGTTTTTTTGGCCTAGATGAAGTTTCGTTGCACTTGTACACCTCACTAAGTTTTTAAAGAAGTTTATGGTTAGCTTGTTGATATAGTCTGTAATTAGCGGAACCTTTAACTCATCATGTATTTGGATGTTTCGGATGAACCAAGGGCAGTTCATTGCGATGCGAAGCACTTTGTTCTGGATTGTTTGAAGTTTATTCAATGATGTTTTAGATGCATTACTCCAGACTGGGCATGCATACGTAAGTATCGGTCGAAGTATCATCTTATAGATTAAGAGCGAGCAATTCGTTCTGAGGTGTGATTTTCGGTTGATCAATGGATATAGTATGATGAGTCTAGTGTAACACTCGTTTAGCTTTTTGTGAAGGTGGTATCCCCAATTGAGTTTTGCGTCTAAGTGGAGTCCTAGGTACTTTACCGCCGAGTCTCTGGGATTCCACGGTATTTCATTATTCTGTATTCGTAGTGCTGGTAGGTGATTATAGCGCTTGAGTGTGAACATCTTTGCTTGGGTTTTAATTGGGTTTATTTTTATTTTCCATTTGTTGTACCAGAGACATGTTACATTTATTGCATTTTGAAGATGTTCAACTGTTGTTTCAATTGTGTAGCTCTGAGCTAGTATCGCTGTGTCATCAGCAAACATGGCTAGAGTAGTGTTATTTACTGTGGGCACGTCATGTACGTAGAGGTTGAAGAGGGTTGGTCCTAGTAAGCTCCCTTGGGGAACTCCTGCTCTTGTCGTTTTGGCATTGGATAGTGTTGCATTGATCCTTACTCGGAACATTCTGTTGGTTAGAAAGGATTCTATGATCTTAATTATGTACTCCGGGATATTTAATTTAATCAATTTGAACAGGAGCCCTTCTAGCCAGACTTTGTCGAAGGCTCTTTCAAGATCTAAAAAGACAGCTGCCGTAAATTTCTTCTCTTCAAAACCTTTCTCAATCTTTTCTGTCACTCTAATGAGTTGGTGAGCTGTAGAGTGTGATTGTCTAAACCCAAACTGATGGGGTGGTATAAGTTCATTTTTTAGTATGAAGTCTTGCAGCCGAGTAAGGACCACCTTCTCAAGTATCTTAGCTAAAGTAGCCAATAAGCTAATAGGTCTGTAGCTATCAGGATCGTGTTTGTTCTTTCCAGTTTTATAAATTGGTACTATGTTTGCTGTTTTCCAAGAGTGAGGAAAGTACCCTAGTCTCATGCATCCATTATAAATTGAAGTCAGATAGGCTATTGCTTTTTTAGATAAGTTTTTCAATATTTCATTAGTGATCAGGTCTGGTCCCGGGGTCTTACGTTTTGGTAATCGCTGTACGTATGTCTTGATTTCTCTGGCTGATACAGGGGTTATTTCCATGTCTTGTCTCGTATGAAAGTCAGCTAAGGTGTTCGTTATTTGGGTGGCGAGTTCAATGTCTTCTTCGTCCGCATTTGTAGTGAACACCGTCTCTAGGTGCATAGCTAAGATTTCTGTTTGTTCTTCTTCAGTAGAGTATGTTGTATTGTTAGCTATTAACGGGTAGATGATGCTTGGCTGTCTCAGCAACCTTCTCGTTGCCTTCCACATGGTCGAGTCGCCAGGATGTATTTCTTCTAGGTAGCTATTATATGTTGTTATTCTAATTTTATCCAGCTCTTGTTTAACTAGATGACTTAGACGATTATATAGCGTTTTATAGTATGGTATCCTCGTCCTCTGCCATTCTCTTCTATATCGATTTTTTGAGTTAATTATCTTGATTATATAGTCCGGTGTTCTATTGTGCGAGTTAGTGATTCTTTGCTTCCTTGGTGTTGTGGCTGCCTGAGCGCTTTCCTGTATTGCTGTCGTCATTGACGCTATTGCTTTATCAATGTTCCTAGATGATTGGTGGGGTCCCATCCACCTTATTTTTTGGTCCAGCGTTTCTTGGAAGCATTTCCAGTCAACTTTACCGTCAACTAGTTTCGGCGCATGGGTCTTCATTTGGGGCACATCATAGGAGGTCATTATTACCGGGAGGTGGTCGGAGTCTAGGTCATTGATTACCGTTTGTTGAATTGGTGTTTGAAGGTTCTTGTGTAGGATAACATCTAGGATGTCTGGCTGATGGTCCGCCCTAAATGGGTAATAGGTGAACTCATTTGGAGCCGATAGTAGTATGCCATGATTAGCCATGACTTGGTATAGCCTTATTCCTTCGGCGTTATTAGCTCGGCATCCCCAAATAGTGTTTTTAGCGTTTAGATCCCCCAAAAGCATTATTGGCTCTGCACTCTCGAATAATTTTTCTATATCGTGAGCTAGCATCCTTTTGTTAGGTTGCTTGTATGCTGCAATTAATTTTAGTGGAGGGCTGTTCCCCATGTTTATTTTTACAGAAATGACTTCTAAACTTTCTATTTCAGGGAGGTGAAGTAGGTGATGTTTTAGCTTTTTCTTTATTATAATCGCTACTCCGCCTGAGGCCTTATCCGCTTCTCTGTCCTTTCGGTGCACTTGGTACCCAGGGATACGAAATGTTTCAGTGCTTATAAAATGCGTTTCTGTCACGCAAGCGATGTCTATATTATAGCGACCTAGGAAATCAATAAAGATGGAGCGTTGTTTTTTTAGACCATTAGCATTCCAATTGGTCAAGGTTAATTTAGTGATTATCTTCTGTTTATTTGGTTCCATTTGATAGCAGATTAGGGAGGATAGCTGCTAGTAATGGCGTGAGTTTGTCTACGTGTGGTATGAGTAGTTCGACCAACTTTTTTAGTATGGTTGTAATAAGGTCAGTTGTGTTTTGAGGGACGTCTTCAGTGTTGCTATTAGTGGAGGATGTGGATTCTTGCAGTTGCTTAGCGGATCGCTGTTGGCTTGTATGGTTGTCCTGCTGGGTTACGGTCGCTTGTGCGTATGATCTAGCGGGTGTTCTAGTTTTATTGTTTGTTGACTGCTTCAGCTTAAGGAAGTAACTGCAACCTCTATAGTTTGCTGGGTGTTTTTCCAAGCAGTTCACGCACTGTGGTTCTTCATTTTGGGTTTTAGGGCAATTTGTGTATAGGTGGTTGCCTGTGCATTTCACACATCTCGGCTGGGATTGACAATAGTTTCGCGTATGGCCATATAGTTGACATTTTTTACACTGCGGGATTTCTGTTGATTTTCTTCTCGGTTCAACCTCAATTATGCAGTGATTTAGTTTTGTTAAGCCAAAGATTTTTCTTCCTTCTTGAGTATTTTCAAGATCCACTGCACATAGCGGTATTGGGTATTTATTCTTGTTATACAATCGATTAATTTTCCTAATCGGATATTTTAATTCGACTAGTTCTGCTTGTATTTCTTGTTCAGTTAATGAAACAGGAATATTTCTAATTATTATTGATAGGTTGTTAATTGTCGGGTCCTTGAAGGTATGGTAGCTTAGTTTCATTTCGCTGTAGTGATTTGTCATGCATCGATAATCCTCAATGCTTGTTAAATTTAATCTTAGTTGGTTATTTCTATTGACCGTAGAGAATTCAGCCTTGGCTTTATTTTTCAATTCCGAAATTATTTCTTGATATTTAAGTTTATCAGCGTTATGCAGATATATAGGCGGGATTTTCACTTTCTTATTTTCTGATTCTTGTGTATATTGTAATTGGCTACTAGTATCAGTACCGTTGATTGCTGTGACTTGATTGCTTTGATGAATAATTTTGCCAGCATTATCAGTTTGATTTTCTTCTATAAAGAATTTATTTTGTCTGATTAATTTTTGTGGTTCAAACATGTATTTTTTATTAGATTCAAATTCTATAGGCGATAAATCGCCGCTTGTTCTTTTAAGTTTATTTGTGCTCATACTTATTACAGAACCCCTCCGCAGGGGTCCCACCAGAAAGAATTTAAAAACACTTACAGTACGATGATAGTATGCAGGTAGTACACTAAGAACAACACTTTTCGAGCTCTCCTAGGAGTTGCTACATCGGGTGTCTTTATTTTGGATTAAGGCTCTGAAAGTATTACATAGGTACCTAATTAGGTAATTCTGAATTCTGATGACAGTTGTAAAACATGTGGTGTAATGTACCCCCCTTGGCCTCTTAACTAACTTTACACTACGAAGCAGCTAACTTCCCACCTTACGTTAATAATTCAAAAGTGAGCGGGAATACCTAAACATGGCCTACAAAATTTAAACTTTCCCTCCGAAACAAACCCTAAAAATGACACAAGCTCGTGATCGTCTAAAGGTAGACACACACATACAGTTTTTCCTCAAGGCGCGGACTGCGCAGTCCGCGCCTTGAGATTTTCCTCAACGTGTGTGGTGAAAACCTTGAGGCCGCCGGTGGACTGTACAGTCCACAAAATCCTATTCGAAAAACCATTGTGAATAACTGCGCAGGCCTGCCTGTACAGGCCAAACTCGGCGTGTGTGGTGGTATCGTAAGGTTTAACGCAGAGTGCATACTTAAATGTATGTAATATAGGGTGTAGAATTAGGGATTTCAATGTATAAAAATCTTAATATTCGTTTATTTGCTTCCCCAATTGTTTTAGACGAAAAGGCTATTTAACTTTTTGCTAGATTAAAAAAATCCACATCCGTATATGCTGTTTTTTTAAATTTTACTTGGTATAGCTTAAATAGCTATAGCATGAAGAAAAATTGAAAATTAAAAGTGATACTGTACGTATATCTTCTGGTTTTTCTGTCCCAACTCTGAACAAAGAATACCTACCTACTAAAGATGTTTATCTACTATTCGACATACAGGGTGGGTCATTGAAAAGGTAACACGCCTGTTTTGGGACACTTAGACCAGTTTCTTAAAAAAACGCTCGGACACGTCGATTTTCTATTTTTGGGGGACAACTTTTGATGTCAAATTTGACTGTGTCAGGTCAACCCCCTAGCCCCAACAACCCCCAACAAAAACAAAAATTACGGTAAGGTGGTCGAGCGACCCCTCATTTGAAGCGTTTTTTAATTCTCTATTCGACAGTATGAATGAAAATTAGTTTTATTCAATTTTTTTTCACCCCCATGAAAAGCACCCTCTAGATTAACTAAGGTGGAGGTGCTGTTTAGGAAAAATCCTGAAACACGCCACCTTTTTTTTTTTGTACCTTTGACCTTTTGAACGGCACATTTCAGGATTTTTCCTAAACAACACCCTCACCGTAGTTAATCTAGAGGGTGCTTTTCATGGGGGTGAAAAAAATTGAATAAAACTAATTTCGGTCATACTGTCGAATAGAGAATTAAAAGACGCTTCAAATGAGGGGT
This sequence comes from Pyrocoelia pectoralis, assembly GCA_036250285.1. NCBI lineage: Eukaryota > Metazoa > Arthropoda > Insecta > Coleoptera > Lampyridae > Pyrocoelia > Pyrocoelia pectoralis. The sequence continues at coordinate 42,042,389 of CM070074.1, forward strand.
CGCTCGACTCCCTTTCCCTATTTAAATTCTTGAGTTAGGGGTTGCTGGGGCTAGGTGGTTGACCTGACAAAGTCAAATTTGACATCAAAAGTTGTCCCCCAAAAATAGAAAATCGACGTGTCCGAGCGTTTTTTTAAGAAACTGATCTAAGTATCCCAAAACAGGCGTGTTACCTTTTCAATGGCCCACCCTGTATATTATTAAAGTTCAACATTACGACATTCAATTGAGTATTTATATATTTATAAGAAAACCTATTACCGCCAAAGCAACATCGTCAGTAGATGCCATTGCTCTACGGGTCACGAACTGACGTTAAATCTCAGTCCGTGTGTGGGGCGGCCTCATTTAAAGAAAATCCTCAAGGCGCGGACTGCGCAGTTTTGCCTTGAGGAAAAACTGTATGTATGTGTCTACCTTAACAGGTCCTCTATCGTATAATAGGTATACACTGGTCGTGAACTATGCTCGGGAAGGAGAAACAAAACCAACATTAACTGTACCAAAATAATTCATTTATTGACAGTTACTCGACGATTCGACACTAAAAAAACTCCTCCTTAGACATAATTACATACATGACATCAAATCAAATACAAAAATTATAGCAGCAAGACTGTTAAATAATATCAAGACAAAACATTTACAATAATTGTTGTTACGCTTCAATCATCTTTAAATACTTTATGCAGCAATGGTTTATACGGCACAATAAATGATCAAATTCAGTAATATAAGTTATACAAAGCAAAACCAATGTACACTCGGTACTCAAGGCCACAAACGGAACTACCCACTACTGATACTCCCCCCTGGTTCGTCAACTACCACGTACACAAAACATATATAAACACATGTAAGAAGTTAGTTATTCGGGCCCCCCCGAAAGGTACCGACTGTCCTGGTTGCGAACTTAATCGGCTAAAGATGAATTTCGAGAAGAATGTTGCTAGCTTTTGTTAATACAGCCCAACATCCAACTCTACATGGGCGAAAAAAGACATCGTTAGTTATACATCCATCAAGGCGCTTACATACAAGAGGGAGTAAGTTTGCAACTAAATTTAAGCTTCCAACAAGTGTGTGGCTCTTATTGAGAAACGACATGTACACATGGTGCGACAAAGAAAATTACATTACATTAAATTAAACAATCAAAACCAAATAAAATATATTGCAATCATTGCATATCAACATAAAAGGGTCATGAGAGTTTAAATAGATAGAATGTGCACAAGTTACAAAAGGGTTCAACTTCAGGTAAAAATACACAAAGGGTACAGTTAGTCACGGTTTCGAGTACAATAGAGCCACCTTTTCTGTTTATCCACAAATATTTAACACATTATGTTCAATTTGAACTCATTTGTAATGTCCCTCAATTAATCATAAAACACATAAATAAATAGGAAAGATCATACTACATTTGCTAACTACACACATAAATCATAATAAAATCGAAGTCAGAATCAGCCGTGAGTATTCCCCATTTCGACTGTCTGTTTTTAGGTATTCATATTTTTTTGTCATTTGTTTGTTTTGTTTTCATATTTTTTTTTCTAACTACACACATATATGATTAAATGTCGGAAATGCCATAAGTTCAAACACATATTTAAATATGAAACAACTGGACATTACATAGATGGTTCTACTACATACACGCGATCAAAATAATCAACGAACGCTCCCAATGTGAGATTCAAATTAATTGAAAACCACGTTGAAACGCGAGGTAATGCAAATTCAGGGTAAGACCAATTTATAACAACACACAATGCAATTCAATTAGACAGATATAAATGTATTAATCAAAAACGTTTCACCTGCAGAAAGCACTAAAATGGAGTCCCCAAAATAAAAACAAATGAAACGATCTTTACTACTTCGCGGTTTCAAATCAGATGATGCTGAAAATTAAGATTCAGCCGCCTTACACCAACGCCTCCGCCAGATGGAGCTAAAGTAAAACAAGAGTATCGACGTTGCCACTACTTTTCAGCTTTTTGTACATGTTGTCGGATCTCTAAAATATAGGTAACCCAACTGTGGATACTACAGTGGTTTAATTACTTCAACAACTTCTGTGGTTGATACAGATGATCCTTCTTCGAATAGTCCAATAAAGATGTTGAATGAGGATGAACTGATTGAAGGCACTGCTCTTTATTAGACTCACAAGCTTTAATCAAGACCATTCCAGTATTTGGATCTTGGATCGCTTGGAAACCTTAAATAGTTATTGAATTAGTGTTAACTTTGTAAATTATTTTGATACCTACATATGAAGAGGTCTTGCATAGTTGAAGATGTTTTGATTGTTTGCTATGGAACACACACAAATAACAAGTCCTTGGCATCATTAGGATTAGAGTCAGTTAAAGTTTGTAATAAAAGTAACGCACCGCACAAAAACACTTAAATTAATCACAATGAAATGTCGTTCAAGCGTTCAACCAAAAATTAAAAATAACAATGCTGCAAAATGAGGTTAAAATAACGAAATTTAGTCCAGTCCAGATCAACATTTCAAACAAGCAAGTACACTACGGTAAAACAATATCTTGGTGTCTCGGTTTGATTTCGGACATTTCCTGTAGGTACACGCAATATAATATGTGTATTACATATATGATTTTGGGCGATTAACAAATGAAGAATCATGGTGATACCCTGCACATCACGAGCGGTTTAAAAAGTACTCCAAACACTGCCACTTGCAAGACAGTATTCAACTTAATAATTTCTTACGTATAGGTTATACGGAGGGCAGAGCATACTTGAAGGACGGAGCTGGAAAAGTAAAGCAAACATAGAGGTATGTATTAGGTAATATGTGAATTTTTATTTTGTTGCTAGGTCCCGAAATATTTCCAGCAGCCGCTCCCTCTGCTTCCACAAATAGCGGTATTGTGTTGTCTGCCTTAAATGGTTTAAGAAGCTGTTCTTTTATTTTATACACCCCCTTATCGATGAGGTCCACTGTATATATATATAGTGCTGAGTTACTTCGGCCACCTCTAATACGTGTGCCGGCCAAAAACAACAAAATTTTACCTTAGCCCACACGACATCCCCAACTGCAAATAAAGGTTTGTGTTCTTGAGTTCCTTTTTTGGTTTTTGTCGACTGTCTTTTGCAGGATGATGATGTCCCAGGCCCTGTTTCGGTACCCCTTGTTGCGCTACCGCTGGGACCAGCGGTAGCATGTGGGGGAGACGGCGGAGTTGGAGACGATGGGGGTGGAGTTGGTGAGGAAGGCGGAAGAGGTGGAGGTGACGGCGGACGAGGTTGAGGTGATGGCGGAAGAGGTGGTGGGGAAGGGGGTGGTGTTGGTTCCGGCGGCGAGGGAATTGGTGACAGAAGTTGGGGCGGCGGCGGGGGAATAGGTGGGAGCGGCGATGGGGTACGTGGCGGGGATGGCATAGGGGGCGGCAATGGGATAGGTGGCGGCGATGGCATAGGGGGCGGCGATGGGATAGGTGGCGGCGATGGCATAGGTGGCGGAGGTGGGATAGGTGAATTTGGAATTTGATTGGGGTTGGAAACAGATAGGAAGGCGGAGAGGGCGGCTTTAACAGAGGTAACGTAAACATCAGGGAATTCCTTTTGCCTACATCGGTCAAACACAATTTTAAACTGCCTTAACCGACGTAGGCGCTGGCATTCCCTGATGCTTGCGGGGGAAAATCGGGTAGGAAGGCCCCCAAAGATCTTCTCCATTATATTCTCGATTGTTCTCAGGTCGGGCCCGCCCTTTGAGTTAGGGAGCACCAACTCCGGCACACCGTCGATGGAGGCGGTCAGCAGGCCAAAAGCTGCGAGAGGGGATTCCAGGTATATGTCTCCCGTGATTTTATGAAAAAACTCTCGAATAAGGTTACTCAATTCTTCCTTCCTGGTTTTAGTGGTTCCCCTCTCGTAATATGCGTTAACTACTGTCTCCATGTTGACGTCTTCAACACGGTCATAAGGCCGGAGAAGGTGTTGCAGGCGAGCCAATTTTGTGGGTTGATTGAAAATAGCCTAATAAATGTATAATAATTAGATGGGTTTTTTTTTGTTGCTAATTTGAACCTACAGGAATTGATTCCATTTTAAATTGTAATATAAAACACTTAATGGTTGTTTGATCAACATTCAACGTAGGTTTTGAACAAAAGTGGAATTTTGTTTACATATTTCATGTTAGATTGTGATAACAAATGATAGGAAACATCTTTAAAAATGGGAAATTCCCTTTTTGGAAAGAGGAGGGTTTGGAGAATGGAACAAAAAATCAGTATGTCTGTAATAAAAGTTGGCAACATATGGGAAACTTTTTTATTATTAATTTTACGAAAAAAAGTTATTCTTTATAAAAAGCTCTGCATGTTCTAAAATCTAAAATACAATCATCAGATATTAAATTTTTTCAGTCGTGTACGCGATATCTCAAAAAATATGAATTTTGCTCAAGAGTAAAGTACCTTTATTTTTGACAATATCGAAAATTGTTATTAAAAAAAGGTAATCAGAACTAAAAACTACGTTCAAATATGCAATATTACATCCTGCTAGTTAACAATTTTTTTTACAACTTTTTCTCATACTCCTGCCGATACTGATACGATTTCCGTTCAGAAACCTCACTGTCAAACATTTCTTGATATAATACAAATCATTTGTTTATCAGTGAATCCTACATTTCACGTAACTACACTTACATTTGCATTGTTATTGTAGACAAAAGCAGGAAAAAAAAAGTTTAAGTATCAGTATCGGTAGGTAGTAATTTGAGAAAAAGTTGCAAAAAAATTGTTAACTAGCAGGATGCAATTGGATATTTGAACGTAGTTTTTAGTTCTGATTAACTTTTTTTAATAACAATTTTCGATATTGTCAAAAATAAAGGTACTTTACTCTTGAGCAAAATTCATATTTTTTGACAAACCGCGTATACCTACGACTGAAAAAATTTAATATCTGATGATTGTATTTTAGATTTTAGAACATGCAGAGCTTTTTATAAAGAATAACTTTTTTTCGTAAAATTAATAATAAAAAAGTTTCCCATATATTGCCAACTTTTACAGACATACTGTAGAAGCAAAAATAGTTTAATGAAAAAGAAAATATTAGATTAAAGGGGTATGGTGTATATATATTGAACGGAACACATAGTTTACTTTATATCATGCGAGGGGGAACTTACTTTTCGCACCCTACGGTAATATTTATAAAATACCGGCTTCTTCAGAATAAGTTGCACGGCCTTTACAAACACATCTGGAATCTGCCGTTGATCAGAAAACACACCTCGTGCAACTTCTTTCGCCAGCCACATGCTGCAGCCCACCTTCTTAAAATGTTTATTTGACTTTGGGGATTTTTTTCGGTGGGAAGATTGTTGGAGCAGTTGGCAACACTGCAGACATACAGGACTACGAATAAATGGCTACAGCACAGTTGTTGTTTATTGAAACGCTCCTAATTTAAACTAAGTAATTAACAGTGAATTATAAATAAAAATATAACCAAAACATGGCGCAGTCGTAAAAGTGATATTACAATTGTGCAAAGAGTGTTAAATACGGAAAAAGGAAGCGAAATAAAAAATTAAAGGGAAAAACAAACAGAAAATGACGGAGCACGTACAAAAACCCGGTAGTTTGGCTTTCGATGGCATAATGTCGGAGAACTGGGAATTCTTTAAACAAAAATTTAATATATATTTAATGGCAGCTGGTTACGAAGAGGAATCCCAAGAAAAGAAAGGTTACAGGCTATTAAATTTAATTGGAGATCGTGCTTTAAAAATTTATAATACATTCGTGTTTAATGACAATGAAAAGAAAAACCATTGTGACGTGATCATAAGAAAATTTAACGAGAAGTTTACTCCAACCAAAAATGTAACTTATGAACGGTATCAGTTTTTCACACGAAATAAAAAAATAAATGAAACTTATGACGAGTACTGCACGAAATTAAGAAAACTGTCGGCTACGTGTGAATTTGATAAATTAACGGACAGTCTAATAAAAGACAGATTAATATTAGGTGTGTAAACGAAATTAATATCAAGGACAGACTATTACGTGAACCCAAATTAACACTGGAACGTGTAATGGAGATTTGTCGGATTGCAGAGACCACGCAGAAGCAAATTGAAATAATGACTAATGGTAATGGACAGGAAGTCAACGTCAACTGGATAAAGAAGAACAACCAAGCAAGAGGACGTGGTGAACTAGAAGGACAACGTCACAGTAACAAACAGGAAGAATCGAAGGGGACACGGAAAAAAGCAAGTATTACAAATACAATAAAAAATTGCACACGCTGTTTACGTACTCATGCAATTAACAAGTGTCCAGCATATGGGGAAATCTGTAACAAATGTAAAAAATATAATCATTTTAAGGTAGCATGTACACGTAAAATTAATTTAATTGAAATAAATGATAGTAATGAAACAGATTCGAGCAGTGTGCAAGGGGATAATGTATTTGTTGGTAATTTAGATTTAGAAGTAGGAAACGTAGAATTGAATTATATAAAGAGGTGGTTTGAAACTTGTTTAGTAAATGATAAAACTACAATTGCCTTTAGGTTGGATACCGGTGCTGATTGCAATATCATTCCGTACCGAGAGTACAATAGGTTATCTAAAGTAAATCAAATTAAATTAAATAAAACCGAGGGTGTAATCACTACAATAACTAATGAAGCATTAAAACCTATTGGTATTTGTTGTTTAAAAATTAGAGCAAGTAATCAGGTAACGCAGTTTATTAAATTTCAAATAATAGATGTAAGTAAAGCAATACTTGGACTGGATGCATGTATTAAATTACAACTAATAGAACGCTGTGTTCAAATTAATAATATAAATGAAGCTCTTACTGTAAATGAAATGTTGGTTAGATTCAGGCATGTGTTCACTGGTATTGGTTGTATTAAAGGTAACAAATACGAAATTAAATTAAAAGAGAATGCAATACCAAAAATTCACCCACCCAGGAAAGTACCTTTCGCTTTGTTTGGTAAATTAAAAAATAAATTAAATGAAATGGAAAAATGTCAAATTATTAAAAAAGTAAATGAACCAACGGAATGGGTTAACTCATTGGTGATAGTTCCCAAGAAAAATCTGGAGATTAGAGTTTGCTTGGATCCCAAAGATCTAAACAATGTAATTAAAAGGGAGCATTTTTATATTCCCTCACTAGAGGACATCACAAGTAAATTACAGGGGGCTAAATATTTTAGCGTTATAGATTGTTCTAATGGTTTTTGGCAGATAGAACTAGCGGAAGTAAGTAGCAAACTTTGTACATTTAATACACCTTTTGGTCGGTATAGATTTTTACGTTTACCATATGGAATAGCTTCAGCACCAGAAGTATTTCAAAAACGGTTAAGAGAAATATTTGATGGATTGGATGGCATTGAAGTATACATTGATGACATTTTGGTTCATGGTAAAACGCAATTAGAGCATAATTTAAGACTGGAAAAGGTATTTAAGTTAGCGGAAGAATATGGATTAAGGTACAATTATAAAAAGTGTAAATTTGCTGTAAATAAGGTAAACTATCTTGGACATATAATCAGTAGTAAAGGATTAGAAATTGATGACACAAAGGTAAATGCTATAAATGAGATGACTCAACCAAAAGATAAAAAAGGGGTTGAAAGGTTTATAGGATTTGTAAATTATCTTAATAAGTACATTGCAAATTTTTCCACTGTCACAGCACCTCTTAGAGAATTATTAAGGACAGATGTGATGTTTCACTGGGAAGATAGGCATGAGAAAGCATTTGATAAATTAAAACAAGCTTTAAAGGAGGCACCTGTGTTAGCATTTTTTTCATTTAAGGAACCGATTACAATTTCATGCGATGCATCAAGTGAGGGTTGTGGTGCAGTTTTATTACAAAATAATAAACCCATAGCTTATGCATCAAAGGCGTTCACAAATACTCAAAAACGCTATGCGCAAATTGAAAAAGAAATGCTGTCAATTTTGTATGCTTGTTCGAAATTCCATCAATATATATATGGACGAAACCGATGTTACTATAGAAAATGATCACAAACCTTTGATCTCAATTTATAAAAAACCATTATCTGCAGCACCAGCACGACTACAAAGAATGTTGCTGTTGTTACAACCATATACGTTTAATCTCATCCACAAAAAAGGCAAAGAATTAATTTTAGCTGATACGCTGTCCAGGGCATTCACAAAAGACTTCGATCAAGAATTTGAAAATAAATGTGAACAGTTGGAACATCAACTTTTTATGATATCCACTACTTTACCGATTTCAGATAGTAAGTTGGAAAAATTTAAAAACGAAACATTGGCTGATGAACAATTATGTAAACTAAAGCAACTAATTCTGAATGGATTTCCGAACAAAGTGGATCACATAAGTAACGACCTTAGGATTTACTGGTCAATACGTGATGAATTGTCAACTAATAATGAAATTATATTTAAGAACGAGAAAATTTTAGTACCGAAAAGCATGAGGGCGGAAATGTTAAAGCTACTGCACATGACGCACATGGGTAGAGAGAAAACCAAACTTAGAGCAAGAGATATCTTTTACTGGCCTGGACTAAATAATGATATAAACAACTTAATAAATACTTGTGAAATTTGTTTGGCATTTCAGAGTAGCAATCAAAAGGAGCCACTAATCTCTCACAAGCTACCTGATAGAGTTTGGCAAAAAATAGGCATGGACATGTTTGAAACAAGAACAGCTTTATACGTGTTAGCAATAGATTATTTTTCAAAATTTATCGAGGTAAAGAAAATCGCAAGTACTAATTTTGGTACAATCAAATCTTTCTGTAAAGAAATATTGGTCTTTTGTACATCGAACAACAAGCCCACACTATCCACAGTCGAATGGGCAAGTAGAGAGAGCCATTGGTGTTGTGAAAAAAACAATTAAAAAGGCTGAAATAGAAAACGTAGATGTCAGCTTGGTCTTGTTGGAGTTAATGAATATACCAATTTCTGACAAGATACCAAGTCCAGCTCAATTGTTATATAACAGAAGATTACGAACAATTTTGCCAATTAATCCAAAGTTACTGAAGACAAAACCAATTAACTACAATTTGATAAAAAATCATTTCATAGAACGGCAAGAAAAATCAAGGCTTTTTTACAACAAAAACGCAAAGGAGTTAAGTATTTTAAAAATAGATGATGGTGTTATGGTTCAAAATTTTAAGGAAAGGAAAGGCAAATGGGAAAAAGGGAGAGTTGTAGGAATTAGAACTGGATATCCGAGATCTTATACAGGGTGTCACAGAATAACTGTTCCTAATTTTCAGAAATGAAAGAGGGCACTTAAATAAACATTTTTTATTAATAAACTAGTGTCCGGAAATTTCTCGTTGTCAAGATAAACTATAAATCGTAAAAAACAATTACATTAGGAAAGAGTAGTTACTTACTAAATAGAAGCAACTAAGTTAAGAAACATTATGTTAGAAATAATAATGCATCAAACTTTATAAAAATTGTTCGAAGTTACGACCACCATTTTCGATACACAAGTTATAACGATGTGTAATCGACTGGTGAACGTGCAGGCCAAGAAATCGGCCCTCCTCTTCCGATCCATCTACAACGAGAAATTTCCGGACACTAGTTTATTAATAAAAAATGTTTATTTAAGTGCCCTCTTTCATTTCTGAAAATTAGGAACAGTTATTCTGTGACACCCTGTATAGTTGAAGTAGAAGGGAAAAAGTTAATTAGGAATAGAAGGCATTTAATCAAAATTAACACCAATACAAATAATCAGGGAACATTAAATAACCATACTAATAAATTCAGTAATTATGAGCTTCCAACAGATTACTTACCTGATAACACTAACGAGCCAAATTGCTCAATGCCTGAAACTACTGCAGAGGTGGGTAAAATACATTTGAAAATATATTTAAAATATAAAATACAAACTACGTTGTCCTTAATTATTTAAAATATAAAATACAAAATACATTGAACAGTTTTATTTAAAATACAAAATGATAAATAGGTATTTTAAATAGCTAATTAAAATAAACAATCAGAAAAATATATACAGTTTAATTTGAGTTAAAAAAATTATTGTTAGCCTTAAGTAATAGTAGTTTTTCCATATGAATGTCCGTCATGCATCTTCTTTTAGGTCGCATGATCATACCCGCATATGAAAATAATCTTTCAACTGGTGCTGATGATGGAAGTGGTGTATTATATTTTACAAACATTTGTTGTATTATTGGATACTGTATTAGCATTGACAAATCAACACTACAGTTTTCCAAATACTGCAATACCTGGAGTTGTAAATTGTTTGTAAATCCATTTGAAATGTGTGTATCACAGTCAGAAGAGGATTCATCGAACATAAAATATTCTTCACAATTTGTTTGGTTCAATACAGACTTCTTGTCTGTGTCTCCATTTGTGTTTGACAAGTTAGTTGATCTCGACCAACAGTCAATCTCATTCAACAACAACTCTTTTAATTGGCTTCTATTACATTTTGGTGCCCACCGTAACTTAAAAAAGGGGTGCGTAATGGATGCCAAAATAGCATCATTTACTTTTGGAGATAAAGTTAGGTAGTCTCCAAATCGTTTCTGTAAACTATCTAACAATACAGTAACCAGTGTGGAACAAAATTTTAGATGTCGTAGCTGAAAAGTAGTTATAATTTCTTAGTACGCATTAATTGCGGAAGAAGTTCCCCATAAAAGGTATTATTAGATCCTTGAAGTCTGTCAATAGCTTCAGCAATTGGTTGTAGAATTTCTATATATTCTGATAAAAATTCAAACTCAATATCTTTAAATGTAGGCAAATTTAATGCCTGACATATTTGATTCAATTTATCTTTATGTTTCATTAGATTCTGTAGGAAATCAAATTTAGAATTCCAACGTGTTGGACACGGAGATGTAGGGGAACAATTTGCAATATTTTGATATATTTCAGCTGCTTTGGGAGATCTAGATGTTAAATTTGATAAAGAAAAGCATTTTCCAAAAGCAGAATTATGCATTTTAGCATATATGGAATTTGGACATTCTGTATGTGCTGCTTTAATATCATTAGAACTAATTAAGTTAAGTGTGTGGCAAACACAACGCTGATGATCGGGTAAAAAATATTCGACGTGAAGCAAATCATCTTCGGTTCTCGTATCTACAGGATTTATTATTTCCGCTATTGAAATCATGGTCTCATCCTCATAATCTCCATCACTATCAGCTTCTTCTGTCAAATAAAGAAGTGATTAATTTTCACGTTGGTGACTGGTGTTTAGAAATCACCTACCTATTTCTATTTCAATTGTATTTCTAAATGTTTGATCATTTAAGAAATCGTGTAAAACCAAATTTCGGTTAGCCTGCCATGTGGGATGCCCTTCAGATTTACGGTTTTTTGAAAAAGCCTTAACCATGTTTGCAGCATTATCAGTGATTGTTTTTACAATAGTAGATTTACAATTGTCTATAAATTCACTATGAACTTCAACAATCAGTTCAGTTACTTTTTCGTAAGTATGTGATCCTTTAAATCTTCTACAGGCTAAAGCTACACTTTTGCGTTGAAATGCATCATTGATCTACAATAAATTTGGTGTTAAAAGAAAGATGTACAAAATAGATATTACATACCCAGTGTGCTGTTACACCCATATAACTTCTTCTGGAACTTGTCCAAACATCAGCGGTAGTACAAATATATTTCACATTTTTTAATTCATCCTTAATGGACGTTATGAGCTTTGAGTAATGACCGTCAATTCTATTAGAAAGAGTTTTTCTAGTCATAACATTAATAGGACTGGACAGTTTATTTATACCTACAACAATTGCATAAGAATGTAAGGCTCCTCTGGAGAGCTGTGCACGTCATATTGCAAAAATGGCAATAAAATGGCCATTATTGACGTAATCATTTAATGAATTTAAAAAAACCTACGACAAATTCTATGTAGTATAGTGTTTAATTAATGCAAACCTTCTAGTTTGAAATTAAATATTTAAGCTTCAATCTTGGTCAAAAGTTTCTAAAGAGATGTACTACTTTTACGCAACTTTTGACCAAGATTGTAGCAGGTTTGCATTAATTGAACACTATACTACATAGAATTTACTTAATTTACCTAATACTTATATTTAACTCTTCAAAGCTAGGCAGTCCACAAATTTAGGTATACAAAACAAAGTTATAATCACCCTGACACACATTAAAAATGCTTTCAATAGGTTAAAGATACAAAAATTATATGCAATGCAGATTCAAACTTTGCAGCAGTAAATACAGAGACTCTAGGCGTTGATTGATAATTTCTGATAGATGCGCAACATGTATAGTGAAAACCGTTCCGGATGTAGGTTCTGACATGTATATGACAGGAGGCCTGACGTTTTAAAAAAGGAAATGGGACATTCACGTGTGCGTAGAGTAGAAAGAGTGCGATATACGTCTGATGTGTATATGAAAGTTTCTGAGATTTGAAAAAAGGAGATGGGACATTCGCATGTGCGGAGGGTAGAAGGAGTGCGATATACGGAACGCTTGTATCCATAAGCGTTGCGCATCTATGAAATTTATCAATCAACGTTCTACGTTAATTAGCAAAAATAAATCGTAAGTTACACAAACTGAAAAGTTTCCACATGGGGACCGATTAGTTTTAAAGTATACACACCTAGGAGTAAACTTCTAAAAGCTTCATGTTCTACGATTATTAATGGATTCATAGTTTGCACAACAAAGTTTGTGATCAGTTGATCTGCTTGCTCTTGATCGTTAGATTTAACATGTTTATTCAAGGTTAATTGCTTCAATTTTTTTGATGGCTCTGAATTATAATTCATTGAACGTTTTTTAGGGTGCACATATTTACTTTTCTGATAGTTGTCATATTCTATTATTGAATGATTTCGTGTCTGTAATTATAAAATTAAATTAGTGTAACTTTAGGCCCATTATCTTATTCTCAGCCTTACCTTCAAATGTGTTCGAAAATTAGTTATAGCATCAAGTCTACCCTTTATCATTTTGTTGCATTGAACACATTCAGCAGAGACATTGTCTCCATCACTTTTCTTAATCTTAAAAAATTTTCCATCGAAAATTAGAGGAATAGATTTTCTAGGCGTTTCTAACGTGTTCTCTTCTCGTTCTGTAGTATTAAGACTATTAACAGTATCAGATTCTTCCATATTTAAATAATTTGACAAAATTAAAAAGACAAGAGAAAGTTGAACCACAAATGACTAAAAAGTAACTTGTTTATAGGTGTAACAATTGTGTGGTCTACCACCTACCTGACCTACCTTAAAATGAATCACACAAAACAGTAAACACGTGTGATGAATCATCTCTATTCAATTTCAAAAATTTGGCTTGCTATTACTACGTAGTACGTAGCTGTTTATGTGCTCGTAGTCTACGAGTAAAATCCACTGACCTGTATCTTAAAGGACTGAGCATTCTAATGATCCCCTCCACTATTTTTGAAGCAAATTGAAAACCGGTGTTTTAAGGTGCCAATTAGTAATTTAGGTTTGTTGTGTTGGTGATTATTGGTAACACTGTAACTAATGTTTTTATTTACATAAACATAACCTTGTTTCATACGTAGTATAAACTACGTTTATGCATTGCAATAAAATACAATTTTTAATAATTTACGTTTTTAAATAATTATGAGCCTGTAATTATACTACTTTTCACCAGATATTAAGCATATAGATTAGAACAAGCTAAACTGTAACAGCTGATACCAGTACTACCAACACATTATAAACACCGAGCTACCATCATTATATAACTAACGCACTAGTTGGCACCTGAAGTAACTAATATTTAGGTGGGGCTTGTTTGCTTCAATGTTGTATTGAAGAATGCTCAGTCCTTTATGATACAGGTCAGTGGTAAAATCTCGTAGCTCGTAGTTAAGAATGAAAATGAATGCTTAAACCACAGAATACCAACTCTAAACTTATTCTGTGTTGCCAACTGCTTGCCAAAATAATTTTATAGTTGTCAAAATTTTTGTTATATTTAAGATATAAATTACTAAAATAGTATGAATAATGTATTTAAAATATAAGATACAAAATACATTATCCACATGTAATTAAAATACAAAATAGTATTTTGTATTTTAAATACCTATTTCAATTAAATCTATTTAAGATATTTACCCACCTCTGGAAACTAGTATAAGTGACTTACCTGATAATAGTATTGTAAAAAGCAGAACGGGGCGAATAATAAAAGCTCCAGCTAGGTTAGATCTGTAAGATGTTTTGTAAATGAGAATTTAGTTTAGTTTCTTTTTAAAAAGAGGGAGATGTTGGAGCAGTTGGCAACACTGCAGAGATACAGGACTACGAATAAATGGCTACAGCACAGTTGTTGTTTATTGAAACGCTCCTAATTTAAACTAAGTAATTAACAGTGAATTATAAATTAAAATATAACCAAAACACCAGGGAAGGGAGTATAAGTAGTGGGTAGTTTAGTTTGTGGCCTTGAGTACCGAGTGTACATCGTTTTTGCTTTGTATTACTTATATAACTGAATTTGATTATTTATTGTGCCATATAAACAATTGCTGCATAAAGTATTTAAATATGATTGAAGATGTATCCACAATGAAATTGTAAATGTTTTGTCTTGATATTATTTAACAGTCTTGGTGCTATAATTGTAATTGATTTGATGTCGTGTATGTATAATTATGTCATATTCTAAGAATTATGTCAAAGGAGGAGTTTTTTTAGTGTTCGCACTTTTTCTCCTCCTAATCGTCGAGTAATTGTCAATAAATAGCGTGACCAGATTTTTAAAATAAAAATATAGTACAGTCGGTTTCAAACTACAGAACAGCTTGTTGAAGTTTTATATTATAAAAAAAAGGAAACTAAATTCACATTCTACGTTAACATCTACAACAAGATCAGATTTATGGATTGCAATTAATAACTCGTTTTTTTGTGAAAGCATATTATAAAATTCCTGTTAATTCTTTAAAATTCATGAAAGGAAACTCAATTTTGATTAATATTTAATTTGAAAAAATTATATCGTACAAATAGAGCTTTACAATAAAATATAGTACATTATAATAGTACAGTGTCTGATATAGGACAAGGGTTTAAAATATCGTACTGTACTATACAATATAGTACGTCTGGTCAGCCTACAATAAATGCATTATTTTGGTACAGTTAATGGTAGTTTTGATTCCCCTTCCCAATTTTAGTTCACGCCGACCAGTGTATTCGTACCTTTTTACACGATAGAGGGCCTGTTAGACGATCACGAGCTTGTGTCATTTTTGGGTTGGTTTGTTTTGTCGGCCATGTTTAGGGATTCCTTATTCCTACATTTGAATTGTTTATAAGTGTAGGGTGTAAAGATAGCTTTTCGTTTCTTCGGAACGAATTAATAATATAGGGTTAAGGGGGGTATATTGTATATTACAATATACTAAAGTAAATATTAAAAGTATTGAGCTCTACGTAACTGCAACAGCAGAGATGGCGTGGATAAGAAGAATTCGACTGGAATAACATTTCATAGGTTAGTGTACAAAATAAAAAGAATGTGTAGGGCCGTAATTGGAAAATTTCGATTCGTGCTACTGTATGTAGTTATGTACCTACATAAATTAATGAATTGTATGACATTTATGTTTATATTTCCCAAAGAACCAACACGTCAAAGAGCTTGGACTTATTAGTTTGTAAATAGTGTCGTCTTAGGTCTCCCTATTGTTTGAAGGAGGCTTGAATACACCGGTAGGGAACTGTGACCGAGAGGAAGGATCAAAACAAAAATGAAACATCAAGAATGGATTTATTGCACTTTTCCTAAAATTTAGTTCATTAGTAACACCAAACCGAAAAGGAAAATGCGCAGTTCAAAGACGAATAAGAGGAAGAAAGAACTGACAACAAAACTTCGCATTCAGCGTTCACATTATTAATTACATAAAAGGATCAATTAAATTACATCATAAGACGGTTGAATAATATTAAGACATGACATATGAAAAACTAAATTATTGAAGGCCTTCAATTATGTATAGAATAGGTACGAAAGGTTATTGCAATTTACCAGTATTACATTAAAAACACAAATAAACAAAACAATCAATTAAATTCTATTCTAAATATAAAATGAGTACATGAAAACAAGTTTTACAGTTGTACACCAAGCGGCGACAGCTACCTACCTACCTAAAGAAAGGGATCTCGTGAAAAGTGAACAGGACTCGTTATTTTCGAGGGACAAAATACACTACGTCTGGTACTTTGTCATAAATTTTAAATAAAGCCACCTTTTAAACGGAGAGTTAGAATAATTTTTTTTTTATAATCTCCCGTAATCCGGACCTGGCGAGGCAGCCATATTGGTACTACATGTAGCCCCGCCCAATGCTCCCGTTTTCAATACACAGCACAGACCATTAAAAATATGGTCTGTGATATACAGCAAGGATGCTTTAGCTTTATAACGCCTTCTTTAGTATCCTTTCTCAAAGCTTGGACCCATATGTATCACAATTCACCCTTAATTTTTAAATTATTGGCATCTCTCTTTTTACTTTCGATTTCATTAGTTTTTAACTTATAACTTAACGAGACGTAATTGCTGTTCTTTTTGCGTGAAATTTTCAGCTCGTCGCTTTTTATTTGTAGACATTTTTAGTAATAATATTGATAGTTTATAGATTATAGATAAATTGAAATAAAATAAGGTGTAAACAAAAGGACTGAAATTTTGAAGTTATGGTTAGGGTTAGAGGGTGTTTTATACTTAGATCATATATACTCCGTAGATAAAGCATTGGCCTTTTATTTTGTGCCAGCTTGAATGACAAAGAAACTAAATATTGGTTTCATGAAGAGCGTTCGGCATATGCGCATTAAAGCACGCTCGTAATCTGCGCCTATGGCTGTCGGTTCTGGAAACCGTGTTTAAAGTGCGCATGTGGGAGTCGCCTTTAAAGGCAAAAAAGATATCGTCTCTCTGTCTGGCATCTTGGCTCATTTTCTATACATGGCAAGAAAGGCTAATGCTCTATCTACGGAGTATATATGATCTAAGGTTTTATACGAGAAAAAACATGCGTGACACATTTTCAGTATAGCCAACATTCGCTTAGAAGTTCAACAGAACTTCCGCTCTAACTTGTTTCTACAACGCCCACGTGGATCAAAATTAAAACTTCGATTAGCAGAGCTATAGCCCACTGACCTGATACAGGTCAGTGCTAAGCAGAGCTAACGCTTTAAACGCCTCTCTTGGTACAATCGGCCCCAACAACTTACCTCGTCATATCACTCATATCGGGAGTCGCCGCCACTGGAAAATAAAAAACATTAATTAATTTGATCTGACATCTACATAGTTATAATACCTAATAACAACATTCCACAAGATAGGTCTAAATAAAATTATTTTACAATTTACCTAATAAAGTTCGTTATTAACAGTCATGAAATATTCGTTATTAAACCGGAACGGTACTATAAACACGTTTGTTTTATAAAATGTCGTAGACGGCGCTATTATCAACATTCAAAATTACATACTTTAGCCAACTTATATTTTCTAAATTGCATAAATATTCTATTCAATTAAAATTTCTCGTAGTAAGTGTAAACTGGTAAAAATGAATTTAAACGAAAGGTTACCTTGTCATGCAAAAAATAAGGGAAAAAGTTGTTCTGTGAAAGGTAGGGTTTGAAGTAGTAGCATAAGTATACATAGAAAAATGTTAACATTTTAAATTTAAGTTGTTCCTGTGCAGGCGCCATTAGGCCCACCTCAAAAACGGGCACCTAAAAGAATATCAACACCTTCCCATTCAAGTAATGCTTCACGTATTCAATGGAAGAATAATACGATTAGGTAAGATGAAGAATTTGTACCTATCTGTTATAGGGACTATTAGGGGTTTCTACTTGCTCACACATATCGTCTCACTTATTACTTATCTACCAGAAACAGAAAAAGTAGGCACATACTGCAAGATTCAAATGATTAATCTTTTAAATTTATCCAAGCGACATTTTTGCATTATATAGATTTTTCTGTGTTACAGAATTATGTGTCTTTCAGGGTCTTTCGGGTAACATTGTATGGTCAATATCTCATTAACTATTCCGGTTAGGTGTGTTTGTAAGAACTTTATTTAGTACAATTTTTTTTCTTTATGAAGGTAAAAGATAAAAGACAATTTTTTTTTAATGGAATGTATACAATTATACAGTGGTACTGTGGTAGTCACCTAAGAAGGCGAGCAACCGACGCAACCCGATTCATGATTCCGAAAGCCGAGTACTGTAAAAATACAAGTCAGTTGCGCATCATATAGTTCTGCTAAAAGCTAAGCCATTTTCGCAAGAAATTGAATGATCTTAGTTGACTGCACAAAAAACAGTAGATATCTCGAAAATTAGAAGAGATAGGTATATAGGGAACCATGGTACCGTTCGAAAGAGAATGAAATTTTGCATCAAATTACGACGAAATATACAGGGTGTTCCATTTGAAAAAACCAACTTATGATGATTTGAAGTTAACTAAACTCGGCATTAAATTTCCACCACCCTACATGCAATTAAGCCACTTTAAAAGTATGGACGGGAAGCTTAGGGGTCCAGCTATCTCTCGTATCAATATGGTTCCTTTATCTTTCTTGCTGTAGAATTCACGTGGTTTTAAGCTAGATAGTGTTTATTTTAATTTTTATTAAAAAAATTAAATATCTCGGAAACGGTTAATTTTAGGACTAAGAAAACTTGATGAAAGTCCACCTAAAATTTTACGTAGAATCTAAAATCGGAATAATATATAGGGTGTTACATTTAAAATAACAAATTTGGTGTCATTTCCGGAAAAACCGGAAGTGTTACGTAGACGTCATTATTTTATTTGAGGAGGGCATGCCGGAAAACCCCATCACCCAAATTTTCAAAATTCAGATCAGTAGTTTCTGATATATTCTAATGGGTGGTCACCGTGAGACACCCTGTATTCATTTACTTATTGATATTCTGCACAATAAATGCATTTCCACAAGTGCATTTTTTTCAATAACTTAATTCGAATTTGATTCTAATATATCACTAAAATATGTAATTTTCCTGTAATTATAATTCAATAAATAACATTAATCTTCATATTTAGTGATAAATAAACATATCTACAAAAACAACATGAAATCACACTGACTTATAGATACGTGCCAATTTTACAAGCGGCGTAAATTGGTCGTTTGCGCATTGCCACGCTCGCCTTCTTAGGTGACTACAACTGTAGGTACCTATACTTTTCTTTCTCCTATTGAATAATAAAAAACATTCTTTAGAAATTTGAATTTAGTAATAATGTAATAGTTGACTAAGTAATAAATGAAACAATAAAGATAGCAATAAACTTATTATGTTAGATAGTAGAGATATAATTTTTGTTGACTGAATATATTTCTTTATCCAGCAGTTATAGCCTTGTTTAAATCCAAAACCCTCACTTTGGTGTTCTGAAGGTAAGGATGTTCTTGATATACGTACATATTTGCAGTTGCCTTGGTCATCGTTGAAGTATTTATTCATCTGTACCTTTTGTTACTTTCATCAAGATGCTTGACATACCGATGTTGAATGTGGTAGCTTTTGTACTGGAACAGGAAACTAAATTACATAAATTTTAATTATTAATCAAGTCCACTCATTTGATAAACCGATTCATAGCTTAATTGGATTGTTATCATAGTTAGTTACTTTACTTCATAAGTAAATTTCATTCCCTTTATACCTACCTATCACCAGAAATAATTATGGCGATTTATAATTCAACCGTCCACAGAATTTTTTGAATTTCTTAAACATTCACCAAACATTAATAAATAATAATTTATCAACTTTTTTTATTGAAATTCTTTATAATAAATAATTTATTCTTATTAATGATAATTTTGTTGTAGCGGTTGGTCCAAATTGGGCACTTTCTTATGGAAACACCCTTTATTTTAAGAGATAGAAAAAATACACCTAGGTGTCTCAAGCTCAATTTGTAACGAGAAAATCACTGGCGCAAACAGAATTCAGCTATCTTTAATCGTTTGGCCGCTAGGGGGCGTTTCTCGAATTTAGTCGATTTCTTTAATGCTCTATAACTTTCTTATTATTAAAGATGAGTGATTTTGACAAAATTTTCCTAGAGCACTTTTCGCGTAGAATCCATCGCGGTGGACAGTTTTCATACAGGCTGTTTGGTTTTTATGACCCTAAACTACTTTTTTTTATACGGACCACCCTAACTAAACAATGCACTTACCTATACTGAATTTACTGAGATGTAGTAGAATGCATGCGGTTAGCTTGAAGACCCTGTGTAGTTATAACTGTGATTGAATGTTTTCACTAATTAAAAATTTGCAACCTACAAACTATAAGCACATTTATCTGAGCTATAAGCTACAAAATAATAAAAACTAAAATTCCCACTATATTTTCAGCTCGGGTACTGGTTCTCGGTTGGATACTGGAAGATCCCCATGTTCTTCTCACACCACTGAATCTAGAATTGTAATAGGTAAATAAAATTAAAATCAATTAAACTTTGTCTCATATTATTGTACTTAGCTCTATCGGAAGGAAGAGGAGGTGCAATGCGCAATGTAGGTATTGCCGCTTTAAATATGGAGTGCCCTTCTTTAATCTTATGCCAAATAACCGACTCTCGAAGTTATGTCAACACACTAACTAAAATTAATATATTAAACCCTTCGGAGGTATGTTTTCTGTTATTTTACTAAATTTATCATTCACATTTGTAGATCTTAATACCTGTAACATTTGTGAATTCATGTACCACAAATCGCCTTATTGAAAAACTGAAAGAACAATTTAGTCACATAAAAATTAGTGGAGTTACTCGCAAATCTTTTAATAACAATACAGGCCTACAATACATTAAACGGTTGTGTGTCTCTAATATGAATGCTATATTGCTAGTTATTCAGCATAAGTATTACGCCCTAGCTGCAGCTGGGGCTCTTTTAACATATGCAGAGACAACTTTATATGTAATGTATGCAAAAGAATCGATTAAAGTTGAGTACCAGGAATCAGAAGGCTGTGCAATTATTGGTAAGTTGTTATCTTAGACGAGTTGCCATGTTATGACAGTAGATGTTAGATGTAGTGACTGCAGATAAATTAGAACTGATAGCTTGTGCAAGACCATCAATGAAAAAGAAATATTCCTGTTTGTTTGATATTTTAAATTATACATATACAAGAGCGGGTGCCTTAGCACTTCGTGCCACAATCCTACAACCACCTTGCAAAGTTCCTGATATTGAGGCACGGCTAAATTGTGTAACCGAGCTCATAGAGCATGGAGAAATGTTAACTGCCCTACAGGTCACTTTACAAAAAGTGAAGAGTGTTGATCAACTGTTATCACTGGTAATTGTTTCACCAGATCAAACGCAGAATTATTCCGAACGTCAATTAAATTACCTTCTGCGATTAAATTCAATTTTGGCAGAAATACCTCATCTCAAAGAAGCATTTAAAAATTCCAAGCAGCCATTTTTTATTGAAGTACGTAACATGCTAAATGATACAACATTCTCTGAAATTAAACAACTAATACGCACAATGATTAATACCGATGCGCACCCAGGTAAAGGAAAGTATGGAATCATCCAACGTTGCTTTGCTATCAAATACGGTATAAGTCCTCTACTTGACTTAATTCGAAATTCATACTCAGAGAAAGTTAATGAATTAATTGGTAATTTCTTTTGTTATCATTTTTTTGAAGATTTGATAGTGTGTTTTAGATTATGTAAAGGGCTTGGCGCAGAAATACTCTTTGTCATTAACACTTAATAATACTACTAAGAAAGGTTACCATATTGTGTTAGCATTAAATTCGTATCAACAAAAAAATTTGAAAAAATCGGATCTACCGCATGAATTCATTCTGGTAAGCCATTTATTTTTTTAAGGTGTTTGATCCATGGGTGTTTTTGGAAGGTGTTATTTGTTGTTCACTAAGTGCGGCAACTGTACAATGAGTTTCATTCTTCTTCTCCTTCCAAGGTTTCTTGTGGTTATTCGTAACGATAGATGAATGTAATGTTTTTGTGCAATTAGCATGGGTAACTATATTTATAAGAAATAAAATAACAGGAATAAGCAAAGGAGAAGACATAAGGAGCATCCATAACATAAACATAAATTTATATATGTATTTAGTTATACCATGCCCATATTTATTTTGTTATGTATGAACAGTAAAGATTTTCGTGTCGGTTCTTTTCCTTACTGCACAAAAGAGCTGAACCATTATTTCACGAAGCTCGAAATTTTCATTTCTTTGTGCTGTTTTATATAATATTTGTTCCTGCCATACATATCCACAAGACACACTCTCCTTCATTCTGTAGGTGTGCTTACCTTTTGGACCAAGTTGCATAGTTCATTAGCGCTAACCTGGGTACATTACAGTTCAACAAAAGTTCACCCTTCTATTGTTAAAAATAACTGGTTCTTGAAAAAACAATGAAAATGGGACACTGTGCAATTATCAGTGTGCTTAAAATTCTCCATATTTGTATCACTAATTTATAGTTTATTCATAAAATTGCAGGCAGAGCGTATGTCTCGTAGTTACGTATTAAAAACTGTCGATTTAATTAATTTATCACACAGAATTGAAGACATTAATTTGGAAATTTTGAAATTGAGCAACATGTAAGTTGATTATTAAACCTTCTGAATCCTTTACATTTTACAATAATAAGATTTTACAGAATGATTAATAAACTGTTAATAGAAGTTCGGAAATATGCGGGATTATTTTACACTTTGTGTGAGAATATTGCAAAAGTAGATATGATACAATCGCTGGCACAGGCTAGTACTGTAATGCAGTATGTAAGACCAAATTTCTCCAATTATCTTGAGATATTACACGGCCGACATCCTTTACTGAATTTCTTGCTCCCAGTTGAACCTGTAGCTAATTCTATAGTATAGTATTTTAATATTGGTGCGCAAAGACCGCTAATTAATTTGTTTTTATTAGTTAACCACCGAAGATCATAATATGCACATTATAACAGGACCAAATGGTTCTGGAAAAAGCATATTCATACGTCAAATAGTGCTACTACAAATTATGGCACAAGTTGGTTGTTATGTACCTGCCAAATCAGCTACTTTTAGGGTTGCGGATCGAATTTTAGCAAGAATTTCTTTTGATGACAATATGGCATGTGGTGCTTCCACGTTCGTTGTTGAGGTAATATGACAATTAATAATATATAGATTTGTATCATCTTCGTAGATGAAAGATATTCAATACTTCCTCACAGTGATGAGTAAAAATTCATTGGTAATAGCAGATGAACTTTGTCGTTCCACTTCACTAGGAGAAGGCACTGCACTTGCAATGGCCATTTGCGAGCGGCTTAAGGAAACCCCAGCGTTTGTATTTTGTACCACTCATTTTAAGTTAATGTCAAAGTTGTATGACTTATACATGAACGTGAAAGTGTAAGAATCACATTTATCCAATTCAAAGTGTAGGTACCAGTATAATTTACAGATGGCAATTAGAAACACTCACCGAAATAATTCGTGACCAAGTTGTTCTCAAATTTACGTACAATTTAATTCCAAATCCAACATCCATAAAACATTATGGTATCTTTCTTGCCAAAGCTTCATGGTCTCAACATGTAATCAAGTATGCGGAGGAAATTCTACAGCACTCATCGTCACAAACAGTAATTCCCTACCAATCAATTAAATTGAATTCTTACCTTCTATTTCAGATGATTTCACCTGTTGTCAAGACTCAGCATCCTGCAAGACGTCTCAAATATGATTTAGAAGCAAACTTAAAATTGCTTAAAAAGAAGGGGGAATTGAAGGATCGAATTAATGAATACCTACTTAACTTTGAAAATGATTTACAAAAATTAAACTGTCACTTAAATTTAGTAAGAAAAGGACCAGGGAAAAATGTATTTGATTTGCAACCAACCAATAGAGCCAAATATACTAACTGCAATGAGATGGAAGAACAAAATTTATCTCGTGACATAAGCCTAATGCCTCAAGAAAAAATCTTGAATCGGAAAGAAATATATCAAAATACCTCAATGAATTATAATAACCAATCTTTGAACTACACAGACATGTCCATTACACAAATGCTCGTGCCTGATAATTCGTGTCGTTTTGCTCCTAATTTTGAACATGACTCAAATATTGGCGCTAATGCAGAGTTATCTGATATAGATAAGAATGAGAGTTGCTTATCGATGAGAGAGTTAAACCTCTCGTTGAATTTTCAGCAAGGTATTGAAAGAACATCAACACCTTTAATACTGAAAACTCAAGAGAATAAGCCTTTTGCAAATGTGCCATGCGATAACTCCAAGGTGCTTGAAAAAAATAACGTGAATAAAGCCATTGCTTCGACACATTCATCATATAAATTAAATGAATGTAATTTCAAGCAACCCATTTGGACTAACACTCTTTCAAGCAAGAATGCAAGGTTAACAGCTCAAAATAAAGGAACAGCATCCACAACACTCACCTCAAACAGTCTTAGGTGGGTTCAGTTACCATCAAGCAAGGTAAGCACTGATCCTAAATTGCAGAAAATAGAGAAGAAGCATGCAGTAAATTCACAGTCACCATTATGTACAGATGAGGAAGTTGACAAAATTACTGTAGAATTAGAAAGCTGTAGTGAAGATGTTTTTGGTGCAGATCCTTGGGCCAATGAGACATTATCTCAGTGTCACAAGTCAGTGCCAAGTAAGGGAAGCACTGATCCTATATTGTGGAAAATAGAGAAGAAGCATGCAGTAAATCCACAGTCACCAGTATGTACAGATGAGGAGGTTGACAAAATTACTGCAGAATTAGAAAGCGGTACTGAAGATGATTTTGGTGCAGATCCTTGGGCCAATGACACATTATCTCACTGTCACAAGTCAGTGTCAAGTAAGGGAAGCACTGATCCTATATTGTGGAAAATAGAGAACAAGCATACAGTAAATTCACAGTCACCAGTATGTACAGATGAGGAAGTTGACAAAATTACTGCAGAATTAGAAAGCGGTACTGAAGATGTTTTTGGTGCAGATCCTCGGGCTAATGAGACACAAGCCAGCAGCACAAGTGTTTCTTCACATTTTGGGTATGGGGGATTCCAAAAAACTGTTACTGCAGAAGTGCATCACATACAACATAGTCCATATGATGAATTACAATCCAAATATCTAGAAAAAAACATAATAAACACCACTTCAATGGGAGCTGACAACACAAAAAAACAATTAGTAGTTACACCACAGTGTAATTCACTAGAAGTACTCACAATTAAACACAGGCCTGGAATTACACACAAATTAAGTCCACATGGTAGCGACATACACAATGTGGACAACGAAGATAGTTCCATTTTTCTTCAAGAAACACAACCCCTTATTATACATTCCAATTGCAGTCAGAATGAAGAACCAATCACGTTAAGCAAAAGTACATTAGATCTAGAAAAAAACATAATAAACACCACTTCAATGGGAGCTGACAACACACAAAAACAATTAGTAGTTACACCACAGTGTAATTCACCAGAAGTACTCACAATTAAACACAGGCCTGGAATTACACACAAATTAAGTCCACATGGTAGGGACATAAACAATGTGGACAACAAAGATAGTTCCACTTTTCTTCAAGAAACACAACCCCTTATTATACATTCCAATTGCAGTCAGAATGAAGAACCAATCACGTTAAGTAGAAGTACATTAGATCTAGAAAAAAACATAATAAACACCACTGCGATGGGAGCTGACAACACAAAAAAACAATCAGTAGTTACACCACAGTGTAATTCGACAGAAGTACTCACAATTAAACACAGGCCTGGAATTACACACAAATTAAGTCCACATGGTAGGGACATAAACAATGTGGACAACAACGATAGTTCCACTTTTCTTCAAGAAACACAACCCCTTATTGTACATTCCAATTGCAGTCAGAATGAAGAACCAATCACGTCAAGCAAAAGTACATTAACCAGAGGCATTTCTATAAACAATTCCATTGCAATACCAAGTAAAGTAAATACTACATTAGAACCATTGGGTGACATACATCTTGAATTATTTGGCAATAGCTCACAAGAACAAGAAAATAGCATTTACAAAACACCACAAAGCAGTCGGGATTTTCCTACTCTTACATCAAGAAATAAAATGAAGTGGAATCCTCCATATCAAACTACATCTACCATATCCACTGTATCAAAGAACAAACGCAAACTGGAACAATTAACAACACCAATTCCGCAACCAAAGAAGCTAACAAAGAAGGAAATTCAGCAGTGTTTCCACGAGCAAGATAAGGCATTATTATCTCGAAGCGACTATGATCCACGTCTTGCTGAATATATCATAAATAGACCTAACGTTAAGCAGATTCAAGGAATGGAATACATAGTATCTGTACAACGCACAAATGAAGGTGTGATAGTGCAACCATTTATACGAGATAAGAAGAAACATGACAAAAAAAAATTTGTAACTCCCTTACTTGGAAAACCTTCACCTGCATTTGACATACAAATGTTCAGCGACAAAAATGCAACAAAATTTGAAGAATTTATGAATTCTAATAAAAAAGCATCACCATCTAATAGACAAGAGCGAACTTCATTTGAGTTCTCCGTCTGCGGAAGTGCACATAGAAATGATGAAGCAACTACGAGTGATGAAGATATGAAAAATTTTGGTAGAAATACACGATTTGCACGAGATAAGAAGAAACATGATAAAAAAAAATTTGTAACTCCCTTACTTGGTAAACCTTCACCTGCATTTGACATACAAATGTTCAGCGACAATAATGCAACAAAATTTGAAGAATTTATGAATTCTAAGAAAAAAGCATCGCCATCTAATAGACAAGAGCCAACTTCATTTGAGTTCTCTGTCTGCGGAAGTGCACATAGAAATGATGAAGCAACTAAGAAGACTCATGAAGATATTATCAAAGATTTTGGTAGAAATATACAAAATTCAAAAACGTTTTTGCAGAAACTACAAGAGAGTTCAGCTATCCACTCACAGCCACTGTCAGAAATTGATCATTCAAATCCTGGATACTATACACAAAATAGAGAACATATTGAAAGTGTTGTAAGCAAATACTCAAATAAGGACTCAAATGATGTTACAGATATCTTTTCTTTTTCGTTCGATTTTCCCATGGAAAGTTTAGATTCTTTTAGTCAGTCCAGTGGAAAATTTAATTTTAATTAGAACAATTACGTATTATAATTAAGATTAATAATAATTACTGTTCAGGTAATATGATAAGTAAGTTAATAGAAATTCCAAATTGTAAGTGAAACATTAGTGATAAAAACACTCTTTAGTTTAATAACACAGTTTTGTTTGAATTGTTAGTAGGGAAATTTTGTATACGTACTACAACCTACATTAATTTTCAAAAACATCTCTTTTGTTGTAAAGAAAGGATTATTTTAGCTATCTGGCTCATTTTGATCCAATTCAAAAAAATATTAGTTAATTCTATAACTATATATATCCAATTAACAGTTTAAGTTCTTTTTTAATTGTGGATTCTTACACTATTGCAATATTAAAAAATCTCAAAACATGAATTATGTATTCAATTATCCATATAGAAAAATCGGCGATTATAAAAAGAAAGGCGAAGTTCGAAATTATTTAAGTTTACCAGGCGGTATAAATAATAATTAATTTTTACATCAATTATAAAATGTTCCAACATACGACCAAGAAATTGTAGCTTGACCTCTGACTTCGAGGTGCGCACTAACAAACATTTGGTGTGGGGAATGGTTTTCAGTGCACTGTTGAGCCGCTTACTTTGGGTACTATTCCAAAAAGTAATACCTACTTTATTATATTCCGTCTTTTACGGCTTATTATTAAATTGAATTTACAAATGTGTATTAAGAGTATGAAAAACAAAAAATCATAGCCTACTAGAATGGAAACAAAACCATTTCCATACAAATTTTAGAGAAAAATCTTAATAACTTTTTAATCGTTGATTTTAGACATATCAATTACTCATAGTTTTTGATAGAAAATGAAAAGTTATTCAACATAGAATAAAAACATACAGGGTGTTCCATTTAAGTTAAGTGAGTTTTTGATGTTTGAAAAATATAAAATATGAATCCTTTTTCTAAACACCCTGTACAAAATATCGAAATCCTACGTAGTGCAAATAAAAGCCTTAAAGGTCAAGATAAATCGATATAAATTTGCGTTACTAAAAGTAAGTGGTTTCCATGTTATTAGGGGTTGTTTAAATTGAATATTTTTCTTAAAATCACAATTTTCTCAAAATTGGTAAGCGATAGGTATAGGGAACGTTTAATAAAATTACCTTAGTTTTTAACGTATAATCTAAAAATGTAATAAAATACAGGGGGTTGCATTTAAAAAAACCTAACTTTGATATATTACAATTTTGTGAAGCATCCTGTATAAGTGAAAATAATTTTAAAAAATAGTCGTTATCAATTTACATATGTCACCAAAAAATGAAGCTGAAATCTTGTACCCTTTAGGCATAAGAGACCGAGGGAATAGTCGTGAATCACCCTGTATTTAATTAAAAATTGTGACACATGGGAAAACCCTTCTTGATGTATTTTTTTAAAATAACTAATGGTAAACTATACCAAACGTATAATTGTTGTGAACGGAAAATAAATTCACATATAAGAAAAAATCATATAGGTATCTACCGCGAGAACAAAGTGATAAATTTTCTCCCGAGGGTGATTAATGCCCTCGCTTCGCGTCGGGCATTAAACTTCACCCGCGGGAGAAAATTAATCACTTTGTTCCCTTGGTAGATTGGTAGATATAGTCCATACGCTCGGCAATGTCCCTTTTCTCATTAAGTCGTAAATCAAATCTCATTTATAACGAGATCGATAGTTTCATTCAATATGCACCTCTAATGCAAAGTAAAAACCAGTTCCATACGGGTGAAAGTTCTTCAAAACAAATCTTATGGAAACTTGAATACAATAGAACAATAGTTTTCAAATACAAAAAAATACCTATCTAGTCAGCGGTTGTCAATAGTTTCATTACAAAGTAATATTATTAATACAAACATCATAATTTCATAATGAAACTAGTGTATCTTCTATTGAGAACCGCTGCCAGTTAGGTAGTTCAAATCTATTGTTCTATTGTATTCAAGTTTCCATAAGATTTGTTTTGAACAACTTTCGCCCGTATGGAACTGGTTTTTACACTGCATTAGAGGTGCATATTGAATGAAACTATCGAGCTCGTTATAAATGAGATTTGATTTACGACTTAATGAGAAAAGGGACATTGCCGAGCGTATGGAGTATAAATAGCTATTTATTTCTGACAGTGATATTATAAGCTTATATTGTCATAGTTACGATACCAATAAAGAGTGTCATCTCTTTTATGAACCAGTAACCTAACAACAACCAAAACTGCAATCGACGATATCTGAATCAAATAATTATGCCAGAAATGAACAAATTTTATTAAACTCGGTCAGAAATAAAATTATCTATGTATCACGGGAATTAATAGGTCTCAATTACCTCGGGTAATTGCTGTCCCTCGGGCGCAAGGCCCTCGGGACGCAAACTTTACCCTCGGTAATTAAGACCCTTATAATTCCCTTGATACATAAATAACTATTAACACTGGCCAATAATAGAGCTGTATCCAATATTGTTTTGTTGGTAACTACGGTAATACGGCGTCACCCAATGAACTGTATACTATACGTACCTGGAATGGACCCACGCCGTATTTCAACAATCAGTTTTTGTGTCAGGGGCAAACAGAAAAAGAGGACGGTAAGCTGTCTTTGTCAATCTCGTTGTAATAACTTTGGTAAATTCTCCGTCGCTTGAATAAAGTATAATAAATTGGGTAGCGATTTTTCTTGTGTTGAATTTATATTGTGTAAAACGGACGATATAGTTATTTATTATTGCCTTTCAACAAAAATTTTACGTTGACAATTTTTTCCTTATTTAGCTTCTATTTACTTTAAAAAATAAAAATCCAATTTTATACTATAATTTCTTTAATAGCATCAAAATAATTCTCTTAAAAAGGTGAGAAATTGAGTGCAACTTATGTATCTAAATAAGATAGAAAGAGATAATTTCATGTCGACACTGCGGGTTGCCTAACTTCAAATTTTGCCTCACTTTCATGGATTTACGCATCCCTTCTAGGTACGGTTCATTGGCGTCACCTAACACGCCCACTCAATGAACTGTATACTATACAGTATACAGTTCATTGCGCCCACTTCACAGCAAATGACAGTTTATGGAAATATGTATTCAATTTTTCTATTTTATTATCAAAATAGAACAGTTATACAAAAAACTTTGTAGTACATGTGAATTCAATGTAAATTGTTATTGGGAGTTACAGTGCGTGTTAAAGTTTGGCCCTCCCTACAGGATCGTTGTTGGGGATGTGTGGATCAATTTTGGGGGGGGGGGGGGGGCAAACTTGGTGGCCGCTATCTTGGCCGCCATCTTGGAAAATGGCACCGATTAGATTTCTGGCCATAACTCCGTAACCAGCCGTCCAAATTGAACGAACTTTAGCTCAAAATGTTCAGAAATATATTCTCTGTCTCTCTTGTTCCGCACCGAAAATATCTAAATCCAACGTGTTAGACGTTATTAGGCATAAACTGGAGAAACACAAAAAATATACACATTTTGCTAAATTTACTGAAAAGTATTCGGAATTGAACTTCCAATGTCCTGAACAAAAATACAGAATCGGCATTTTAGAGTTAAATAAAAAAAAATTGATCTTAATCGGAGTAATCGTTGCATAGATATAACGCATAAGATACAATACCATCCGCTCTAGGGCAGGAGTAGGTAGGTATTAACAATACGAACCATTCAAATTAGTTCTACCTGATATTTTTCAAAGATTACTTCAGTACTTCAGGATTAATTATTCAAGGAAATCTAGTTCAGTAAATTATTTTTACTTAAATTTTTGTCACTTAAGTTTGTTCTCCTTGGACAGGAGCCTTCAAGAGGAGCTATGTGTGGTGCAGGTTATTTATCCACGTGTTTTGAGAAAGGCCGACGTTTCGGCTACGACAGTGTAGCCTTCTTCGGGGCAACAAAAAATTCGTGGGTGAAACCGATAGGGTCTTTTTGGTCCAGCTTGTTCTTTTTTAGTATTAATATGAGCCCTATAAGATACTTGAGTGAGCTAAAAACGGAGTCTTTCTGGCATTAATACTAAAAAAGAACAAGTTGGACCAAAAAGACCCTATCGGTTTCACCCACGAATTTTTTGTTGCCCCGAAGAAGGCTACACTGTCGTAGCCGAAACGTCGGCCTTTCTCAAAACACGTGGATAAATAACCTGCACCACACATTGCTCCTCTTGAAGGCTCCTGTCCAAGGAGAACAAACTTAAGTGATTAAATTAAAGGAGACAATATTCCATTAAATTTTTGTAATTCCATTTTTCTTTTCATAGAAAATCAGCTGAAATTCGACTAAAATCATTTGCACGTGCATCTAAAACAACGTGAATAAACCGTACCATTTTTTCTCCTGCTTTTAAAATCAAGTCCACAATTTAATTTGAAATCCAAATCCACGATTAATAAATTCAATTCCATAATTTACGGTACCAAAACACAATAATCCCACTATCCCAGTTTTTTTATTCATATAATTTAAAAAAAATGGGATGACATGCTTTGAAATCAGTTTACGAAGAAATGGGTTGGAGATCTGAAATGTTTCTGTTCAATTTTATCACTTACAGCAGAACTTCTTTGTAGATGATAACAGATTTTTATTTATTGAATGACTTACTACATCAACAACTTGTTTTTTTTTTTTTTAGTATAAGCCTACCACGCTCATAAAATCAGCGCTGCACAAGACAATCAATTTTCACTACAAAACAGAAAACATTACAAATATTAACACTCTCCCTGTAATTTTACTGTTCTTGTCCTCAACCGAAACTACTCTTTAGTCATTTCAGTCCGATTTTCTTCAGCAGAAGCTTGAAACGAACGCGATCCAATGGCTTTGTAAACATATCTGCGAGTTGAAATTCACCTGGCGTATAATTCACCTCCAAATCACCTTCCTCCAAACCTTCAGGTTGAAGCATGTAGATTTCTTCCTCGAGTTTACCGTACAAAAATGCGGTTTTCACGTCAAATTGTGCTAAAGTCAGGTTCTCCTCTGCTGCAACCGCCAGAACCGATCTCACTGAATCAAACCTTGCAACTGGTGCAAACGTTCCATCGTAGTCAACTCCCGGTTTCTGCATAAACCCCTTTGCAACTAATCTGCTTTTGTATCTTGCCACCGACCCATCCAAATTGTGCTTGACCCTATGCACCCATTTGTTGGTAATTGGTTTGCGACCTTCTGGTAACTCAACTAAATCCCATGTGTGATTTTCCATGTGTGACTTCATCTCATCTTTCATTGCTTCTTTCCACTCTGGTGATTCAAGCGCTTCCGCAGCTGTGATCGGCTCATTGATGCACTCAGCTACCATCGCATAAACACCGTACCTTGCTGGCATTTTGATCTTTGACCTATCACGAAGTTTTGGAAATGATTCCTTTTCCTCACTGTCACTTCCGCTTTCACCGTCAGCTTCAACTTCAACTTCAACTTCTGTAATACTCGGTGTGATCACTTCCGGTTTGAAATTGACATTTCTGCTCAGCGTCACTTTCCTCGTTTCCGGAATCCAAACGCGATAACCATCGTGATTGTCGCAATAACCAATCAGAATTCCCTTTTGACTTTTGCTTTCAAACTTGTGACGTTTGACTTCCGGTACATGTACGAAACATTCCGTTCCGAATTTCCTCAGATGTGTAAACTTGACGTTCTTGCCCAACCACAACTCTAAGGGGGACTTACCAGCTTTGCCCGTAGGTCCACATCTGTTCAAGATGTAAGCAGCGGTATTCACCGCTTCAGCCCAAAGTCCACTTTCCAGAATTGGCTCCACGGAATGCATTAGCGTTCTAGCCATCTCAGCTATTGTCCGATTCTCCCTTTCAGCGCCGCCATTCTGCTCCGGTGTGTAGGCCATCGTAACTCGATGTTTGAATC
Source organism: Pyrocoelia pectoralis (assembly GCA_036250285.1). Classification (NCBI taxonomy): domain Eukaryota; kingdom Metazoa; phylum Arthropoda; class Insecta; order Coleoptera; family Lampyridae; genus Pyrocoelia; species Pyrocoelia pectoralis. The sequence continues at coordinate 42,075,693 of CM070074.1, forward strand.
CCTTCTTCTGCGCAAGCTTTTTCATTTGTTGGTTGACATTTTCCGTTCCACCATCTGAAATCAGTTCCTGTATTTTGATACCAACCGTTTCCGCTTCGTTGACAAAACTTTCCAGACTATCAAAAGTATCTGACTTGTACTTGATCGGGTAGACTTGTCGGTACTTGCTGTAGTCGTCCTTGATGCATGCCCAAAATCTTGCACCACCAACTGACGTAACATCCATTGGTCCAACAACATCTAAATGAATCCTCTCTCCCGGCTTAGTAGCACGTTCGTCACGTGATCTGAAACTCAACCGATGCTGTTTCCCGAGTTGACACGGCTCGCAGAAAAACTCGTTGATTTTACACTCGATCCCTTTAGCCTTCAGAAATTTGAGCACATGTTGCTTATCCTGATGACCCAGCCTTTCATGCCATAATTGCAGCGTCTCCGGCACCTTATTAACAACTTGTGCACTGACCTTCTCATTCGGCATTACGACTTTCATATCCAACAGGAACATTCCATGATGCAATTTTCCAGTTAATTTGACCTTGCCATCCTTTGACACAGTACATCCCGTTTTACCACCATAAAAGTCCAAATTTTTTAAAGCAATTGATCCAACTGAAAACAAGTTGCTTTTCAGTTCCGGTACATACCATGCTCCTCTTAGCTCACCTGGCAACCATTTTCCCTCGATTAGTCGAGTAATCTTTATGGTTCCAGTGCCAACGATTTTAAGCGTCTTTCCGTCACCAATGTAAACTTCATGAGCATTGTCAACAAGTTTGAATTCGTCGAACCATTCCCGTCTAGGCGTCATGTGCTCGCTAGCACCCGAATCAGCAAACCAAACGTCGTTCGAATTCTGAGCGCTCAGAACACTCAGAAACGCTTGTGTGTTTTCCGGTCCACTTTTTTTAGTTTTGACATCACCTGCACCGTTCTTTGATCGACATTCAAATTGATAGTGACCCTTCTTTCCGCACTTGTAGCACGTAGAATTAGCTCGTTTCTCCTTTGCCTTCTCGCTCTGCGCTCCACTTCGGTTAACACCAGCATTCCCTCTGCTAGTGCCGCCATCACCCGATGTGGTATTTGACGTTCTATACTGTTGCCGTCGCTCAGTATAAAGTGCACTCGAATCCGCAGTTTCGCCGCTTTCCTTCTTACTGTTCAACTCAACACTGCATAGCTGCTCCGCTAGCTTATTCAACGTCCAGTTCTTCTCTGTCAAATTAAGCGCGTTTATGAAGTGAACGTATTCAGCTGGTAATGCATCTAACAACCGACCAATCAGCAGACTCTCAGGTAGCTCGACATTGTCTTCCTTCAACGTTTCATTTTTGACATCGGCCCAACATACCTTGAATCTAGCGATAAGACTCACGATCGATTCACCAGTTTCCATTTTCAAGTTAAAACAATCCTTGAATAGTCGTTGTTGACGCTGTGTTGATTTTTGTTCGTAAAGTCCTTCCAGTACTCCCCACATACTACGAGCTGTTTTACACGTCAGCAACTGCTGTTGCAGCGACTGACTCACGTTGTTGTATACGGACATCTTGGCTAGGTTCTCAGCTTTCTTCGCTTTGTTCCTCAGCTCTTCATTCGTCCCTTGAGATAGTTCTCCCGTTAGATCTTTTGACAATGCTTGTTCAGCATTTGCAGCAGCCAAGTATAACTCAATCTGCATTTTCCATACATTCCAATTTTCGGCACCCTCCAGCTTGTAAATCGCAACGTTCATTTTATCCATCATTCAACGTAGTTTAGACAGTAAAATAAACAGTTCAATCAATCACAAACAGTATTTTGTTGCTCAAAAATTATCACTTGAAAAATTCGATTTTCTCACTTTAATCAGTCTATCATCACATAAAGCACAGTTTAGTACGTACCTGGGCCCATAACCTGTCAAAGTGACGCTGAGCAGAAATGTCAATTTCAAACCGGAAGTGATCACACCGAGTATTACAGAAGTTGAAGTTGAAGTTGAAGCTGACGGTGAAAGCGGAAGTGACAGTGAGGAAAAGGAATCATTTCCAAAACTTCGTGATAGGTCAAAGATCAAAATGCCAGCAAGGTACGGTGTTTATGCGATGGTAGCTGAGTGCATCAATGAGCCGATCACAGCTGCGGAAGCGCTTGAATCACCAGAGTGGAAAGAAGCAATGAAAGATGAGATGAAGTCACACATGGAAAATCACACATGGGATTTAGTTGAGTTACCAGAAGGTCGCAAACCAATTACCAACAAATGGGTGCATAGGGTCAAGCACAATTTGGATGGGTCGGTGGCAAGATACAAAGCCATTGGATCGCGTTCGTTTCAAGCTTCTGCTGAAGAAAGAAGTTCTGCTATAAGTGATAAAATTGAACAGTTTCAGGTGCCGATTACGAACCGAACAAGATTGAAGACTGCAATACTAAAAAGGTTTCACCCTTAGCTTAAAGAAGAGCGAGGTTTCAGGAACGAGATAGTTCTACTGTGCTCTACAACAATGAAAGACATGGTACAGAATTCGATAACGTCCTCAGAACACTATCGTGTACTATCAAAGGCAGCTTTGCTTTATAGACGTGACATGACAAAGGAAAAGAGTTTCGATTTTGTGAAGGATGGCTTTTATGCTGACTGCCAGAAAGACTCCGTTTTTAGCTCACTCAAGTATCTTATAGGGCTCATATTATACGGCCCCACTCATAAGACTGTCTTCGAAAAGGAGCAGATAAAATAGTCACTATTGCTCAGCTCAATTAGTACAACGCACATATCTGACATATCCGTCAAAATCATGAAACCCCGTTCGGCTTCTTTTGCATTCTAAGTTTCGGAGTGCTTCTCTGGTGGATCAAATGAATCGCCTTGGTCTGTCTATTAATTATAACAGAGTGAGATACATTCAGAAAAAACTTTGTCGTTCGGTCGTGCAACGTTAGAACACAACGTCGAAAACTCCGTTTGTGGGACACAAATGCGTAGCGGTCTTTTCACTGTCGGAGCTGTCAATAACATAGACCATCATTTAACATCAAGAACAGTCAAAGATTCACCGAGATATATGATATCGATAATAACGAGACATGTAGGCGTCTTACAAGGGAGGTTTTGAAGGAATAAGTCTGCTCCCAGGTTTACGAGTATCCCAAAGATGATTCAGAGGCTAGGGCAACATGGTCGGCATACCATGGTGAAAACAAGACCGAGGCGGTACCTTGTATTAGCGGCATGTTTCCTCTATTCAAAGAATCGTCGATTGATCCCAGTATGATCTTGCACGCGATGGAATTGATTAAGAAAAGTGTTTCATTTAAATCCAGATCAGGTACCTGTAATCACTGGAGATCAGCCAATCTACGCCATATGAAATGATATGGTTGTTATGTTAGGAGGTTTTCACGTCGAGAAACATGTATTGGAGACTTATTGCAGGATTCGGGATGGGTTGAAGCTATCGTTAAAGCATGTCTGGCATCTTCAGGTACACCATGCGGACTTTTGAACGCAGCTCATGTTACGAAAACTAGATGTGCACATCGGGTTACCTACGTGGCACTGAAAGTGCTTTTGTACGAAACTCATCAAGAATCATCGCCGACATTGACATTTGATGATTGGATAGAGAAAAATTCCGAAAGCCCGACCTTTTACTTCTGGATTGCTGTTAATATTCCTGTCCTAGAGCGGACGGCATTGTGTCTTATGCGTTATATCAATGCAACGATTACTCCGATTAAGATCTTTTTTTTTTAATTTAACCATTGAATTTAACTCTAAAATGCCGATTCTGTATTTTTGTTCAGGACATTGGAAGTTCAATTCCGAACAGTTTTCAGTAAATTTAGCAAAATGTGTATATTTTTTGTGTGTTTCTCCAGTTTATGCTTAATAACGTCTAACACGTTGGATTTAGCTATTTTCGGTGCGGAACAAGAGAGACAGAGAATACGTTTCTGAACATTTTGAGCTAAAGTTCGTTCAATTTGGACGGCTGGTTACGGAGCTATGGCTAGAAATCTAATCGGTGCCATATTCCAAGATGGCGGCGAAGGTGGTGGCCGCCGAGTTTGGCCCCCCCAAAAATTGATTTTCACATCCCAAACAACAATCCTGGAGGGAGGGCCAAACTTTAACACGCACGGTAACTCCCAACATAGCATTCACACGTACTATTGTATAATATTTGTGTTAAAAGTAACTTTTATTTTGTGAGTGAAAAGTTTGCGAAACGAGCGAAGCGAGTGGAGCATTTTCACGAAAAAAAAAGTACTTTTAACACTCATGACTCATATCATAAATGGCTATTTTTTACTTTTTTTTCTTCTAACATTTTTTCGTGATTTACAAATTGTCCGTTACCCTCCCCGCTCTCATCTTCCTTGTTAAGGGTGTAAAGAAAAACAATGACTCATTTGTGCAGAATCCACGGTGCTTGTGTCGGGGAGGGGGGGGGGGGCGGTTTAGTTATATACATATATATAATAATATATTGTATTAAGTATACACCATGTCCATAATTACTAATTAGTTACAGATTTGAAGTTGGTTGAAATTAGAATTCTATACGAATACGAACCACAACGTGCAAAAAGAAAACACCTATTAATTTATCACACAGTTCCACTACTTCTATCATAGTTTCATAGTGTACATTCCTTTTTCTACGTCCATGTCTGTAAACGTCAAAAATCGCACTGTCAACATTCCTTATTTCCTTGTAAATAACATTTAGGAATAACATGCACTTAATGAGATCTCATAACATACACGTTCGTTTTGAGAAGAAAACTTAAACTTCTTGGTTTAATCAAATTGCAATCAAATTTTTATCTACGTAAGACTTCTATTTACACAAATTTAGTCAATTGAAAAACATAAAAACTTTTAGCATTTGCGAGATATATGTATTTTGGATTAAAATAGTGATGCCCCTAAATGTAGGCCGCACATTATGCAATTTCTTTAACTAGTATCCTATGGAATAAATGTCATGCCATTTATATTTTATTGTCAATTTCTTTAACAAAATATTATTGTATCCGAACATTTTCTCCTACGTAGAAAAAGTATAGTACGTTACACGAGTTGTAAGCCCATTACGCACTCATGAAATGTAAGCACTCGCCGTGCGGCGGCTTCGTGCTCAAACGTTTCATTTCGTGGGTAATGGGTTACTTACAACTCTTGTTACGTAATATACTATTACAAGTGCATATAAAATAAACCCTTTTTTGTGCAAGTGCATCATATATATGTAGAAGTGTTCTTCGACCATAAAGGAAGTACCTAGTTACAGTATGTACCTTCAGCGTTACATGTTTGTACGGTCACGGGCTTTATGTACAAAGAATATCAAACTCTTTGGTTTATATATATAATTTATATTCAATGGTATCGTTGATTGAGGAATCCGGTATGTATCCCCCTTTGATACTGTGGCTTAGGCAACCAACATATCACGTAGTAGATGATAGAGTTGATTACAGAGTGGGTTTTTTTCATTATTTGTATGGGGATCTTGGAAACTAGCAGAGATAGAGAGACGATTAAATGTGAAAAGAATTGCTGTTTTACCAGCTCAATTTAATGAGTTTTTCGTTTTCTGGAAAATATGCATTGCTAACTCGGATATCTGAAAAAAATCATTTTTTCGTTTTCCTGTTATTATTGACTTTAGAAAAAATGTGTAAAGGAAGAAGTTGTAGATAATTATGGGTTCAATAATACCGTTGATTGAAGGAACGATAATACAGTTTAATCAAATTTTTTATTTAAGTTCTAATTTTTGAGTGATGTCGCAAATTTGTGTTTTGTTATTTTGAAACAGCGACACCGATGGAATTATGGTCTGGATCAAAATTTGATTTATCTCATCTACGTATTTTTGGCCGTACGGCGTTTTCCAATGTGCTTGATGAGAAACTGAGAAAATTGCATCCCAAGGCTGAACGCCTGTTTGTAGCGTACTTATAGCGATAGAAGTGACTGTTTGATTCTGTTAGCAAAGATATACAAATCGCTAGAGACGTTTATTTCCCATTTTGGTAACGAGTTCTAGTGATGTAAATTGTAAATGTTGAAAGTGAAATGCAACATTCCAATGTAAGTAGGTATTCTTTAAGGAATAGGAAAGCTTACTCAGAAGTTAAATGACATCTGTGAACCTGTTATTGTTAAGGAAGCATTAGGGGGTACCAGACGCTACCCATTGGCGAAGTGCAATGAATCGTGAACTCGATTCCGTGCGCAAAAATGAAGCATGGGATCTTGTCGATTGTCCAGAAAATAAAAAGATTATTGATTGCAAATGGGTTTTTTAAGTAAAAAGAGATTCTGGGGGCTCGATTAGTAGCGCAGGGATTTACTTAAACCAACCTACAGTGTAGATTTTACTGATAGGTACCTAGGGTATTTCTCCAAAGGGGTTTTTTGAAGAATAAATATTTGAAATAGACACTACCTCCCCTTAATAATTGTTTTAATAGAATTTTTTTTATGTTTTAGTGATTACACATGTGAATGAGTTTCGTTTCAAAAACCCAAAACATGTCGTGTAATCACTATAACATAAAAAAAATTTATTTCTCCAGTTGTTAAATCTAGCAGTGATTACTTTTTGCATTACCTAGAGAGATAGACTTGGAAATAGATCATCTCGATGTCGAGACGGCTTTTTTGAATCTTTGAATGGTATTCTGAATGAAGATGTGTGTATATATGTCAGCCTAAAAAAATGGGAAAGTAAAAAGCAGAACTGTGTTTCTCTTTTCATCCACAGAGGCAGAGTATGTTGCAATTTGTGAAGCTGCTAAAGAAAGTCTATATCTATACTTACAGTCTATTCTAAATAGTATACCTACAGTTCATTGATTCTAAAGGATTTGATTAAAAATTTAAATTTAGAAATGGGGAGTATGACCGTTTTGTTTAATAACAACCAAAGTTCTCACAAAATTACGACTAATCCTATTTTTCCTGTAGGACAAAACACCTCGATAGAGTACATAGAGTATACATATATATTCCATTTACCTACATAAGAAATCTTATAGAAAATAAAGAAATAATTTTAGAGCATATCTATGCTTAGTTCAGATACGTGTGCAGTGTGCTGATGTTTGTACAAAGGCGTTACCTGTAGGGATGGGATTAAATGGGTAACTCTCTTAATATTAGAGCTAGGGACTTGTAGTTTCCGCTTTCCTGTGCACGTTTTTGGAGACGAAATCGACCACCTAGCAAATTTTTGCTAACATCTTTAGTTTTAAAGATACAGCGCGAAATTGAACATTTTCCAATTTGGCGAAGATGTCATCTCGGTTATTATAAAATAAAAGATATTTTCATTATGTAAACAAATTTTTAAGATACTTTTTCAGAGGATTAACGTGGCATGGCCAGGTTTGCGGTCCGACGTTTCGGCTCCTAGATAACATCACATCATCAAGTCAAAAGATTTAAATACGGACTTGGATTTGATTTTTACTCTTTTTGTTTTCTTTTTGGTTATTATAAAAACATTAAGACAAATTGCGATTTTTTTTTACATTTAGACTGTCAAAAGTCCATCAAATATCCTGGATATAATATGAATGAATGAAATTCCAATGCTGCAATTATATTATTGGCTAGGACGCAACAAGGATGATTTGGAATTAGCGTAGTGGAATTGTTTTGAATATCAACGTTAGATATATGATTTATCCCGACACGCTTACTGAAATAGATAACTTGATATTTTGCAGCAAGTTATACCTGATCATTGAACTGGAAAGGAAACGCGCATAAGTAACACCCTTGTTTATATAAAACAAGGGTAACACTGAAGCCAAACGAATGGGTATCTCTATCTTTTTCTTTTCCACACAACGTCATACAAACGATGACACGACGCATAAAATGCAGATGTCGGGTAAAAAACATACGTTGCGATAGTTATCACCTTAGATTTTAGATCATTATTATGATCTAAGGTTATCACTCTCGCCTGCTCTACTACCGCAGCAAGCTAGAAGGCGACAGAAGTACCCATTCCGCATCTGTCTTTGTCAGTTTCAACGCCAACAATGCATTGAAATCGTTCGTATCCCTTCCAGTTGCTTATAACATACAGTTCAATCTACCTGATTTACTAGATGACAGTGGCGTATTTAAGGTCCAGGGTCTCGTCGTGCAATATCGGAGAGGGCCACATTGTAGGTGGTAAAAAAAGGTCTACGTACTGTCGGCTGAAAAAGTTTGAAGCTGAATAAAGAAATAACCATTTGGCCGATTCGAATGAGCCTGGTGTCAAATTAAAGCCTGTTTATTTCTACGTTGTTTAAGTGTAACAACTTTTGTTTAAAATGCATTTTAAGGACGAGCGATGCAAAGTAACCGTTTTTTGGGGTTTGCCATACCATATTGCTAAGTTTAGAGTTACATAAAAACAAAACTACTGTCTCAAATGGTACGAAATTTTAGTATGTTTGTAAATTGAACCCTGTAAAAATTTGATTTGATTTGTAGACGCTAGAGACGATTTTGTAACACATTGCATTCTCGGGAAGGGTAAGTCGCTGGAGCATAGATTTACACGAACGTCTTCGTTGTGTTATCATTTATCAATAATAAAATGAGAATCATTTAAAAAGCAAAATGTTCTGTTTTTTGAAAACAATAATTAATTACCTGTTCGTTGCCGAAGCGGTGATGTCAAAACTAATTGAAAATTGTTTTCAAAAACGGGACAAAATTTTGGTTTTTACATGATATTTAGGTATTTCAAAGCGCTTTTCAAAATTCAAATATATAATGGGGGGGGGGGGGGGGGGGGGGTACAAAAGCGTATACCTATATGTACAAAAGCATACCATCGCCGCCCAAGCTGCCATGGCAACCTGTGGTCGAGGGGGGGGGGGGGGGCTCGCCCCGGAGCGGGAGCCGGAGTTGGTTTCTGGTACTACTATAGTCATTTTTTTTAATTGCTACGGATAGCTGAAGTTCAAACTCTCCCTTTAGTCGTAGCGGTACATCTAAATGTCTGTCAAATTGTGCGGGAAGTGTGAAATTAGGTACACTTATTAATTAGATCAAAATAAACGATTTGACCCGCAGCACCCCTATTGTCAACCCTTAGTTTTCAAAAGAGCCCCGTATTTAGTTTTTTCCATCCCCTAACGATAACTCCTTTGTTTACAACTTTTCGAAAAAAATATATTAATAAAAGTTTTAGGAATTCTTATAAGGAACATTTTATATAAGGATAAAATTTTCACAAATATCAACCCTTATCGAGATATGTAGAAAAAACTGATTTTTGCAGTTTCATTACAAAATCGGTCATAGTTTTCTTGTTTATCGTTTTCCAGAAAAATTATTCAAGTAAAAGATGTAGATATTAATATATCAATATTTTAGATATATATGATATTTTCACAGAAAGCAAGCCTTAACAAGTTATTTCGATATTTCTGAAAGTAAGCAACCCTTAAGTGTGAAATCACTCGTATCTTTTTTATTTGTAACTTATGAGGAAAAACATGTGAATAAATACTATAGAAAATGATCTTTTGGGCATTTTATGTTGGTATGAAAATTTCTCAAAAGTTAACCCTTAACGAGATATATCGAAAAAACCAGAAACTGTCAATTTTCACATAAAATCGAGCATAACTTTTCTATATTTCACTAAAACAGTAGTCCAGTAACCTTATACTTCAGACCTTGCGTCAAATCCTAAGTTCTGATTTTTTGCTGACTTATTTATGATGTTGGCCCAATGAATAATCCAAGTTTGAGACCTCGAGCGCCGTGCGCAACCTTGTCATAAATCGAAAAAACCGCAACATTTTCGACTTTATTTCAGTTTTTGGCGATTTTAAGCCTAAAGGACTAGTTTTTCGATAATACCTACGCAGTAAGTTTTTAAAGTAGACTAAATTGTCTACAATATGAGACGAAAACTGTCTCTGTAGACGGCAAACAGTGTTCAACGTACCATTTGGCATTTAACTGTGACAGTCTTGTGCTCATCTAGCGTAATAGCGCTCACTAGATCGGTACTTTCTTCATTGCTCGCTGCTTTCTGATGATTGCTTTTGAAAATCTGTAAGATGATGGGGAACAACGACTTACGCATATTTTCAGATGAAGGTGGTCGTGCATTATTGTTTTCACAGATGAGGATCCAATCCCCAGTTGAGCCTCTATCACGGCGTAACTAGTTCTGTTATCTGTTTCCATAATCCTCTTCAAAGCTGCATTGTTTCCCTCTGTCACAGCGGTAATGAGAAGGCGTGCTCCTTTCTGGTGATCATCTGTATTAGTTCTTTCACATTCAAATTCATTTTATTTCATCCTGTGTCACATTCTTTGATTTTCCCTTTCAAGAAGTACTTATTACAGCCACTGATAGTGTACCTAGAAGAGCTCAACAGTGCTTAGCAGTAAATGGAAGATATTTTGAACACATGTAACATTGGTAACTAGATTTTAAAAGTCGACTTTTCAATGTTTCTTGTTAACAGTGAATTTCAAATTTAATAACTTTAGTCGAATATTACTTAAAAGGGGTGGCAGTAATAAAATAATTTTTCCCATAAAACTTTTTCTTTTTTAACAATCTTTCAAATAATACCTTTTTCGACTTATGGTGCCATTTAAAATTTTGGAGTTGGTGGCCTTCTGGAGGAATGCTGACTTTTCCGAGAAATAATTCGATTCTTTATTATGGCTTTTATAATCACTTTTTTTACCCCACCTCTGTACGACTCACCGTTCTTTAAATAAAAGACTGATACGGGTGGTCTCTGATGATAATAGCCTATTAATCTTCCAAGGAATTCTCAATTATTTATAAATTTCATCCGCTTAATCGTCGATTGTTGATTCTCGCTGATAAGGTTGAATTCACTTATTGAACTAAAACAATGTGGCTTTGAAAATAACTATATTTAAGTGCGTAAACGTGTTGAGGACTAAATATTACACTAAAATTCGAAAAATATAAAATTTTCGGAGAAGAAAGGTTCTGTGATATACACAGGACACTCGGACACTGTCCCAGTTTGGTTATTTACCGTACGCGGTAGCTGTATCGATTTGTGATACCCTTAATTTGTCAGGGGTTGCCCTTAACCTAATTTCCAAAATTTAATCCTTAGATGATACAGTTATGATTTCCGCTGATTGTTAATGATGTTTTAAAGTAAACTGGATTAGAATGAGTTATTTTTTTGAAGAGGGAAGTTTAAGTAACCTTCAGGCGTACCGATTATATTTATTTCGAAGATAATATTTTCGTTTTTTATTTTGAAGGAATGATCTTGCTATAATTTATTTGGTGGTCAAGTTGAAATACTCAGTTAATGTAAGCAATAATTGGTTTGATGAAGAACCTGTACGTCCCACACACATGGGTTTTATAATGACGCGAGTCGCGAGGAGACTTCAAGCAGTGAAAGTGTCTCCTGTTGTTCGCGGATCGCAGAAGCAGTTATATCCTCGAAGGACGCACTGACGTTCGCCGAAGTCTAACGTATTTAGTGGTTCAAACTTTATTTTCCTACCAATTCCAAATCTTACGTCGCAGCCGAACAAAAAGTGAAAGGGGGTAATTTTCAAGTATTACTCATCTAGTGGACCGGTGTTTATCATCATTCTTTCGTTTGTTTTTAGTTAAATAGTGATAAAAAGTACATGTGCGCGATGTGATGTAAGTATTGGCACATTATTCACGTGTTTCATGTCAGGGCTCAATTTGTTACTCATGTTTTTGCAATTTAATAAGTTACATACATTAATGTGTGATTACATGTGCCTCCTTTAATGTTATAAACGTTTACATTTCTTCATTTTTTCGTCAGGCGTGGTATTAGTAAGTATGAAATTTGAATACATACTAACAATTTAATTTCAATATTGTTATTAATTTGGATATTACACACCGAATTTAATTTTTTTTGTTCCTGACTAAAAAAGAAACAATTGTTCTGCTAATTTATCAATCGTTCTTTTTAGTCAATTTATTACTGTAACTTTATAAAAACAAATAGGTATTAACTACTTACCTACTTATAGATATACCTTTTCCTAGCACCTTTGATTACCTAGGTATATTTATTTTGTATAAACAACAAACAAGGCTATGTTATGTTTGTACCCTGTTGTATACATAAAGTCGTGTACTTATAAATATTTACAATAACAACAAATCGTTTTAAAAAATATTACCGCATTATGGGAAAAACAAGTTAAACAACCGCAGAGGTTCTATGAACTTCCAACTTCATATCTAAATTTAAGTTTTGCCTGTTTCAAATTCTCTGAAGACATCTTTATATAAATTATACGTAAATGTAAATACCCAAAAATAAGGTATACGAAGTCATATTTTCCAACTTTCGTTCACAAATAGAACTAGACATGTTTCGGCATTTCATTTCGATGATTCAGAAAGGGTGGGTTTTTACCGTAACTCTTTTTGGCTATTTTCATAGCGATGCCACTAACATAACTAACTACCTATGACATTCTTTTCTTTCGCCATATTTAACATTATGGTTAATTCTGAAGAAACAAAACGCAATTAGCTTTCGATTTTTTAATGAATGAAGGATTTTCGGTTTGGGCGGACTGCAATCCCAGCAAACATAAAAACGTTTTAAAAACGTGAAATTTCGGTGCCATTTTAACGTAAAGACGTAATAAATAAACGTGAGATTCACGTGTTTAATACGTGCAAATGTCACATTTTTTTTACGTATTTTTTTAACGAATAATTGACGTAAATTTAACGGAAAATAAACGTAAATATAAGGTGAATATTTCATGAAATCAACGTGAAATTTACGGATTTTTCTTACGGAAAATTGACGTAAATTTAACGCAAAATAAACGTGAATTTAAGGTGAATATTTCATGTATTCAACGTGAAATTTACGCATTTTTCTTATGGAAAATTGACGTAAATTTAACGCAAAATAAACGTGAATTTAAGGTGAATATTTCATGTATTCAACGTGAAATTTACGCATTTTTCTTATGGAAAGTTGACGTAAATTTAACGCAACATAAACGTGAATTTAGGGTGAATATTTCATGTATTCAACGTGAAATTTACGACTTTTTCTTATGGAAAATTTAACCCAAAATAAACCTGAATTTAAGCAGATTAGTTGAAGCAACGTTGACGTAAATTCAACGTGTCATAGACGGTAAAATTGAGCGATATCGCTCAATATGTTTTTGGAAGTACAGTAATAAAGTAGACCTTTGATTATATTTTATCATCTATTTAAAAAAATATCAATATAACAAAATACAAAACGAAACATACCAATGAAATAAAAAAATATTTGAGGTTTCTAAACTAACTATAACTAATAAATGGATAATTGGTACATTGATGCCCAGTTATTGTTATTACTTGCATAATCCTAATTGAACAGTGTTTTGATCATTCTGAAAGTAAATAAGTACATATGTAATTATGTTTCTAAACTAATTATAATAAATGGATAATTGGTATTGATGTCCAATTATTGTTAATGGTTGGTAAAACCATACATTTAATAATTTGTTTGGATAAAACTAATTGAACAAAGTGTTTCGATAATTCTGAAAGTAAATACATGTTTAATAACTTCGAATCGATAGGGTAACTGTATAGAGAGCGCCGAGATTTAAATTTTTTCACCACAATAATAATTTCCTCGTTATGCTTTAAAACTATGTTATGAATTTCCACTATGGAATCGTCAATTAGACAGTAACAGTCGGCCTTGGAATATGAGTATGTGGTAAAAATGGTATTGTTAAAGTGCACTTTTTTGTATTGTGTGTCATGATCTTCTAAAGTAATAAGGGGACCACATGTATGTGGATACTTAAGTTGAAATCCCTCTGAAATAGAACAGTTTGTTGGAAGGAACAGAGAACTCCTTTCCATAAGGCGATTATGAATTTCTGCTAAAGGATTTACAGTAGATTTGACTAAACGCTTTAACTGATATAGATATGTTTCAAATGGAAAACATGAAAAATTATCAAGCACTCCATATGCAGCAACATCATTCGAAAGATGCGAAAGATAATGAACATTATATATTAAAAAAGAGGGCCCATATAACACACGTGAGTGGCTTACAAACTTATTTAAAATGTTACCAGGTAAATCTAAACCTATGTTTTTTAAATGAACAACTGAAATTAGAATACTTACAGCTGAATGCAATAGGAGAAAGTGTTCGTAAATCGCTAAGTCAACTTTGTTTTTTAAAACAACTGGGCCAAAGTACAATAAAAAAGATCGAAATTCAGTGGCTTTCCATCTAGCCAATTCAACCAAGCTGCGGGGTTTTCGATTAAATTCAACGGGAGTAAATTTAACATATGATTGTAATAACTGTGATATATTTTGTACCACTTTATTTTGTAATCTGACGTGCAAGGGTCCACTTATCCAAGAAGTAAGTAATTTCCTCATTACACCAAGGCATACATTGTGCATATAATCTATGGGAAAATTGCTCACCATGCCAATTTTTAATTCTGTTAAAGGAGAAACACCTGTATGGTGGCCCTCATCAGTCTGATTTATGAAGTGATTATCTGTTCTTCTATCTGCAGTAATTGAAAGAAAGACTACCCTGCCATCCACGTATTCACCAACTTCAACACATTTTTCGCATGAAGAATAGCCCCCATGGTATTTAATACATTTTAGAAAAGCCCTAGCAGGACTATCACACATAAAACCAAAAACCTTTACATGATAAGTTTTGTTTTTAAAAGTTATACCATCTTTCATAAGAAGTTTTAATTCCATTATTAAATCATTCAAATACAATTGTAATGGTTGTGGTTTTGCATTTCCATAAAAAATTCCAATAGGAAAGGGGGGTGATTTACTGTTTTTTATTTGCCCCAAGATCGGCCATAACTGAGCATTTGTGCTTTTATATAATGGTATTCCATCTACATTAAAGCCAATGTGTAACTCATTCTCAACAAACTTTGTGCAAGTTTGAAGAAAATTTTCAATGCCCTTTTGGAGACCTATATGAGTATAACTTCCAGTTTCTAGTTGGACAATCTTAACTGCAGTTGGAGTTTTCAATAGTGTTCTGCAATCTAGTGGCAATTCGGAATGATAGGGAGCAAGAATGTGAAGCAGATTTGTAACACTGGAATGTGTTACACCAGAGCTTATAGCCCACTGTTTCAACTTAGTTGTCAAAGAAATAGAATTTGTATCTACACCAATTTGGGGCCGATTTTCAGAATTATGAAATGTTAGATCCAAGTTTGTGTACAAATTTTGATCATAAGCAACACTAACATTATAAATCTCTGGTTCATCTCTATGTTCATTTAAATCTACATGTTGATCATCATCACAATTATTGACATACTTTTCGTTACTATCTACAACGCTCTCTATATCAGTACCGTTTGTAAGAAAATTTACAGGTTGTGAAGTATAATTGGATGTACTATCAGAATACAAATCATTATTACTTAATTGAACATCAGAACTCACATTCAACATATGTACTAACTGTTCCTTTCTTTTCTTTATTTTTCTATAAAGCTGCCTCTTTCCCACTGCCTTACTGGAACTCATTGTTTTGAAATTTTCTTTGTTTTTCTACTTCTAAATAATGACTTTTAGGGGACCGCTTCAACCAAATTTTAATTTGGTCCTCAATTTCTCGAGATGATGAAGAAACAGAAACCTTCACCGCATCTAAACATTTGATTATTAAAAAATAATAATAAAAAAGAAGTAGGTATGTTTTACCAACAATAACTTTTTTCAGAATATAAATACTGAAAGGTTTCTTATTATTTCTAGTACCCAGGTAACTGAATTGTTGTGCTAATTCGAACGATAAGCAATATTTTAAGGCTGAATTTGTTGCAGAAACTAGACTGTTTCGGTCTAAAGTTGACAAATAAGCGCACTAAAAGGAAATGGATCATTAGACACATTAAAAATGATCATATTTACATCTTACCAAATTTTTTTCGTTATTTGGTTGGGAAAGGTAATTTTCTAAAACTAAAAAATCTTCAAATGAAGAGAGTGGTAATGAAACTGGTAGATCTGGACATTTTGGATGGGTATTCTGGACTGTGTGTGTATTTTTCAAAATTTTTAAAATTTCCTTGTTTTGCTCCACTATTCTTGACAACAGCCCAATAAATCTGTTCTGAAAGACTAATCAAAAGTTACACAAATAGATGTCACTAATGTGTAAATACAATAAATACCTTGATCTCCACTGAAACTGTTCAATGATGTTGAAGGTGTCCTACATGAAGACTGCATTAGGTTTGAATTTGTGGAAAGGGTTGATGTAGACGGTGCGTCTAAAGAAGGACTTTCACTACACTGAGACTTCTGACCTGCATTTGTTTTTGAAGTGATAGGTGAAAGTGTACCTAAATTGCCATTTTCTGTACAATCATACTGTTCTGTATTTCTTCTATTATCTAAAAAATTGTAATATGCACATTGATTAAAATAAATTTATAACACTTAATTATATACCTATGAGAGTATTTGTAATTTTTGGAGGTCTTGGCAACTGGCTCTCTTCTACAGCACTTTCCTCTTCGCTAGTATCCTCCCTAAATCGAAGTGGACGCACTCTAGTTCGCTTTCGTGTAATCTGGGTTTCTTCTAAATCTGAACATGCTTCAGCTTTTTTTTCTTTTTCTTTTGCCTCGATTAAATCATCTTTAACATAAACATAACAGATAAAATAAAACCCTAATCCATATATTACATTTGTGCAAAATGTATTATGACTATTATGACTTATTATGAAAGGACTAGCATGCCCTACTATCATTCTTGTGAAATAATATACTAATAATGACCCAAATTTTCTTAACTACCAATTAAATGAACAGCTTAGCTGTCATATTTTTAAGTATCTATGAAAAAATATGCACTTGTTTAAATTACTATTTGCCCATCTGTTATATAATTGGTAACTAACCGCATGAATAATATATTTTTCTTATTTTAAACAACTCCCAGTCTGAGCCTGCGGCTTCACCACTTCGTAAAGATTTATAAAAGCAACTATTTCTTTTATGTGGTGGCCAAAAGACTTCGGTTTTGCGTGGTGTTAACCAATTCTCGTGTGCAATGGCAACGGTTGAGCCATCTCTCTCCTCAAACTGCACTACGTTAAAAGCCATTTGCCTAAAAACAATTTCCATTACAAAAATTATAGAAGTTTCAGTGAATACGAATTCAGTGAATACATTTACATTTCATACTTCGCCCAATTACTATAATTATAATTACTTATTATGTAAAAGTATAACACTAAAATTTTGCATTCCCGAAGAACATTTTCGATACCTATGGTAAACTGTTTCAAATTATCTCAGGAATTCTGTACCTGATTATAGTGAGCTAGGATAATATGCATTTTAGCAAATACTAATAATTATACGCGCATAAATATAACAATCGGTTAAAGTTGGTAATTAGGTCCTTTATTAGGTACTAAATAATTATGCCCAAACAGGAATTACAAATAATAGCAATATTTTGATATTTACCTATACAAAAATAAGTAAAGGTACATTTTTATTGCTTTAATCTAAACTATAATTTTTGTATAACAGTATAGGGATACAATTAAAAAATTTTCAAAATTTTCTGGAGTCAGACTTGGAACGCTTATCATTTAATAATAATTTAGAGAAAGGAATTATACTGATTTAACAAAATTTTAAATAATGTATTTGTTATTTGTATCATTGTTATTCTACATCGCTTATACCTGGAAATACCTCTTTCCACATGTATTATTGTTCAACAACAATTTATTATGCACCCTTTAAATCCGGTTCCTATTGTATCTACTGTTCAAGAAACTGTTCACAAAACTTAAAAATATGCATTCTCAGGTTCTCAGGTAATAAAATCAACAATATGAATCAATCAAATAATTCGCTAATAGTATATTATACACTAAGGTAGAGAAGACTATGATTATTGACCGACCGCCAAATTATTTCGCGAGGTGCGAAGCACCGAGGGAAATAAGGCGGGAGGTCAACAATGGTCTTCTCTACCGTGGTGTATATACTATTTTTTTCACTACTAGGTATTTATTTACACTAATATGAAGAAATTAAACACCTTACAATCTCCTAATCGAAGTGAATACGAAGTTGTTAGATTAGAGATACGACATATTGCGGGAAACAGCTGATCCCATTTTCAAGCGAATTACATAAATGTCATATGTTAAAATGCAAAAAGTTTTAAGTAAAATTAACATTGGAAATCGTCAACATTAAAATTTACACTTACCAGAACAATAAATTCGCTTGAAAATGGGATCAGCTGTTTCCCGCAACATGTCGCATCTCTAATCTAACAACTTCGTATTCACTTCGATTATTATTTAATTAAGGGGAGGCTGTAAGGTGTTTAATTTCTTCAATCTATTACCCTCTTTGTGCCCCGACCTCATCACGATTACACTAATATATTAATTTATTTATAAAGTTTCATTTAAAATAAGCACTTTTAAATCTTGTAGGCTTACTTTGTCTTACAACTGTCAAATAGAAGTTAATTCATAATGGCGCGGAACTATTCATTTTTGAATTCACGTCATAACTTGATATTAAATTTATATATTAAAGAAATGTTTTTCATGCACTAAATATTACTAAATGAAATTTCTCCATCATACTAAATAGTGTATGCACGTTAGTTACTTCAACAATGTGACAGATTTATTAAAAAATGTGTATTTGTTCATTATTAACTAGTAGTGAATAATGAAAAATTATTCACCTCTAACTCGATATTTCATAGTCGGCTGTGACATCAAAAATCCTATGCTGTTTCTGCTAGTAGTGAAAAAAATATGTTATATTTCCATATATTCTTTCATGTAAAAACATACTAATTATAAGAGAAAAACATAAATTAATTTTAAAGATTATGATTATGTAGGAAATGAATTTAGTGTAATTATAATTATTTAATATGCACTAAAGCATAATTGACCTACGTGTCGAGCATTCTATATAATAATAGTTTAAAAAGTACATACCTGATTAATATACTAAAAGTTGGTGACACTATTTTTGCACTTCGCGACTTGCGTGGTATAAAAACAAAATAGTTTGAAAATGGCTCTGAGTCACTGAGTCTGAAAAGTGAAAACAGTAAAAAAATATCTCGTGAATCGAGTAACAGCGGCGGTTTTCGTCCTCCCGAGTCGGACTAGGATGAGTTCAAAACAAACGCGCAATTTTGTTTCACTATTCTAAGTTCCATAAAATGTCCTTTCTAAAAATATACTTACACATCTTTGTCTTATTTCACATTGTTTTTCAAATTTCAAATTGTTTAATTTTGTGTAGAATTAAAACCCATAAAATACGTTTATTTTACGTCTAATTTTTCCAAGTAGAATTTCAACTAAAACAGAACGTTTTTTTACGTCTAATTTTACCTAGTAGAATTTCAACTAAAATACAACGTTTTTTTTACGTCTAATTTTGCCTAGTAGAATTTCAACCAAAACACAACGTTTTTTTAACGTCTAAAGACGTACTCTGTTTGCTGGGATACTGGTAACGTGAGACAAAAAAATATCTGACTGAAACTGCGTTCGTTATAAAGTATGTATGTACTTAGATATTAGCGCTAAATTATCAATATTACCTATTATAGATGAAATGGTTAATATCTTTATTCCTCGTTGAACGTTGTAGCCCTATTATTTTGTCTTATAGGTTGTAACCTTGTTACTATACTATGGTTATTTTGTTTTAGTCGATGGTTATGTACGACATTAAATAAATGGTCCCCATGGAAAACCTAAATCTGTAGTTGTTGATTAAGTACGTTTTTTGTAGTTTTAAAAATGTAGGGTGTTGCGAGTGTGTAGGATGTATGTTCTATTAATAAGCCATTTTAAAAATCTACGTCCTTCTGCCACCCATTTGCTCGAGTGAATCATGTGAAAGAAAATACGTCTCTTAAAGGTTTGAATGAGCGTGGTAGGTATAACTTCGATGAGTTTTCTAAAACCATACTCGAGCAAAATTATAATGTAGTAGCAGTAACTTAAAAAAAAAGTTAAGAAATATCCTGTTAAAGATGAAGGGTTGACTACCGACAATCCATTGATATTTGCTTTTGTAAGATGAAACAGTTTTTTCTCCGAATGCCGTTATTTATGTAGCAGCAACATCGAGTAATTAAAGTCAGTCTCAGAATTGTAATCCTACCCGCAACTTGTCATTTGAGATAGTATAGTTAACTGTTATAAAAACGTATAAAAGAAGGTTTGCGACCTTATAATCTTTAATATTATGTCCTTGTGAGCAATAAAATAAATAGAAAGTTAAATTGTTTGCGGTACATCACTCGTAATAATGTATTTTGCAATAGTTGTAAACCGTAATCGTAAATATTAACAAACATCAAAAAAATAATAAGTATAAAGTTCAATTTACTCAACTTCGTCTATTACCACCCTTCTTATGTTTAGTAATTTAGAATCTTATGCATTTCCGGCTCAGACAGAATTGGACACGTGAATAAAAGAGAGGAGACTGGATTAAGAAGCTTAAAGATTAAATTATGTTTATTGTATGCATTCACATATTTAACTCATTAATTTTTAAGTTGACAACTTTTTTGTTAGGAGAGGAAACATTTAATATGAAGTTACAAAAAGAGTACTTTGTAAGTAGGTACCTATATGCCGTGAAATAGGTATAGGTATAGTGTGGAACAGCCAAATGTAATATACCTAGTCGTTTTTTCAATCAATGTGCATATTTGTAAAAAATACCGAAATACGTCAATTTTAGATTTTAAAATTTCATCCCTAAATTTAACACAACACCCCCAACAAGGTTTGCAACCCTTAAATTTTTAAATGGGAAGTAGACATCACATATTGCCTACTAATACTTAAAAATTTTATTGTTTTCAAATTTAATGCAAAAATTAACATTAAAGAAAATAAAATCATCTGATTGAGGAAATTCGCTACAGAACATTGGGCACTTAACAGAAGCATAGTTTTGTTCTAAATAATGTAAAAAAACATAAAACCCTAAAAAAGTTAATGTTTGGGCAAGGGTTGTTGGAGACCACCACATTATTGGTCCCTTTTTCATTGATAGCAGTTTGAATGGAAATAACGATGGAAATAATTACTTAGCAATGCTCCAAAATAATGTCGTGACAATTTTATATCCCGATCCAGCGGATCCAGCAAACCCACAGTTCCATCGAATACGACATTGTTCCAGGAAGATGGAGCACCGCCACATTACCTAATCAATGTGATGTCTGGCAGTTCCTCGACCCAATATTTCCAAATCAGTGGATTATAAGGCGAGGAGCGATAGAGTGGTCAGCACGATCACCTGATCTTACGCTATTAGACTTCTCACGGGGATATGTGAAAAGTGTGGTATAATTGTATCCAGGAGAGTTGGCGTGCACGTCATTACTTGTAATTGTATGTATTAAGATTAAAATTTGAAGTCAAGAAATAATGACGTCAGGAATGAAATCTACCAAATCGTAACAAGGCAGTGTTGCAAATAATACTTTAATTACCCACAGGTAGTTGCTTGTGCTACTTTAAAATTGTCATAGTAATATTTTACGTGTTTAATTAATCCATTACGTATAAAACGTATCTTAAAAAATTAATTAGAGCTTAGTAAAGCTAAATGCGGAATTCTAATAAGTGCAATAAACATATTAACGTCTGCTGCGATTGAACTAGTTCTCTGGGCGGTACGTTTGGCACTAATGTTATATTGGATTGTCAAAACATGCTGTTTTGTGGTTAAAAATATTGCAATTTTCGTAAATCCGTTCTAATAAGAACTGTTATTAATAATTTGATAATTAGAACAAAATAACTGTAAAGAACGAGTAAATAAAAGGGCAAAACAACAACGAACAGAAATAATACGAGATTATTTATAAATAATGAATAAATTTGACATTGACAGATAGCGTTGATTGAAGTCAGCTGTTGGACATACGGACATACCCACTTCTCTCTCATTTTCACTGGCGATCATCTATACGGACGTCTTTAATTAAAACACATGCAAACTGTATTGCCATCTTTATCACAAACATGTATTAAGCTTTAATGATTGTTTAAAAGGAATGTCGTGCATTCATTCGGAAACCTATGACGTGAACGCCAACTCTTGTGGATCGAACTTTATACAAAAATACACCACTAGATTTAGAAGAGACCTTTTAAATATCACAAGCCCCTACTTCCCATTTAAAAATGTAGACCTTAACACTCTCATTTAAAGGGTGTTAAATTTAGGGATGATATTTTTACGTTTAATAGGTATCTATGTCATTTTAAAATCTAAAATTGACGTATTTCGGAATTTTTTATAAATAAGTATACCTACACAATGATTGAAATAACGAATTTATTCCATTTGGCTGTTCCACACTGTACGTAAATGTGTTAGGAATGAATAAATAGTTCTTTACCTTTCCGCTAATACACAGACTGAGACGGACGTGTTTTTACTTATAATTCAGTTGACAGTTGGAAACAAAGTGATATTATGCACTGCCTATAATTAGGTATATTTGGTGAAGATCGCCCATCAATATCTGGGCGTGAAATGATTGAACAAAATTGGCATGTGACATACCGACCATACCGTCAAATGAAAGTAATGTGTACGGCAGCCTTGTAGTCGTTAGATCCCATAATCCATATACTTGACTGAAGTACAGAAACATGACACCCCCAAATGTTAAATGTATAACAAAGTTGAACTTTTTACAGTGAATGACTTATACCTTAATGTGTGCAAGACACCCTTCAAGTGTTTGAGGGTACCACCCTATGAATTATTTAAAATAGATACCAAATTTTACAGGAAAATAACCCATTGAATTGTGGCGATAGGAAATAATATAAGTAATTTATTGCTTGCGTGTCCGTTAGGGACGCATTTAATAAACCTTGGAGCAAGAAAAAATGGGACACTGTGGTTTTACAAGTTCAATGGGCATATTATCTACTTTAAGTAGTACCCGACCTTCCGGATTAAACAATAATTAAATTAAGTAGTCAGGTACTACTT
This sequence comes from Pyrocoelia pectoralis, assembly GCA_036250285.1. Lineage (NCBI taxonomy): Eukaryota > Metazoa > Arthropoda > Insecta > Coleoptera > Lampyridae > Pyrocoelia > Pyrocoelia pectoralis. Next base: position 42,098,818 of record CM070074.1, read on the forward strand.
AACGTAGATATGCCCATTGAACTTGTAAAACCATAGTGTCCCATTTTTTGTTGGATCAAGTGTACGTACCTGTGGTTTTGAACTAATATTCAGCAAATTTTTCTACAGTGATGAAACCGGATGAAACCTTTTACTTCTGTGACATTAAGTATACCTATGTTTCGAAAAAAGCCAACTGCGACTTAGGTACTTAATTTTGCTGTTATTGTAAATCCCTCTGAAATTTACAAAGGAATGATAAAGTACATATGGAGGTAGTTTTATCTTTTATGTATGTTCAATTGTTTTTGAATGGTCGAGTAAGTTTAAAAATAGAATTGAAAGTGTGGCAAGGTGGACGGCGAATTGTGTGAACATTGCGATGATTCAAGAGTTGTTTTATCAAAACATACGAATTAAATTTGAAGAAGTCGCTTCAAAAACTTCAAATTTCATAATGTGCGCCCAAGATTTGTTTTATAGTAATTGACTGTCAATCTGAAGGAAAAAGAAGTTCAAGCGTGCGTTGCTCTATTTTCAGCGGTATCAGAAAAACGGAAAAGATTTTCTGGACTGCATAGTGACTATGATGATGAAGTCTGGGAGCACCAACAGTTTTCCTTGATTTGAAATCGTAATTCAACCCGGCAATTAAATGTCGCATTTCTGTTCATATTTAGCTAGTGCATGAGATATTAATTTAACCATCGAATACAGTGTTTTATGAAATCCTTTTTCTCAAATAAGTACCTAAAAGTTACGTGTAGAAAGATTTACAATAATTGTATAACACACTTAATAACAAATAGGTATGCGTCTCATTTAAAACAATAAAGTTGCTATCGGCTACCGATATCACCGGAAATCGTTTCACGCAATAGTTCATAGTGAGTTATTGAAACGTATAAATTTTAAGATTTAGGTTTAGTTCTATAAATATTTCTAATAGACACTTTATGTGTTAAGTTTTATAATAACGAGATATATGGATAACTAAGGTATTTTTTGTTAAATAATAAAATCAATGACAGTAATATACTTATTAATGGGCGTAGACATCATGCACGTGCTAATTACGATACACTTAAGTATAGGTATAATACTTTACGACTATAAAAATAAAAATTGTTAAGTAATAACACCTTTGTTCTACCGTTCAACTTAAATATACCTATAGGTATGATTACTATCACATGTTGATGTCACATAGTTGATTGAATACGTATTGTTGAATAGATTAATATTGCACTATTACTAATAACTGATTTTGTGATTTTCATTTCTTGTATGTGCAATTCTGAATGAAAATGAAAGTTATGTCGAGCTAGTGTTCTAATATAGGCACATTACTGACTTATTATACAAACGTCTCGTCGGTTCGTGAACATTCGTAAAATACCACCATTAACTTGTAAAGATAGTCTACTTCGCCTACGAAGAGCGCACTTCTGATTGATTCGTGCCTTTCTTTAATATCGACTGCAGTATTTCTAATCCGTCGAATTAATGCATCCCAAGTATCCACCTTGATTTTGTAAATCTCATATTTGAACCATCCGATCCCATAAATACAATGGATGGAGTGAGGTCTGGTGATCTTGGAGGCCCTCCGCGCGCGCGCCCTATCCAACGCTCTGGAAATCGTTGCCGTACAGCATACCATTACAAAAATCATAAACAAACAGCATATTTCTATATTCAAGATTTGAATAAATATCTGGCATTTTGTAACACTAACAATAAACTAGGTAACAAATGGATTTATTTACTTGCCTAACTACTCCAAAACAAAAGACAATCGCATAACAGTGGAGTTTTTTATTGTCAGTAGTATTACTCAGTAGGTACTTATAGTCAGTTACATGTTAAATATACAATCAATCACTTTATTCTCAAGATAATAACCCAGTTAAATCAAGATCTAAATCTTTTAACATAATTTATATTTAGCATGTAGGCGCGCAACGCTCCATAAACACAAATCCTTAGTATTCTTTACTAAAATTTATGCGATACAAACAGTCTATCTTTGATTTATATAGCACAAAAAATGGTAAAGTAACTGGATGACTCAGTGTAATACAAGTTAAGTGTATTACGCGACCTGCGGTTGAACTTCCGATTGTAGGTATTCTTAGCACTGTGAATCAGTATTATGTTTTGAAGTTTATAAAAAGGCTACTTCGTAATTTAATAATGCTTAATACAGGTGCAGTCCATACAAAAATATTTCCGGAAAGTTGCTCCATTTTAATTAATACAACTTTAAATTTTTTTCTAGTGTCAATAATAAAGGCCGTAGCACTGCAAACAAAAACCTCGCAAAAACCACAATAATAAAATGTATTAAATCGGACGCTGTTCGTCAGCAAAGCTATTGTCATCAGCGAGAGAGAGAGAGAAGAGATAGAGAGAGAGAGAGAGATAGAGAGAGAGAGAGAGAGAGAGAGAGAGAGAGAGGAGAGAGAGAGAGAGAGAGAGAGAGAGAGAGAGAGAGAGAGAGAGTGA